>JAILYB010000111.1:1354581-2709162 GCA_021437785.1 Rhodomyrtus psidioides
TCTCTAAAACAATGCAGGATGAATTTGAGATGAGTATGATGGGAGAATTACGGTTCTTTCTTGGTCTTCAAATTCATCAATCTCGGAAAGGAACTTTCATATTTCAAGAGAAGTATGCATTGGAAATAGTGAAGAAGTTTGGTTTGGAGAATGGCAAGAAGACAGAAACTCCTATGTCTCACTCTTCCAAATTAGATAAAAATGAAGATGGAAAGGAAGTCGATCCCAAACTATATCGGAGTATGATTGGATCATTACTCTATCTCACAGCTTCAAGACCCGACATCCTATATAGTGTCTGCTTATGTGCAAGATTTCAGTCAAGTCCAAGAGAATCACACCTATCAGCAGTCGAGAGAATAATCAAATACATAGGGACTTATCCCAACTATGGTTTGTGGTATTCTAAATCTTCTGATTTTATACTAAAGGGATATTCAGATGCAGATCTTGCAGGTTGCAAAATTGATATAAAAAGTACATCTGGAACTTGTCAGCTCATGAGAAACATGCTTGTCTCATGGTATTCAAAGAAGCAAAATACAGTGGCACTCAGTACAGCTGAAGCAGAATACGTATCTCTTGGAAGTTGCTGCACTCAAATACTTTGGCTAAAACAGCAGCTCAAAGACTATGGTGTTGAAGAATCAACTGTGGAAATCCTATGTGACAACACAAGTGCCATAAATCTCACAAAGAATCCTGTACTTCACTCAAGAACAAAGCATATTGAGATCAAGCATCACTTCATACGTGATCATGTTCAAAACCGTGATGTTAACATTCAATACATTGATACGAAAAATCAACTTGCAGATATTTTTACTAAACCACTTGATAAACAGAGTTTTAACTTTATCAGAAATGAATTATCCATTATTAACCTTCCTTCTTAAGTATACCTTAGAATAGGATACGTCAGAAGGAGAATCAGAAGGAGCGTCAGAAGTAGAGTCAGAAGGAACGTTAGAAGGAGAGTCAGAAGGAGAGTCAAAATGAGCGTCAGAAGGAGAGTCAGAAGGAACGTCAGAAGGAGCATCAGTAGAAGCATCAGAAGGAGCATCAGAAGGAGCATCAGAATGGACGTCAAAAAGGCGCGTAAGGAAAAATTCACACTTTCTTTTAAAAAAAAAAAGGTCAGTCATCTCTAAAAGCTATCTTTTAGGTAAGTTCCTCATATGAATAGATATCTCAGAATATCTGATTGACCGTGAATATTTTTTTTATTAAAAGAATTTCTTTTTAAATCAAAATTCTCTTTTG
Organism: Rhodomyrtus psidioides; assembly: GCA_021437785.1. Lineage (NCBI taxonomy): Eukaryota > Viridiplantae > Streptophyta > Magnoliopsida > Myrtales > Myrtaceae > Rhodomyrtus > Rhodomyrtus psidioides. Next base: position 1,355,845 of record JAILYB010000111.1, read on the forward strand.
TGTTTCCAAAAATAACCGCCTCTTTTATAAAAACGCTGAACCGTCACCTCTGTTCTCTCACTTTCAAAATTCTCTCAAATCAAAACCCTAAAATCGTGTTGAAAATCTCCCGCTCTCGATTTCCTCCTCAAAGCAACACTCTTTCACTCAAAGTTTCAAACTTTCTACGCATCAATGGCTCCAAAATCAGCCTATGACTCGAAGAAGACGCCTCAGTCGAAGAGGAAGTTCTCCGCCTCAACTGCAAGCGGCGTGGAACTCATAGAAACCCAAATCAACGAACAGCGAGAAGCACTCCGCCTGAAAAAAGGTCTGTCTCTGTCTGCCTTTGAAGGAAAAGAATCTATGGCTCATTCTATTAAGCTAATGTATGATAGGATCAAGGCCGCTGGAGATTTTGGTAACGAACTTAGAAAACTGCTGAACACTCACCATTTCGATAGTGAGGGCGAACTTTTGGAGTTTCTTAGCTTGCTTGGAAAAATCGTTGAACCACTTGCTGTAGAAAAACCTGCATCTGTCTCTAGAAAAGGAAAGGAGAAAGTGGCAGAGACAAGCTCGAAATTAAGAAGATCCCCAATTAGACCTGGCGGTACGAAGGCAAAGGTGGAAGATGATGATGACATTCTGTTCAATGACTTTGTGAAAAATATAGGCTTTAATTTGGATAAAAGCTTTCCTGATCCATGGTTTCAGAATCGGGCTCACAAAGAAAGGTTTGAAGCAATGAAACAGAGAGGTATTATACCCCAAAGGGTATTTGAGTTAAAGTACTTTGACAGCAATGGCATCTATCTGAGGAAGCATCTAGAAAAGATGAAGATAGATCAGTTTATAACTAGGAGAGGCTACACTTTTCCTGATTTGGTAGCTTACTTCTATTCAAATCTTCAGTTTGTCAACTTCAACTTTCTGGCTTTCACAGTCCAAAGAAAGCAGTATTTTCTGACTGTTGATGAATTGGCTGCAATCATGGGAACCAGAAAGGGAGATTTCAAACCCCTATATGTCACTGCAAGTGAAGCTTTCTGCTTCCTGACTGGCAAATCGAGTTTCTCAAGGGAATCAAAGTCACATATTGCATACACGGACTTTCCCTTGAAACATATCATGATGCACAAGGTGATCATCGAATGTCTCAGACCCAAGGCAGCATCAAAGACAGATATATCAAAGTACGAGGCAAATCTGTTATGGGGAATCTTGACAGGACAGAGGATTTCTTTTGCTCATACAGTACTATTGCATATGTACAGATCAGCTCTCAAACCAAAGGGCCAACTTCCTTATGCCGCATTGATCTTCAAAATAATCAATTATTTCAAGATTGATGGCCTAGGTGCCTTTGTCGAGCAAGAAATTCCTCTAATGACTGCTGGAGAGACTATGGTAACAAAGATGGGGTACAAGATGACCCCTGCTGGATGGAGAACAAAGAACAATGAACCAGTCATTGTGGACTTCGAGGAAGAGTCAAAGCAGAAATCTCCAAAGAAGAGAAAAGTCATGGCTGCTAAGGGACAACAATCAGACAGTCCTAATGATAAGGACTCAGAAGCAAGTGAGGAAGAAACAGGGGAATATGATTCTGAAGCCACTCAATCTCCAAATGGATCAGATGCAGATGGTAAGTCCGAAAATCATAGTGCTGATGGAGTTGAGGAAGAAAGAGATGAAACGGGAATACAACCACAAGAAAAAGTTGTGTATCCCTGTGATCTGATTGAGGAAGAATTCCTCACAATGTGGGATGAGGAGCAAGCTGCACGAATTGAAGATGACACAGAGTATGATATCACAAATGTCAACTGTGATCATGAGCAACTGCTAGCACAAGTTCTAGCAACGTTAGGGTCAAAAGAACAGGAAGAAGAACAAGATGACATTGGAGCTTACTCTGTCTCTTCCACCAGAGGAACACTTCATAAAGATGCTACAAGTATAGCTTCAACATTTGCACGAGAAGATCAGCTGTCCAGTGCACAGTCCATTCCAATGGACATTGATGAGGAAATAGTCTCCGTGCCAAGCTCAAACACAAAAGAGAAACGGGCTATAAATCAGGGGGAGAAAGAGCCTGTTACATCAGATGTTTTTCTCACTGAAGTCCTAGCCTCTCAAGCTTTCACCAAGGCACAAATTGAGGGGGAGACTCACGAAACTGCACCTTCACAACCACAAGTAGAACTTCAAGTGCTTTTTGAAAATCTCCAAAATACTCTTCTTCAGACGATGGCTGCCATGGAAACAAAATTTGATCAGCAAATGCAGGCTTTTGAACAGACGACAGATAGGAAGCTGCAGGGTTTGACTAGTCAGGTGACTAAGCTGGAAAATTCCATTGATCTTTATGGGAGAATGTTTTGTGATGAGATAGCCAACCTGCCCACATACACACTGGTCAGAACGGACAAAACAGCTTCAAACCAGCCCTCTTCTCAAGCTGTAAGAGACCATGCTCAGATGATGGGAAGAAGCTTTGTAGGACCTTCCCGAGGGGAGGCTGATATTGAGCCTGAAGATCATCCATCTTCTTAAAAACTCACCTACTTTTCCCTTTTTCATTTTCTAGAACGCGTCATTATTTCAAGCACCTTTTTTTTTTACATATTTCTTTCTGATGTTGACAAAAAGGGGAAGAAGTTGAAATTACTTTTATGCAGTCTCAATAGATTATCTCTAATTATATTTCAATTTAGAGGAAATGAGGAGAAAACCTAACCTACCGTTTTGCAGGATAATCTACTAAGAAGTTTAGTTTCGTGCAGGATTATTGCAGGATAATCTTACTCTGATCATGCTCTCCTATGAGAACACTTTCATTACAGGATCTCTAATGATGATTACCTGCAGGAGCAAATGCGATGGCTACTCACTTTTATCATATTATCACTGGTTAAATTTTTCTTTAAATTTGCAACTAGAGAAGTTTTGTCACCATCAAAAAGAGGGAGATTGTTGTGGAAATTCTCCTATATTTTGATTCTGACAAAACCTTCAAAAGATATTGTTTAATGAAATGTGATGCAGGAAGAATGTGTAAGCAGCAGGTTGAGTGATTCCAATTCTGTCGCGCAGAACTAAGGGTCAGATGAAAGTGCTTCTGGCGAAGGGTCAGATGGAAGTGCTTCTGATTAAGAGTCAGATGGAAGTGCTTCTGGCGAAGGGTCAGATGGAAGTGCTTCTGCCGAAGGATCAGATGAAAGCGCTTCTGACCGAGGGTCAGATGGAAGTGCTCCTGACGATCTAAACAGTGACGGATGGATCACATCTAATCTCCGTATTACCATTCCGTGCCAACTGATCGAATCTCTCTTAGACGAATCTGAAGAAAGATCAGTTTCTGCATTTTACAAAACACGAAGACCCACGTATGGCAGGTTTCCGATCAAGGCAAGTGATATTCAATTATCCTGATATCCCCTCTAATCAATTAAGGGACTTTCTATAAGGGGATATCATCTTCTAAGGAATATATCCTCGGGAATCAACTCAAACTTATCACACTTATGGAAGCTGGAGATTCAGTTGTATGGGCGACCGAATCAGAAGGGTTCAATGTCTTACCCAACGGTCTACATATCTTATGAAGATACAGTCTCGTTCAATCACGATTGATGACGTCCAATCAAGGATTGAAGAGCGATCCCTTGGCTGGAATCCAACGGCTAGTTCGGAGGCAGGGGAGTATAAAAGAAGAATAATGATTGACCAGAAAAAGAAGACGTGCGAACAACAATCCAAAGTGCAAGCATAATTTGAGTTTCACCCAAGAGAGTATTCTGTATACTCAATATCCTTCACTGTGAAAATCTGTGTGAGAGAGAGAAACAAAACACTTGAGTGATTGTAATCCTCTTGATTCTTCATAGTGAAATCCAACCAATCGGCTGTCATCGTGGGAGAGTGGACGTAGGCTTGATCTAAGCCGAACCACTATAAATATCGTGTGCAATATCCTCTTCTCTAAACTCTTACATTTGTGTTTAGATTTTCTGCGCACTGTTATACTGCTTTTGTTCCTAATCGTACACTGAACTTTATTCATTCCGCAAGAAATTTCAATTGTGTTCAGAATCTCCTATTCACCCCCTTCTAGGAGATATTGCTAGTTACATCAGCTTTTACCAGGCACTTTGCTTTTTATTGATGCTTAGGGATTTTTTTTTAATTATTATCTCGCTTTTCCTTTCCTTTTGGAATTAGGATTCTCGGCAATGGCGCCAGATATACGACTTAAACCTTAGCACGCTTCAGTTCTTGGAGTGATGTTGCTTCTGCCTTGGAGTATGCAATGATCACCGACGAGAGTTTACGAAGTGAATATGCAGGCTCAAATTGGCTATGCAAAGGATATGGTGTGTGGGATAGAGAAATGAATGTTTGTTGTCATCCTATGCCACTTGGATTACCATATAAGAAACACACAAAGATTGACGTTAGTCCGAGCAAGAAAATTTCTAACCATTTACCTCCTGATACTGCTGGACTCATCTCCATTTGCCCCAATGTGGGGTGGTTCTTGACAGGGTTGAGAATGAAAATCGCCGCTCAAACGGGTTACCAATGGTCACCTGTAGTATTTGGGATAAAGAAACGAATGCCTCCGTCGTCTCAATCCATGTAATCGCTGCAAATAATCCTTACGTCCATAGGTTAAGGTTTCGCTATCCTTCCCCCCTCAACTCATCTTTCAAGTGTATATAGGACGTGTTTGAATCAGGCTCGCCTCTCTTATGAGAAAATATCCTTTTGAACGGTTTGAATTACTCTTGTTGTAAAAATTTCGCTTTATTTTCATTCATTTTTTTTCAAAATTTATCCCCCAAAGGGATTCTATGATGTATCCCGCATGTTCTATTCATGCTTAGATAACCTCTTGTTTTAAAACATGAATGTCAGCGAAGTGAGAATTCTACGTCTTTTTAGACGTGATGATTGAAAGGATTCTAACTTTTTTAAAAATCTCCAATGAATGGGGAAAAGGGATACTTACCTCCCCGTCACGGCTGGAGATCCCTGGAAATATAAAGAACTATGTCAATGTATGTTCCAAATTTTGTAAAAATTAGAACGATACATCTTACTCTTGGTCGTGTGCTCCAGCGAGTGTACAAGGGTTGTGAAAATCTGTCCTCCTGGATGTCGAGTCCCTATCAAGGATAGACAATAAGTGTCAATTCGTGTTCCCAAGTGCCAAACAAATTGGGATGATACCACTTTACACTTGGTTTGCATTCCCTTCTGATGTTACATATTGATATGATCAACATCCCTATCCATGCTTGGAGTGTTTGCAACATCAATGGTTCATCTGCCTCAATTGGGCAACGTCTGTTTTGTCAATTGAATGCATGTGTTTTGTCATTTGAATGTATGACTCCTTGGGTGCTTTGTCTGTGTTTATCATCTGAGAAGGAAAAGAAAGGAAACATTATTCCCGCATCTGATTGAAAATCATTTAGGAACGACACGTCCTTTTACCAAATGGGTGGCTCCGCAGCCAAATGTATTTTGTATTGAAGGAGTGGGTCGCATTACGCTCTGTGGGTGATAGTCATCGCTCGGGGAACTTGCCCCCACGGATTAAGCGACTAATCCACGGCCTTCGGCTTGAAGATGCTCAAAAGGTAATGTTGATCCTCACGCGCGATTGGTTTTTAAGCGTTAATGAAAAATGTTCCCGTGGGAACTTTACAATGAAATAGTAACACATTCATTTGAAGTAATCAACCTTCATTCCCCTGAGCGTTTTTGCCTGATTAAGTAATCGTGCCTTGAATCGGACGCATGATCGTCAACGTTGTATCACAATTGCGAGGGTCCCCCCAGCTCCAAACTGATCGAGCCAGAAATTGAACTCCTCATCAAGGAACTCGCTCGGATCTTCGAGCCATGGATGCTCGAGTTGGGCATCATCGACTACAGGCGGATGATTCCTCCCACTACTTTCACCATGAGCAATTTGGTTCATCGAGCTGGAACTTCCATCAAGGAACTCTCTTAATAAACTTTGCCACACTTCTTGCTGTGACATTCTTGTAAGAATTGGCCTCTATCCACTTTGTGAAGTAATCGATCGCCACCAAGATGAAGCGATGACCATTTGAAGCCGTTGGATTGATGGGTCCTATCATGTCTATCCCCCACATAGAAAAAGGCCAGGCTTCCGACATTTGATGCAGTTCATTTGGGGGTGCATTAATCTTATCGTCGTATATTTGGCACTGGTGGCATGACCGGGCATGCTGGCAGTAGTCTGATTCGATGGTCATCCAATAATATCCGAGCTGCATGATTTTCTTGGCGAGGAGGTGGCCGTTCATATGGGGCCCACATATACCTTCATGGATCTCTTTCATGAGAACATTTGCTTCTTTAGCATTTGCGCATCTTAACAGAGTGGAGTCGAATGACCTTTTGTACAGAACTTGTCCATTGAGGAAGAACTTGCTGGCAATCCTGGTTATGTATCTCCGGTCTCCTACCTGACATCCTTTAGGAAACTCCACATTTAAGAGATAATTCTTGATGTCATAGTACCATGGCTCTCCGTCAAATTCTTCTTCTATCATCATACAATAGGCCGGTTTTTCAACTATGCCAATTCTTAGTGGTTCTATCTCTAATCCACCAGTTACTTGTAACATGGAGGCCAGTGTGGCTAGTGCATATGCAAATTGATTATGAGATCTTGGTAAGTACTCAAATGACACCTCTTCGAATTTGAGCGTCAACTCTTCAAGGTATTCATGATAGGGGATGAGTTTTGTGTCCTTCGTTTTTCACTCTCTCTGTGTCTGTAAAATGATGAGCATGGAATCTTCACAAACTTGCAGCCTAGGTATTCTCATGGAAATGGCTAACCGTAAGCCTAGAATACACGTCTCGTATTCTGAGATATTGTTGGTGCAAGGGAAAGTCATCTTTGCCGCAACAGGATAGTGTTGATCATCAAGGGATATCAATATTGCCCCAATGCTGGCTCCCGATAGGTTAACAGCGCCATCGAAATACATGACCCACTTATCCTCTGCGAGGTTCAAAACTTGATCTTCTGTCTTTGTCTTCCCGGAATATTCGCGATTTTGTGAGTTCTCTGCCAACATATCAGCTATGGCTCTCCCTTTTACTGATTTTTGAGGAGAACTCCTAATGTCAAATTCGGATAACATCACCTGCCATTTTGCTAACTTCCCAATTAGAGCGGGCTTCTCTAGGAGGTACTTGATAGGATCATTTTCTGTTACCAGCTGAATATGGTGATGCAGGGTATACTGTCTTAACCTGCGAAGTACCCATACAATTGCCACGTAGGCCCTTTCAATAGGTATGTATTTTGCTTCAGACGAGGTGAATTTCTTGCTCAAGTAATAGAAGGCTCTTTCTTTTCCATATATCGGGCTTGTTTGGGCCACTAGGGCTCTCAAAGATTCATGCTGTATAGTCAAATATAAGGTCAAAGGATGACCTGGGATGGGCGGCACAAGTACTGGTGGAGTGACTAGATATTTCTTGATCTTTTGGAACACCTGACTGCATTCTGTGTCTCATATCACTTTCGCGCCCTTCTTGAGTAGTTTGAAGATCGGTTTAGCTACATCTGATAACTGATTGATGAATCTGGCAATATAGTTCAGTCTTCCCAGAAGGCTTCTTACTTCTTTTACTGTGGAGGGAGTTGCTAGATCATGAATAGCTTGAATTTTCGGAGGACCAATCTCGATGCCCCTGTTACTGACCATGAATCCGAGAAGTTTCCCAGATTTTGCCCCAAACGCACATTTGTTAGGGTTCAACCTCAATTTATATTTGTGCAGTCGCTCAAATAGTTTTCTCAATACTTGAATGTGATCATGTCCCTTCCTGGACTTGGCGATCATGTCATCAATATACACTTCGATTTCTTTATGGACCATATCGTGGAATAATGTGATCATAGCCTTCTGGTAGGTGGCCCCAACATTCTTCAGTTTGAACGGCATAACTTTATAGCAAAAGTTTCCCCAGGGGGTGGTAAAGGCAGTCTTCGGTTTGTCCTCCTACTTCATGAGGATCTGGTTATATCCGGAGAATCCATCCATGAATGAGAATAGTTCGTACCCTGCGGTACTATCAACCAGTACGTCAATGTGAGGTAGTGGGAAATCATCTTTCGGGCTTGCTCTATTTAAATCTCGATAATCTACACAGATCCGAACTTTGCTGTCCTTTTTCATGACGGGGACTATGTTTGCAATCAAGTCCGAGTATGGGATAGCTTCAATAAACCCCACCCTGAGAAGTTTCATTACCTCTTCTTTAATTTTGTCTTCCAATTCGGCTTTCATCCGTCTACTGCCTTGTCTGACAGGTTTAATACTGGGATCTGTGGGTAATGCATGTTCCATAATTTTGGGATCCAAACCCGGCATGTCAGCAGAAGACCATGCGAAGATATCCTGATACTCCCTTAGTAATTTAGTAAACCTGAGCCTTTCATCTCGGGACAAATGTCTACCGATCTTGACTTCCTTGATATCTGCGGAGTCCCCCAAGTTAATAACAACTAATTCCTCTGAAGTGGGAGGTATTGACTCCTCGAAGGCACTCCATTCTCTGCGGATAGACGCATAATCTTCATCCTTATCCTCTTCTTCAATATTGTAGGAACATTCAATGTGGTGATCCGAATCGCACAACAACCTGGTATGTATGTTTGAGATGATATGCCTGAAATGTCATAAGCATGGTTAGTCTATACCTCATATAGAAATGTCATGCATAGGTGCGGAAAATCTTTTCAAAAGATATTTCAGAATAAGTGCAGGTATTAATGGGACTAGTCCTCATATTATAGGACATCCTTGTCCCTGAAAAATCCTTTGGAAATTAGGAATCATATGGAAAATCAGGCCTCAAACTTCTGCGTGGAAGACTAATATCATCACCGGGCTGATTTGTGGTTCCATATGTCCTTAACAAAACTTGTGTGATTTTATTGAATGCAAAATGGGCCGCGTTACAAGTTATGCTGTTTGGACCAACGGCCGGAGATCCAAAGGCGTTTTTCTACGTTTATTTCAAACAGTGGAAATTGAAAGTGGGACGAAATGCATGAAATTTGAATGTAGTTTCTAGAGTAAGGAATATATTTCTTTACTTAGAAGTAGTGGCTTCATCACCCAACCACTCTATGATAACATTCACGAAGTTATCTCACAGGAAAGAGTTCGCCAGATCTGGTTATGCTGTTGGAGTTATGTCTTCTTCTGACAACCACCTAGAGTTCTTGCTGAAGTATTCGCTCAATGGGCTGTCAAACATCTTAGATTTTCTTTTCCAAGCTGGAGAACCAATGAATGAGTCTTTCTGGTCTTTCCGGCTTCCATGGCGTCCCCGGCTCTTGCCTCGGCCTCGGCCTGTCGTCTTAGGGGCAGACTTGCTCATATGGTTTTTTTGATATCCCAAGCCTATTCTATGCTGGTTAGATTTCAACTGTAGAGGGGTATTCATTCCCTGACCATATTTGCATAGGCCTTCTCCAAGGTTGTACCCATACGCTAGTAGCATCTTGGCTGGTAAGAGGTTGGCTTCAGAAATGCAGGGAGTTCTCAATTTTGCCCCCACGGGGGTGTGTACTGCTGCTACCAACTCCAGGGAATGATAGCTTGCCTCCGTCTTAATTTCGGGTTGGACGTAAGGAATGGCGTTGTTCTGATACGTTTGGAGGTCAACTTCTCCATGCACGGTAATCACCTTCCCATCTACCACAAATCGTACTTTCTGATGTAGGCTTGAAGGTACGTCTCCTGCTACATGAATCCAAGATCTTCCCAACAGGAATCCGAATGTACTAGGCAAATCCATTACTTGGAAATTTATAGAGAATCTGGTCGGGCCGATGAGTACGTCGAGCTCAATCTCACCTACCACAGTCTTCTTCATCCCATCGAAAGCTCTCACATCTGTTTTGGAGGTTTTAATCATCTCTTCTTTGATGCCTAAACTCCTCAAGGTAGCTAAAGGACATATGTTGAAAGTGGATCCGTTGTCAATCAATACATGTGCTATTCTTTTTCCGTTGCACTGTGCAGTATTGTACAATGCCTTGTTGTGTTCTCTCCCTTCCATTGGGAAGTCTTCATCTGAGAAGCTCAATTGATCTTTCAGGAGGATCGCCCCTACAAAGTCCTCCAACTGCACATCATTAATTGTTTCAGGGACATGCACCTCGTTCAGTATCTTCAGTAGTACATTTTTGTGCTTCTCTGAGTTGATGAACAAATCCAGTAGAGATATTTGGGCCGGCATCTTCCTTAACTGTTCTATCACTTCAAACTCACTGGTTTTAATAACGGACATGAGCTTTTCCGCGTCCTCCTTCGAGACTTCCTTCTTTTCGGACTCGCTTTCCCTAGGGGCGTAGAATCATTCAGACCTCATTACCGCATCTACTTCCTCCGTCCCATAGTCCTAGTGGACTTCCTTAGGATCGTATCCTTCTATCGGAGGGACTTTTATGGTTACTGTCGTCGGGCAAGATGCCTCGGGTTCAGCTGTATCGTGCTCTTCTTCTCTTGGTAGTCGAATCACAACTGGTTTGATCAGACAATCTTCTACCTCCCTCAAGCTGTCAAGCTCTTCCAGTTTGATCACCACTGTTGTAGCGGCTTTAATCATTGACACAGTGTTGTCAAAGTCCTTTGAGAAAATTTCGTTTTTGAATTGACGATGCCGGTCGTCGTTTCCTAGTTTTGTTGATGTTGCAGATTCCGGGTATTCTCTCATTCCCTTAAGTTGTTCAACTGAGTCTTGTTCCTGATCATTTGATCTCTCTATTTTGACATGCTGCTCTGTGTCAAGCTTGGTATCCATCATCTGGTCAAGCGACGATTCAAGCCCTTTCGTAAAAGGCTTTTCCACCTTCTCCGGGATTTCCAGCGGAACTGGATCATCCATACCTCCCCATCTATCTGGTATGATATCCTCCATTCTCTGATAGAAACTAGGAGGAGTAGAATATTTCACTTTAAAGTTATATCCTCTGGAATCTTCACTCAGGTTGTCTATGATTTCTTCCATTTCAAGTGCGTTAGCCATGAATCTGCGATCTGCTAAACTTCGCCTCTTAGCTTTCAGTTCGTCCTTGTCGAGTTCTTCTTCCGGCTGGGTGATCAGCCCATGATTGCCTACTAGACTATTTTCTGTGGGATAGTCCACGTGCTTCCTCGTTCAGTTTTAATCATAAAATGGCTCCCTTCCAAGCTTAGAGAGGCCTCGACTCCCTCGAATTTTTCATCGGTAGCGTCCGATATTACCACCAAGCTCATCATCTTAGTGATACACAATTTCTTCATGTTAGTAGTGACCTCTCCTTCTTTCCGGTATAGTGAGGCGATTTTCAGAATGTTGTTCAGCTTAGGTATGTCTACCTTCAGCGTAAGGTGGCTTTCTTCCTCGTCAACGAATATTGCCCCTACTGCTTGATGATCAGGGAGCGGGTTTTCTTGTACATTCAGAGCTATGTTGTCAAACTTCAGGATCTAGTTGTCAATCAAAGCTTGTACCTTCAACTTAAGGATGTAGCAATTATCGACATTGTGTCCCCTTTCTCCCATGTGGTAGACACAGGTCTGGCTTTCATCAAAGCCATGATATTTAACAGGATTTGCCTTGGGTGGTTCCTTCGCCACCAAGTGTTGTTCTAGCAGCATTGGGAGCAACTTGGACAAAGGTCTCGGGAGTTGAGAGAACTGCTTTTGGGGTTGCCTCTTTCTAGGTTCTTGTCCTTTTGGTGCTAACCACGATGATCCTCCTTTAGTCTGATTAGAATTGTTAAACATCTTAGGCTTATGGGGATCTGGTATGAAGGCTATGTCGAGTCCAGCCTCTCTCTCCTTTTTCAAGGGATATTGCTTTCTGGTAGAAGCTTCATGTTGCCTCCTTTCTCTTAAGGCCCACTCGAGCCTTTCAGCCACCTTTATCAAATGCGTAAAGGCTTGACATCTAGAGGTGTTTAATCTGTCGAAGTATTCGTAGGGGAATGCTTTTAGGAACAAGTCAATCAGTTCATCTTCTAGGATTGACGGCTTTATTTGGGTCGCCAAAACTCGCCATCTCTAGGCGTATGTTCTGATCAACTCACCCATTACTTTTGAGGTTCGCATGAGGTCTTCTCTCGTCAAGGCTGTAGCCGTGTTGAACTTATACTATATGAGGAAGTCTTCTGCAAGATCTTCCCACCCATCATAGTCCTTTAGGTCCAATTCAATGAACCAAGTCAGAGTGGCGCCAGCCAGACTCTCTTGGAACGTGTTCATCAGTAGTGGAACATAGTCTAAATATTGCGTCATCTTGCGCAGATAATATTTGAGGTGAACACGGGGACAGCATGTCCCATTATACTTTCTCACGAAATCTGGTTCCTTGTAGTCAGGAGGGGGTCTCCACCTTGGCAAAGGGAGATATCTTATCGAAACAGGCCAACTCATAACCCTGGCTGCTTAAACACTCCTCAATCTTGGCTAATCTCATAGCCTCTGCTTCAGTTTTCATGGTCTGCTTCCCCTTCTCATCCTTCTCAAGGTTGATGACAATAGGGGGTGTCTTTTATTGTGTCTGGGCGTTCGGCATACGGACATCATCCTCTATACGTTGGGCATCTTCTGCTGTCTCTTTATCAGCTACATCGAGCGCAAATGATGGACTCGAGTTGTTCTAATTAGGAACCATTGACTGTCTGGCGTGGGAGGCTTCCAGTATTGCCTCAATATCAGCCATCATAGTTGCCATAGTAGTCATCTGCGTCTCCAGCATGCCTACTCGTGGGGTCAACTTATGTTGTTCCATTCTTGTCTTAAGCCGAGTGCGAAAGTGATGTGTTGGCAATTCCGTGATTAGAGCGTACCTGTTTAAAAGGAATTCCAGTGAGTATTTCTTCAGTATTGACAAAAGGAAGTACTTGATTCTTCTAATTGCATACTTTCTATTGGTGAATGAGAAAAATGGACTACTTTGTGAGCCTTAGTTTCATGTAAGCAGTTCTTTTAATCATTCTCCAGAAAGAATTCATGAAATTAAAATAAGCGTAATCTTTGACGATAGTTTTATGCATTTGTGAAACATGGCCACACTCCTGCGTATGCTTCCAAAATAATATTCAGTACAGGTGAGTATTGATGTAACTAGCAATATCTCCTAGAGGGGGGGTGAATAGGAGATTCTGAACACAATTGAAATTTTTTGCGGAATGAATAAAGTTCAGTGTACGATTAGGAACAAGAACGGTATAACAGTGCGCAGAAAATCTAAACGCAAGGGTAAGAGTTTAGAGAAGAGGATATTGCACACGATATTTATAGTGGTTCGGCTTAGATCAAGCCTATGTCCACTCTCCCACGATGACAGCCGATTGGCTGAATTTCACTATGAAGAATCAAGAGGATTACAATCACTCAAGTGTTTTGTTTCTCTCTCACACAGATTTTCACAGTGAAGGATTTTGGGTACACAGAATACTCTTTTAGATGAAACTCAAATTATGCTTGCACTTTGGATTGTTGTTCGCTCTTCTTTCCCTTAGTCAATCATGATTCTTCTTTTATACTCCCCTGCCTCCGAACTAGCCGTTGGATTCTAGCCAAGGGATCGCTCTTCAATCCTTGATTGGACGTCATCAATCGTGATTGAACGAGATTGTATCTTCAGAAGATATGTAGACCGTTGGGTAAGACATTGAACCCTTCTGATTCAGTTTCCCATACAACTGAATCTCCAGCTTCCATAAGTGTGATAAGTTTGAGTTGATTCCCAAGGATATATTCCTTAGAAGATGATATCCCATTATAGAAAGTCCCTTAATTGATTAGATGGGATATCAGGATAATTGAATATCACTTGCCTTGATCGGAAACCTGCCATACGTGGGTCTTCGTGTTTTGTAAAATGCAGAAACTGATCTTTCTTCAGATTCATCTAGAAGAGATTTGATCAGTTGGCACGGAATGGTAATATGGAGATTTGATGTGATCCATCCGTCACTATTTAGATCGTCAGGAGCACTTCCATCTGACCCTCGGTCAGAAGCACTTCCATCTGACCCTTCGTCAGAAGCACTTCCATCTGACCCTTGGTCAGCGCGACAGAATTGGAATCACTCAACCTGCAGCTTACACATTCTTCCTGCATCACATTTCATTAAACAATTTCTTTTGAAGGTTTTGTCAGAATCAAAATATAGGAGAATTTCCACAACAAGTATGCATGAAAAGGCATCATAGTGTTCGCTTATTTTACACTTGACAGGATAGTCTATTCAAGTCTAGGACGCTTGATGGCTAAGGTGCCCTCATCATCCCAACGTGGATCCATCTCTTCAGTCTAGGACTCTTCATCTTCTGAATACGACGGCGATCCCATATCTTCGGGTATGTACGGCTCTACTCCAAGCACGTATGGTATGATGTATTCGGGTACATAAGGTTCGACAAGGCAGCGTCTGACCGCCTCAAAGTGTTGAATGTATTCTGTGGTAGCCCTGTGAATGTTCTCCATACGATTCATGTTTTCTAGCCATCTTATATCTTCAGCTTGGGAGTTCTTCAAAGAGTGTATAATAAATCCCACCTTAGCTTCAATCTGTTTCTTCTTTTCTCCTGTAGGGGTTTCTTTTGGTACGTCAAATGAGAAGATACTGGGCCATGGTGGAGAAGGGATTTCCTGTAATGCCCCAAATTGCCGGATAACCCTTTTTCGGATAATATGCAGTAGCGCCTGTAAATCCTAGCAAAGGGACTGGGTTTTCTCCATTACATGCGAGCCTGGCTTTGCCCAGGGTTGGCAATCTAAGCCGCCATCGGAGCTGTCCTGGTTTCAGGTTTCCAAGGAAGTTCTTCCATTCTATGAAGTTGAACTTAGGGATACGTGTATGAGTTCTGACAAAGGTTTTAAGAGGATGGGCATCGGAGCTAATCTCAGTGAAACCCATGCGGATATGGAATTGCCTAATATGAGATGTGAACCATAATACAGAAGATCACTAGAGGCTCTAAATATTCCTTTCTTGTTTTTCTTGAAGTGATTTAGGGAAAAAATGTCTCAGTAAGGATAATGTTAGAGTAATCCCACCCACAACATACTTGTCTGACTACTACAGCCATAATAGGGTCGAAGGTGACAGACGAGATTGGGAATAGCACAAAGCTAAAGAAGGCCAAGACAAAGGTTCTACCAGATTTAGTCTTTTTAGCGGCAGGGAGATTGTGGAATCAATCTAGGAGGAAGGATAGTGAAATCAGTCCAGAATTACTTTTGGCATCTGCTTTTCGTTGAGGCTTGTGTCAAGGAATTCGGCTAGTTGACTCAAGGGATCAAATCCTATTGGGGGTTGAACTAGTGAGTGAGTAAATTCAACTCCGATGGCGGCGCTGTACTCTTCAAGAGTAGGGGTAACTTCAAGTCTTTCCATGCAGAATGTAGTGGTGGTAGGATCCCAATAGAGTGCCATGGCTTGAATAAAGGCAGGTAGGCATTCAACCCTCAGTAAGTCCAATAGATACCCTAGTCGTGATTTGGCGTATTCCTGGCTGGCTTCGCCCATGCTATCCCACCATGATTGGAGCTTGACTCGAGGAACTTTGAACACTTAAATATCATTCTTTCCCATCAAGTCTAAAATATGCAAAATGATTTTGAAAAGTCAATCGTCAAAAATTATTTTAAACATGTGACTATGCAAATTCCATGAAGTATGCATGGACCAACTTAATTGTATAGTTCAATTGAAGAAATAGAAATTAGAACCTTTTTTAGGAGCTGAAGACCTGATTTGAAGTCTAATTTAAATTTCAGGAAAGTGAATTATGCAATTTAGTCAAGTTTAGTCCATTGACTAAGGGAAACAACAACGTCACGTTCCATTGGTCAATACATCAAATGGGAAAAGAGTGGAATGAATCCCTTATTACAACCAGGATGCTTAACGAAAGAAAGGTAAAGATAGATTCTTCAAACAAGATAGCCATAAAAGGCCGATGGAACGTGAGGATCTAAACCCACTCTTTCCTAAAGGTTTATTCTCCTTCACAATGATAGTCAGTCGGGGATCCTTCCCCAGTTGAGTGTAAGGGGTCGTCTTCAATGCATTGATCCAAGGGTCCTAGTTCCTCTGGCCATTCTCTGGTCCATGGTATCATGACTTCGGGAGTCTTCTTGCGTCTCGTCATTTTGAGTATGATGCGCTTCGATCTTGTCTTGATTGTAGGGCGTCTCCTTTTTCCCCAAAAAGTGATCATGGGCATGTCTTCATTAGCTCGACGTTCAGCCTTTCGACGAGTGTATGAGTCTCTAGCTAGGCGGTTGCGATGTTGCTTCTTCATCTCCAAGTAATCCTTGAACATCTCGTCCGCTTGTCGCTTAAATCTGAGGTTATCGACATAGTAGCGGGTTTGATAGTCTTCAGCATATCCCAACTTGCGTCCAGTCAACTCTCGGCCGTGCACGAACATAGTAAAGTGCAGCCTCGTGTTTGGTCTAGGGCGAGTGACTTTTCTTAGGTATTCGAAGGTTACCAATTCTGTTGAACTTTTAGGAAACAACGACATCCTACCCCATTATCGTTGTTATTTCAATTAGTCACTTGAGTGATTTCATGATGTATGCAAATGCATGTGAATCTCTGTAATGCATGAGTCATACTATGGAATAGGGAATAGTAATGTACATTGAAAGTAAATGCCTTACCAACCAAACTCTGAGAATGCGAAATGTTCCCCTGTAACAATTTACTGTTTTAGGTATACCAACCATCCATAGACATGCGCATGAGACAAGTGGATATACTCTAAAAATTAGAAATTAGGTGAGGAACTTATGGCTCAGGCTCCCACGATCCAAATGAGGCAGATTCCTCCCCAAGGGTACCTACCCAAGAGGGCTAGATATCGCCAATTTGGATTGTGAGTGGGAACGAACACGAAAGTCTCAAGTGCCATCAAACACGAGATCCTTTCGCATCCTTTCCCTATCTAAGGTAACCTAGAGGTGGTTTGCAGTCGGGGTTTGATCGCCAGTGTGTGCGATGTGTCGTGATCATCACAATGCAAGGTCATGCACATCAGTTCGTATCAAACACCGCTTCAATATGTGCGTAAGATGAACATACATTCCTAACTCCAACCTGCAGGAAAAATGTCAACAATCACTACATCCCTTATTTCTTCAATCTGCAAAAATATCTAACACAACGGTTAGCGTACATGCCTCACTTTCGAGAGCATCTACAGAAAACAAGGTCAGATAAACCGATCAACTTTTTGATCGGCTCAAGTCCTCTGGAATTCTTAACCAGAGATTCTGGTTTAGAATGGTCCCGAGTGGAGTCGCTAGTCTGTCGCAACCCTCTCGCGGGATGATCGCCGGAGGGGGCTAATGGGCCACCCGATGTCGCCTGATCGGACGCGGGCCTCTCCCAAGGTCCATTACCCAAATCGCAACTGCTGAACATACGTGGTCGACCTTCGGTGTGGTCTGGTGACATGTGATATGTGTACATGCCAAGGAGTCGCCACCAATCGTTTCGTGGAGGGTACGATCGGAAATCCTATTGAATAGTTGGGAGCGATCTATTCGATTCTGCGGAAACCAGAGAAATGGGATTGGGGACTTTGTTACGCGAACTGTCAGAGTTGACGTCCTTTCGGCACCTAAGTTAAGTGATTTATCTGATCCTAGGATTTCATACAGATGTGTGGGGTACGGATCATAATTCTAGGAATTCATGCAGACAGGAATGGCTATCCTATCACTCACAGTCAGTAAAAGTAAATGTGCAAATCAAGGATCCAATACATATGGATAAAATACATGAAAACAGCATGGCATCCCTAATGAGGCCCTATTAGCCTAGAGAAGTATCAATCAAGGCTTAGGAGTGATTTCGATATAATTCGTCCATGAGGGGCAGAATCGTAATTTTGAGAAATTTTGGGCACAGTTTTCCTCAAAGGGGCAAAATCGTCATTTCAGATGGGATGTACAGTTAAAAGATAGTAGAAATGGGATTGGTGATCAAATCCCCACATTTCCTATTTTTCAGGAATTTCCAGGATTTTTCGGGAATTTAAAAGTGATTTTACCCTTGGAGGGGTATGTTGACACATAATTGTGGATTGGCCTTTTTATGGTTATTTCTTAAAAATTCATGAAAAATCCATAAAAAGTCAAAAAATTACAAAATCAACTTTGATGGCCATGGCCAAGCCTAAGAAACCATTTTTGACAAAAAAAAATATTTTTTCATATT
The DNA here is from genome assembly GCA_021437785.1 of Rhodomyrtus psidioides. NCBI lineage: Eukaryota > Viridiplantae > Streptophyta > Magnoliopsida > Myrtales > Myrtaceae > Rhodomyrtus > Rhodomyrtus psidioides. The sequence continues at coordinate 1,374,128 of JAILYB010000111.1, forward strand.
TTTCGCATTTTTAATATTTTTTGAAATTAGGAAAATACTAAAAAAATCAAGAAAATAGCATTTTAGGTCACAAAAATACAGAAAAATAGCCAATATTTTTCTTTTAAATCTCTTGTCTTTTTGACTTCACAAAAAGTCCAAAATCAGATTCAATTTTACATGTTCCTTTGTAACAAGTATTATTGAATTTGATAAAAAAAAAATTGATCGAGTCTTTTAATTTTCAATTTTGGCATTTTCTAGGATCTTGACATTTAATCTAACTGTCCCTTATTGCAATTTAGCCCAATTATTTGCACACATTGCTCAATTGCATGAATTTGGCAAAATTGCATACTTAATTGCATTTTAACCCCTGAAATTGGGCATATTTGAAATTACTTTCAATTCAGGGACTATCATTGCAAATTAAATATACTACCCAATGGGTTTCACCATTTTGAATCGATTGGCATAGGTAATTTGGCCCAATTTGATCGTTTGAACCTTCAATTGCACGATTCCCCAACTTGCAATTAAATGAAAATTTAGGGTTTTTGTTGAAATTGATATGACCTTTTGAGCAAAATTATATTTTTAGATAAAATTCATGCCCTAAATTCGATTCTGAGGTCCAATTTCAAACATTTCCCAATAATTTGGGTTTAATTTGGAAAATTATAAGTCGGAACCGGTTCAGACCGCCGGTCGAACCGGTCCGCTACAGTGTCATCTTCTTCACTAAGCCTTCGCGCAAATGAACAGTACAAAGTCGAATTTCAACAAAAAAATTGACCGACCAATCGACTCTAATTGGAGAAGCATTGTTGGGCGTTTAGTTCCTTAGGCCATTCCTCGTCGATTGAGACCGGAATCGCGGCCAATGGTCACCGGAGGAAGGAGTAATTGGCCGGTCAATCCGACGGACCTACGAAAGTCAACACCTCCCAAACTCAATGCAAATTCATGCCAAATTTGCACGAATTAAGAGCTGCCGAAGAAAGAAACTGACGTGGACGGAACACCCATCGTCTCCGTCGCCGTTTGGACCTAATGGCACGTGTAATCACGTGCCATTTCGAGTATGTTGGTCCTCCCAAATGGCGGCAAAGGCTCCTTGAAATCAGATATAGTCCAGGGAGGGCCTTCGCGAAGGAGAGGACGGTTGATTCAGTTGTAGGAGGAGAAATTGAATCGAAGAGAGAGAAAGAGCGAAAGAGAGAGAGCTCCCCTGAATCGCCATTGTCGAGGTAGAGCTCGGATTTGCAGAGCACTGGTTGGGCCTTCTTAGGCTAAACCGAAGCTCCCCGGGATCGTCAAGAGGTGGCCCAAACTTCCAGGATTCGATAGCCGTCGGCCGCGCGCGTTGAAACCACGGGAATAGGTGAGTTCGACCTTCAAGCCTTCTTACTAAGCATCAATGGCGGAAATCGATTCCAGTCTTGATTCTTCGAATTACAGTGTGCGTTTTATTCCCTGAGCATCACTGACTATCACTGCATCTTTATTTTGCTTCGATATCGCCTGAATATTTCGAATCGAGTCTTCGAACTTAGCCCCTATAGCCGACCACTGTTTATTCTTGCCTAGCCCAATCTAGGCCGTACGAGCTCAATCGGAGCCTGAGGTAAGTCTTCTGAACCTCAATTGGTGCTATTCCGTGATAGAGTTGCCATGATTTTAGGTAAATCGTGCGATCGAACTTCCATGGCCGTACTTGGCACTTTGCATGATACTCATGATTCTGTGGATTAGATGATGTGATTCTTAGATATGTTAAACTAGAGACGATCGCGAGTCGATTAGAGTTGGTCTCGCACGATTTCATTACGGTTCCACCGTTAGATCATTGCCGGAGGCCCTCAGCCGTTCATTCCGCCGGGGTCGAGAGGTTGTAGACGATGCTGACATGGTGAGTCAACGAGTCAGCGTTCCTAGGTGTCAGTCCGCCATTGGTCCACGTTTTCGTCTAGTCAGCATGGCCATTGGGTTTGTTATTCAAATAAACAAGATCGGACGGCTCAGATTAATCGAGCTTAAATTCTAGGGGCCGTCCGATCAGTAAATAGGATTATCTGGAAATAGTTTTAATCAGAAAATCAAAAAAGGGATGAAACGGTGTTGTTCAGTTTAGTAGTAGTGCGGCGTCGTTTAGGTTAGTAGGAATGGACGGTCTAGATTGAGTCCTTGGTTTTAATCGCGACCGTAGATCTAGATGATCAGATCGGGCGGTAGAGAGACAGTCAATATTTGATCTGGGCCGTAGATTGCGGTAAGTCGATCCAAAGATCGTGAATTAGCCGCGTGGTCCATCAGGGGCCGTTGGATTAAATCCAAGAAATCCAAAAAAAAAATAGGAAAAGAAGAAACGACGTCGTTTTGGGGAGTTGGGGCGCGCGGGTTCGGATCTGGGCCGGGTTTCGACCCGAGTGGGTCGGGTCGACCCGGTCCGAATCACATTTTAATAAATAAAAAATAGAAAATGATTTTTAAAATAAAAAAAAAATCAGAAAAATCATAGAAAATCCAAACAAATGCAAGAAAATCACAGAAAATCCCAAAAAAATATAGGAAAATTGTGGGAAAATCCTTGACACTCCAGAAATCCCCAAGAATCGAGGATTGACCACAAACAACTGGTCAACCCTAATTTTGAGGTTTCTTATCCGTTCTTTCGAGATTCGACGATATTACCCTTTAGGGGTAAGACGCCTCTGCCGTATATGCGAGATAAGACCGATAATGCCGAGGTAAGAATTTGGGTCGGGTAGGCGACCAATTCTTAGGCTTGGGTTTTCGGGTCCCGTCCCTTTTTCTCAAAATGACGATTTTGCCCCCTCAATGGTAAAATCGTCTTTCTTGTCTCAATTGAGTCCTGGAAATTGCTTAAAGTTAGGGTTTGAATCAGGTAGGTGACCAACCCTAATATTTAGGATTTTCAGTTCTCATCCGTGTCCAAAATGTCCACTTTACCCCTCTAAGGGTAAAATCACTTTTAAATTCCTGAAAAATCCTGAAAATTCCCGAAAAATAGGAAATGGAAGGATTTGATCACCAATCCCATTTCTACCCTATTTTGACTGCATCTTCCATCTGAAATGACACTTTTGCCTTTTTATGGCAAATTATCCCAAAATTTCTCAAAATTACGATTCTGCCCCTCGTGGGCGAATCATGTCCAAGTCACTCCTAAGGCTTGACTCATAGGGATGCCATGTTGATTTCATATGTTTTATCCACATATATTGGATCATTGATTTGCGCATTTATTTCTATTGATTATGAGTGATAGGGTAGTCATTCTCAACTGCATGAACTCCTAAATTTAGGATCCGTACCCCACTCATCTTTATGAAACCCCAGGATTAGATAAACCATTCAACTTAGGTACCGAAAGGGCGTCAACTCTGATAGTTGATGTAACTAAGTCCTCGATCTCATTTCTCTGGTTTCCGCAGAATCGAATAGACTGCTCCCAACTATTCGATAGGGTTCCGATCGTACCCTCCACGAAACGATTGGTGGCGACTCCTTGGCATGTACACATATCACATGTCACTAGACCACACCGAAGGTCGACCACGTATATTCAGCCGTTGCGATTTGGGTAATGGACCTTGGGAGAGGCCCATGTCCGATCAGGCAACATCGGGCAGCCCATTAGCCCCCTCCTCCGAGAAAGGGTCGCGACAGACTGGCGACTCCACTGTGGACTATTCTAAACCAGAATCTCTGGTTTCGCACAATTCCAGAGGACTTGAACCCATTAAAAAGTTGATTTGTTTATCTGACCTTGTTTTCTGCAGATGTTCTCGAAGGTGATGTACGTACGCTAACTATTGTGTTAAATGTTTTTGCAGATTGGAGAAATAAGGGGTGGAGTGATTGTTAACATCTTTCCTGCAGGTTGGAGTTGGGAATGTATGTTTACCTTACGCACATATTGAAGCGATGTTTGATACAAACTGCTGTGCTTGACCTTGCATTGTGATGATCATGACACATCGCACGTACTGGCGGTCAAACCCCGACTGCAAATCACCTCTAGGTTACCTTAGATAGGGAAAGGATGCGAAAGGATCTCATGTTTGATGGCACTTGAGACTTTCGTGCTCGTTCTCGCTCACAATCCAAATTGGCGATATTTAGCCCTCTTGGGTAGGTACCCTTAGGGAGGAATTTACCTCATTTGGATCGTGGGAGCCTGAGCCATAGGTTCCTCACCTGATTTCTAATATTTTTAGAGTGTACCCACTTGTCTCGCATGTCTATGGATGGTTGGTATACCTAAAACCGCCCATTGATACATGGGAACATTTCACATCCCTAGTTTGGTTGGTAAGACATTTACTTTCAATGTACTTTACTATTCCCTGTTCCATAGTATGACTCGTACATTGCATACATATACATGCATTTGCATACATCACGAAAATCACTCAAGTGACTAATTGAAATAACAATGATAAGGGGTAGGATGTCACTGTTCCCTAAGAGTTCGACAGAGTTGGTAACCTTCGAGTACCTAAGGAAAGTCACTCGCCCTGGACCAAACACAACGCTGCACTTTACTGGGTTCGTGCATGGTCGAGAGCTGACTGGACGCAAGTTGGGATATGCTGAAGATTGTCAGACCCTCCACTATGTCGACAACCTCAGATTCAAGCGACAAACAGACGAGATGTTCAAGAATTATTTGGAGATGAAGAGACAGCGTCGCAACCTCCTAGCTAAGGAAGCATACGCACGTCGACAGGCCGAACGACGCGCTAATGAAGACATACCAATGATCACCTTTTGGGGAAAGAAAAGATGCCCTGCGATCAAGACAAAGCCGAAACGCATCACACTCAAGAAGACTAGACGCGAGAAGACTCCTGAAGTCATCATACCATGGACCAGAGAATGACCAGAAGAGTTGAGATGCCTCGATCAGTTTACTGAAGAAGACCCCTTACACTCGACTGGGGAAGGATTCCCCACTGACCATCATTGTGAGGAGGAATAGACCTGTAGAAAGAGTGGATTAGATCCTCACATTCCAACGGCCTTTTATGGCTTTCTTGTTTAAAGAGCCTCTTCTTACCTTTCTTTCGTTAAGCGTCCTGGTTGTAATAAGGGATTCATTCCGCTCTTCTCCCATTTGATGTTTTGACCAATGGAATGTGGCGCTATTAGTTCCCTTAATCACTGGAGTGAACCTGACTAAATTGCATAATTCACTTTCCTGAAATTCAAATTAGACTTCAGGTCAGGTTTTCAGTACCTGAAAAGAACTCTAATTTCCATTTCTTCAATTGAACTATGCAATTAAGTTGGCCCATGCATACTTCATGGAATTTGCATAGTCGCATATTTAAAGTAATTTTTGACGATTGACTTTTCAAAATCATTTACATATTTTAGACTTGATGGGAAATAACGATATTCAAGTGTTCAAAGTTCCCCGGACCGAGTTCCAATCATGGTGGGATAGCATGGGCGAATCCAGCCAGAAATACGCCAAATCACGATTAGGGTTTCTATTGGACCTGTTGAAGATTGAATGCCTACCAGCCTTTATTCAAGCCATGGCATCTTATTGGGATCCTACCACCGCTACTTTCTACATGGAAGGACTGGAAGTCACCCCTACTCTAGAAGAGTCCAGCACCGCCATCGGAGTTGAATTCACTCACTTACTAGTTCAACCTCCCATAGGATTTGATCCCTTGAGTCAACTAGCCGAATTCCTTGACACGAGCCTCAAAGAAGTCACAGCAGATGCCAAAAGTAATTCTGGGCGGATTTCACTATCCTTCCTCCTAGATCGATTCCCAACCTCCTTGCTGCTAAAGGGAATAAATCTGGTAGAGCCTTTGTCTTGGTCTGCTTTAGCTTTGTGCTATTCCTGATCTCATCTGTCACCTTCGACCCTATTATGGCTGTAGTAGTCAGACAAGTCTGCTGTGGGTGGGATTACTCAAACCTTATCCTCGCTGAGACCTTTCTCTCCCTAAACCGTTTTAAGAAAAACAAGAAGGGAATCTTTAGAACCTCTAGTGATCTTCTGTATCTCTGGTTCACATCTCATATCAAACAATTCCATATCCGCATGGGTTTCACTGAGATTAGCCCCGATGCTCATCCTCTTAAAACCTTCGTCAGAACCCATACACGCATTCCTAAGCTCAACTTCATAGAATAGAAAAACTTCCTTGGAACTCTAAAACCGGAATAGCTCCGATGGTGGCTTAGATTGCCAACACTGGGCAAAGTCAGGCTTGCATGCAATGACGAAGACCCAGTCCCTTTGCTGCTATTCGCCGGCGCTACTGCATATTATCCGAAGAGGGTTATCCGATAATTCGGGGCATTGCAAGAGATCCCTTCTCCACCACGACCTGGTATATTCTCATTTGACATACCAAACGAAACCCTCGTGGGAGAAAAAAGGAAGCAGTTCCAAGCCAAGGTGGCGTTTATTATACACTCTTTAAAGAACTCTCAGGCTGAAGAAATAAGGTGGCCAGAAAATATGACTCGCATGGAGAGCATTCACAGAGCTACCATGGAGTACATTCAACACTTTGAAGCGACCAGACGCAGCCTTGTCGAGCCTTATGTACCTGAATACATCGTACCGTACGTACCTGGAATAGAACCGTACGTACCCGAAGATATGGGACCGCTGTCGTATTCATAAGATGAAAAGTCCTAGACTGAAGAAGGGAATCCTTATTGGGATGATGAGGACACCTTAGACCTCAAGCGTCCTAAACTCGAATAGACTATTCTATCAAGTGTAAAATAAGCAAACACTGTGATGCCTTTTCATGCATTCTCACTTTTATTGGATATTATTTTGGACGTATATGCGTGAGTGCGGCCATGTTTTACAAGCGCATAAAAACCATCGTAAAAAATTACGCTTCTTTTAATTTCATGAATTCTTTTTGGAGAATGATTAAAAGAACTGCTCACATGAGACTGAGGCTCACAAGGTAGTTCTTTTTCTCATTCACCAATAGAAAACATGCAATTAGAAGAATCAAGTACTTCCTTTTGTCAATACTGAAGAAATACTCACTGGAATTCCTTTTAAACAGGTACACTCTAATCGCGGAATTGCCAACACATCGTTTTCGCACTCGGCTTAAGACGAGAATGGAACAACAGGAGTTGACTCCGCGAGTAGGCATGCTGGAGAATCAAATGACCGCTATGGCAACCATGATGGCTGATATTAAGGCAATGTTGGAAGCCTCTCAAGCCAGACAGGCAGTAACCCCAAATCAGAACAACTCAAGTCCATCACTTGCACCCGATGTAGCTAATAAAGAGACGGCGGAAAATACCCAACGTGTCGAGGACGATGTCCGTATGCCGAACATCCAGTCACAGTAAAAGGCACCCCATGTTGTCATCAACCTCGAGAAGGAGGAGAAAGGGAAGCAGACAGCAAAAACTGAAGCGGATGCTAAGAGGATAGCTAAGATCGAGGAATGCTTGAGCAGCCAAGGCTATGAATTGGCTCGTTTCGACAAGATATCTCCCTTTGCCAAGGTGGAGACCCTTCTTGACTACAAGGAACCAGACTTCGTAAGGAAGTATAATGAGACAGGCTGTCCATGTGCTCACCTCAATTACTACCTGCGCAAGATGACGCAATATTCAGATTATATTCCACTGCTGATGAACATGTTTCAAGAGAGCCTGGCTGGCGCCGCTTTGGCTTGGTTCATTGAATTGGACCTGGATGACTACGATGGATGGGAAGATCTTGCTGAAGATTTCCTCAGGCAATATAAGTTCAACACAACTACAGCACCGATGAGAGAAGATTTGCTGCAAACCTCGAAAGCAAGGGGCGAGTTGATCAGAACATACGCCCAGAGATGGCGAGCTTTGGCAACCTAAGTAAAATCGTCAATCCCAGAAGATGAGCTGATTGATTTGTTCCTGAAAGCACTCCCCTATGAATACTTTGACAAATTAAACACCTCTGGATGTCAAACCTTTGCACATATGATAAAGGTGGCTGAAAGGCTAGAATGTGGTGCCTTAAGAGAAAGAAGACCCCATGAAGCCTCTACCAGAAAACAGTACCCCCTGAAGAAAGAGAAAGAGGCCGGGCTCGACATAGCATTCATACCGGACCCCCATAAGCCCAAATGGTTTGGCAATTCTAATCAGACCAAAGGAGGATCGTCCTGGTCGGCGCCGAAAGTGCAAGAGCCTAGAAGGAGGCAACCCCAAAGGCAGTTCTCTCAACTCCCCAAGCCTTTATCCAAGCTGCTCCCGATGCTGCTAGAGCAACACTTGGTGGCTTAGGAACCACCTAGAGCGAATCCTGTCAAGTATCCATGTTTTGACGAGAGCCAGACTTATGTCTATCACATGGACGAAAGGGGACATAATGTTGACAATTGATATATCCTTAAGCTAAAGGTACAAGCTCTGATTGATAGTCAGATCTTGAAATTTGATAACACGGCTCCGAATGTGCAAGAAAATTCACTCCCTGATCACCAAAGAGTAGGGGCAATATTCGCTGAAGAGGAGGAAAATCACCTTGAGCTAAAGGTGGACGTGTCTAAACTGACCGACATCTTGGCAATCGCTTCACTATACCCGAAAGAATGGGAGATCTCTGCTGACATGAAGAAACTGTGTATAGCTAAAATGATGAGCTTGAGGATACTGTCGAATGTTACCGATCAAAGATTCGAGGGAGTTGAAGCTTCTATAACCTTGGAAGGAAGCCACTTTATGATTAAAACTGAGCAGGGAAGCATGTGGAACATCCCGCACGAGGGTCTGGTAGGTGATTTTGGGCCAATCATTGAACCAGAAGAAGAACTCGATGAGGACGAACTGGAAGCCAAGAGGCGAAGTCTAGCAGATCGCAGATTCATGGCTGACGTGCTAGAAATGGGAGAAATTACAAACAACCTGGGTCAGGATTCTGGGGGATATAACTTCAAGGTGAAATACTCTGCTCCTCCTAGTTTTTATCAGAGAATGGAGGATATCGTGCTAGACGGATGGGGAGGTATGGACGATCTTGTTCAAATCCCAAAGGAAGTGGAAAAGCCTTTTACGAAGGGGCTCAAATCACTGCTGGGCCAGATGATATGCACCAAACTTAACACGAAACAGTATGAGAGATCGGAGGATCAACATCAAGATTCAGCTGAACTATTCAAGGGAAGGAGAGAATACCCGAGATATGCGACATCGACAGTACTGAGTGACGACGACCGTCATTGTCAATTGGGAAACGAAATCCTCTCAAAGGGCTTTGACAACACTGTGTCAATGATCGAAGCTGCTACAACTGTGGTAATTAAGTTGGAAGATCTTGATATCTTGAATGAGGCAGAAGATTGCATAGTCAAGCCTGTTGTGATTTGATTGACGGAAGAGGAAGAAGACGACACAGCTGAACCAGAAACATCTTATCCAAAGAGAATAACCGCAAAAGTCCCTCCAGTAGAAGAATACAATCATAAGGTAGTTCACTGGGACTATGGGACAGAAGAAGTAGATACAGTAATGAGATCTGGACGATTCTACTCCCCTAGGGAAGGCGAGTCAGAAAAGAAGGAAGTCTCGAAGAAGGACGCAGAAAAGCTCATGTCCATCATTAAAACCAGCGAATTCGAAGTGATAGAGCAGTTAAGGAAGATGCTAGCTCAAATATCCTTACTGGATTTATTCATCAATTCAGAGAAGCATAAGAATGCACTATTGAAGATACTCAACGAGGTGCATGTCCCTAAAACAATCAATGAGGTGCAGTTGGGGGCTTCGTAGGGGCGATCCTCCTGAAAGATCAATTGAGCTTCTCCAATGAAGACTTTCCCATGGAAGGAAGAGGACACAACAAGGCCTTATACATTACTGCACAGTGCAACGGAAAGAGAATAACACATGTACTAATTGATAACGGATCCGCTTTCAACATATGCCCACTAGCTACCTTGAGGAGTTTAGGCATCAAAGAAGAAATGGTTAAAGCCTCCAAAATAGCTTTGAGAGCTTTTGATGGAATAAAGAAGACTGCGGTAGGTGAGATTGAACTCGACGTATTCATCGGCCCAACGAAATTCTCTATAAACTTCCAAGTAATGGATTTGCCTAGTGCATTCGGATTCCTGCTAGGGAGACCTTGGATCCATGTAGCAGGAGCCGTGCCCTTAAGCTTGCATCTGAAGGTGCGCTTTGTGGTGGATGGGAAGGTGATTACCGTACATAGAGAAGTTGACCTCCAAACATATCAGAATAGCGCTATTCCCTACATCGAGCCCGAAGTTAAGATGGAAGCAAGCTATCATTCCTTGGAGTTGGTGGCGACAGTACACACTCCCGTGGGGACAAGATTGAGAGCCCCTTATATCTTTGAAGCCAATATTTTACCTGCTAAGATGCTACTGGCATATGGATACTGTCGCGACCCGTCCGAAGCGGACGCGGCTAATGGATTACCGATCGCGGGCCTTCCCCCGCACAAGGGTGCAGATCGCGGGCTTTGGATCGGCGCGGGCCCTCCCAGGCCCATACCAAATCGCGGCGGGAGTATTTTTCAAAGGGATTCGACGATAACAGTCGATCGCTTTCGACCTTAGTGTGGTCGTGGTGGCATGTGCAACTTGTGCATGCATTTGGAGTCGCCACCGGTCTTTCTTGGAGGGTAGACCGGAAACCTTATTGACCGATTGGGAGAGATCGATCAATTCTGCGGAACCAGAGATTTTGAGTTCGGGGACTTGGTTACGTTGATGTCATTACCAACGCCCTTTCGGTACCTAACGCGAGTGATTTTCCCTAACTAGGATTTCATGCAGGCGCAATTTTGGGTGAGGTAAGTCTGACTTTGCACATTAACCAGTTTAACATGCTCACGTAATCATAATAAATAAATAGATGCCAATCACATAAACATCTATCCTACGTGGTGATCATGGAATTATGATTTAATGGGTCTCGAGCCAATGAGACCACATTTAATCATTTTAATATTTTAATAACGGAGAGCCGCTCTTCGCTTCTTCTTGGTTTCTTGAACTCTTCAAGAATCGGGCCCCAAAGAGCTCGCCAACTTAAAAGGCTCCTCCACGTAATCCTCGTAGCATTTACATCAACAATTGACTATGCTAAAAATAAAGATTACATGAAAAATAAAAGGAGTACGCAGCCTCCATTTAATAATTACAACCCCAAATATATAAATAATCACCATACATTCATACATACATCAATCACATTGATTAGGGATTTTTCCATGATCACCACCCTTCCACGTAAGTAATAAATTCACAATTTAAAACTTAGGAAGGCACAATAAAAATTCTACGTTGAATCATATTCAGAATTTTTACGTAAAATAAGATAGCCATAAATTTTCGATTCAAAATTGATTTAGTCTCAATTTTTGCTACGTTGATTAATTTATCATATAAAATAATCAACCTCCATTAGCCATGTAAGACGAACAATTCGTTAATACATATTGGCCATAGTATTGCAAAAATTGCAAAAAATCAATTAAATGCACGAAAACACCTAAGGATCGGCTCTGATACCACTGTTGGGATCCACGTAACACGTAGCGGAAATATATAACAACCCATACATGTATCTCCAGAGGCGTACTTCGTGCATTTCAATCGAAAAAAATCACAAAGCCTCAAAGGGAGTAAATAGATTACCTCTCGTAGCGTGCTTGAACGGAGGTGTCGGTTCGATGTTCTTCGATCTCAGCCTCCACAAGTGTTAGGCATCTAGTTCGGACGCACCACCAATTGACGAACGTGGAGACGACGAATAACTCCACAACAATTGTGCTAGCAATATGCGGAATCAATATTCCGAACTTAGTATATTTTGCTCACTCAAGATTATGAGAATATAGAGAGTGTTTGTGTTCTTCTCTCTAAGCTCTCAAAAATTTGCACACTCTACAAAATGTCTCTCTCCTCCCAACCTCAAAACTCTTGCCATCCTTTTATAGCCAAAAATACCTTCAAATAAATTGTATTTAAAAATAGCACTAACAATTATAAATTCTATCTAAAAATAGCACTCACAAATAAATGACATTTAAAAATAGCACTAACAATAGCACTCACAATTTATAATACAAAAATGCTATTTAAAAATAGCACTAACAATAGCACTCATAATTTATAATACAAAAATGCTATTTAAAAATAGCACTAACAATTATAAATTCTATCTAATAATAGCACTCACAAATAAATGACATTTAAAAATAGCACTAACAATAGCACTCACAATTTATAATACAAAAATGCTATTTAAAAATAGCACTAACAATAGCACTCACAATTTATAATACAAAAATGCTATTTAAAAATAGCACTAACAATTATAAATTCTATCTAATAATAGCACTCACAATTTATGATAAATAAATGTCATTTAAAAATAGCACTAACAATAGCACTCACAATTTATGATAAATAAATATCATTTAAAAATAGCACTAACAATAGCACTCACAATTTATAATACAAAAATGCTATTTAAAAATAACACTAACAATAGCACTCACAATACAAAAATGCTAAAAAAAAGCACTAACAAAGGTGTTAAAAATAATAACCATTATTGTTATTACAAGAGTTAAAGAGGTTACCAAACAGTACAAATATGCATAACGTATAAATACGTATGACGTATAAATACGTAGAGCATACGTATACATCCGTGAAACCGGGGACTAATTGAAAGAAAAATATGCAATTAAGCCCTTTTGGTAAAAATTGATTAAATTGGAGGGCAAATTGACCTAATTGCACTTTAAGACTTTAGAATCCAATGTCATAGCTTATAAAAAGTGAGAATTGAAAACTAAAAGACTCGAAAATGATTTTTTTTAGGCTCGGTTCGGGTTTATGTTTGTGAAGGAACATAGTGACCCGAGCCGAATTTTTTAGATTTAAAGTGACACACTTGAAGAGGAAATTAAAACAAAATTATCGAATATTTTTGGGTATTTTTCTGACCACGAATGGTATTTTTTTGATTTTTTGGGTATTTTTATAATTAAATAAACTCGAAAAATATTAAAAATACCGAAAAATATTTTTTGTTCAAAATTGGTTCCTAAGGTTAAACCAAAGCTTCCAAAGTTGATTTTGTGATTTTATGACCTTTTTTGATATTTTTAATTAATTTTAAAGAATAAAAATCACAATAATAAATGGTCAAAAATCAGGTGTCAACAGCTGCCCCTCTTTGAGAGGAATCTCGTTAGAGGTTTCTCTCAAAGATAAGGTGGCACCTGATTTCTAACCGACTCAACTGGGAAAATGAGAGAAGAAATGCTACGACATTGGATCGCTTAAGGCCCTTTGATGAAAGCTCAAATTAATCCCCGGTTTGCTTTAACAATTTGAACATGGGCCGGAGTGAGAGAGGCTTACCTGAAGCTCACCTGTCAGATGCTGCCGGTTGCGACAACTTTCAAGCAGATACCTAGGACTCGTCATTCAGAATATCCTAGGGAGATTAAGCTCTGACCTGTATGGTAGGTCATACCATTATGGGATTCCTAACCGGTAGGAACCTAAGGAAGGCGCGTCCCACACTTTGGGATTTGCCAAGGATTTTGATCCGTATGGTGGATCGAACCAGAAATGGTTCACCTACTATAAGGTTTACCTAGGGAAACGACTCTTTCCGTGTCTGGAATTTGTCAAGGTTTTGATCCGTATGGTGGATCGGACCATTAGGCTGATCCTTCAGGCGGTTTCTACCATATTTGACCCTTCAGGCGGTATCTACCGTGGTTTGACCCTTCAGGCGGTTTCTACCTTGAGTTGACCCTTCAGGCGGTTTCTACCTTGGTTTGACCCTTCAGGCGGTTTCTACCTTGTGCTGACCCTTCAGGCGGTATCTACCATGAGTTTGACCCTTCAGGCGGTATCTACCATTAATTGACCCTTCAGGCGGTTTCTACCTTTGATTTGACCCTTCAGGCGGTTTCTACCTTGTGTTGACCCTTCAGGCGGTATCTACCATGTGTTGACCCTTCAGGCGGTATCTACCTTGTGTTGACCCTTCAGACGGTATCTACCTTTGATTGACCCTTCAGGCGGTATCTACCTTTGATTGACTTTGAAAAGGGGTCTCATGACGAGAGTTCTCCACGTCCGATGAGATTTCCTGAATTTTGAAAAGGGGGTCTCATGACGAGGGTTCTCCACGTCCGATGAGACTGTTTGAATTTTGAAAAGGGGTCTCATGACGAGGGTTCTCCACGTCCGATGAGATTTCCTGAATTTTGAAAAGGGGTCTCATGACGAGGGTTCTCCACGTCCGGTGAGACTGCCCAAATTTTGAAAAGGGGTCTCATGACGAGGGTTCTCCACGTCCGATGAGACTTCCTGAATTTTGAAAAAGGTGTCTCATGACGAGGGTTCTCCACGTCCGATGAGACTGCCTAAGTTTTGAAAAGGGGGTCCTGGGACGAGGGTTCTCCACGTCATGCTAGGACCGCTTGATTTTTTGAGAAGTGGTCTCATGACGAGGGTTCTCCACGTCCGATGAGACTGACTAAATTTTTTTTAAAAGGGGTCTCATGACGAGGGTTCTCCACGTCCGATGAGACTGCCTAAATTTTGAAAAGGGATCTCATGACGAGGGTTTTCCACGTCCGATGAGACTGCCTAAATTATGAAAAGGGGTCTCATGACGAGGGTTCTCCACGTCCGATGAGACTGTCTGATTTTTGAAAAGGGGTCTCATCCTCACCCATTCTTTTGAAAGATCCCGAAATTTGTCGGGAATTCAGTTTTGAAGTAGAGAAAGATTTTATTTTGACAAAGCTTCATTTGATTCTGTTGAGGCGACATTCTGAGAGCTGGGTTCTCCAGGTATCCTGCAGAAGTTTAGGCCTGAAAGATTTTTCTTCACCAAGAAAACGTTAGTAATCTTTGGGAAGACCACGGCCGTCCCTTTTGACAAAACCGTATGATTTAAGTTTTAATCGTGAAATGTGCATTTTGATGCTGGGGGTTATCCAAAGCATTCTTGCAACATGCAAATGTGATCACAAATCCCTTGCACGGAAAATCTGGATCAACAGTTTGAAAATTCCAAAAAGAGTTTGTTCAAAACATCAATTGGAATATTTCTCGACAATGAGGTCTTCTCACCTGTTTTGCGATCGTGTTTTTTTATAGGGGATACACTCGATTCCCTACTAACCCGTGCCTAGGTTTTAGGCTCATTCGCAGCGCATACATTTTGATCGGTCGGGAGGTCTTCCACGGGACCGTAATGTTGGGCTTGGATATTGGTCTTCAAGGGGGACTCACTTTTGAGTCAAGGTCATTGAATGAAAGTTTTCACCATCTGCTCCGGGTTTACAAGTCAAGAACCCTGCAAAATGAGAAAGAAATAGTCTTGCTCGTACTTCTTCGAGCTGAGCTGTATGTTAACCCAAGTGTCTTAGTCAGAGAAGACTGTTTCAGGGTTATGATGTTGGTAGGATTGGGGACCGAAAAAGGCTTGTTTTTGGCCCAGAATTCATGACAGTTTGACATTGGTGATCATTGCTGATTTACCTCCTGTCTTTTCCTTTCTGCATCTTTAGTTTTTGAGGTGTACAACCGATTTTGAGGTGTGCACCAGCTCTTTAGAGAGCGTCCCTTGTTGCATTCAGAGACCGACTCTCTCCATGTCTTTGTTCTGTGCTTGGCAGCATTTGGGGAGCAGCTTTTTTTATTTGACTCCTTTAAGAATTTTTTTTTTCATCCAAGTTTCACTGGGGATCAAGCAAACAGCTTTCATGAGCATCGGCCTTGCTTTTACCAGGCACTTTGCTTTTTCTCGATGCCGTGGATTTTTCTCATTCATTTTTGAAATCCCACTTTTTCTCATCTTCATAGGATCGCGTTAGACCTATGATCAAAGGTCTAACAAGGTTAAATATTAACTTAGGAATTCTTTTGCAAACCCTAAGTCTTGAACTTCTTCGTTTCTGAAGTGATGCTGCATCCGTCTTGGAATGTGCAATGATCACCAACGAGTTTATGAAATGATTCTGCAGGCTCAACTTGGCTATGCAAAGGATTCGGTGTGTGGGATAGAGAAATGAATGCTTCTCATCATCCTATGGCACTTGGATTACCATATAAACAACACACAAAGATTAATGTTAGTCCGAGCAAGAAAATTTCTAACCATTTTCTCCTGATGCTGCTGGACTCACCTCCATTTTGCCCCGATGTGGGGTGGTTCTTGACAGGGTTAAGAATGAAAACCGCCGTTCAAAGGGGTTATCAACGGTCACCTGTAGTGTTTGGGGGATATGAAACGAATGCCTCCGTCGTCCCAACCCATGTAATCGCTGCGAATGGTCCCTACTTCCGTAGGTCCAGATTCTGCTGTCTTATCCGCTCCATTTCTCTCTTAAGTGTGTATAGGACGTGTTTGGACTAGGTTTTGCCTCTCGTCTTTTGAGAAAACGTCCTTTTGAAAGTTTTGAACAACTTTTGATTGGAAAAATCTCTTTCGTTTTCTCCAAAAATTTTACCCGTCAATGGGATTTTATGATGCCCAATGCATGTTCAGATAACCTCATGTTTCAAAACATGAATGCCAATGAAGTTAGAATCCTATGTCTTTTCTAGACATCAGATTCTAAAAGCTTTTCTTTTCTTCTCTATTTTTTATTCAACATTTTCAATGGATTGGGGAAAGGGATACTTACCTGTCCCCCGCGGCTGGAGATCCCTGAAAATGCGGAAGAAACATGTTATTGTTCGTTCATGAATTTTTCAAAAAATTAGAACGATACATCTTACCCTCGGTCGTGTGCCCCTGCGAGTGCACACAGGTTGTCAAAATTTGTCCTCCTTGATGGTGAGTCCCTATCAAGGATAAATAGCAAGTGTTAACTCATATTCCCAAATTGAAGACAAATTGGGACAATACAACTTTACTCTTGGTTCTCATCCCGTTCTGACGTCGCGTATTGATATGAACCACGTCTATCAAATCCGCTTATCCATGCTTGGAATATTTGCAATATCAATGGTTCAGCTGCCCCCGGTTGGGCAACGTCTGTTTTGTTATTTGAACAGATGGCTCCTTGGGTGATTTATCCACGTTTAACACCTGAGAAGGGAAAGAAATGAGACATTACTTTGGTATTCGGTTGAAGATCGTTTAGGAACGATACATCGTTTTACCAAATGGGAGGCTTCGTGACCAAACGTATTTCGTGCTGAATGGGGGTAGATCCCATTATGCTCCGCGGGTGATAGTCATCGTTCATGGAATTTGCTCCACGGATTAAGTGATTAATCCATGGCCCTTGGCTCGAAGACGTTCAAAGGGTAATGTTGACACTCAGAGCGGTTAGTTTTCAGCGTTAATTACAATGTTCCCGCGGGAACTTTACAACGAAATCCGTAACACATTCATTCGATGTATTCACCTCTCACTCTCCTGAGCCTTCTAATGATTTAGCACACGAGCTTCGAACCAGATGTCCGGTCGCCGGTACCGGTCACGACTGCGAAGATGCACTTGTTCCAAAATGCTTGACCCATAGGCTGAGTTGCTCATTCAGGAGATCGTCCGACCGCTCGAGTCGTCCAAGTTGAGCATCCTTAATTGCTGGTGACAGACTTCTCCCACTTTCGGCATGAACAACCTGGTTTCTCGGTTTATGCGTGATCCACACGCCGAGTTGCTCACTGAGGGACTCGCTTGAAATTTCAAGCCATTGACGCCCAAGTCGGGCATCCTCAACCGTTGGCGATGGGTTCCTCACACTACTTTCGACATGAACAACCTCACTTCTCGAGTTGGTATTTTCATCGTTGTCCAGTAGGTTTGTACCCGATGCTGGATTCGCCGTAGGAATAACACTAACGATCGGTTGGTGCTCAAATTGGGGAGTCCATACCTGCTGAAATTGTTGTACATACTCTTGGGGAGTACCAGGGTAACTCAGGGGGGAATTCAGCCGATCGAACCAAGAATAGATGTTTTCAAGGAGATCGTCTGAACCATCGAGCGACTGACACTCAGGTTGAGTATTGTCGACTACTGGAGAAGGAATCTTTTTGCCATTTTCGTCATGGACCACCTGATTCTTCGAGCCGGAATCTCCGTAATCGTCTCGCAAGATTGTATGTGCATCTCCTGCCAGTGTTAGATCCGCTGTAGGACTAGTATTAACGGCCAGTCGGTGCTCAGACTGGGGAGTCCCGATTTGCTGAAATTGCGGTACATACTCCTGAGGAGTACTGGGATAACCCATGGGAGTACTCTGATTGATGCCTGAACAATCGACCGTGTAATTGTCAGTCCCATCGGTGTTAAGAGGTGATTGGATGCTTCCTGCTTCATGAGGATTGCGATCACAGCCATGCTCATCGTTTAAACTTGAACTGCCTCTCTCTTGGTCTAGCGCCACTCGTCCATCTCTCAGTAGTCTTTTGTAGCACCAAAGGTGGTTCCTGACTTTATTTCTATCCAATTCCGGCATGTTCATGATCTTGAGTATGCGCGATGGGCGAGCCAAACTGATCCCTAACTGTTGAACTGCATCAACAAATTTGCTATGAAGCTCCGAGGTCCAATAAAACCTTGTTTTCTTGCTAGCCGAAGTAGGGTTGGCAACTCGGCGGCTACTCTTCGTGGAATCTGGTCGTGTTGAACCGCCTCTATCTTGGTCTAGCGACGCTCGTCCATCTCTCAGTAGTTTCTTGTAGCGCCAAAGGTGATTCTTGACCATATTTTTAGTCAGTCCCGGCACGTTCATGATTTCGAGTATGCGCAATGGGCAAGCAAAACTGATCCCCAACTGTTGAACTGCATCAACAAATTTGCTATGAAACTCCGGGGTCCAACGAAATCTTATTTTCTTGCTAGCCGAAGTGGTGTCAGCAACTTGGCGGTTACTCTTCTCGGAATCTGGTCGTGTTGGAGGTTGCTCTGGAGGGGATTTAGTGGTCTCAGATCGGCTGGTCATGATGGTGAGTTCATCATCGAGCGGACCCGACTTGTCATGACGCATGTTCCCTTCCACAATGGGCGTCGACTTTGACCTTATAGCACTAGTTTCCTCTTGTAGATCCTCGGCGGTACCCGCCTGTTCCGAAAGATGTTGCGAAGGGCATTGCAACAAATGAGCATTATAAACCCCCAGATCTGGCTCTTCAGTGAATACTCCGTCCGTGGGAACAGGGTTACCGCACTCCAGGCAAATAGCGATGCTTAGAGCTTTTTTGTATTGAGTGTTTTTTATTCGAAGCTTTTCATTTTCCTCCCTTACAACCGCTAACTCGTGCCGATCGCGTTGCTGCTTCAGCCGGGTTCGTTTGTTTTCAAACCAGCACTTGACCTTCCGAGGCTCCCACCCTATCTCCTGGCCCATTTTGATTTTCTGTTCCATGTCCGGATAGGGGTATTCCCTGAAAAACAATTCGAGTTTATGGACTTGACCTGAAGTGTTGCGTTTGAGATATTCCCCTTTCTGACGCTGATAACCGTCGCGGGTACTGTTCTCGTTAACCAAGCCGCGGGTTTCATCATTAGAAGGATCGGTCTCCATGGCCCTCGTGTCAGGTTCGGTCCTGAGATCTTCAAACTCTTCCAGCAGCTCAAGCTCGGAGACCTCCAAGTCTGGCGCTTCCAGTAAATGACAGAATCCCTTGAACATTTTGACCGGGATATCACTGTTTGATTTTCCGTTAACTCAGCTTTCTTTGTTCCTCCTTGGATCTTCACTTTCTCTGCAAATTCTGAGAGGTTAAAGGAGCCGGATCACCGTTCTTCGATCAAAGGTGATGGCTACCCGACGAGCGCTCTTCTCAATGTTTCGAGATTCCCACTTCGTCCTTTTGTGATGGCTACTTGACGAGCGTTTTTCTCAAGGCTTCGTAATTCCCACTTTGTCCTTTTTTGCTCATTTCTACGTGAACGGAGCCTGAAGATCTCTTGCGTTGATTTCGCTTTATCGAGCACTACGCTTGTCCCCCTGGCCCAGTCTCTAGAGTAACAAGCCTGCCCACCTTTCGGCGCCATTATGTTTCGCAAAACCCGAGATCACAGGACGGTGGTGGATTCGTGACTCATCGGGGATGCATTAACGAAACCCGCTTGGCTCTACTGCACATAAAATATTATTACCACTTCTCCCTGTACTCGAGCATTTATAAGGTGATAGATTGATGTCAAGAAGATTAACACTTTAGCCTTATCAGACTCAGCCTCTCAAACACTCTTCACATTCTCACTCTCTTCTCCGTCATTCCATCGCATATGGATTCCTCCTCTATGCCTGTTGCCTTACCTGAAGCTTCGACCCAATGGGAGAGATTTTACCACCTCTTGGGTAGGGGTTATGGCTACATAAACAATCATCCTGAAGCTGAGGTTGAAGTTCGTACTCTGATTCCGGCCCTGGATACTGCGTGTATTGAAGGTACGAAACTGCAAAGGGAGTTTGTGATCTTCCCAACTCTCTTTAACAATTTCATGCAGGCTTACGAAGTTGCTAGCCGGGAGGTCACTTTGGCTGGTATCGTGCGAGCCCGTTATCAGGACCGAACTGAGTCCCTGATGTTGGCCATGCTGACGGCCGATAACCATAAAAGGGCTGTTGAATACGCCCACGCCCAGGTTTCGATGCTGGTCCGTGAGAGGGACAACTTGGTGGAGCGTCTGGCTCTTTTTGACACCGCCTTTGAGCAAGACCAGCACAACTTCGTGCTGAGGTTCCAGTGTGCCTGGTTGGAGGAAAGGCTTGAAGACCTGAGCATGGATATAGCTCGCGGGAGGGTACTGGCTCATGACTTAGAGCTTGAGTTCGAGTACTATGACACCAAGGTGAACGAACTTAAGGAGAAATGTCGTCTCCTTTTCTTCAAGCTTGTAGACCTCGATTCCCGGAGTGTGGGTTGTAAGCAAGGCATGGATAGCATGGAGAGTCAGTTAAGCTTTTTTGTGATGCTTGTCAGAACTCATTTTGGGTTTACTGCTCCCCCTCAGTGATCCACTTGTAAACTTTCCTGCTGAATGAAATAAATGCGAGTTTGTTTATATATGCTCTTTCATTCTGCATTGTTGACTAGCCAAGAAAGGTTTTTGCTTTCGGATCTACGCGACTCCTTTTTCGCCTGTGTCAACAGATTGACTACGCATCATTCTCACAGCCCGACGCTTTATATTTGATTGACCTGAATGCCTCGTGAGAAATAGATTTGTAGTTGCTCGAAACTTAAAGATTGCCCCTGATTTTGCGGTCATTGCGTTTGGGGCCGCTAGTAATCTTTCACTTTCGAGCTCGATCACATTCTGCTAGTAACTCATGCTATCAATTCTGCCTTCACGCGTCGGGGCTGATTTTACCTTGAACTTAATAACAAGGAATTACTGTATACACACGAGATGACGTTTGCGAAAAACATTATGCAGAATCAACTCTAGCTATTGAAGAAACAAACGCATGCACCGATGAGAACTTTACAATAGGAGATACATCCTTCTCGCGTACATCCCCTTCTTTCTTGGGGCATGTCCAATGACTAACCAGTCTGGCCTCAGCTTAGGTGTGCCATTACCAAGTGCAGATCATGGTTGCCAACCTTTAATAGCTTCCAACTGATCGAACCAGGTATCAAGTCCTTCATCGAAGAAATCACCCGACCCCTCGAACGATTGATGTGTAGGTTGAGCTGCATCGCCCGACGGGTTCTTCGAACTGGAACCTCCATCTTTGTCTGGGATTATAAGAGGAGATTTGATCGATTGACTACCACAAGCATCTCCCACTTGGGGATTAGGGAAATAAGAGTGCTCCAAGCTTTCTCCCATTAGATCATCTGAAGCCATATGCTCTGATTGGGCAAACCCTTGAGCACTGGGCGTGGTGGGCTGATCTGCGACAGGATGAACACTGACTAGCTGCTGCTCGGACGGAGGAGTGCTTACTCGTTGCACTTGTGATGCGTGTTCTTGAGGAATATTGAAATGACTCGCGAGGATATCCTGATCAAATCCCCAATAGTCGTCCAGATTCGACCGGGCCTCATTTGTCATAAGGGTGCTGGGTTCGCAGCCGAGTCTATTGCTCGGATTCAGTTCTGCATAACGCTGTCCTAACGCCCTTCTGTAGCAACCAAGGTGATTCGCGACTAATTGCTTGGTAAGTCCCGGTACGTTCATGACCCTAAGTATGCTTGTCGGACCTATGAAGTCGAGTCCTATCTGTCGAACTGCGTCCAAGAACTTGAGATGAAGCTCCGGGGGCCAAGTGAATTTCTTTTTCTCGTCGTCCAGAGTGGCGTAGATAGCCTGCCGACTAACCTCTAACTCCTCTTGAACCGTATCTGATCTTACCGGAAGCTGTTGTGGAGGAGATTCATGGGCTTCGATGAGGTGACTCCGATCATAACGACACGTATCTTCTTCCTCCGAAGACACTGGTATAATTTCTGTAGGATCGATCTGCTCATGCGCGCCATTAGCAGGATCTGATTGTACCGGAGATGGCTCAAGGGAGCAGGGGGATAAATGAGCACCTTCCATCTTCGTAGAAGGCTTACTGGGGAACAATTTACTGAGGGTGGTAGGGCCACCGCAGTCAGGGCAGGTAATAGTACTGAGAATTTTCTCATACCACATGTTTTCCATTTGAAGGTTTTGGTTCTGCTCTTTTAGGGCCGTGATCTCCTTACGCCTGTGTTGGACACCTAGTCTGAAACGTCTATTCTGAAACCAAAAATGGATTCTCATAGGATTCATTCCCAGCTTCTGGCCCAATTCAATCTTTTGTTCCTCGTTTGGGCAAGGGCATTCATCGAAGAAAGCTTCAAGCTCCTGGATTTCTTTCCGAGCGTAGCGCTGGCGACTTTTTCTTTTCCGGGGTTGAGCGTCGTGGCCACTGCCGTCGTCACCACTGCGATCTTGATGTTCGTCACCGGCGATGTTGAGTTCCATGGCTTCGATGTCGAATCTGATTCTAGAGAATTTGAGGTCTTTCAACGAACTCGTCACTCGGGGTTCTCTGTTCTCTTTTGTATACTCGCTCTTTCGATTTGTTGCCTCCTTTTCCTCGAAAGCTAGGTCTGTTCAGCGTTCTGTTTTTGAAACGACGGAACTGTTTACCTCCTGCTCAGCTTTCCGACACGAAGGGGTAACCAAATCCTTCCGCGGCTTCTTCGATAGTAGCGCTCGCCTTTCACTTTTCCTCGATAGTCATGCCTGTTCAGCACTGTCTTCTCTTTTTAAGTGGCAGAGCTGTTCACTCGCCGCCCAGCTTTATGCGTGATGGAACAACACAATCCTTTCGCGGCTTCTTCGATAGTTGCGCTCGCCTTTCACTTTTCCTCAATAGTCATGCCTGTTCAGCACTGTCTTCTCTTTTTAAGTGGCAGAGCTGTTCACTCGCCGCCCAGCTTCATGCGTGATGGAACAACACAATCCTTTCGCGGCTTCTTCGATAGTTGCGCTCGCCTTTCACTTTTCCTCAATAGTCATGCCTGTTCAGCACTGTCTTCTCTTTTTAAGTGGCAGAGCTGTTCACTCGCCGCCCAGCTTCATGCGTGATGGAACAACACAATCCTTTCGCGGCTTCTTCGATAGTTGCGCTCGCCTCCCTCCCAGCTTTAATAATGGCGAGACCGAATTTGTCAGGCCTGAAATTGCGGATCAGGACATGTCTGATGATTCACGGGAGGAGCAGCCCTCGCTTTACATTAATTAACCCGGCTCCACAAGCATTATTGCTGCAACTTTTCTCCACTCTCGAGACGCTATAAAATGCGGAGTTGGTGTTTGGGAGATTAACGCTCTCATATAATTTGCTTCCATCCTCTAATCGCTCCACTACACACATCTCCGTCGAAAATGGCTTCTTCCCAAGTTCACACTTTCTCAGCCGAAGCTTTGACTCGATGGAAAGAGTTCTATAACCTCTTGGGTCGAGGCTACGCTCACATAGCCGATCATCCCGAAACCGAGGATGAGATCAGAGTCATGTTCGGGGACCTGGACATCACCTCCCTCGAGGGTACCGCGTTGGGGAGGGAATACAATATTTTTCCAACGCTCTTTACGAACTCCTTGGAGGTCTACCGCGCTGCTCATCGGGGAGTTACCGTGGCTCGTGTCTTGCGAGCCCGTTATGAGGATCAGTCCGACCGCCTAGCGTTGGCTGACTACCTGGCCGATAGTCACAAAAAGGCTGTTGAGTTCGCCAAAGAGCGGGTTTCGACATTGCTACGCGAGAGGAGGAATCTGGTGGAGGACTTAGCTATATCTCTGGCTACCTATGAGCGCGATCGACGTAATGCCCTGCTAAGGAATCGGAGCGAGTGGCTGGAAGAAAGGCTCAACGGCATAAACGAGGATATAACTCGTGAGAATGGACTTGTTCGGGACTTGGAAGCAGTCGCCGAAGATCACGAGACTCAGGTTGTTGCAGTCAATGATGAACGCAAACGCCTCCACCTCAGGCTTGCGGACCATGATACGCGGAGTGGTGCGTATAAACAAAGCATCCATAACCTGGAGGGCCAGCTGGGCTCCTTTGTGTCGTTGATTAGGGCTCACTTCTGCTTTACTTTTCCACCCCAATGAATTGTATGATCTGGTTTGGGCAAGAATGAATGAAAGCCCCTGTGTTTGTTTTAGCTTTTATATGATCCATTTCTTCGAGCATCCGGACATCTTTAGACTTGGATGAGCCGATCCATAATAAGTCGAGTAGATGTGTTCTGATTTTCTAACTCACTCATGGTCAGATGAAAGAATAGCCTCAGACTTATCCAAGAAAAGATTTCTTTATGCTACTTGTTTTTCACCTGCAAATGAAAAGACCGAGTCAAAAGGAATAATCTGAAAAAGAAAGCATAGACCCCTTTCAATCTTATGCTTGCTCGTAATTAATAATGACAAGAACTTTTACAAGGGTTTTAATCTTGTGCGAAAAGTTTTTATCAATATTCCTCGAAAGAAAGCATACTATTGAAAGGAATGTAATTCACGATAATTGCTTTTGACCAATATTCAGAAGAGCGAATTAGTCAAAAATGCAAGGCATAACGACGTGTTTTTAAATTTAATTGAAGATACGGCATCCAAATCAAGGCCGTTTTGTTAAGAACGAGAGCAATTTGGACATCTATCTCGTCATTAAATTCGAAATAACGTCAATACTCTTGATCAATTATCGTGGATTACTTAGTGACGTATGACATGCATGGACCAATTCAAGTGTATAATTCCTTCTAGCGAAATTGGGGTTGGATTACCCTGTACGACCAAAAAGGTCGTGTAAGATTTTCAACTTTAGTTTCCTCTAAAGGAATTATAAACTTGACTTGGGAGTATTCGGATGATTAGAGAAAATGCCACTATCACATTCCCATGACCCGTCAAAAGAAATACAACCGAGTTCCATCTGAATGTATACACCAATAGATCCCTAATACAATCACTCTAAGGGGTGAGATAGAGAAAGCCTCGATAAAAATAAACCCTATACAAGAGGACTAGTAATGGAAAATGAAACCAAGGAATGTGATCCTAACGTTTAAGGATGCCCCAAGTTCGATCTGTGACTTCCGGATCACTTGCCCCAACTCGTCATCTTCATTGGACGATATCTCAATAATGTCCATAGTAGGCTCCTTTGTTGCTCACTCGGTGTTCGCCATGGGATATCATCCTCCTCGTCTTCTATCAAGGACGTTTGGGAAAAACACATGCATCTATCCTTGAAATGGCATTTAATCTAATCACCAGAATGCAATGAATGAAATGCCTATATTTATATGAACTGTAATAGTTTTGAGGGATAGAGAGTCTTACCAACCCAACTCGTCGACTTATGTGCGATTTTAGGTGTACCAACCGCCCAAAGACATGCGCATGAGACAAGTGATGGTGAACTTCTAAAAATCAGAGGGTTTGGCACCTAAGGTTAAGGTTCCCACCTCGAGTTCTAGAAAGAGCCGATTCCATTGCACAACTATCGTTGCATTGGGACTCAATCCATAGTTCGAAGCGAGCGGAATTGAGAAGTGGATTACCCCGTGTTTTTCCTCACGGAGATTCCATTTTCAATTCCTTCTATTGTGTTCCTAAAGGCGGCGCCTGGGGTTTTAGGCGCGGTTGTGTGTGTCCATGTGTCGTGATCATCACAATGCAAGTCATGCACAACAATTTATCAATCAGCACTTCAAATCATCCACACAACATACATTCCTACGCCACACCTGCGTAAAATAAAGTTAATCACAGACTACACCCCTTATTACTCCAATCTGCAAAAACATATAACACCTATCGTGAGCGGACTTACCTCACCTTCAAGAGCGCCTGTAGGTTTAGAAAAATCACTCAATTTTTATTACGGCCTAAGTCCACTTGAGGTCTAGAACCATAGTTTCTAGAACAAGTCCCCAGCGGAGTCGCCAGCTGTCGCGACCCGTCCGAAGCGGACGCGGCTAATGGATTACCGATCGCGGGCCTTCCCCCGCACAAGGGTGCAGATCGCGGGCTTTGGATCGGCGCGGGCCCTCCCAGGCCCATACCAAATCGCGGCGGGAGTATTTTTCAAAGGGATTCGACGATAACAGTCGATCGCTTTCGACCTTAGTGTGGTCGTGGTGGCATGTGCAACTTGTGCATGCATTTGGAGTCGCCACCGGTCTTTCTTGGAGGGTAGACCGGAAACCTTATTGACCGATTGGGAGAGATCGATCAATTCTGCGGAACCAGAGATTTTGAGTTCGGGGACTTGGTTACGTTGATGTCATTACCAACGCCCTTTCGGTACCTAACGCGAGTGATTTTCCCTAACTAGGATTTCATGCAGGCGCAATTTTGGGTGAGGTAAGTCTGACTTTGCACATTAACCAGTTTAACATGCTCACGTAATCATAATAAATAAATAGATGCCAATCACATAAACATCTATCCTACGTGGTGATCATGGAATTATGATTTAATGGGTCTCGAGCCAATGAGACCACATTTAATCATTTTAATATTTTAATAACGGAGAGCCGCTCTTCGCTTCTTCTTGGTTTCTTGAACTCTTCAAGAATCGGGCCCCAAAGAGCTCGCCAACTTAAAAGGCTCCTCCACGTAATCCTCGTAGCATTTACATCAACAATTGACTATGCTAAAAATAAAGATTACATGAAAAATAAAAGGAGTACGCAGCCTCCATTTAATAATTACAACCCCAAATATATAAATAATCACCATACATTCATACATACATCAATCACATTGATTAGGGATTTTTCCATGATCACCACCCTTCCACGTAAGTAATAAATTCACAATTTAAAACTTAGGAAGGCACAATAAAAATTCTACGTTGAATCATATTCAGAATTTTTACGTAAAATAAGATAGCCATAAATTTTCGATTCAAAATTGATTTAGTCTCAATTTTTGCTACGTTGATTAATTTATCATATAAAATAATCAACCTCCATTAGCCATGTAAGACGAACAATTCGTTAATACATATTGGCCATAGTATTGCAAAAATTGCAAAAAATCAATTAAATGCACGAAAACACCTAAGGATCGGCTCTGATACCACTGTTGGGATCCACGTAACACGTAGCGGAAATATATAACAACCCATACATGTATCTCCAGAGGCGTACTTCGTGCATTTCAATCGAAAAAAATCACAAAGCCTCAAAGGGAGTAAATAGATTACCTCTCGTAGCGTGCTTGAACGGAGGTGTCGGTTCGATGTTCTTCGATCTCAGCCTCCACAAGTGTTAGGCATCTAGTTCGGACGCACCACCAATTGACGAACGTGGAGACGACGAATAACTCCACAACAATTGTGCTAGCAATATGCGGAATCAATATTCCGAACTTAGTATATTTTGCTCACTCAAGATTATGAGAATATAGAGAGTGTTTGTGTTCTTCTCTCTAAGCTCTCAAAAATTTGCACACTCTACAAAATGTCTCTCTCCTCCCAACCTCAAAACTCTTGCCATCCTTTTATAGCCAAAAATACCTTCAAATAAATTGTATTTAAAAATAGCACTAACAATTATAAATTCTATCTAAAAATAGCACTCACAAATAAATGACATTTAAAAATAGCACTAACAATAGCACTCACAATTTATAATACAAAAATGCTATTTAAAAATAGCACTAACAATAGCACTCATAATTTATAATACAAAAATGCTATTTAAAAATAGCACTAACAATTATAAATTCTATCTAATAATAGCACTCACAAATAAATGACATTTAAAAATAGCACTAACAATAGCACTCACAATTTATAATACAAAAATGCTATTTAAAAATAGCACTAACAATAGCACTCACAATTTATAATACAAAAATGCTATTTAAAAATAGCACTAACAATTATAAATTCTATCTAATAATAGCACTCACAATTTATGATAAATAAATGTCATTTAAAAATAGCACTAACAATAGCACTCACAATTTATGATAAATAAATATCATTTAAAAATAGCACTAACAATAGCACTCACAATTTATAATACAAAAATGCTATTTAAAAATAACACTAACAATAGCACTCACAATACAAAAATGCTAAAAAAAAGCACTAACAAAGGTGTTAAAAATAATAACCATTATTGTTATTACAAGAGTTAAAGAGGTTACCAAACAGTACAAATATGCATAACGTATAAATACGTATGACGTATAAATACGTAGAGCATACGTATACATCCGTGAAACCGGGGACTAATTGAAAGAAAAATATGCAATTAAGCCCTTTTGGTAAAAATTGATTAAATTGGAGGGCAAATTGACCTAATTGCACTTTAAGACTTTAGAATCCAATGTCATAGCTTATAAAAAGTGAGAATTGAAAACTAAAAGACTCGAAAATGATTTTTTTTAGGCTCGGTTCGGGTTTATGTTTGTGAAGGAACATAGTGACCCGAGCCGAATTTTTTAGATTTAAAGTGACACACTTGAAGAGGAAATTAAAACAAAATTATCGAATATTTTTGGGTATTTTTCTGACCACGAATGGTATTTTTTTGATTTTTTGGGTATTTTTATAATTAAATAAACTCGAAAAATATTAAAAATACCGAAAAATATTTTTTGTTCAAAATTGGTTCCTAAGGTTAAACCAAAGCTTCCAAAGTTGATTTTGTGATTTTATGACCTTTTTTGATATTTTTAATTAATTTTAAAGAATAAAAATCACAATAATAAATGGTCAAAAATCAGGTGTCAACAGATACAACCCTGGAGAAGGTTTGGGCAAGCATGGTCAAGGAGCGAGTACCCCCCTGCAGTTGAAAGCTAACCAGTATAGGATGGGCTTGGGGTATCAGAAAAATCACTTGGGCGAATCTGCCCCAAAAGCAACAGGTCGAGGCCGAGGCAAAAGCCTGGGACGCCATGGAAGCCAGAACAACCCGAAAGATTCATTCATTGGTTCTCCAGCTTGGAAAGGCAAGTCCCAAATGTTCAATAATCCTTTGAACACCTATTTCAGCAAAAACTCTAGGTGGTTGTCAGAAAAGGATATAACTCCAACAACAGAACCAGATCTAGCAAACCCTTTTCTTGAAGACAACTTTGTGAATGTCATCATAGAGTGGCTGGGTGATGAAGCCACCGTTTCTGAGTAAAGAAACCTCTTTCCTACTCTTAATATTGCATTTAAATTTCCCGCATTTCATTGTACCTTTAGTATTGTTGCTTGAAATAGATGTAGAAGAACGCATTTGGATCTCCGGCCGTTGATCCAAATAGCACAGCTTGTAATGAGGCACATTTTGCATTCAATAAAATCACACAAGTTTTGTTAAGGACATATGGCACACAAATCAGCCCAATGATGATATCAGCCTTCCACGCAGAAGCTTGAGGCCTGATTTTCCATATGACTCCTGATTTCCAAAAGATTTCCCAAGGACAAGGATGTCCTAGGATATGAGGACTAGTCCCATTTACACTTCCACTTATTTTAAAACCTCTTTCGAAAAGGTTTTTCACACTCATGCATGGCATTTTCACATGAAGTATTGACTAACCATACTCATGACTTTTCAGGCATATCATCTCAAGCATACACACCAGGTTATTATGTGATTCGGATCATCAGGATGATTGTTCCTACAATATTGAGGAAGAGGATGAGGATGGAGGTTATGCATCTATCCGCAGAGAATGTAGTGCCTTCGAAGAGTCAGTACCTCCCAATTCAGAGGAACCAGTTGTTATTAACTTAGGGGACTCCGCGAATGTCAAAGAAGTCAAGATCGGTGGACATCTATCCCAAGGTGAAAGGCTCAGATTCACAGAATTATTAAGGGAGTATCAGGATGTTTTCGCGTGGTCCTACGCTGACATGCCGAGTTTGGATCCCAGAATTGTGGAGCATGCATTACCCACGGATTCCAGTGTTAAACCTGTCAGATAAGGCAATAGACGGATGAAAGTCGATTTAGAAGACAAAATTAAGGAAGAGGTGATGAAGCTTCTTAGGGTAGGCTTTATTGAAGCTATCCCATACTCGGACTGGATTGCAATATAGTCCCCGTCATGAAGAAAGACGGCAGAATCTGGATCTGCGTGGATTATCGAAACCTGAATAAAGCAAGCCCGAAAGACGATTTCCCACTACCACACATCGATGTATTGGTTGATAGTACCGCAGGGTATGAACTATTCTCATTCATGGATGGCTTCTCCGGATATAACCAAATCCTCACAAAGGAGGACAAATCGAAGACTGCCTTTACCACCCCCTGGGGAAACTTTTGCTATAAGGTCA
Source organism: Rhodomyrtus psidioides (assembly GCA_021437785.1). Taxonomy (NCBI): domain Eukaryota; kingdom Viridiplantae; phylum Streptophyta; class Magnoliopsida; order Myrtales; family Myrtaceae; genus Rhodomyrtus; species Rhodomyrtus psidioides. The sequence continues at coordinate 1,404,912 of JAILYB010000111.1, forward strand.
TGCCCTTCGGATTAAAGAACGTTGGGGTCACCTACCAGAAGGCTATGAACACATTGTTCCACGACATGATACATAAGGAAATCGAAGTATATGTCGATGACATGATCGCTAAATCCAAGAAGGGACATGATCACATTCAGGTGTTAAGAAAATTATTTGAACGACTGGGCAAATACAAGTTGAGGTTGAACCCTAACAAAAGTGTTTGGGGCAAAATCTGGGAAACTTCTCGGATTCATGGTCAGTAATAGGGGCATTGAGATTGATCCTTTAAAGATTCAAGCCATCCATGATCTAGCAACTCCCTCCACAGTAAAAGAAGTGAGGAGTCTTCTAGGGAGACTGAACTATATTGCCAAGTTCATCAATCAGTTATCAGATATAGCTAAACCGATCTTTAGACTACTCAAGAAGGGCGCGAAAGTGACATGGGACGCAGAATGCAGTCAGGCGTTCCAAAAGATCAAAGACTATCTAGTCACTCCACCAGTGCTGGTGCCGCCCATCCTAGGTCATCCCTTGACCTTATATTTGACTATACAGCCGGAATCCTTGGGGGCCTTACTCGCCCAAACAAGCCCAGCAGACGGTAAGGAAAGGGCCATCTATTATTTGAGCAAGAAATTCACCTCGTCTGAAGCGAAATACATACCTGTTGAAAGGGCTTGCGTGGCAACTGTATGGGTACTTTGTAGATTAAGACATTATACCCTACATCACCATATTCAGCTAGTAACAGAAAATGACCCTGTCAAGTACCTCCTAGAAAAGCCCGCTCTGATTGGGAAGTTAGTAAATGGCTGGTAATGCTATCTGAATTTGACATCAGCTGTTCTCCACAAAAATTAGTAAAAGGGAGAGTCATAGCTGATATGTTGGCAGAAAACTCACAAAGTTGCAAGTCTTATAGAAAGACAAAGACAGAAGATCAAGTTCTGAACCTGGCAGAGGATAAATGGATCATGTACTTTGATGGCGCTGTTAACCTATCTAGAGCCGGCACTGGGGCAGTATTGATATCCCCAGACGATCAACATTATCCTGTTGCGGCAAAGATGACTTTCCCTTGCACCAACAATATCTCAGAATAGGAGGCGTGTATTCTAGGCTTACAATTAGCCATTTCCATGGGAATACCTAGGCTACAAGTTTATGGAGATTCCATGCTCATCATTTACAGACACAGGAAGAGTGAAAAACGAAGGACACAAAGCTCATCCCTTATCATGAATACCTTGAAGAACTGACACTTAAGTTCGAAGATGTGTCGTTCGAATACTTACCAAGATCTCATAACCAGTTTGCATATGCACTAGCCACACTGGCCTCAATGTTACAAGTAATTGGTGGGTTAGAAATAGAACCACTAAGAATCGGCATAGTCGAAAAACCGACCTATTGTATGATGATAGAGGAAGAGTTCGACGGAGAGCCGTGGTACTATGACATCAAGAATTATCTCTTAAAAGCGGAGTTTCCTGAACGGTGTCAGGCAGGAGACCGGAGATACATAGCCATAATGGCCAGCAAGTTCTTCCTCAATGGACAAGTCCTGTACAAAAGGTCATTTGACTCTACTCTGTTGAGATGCGTAGGTGCTAAAGAAGCAAACACTCTCATGAAGGAGATCCATGAAGGTATATGCGGGCCCTATATGAACATCCATCTTCTCGATAGAAAGATCATGCGACTCGGATACTATTGGATGACCATCGAATCAGACTACTGCCAGCATGTCCGGTCATGCCACCAGTGTCAAGTATACGGTGACAAGATTAATGCGCCCCCGAATGAATTACATCAAATGTCTGAAGCTTGGCCTTTTTCCATGTGGGAGATAGACATGATAGGGCCCATCAACCCAACGGCTTCAAATGATCATCGCTTCATCCTGGTAGCGATCGATTACTTCACAAAATGGATAGAGGTCAATTCTTAAAAGAATGTCACCGCAAGAAGTGTAGCGAGGTTTATTAAAAGAGACATAATCTCTCGATATGGTACCCCTCAACCATTACAAATAATGGGTCCAACCTGAATAACAAGATTGTCGATAATCTACTGGACCGTTTTGGCATTCGACATCTTAATTCTTCCCCTTACCGCCCACAAATGAATGGGGCAGTAGAAGCAGCCAACAAGAACATCAAAAGAATCTTGGCTAAGACTGCAGAAAACTATAGGGATTGGCATGAAAGGCTACCCTTTGCCTTAATGGCATATCGAACTTCGATCAGGACCTCTACAGGAGCAACTTCCTACAATCTGGTGTACGGGATGGAGGCTGTCCTACCCGTGGAAGTAAAAGTTCCCTCTTTAAGAATCTTATCAGAAGATAAACTCTCTGTCGGAATACTCCAAGCACAGATATGAACAACTGAATTTGATAGACGAGAAGCGCCTTAGAGCAATCTATCATGGTCAAAGCTACCAGAAGAGAGTGGCCAAGTCATTTAATCGAAAGGTTAGAGCCAAAAATTTTGAGGTGAATGATTTGGTGATAAAGAAGACTATGCCAAATGTTGCTCATCCGGGAGGCAAGTTTACCTCGAATTAAGAAGGCCCCTATATTGTCAAGAAGATTCTCACATGAGGAGCATTGATTTTTGTAAATTCTGAAGGAAAAGAATTGGGGCACCCTGTAAATTCAGATGCTGTGAAGAAATATCATCCTTGAAATGAAATCAGAGGTTGAAATATCTGGCATGTTCCGAAATGATCCGAACCGCCATAATAGCCATTGCATAAACATATCATACATCCATGCATACATTAGCATGTGTTCAGTTTTGCAGGATTCCAAGAAGTGGACTCAAAATTGGACTCATCCGAATGAAACCCTAGACAGAAGGATCTTTAACACCATGTATCAGGTGATATGTATCTGTTCCATCAAGGGTTGAATCACCTTTTCCCTCACGAGAATGTCTATTCTATCATATATGCAGGAAGGCCTGATGAAGACGAAGGACAAACGCAGTGGAGTCTCTCTCACTGTAAGATGAAAAGAACGAGAGAATGGACATCCACATAACTAGACTCAGGAATAAACATTATTTCTGAAAATGAATTCCTTGCATTTATTGCACACCTGTCAAGACCAGAGATCGTTCGAGCATGCTCAAAGTATGCATGAGATGTCATTAGAATCTCTTGCGGAATAAAACACCTGGAGAAAAACAAAGTGATTCTTCCAAAGACACGGCTTGCTTAGACTATCTAGCAGGAATATTTCTCCAGATGAAAGGCAAACCTAATCCAAACACGTCCTACATACACTCGAGAGATGAGAGAAGTGTGAAAATAGGAAAGCTTGGATCTGAGGATATAAGGGCCCTTCGCATCGATTACATGAATCGGGAAGACGGAGGCTTTCATTTCTCTACCCTAAAAACTACAGGTGACCATTGATAACCCCTCTGAACAGCGGTTCCATTCTTTACCTCTGTCAAGAACCACCCCGCATCAGGGCCAACTGGAGGTAAGTCTAGTGATATCAGGAGGTAAATGGCTAGAAATTCTTTTACTCAGACTTGCATCAATCTTCGTGTGTTGCTTGTCATTCTAACTTTTATGGTAATTCAAGTGCTCTAGGATGACGAAAAGCATTCGTTTCTCTACCCTATATACTTTTACCCTTTGAACAGCCCAGTTGAGCCTGTACATTCGTTTCGCAAACCCGTTGGTGATCATTGCATATCCTAAGGCAGAAATGACGCCACTTCAAAAAGAATAGGAATCATGAAAAATTCTTGGGTTAATGTTTAAGTGCTGATATTCAAGTTGTACATCTAGCACACTCATTTGAAAATCTCAAATCCCCAAAAAGAAAGGAAAAGCTGGGATTTCAAAAAAAGGGAGAGAAAAATCCAATCTTGAGCATCAAGAAAAAGCAAAGTGCCTGGTAAAAGCAAGGCCAATGCCCCTCCAAATATTTGTACACTTGTGAATCGTGTGTTTGATCTTGTAAATGCCAAAAAGATGGCATGATATCTGTGTAGAAAGGTCACTAGTGAGATCTGATCATAAAAGAAAATCCCGAAGGAGCTGGACTACGAAAGATATTTCCAGATTATATCGCATTCAGATGTCGACGTCGCACTAGCACAAGAGAGAAGTTCTCCAAAGAATACCAATGCGCTCCAAAGACTGAAGACGCTCTTTGAACCGCAAGGTACCAGATCGACAGCAAACCTGCAATGATCACCAATGATAGACCCTTCGCGTGTTCTAAGCCAAAAACAAGCCTTTCTTTTTGGTCCCCAAACCTACCTGTGTTACAACCCTGAGAAGTCTTTTCTAATTAAAGCATTTGGGTTAATGTAGGGTTTAATGTCTAAGCTTAGCTCGAAGAAGTTCGAGCAAGATTATTTCTTTCTCATTTTTGCAGGGTTCTTGACTTGTAAACCCGGTGCAGATGAAGAAAATTTTGTGTACAAAAAGACCTGACTCAGAAAGTGAGTCCCCTTTTGGAAACCATGTCCAAGCCCAACATTACGGTCCCCGTAAAGACCTCCCAATTGATCTGAATGTATGCGCTGGGAATGGTCCCGAAAACCCAGGTACAAGGTATTAGGAAATTCGAGTGCTCTTGTTATGAAAAGACCAAGTCAGAAAAATTGGTAAGAAGACCTTTCTGACAGAGATATTCCAATAGGATGCTCGAAAGCAAGCTTTGGTTGGAAACTTCAAAATTGTTTGATCCAAGGATTTTCCTCACAAGGGTTCTTGATCATCCTCGCATGCTTGAAGATATTTTGAACAATATTTTGAACAATCTCCGGCATCCCAAGTCATTTTACATAATTGTATAGGTTAAAATGAACCTTTATCTGCATTAAGTTTATCATTATGTCAAAAGGACAATCTTCGGAATCATCTCTTCATGAGATTTCAGTTTTATAGGTTTGAGCTTTCTGCAGGATGCTTGGAGTCCCCAGATCCTAAAATGTCACCTCCAATGTCAAAAGGACAATATTCGAAATCATCTCTATGTGAGATTTCAGTTTTATAGGTTTGAGCTTTCTGCAGGATGCTTGGAGTCCCCAGATCCCAGAATGTCACCTCCAATGTCAAAAGGACAATCTTCAGAATCATCTCTATGTGAGATTTCAGTTTTATAGGTTTGGGCTTTCTGCAAGATACCTGGAGCCCCCAGATCCTAGAATGTCACATCCAATGTCGAAATGACAATATTCAAGATCGTCTTTCTGTGAGATTTCAGGTAACCCCTAGATCCCAGACAAATCTTATCAAAGTTTTTGCAGGTTTGAGTTTTTTGCAGGATACTTGGAGTCCCGAAATCCCAGAACAACACATTGCACATCAAAAGAACCATTTTTTGAACCAGCTGTCTGTAAGGTTCTAGGTAATCCCTAAACCCAGAATAGCTCATTTGGTAAACCTGAAAGTTAGGTACGCCTCACTTGTATAGACCTTAGTTAATTCCTTAGAATATATGGTCAAAATGTTCAACAATCCCTATAGAACGGGTGCGTCATCCATAGGTTCTTAGCAGTAAGGAGTCTTATTCACGGCCTGATCCCCTTGACAGATCAAAATATTCGACAATCCCTACAGAACGGGTGCGTCATCCATAGGTTCCTAGCAGAAAGGAATCCTATTCATGGTTTGATCCACCATACGAATCAAAACCCCTTACAATCCCTACAGAACGGGTGTGTCATCCATAGGTTCCTAGCAGAAAGGAATCCTATTCATGGTTTGATCCACTATACGGATCAATACCCCTGACAATCCCTACAGAACGGGTGCGTAATCCATAGGTTCCTAGCAGAAAGGAATCCTATTCATGGTTTGATCCACCATACGGATCAAAACCCCTGACAATCCCTGAAGAACGGGTGCGTCATTCACAGGTTCCTATCAAACATAGGAATCCCACTCTGGTACGGCCTACCATACATGCTAGAGTTTAACTGCCCTAGGACGCTCAAAAGACAAGCCCCTAGGTATCAAATTGAACCCGCTATACACCGCGCATGCCGCATGAGCATCAGGCAGGTAAGTAACAGGTGAGCATCTCTATCCCGCTTCTCTTTCCCTCACATCAGCAAAGATAAGGCAAAGCATTCACCAGCGGGACAAGAAAGATTAGATGTCAAGCTTCATTTTTTCTATTTCCCAGTAGAGTCGATCTAGACTTAGGTGTCAACTGTCTTTGAAAGAAACCTCTCGCGAGATTCCTCTCAAAAAGGGGCAGCTGTTAACACCTAATTGTGGATCAGCCTTTTTATGGTTATTTCTTAGAAACTTCATGCAAAATCCATAAAAAGTCAAACAATTGCAAAATCAACTTTGGTGGCCTTGGCCAAGCCTAAGAAACCATTTTTGACAAAAAAAAATAAATTTTCATATTTTTCACATTTTTAAATATTTTTTGAAATTAGGAAAATACTAGAAAAATCAAGAAAAATAGCATTTAAGGTCACAAAAATACAGAAAAATAGCCAATATTTTTATTTTAAATCCCTTGTCTTTTTTAACTCACAAAAAGTCCAAAATCAGATTCAATTTTACATGTTCCTTTGTAACAAGTATGATTGAATTTGATTAAAAAAAAATATCGATTGAGTCTTTTAATTTACAATTTTGGCATTTTCAGGGATCTTGACATTTAATCTAATTGTCCCTTATTTCAATTTAGCCCAATTATTTGCACAAATTGCTCAATTGCATGAATTTAGCAAAATTGCATACTTAATTGCATTTTAACCCCTGAAATTGGGCATATTTGAAATTACTTTCAATTCAGAGACTATCATTGCAAATTAAACATACTGCCCAATGGGTTTCACCATTTTGAATCGATTGGCATAGGTAATTTGGCCCAATTTGATCGTTTGAGCCGTCAATTGCACGATTCCCCAACTTGCAATTAAATGAAAATTTTGGGTTTTTGTTGAAATTGATATGAACCTTTGGGCAAAATTACATTTTTAGATAAGATTCATGCCCTAAATTCGATTCTGAGGTCCAATTGCAAAAATTTCCCATTAATTTGGGTTTAATTTGGAAAGTTGTAAGTCGGAACCGGTTCAGACCGGTCAGACCGCCGATCGAACCGGTCGAACCGGTCCACTATAGTGTCATCTTCTTCACTAAGCCTTAGCGCAAATGAACAGTACAAAGTCGAATTTCAACAACAAAATTGACCGACCAATCGACTATAATTGGAGAAGCATTGTTGGGCGTTTAGTTCCTTAGGCCATTCCCCGTCGATTGGGACCGGAATCGCGGCCAATGGTCGCCGGAGGAAAGAGTAAACGGCCGGTCAATCCGGCGGACCTACGAAAGTCAACACCTCCCAAACTCAGTGCAAATTCATGCCAAATTCGCACGAATTAAGAGCTTCCGAAGAAAGAAACGGACGTGGACGGAACACCCATCGTCTCCGTCGCCGTTTGGACCTAATGGCACGTGTAATCACGTGCCATTTCGAGCCTGTTGGTCCTCCCGATTGGCGGCAAAGGCTTCTTGAAATCAGATATAGTCCAGGGAGGGCCTTCGCGAAGGAAAGGACGGTTGATTCAGTTGCAGAAGGAAAAACTGAATCGAGAGAGAGAAAGAGCGAAAGAGAGAGAGCTCCCCTCCATCGACATTGTTGAGGGTAGAGCTCGGATTTACAGAGCACTGGTTGGGCCTTCTCAGGCTAAACTGAAGCTCCCCGGGATCGTCAAGAGGTGGCCCAAACTTCCAAGAGTCGATCGCCGTCGGCCGCGCGCGTTGAAACCACAGGAATAGGTGAGTTCGACCTTCAAGCCTTCTTACTAAGCTTCAATGGCGGAAATCGATTCCAGTCTTGATTCTTCGAATTACAGTGTGCGTTTTATTCCCTGAGCATCACTGACTATCACTGCATCTTTATTTTGCATCGATATCGCCTGAATATCTCGAATCGAGTCTTCGAACTTAGCCTCTATAGCCGACCACTGTTCATTCCTGCTTAACCCAATCTAGGCCGTGCGAGCTCAATTGGAGCTCGAGGTAAGTCTTCTGAATATCCATTGGTGCTATTCTGTGATCGAGTTGCCATGATTTTAGGTAAATCGTGCGATCGAACTTCCATGGCCGTACTCGGCACTTTGCATGATACTCGTGATTCTGTGGATTAGATGCTGTGATTCTTAGATATGTTAAAGTAGAGACGATCGCGAGTCGATTAGAGTTGGTCTCGCACGATTTCATTAAGGTTCCACTGTTAGATCATTGCCGGAGGTTCTCAGCCGTCCATTCCGCCGAGGTCGAGAGGTTGAGGATGATGCTGACATGGCGAGTTAACGAGTCAGTGTTCCTAGGTGTCAGTCCGCCATTGGTCCATGTTTTCGTCTAGTCAGCATGGCCGTTGGGTTTGTTATTCGAATAAACAAGATCGGACGGCTCAGATTAATCGAGCTTAAATTCTAGGGACCGTCCGATCAGTAAATAGGATTATCTGAAAATAGTTTTAATCAGAAAATCAAAAAAGGGATGAAACGGTGTTGTTCAGTTTAGTAGTAGTGCGGCGTCGTTTAGGTTAGTAGGAATGAACGATCTAGATTGAGTCCTTGGTTTTAATCGCGACCGTAGATCTAGATGATCAGATCGGACGGTAGAGAGACAGTCAACATTTGATCTGGGCCGTAGATTGCGGAAACTCGATCCAAAGACCATGAATCAGCCACGTGGTCCATCTGGGGCCGTCGGATTAAATCCAAAAAATCTGAAAAAAAAAATAGGAAAAGAAGAAACGGCGTCGTTTTGGGGAGATGAGGCGCGCGGGTTCGAATCTGGGCCGAGTTTCGACCCGAGTGGGTCGGGTCGACCCGGTCCGAATCACATTTTAATAAATAAAAAATAGAAAATGATTTTTAAAATAAAAAAATCAGAAAAATCATAGAAAATCCAAAAAAATGCTAGAAAATCACAGAAAATCCCAAAAAAATATAGGAAAATTGTGGGAAAATCCTAGATACTCTAGAAATCTCCAAGAATCGAGGATTGACCACAGACAACTGGTCAACCCTTTTTTTGGGGTTTCTTATCCGTTCTTCTAAGATTCGACGATATTACACTTTAGGGGTAAGTCGCCTCTGCCGTATATGCGAGATAAGACCGATAATGCCGAGGTAAGAATTAGGATCGGGTAGGTGATTAATTCTTAGGCTTGGGTTTTTGGGTCCTGTCCCTTTTTCTCAAAATGACGATTTTGCCCCCTCAATGGGAAAATCGTCTTTCTCGTCTCAATCGAGTCTTGAAAATTGCTTAAAGTTAGGGTTTGAGTCAGATAGGTAACCAACCCTAATATTTGAGATTTTCAGTTCTCATCCGTGTCCAAAATGTCGACTTTACCCCTCTAAGGGTAAAATCACTTTTAAATTCCAGAAAAATCCTGGAAATTCTTGAAAAATAGGAAATGGAAGGATTTGATCACCAATCCCATTTCTACCCTATTTTGACTGCATCTTCCATCTGAAATGACAATTTTGCCTTTTTATGGCAAATTGTCCCCAAATTTCTCAAAATTACGATTCTGCCCCTCGTGGGCGAATCATGTCCAAGTCACTCCTAAGCCTTGATTGATACTTCTCTAGGCTAATATGGCCTCATTAGGGATGCCATGTTGATTTCATATGTTTTATCCGCATGTATTGGATCATTGATTTGCGCATTTATTTTTATTGATTGTGAGTGGTAGGGTAGTCATTCTCAACTGTATGAACTCCTAGATTTAGGATCCATACCCCACTCATATGTATGAAACCCTAGGATTAGATAAACCATTCAACTTAGGTACCGAAAGGGCGTCAACTCTGATAGTTGGCATAACTAAGTCCCCGATCACATTTCTCCGGTTTTCGCAGAATCGAATAGACTGCTCCCAACTATTCGGTAGGGTTTCCGATCGTACCCTCCACGAAACGATTGGTGGCGACTCCTTGGCATGTACACGTATCACATGTCACTAGACAACACCGAAGGTCGACCACGTATATTCAGCCGTTGCGATTTGGGTAATGGACCTTGGGAGAGGCCCGCGTCCGATCAGGCAACATCGGGCAACCCATTAGCCCCCTCCTCCGAGAGAGGGTCGCGACAGGGTAAAATCGACATTTTGGACAAAGATGAGAACTGAAAATCTCAAATATTAGGGTTGGTCACCCACCTGACCCAAACCCTAACTTTAAGCAATTTTCAAGACTCGATTAGAACAAGAAAGACGATTTTCTCATTAAGGGGCAAAATCGTCATTTTGAGAAAAGGGACGAGACTCGAAAACCCAAGCCCAAGAATTGGTCGCCTAACCGACCCTAATTCTTGCCTTGGCGTTATCGACTTTATCTCGCTTACACAACAGAGGCGACTTACCCCTAAAGGGTAATATCGGTAATTCTCGGAAGAACGGATAAGAAACCCCAAAAATAGGGTTGACTGGTTGTCTGTGGTCAATCCACGATTTTTTGTGGATTTCTGGAGTGTCTAGGATTTTCCCACAATTTTTCCACAATTTTTTGGAATTTCTATGATTTTCTAACATTTTTTTTGGATTTTCAAGGATTTTTCTGATTTTTTTATGTTTAAAAACATTTTCTGATTCTTTTTATTAAAAAAAAAGTTTCGGACCTGGTCAACCCGACCCACTCGGGTCGGAACCCGGCCCAGACCCATACCCGCGCCAACATTCCCCAAAACGATGCCGTTCCTTCCTTTTTTATTTTTGAATTATCCGGACCTGATCCGACAGTTCCTATTGAACAACGTGGCTAATTCACGGCCGTCGGATCTGATTACTAAAACCTACGGTCTAGATTGAACAGAGACTCGATCAAGGTCGTCCGATTAACCTACTAAAATCTACGGCCAGGATTAGAACCTGAGACTTGATCTGGGTCGTTCACCCTCACTAACCTAAACGACGCCGCACTACCACTAAACCAAACAGCACCGTTTTTGTTCAACTTGATTTTTCGATTTAAAATATTTTCGAATAAACCTAATTACTAATCGGACGGCCACTAGAATTTTGACTCGATTTATCTGAGCCGTCCGATTTTTTTATTCGAATAACAACCCCCAATGGTCATGCTGACTGGACCGACACGTGGACCAATGGCTGAATGCCACCTAAGAAATTTGACTCGTTGACTTGCCACGTACACATCGTCTTCAACCTCCCGACTACGACGGAATGCGCGGCTGGGAATTCTCCCGCTCCGATGAACGGCCAAACCTAGACCGATTGACGTGAGACCAACACTAATCGACTCGTAATGATCTCAAGTTCAACATATCTAAGAATCGAAGCATTTCGTCGACAAAATCAAGAACAAATAAGCTCGAACCAGTATGGGCATGTCGCGACCCTATCGAGATTCGCCGTGGGCTCTCGAGGGCTAATGGGCCGTCCAGTCTGGTCGGACGCGGGCCTCTCCCAAGGTCCGTTACCCAAATCGCAACGGAGGTATGCGTAGTCGACCTTTAGTGTGGTCTGGTGACATGTGCTAAGTGTGCATGCCATGGAGTCGCCACCAATCATTTTTTTGGAGGGTATGATTGGACCACCCTATTGAATAGTCGGGAGTTTCTATTCAATTCTGCGATAACCAGAGAAATGGGTTCGGGGACTTAGTTACGTCAACTATCAGAGTTGACGCCCTTTCGGTACCTAAGTTGACTGAGTTTTTCTGACTTAAGATTTCATGCAGATGAGTGGGGTACGAGTCCAAAATCTAGGAGTTCATGCAGATAGGAATGATTATCATAGCAATCACAATCAATAATAAAGTGCACAAATCAATGAATTCAAATGTACAAATAAATCACATGGCATTCCTAATAAGGCCATATTGGCCTAGAGAAGCATCAATCAGGCTTAGGAATGATTTAGACATGATTTTGCCCATCAGGGGCAAAATCGTAATTTTGAGACAAAGGGGACAATTTGCCCAAAAAGGACAAAATCATCATTTCGGAATGAATCCGGAGGAAAACAAAGTCAAAAATAGGTTTGGTCACTCAATTGACCAATTTCCTTTTCTTTTTTTTTTTGCAATTTTCATGATTTTCTGGAATTTTAGAAATCGATTTACCATTCGAAGGGTAAAATCGTCATTTTCTAAAAATGGGAATGAAACGTGGAAATCTTAGACATAAGGTTTAGCCACCTATCTGGCCCATCGCCAAATTCTAAGCAATTTCCACAATTCATTGGAATATCAAAGACGATTTACCCTTTGAGGGGTGAAATCGTCATTTTGGATTAAATTGGAGAAAATCCCAAAAATGAAAACAAATCAATTTTTTGTCATTTTCAGCCTTGGAAAATTTTTAAAAAAAAATTTAGGAATTTTCTGCAATTTTTCTCAATTTTTTTTATTTTTTCTTTTGATTTTCCATTTTTTTTAGATTTTTCTATTTTTTTTATTATCAATATTTTCTGAAAATATTTTCTTTGACAACATACCACACTTAACCAAATAAACAAGCTAACTACTAGATTGAAATAAATACATGCAAATCAAGTCTATAATGGCATTATTCTAGAAAATTGACTTTGATATACGAATCGGGTATGTAAAATATACCTGATTAGACACCGGTCTTCAATCGCCCAGCCCCAACGTGCGACTGTCTCCATGCGCATCACCTGTCGATCACCACATCAGAATGTCAACAATCAATTTTATAAGCTTTAAAATTGGCAATAAATAATAATAATAAAATTCGGGCCCGGACACGGGCCAATTCGCTCGGCCATCGGCTGGGCTCGGCCATGGCCTGGTCTCACGGCCACTCGGCCCACGGACTCGGTCCACTGCCTCGGCTATGGGCTCTGCCATGGCCCAGGATCACGGACATTCGGCCCACGGCCTCGGCTCGGTGGATCACAGGCCAACTTCCTCGGACAAATGGCCCAAATTCTCGGCCATGAACCCGGTCACTTGGCCCAATATCTCGGCCACGCGGCCCAGGCTCTCGGCCAACTCGCTCGGCCCGCGGCCCAGCACACGGGCCCGCAAAACAGGCCATGGCCCGGTCGCAAACAGGACACGGGCAGGAGCTTCGGCTGGGGCTAGTCGGCGACGGCACGACGAAGGCCAAAGAGGCTGGAAAGGAGGCCGACAAGTCCCGAGAGGCTGCTGGTGGTTCGGGTGAGGGCTGGTCGTGAGAGTGAGGGCTAACGATGGTCGGGCTAGGACGGCGATGCACGGCGACGCACGGCCACGGGCTGGCCGAGGTGGCTCCGAGGGCGTGGGAGAGCCTCAGGTGATGGCTAGAGCTGGCTGGGGAAGGTTGCAAGGGTTCGGACGGCCACGAGTCTTGGCGTCGGAGCTGGTTGTAGGCCGGCAGAGCGTCGAGCTCGGCTCGGATCTGTGGGTCTCGGCCAGCGGCGACTTGAGCTGGAACGATGGATGACGCGGCGAAGCTACGAGGTGGCGGCTGGGGTTGTGGTGTGTCGAGATGAGGGGGTGGTCGCGCGCGAGAACCAAAAAAGTTAAAAATAAATAAATAAAATCAGAAGCAGAAGTCAAGAATGAAGATGAAGAAGAAGAAAAAACGGAAGAAGCTAAAGGAGAAGGGGGAGGAAGAAGAAGGAGAGAGAGACGAAGGAGGGGGAGCCGCGGATCAAGAGGGCCGATCCTCCCTCTCTCTCAATTGAGTGCACTCAAGTGCACTTGAGTGCACTTGAGTGCATTCCAAAAAGAGAGAGAGAGGAAAGAGCAAAAGAGAGAAGGGGGGAGCGTGTGAGGAGGGGAGGAGCGGCAGATGATCAAGGGGGAGAGAAGAGAGCGTGAGAAGAAGAGGAAAAAGAGAGGGAGAGAGAGATTTTTTATTTTTTATTTTTATTATTTTTTTGCTTTTTATTATTTTATTATTATTTTATTATTCCCCATCATTACTCAAACTTTTCTTTTCTCTTTTACTTTTCTTTTGAATGATGATGTTTTCACTCCTTTTCCTTTTAATCATTACTAATATTTTTGCCAAATTCGATTTTATGATGATCAAAGAACACCTAAAATCAAACCTGAATTTTACTATTTATGAGGTCAGAAAATGGATAAAATAAAAATAAAAATACCGACTATTTATATATTTTTTTGTGACCTCAAATATTATTTTTCTTGATTTTCTTCTTTTATTTTTCTTTTTTTTGTATTTTTTCGAAAATATTAAAAAAAAATGAAAATTATGAAAAATATTTTTTTGGTCAAAATGGTTCATTTAGCTTGGCCAAGGTCACCAAAATTGATTTTTCAATTTTTTAACTTTTTATAGATTTTTTATGATTTTTTTTTAAAAATAATAATAAATAAATAAATAAATAAATAAAGCAAAAAAGGTTGATCAAAATTTAGGTGTCAACAGGGCATGGCTGCCCCAATCATACGATTCATGGCATATTAGACCGATTCATCAACACAGAGGCGTCATTCAATGTTTAGAAGACTTACCTCGAGCTCTGATTGAGTTCGCTCGACCTAGATTTGGCTAGACAAGAATGAACAGTGTTCGGCAATGAAGGTTGAATTGGAAGGCTCGATTCGATGTGTTAAGATAAAATCGATGCAAAACAAATATGCGACGATGGTCAGTAACATTCAGGGAGCAGAACGCACACGCTAATTGCAAGGATAAACGTGAAACAAGCAAGTCGCCATTGATGCACAGTAAGAGGTTTGAAGCTGCGCCTCACCTGTTCCGGCGATTTCGAATGGCACGGCCGACGGCGATCGACTCCTAGACACTTGGGTGTTCTCCTGACGGTCTCTTAGAGCTTTGGTCTAGCCCGGGAAGGCTTGATCGATGCTCCGCCAATTCGAGCTCTGTCCTCGACAATGGCGATTGGAGGACAAACTCTCTCTCCTTCGTTCTCTCTCTTTCGATTCTGCTCCTTCTCTCCTAACTGAACCAACCAACCTCATGTTCTAGAAGGTCCATAAGACTTATATAGCTCTTTGAAATTCTGGCGCTGAACGGGGGGTTGAGCCGGTGACCTTCGCACGTGCAATCACGTGCGAAATGGTCACCGGACACTGGTGAACGTCCGAGGAAAAATGGCCACTAATTCTGGTCATCTGGTGTGTCAATTTCACTTGAATTCCACCTGCATTTGGTCTTGTGTTTGGTTAGAAAATGGCCGGTGAGCATTTGGCCTTTGCCGGCACCATTCCCGGCACCATTCCGACAGGCCCAGACCATCGGACCGGTCTTGATCGACGGGGAGCTTCTTGGCCAACAAAACTCCTCCACCAATTTCACCAATTGAAGCCGATTGATGGTCCAATTTTTCCATCAAAATTCAACTCGCAAGTCTGCAAATGGCGCGGGAAGCTTTGGGGAAGAAGGCACTGTAGCGAACCGATTCAACCGGTCCAACCGGCAGTCTGAACCTGTTTCGACTTGAAATTCTCAAATTAAATCCAAATCTGTGGGGAATTTTTGCAATTGGACTTCAGAATCGAATCTAGGGCATGAATTTTATTTAAAAATGTAATTTTGCCCAAAAGTTCATGTCAATTTCAACAAAAATCCCAAATTTTCATTTAATTGCAAATTGGGGAATTGTGCAATTGAAGGTTCAAAAGATCAAATTGGACCAAATTACCTATGCCAATCGATTCAAAATGATGAAAACCATTGGGCAGTGTGTTCAATTTGCAATGGTGGTCCTTGAATTGAAAGTAATTTCAATTATGCCAAATCTCAAGGACTAAAATGCAATTTAGAATTCAATTTTGCCTAATTTATGCAATTAAACATTATGTGAGGGCAATTGAGTTAAATTGTAATAGGGGACGATTAGATTGAATATCAAGATCCTAAAAAATGCCAAAATTGCAAATTAAAAGACTCAATTGACCATTTTTTTACCAAATTTAATCATATGTGTTACAAAGGAACATGTAAAATTGAATATAATTTTGGACTTTTTGTGAGGTCAAAAAGAAAATAGATTTAAAAGAAAAATATTGACTATTTTTTCATATTTTTGTGACCTCAAATGCTATTTTTCTTGATTTTTCTAGTATTTTCGTAATTTCTAAAAATATTAAAAAAAGTGAAAAGTATGAAAAATTTATTTGTTTTTGTCAAAAATGGTTCCTTAGGCTTGGCCAAGGCTACCAAAGTTGATTTTATAATTTTTGATTTTTTTTTTGAATTTTTTATGAAGTTTCTAATAAATAACTGGAAAAAGGCTTATTCAAAATTAGGTGTTAACACCGGGATGTCACTTTGGCTTGCATTGTGCGAGTTCGCTACCAAGACAGGGCTAATTCTCTGGTGTTGGCCATCTTGGTAGCCGATAACCATAAGAGGGCTGTTGAATATGCCAACGCCCAGGTTTCATTGCTAGTCCGTGAGAGGGACAACTTGGTGGAGCTTCTAGCTCTCTGTCAAACCATCTTTGAGCAAGACCAGCACAATCTCATGTTGAGGCTCCAGTGCGCATGGTTGGAGGAAAGGCTTGACGATCTGACCGTGGATATAGCCCGAGGGAGAGTGCTGGTCTAGGACTTAGAGCATGAATCTGAGTATCACGAGACCAAGGTGAACGAGCTTAAGGAGAAATGTCGCCTCATTCTCTTCAAGCTTGCAGACCTTGATTCTCGAAGCGCTGGTTGTAGGCAAGGCATGAATAGCATTGAGAGTCAGTTGAGCTCCTTCGTGATGCTCATTAGAGCTCACTTTGGCTTTTACGCTTCCTCCTTAGTAGTCTGTTTGTAAA
This sequence comes from Rhodomyrtus psidioides, assembly GCA_021437785.1. NCBI lineage: Eukaryota > Viridiplantae > Streptophyta > Magnoliopsida > Myrtales > Myrtaceae > Rhodomyrtus > Rhodomyrtus psidioides. The sequence continues at coordinate 1,421,644 of JAILYB010000111.1, forward strand.
GTCCCCTATTGAATGAAATAAATGAGAGTTTATGTACATGCAACCTTATCCTCCGCGTGGTCGACGAGCCAAGAAAACTCTTCGCTTTCCGGTCTTTTCAATTTCCCCTTTTCACCTATGCCAACAGCCTGGTTATACATCGCCTGGTGAGAAATGGATTTGTAGCCGCCTAAGATTTTAATATTGCCCCTGGTTTTGTAATCATAGTGTTTGAGGCAGTTGATGATCTCTCCGCTTTCGAGCTCGCTCACGTTTTGTTTGCAACCTACGCTGTCACTTTTGCCTTCGCGCGTTGGGTTGATTTACCTCGAACCTAATATAACAAGGGATTGTCGTATCTAAACGAGACGATGCTCGCAGGCAGCGTTGTGTGAAATCAACTATAGGCATTAGAGAAGAGAAGAAAAAAAAATGTTCTGATGGAAACTTTACAATGAAAGGATAAGAGATACATCCCTCTCGCACACATGTCCCTCTTTCTCTAGGTATGCTCAATCACCAACCCATCGCGTCTTGGCTCAAGTGCGCGATTGTCGACTTCAGATCATGGCTGCGAAGGTATGCTAGCTTCCCACTGATCAAACAAGGCATTGAGTCCCTCATCAAAGAAATGATCCGATCCTTCGAACCACTAATGTGCGGGTTGAGCAGTACCGCCCGACGGATTCAAACTAGAACCCCTGTTCTTGCCTGAGAAGAAAAGAGGAGGGTCGACCGTTTCCCTACCAAAAGCCCCTCTCACTTGGGAATCAGGCAAGCAAAAATGCTCGATGTATTCCTCCATTATATTATCCGAAATCATATGCCATAACTGGGCAAACTCCTGAACACTAGGCATAATGAGCTGATCAGCAACAGGAAGAGCACCGGTGGATGGCTGTTGCTCGAACAGAAGAGTGTACACTTGTTGCACCTATGGCAGGTACTCTTGAGGAACACTGAGATCACTCATAGGGATATCATGATAAAATTCCCCGACAATCGATGGTAGAGCTACTGGCTTGGTTGGTGTCGAGATTCGGCAGGGCATTTCTTGATACATGGCCGTTATGTTTAAGGTCGCACCTAGTGTTTAAGCTCGAATTGGGCTCTTTTAGGCCCAGCGCCGCACGACGCTGTCTTAGTATCCTTCGGTAACTATTAAGGTGGTTCGCGACTACACTCTTAGGGAGTCCCGGTACCTTCATGACCTCAAGTATGCGCGTTGCACACACTGAGTTTATCCCTATTTGGTGAACCGCGTCAAGGAATTTGCGATGCAGCTCTGGGATCAAATGAACTTCCTCCTTTGGCGACTCAGAATAGCGTTGACGATTTGGCGATTATTCCTTGACATACTCCCAGCAGGATCTGGTCGTACCAGAGGTTGTTGTAGGGGAAGCTGGTTGGCTTTGAACTGGTCCATGGTGAGAGTAAGCCCATCGTCAAGGAAATTGTAACGACACGCATCCCATCCTTCAAAAGATGATTCAAGGGAATGGGGTGGTGGACAAGCATTTGCGATCCGCATAGAAAGCTTATCACGGAACATCGCACGGATGTCGATAGGGCCACCGCAATTAGGGCAAGCGATAGTGATGAGGACTTCCTTACACTACATGTTTTCTGCTCGAAGTTTGTTGTGTTCTTCCATTATTGTTTCGAACTCTCAACGCTTACGTTGAACTGCCAATTTGGCCCGCCTGTTTTGAAACCAGTACTTGATCCTCGAAGGCTTCACCCCTAACTTCCGAGCTAATTTTTTTCTTTGTTTCATGTTCGGGTGAGGGTACTCACTGAAGACAGCTTCAAACACTTGGATTTCCTTCTCAGTATGGGGCTGGCGGCGTCTTCTTTCCCGAGGTTGGACATCGCCGCTATCATCGTCGTCGCTGCTACCGTCGTCGTTGCTGCCGTGATCCTGAACCTCGTTGCCGACGGGGTTGGGCTCCATGGTTTCGGTACCCGGCTCGATCCCGAAACCTCCGAGATCTCCCAATTGCACATTATCTAGGGCATTTGGGTCAGTCATCTCCAACAATTGACTATAACTACTAAACATACTGGATCAAGAAGAAGTTGCTCAATTTTTACTCACTCAGGGTTCTGCAATCTCTCTTGTATGTTCACTCTCTCTGAACTTTCTTTTGAGTGGCTTTGTATGTTCAAGAGACGTTCTTCGAATATAGACGAAGATCATCAGTCAGGCATTTCCTCTAAGATTACGAATTTCCCGTTTTGTCGTTTCCTTCCTTTTTCAATGTGGAGGGATCCCCAGATCGCTTTTCTTTCCTCGATAGCCAAGCCTGTCCCCCACTCTATTTTCAAAAGGCTGAATTATGTTCACCTCCCGCTCAGCTTTTCAACATGATGGGACTGCCAAATCCTACCGCGGCTTCTTCGATAGTTGTGCTCGACTCCCACTCAATTTTAATGTGGTGAGATTGACAAATCTTTTTACAACTTTTTCAGATTTTTCGGGCCCGAAATCGCTGTTCGAGACGGATCTGATGATTCACGGGAAGAGCGACCTCTGCTTTACTTAATTACCTTGGCTCCACGAGCATTGTTGCTGCGACTTTTTCTCACCCTTGAGTTGCTATAAAGCGAAGAGTTAATGTAGCGAAGTTTAACGATCTCGCATAATCAGCTTCCTTCTTCTAATCGCTCTACTACACTCATCTCCTTCTCAAACAATCCTAACGAAAATGGCTTACTCTCCAATTCGTACTTTCTCACATGAAGTTTTGGCCCGGTGGGAAGAACTCTATAACCTCTTGGGTTGAGGTTATGCTCACATAGTCGATCATCCCGAAACCAAGGATGAAATCCATGTCTTGTTCGAGGACCTAGATACCACTTCCATCGAAGGCGCTGAGTTAGAGAGGGAATACCGAACCTTCCCAACCCTCTTTACAAACTCCTTGGAGGTTTACCGTGTTGCTCATCGGGAAGTTACTGTGGCTCGTGTCTTACGAGCCCGCTACGAAGACCGATGTGATTGCTTGGTGCTAACTAACTTCATGGCTGACAGCCACAATAAGGTTATGGAGTCTGCCAACAAGCGGGTCTCAACGTTGCTTCGTGAATGGGGAAATTTGGTGGAGCGCTTGACCCTATGCCTGACCACCTATGAGCACGGCCGTTGTAATAGCATGTTGAAGTTTCAAAGTGAGTGGCTGGAAGAGAGGCTCAATAACGTTACGACGAATGTATCCCGTGGGAGGGAACTAGTTCAGAATTTGAAACTTGCCGCTGAAGATCACGGGGCCAAGGTTGCAGAGCTAAAGTATGAATGCAAACGCCTTCTTCTCAAGCTTGCAGACCTTGATACTCAGAGTGGTGAGTGGTGAGTGTAGATAGAGCATCAACAATATGAAGGGTCAACTGGGCTCCTTCGTGATGCTCATCAGGACTCATTTTGGTTTTACGTTCCCACCTCGATGATCTGTATAATTTGTTTGTAAGGCTCCTTGATTGAATGAAATGAATGAAGGCTATTGTGTGGGGTGCCTCGTCTTCTGTATGATTCATTTCTTCAAACACCTGAACACTTTCAACTTGGGTGAGCTGAGCCTTAATATCAATAAGTCGAGCAAATATGTCTTGATTTTCTAACTCGCTTATGATCAGATGAAAGAATATCCCCCCAGGTTTATCCACGAGAAGATTTCTCTCTACTACCTATTTTTCACCTGCAAATGAAAAGACATAATCAGAAGGAAGAATTTGAAAAAGAAAGCATAAACCCCTTTCGATTTTATGCTTGCTCGTGATTAATAAAGATAAGAACTTTTACAAGGGTTTTAGTCTTGTACGAAAAGTTTTTATCAGTATTCCTCGAGGGAAAACATACCATCGAAAGGAATGTAATCCACGATAATCGCTTCTGATCGATTCCAAGAAAATCAATGGAATGTTCCAAAGTAAAAGATTATTATGATGTGTTTTGAATTCAATTGAAGATAATACACCCAAATTAAGGCAGTTCGCTAAGAACGAGAGTAATTTGCATATTTATCTTTTCATTAAATTTGAAAAACACGAATAATCCTGATCAATTATCGTGGATTACCAATGATGCAAGATATGAACCAATTTCAAGTTTATAGTTCCTCATGGCGAAATTGGAATTGGATTGCCCTTTACGGCTAAAAGGCCGTGTAAAACTTCCAATTTCAATTTCCTCCAAAGAAATTATAAAATTGAATTTGGGGTATTCGAGTGATGGGAAGAAATGCCACTATCACATTCTGATGATATACAATACGAATAGATCCCTAATACAATCAATCTAAGGGATAAGATACAATGGATTTCAGAAAAATAAATCCTATACAGGAGAACTAGAAATGCAAAGCAAATCAAAAGAATATGATCACTTCAAGATGCCCTAGTTTTGATCCTTGGATATGACTTCAGGATCACCTATTGCAAATCGTTATCTTCCTTGCGCGGGACTTCAACGATGTCCACAGAGAGCCCTTCTTGTCCACCTTGTGTTCGTAATGGCACGGTACGAGCTTGGTCTTCCATCGAGAATATTGGGAGAAAACACCTTTATCTACTCTCAAGATGGCATTTAATCCAATCATTGGAATTATGCTATGACTGAAATGCTTACATTTACATGAACTGTAACAGGTTTGAGGGATAGAAAAATCTTACCAACCAAACTCATTGGCTTATGTGTGGTTTTAGGTATACCAACCGTCCACGGACATACACATGAGATAATTGAAGTTTCGACACCTAAAGGGTAAGGCACCTAAGGCTTAAAGGGTCCCACCTTGAGTTCTAAAAAGGGTTGATTCCATTGCACAACTATCGTTGCATTGGGACCCAATCCATAGTTCGAAGTGAGCGGAATTAAAAAGTGAATTACCCCATGCTTTTCCTCATGGAGATTCCACGTTCAATTCCTTCTATTGGTTTCCTAAGGGGGCGCCCAGGGTTTTAGGCGCGGCTGTGAGTGTCCATGTATCGTGATCATCACAATGCAAGTCATGCACAACAGTTGGTGTAAAAATACCGCTTCAATATGTGCATAAAAAAAATTCATTCCCAACTCCAACCTGCAGGAAAAGGGTTAGCAAACACTTCGCCCCCTTATTTCTCCAATCTGTAAAAATATTTAACACCTCAAGGGTTAAAGTACGTACATCACCTTGAAGAGCATCTGCATAAAACATGTCAGAAAAAAACCAATCAACTTTTAATTGGCTCAAGTTCTCTATATGGTTAAGAACCAGTCCCCAGCGGAGTCGCCAGTCTGTCGCGACCCTCTCGAGGTTGCCTGTGCTCTCGAGGGCTAATAGGTCGTCCTGTCTGGTTGGACGTGGGCCTCTCCCAATATCCATTACCCAAATCGCAATGGAGATGTGCGTGGTCGACCTTCAGTGTGGTCTAGTGACATGTGCTGAGTGTGCATGCCATGGAGTCGCTGCCAAACATTTTTGGAGGGTATGATTGGACCACCCTATTGAATAGTTAGGAGTTCGTATTCAATTCTGCAAAAACCAGAGAAATGGGTTCGGAGACTTAGTTCCGTCAACTATCAGAGCTGACGCCCTTTCAGTACCTAAGTTAGCTGAATTTTCTGACCTGAGATTTCATACAGATGAGTGGGGTACGAATCCTAAATCTAGGAGTTCATGCAGATAGGAGTGACCACCCTAGCAATCGCAATCAATAATAAAATGCACAAATCAAGGAATCCAGAGATGCAAAGAAATCATACCAAATTAACATGGCATTCCTAGTAAGGTCCTATTAGCCTAGAGAAGCGTCAATCAGGCTTATGAATGATTTAAACATGATTTTGCCCATCGAGGGCAAAATCGTAATTTTGTGGCAAAGGGACGATTTGCCCAAAAAGGGCAGAATTGTCATTTCAGAATGAATCCAGAGTAAAACAATGTCAAAAATAGGTTTGGTCGCTCAATTGGCCCATTTCCCATTTTTCGACAATTTTCAGAATTTTCTGGAATTTTAGAAACCGATTTATCACATGAAGGGTAAAATCGTCATTTTCTAAAAAGGAAATAAAATGTGAAAATCTTAGACATAAGGTTTGGCCACCCATCTGACCCATCGCCAAATTCTAAGCAACTTCCACAAGTTATCTGGGTATCAAAGACGATTTACCCTTTGAGGGGTAAAATCGTCATTTTGGATTGAACAGAAGAAAATCCCAAAAACGACAACGAGTCAATTTTTTTTTATCATTTTCAACCTTGGTAATTTTCTAGAATTTTTTAGGAATTTTCTATAATTTTTTTATTTTTCCTTAATTTTCCATTTTTTGGCATTTTATGATTTTTTAATTATGATTTTTTTGAATTTTTAATAATAAAAATATTTTTCGGGCCTGGTCAGACCCGACCCGCGCCTCTCGGGCACCCGGCCCGACCCTACGGGTCGGAACCAGCCTAAAACGACACCGTTTTGTATTTTTATTATTTTTTTATTATTTTTTAAATTTATCCGAAAATTCTCTGAATCGGACGCCCCAAAGTGTCCCACGTGGCCTCGTCCAATGCGTTCGATCTTACACAAGATCGGACGATCCACAGAGAGCCACTTGGCCCAATCTCAACCGTTGGATCAAATTTTATTTATTATTCGAAAATCATTTCTGAAAATCTTTTATTTTTGAGAAAACCCCAGATCATGACACGTGGCAAAGCCACGGCCGTCCGATCCTGTTTTGTTTCGGTGCAGCCCAACCATGCTGACGTGGCCGCTTACGTAGCGTGCCACGTCAGCATTGACCGGTCAACTGACCCCCCCCTCCCGCTGGAGAAGAATAACCGGTGCCTCGCCAGAGCTTTGGTTCCGACGTAAAAGCGTCGGCTTCGAAGCGCGATTTCGACATGAAATAGATCCCCATCACCCCGAGATCCACATACACCCAATTCAAGGCAAGAACGGCGCTGGAAAAAGGCCGAACAGACCTTCCCCGAACCGGCGCTGGCGAGCTAGCTGCAGAAACAATTTTTACTCTTAAAGCTTGGTTCCAATCTTTCACATGGTTTCCAATGAGGATCTAGAAGCTTACCTGAGGTCGCTTGAACCTCGGCGACCGCCGTTCGTGCCGGATCAAGTCTTTGGCTCGGGAACCTCGACGAGCTCCGGCCTTCGGTTTCTGGCACGTTTCGATGCACAAAAAGGGTGACAAAGAGCTTAGAGTCAGTTCTAGAGATGTTTTAAAACAAGAACCATGCTAAAAATAGCTCGGGAAGACACGGCCGAGACCCGAGAGATTTTATGTTCATTTAGGCATTTAGTCGAACACATGGCGTGCATATGGAAAATGGAGGTCGGGAGGATATACCGACCTGTTGTGGGCTTGTTGACAGCGACCTAGGCCTCGGTGATGATAGGTGTTGCGTGCTGAAGATCCCGGATGGTTGCCTCTCCTCGGTTTCTGCTCGAACCCCTTGCTCTGTCTCCTTTCTCTCTCTTGGTCCAGCTCTTTCTTTCGAATCGAGAATCTCTCTTTTTCCCTTGGCCGACCAGCGTGCTACACACCCATCATGCCCCAAAACACCATGGACCACTCGCCTCTGTCCCCCCCACGTTCGGTCGTTCCCTTTTTTCCCTCGAAAATCCGACCCCATCTCCCTCTGTTTTTTCTGCCTTCTGTCGGCCGTGTGGGTCTGCAACCTAGTTGCAGACCCGGGCCGACCGAGTCGGGTCGGGTATGACCCGACGGGCCCGACTCCACCATTTCGCCAAATCGGGTCCCAAATTGACACTTTTTATGAAATTGATGATAAAATCGGACTCCTAGACATGTTTTTATCAAATATAGGTGTTTTCACGAATTAATGGATTAGAATTTAATGAAAACCCCAAATTGTCCCTAGTGTCTGAATTTTTTTTTTGCTCAATCGATTGTCCAAACGATCAAATTAGCCCCAATTGAGGCCACCAATGAATTCAGTATGATGAAAACTATATGGTAGAGGTGTTTTATTTTAATGAATATGCCCGTGTGAAATTTAATTGCAAGAATTGTGAAACCGTGAACTAAATTGAAAGAAAAATGCGCAATTAAGCCCTTTTGATTAAAATTGATCAAATTGGAGGGCAAATTGACCCAATTGTACTTTAAGGCTTTAGAATTCAATGTCATAGCTTATTATAAGTGATAATTGAAAATTAAAATACTCGAAAAGGATTTTTTGTGCTCGATTCGGGTTTACGTTTGTGAAGGAACATAGTGACCCAAGTCGAATTTTTAATATTTAACATAAAATGTTTGAAGAGGGAATCAAAATAAAATTATTGACTATTTTTGTATATTTTTCTGACCACGAATGGTATTTTTCTGATTTTTTGGGCATTTTTTTAATTAAATAAATTTGAAAAAATATTAAAAATACAAAAAATATTTTTTGTTCAAAATTGATTCCTGAGGCTAGGCCAAGGCTTCCAAAGTTGACTTTGTGATTTTATGACTCTTTTTTTATATTTTTAATTAATTTTAGAAATAAAAACCATAATAAAAGATGGTCAAAACTTAGGTGTCAACACTAAATAAGGGTGAAAAACTGAACGGTAACAATTATGATATTTGGCACCGTAAGGTTCAGTACATCCTTGAAGAGCAAGAGGTTTTGGAAACCCTCAACCACACCATAGTTCAACTTGAGCAAGGAAATTCTGCTCAACACAGACAAGATCCAGAAGCTTATCAAGCTTGGAAAAAGAAAAATAGCATTGCTCGCATTACGTTGCTGAGCTATATGCAGGATGATCTCATGTGTGGGTTTGAAGGACTTCAAAATGCTCAAGAAATTTGGTCTGCTTTGAAAGAAAAGTTTGGTGGTACGTCTACTATTAAATTAAAGAGGCTTACTATCAAGTTTGACATTTTGCGAAAGCGCCAAAATCAAACTATAAGGCAACATCTTCGGGAGATGTTGTTGACACCTGATTTTTTACCATTTATTATTGTGATTTTTATTCTTTAAAATTAATTAAAAATATCAAAAAAGGTCATAAAATCACAAAATCAACTTTGGAAGCCTTGGTTTAGCCTTAGGAACTAATTTTGAACAAAAAATATTTTTCGGTATTTTTAATATTTTTCGAGTTTATTTAATTATAAAAATACCTAAAAAATCAGAAAAATACCATTCGTGGTCAGAAAAATACCCAAAAATATTCGATAATTTTTTTTAATTTCCTCTTCAAGTGTGTCACTTTAAATCTCAAAAATTCGGCTCGGGTCACTATGTTCCTTCACAAACATAAACCCGAACCGAGCCTAAAAAAAAAAAAAAATCCTTTTCGAGTCTTTTAGTTTTCAATTCTCACTTTTTATAAGCTATGACATTGGATTCTAAAGTCTTAAAGTGCAATTAGGTCAATTTGCCCTCCAATTTAATCAATTTTTACCAAAAGGGCTTAATTGCACATTTTTCTTTCAATTAGTCCCCGGTTTCACGGATGTATACGTATGCTCTACATATTTATACGTCATACGTATTTATACGTTATGCATATTTGTACTGTTTGGTAACCTCTTTAACTCTTGTAATAATAATAATGGTTATTATTTTTAACACCTTTGTTAGTGCCTTTTTTTTAGCATTTTTGTATTGTGAGTGCTATTGCTAGTGCTATTTTTAAATAGCATTTTTGTATTATAAATTGTGAGTGCTATTGTTAGTGCTATTTTTAAATGACATTTATTTATCATAAATTGTGAGTGCTATTGTTAGTGCTATTTTTAAATGGCATTTATTTATCATAAATTGTGAGTGCTATTATTAGATAGAATTTATAATTGTTAGTGCTATTTTTAAATAGCATTTTTGTATTATAAATTGTGAGTGCTATTGTTAGTGCTATTTTTAAATGTCATTTATTTGTGAGTGCTATTTTTAGATAGAATTTATAATTGTTAGTGCTATTTTTAAATACAATTTATTGGAAGGTATTTTTGGCTATAAAAGGATGGCAAGAGTTTTGAGGTTGAGGGGGAGACATTTTGTAGAGTGTGCAAATTTTTGAGAGCTTAGAGAGAAGAACACAAACACTCTCTATATTCTCATAATCTTGAGAGAGCAAAATATACTAAGTTCGGAATATTGATTCCGCATATTGCTAGCACAATTGTTGTGGAGTTATTAGTCGTCTCCCCGTTCGTCAATTGGTGGTGCATCCGAATTAGATGCCTAACACTTGTGGAGGCTGAGATCGAAGAACATCGAACCGACACCTCCGTTCAAGCACGCTACAAGAGGTAATCTATTTACTCCCTTTGAGACTTTGTGATTTTTTTCGATTGAAATGCACGAAGTACGCCTCTGGAGATACATGTATGGGTTGTTATTTATTTCCGCTACGTGTTACGTGGATCCCAACAGTGGTATCAGAGCCAATCCTTAGGTGTTTTCGTGCATTTAATTGATTTTTTGCAATTTTTGCAATACTATGGCCAATATGTATTAACGAATTGTTCGTCTTACATGGCTAATGGAGATTGATTATTTTATATGATAAATTAATCAACGTAGCAAAAATTGAGACTAAATCAATTTTGAATCGAAAATTTATGGCTATCTTATTTTACGTAAAAATTCTGAATATGATTCAACGTAGAATTTTTATTGTGCCTTCCTAAGTTTTAAATTGTGAATTTATTACTTACGTGAAAGGGTGGTGATCATGGAAAAAATCCCTAATCAATGTGATTGATGTATATATGAATGTATGATGATTATTTATATATTTGGGGTTGTAATTATTAAATGGAGACTGCGTACTCCTTTTATTTTTCATGTAATCTTTATTTTTAGCATAGTCAATTGTTGATGTAAATGCTACGAGGATTACGTGGAGGAGCCTTTTAAGTCGGCGAGCTCTTTGGGGCCCAATTCTTGAAGAGTTCAAGAAACCAAGAAGAAGCGAAAAGCGGCTCTCCGTTATTAAAATATTAAAATGATTAAATGTGGTCTCATTGGCTCGAGACCCATTAAATCATAATTCCATGATCACCACGTAGGATAGATGTTTATGTGATTGGCATCTATTTATTTATTATGATTACGTGAGCATGTTAAACTGGTTAATGTGCAAAGTCAGACTTACATCACCCAAAATTGCGCCTGCATGAAATCCTAGTTAGGGAAAATCACTCGCGTTAGGTACCGAAAGGGCGTTGGTAATGACATCAACGTAACCAAGTCCCCGAACCCAAAATCTCTGGTTCCGCAGAATTGATCGATCTCTCCCAATCGGTCAATAAGGTTTCCGGTCTACCCTCCAAGAAAGACCGGTGGCGACTCCAAATGCATGCGCAAGTTGCACATGCCACCACGACCACACTAAGGTCGAAAGCGATCGACTGTTATCGTCGAATCCCTTTGAAAAATACTCCCGCCGCGATTTGGTATGGGCCTGGGAGGGCCCGCGCCGATCCAAAGCCCGCGATCCGCACCCTTGTGCGGGGGAAGGCCCGCGATCGGTAATCCATTAGCCGCGTCCGCTTCCGGACGGGTCGCGACAGCTGGCGACTCCACTGGGGACCTTGTTCTAGAACCTATCGTTCTAGACCTCAAGTGGATTTAGGCCGTAATTAAAACGCTGAGTGATTTTTCTAACCTTGCAGGCGCTCTTGAAGGTGAGGTAAGTCCGCTCATGGTAGGTGTTATATGTTTTTGCAGATTGGAGAGATAAGGGGTGTAGTCCGTGATTAACATTGTCTTATGCAGGTTGGCGTAGGAATGTATGTTGTATGGATGATTTGAAGCGCCGATTGATAAACTGTTGTGCATGACTTGCATTGTGATACTCACAACACATGAACACACACAATCGCGCCTAAAACCCCGGGCGCCGCCTTTAGGAACACAATAGAAGGAATTGAAAATGGAATCTCCGTGAGGAAAAACGCGGGGTAATCCACTTTTCAATTCCGCTCGCTTCGAACTATGGATCGAGTCCCAATGCAACGATAGCTGTGCAATGGAATCGGCTCTTTCTAGAACTCGAGGTGGGAACCTTAACCTTAGGTGCCAAACCCTCTGATTTTTAGAAGTTTACCATCACTTGTCTCATGCGCATGTCTTTGGGCGGTTGGTACACCTAAAACCGCACATAAGTCGACGAGTTTGGTTGGTAAGACTCTCTATCCCTCAAATCTATTACAGTTCATATAAATATAGGCATTTCATTCATTGCATTCTGGTGATTAGATTAAATGCCATTTCAAGGATAGATGTGTGTGTTTTTCCCAAACGTCCTTGATAGAAGACGAGGAGGATGATATCCCATGGCGAACACCGAGTGAGCAACAAAGGAGCCTACTATGGACATTATTGAGATATCGTCCAATGAAGATGACGAGTTGGGGCAAGTGATCCTGAAGGCACAGATCAAAACTGGGGCATCCTTAAACGTTAGGATCACATTCCTTTATGTCATTTTCCATTACTAGTCCTCTTGTATAGGGTTTATTTTTACTGAGGTTTTCTCTATCTCACCCCTTAGAGCGATTGTATTAGGGGTCTATTGGTGTATACATTCAGATGGAACTTGGTTGTATTTATTTTGACGGGTCATGGGAATGTGATAGTGGCATTTTCTCTAATCATCCGAATACTCCCAAGTCAAGTTTATAATTCCTTTAGAGGAAATTAAAATTGGAAATCTTACACGACCTTTTTGGTCGTATAGGGTAATCCAACCCCAATTTCGCTAGAAGGAATTATACACTTGAATTGGTTCGTGCATGATTGTGCGCCGCTGGTAATCCACGATAATTGACCGAGAATATCGGCGTTGTTTTGAATTTAATGACGAGATAGATGTCCAAATTACTCTCGTTCTTAACAAAACGGCCTTGATTTGGATGTCGTATCTTCAATTAAATTTAAAACACGTTATTACGCCTCGCACTTTTGAGTAATTCGTTCCTCTCGAAATTGATCAAAAGCAATTATTGTGAATTACATTCCTTTCAATAGTATGCTTTCTTTCGAGGAATATTGATAAAAACTTTTCGCGCAAGATTAAAACCCTTGTAAAAGTTCTTGTCCTTATTAATCATGGGTAAGCATAAGATTGAAAGGGGTTTTTGCTTTCTTTTTCAAATTATTCCTTCTGATTCTGTCATTTCATTTGCAGGTAAAAAATAGGTAATAGAGATAAATCTCTTCCTGGATAAGTCTGGGGCTATTCTTTCATCTGATCATGAGCGAGTTAGAAAATCAGAACACATCTACTCGACTTATTATGGATCGGCTCATCCAAGTCTAAGATGTCCGGATGCTCGAAGAAATGGATCATATAAAAGCTAAAATAAACACATGGGCTTTCATTCATTCTTGCCCAAACCAGATCATACAATTCATTGGGGTGGAAAAGTAAAGCAGAAGTGAGCCCTAATCAACGACACAAAGGAGCCCAGCTGGCCCTCCAGGTTATGGATGCTTTGCTTATACGCACCACTCCGCGTATCATAGTCCGCAAGCCTGAGGTGAAGGCGTTTGCGTTCATCATTGACTGCAGCAACCTGAGTCTCGTGATCTTCGGCGACTGCTTCCAAGTCCCGAACAAGTCCATTCTCACGAGTTATATCCTCATTTATGCCGTTGAGCCTTTCTTCCAGCCACTCGCTTCGATTCCTTAGCAGGGCATTACGACTATCGCGCTCATAGGTAGCCAGGGATAGAGCTAAGTCCTCCACCAGATTCCTCCTCTCACGAAGCAATGTCGAAACCTGCTCTTTGGCAAACTCAACGGCCTTTTTGTGACTATCGGCCAGGTAGTCAGCCAACGCTAGGCGGTCGGACTGATCCTCATAACGGGCTCGCAAGACACGAGCCACGGTAACTCCCCGATGAGCGGCGCGGTAGACCTCCAAGGAGTTCGTAAAGAGCGTTGGAAAAATACTGTATTCCCTCCCCAACGCGGTACCCTCGAGGGAGGTGATGTCCAGGTCCCCGAACATGACTCGGATCTCATCCTCGGTTTCGGGATGATCGGCTATGTGAGCGTAGCCTCGACCCAAGAGGTTATAGAACTCTTTCCATCGAGTCAAAGCTTCGGCTGAGAAAGTGTGAACTTGGGAAGAAGCCATTTTCGACGGAGATGTGTGTAGTGGAGCGATTAGAGGATGGAAGCAAATTATATGAGAGCGTTAATCTCCCAAACACCAACCCCGCATTTTATAGCGTCTCGAGAGCGGAGAAAAGTTGCAGCAATAATGCTCGTGGAGCCGGGTTAATTAATGTAAAGCGGGGGCTGCTTCTCCCGTGCATCACCAGACATGTCCTGATCCGCGATTTCAGGCCTGGCAAATTCGGTCTCGCCATTATTAAAGCTGGGAGGGAGGCGAGCGCAACTATCGAAGAAGCCGCGAAAGGATTGGGTTGTTCCATCACGCATAAAGCTGGGCGGCGAGTGAACAGCTCTTCCACTTAAAAAAGGGAAGACAGTGCTGAACAGACACGACTATTGAGGAAAGGTGAAAGGCGAGCGCAACTATCGAAGAAGCCGCGAAAGGATTGGGTTGTTCCATCACGCATAAAGCTGGGCGGCGAGTGAACAGCTCTTCCACTTAAAAAAGGGAAGACAGTGCTGAAGAGACACGACTATTGAAGAAAAGTAAAAGACGAGCGCAACTATCGAAGAGGCCGCGAAAGTATTATGTTGTTCCATCACGCATAAAGCTGGGCGGCGAGTGAACAGCTCTGCCACTTAAAAAAGGGGAGACAGTGCTGAACAGACACGACTATTGAGGAAAGGTGAAAGGCGAGCGCTACTATCGAAGAAGCCGCGGAAGGATTTGGTTACCCCTTCGTGTTGGAAAGCTGAGCAGGAGGTAAACAGTTCCGTCGTTTCAAAAACAGAACGCTGAATAAGACCTAGCTTTCGAGGAAAAGGAGGCAACAAATCGAAAGAGCGAGTATACAAAAGAGAACAGAGAACCCCGAGTGACGAGTTCGTTGAAAGACCTCAAATTCTCCAGAATCAAATTCGACATCGAAGCCATGGAACCCAACATTGCCGGTGACGAACATCAAGATCGCAGTGGTGACGACGGCAGTGGCCACGACGCTCTACCCCGGAAAAGAAAAAGTCGCCAGCGCTACGCTCGGAAAGAAATCCAGGAGCTTGAAGCTTTCTTCGATGAATGCCCTTGCCCAAGCGAGGAACAAAAGATTGAATTGGGCCGGAAGCTGGGAATGAATCCTATGAGAATCCATTTTTGGTTTCAGAATAAACGTTTCAGACTAGGTGTCCAACACAGGCGTAAGGAGATCACGACCCTAAAAGAGCAGAACCAAAACCTTCAAATGGAAAACATGTGGTATGAGAAAATCCTCAGTACTATTACCTGCCCTAACTGCGGTGGCCCTACCACCCTCAGTAAATTGTTCCCCGGTGAGCCTTCTACGAGGATGGAAGGTGCTCATTTATCCCCCTGCTCCCTTGAGTCATCTCCGGTACAATCAGATCCTGCTAATGGCGCGCATGAGCAGATCGATCCTACAGAAATTATACCAGTGTCTTCGGAGGAAGAGGATACGTGTCGTTATGATTTGGGTCACAATAACGAAGCCCATGAATCTCCTTCACAACAACTTCTAGTAAGATCCGATACGATTCAAGAGGGGTTAGAGATTAGTCAGCAGGCTATTGACGCTATTCCGGACAACGAGAAGAAGAAATTCATTTGGCCCCCGGAGCTTCATCTCAAGTTCTTAGACGCAGTTCGACAGATAGGACTCGACTTCATAGGTCCGACGAGCATACTTAGGGTCATTAAGGTACCGGGACTTACCAAGCAATTAGTCGCGAATCACCTTGGTTGCTACAGAAGGGCGTTAGGACAGCGTTATACAGAGCTGAATCCGAGCAATAGACTCAGCTGCGAACCCAGCACCCCTATGTCAAAGGAGGCCCGGTCGAATCTGGACGACTATTGGGGATTTGATCAGGATATCCTCGCGAGTCATTTCAATATTCCTCAAGAACACGCATCACAAGTGCAGCGAGTAAGCACTCCCCCGTCCGAGCAGCAGCTAGTCAGTGTTCATCCTGTCGCAGATCAGCCCACCACGCTCAGTGCTCAAGGGTTTGCCCAATCGGAGCATGTGGCTTCAGATGACCTAATGGGAGAATGCTTGGAGCATTTTTATTTCCCTAATTCCCAAGTGGGAGATGCTTGTGGTAGTCAACCGATCAAATCTCCTCTTATAATCCCAAATAAGGATGGGGGTTCCAGTTCGAAGAATCCGTCGGGCGATGCAGCTCAACCTATACATCAATCGTTCGAGGGGTCAGGTGATTTCTTCGATGAAGGACTTGATACCCGGTTCGATCAGTTGGAAGCTATTAAAGATTGGCAACCATGATCTGCAGTCGGTAATGGCACACCTAAGCCGAGGCCAGATTGGTTGGTCATTGTACATGCCCAAAGAAAGAAGGGGATGTACGCGAGAAGGATGTATCTCCTATTGTAAAGTTCTCATCGGTGCATGCGATTGTTTCTTCAATAGCTAGAGTTGATTTTGCATAATGTTTTTCGCGAACGTCATCTCGTGTGTATACGGTCATTCCTTGTTATTAAGTTCAAGATAAAATCAACCCCGACGCGTGAAGGCAGAATTGATAGCATGAGTTACTAGCAGAATGTGATCGAGCTCGAAAGTGAAAGATTACTAGCGGCCCCAAACGCCATGACCACAAAATCAGGGGCAATCTTTAAGTTTCGAGCAACTACAAATCTATTTCTCACGAGTCATTCAAGTCAATCAAATATAAAGCGTCGGGCTGTGAGAATAATCCGTAGTCAAGCTGTTGACACAGGCGAAAAAGGAGTCGCGTAGATCTGAAAGCAAAAACCTTTCTCGGCTAGTCAACAAGGCGGAATGAAAGAGCATATATAAACAAATTCTTATTTATTTCATTCAGCAGGAAAGTTTACAAGTGGATCACTGAGGGGGAGCAGTAAACCCAAAATGAGTTCTGACAAGCATCACAAAAAAGCTTAACTGACTCTCCATGCTATCCATGCCTTGCTTACAACCCACACTCTGGGAATCGAGGTCTACAAGCTTGAAGAAAAGGAGACGACATTTCTCCTTAAGTTCGTTCACCTTGATGTCATAGTACCCGAACTCAAACTCTAAGTCCTGAGCCAGCACCCTCCCGCGAGCTATATCCATGCTCAGGTCTTCAAGCCTTTCCTCCAACCAGGCACACTGGAACCTCAACACGAAGTTGTGCTGGTCTTGCTCAAAGGCGGTGTCAAAAAGAGCCAGACGCTCCACCAAGTTGTCCCTCTCACGGACCAGCATGGAAACCTGGGCGTGGGCGTATTCAACAGCCCTTTTATGGTTATCGGCCGTCAGCATGGCCAACATCAGGGACTCAGTTCGGTCTTGATAGCGGGCTCGCACGATACCAGCCATAGTGACCTCCCGGCTAGCAACTTCGTAAGCCTGCAGGAAATTGTTGAAGAGAGTTGGGAAGATCGCAAACTCCCTTTGCAGTTTCGTACCTTCAATACACACAGTATCCAGGGCTGGAATCAGAGTACGGATTTCAACCTCGGCTTCAGGATGATTGTTTATGTAACCGTAACCTCTGCCCAGGAGGCGATAAAACCTTTCCCATTGGGTTAAAGCTTCGGTTAAAGCAGCAGGTACAGAGGAGGAAGCCATGCACGATCGGATGTTGGAGAAGAGAGTGAATATTGGCAGAGTGTTTGAGAGGCTGAGTTTGATAAGGCTAAAGTGTTAATCTTCTTGACGTCAATCTATCACCTTATAAACGCTCGAGTAAGCAGGGAGAAGTGGTAATAATAGTTTATGTGCAGTAGAGCCAAACGGGTTTCGTTAATGCATCCCCGATGAGTCACGAATCCACCACCGTCCTGTGATCTCGGGTTTTACGAAACATAATGGCGCCGAAAGGTGGGCAGGCTTGTTACTCTAGAGACTGGGCCAGGGGGACAAGCGTAGTGCTCGACAAAGCGAAATCAACGCAAGAGATCTTCAGGCTCCGTTCACGTAGAAAAGAGCAAAAGGACAAAGTGGGAATTACGAAGCCTTGAGAAGAACGCTCGTCAGGTAGCCATCACAAAAGACGAAGTGGGAATTACGAAGCCTTGAGAAGAACGCTCGTCAGGTAGCCATCACAAAAAACGAAGTGGGAATTACGAAGCCTTGAGAAGAGCGCTCGTCAGGTAGCCATCACAAAAGGACGAAGTGGGAATCTCGAAGCATTGAGAAGAACGCTCGTCAGGTAGCCATCACCTTTGATCAAAGAACGGTGATCCGACCCCTTTAACCTTTCAAAATTTGCAGAGAAAGGTGAGGATCCAAGGAGGAACAAAGAAAGTTGAGTTAACGGAAAATCAAGCAGTAATATTTCGATCAAAATGTTCAAGGGGTTCTGTCATTTACTAGAAGCGCCAGACTTGGAGGTCTCCGAGCTTGAGCTGCTGGAAGAATTTGAAGATCTCAGGACCGAACCTGACACGGGGGCCATGGAGACCAATCCTTCTAATGATGAAACCCGCGGCTTGGTTAACGAGAACAATACCCGCGACGGTGATCAGCGTCAGAAAGAGGAATGTCTCCAACGCAACACTTCAGGTCAAGTCCATAAACTCGAATTGTTTTTCAGGGAATACCCCTATCCGGACATGGAACAGAGAATCAAAATGGGCCAGGAGATAGGGTGGGAGCCTCGGAAGGTCAAGTGCTGGTTTGAAAACAAACGAACCCGGCTGAAGCAGCAACGCGATCGGCACGAGTTAGCGATTGTGAGGGAGGAAAATGAAAAGCTTCGAATAAAAAACATTCAGTACAAAAAAGCTCTAAGCATCGCTATTTGTCTTGAGTGCGGTAACCCTGTTCCCGCGGACGGAGTTTTCACTGAAGAGCCAGATCTGGGGGTTCATAATGCTCATTTGTTGCAATGCCCTTCGCAACATCTTTCGAAACAGGCGGGTACCGCCGAGGATCTACAAGAGGAAACTAGTGCTATAAGGTCAAAGTCGACGCCCATTGTGGAAGGGAACATGCGTCATGACAAGTCAGGTCCGCTCAATGATGAACTCACCATCGTGACCAGCCGATCTGAGACCACTAAATCCCCTCCAGAGCAACCTCCAACACGACCAGATTCCGAGAAGAGTAACCGCCAAATTGCTGACACTACTTCGGCTAGCAAGAAAATAAGATTTCGTTGGACCCCGGAGTTTCATAGCAAATTTGTTGATGCAGTTCAACAGTTAGGGATCAATTTTGCTCGCCCATCGCGCATACTCGAAATCATGAACGTGCCGGGACTGGCTAAAAATATGGTCAAGAATCACCTTTGGCGCTACAAGAAACTACTGAGAGATGGACGAGCGTCGCTAGACCAAGATAGAGGCGGTTCAACACGACCAGATTCCGCGAAGAGTAGCCGCCGAGTTGCCAACACTACTTCGGCTAGCAAGAAAACAAGGTTTTATTGGACCTCGGAGCTTCATAGCAAATTTGTTGATGCAGTTCAACAGTTAGGGATCAGTTTGGCTCGCCCATCGCGCATACTCAAGATCATGAACATGCCGGAACTGGATAGAAATAAAGTCAGGAACCACCTTTGGTGCTACAGAAGACTACTGAGAGATGGACGAGTGGCGCTAGACCAAGATAGAGGCGGTTCAAGTTTAAACGATGAGCATGGCTGTGATCGCAATCCTCATGAAGCAGGAAGCATCCGATCACCTCTTAACACCGATGGGACTGGCAATTACACGGTCGATTGTTTAGGCATCAATCAGAGTACTCCCCTGGGTTATCCTAGTACTCCTCAGGAGTATGTACCGCAATTTCAGCAAATCGGGACTCCCCAGTCTGAGCACCAACTGGCCGTTAATGCTAGTCCTACAGCGGATCTAACATTGGCAGGAGATGCACATACAATCTTGCGAGACAATTACGGAGATTCCAGCTCGAAGAATCAGGTGGTCCATGACGAAAATGGCGAAAAGATTCCTTCTCCAGTAGTCGACAATACTCAACCTGAGTGTCAGTCGCTCGATGGTTCAGACGATCTCCTTGAAAACATCTATTCTTGGTTCGATCGGCTGAATTCCCCCCTGAGTTACCCCGGTACTCCTCAAGAGTATGTACAACAATTTCAGCAGGTATGGACTCCCCAATTTGAGCACCAACCGATCGTTAGTGTTATTCCTACGGCGAATCCAGCATTGGATACAAACCTACTGGACAACGATGAAAATACCAACTCGAGAAGTGAGGTTGTTCATGCCGAAAGTAGTGTGAGGAACCCATCGCCAACGGTTGAAGATGCCCGACTTGGGCGTCAATGGCTTGAAATTTCAAATGAGTCCCTCAGTGAGCAACTCGGCGTGTGGATCACGTATAAACCGAGGAACCGGGTTGTTCATGCCGAAAATGGGAGAAGTCCGTCACCCGCAATTAAGGATGCTCAACTTGAACGACTCGAACAGTCAGACGATATCATGAATGAGCAACTCAGCCTATGGGTCAAGCATTTTGGAACAAGTGCATCTTCGCAGTCGTGACCGGTACCGGCGACCGGACATCTGGTTCGAAGCTCGTGTGCTAAATCATTAGAAGGCTCAGGAGAGTGAGAGGTGAATACGTCGAATGAATGTGTTACGGGTCTTGTTGTAAAGTTCCCACGGGAACATCTTAATTAACGCTTAAAGCTAACCGCTCTGAGTGTCAGTATTACCCCTTTGAACATCTTCGAGCCAAGGGCCGTGGATTAATTACTTAATCCGTAGAGTAAGTTCCATGAACGATGACTATCACCTGAGGAGCATAGTGGGATCTACCCCTTTCAGCATGAAATACGTTTGGTCACGAAGCCTCCCATTTGGTAAAACGATGTATCGTTCCTAAGAGATCTTCAACCGCATACCGAAGTAATGTCTCCTTTCTTTCCCTTCGCAGGTGATAAACATGGATAAATCACTCAAGGAGCCATCTGTTCAAATAACAGAACAGACGTTGCCTAACTGGGGGCAGATGAACCATTGATGTTGCAAACACTCCAAGAATGGATAGGCGGATTTGATAGATGTTGTTCATATCAATACGCAATATCAGAACGGGATGAGAACCAAGAGTAAAGTTGTATCGTTCCAATTTGTCTTGAATTTGAGAATATGAATTGATACTCGTTATTTATCCTTGACAGGGGAATCGCCTTACAGACGAACAGGTTTTCACATCCCATGTATTACCCGTTAGAATACATGACCAAGGGTAAATTGTATCGTTCTAATTTTTTGAAAAATTCGTGAACGTACAATAACATGTTTCTTCCGCATTTTCAGGATCTCCAGCCGCGGGGGACAGGTAAGTATCCCTTTCCCCAATCCATTGAAGATGTTAAATAAAAAACAGAGAGAAAAAGAAAAGCTTTCAGAATCTAATGTCTAGAAAAGACATAGAATTCAAACTTCATTGGCATTCATGTCTTAAAACAGGAGGTTATCTGAACATGAATAAGAACATGCATGGTGCATCATAAAATCCCCTTGACGGGTAAAATTTTTGGAGAAAATGAAAGAGATTTTTTCCAATCAAAAGTTCAAAATTTTAAAAGGACGTTTTCTCAAAAGAAAAGAGGCAAAGCCTAGTCCAAACACGTCCTACACACACTGGAGAGAAGTGGAGCGGATCAGATAGCAAAATCTGGACCTACGGAAATAGGGATTATTCGCAACGATTACATGGGTTGGGATGACGGAGGCATTCGTTTCATATCCCTCAAACACTACAGGTGACCGTTGATAAACCCTTTGAACGACGGTTTTCATTCTTAACCCTGTCAAGAACCACCCCACATCGGGGCAAAATGGAGGTGAGTCCAGCGGTATCAGGAGAAAATGGTTAGAAATTTTCTTGCTCGGACTAACATCAATCTTTGTGTGTTGTTTATATGGTAATCCAAGTGCCATAGGATGACGAGAAGCATTCATTTCTCTATCCCACACACCATATCCTTTGCACAGCCAAGTTGAGCCTGCAAATCCATTTCATAAACCCCTGTTGGTGATCATGGGATGTTTCAAGATGGAAACTGCATCACTCCAAGAACGGAAGAAATCAAGAGATGGGATTTATAGAAAAATCTCATATCGGCGTTTAAATGTGCTATGATTCAAGTTGTATATCTAGCACAATTTTCTGAACATCGTAGTTCCAAAGGAAAAGAAAAGGCGGGATTTCAACAAAGAAAAAAATCCCCAGCATCAAGAAAAAGCAAAGTGCCTGGTAAAAGCAAGGCCGATGCTCGTGAAAACTGTTTGATTGATCCCCAATAAAGCCTAGTTGGGAAGAGAGAAAAACCCATAAAGGAGTCAGATCAAGAAGACTGCTCCCCAAATGATGTCAGCCGTGGTGCAAAAACACGGACAGAATTGTCAATCTCTTAATACCACAAGAGACGTTCTCTAAAGGACTTGTGCACACCTCAAAAGCGGTTGCACACCTCAAAAATGGAAGATGCAGAATGGAAAAGACATGTGACAAATTGGCAATGATCACCAATGTCAAATCCTTCGTGATTTCTGGGCCAAAAACAAGCCTTTTTTCGGTCCCCAATCCTACCAATGTTACAACCCCGAAACAGTCTTCTCTGACTAAGACACTTGGGTTAACATATAGCTTAGCTCGAAGAAGTACGAGCAAGACTCTTTCTTTCTCATTTTGCAGGGTTCTTGACTTGTAAACCCGGAGCAGATGGTGAAGATTTTCATTCGATGGCCTCGACTCCAAAGCGGATCCCCCTTGAAAACCAATATCCAAGCCCAACATTACGGTCCCGTGGAAGACCTCCCGACCGATCAAAATGTATGCGCTGCGAATGAGCCTAAAACCTAGGCACAGGTCAGTAGGGAATTGAGTGCATCCCCTAAAAATCATCACCTCAAAACAGGTGAGATGGCCTCCTTGTCGAGAAATATTCCAATTGATATTTTGAGCAAACTCTTTTTGGAAATTTTCAAACTGTTGATCCAGATTTTCCATGCAAGAGATTTGTGATCACATTTGCATGTTGCAAGAATGTTTTGGATAACCTCCAGCATCAAAATGCACATCTCATGACTAAAGCTTAAGTCATAAAATTTTGTCAATTGGACAATTGCTGTCTTCTCAAAGATTACCAATATTTTCTTGGGGAAGAGAAACCCTTTTAAAAAAAAAATCCTTTTCAAAAATATCAAACAGCCCTATCGGACGTGGAGAACCCTCGTCTCGGGACCCCTTTTAAACAAAATTTAGGCAGTCTCATCGGACGTGGAGAACCCTCGTCATGAGACTCCTTTTCAAAATTTAAGCAGTCTCACCGGACGTGGAGAACCCTCGTCATGAGACCCCTTTTCAAAATCAAACCAAAGGTAGATACCGCCTGAAGGGTCAACTCATGGTAGAAACCGCCTGAAGGGTCAACTCATGGTAGATACCGCCTGAAGGGTCAAACCAAAGGTAGATACCGCCTGAAGGGTCAACTCATGGTAGAAACCGCCTGAAGGGTCAACTCAAGGTAGATACCGCCTGAAGGGTCAAACCAAAGGTAGAAACCGCCTAAAGGGTCAAATCAAAGGTAGAAACCGCCTGAAGGGTCAACTCATGGTAGAGACCGCCTGAAGGGTCAAACCAAGGTAGAAACCGCCTGAAGGGTCAAACCAAGGTAGAAACCGCCTCAAGGGTCAACTTATTGGTAGATACCGCCTTAAGGGTCAACACGAGGTAGATATCGCCTTAAGGATCAACACGAAGGTCTGATCCACCATACGGATTAAAATCTCTAGCAAATCCCAAAGCGTGGGGATGCGCCTTCCTTAGGTTCCTACCAATTAGGAATCCCATAATGGTATGACCTACCATACAGGTCAGAGCTTAATCTCCCTAGGATTTTCTGTGACGAGTCTTAGGCATCTTCTTGAAAGTTGTCGCAACCGGCATCATCCGACAGGTGAGCTTCAGGTAAGCCTCTCTCACTACGGCCCATGTTCAAATTGTTAGAGCAAACCGGGGATTGATTTGAGCTTTTATCAATAGGCTTAAGGATCCGATGTCATAACATTTCTTCTCTCATTTTCCCAGTTGAGTCGGTTAGGAATCAGGTGCCACCTTATCTTTGAGAGAAACCTCTAACGAGATTCCTCTCAAAGAGGGGCAGCTGTTGACACCTGATTTTTTACCATTTATTATTGTGATTTTTATTCTTTAAAATTAATTAAAAATATCAAAAAAGGTCATAAAATCACAAAATCAACTTTGGAAGCCTTGGTTTAGCCTTAGGAACCAATTTTGAACAAAAAATATTTTTCGGTATTTTTAATATTTTTCGAGTTTATTTAATTATAAAAATACCTAAAAAATCAGAAAAATACCATTCGTGGTCAGAAAAATACCCAAAAATATTCGATAATTTTGTTTTAATTTCCTCTTCAAGTGTGTCACTTTAAATCTCAAAAATTCGGCTCGGGTCACTATGTTCCTTCACAAACGTAAACCCGAACCGAGCCTAAAAAAAAAAAAAAAATCCTTTTCGAGTCTTTTAGTTTTCAATTCTCACTTTTTATAAGCTATGACATTGGATTCTAAAGTCTTAAAGTGCAATTAGGTCAATTTGCCCTCCAATTTAATCAATTTTTACCAAAAGGGCTTAATTGCACATTTTTCTTTCAATTAGTCCTCGGTTTCACGGATGTATACGTATGCTCTACGTATTTATACGTCATACGTATTTATACGTTATGCATATTTGTACTGTTTGGTAACCTCTTTAACTCTTGTAATAATAATAATGATTATTATTTTTAACCCCTTTGTTAGTGCCTTTTTTTTAGCATTTTTGTATTGTGAGTGCTATTGCTAGTGCTATTTTTAAATAGCATTTTTGTATTATAAATTGTGAGTGCTATTGTTAGTGCTATTTTTAAATGACATTTATTTATCATAAATTTTGAGTGCTATTGTTAGTGCTATTTTTAAATGGCATTTATTTATCATAAATTGTGAGTGCTATTATTAGATAGAATTTATAATTGTTAGTGCTATTTTTAAATAGCATTTTTGTATTATAAATTGTGAGTGCTATTGTTAGTGCTATTTTTAAATAGAATTTTTGTATTATAAATTGTGAGTGCTATTGTTAGTGCTATTTTTAAATGTCATTTATTTGTGAGTGCTATTTTTAGATAGAATTTATAATTGTTAGTGCTATTTTTAAATACAATTTATTGGAAGGTATTTTTGGCTATAAAATGATGGCAAGAGTTTTGAGGTTGAGGGGGAGACATTTTGTAGAGTGTGCAAATTTTTGAGAGCTTAGAGAGAAGAACACAAACACTCTCTATATTCTCATAATCTTGAGAGAGCAAAATATACTAAGTTCGGAATATTGATTCCGCATATTGCTAGCACAATTGTTGTGGAGTTATTAGTCGTCTCCCCGTTCGTCAAATGGTAGTGCATCCGAATTAGATTCCTAACACTTGTGGAGGCTGAGATTGAAGAACATCGAACCGACACCTCCGTTCAAGCACGCTACGAGAGGTAATCTATTTACTCCCTTTGAGACTTTGTGATTTTTTTCGATTGAAATGCACGAAGTACGCCTCTGGAGATACATGTATGGGTTGTTATTTATTTCCGCTACGTGTTACGTGGATCCCAACAGTGGTATCAGAGCCAATCCTTAGGTGTTTTCGTGCATTTAATTGATTTTTTGCAATTTTTGCAATACTATGGCCAATATGTATTAACGAATTGTTCGTCTTACATGGCTAATGGAGATTGATTATTTTATATGATAAATTAATCAACGTAGCAAAAATTGAGACTAAATCAATTTTGAATCGAAAATTTATGGCTATCTTATTTTACGTAAAAATTCTGAATATGATTCAACGTAGAATTTTTATTGTGCCTTCCTAAGTTTTAAATTGTGAATTTATTACTTACGTGAAAGGGTGGTGATCATGGAAAAATCCCTAATCAATGTGATTGATGTATATATGAATGTATGATGATTATTTATATATTTGGGGTTGTAATTATTAAATGGAGACTGCGTACTCCTTTTATTTTTCATGTAATCTTTATTTTTAGCATAGTCAATTGTTGATGTAAATGCTACGAGGATTACGTGGAGGAGCCTTTTAAGTCGGCGAGCTCTTTGGGGCCCAATTCTTGAAGAGTTCAAGAAACCAAGAAGAAGCGAAGAGCGGCTCTCCGTTATTAAAATATTAAAATGATTAAATGTGGTCTCATTGGCTCGAGACCCATTAAATCATAATTCCATGATCACCACGTAGGATAGATGTTTATGTGATTGGCATCTATTTATTTATTATGATTACGTGAGCATGTTAAACTGGTTAATGTGCAAAGTCAGACTTACGTCACCCAAAATTGCGCCTGCATGAAATCCTAGTTAGGGAAAATCACTCGCGTTAGGTACCGAAAGGGCGTTGGTAATGACATCAACGTAACCAAGTCCCCGAACCCAAAATCTCTGGTTCCGCAGAATTGATCGATCTCTCCCAATCGGTCAATAAGGTTTCCGGTCTACCCTCCAAGAAAGACCGGTGGCCACTCCAAATGCATGCACAAGTTGCACATGCCACCACGACCACACTAAGGTCGAAAGCGATCGACTGTTATCGTCGAATCCCTTTGAAAAATACTCCCGCCGCGATTTGGTATGGGCCTGGGAGGGCCCGTGCCGATCCAAAGCCCGCGATCCGCACCCTTGTGCGGGGGAAGGCCCGCGATCGGTAATCCATTAGCCGCGTCCGCTTCCGGACGGGTCGCGACAGATGTCAAGCATGATACGAAAGCTTAAGACAGCAGGTCACACCCTAACTGATGAACAACAAGTTCAGGCTGTTATTAGGTCTCTTCCTGAAAGTTGGGAGCATATGAAAATCAATATGACGCATAATGAGAATATCACAACTTTTGATGATATAGCGCGTCATTTGGAGTTGGAGGATGAGCGCCTAGAGGCTGCTAAATCTTCTACGCATGCTTATGTTGCTGAAACTAGTTCGTGTAAAGCTTCGGGCTTTAAGCGCAAAAGGAATTATAAGTTCAACAACAAAGGGAAGGAGACTGATCAAGCACCCAAAAGAGCCAAAATGCTTCGAGGAAAGAAGGACAAGACTCGATGTTTAAAATTCTAACACACTTTGTAAAATACCGAGAACACAACCACTTCATTCTGTTCCTTGCACTCCATGATTTTCGCCACTTCTTCCAAACACCACAACGAGGAAGTATAATCCTCGAAGAAAATGATGAGCACGACGTGTGATTCCTCGATCGCCTTCATAAGTGCCAATGATATAAGCTCTCATTTCCTATCTATATAAGTTAAGAAACCATTGTCGAGAGCGACGCAACGGAAGTCCAATACTTTCACCTGGGGAGATTGCCAAGAGGGAGTCCAAGTCCGAACCCGTCAATATATCTAGTTGAACTCACCTTAACTCAAAAGCTTAAGCCAATGAGTTATGGGCCAACTTGAATATATTAACTGCTCAACACCACATTAATTCTTCAATGTGAGACTTCTCTAGCATAACTCACACGTGCATTCTAACAATCTCCCACTCACATGTGAGATCCAGCGTTAGGTTTGCTCCCCCTTAATCCAAGCACCTTCCTGCATCAACTCATCTCAACTTGAATCTTCATCAACGCACATCGAGCCTGCGTTGCTACACCACAATATCCTCCGGCCCAAAAATCGTGTTGGCTGCAAGATTCCTTCTTTGAGATCCATCTCAACTTGAATCTCCATCAATGCCCATTGGGACCACATTGCTACATCACAACGCCCACCGGCTCGAAAACTGCATTGACCACTAGATTCTTTCCTTAAGATGTTGTAACATTCCGAATTTCGACCCTCCTCGGGGCTTAAGACATGGAAAGGGGTCTTGAAATTGGATATAGGCCACGTGAGAATTCCGACATTTGAATGAATTGGACGTCGCCTAATCGAGGATGAAAAATATCGAAAAACTAAACTTTCGGATGAAAAATGCCAAAAAGACCATTTTTCCCTTGGGGGTTAACCTTGGTTAATTGGATTGAGAGGCACATTTTGGTCATTTGAAAATTTTCTTCCTCCCCAAGACTGCTGCAGAAAATTGGAGGGCAAAGATGTCATTGGAGTTTTGATATTATTGATGCTAGGACAAGTGTCATTACTTGGGTGATGATCATTTATTTTCCACTAACCTAATCTTCTAGAAGCTTAATCAAGGTGGAATGGACTTCCCTCATCTACTGCCACCCCCAATTTTCCTGACCCATCTTCTTCTCCCTTTCCATTTGAGCAATTTCTTCAAGAACAGAAAATTGCTCCAGTCGACCGATTCTGCTCGCCTCGTTCGGTCTGTACGATCGCCTCATCCGGTGACTTTTTGTCCTGCTGCCTACCACAGGTTAGTTTACCTGTCCTTGACAATTTCCCGTTGGTTTTGTGATTTTTGGAGACCAGGTTAATTTATGGTAATTTTTAGAAGAAAATCGGATAGATTCTGAGCTAATTGGGAGAGACCCATGGTTCACCCTCTTAGAGACTTCATTTGGCTCCAAATATTTTATCGAAGTTACATAACATATAGTACTACATTTTGATGAGCAGAAATGAATTTTTCAAGTGAGATTTGCGAGTGTTTCATGGCTGTGTTTGAGGGGGCATAATTGAGCAAAAATCTGACCGGCGGACAATTTATGGAGGTCGAACCATTTGGACATCTTAGGGGTGTTATTTTGCTTCCAAATCATTAGGGGATGTCCTAGACATGTAAATCTAGGTTTTGGCAACTGGAATTAGTGATAAATTGGAGATTAAGGGTGATTAGTGGGCTGTTTGTGCAAGGAAAGGAAGAACTAGTTTCTGCTCTGTTTTGAATCTGTCTAGTCTGGTTTTGTTGGGGGATAATTGAGGTGTCGCTGTGCTCTAAAATTATTATTAGGACATATTAGAATGTCAATTGAGGTGTTATCGAGGTGTACGAGTGATGGAATCGAGATTGGAATAGATAAATTGGTCGAAACGTCGGATTGTTTCTAATTGAGTTGCTGCCCTGTTTTGGACAGCGGTGAAGTGAGTTTGAATCGAGCTTGACGAGGTGTTATCGGTGGATTTTTTGCTAGCTCGGACGAATGTGAGTGTCCCATAACCCTTTATTAGGACATATTCGGACGCGGCTGGACGATTTCATTTGGGAATCAATGAATTTATTGACTTATATTGCTTGATAGATTGAAAGTCGAATGGCCTTGATGAGGAATGAACCGCGAGTGCTAGTTTGCAATGGAATTGTGTTCTCGTGATTGAATTGATGACGTGCTTATTAGTGTGCTTTGCTTGCCTATGTGGTGGCATGATTCTCAATTCTGAAATTGCGTTTTATGACAAGGCACGTTTGTTTCCTTTAGCAAGCAATTGATTTGTGTTTTATGCATAAAAATTCCTCGTTGTGGAAATGCGATTAAATATTTACTATGATGATTCTTGATTGAACTTCTCAAGGAATTGGGCTCGTGAGCCATAAGAACACATAAATGGTGGCAAGTATCTTGATGAGATGAAGGTATAAGGCTGGAGGTACCCTAAGGCGATCCAATCGCGGGGTTGAGATATGAAACATACCCTGAGGCGATCTAATCGCGGGGTTGAGATATGAAACACACCCTGAGACAATCTAATCACGGGGTTGAGAAATGAAAAACACCCTAAGGCGACTTGATCGCGAGGTTGAGGAATGAGACACACCTTGAGGCGATTTGATTGCGGGGTTGTGGTTGAAAGTACACCCTGATGCGATTTGATCACGGGGTTGCTGTTGAAAGTACACCCTGATGCGATTTGATCGCGGGGTTGTGGTTGAAAGTATACGAATTTTTCTGAGCTAGTACAGAAACTTGATCACTTGATGCAAGGTTTGCCTTTGATTGAAATTCTCGTGTTAGCATGATTCGATGCTTTGGGATAATGTCATGCCTTGTTTTATCTAATGATTGTATGTTGCTTAATTGCTTTGGTTCGGTGGGACGGATGACCTAGTTTAGGTTTAGGGCGAGCATGTTGAGATGTATATCTCACCCTAGTGGGTGATTAATTTTTCAGGTCCTTGAAGACGGGAGTACCGATGGGATGAGGATGAGCTCTCGATGAAGTAATTACACAATTGGTTTCTGTATTTTGGGGCTTTAGGGATTGTACCTGAATTTTGCGGATTTAGAACTTAAATTTTTGGGTACTTGACTGCGATAACTTCTTAGAAGAATTTTATTTTTAAGGAGTGTATACCATTTGTCCCGAGTCATCTTGTTGTAATTTGCATGGAGCAAGTTTTATGGCTTCCGCGATCTTGTTTCTTTGTCAAGTTGTTTTACGGATTGGCCGAGGGATCCTGGGAGATATTTGAAGATCAACGGCCTGGTGGGATGTACGTGTGCTCGACGAGTTCGGGGCGTGACATCCCCGTTTAAGTGGTATCAGAGCAAGGTCAAGTCGATCCATTGTGATTGAGGTTTGGTGTGATAAGGAGTGATGGCTTGAGGATAATTAGGTAGTGAGACCTATAGGGATAGGCTTGAACTTGTATGCACTCTAATGATTCTAGAGATGATTTTGATTGATGATTATGAGTGATCTTATGAATAAGGTTCACAAAGAAGTGAGTAGAGATTGAAGAGTCATAAGTTTGGACTTGAGGTTACTAGAAAATATCTTATGAACGAATGGTCAATTGGATTACCTGATTGTGACTGTGATTTGTCAATGACCCAACTTGAAGAATATGAGTTATAAAGAGATAACTGTCATTGGCGGATTCAGACTTGAATTGTGTTGTACCTTGATGGTTTAGTTATCGATTGCTATTGACAGCCTTGCATAGCATGAGACTAGGTGTATACAAGGAAGCGGGTAAGGAATACTTGGATTACATACTAGTTGTGATTAAGTGCATGTGAATTTGATTTGATTAGCGGCTAGACATGAGGTATATGGTTGAAGGTAGGCAATTGATTTGTGAGATGCGATGGTCATTAGTGGAACTAGAGGTTTCTATGACTGAGGCTTGATGCGAAAACAATTGTGGTATGATAAGTGGTGAGAACGAACATGTTGTGCATGTGTTTGTGGCTCGAAACGAAAGCTGATGAGGGTGCGTACCGGAACTTATCGCTGTTGGACTTAATAAACCGTCGCTTGGTATGGGACAAGTTGATGGGATACCTATAAACCATCATGAAGCATGGTATGAGATGTGTGGAACGGGGCTTTCTTCGTAGATGTATGACTTGGGACAACTTACAACGGCCAGGTCTGATGAGGGCGAGGAGTGATCACCGGGACAGAGAGGTCCGGACAAGGGGCGGCTCCTGGCAGGCTTCTAAGATGGCAAGAGACAGGAACGACCCAAGTCATAACTTGAAAGGGAAAGCCTAGGTATCAGGTTGAGTCCAACTGTGGTTAAAAGATTATGGTACGAGGTTAATTCTTGAAGTGAATGTTCGAAAATGACATGGCATGTGAAATGACGCCTATGATTGGCATGATTAAGAGGTTTGTTCTTGGCAGTGAATGCCGCTTGGAAAAAAAAAGTGATGTTGTGATGGGCCTGTTAAGCGTGTTTTATGTTTGACATCATGTGATTGGCTTGGCCAAGGTCTAACTGAGAGATTAGACGGCGTATGGGGAGTTTATACCCCGTTGAACTGATGCCTGTTGAGAATGAGAAAGCCTGTTGTGACTATGCTGGAGTAGCAGATACCTCTAGATTTAAGGCATGAGTAATTGACTTACCTAAGTGGTGCCTTGAATGGCTGTCTGATGTTGACCTAGTTGAGTTTTGGCCTAGGTGTGGCTTGCCTATTGATTGGCTGTCGATTGAGAAGTTGCCTTGTTAAGACTTGCATGATGTGTGGATGATGCTTAAGGGTGATTTGGAATCCCTGGGAAATGAGCCACTAGTTGAGAGTTGTTCGAGAACCACTGAATGGATGATTGGTGGTGATGAATGATAAGATGAACAATATGAGATTGCTAGACATGAATAAATGGCTTAAGTCTTCGATTCTAGGAGGGAATCATAGTGGTTCAAGGGTCATGAGAATCTAATAAGGTTGAAGGATCAAGATATGGTCACTAGAGTGGTACTTGGCTCGAGTTTGGGAGTTACGCGTGACCCAAGAGTTGAATGGGTCGTGAGGACTTTGAGTGAAAATGAGAAAGTTTGTTGGGTAGGCGAGCTCGAGGAAGAGCTACCATGATTGCCTAAGTCATTGTGGTGACAGATTTTAGTACCGACGAGATAAGTGATGAGAGTCACGAGAAAAATGACTTAGAGATTACTTGTCACGCCCCGCTCCCTTTCTTTCGCGCGAACATCCTCAAGTTATAAAACCTGTACCGAGATACTATTCCAACACGGCCAAGAAAAGAGACTCGCAGGCAGAAGGGTACAATGAAAATAAAACTCCATCTACCAAATGATGACCTAAAACAATGTAAGAATGAGATGCATGAGACAAACAGGCATATATAGACATAGCATAAAAACCAGTTTATACAAAGATAAAGGTTAGGGAGATTTCTAACAGTATCACCTAGGTCGATTCGGGATAAGGGCACTAAAAGGAAACCACTACGCCCCACAAAAGAAACCACTCCCAAAAAGTCACTCTAAGGCCCTAATACAACGAGGTCTACTAAGAAGTACTACTGTCTTCCACATCGTCCATATCTTCATCAGGGTCGTAATCCGAGAAGGTCTCGGAACGGACCTCGATGGAATCCTCCTCTGTCTCATCCTCTGAGTCAGATATCTCTATCACTTCCATACTTCCCTCGGCTGCAGGTTCTCCTTCTGGTATATTCCTCGAAACCGCCACGGAAGTCTCTACTTCAATGGACTCTCGTGTGGGATGACACCACGATAGTACCACACCTCTAGGAACATCTGTGGGCTTCAGCTGCTTAGACAATACATCGCGAACCCTTCGAAACCATGCTTCAAACCGATGAGGCTTACTAGGCTCACTTGGTTCGTCAACCCAAACTACCGTAGTCTTCCTAACGTATATAATGCCTCTTCCATCTGGGAACTCCTCAAAATATGACGTCATTTCCGTGGGGTCGCCTAAGCGTATATGGAGCATCTTTAGGTCCTGTGGTCTGAAATAAAATAGCGTTCACGAAGGAATGAGACTTATGTCTCAGTGAGCTAACCTAATCTTAAATTAGACCATCGTCCCACCGGAACCACAAACAATACAAGCAACTAGAACACAAGAGCAAAACATAACAATCTTTCCTAGTATCACGTCAATATCTCACAACAGCAATAACTAAAAGCAAAAGTGACAAACACGATCCAGCTTTCACACTTGCTTGCAATGAATCACGTTCTCGTCTAACTAAGAAAAGAAAATATCTCATCTACGACCTCGCGACCTCATCGCCTCAAGGTATTTCACATTCCATAACCTCGCGATTAGATCGCCTCAGGGTATCTCTTACTCTGCCACCCCGCGTCATCACGGTGCGTCAGGGTATTTCTCGACCTCGACCCCGCGTCATATAGGCTCCTCAGAGTATTTCACTTCTCAGCCCCGCGATCACAT
Organism: Rhodomyrtus psidioides; assembly: GCA_021437785.1. Taxonomy (NCBI): domain Eukaryota; kingdom Viridiplantae; phylum Streptophyta; class Magnoliopsida; order Myrtales; family Myrtaceae; genus Rhodomyrtus; species Rhodomyrtus psidioides. The sequence goes on from JAILYB010000111.1 coordinate 1,455,312, forward strand.
CGCATTAGAGCGCTTCACATCAACTCACTTCCCCAATATTTCCAAACAGATAAGGCATCACAACAAGCATTTACTCACATTGCTGCATGAGAAAAATTGAGCATCCGAACACAATCCAAGCTTTAACCAGGGATGACATGCTTTAACATCACAGAGATTCAAAATCGACCATGCACTACCATATAGGCAAGCAAAACACTCACTAGCACATCATCATGCTCATCACAAGAACGACAAATACAAAGCAGCAAGCCCACACGGCTCATTAGTAATCGAGATCGATCAACATTCTAGCATTCCAGTTTAACATCTCAGCTACTTAATAATTTCTCAAGGAAAAACGTCCAGTCGCGTCCGATTTTCTAACAAAAGGTTAGAGATCACTCACCTTGGCTCCCACTAGCGATTTAACACCATAAGCCCCTCGATATACCTGAATCCGGCACGACACCAAGCTGTCCAAAATAGGGCAGCAACTTCACTTAGAAGAAATTCGCCGATTAAATCAATTTCACCATCCAAACTTCGATTTCATACATCGTACTCCTCATAGACCTTTCAATTAACACCCTAGCGCGACTTAACAAAACATTGGAAGCAAGGCGACGCCAAGGACATCCCCAAACAGAATCGACAGCAGCAGAGCGAAAACAGAGTAAGCCAGCTCTAGTTTTTCTTGCCAATTTCAGCCCAAATACTCACTCTAATCATCAATTCTCTATCAATCAAGCTTGCTGGAACCCCAATCTATGTGTCCTAGGGTTCCACCAAAAATTTGGCAGCAAAACCACCCAATTTAGACCTCCAAATAACTCCATCACGCCAATCACTCAAGCTGTCCAGTATACCACCAGCAGAAACACTATAATCAAAGCAGTATAACTCAATTTTTTTTCAAAATGATCCGCAACCCTAGAATCACAGAACGTAGCCTATCCTTTAAGGGAACTATCACCGAAAATTTCACCCAAAAAGGAGTCCAAATGAGTGAAATATGGCCAATATACCTCAGTTCGCTCGATTTCCGTCGACGTTTCTTGTCGGAGCTAGCCGGAACAGCTCAGACCTTCTTTTGCCAAGCTTCCACCTGGAGAACGTCGGGAAGAGGTTGAACTTCGAGGTGGTGGTCGGCTTGTCGATCGCAAGTCGCCGGGAGGGGCCGTCGAGCAGTGCGACGGGGACGGCTGGAGTTGGTTGCCAGCGAGCAGTCCTCTATTCTGTGGAAGACGAGAAGAACGAAGAAGATGGAGAGGCAAGGAGGCTGCTGGTCGACCACAAGCGAGAGAGGGAGAGGAAAAGGGTTGGTCCAAAACTTGATTAGCTTCTTGGAGAGGTTAAGCCAGTGGGTAATTAATGCCCAAGCCCCAATTTGTGACACTTGTCCCATTAAACATAAAATCCAAAATTTCCTCCCCAAATTGCCCTCACAGAATTCGGCAGCCTCAAGGGGTAAACTGATGACCAAAACGCCCTCACTCAAATAATTAAGCAAGGCCGAAACTCCGGGAGCAAAACGGTCTTTTCACACCCCTCATCCGAAGGTTCGATTTTTCCGACAGTTTTTCATCCGTAAATAGGCGTCGTCCAATCCAACTCATTGTTACAATTCTTCATTTCCATTTTTCCATTTTCGAGATCCCATTTCGTGATTGATTTCTCGTCGTTCGTAATTTCAATCTATCTCGAACTAACGGGTGGCTTTTGCGGACTCTACGCGTATCGACTCTGCGACTTTTATCACACTTAGGAAAACTCAAGTACGGCGATTTTTGGTTGTCATGTAATCGCAAGGGTCTATTACTAGCCCCGACGGCCGCGATCGTCATAAATCGATTTAGGGAAAATTCGCAAATCATACGTTGGTTAAGCGGCATCACCCGCGTTCCGATCGTATAACACTAGCAACGAATTCCTTAATCGTTTTTTGATTGGCCTCATTTCTAAATATCCCTCAACGATCCTTATGGTCAAAATACCATTTTCTTATCGATTTTCCTAGGTCCACGTACCTCGTCGTGCGCGTTAGCCTTTCCCCTTCGGTTAGATAACTCATGACTGATCAGGTCAGAGCGAGATATACCGAAATACTTCGATAGATATCTTACAGTCAAAGGTCTCAGAAGGGTAGGAAAATCAGACTGTCACATTACTCATTTTCAAGGTGGAAACATGGAAAAGAACCATAAAAGCATTGAATAGTTCGGGGATAGAACTATATTTAAGGTTGATATCGATCGAGTTCGATAGAAAGTGAGTTTGAAACTACCTTCTTATAAATTAAGGGTTTTATGAGAAAATCTTAGAAGTTTTGGGTGCACTGAAGAAAGAAAGTGACCTTGGCGGTTGTTAGCCTGAGAAGCTGGTGATGATTGGTGAAGTGTCATCAAAGGAAGAATTTTCCTTGAAAGCATGATATGTGCTTAAACCTCCTTCGTTGAATTGTTCAATGGAAGTACTTTCCTAGGATTGCTTGAGAGCAAGAGTGGTTCGTAACCTAATAATCTTGCAAGGACCTGAGGACGATCGACTAGTGTGAGACAAAGTTCTCAAGGTCATTTAAGAATATGTTAAAGGTGGTCAACGACCCTTTGGGTGGGACTTGAGGTCTCCGAGTTGATTGGCATTTGAAAACCTTGTGGCTAGTGATTATTCCCGACTTTGAGGATAGATAATGGGACTCAGTAAGAGAAGGAATTGGTAGGGAGACATGAGTAAGAGAACTCCTGCTCATGGATTATGAGCAAAGATATGTTCATTTTGGAACATGGGACGTGTTGGATCTAGCAAAGTCACCCAGAGGGGGGGTGAATAGGTGAATCGAAGATTAAATTGAAATTTCTTGCGGAATTTTAAAAACAATTTCAATTCGAGATCTTGGAGCAAGAACAATGTGCAATAAGCTAATCACAGTGATAGAGATTAGGAAAGAGAAGTATGCACGCTGAGTTTATAGTGGTTCGGCTTATCAAGCCTACATCCACTTTCCCACGATGACAGCTTATCGGTTGGATTTCACTATGATGAATCAAGAGAATTACAATCACTCAACCACTCGGTTTTTCTCTCTTGCAGATTCTCACAATGAATAAGATTTTGAACACTCAGAATACTTTTTGGGTAAAATTCGGATCACGCTTGCACTTTGGATTGTTGTTTGCTACGCTTCTCAGATCACCGTGGTTCTTCTTTTTATACTCACATGCCTCCAAACTAGCCGTTGGATACCTGGTCAAGAGATCGCTCTTCAATCCTTGATTGGACGTCATCAATCGTGATTGAACTAGACTATATCTTAGAAGATATAAAAACCGTTGAAAAAGATATTGAACTCTTCTGATTTAGTCGCCCATACAACTAAATCTCCAGTTACCATAAGTGTGGTAAATCCGTATTGGTCCCCGAAGATATAATCTTGGAAGGTAATATTCAATTGTAGAAAATCCCTTGATTGATTAGAAGGGACATCATGTCAATCGACCATTACAAATTTCCATAAGGAATCTTGCCTTGATCGGAAACCTGCCATTCGAGGGTCTTCATGTTTTGGAGATTCAGAAACTGACTAATTTCAAGTTTCGTCTTCATAAGGAACTTCCTGAATTTGATCAGTTATAGTGGAATGGTAATTCGGAGATTTGATAAGGTCCATCTGTCACTGCATGTAGATCGTTGTACGAAATGTTCAAATAGAAGATCATGTTGAACCAGACCCTCAGAAGCAGCTCCATCTGAAGGTCCTCAGATGCACTCCATCTGACCTCGATAGAAGCACTTTCATCTGACCCTGTTAGAAGCACTTCCATCTGACCTCATCAGAAGCACTCCATCTGACCTCGTCAGAAGCACTTCCATCTGACCCTTGGTCCAGAAGCACTCCTTCTGACCCTTCGTCCTCGTGACAGAATTAGACCCACACAACCTGCTGCTTACTCATTCTTTCTGCATCATAAAACATTATACAAATCCTTTTGATAGTTTTGTTAGAATCAAAATATATGGGAATTTCCACAACAATCTCCCCCTTTTTTATGGTGACAAAACTACAAAACTTAATGAAACAATGTATGTCAAAAATTGTACAAATAGAGAGACTGTGATCAGTAACAAATAAAAGTAATCACTCAATCTGCTCCTGCAGGCAAACATAATCAGAAAGTATCCTGCACTGTAAATAGAGAAATCTCTCCCCCTGTCAGCAAAAGGAATGTATACAGTAAGGAATAGGATCAAGTTATTGAAGAAAGACTAGGTTAAGAATGTGGCATAACAAATGACATTCATGTGCTTAAAAAGATTAAGAAGCAGAAGGTGGGGGCATTTTGGAAGAAGAATGAACATCTTCAGGCTCTGCATCAGCCTCCAGTGAAGAAGGTCTGACATATCCTTCTCCCATTCTTTGAGCATGGCTTCTGACATCTTGAGTTGTAGGTAGTCCTGAAGCTGCTCTGCCAGTCCTGACCAGCGTGTATGGAGGTATGTGTGCAATCTCAACACAGAACATTCTACCATACAAGTCAATGGACTTCTCTAGATTGGTCACCTGATTTGCCATACCCTGCAACTTCCCATCAATCTTCTGTTCAAGGTTATGTAGTTTCTGATCAAGCATGGTTTCCATAGCAGCCAGATTCTGGATAAGGATTTGTTGAAGATTCTTCATTTGCTTCTGAATGTCAACCTGTGGTGCTGTAGAAGATTGTTCTTGATTTGTAGTGCCAATTCTTTTCTCCCCCTCAGATTGAGCTTTAGGAAAAGCTTGAGAAGCAAGAACTTCTGTCAGAAAAACATTAGAGGTTGCAGGTAAAGGCTCCCCCTGAGTTGTAGCCCTTTTTTCCTTTAGTTTTTGTACTTGGCACAGATTCTATATCTTCATCAATGTCCATTGGTATAGACTGAGCACTCGAAAGTTGATCCTCTCGTGCAATTGTTGTTGCCAAGATTGAGGCAGCAATGTGAATAGTCAATCTAGTAGAGGATATGGAATAAGCCTCAATATCATCTGGCTCTTCCATCTCATCTTCTGAGACCATCTGTGCTAGTACATGTGCTGACCACTGCTCACAATCAAAATTGAAAAGAGTATCACCATACTCTGTTTCACTATCTTTTCTTGCAGCATCCTCTTCAGTCCACATGGTAAGGAATTCTTCCTTAGTTAGTTCACAGATATATATATATATATATAGCACTATCTGTTGACTGTGTTGCGTCGACATCTCCTTCTTCTTCATTACTTGGCGCACTTTGTCTCTCAGTTTGACTTTCTCCATCTGAGGCACCGTTAGATTGAGTAGCTTCAGAGTCAGATTCTGCTTTACTTTCTCTGGAATGATCATCAGATGAGGTGTCCTCTTGTTGACCCTTGAAGGCCATAACATTTTTCCTTTTTGTAGATTTCTGTTTTGACTCATCCTCGAACTCCACAAGAACTAATTCATTGTTCTTGGTCCTCCTGCCAGCAGGAGTCATTTTGAACCCCATCTTGCCCATCATAGTTTCACCAGCAGTCATCAAAGGAATTTGTTGTTTGATAAGATCTGCAGAGGCCTTAATCTTAAAATAATCTATTATTTTGTAGATCATAACAGCATAAGGTAGATATCCCTTTGGCTTGAGGACTGATCTGTACATGTGAAGTAGAACCGTGTGGGCAAAAGAAATTTTCTTTCCCTGCAAGATACCTCACAACAATTTTGCCTCGTACTTTGAGATGTCTGTCTTTGAGGCTGCTTTTGGCCTAAAGCATTCAATGACAACCTTATGCATCATGGTGTGCTTCAGAGGGAAATCATTGTAGGCAATGTGTGATTTTGACTATCTGGAGAAACTTATTTTCCCAGTAAGAAAGCAAAAGGCTTCTTCAGCAGTAACCTCCAAGGGTGTGAAAGCCCTTTTGCTAGTTCCCATAATGAATGCCAATTCATCAACATGCAAGACATATTGCTTTCTATGCACAGTGAAGGTCAAAGAGTTGAAGTTGGCAAAGTGAAGATTGGAGTAAAAATAGGTTACCAAGTCAGGAAAAGTGTAACTCCATTGAATTATAAAGTTCTCTAAATTGACATTTTGAAGATGCTTCCGAAGAGGGATACCATTCCTGTCAAAGTACTTTAATTCAAACACCCTGTGTGGTATGATGCCTCTCTGTTTCAACAACTCAAACTCGTCCTTATGTGCTTGACTTTGGAACAAAGGATCAGGAAAGTTTGCATCTATAGTAAACCTAATGTTTTTCACAAAATCATTAAACATGACATCATCATCATCTTCAACCTTTGCTTTAGTGCCGCCAGGCCTTATTGGTGAGTTTTCTTATAGTTGATTTCGAACTAGGCCCTGCTGCTTTCTCTTTTCCCTTTCCCTTTCTAGAGACAGATTCAGGTACTTCAACAGCAATCGGTTCGACAATCTTTCCAGGCAACTTAAAGTATTCTAGCAATTCACTCTTACTGGCGAACTTGTGAAGATCAAATAGTTTTCGCAGTTCATCATCAAAATTCCCTGCTACCTTAATGCTATCATATAGAGGCTTAATACTGTGTGCCATTGCTTCTTTCTATTCAAAGTCAAATAAAGACAAACCATTTGCCAGTCGAAATGCCTCTCGATGTTCGTTGATTTCAGCCACTGATGGTTCGGAGGTTCTCGTATTAGAAGAGGAGAACTTTCTCTTCTTCTGAGTGGGCTTCTTGGAGGAAGAGGTTGATTTCGAAGCCATGGAGATGAAAAAGTTTGAAGCTTTGGAAGAAAAAATGTTGATTCGAGGAAAAATTCGAGAACGAGAGAGATTCTAAACACAGTTTAGGGTTTCGAGTGAAATCGGTGTGAAGGTGAGAGACATGAGTGACGATTCGTGTTTTTATAAAAGTGGCGGTTATTTTTGGAAACAAAATCAAATTTAAAATATATAAAAGAACTTTTCTAGTAAGTAAATCAATTACCGGCATTTAAATATTCGTAGAGAGATATGAGAGACTTACCTTAAAAAAAATTTAGGAAATGACTGACCTATGATTTGTGAACTTCCCAAAAAAATGATGATTTTCTTCTGACGTTTCTTCTGAGTCTCTTTCTGAGTCTCCTTCTGACGCTCCTTCTGAGTCTCCTTCTAACGCTCCTTCTGACGCTCCTTCTGAGTCTCCTTCTGACGCTCCTTCTGACTGTTCTTCTGTTCTAAAAACACACTTAAGACATAGGGTTAATGATGGCTAACTTGTTTCTAATAAAATTAAAGGATTCCTTATCCAAGGGTTTTGTGAAAATGTCTGATTTTTTGTATCAATATATTGAATATTAACATCACCGTTCTGAACATAATCACGCATGAAATGATGTTTGATCTCAATATGCTTTGCTCTTGAGTGGAGTATGGGATTCTTTGTAAGATTTATGGCGCTTGTGTTGTCACACTGGATTTTCACATTTGTATTTTCAACACCATAATTCTGAGCTGTTATTTTAACCAAAGAATCTGAGCACAACAACTTCCAAGTGATACATATTCTGCTTCAGCTGTGCTGAGTGCCACTGTACTTTGCTTCTTGGAATACCATGAGATAAGCATATTTCCCATGAGCTGGCAAGTTCTAGATGTGTTTTTCCTATCAATTTTGCAACCTGCAAGATCTGTATCTGAGTAACCTCTTAGTGAAAAATCAGAAGTTTTAGAATACCACAAACCATAGTTGGAATAAGTCCCAATGTATTTGATTATTCATTTGATGGCTGAAAGGTGTGATTCCTTTGGACTTGACTGAAATCTTGCACCCAAGCAGATACTGTATAGAATGTCTGGTCTTGAGGCTGTGAGGTAGAGTAGTGATCCAATCATGCTTCGATATAGCTTGGGATCAACTTCTTTTCCATCTTCATCTTTGTCTAGTTTGGAGGAGTGAGACATGGGAGTTTCTGTCTTCTTGCAGTTTTCCAAACCAAATTTTTTCACTATTTTCAGTGCATACTTTTCTTGAAATATGAATGTTCTTTTCTGAGATGGTGAATTTGAAGTCCAAGAAAGAAACGCAATTCTCCTATCATACTCATTTCGAACTCATCCTGCATCACTTTAGAGAATTTCTTGTAAAGTAGCTCATTAGAAGAGCCAAAGATTATATCATCAACATAAATTTGAACTAGAAGAATATATTTACCTTGTTTTTGGATAAAGAGGGTAGTATCTACATTACCTTTTGTGAAGTTGTGTTTGGATAGAAAGTTGCTCAACCTTTCATACCAAGCACGAGGTGCTTGTTTTAGTCCATAAAGTGCCTTTTTAACACATAGACCAAATCATTTCCTCTAGGTTCTTCGAAACCGGGAGGTTGTTCAACGTAGACCTTTTCTTTGATATGTCCATTTAGGAAAGCACTTTTCACGTCCATCTGAAAAAATTTAAAGTCATTGTAACAAGCATAGGCAAGTAGTAGCCTGATAGCTTCTAACCTGGCAACAGGTACATATGTCTCATCGTAATCTATTCCTTCTTCTTGAGAATAGCCTTTTGCTACAAGCCTATTACTGGACGATTTTTAGGCCTGTTGACTAATTCCCAAACATTGTTGACTTTGAATTGATGTAGCTCTTCCTGCATTGCATTTATCCAGTTCTCATCTGCTAGTGCATCTTCAATCCCTTTTGGCTCCAATTCAGACACCAATGCTATATTGCTCATTGCTTGCTTGAACTTGGATCTTGTCTTTATGCCATCACTTATGTTTCCCATGATGAGTTCCTTTGGATGACTTGACTTGTGCTTCCAGTTTTTGTTGAAGCAATCATTTGAAGAAGTTGTGGGTTCATTCTGTTCAACTTCTGGCCTTTCTTCATTTGAGTGAGTTTCCTTCTGAACATTCTCCGAACCAATGTTTGCATCTGAGTCTTGCTTTTCTTCTGATTCTTCCTGTGAATCTGAGACTTGAGAAAGTATATGAACATGACTGGATTCGGGTTCATCATTTTGACAACTTTCATCAAACTTGATGTTCACCGACTCTTCAACAACACGAGTGTTCTTGTTGTAGACTCTGTAGGCTTTGCTCGTTGTTGAGTATCCTAGAAAAATTCCTTCATCTGATTTCTCATCAAACTTCCCAATTCGATCATTAGCATTCTTTAGAATAAAACATTTACAACCGAATACATGAAAGTAAGCAACATTAGGCTTTCTTTCTTTGAAAAATTCATAGGGGGTTTTCTCTGTAAAGGGTCTGAGAGAAATTCGATTTAAAATATAACAAGCTGTGGAAACAGCTTCAGCCCAAAAATGAGATGCAATTTTACTCTCAATCAAAAGGGTTCTAGCCATTTCTTGCAAGGATCTGTTTTTCCTTTCTACTACCACATTCTATTGAGGAGTATATGGAGCAGAGAAGTTATGCTGAATTCCAAATTCATTGCAAAAATCTGAAAAGCTTTGATTTTCAAATTCTCCCCCATAATCTGTTCTTAAGCTAGAAATGATATAACCTTTTTCATTTTGAATTCTTTTTTCAAATCTTGAAAAGAAGTGAAAGCCTCACTTTTGTGAACAAGAAATAACACCCATGTGAATCTGGAGAAGTCATCAACAATGACAAGACAATATTTCTTACCTCCAAGGCTTAAGGTTCTGTTTGGTCCAAAGATATCCATATGAAGCAGCTGCAAACATTGCTTAGAGGAAACTTGATTTAAGGACTTAAAAGTACTTCTTACCTGCTTGCCTAATATGCATGCATGACATAGTCCTCCTTTTTCAAACTTCGTTTGAGGTAACCCTCGAACAAGTCCCTTTTTGGAAAGCTTTGACATATGCTTTACACTAATATGACCTAACTTTCTATGCCAAAGATCAGATTCATCCTTAACCGAAATAAGACATTTTGCATTTTCAGGATCAGAATCAATATCTAAAAGATAAATGTTCCCATGCCTTCGATCCATGAAGGATTGCTTCTTGTCCTTACTCATACTTGTGCACTTTAGGTCTTAAAAGCTTATTTCGTAACCAGAGTCACAGAGTTGACTTACAGATATTAAGTTGTAGTTCAGTCCTTTGACAAGAGCGACATCTTTAACCGTCATATTTCCAATTTTGACATTGCCTTTTCCAATGACCTTTCCTTTGTTCTTTCCTCCAAATGACACACTTCTACCCTCACATTTTGAAAGTGATATAAATACATCTAGATTTCCAGTCATGTGACTTGAGCATCCACTATCCAGAAACCACTTGTTCTTCCTTCTCTTTGGTACCTGCAAGAAATAAGCAACTCATTGTTTCTTTGGTACCCATGCTTTCTTGGGTCCTTCTGTGTCAGTAGGATTTGACCTTTTAACAGGTCTCCAGACCTTCTTACAGTAATCCTTAGTATGGCTAGGATCACCACAGTTTATACAAGATTGTCATGTATAAGATCTAGTAAAATGTTTGTGAAAATGATGCATGTAAGCAGAGAAGGTTGGTTTTCGAAATTCTGTTTTAATAAAGCAATTCTTGTGATTGTTCTCCTTTTTAAAACCTAAACCAGATCGATCATTGAAAGGTATTTGTTTTGAAATGATATTATTCAAAATTTCTAAGCTTTGTGAAAACCTTTTTGAAATATCACCAATTTTCCTTTTACAGACACATTCTCATTTGAAACAGAATCATAGTTTTCTCTCAACTGGTGAAGTTCTTGTTGTAGAGAATCAATTTTTTCTTTTTGAGACAAATTTTGTTATTTTAAGGACGAGTTTTCCTTCTTCAAAACAGAAACTTTTTCAAGAGCTTCTTTATAACTTCTACACAATTCATCAATATATTTAGTAACTTCATCAGGAAGTTCAGATGAACATACCTCAGTTTCTGAATTTGAGCTTGAATCTGATTCTGAATCTGATCTAGCCATGAGACAGATGTTAGCATAATCGTCTTCACTTTCATCAGTATCGCTCAACGTGTCTGCCTTAAGTGCCTTCTTGTACTTCTCGTATTTGAGCTTGTCCTTCTTCAAAATTGGACAATTCGGCTTGATATGTCCTGCTTTCTTGCAGTGAAAGCAAATCACGTCCTTGCTATCTTGAGAATCGTTGTTTGATATCTTTTGGTCATTTTTCTTCCAAGGTTTCTTTCCTTTGATATTTCTGGCTTTTCGAGCCATATTTCTAAACTTCTTCACCATGAAGGCTAGCTCTTCATCATCCTCATCTTCATCATCTGTCTCAGAAAGACATTGAGCAATTTCTATTTTTAAAGCAATTGATTTTTTACCTTTTTGTTCTCCCTTTTTGTTTGCCCGTTCGATTTCATAAGATTGTAATATTCCGACTAGCTCATCCACTGAGAGTGGTCTGATTGTTTGACATTCTTGTATCGATGGTTTGATGTAGTTCCACTCGTCAGTGAGTCCTCGTAGTATCTTCCTGACTTGCATCGGCTCCGCAATAGGTGCACCTTGTCTTGCAAGTCCACTTGCTAGACTTTGAAACCTGTCTATCATATCAGCAATAGACTCATCAGATTTCATTTGAAAAGCTTCATAGTCACTTAGTAGAATACTAAGTTTTGTTTCTTTCACTCGATTTGCCCCTTGAAAAGTAATATGAAACCTGTCCCATATTGCCTTAACGGATTCTTCCTCTAAGACACGATTATAAAGAGGAGTAGATAAGGCACAAAAAAGAGCATTGACAGCTTTAGAGTCTAGGCCTCGTCGTTTAGCCTTTTCGGTGTCGGTCATCGTTATGGTAGGATTTGTTCCATCTGCAGAGGTTGGATTTGCGGCAGTAACAGGTACTACGCCATTTGTAACGACATCCCACATCAAATCATCATAGGCTTTTAAGAACCACTTCATCTTGTTGCTCCACATATTGTAGTCCTTCCCATCAAAGTATGGTGGCTTGTTGGCAAAGTGCGAATCACTTGTTCCTGAAGAGTAATTGCTAGACATAGTAGATCGTTAACTCTGAAGTCAATAAACACTTCATGAATATGAGTAACCTGCTCTGATACCAATTATTGGATCTAGCAAAGTCACCTAGAGGGGGGTGAATAGGTGAATCGAAGATTAAATTTTAATTTCTTGCAAAATTTTAAAAATAATTTCAATTCAAGATCTTGGAACAAGAACAACGTGCAATAAGCTAATCACAGTGATAGAGACTAGGAAAGAGAAGTATGCACGCTGAGTTTATAGTGGTTCGGTTTATCAAGCACATCCACTCTCCCACAATGACAGCCGATCGATTGGATTTCACTATGATGAATCAAGAGAATTACAATCACTCAACCACTCGATTTTTCTCTCTTACAGATTCTCACAATGAATAAGATTTTGAACACTCATAATACTTTTTTTGGTAAAATTCGGATCACGCTTGCACTTTGGATTGTTGTTCGCTACGCTTCTCAGATCACCATGGTTCTTCTTTTTATACTCCCTTGCCTCCAAACTAGCCGTTGGATACCTGACCAAGAGATCGCTCTTCAATCCTTGATTGGACGTCATCAATCGTGATTGAACGAGACTGTATCTTAGAAGATATGAAAACCGTTGAAGAATATATTGAACCCTTCTGATTTAGTCGCCCATACAACTAAATCTCCAGTTACCATAAGTGTGGTAAATCCGTATTGGTCCCCAAAGATATATTCTTGGAAGGTAATATTCAATTGTAGAAAATCCCTTGATTGATTAGAAGGGACATCATGTCAATCGAATATTACAAATTTCCATAAGGAACCTTGCCTTGATCGGAAACCTGCCATTCGTAGGCCTTCATGTTTTGGAGATGCAAAAATTGACTAATTTCAAGTTTCGTCTTCATAAGGAACTTCCTGAATTTGATAAGTTATAGTGGAATGGTAATTCGGAGATTTGATAAGGTCCATCTGTCACTGCATGTAGATCGCTGTACGAAATGTTCAAATAGAAGATCATGTTGAACCTACCCTCAGAAGCAGCTCCATCTGAAGGTCCTCAAATGCACTCCATCTGACCTCCACAGAAGCACTTCCATCTGACCCCGTCAGAAGCACTTCCATCTAACCTCGTCAGAAGCACTTCCATCTGACCCTTGTCCAGAAGCACTCCTTCTGACCCTTCGTCCTCGTGACAGAATTAGATCCACACAACCTGCTGCTTACTCATTCTTTCTGCATCATAAAACCTTATACAAATCCTTTTGATAGTTTTGTCAGAATCAAAATATAGGAGAATTTCCACAACATGACGTGCCTGTGGGAAATGGCCATTACCTTGGCGTAAGGCTAGTAATGAAAGATTGATGTATTGTTTCTTTCGTCGTGAGGAAAAAATGAAGGAAGAAGTTATGTCAGTTGTTTGACCTTGTTGGATAAAATGAAATTGATTGAGAATGAATCAGGGACCACTAGAAGTGGTATTCTTTGTTTTATCACCCAAAGAGAAGGGTGTTGTTCTTAAAGGAGGATTGGACCATGAGGTAGTCGTTGAGGGAAAGGAAAGTGGATGGACTTGATAGTCCTGGCTGCTCGTGATCCTATTGAATGGTTGAATAAGAGAAAAGAGTGCTTAGAATGTCATTACAAGGTGACTCGAGATCGTTGAATTGAGTATTCGGCACGGGAATTTGTGAGACCGAGGCGAAACCTCGACTCCTTGGAATTTTGTCACTTGAGGCGACTGAGTCACTAAAAGAAGAGTGTTAGACATGGTGGAATTTGAATCTTGGAGTGGAGTTACTGTCGTTGGCGTAGACTTCAAGATTGACCCTCTAAGGCATGGGGAGGACAAAGTGGATTCGAAGTAAAAGAATGCTACTAAAGTTTATAGTTTCCTTCATAGGGTAAGAGACCCTAGTGTGAAAGAAAGAGAGAATCCGGATTATTTTGGAATTAAGATTGAGCGTCTGGAATGAGAAAGAAGATGCATAATTGAATGATTCCCGGAAGTGAAGTCCGAGAAACTGTACCGTAGATCGCATTGAATTCCAGGATAGCATTGACATTTAGTTGAATTGATGAAATTGAAACATGGTCGCATTAGCTGATTGTGAAACCAAGAAGCCAAGACATTAATACTTCCTAAGAAAAGAGTGACAAGATTGAACAAAATGTTGTGTGCTCCAAATGGAGACCTTTCAACACAGAGAGCCGAGGTATGAGCTCTCAAGTGAATGATAACATGGACAGTTGGAATAATTTGACACTTGATAGTAACAAAATGGATGACAGTCGGATTGAGTATCCAAGGAATAATTGGATTGGTTGTTACCGTCTTGAGAGATAATGTTTGGACTTATTTAAGGAGTCAAGAGAAACATGAACAACCTGTGGGAGTACCATATGGACTCTAAGAAAACGCTCGTGGTATGCTGAATACGGTGAACGCGAGTTGTGGGTTCGATAAAGTAAGATTCCTTAGTCGTGAAGTTTCTGGAAAATAAAATCCATGTGGAGCCCTTAAGGATTGGAAAGTGGCGATGATGTGAACAGTTAAAATTAGGAGTTTCCTAGAACTGAGGGATTGCTATAGACAAGTTGTGGGAAGAATCCCAACAAGGGCTATTCCATTAACGAAGAGGATTAAGGACGAGATGCAGCACGTATGGATGAATGAGCGTGAAAGGAATTTTCGAGGACTTAAGTCCAGTCGATGACTACGCGAACAATGGCGTTCTTGGTTGGAATCAAAAAGGGTTGAGAGAATCGTAGTGACGCGATGCAGGAAGAAGATTTGAGGTGAAACGAGACAAACTGAAGTGGGTTGAGCGAATGCGTCGTGACAATAATACCATATGAGTTGGAGCGCCTAATGCATGATTAAAGTTGGCTTGCGAATGACCTCGCAATTATGTGGGCAATAAGAGTTAAGAGTATGGATTGCCCCAAAAAGGAACTAAAGAAAAGGTAGAATTGATGGAGAATGTTATCGATAGGTCATGACTGCGATACTCTATACCGCTTAAGAAGGGCGAACTAAGTATCGATTGCATAGAATTGAAAATTAAGCATCGTGTGATTAGTGGATAAACGATAGACTTCGCTCAAGGGGGCAAGAGATTCAACTTCTAAATTGGAAGTTTGCCAATTGCCTAGTTTGCTAGCTACCTCGAGCATCAAACCTGAAAATCGAAAAGGGGTTAAGACGTTGTGATGAACGGACCATGATGTCCAAAGAATAATGTAAAATAAATAGAACAGAAAGAAAATTTAGACTTTCGAGTATTTGAGATGGAAACCTCGAAGTTAAGGGTAGAAATTTTGAAGTTCCATGGACGAATGTATGAGCCCAGCATTGAGAAGGAGCTTAAATAATTAACCTCATCAGAAATTCAAAAGGAAGATTACGGCGTCTAATGGGATGGCACAAGGGCGTGCCAAGACTTGACCTAATACTATCAATGGAATGGATGGAAAGTTGGATTAGCCTAACATGTGGTCAAGTATTAGACATGCCAACGAGAAAGAGGCATGGCCTTGGAAGCTGGTGGGATTACTACGAGAGTGGGAGATTTTCGAATGAAATCGAGAGCGAAGTACTACGGGAATAATCGTGAGCTTATTTAAGGAGTCTAGAAGGATATGACTCGATTTGGATAATAGTTGGCAAGTTTATATAGCCCGTGAATCCCTGATGGCACGGGAGGACTCTAAAGAAAATGATCCGTCAAATGGTGTGAGCACCGAAGAGCACATTGTGGCGATGGTTTAGTGATGACGGTGATGAGTAAAGATCTTGAGCTTAATACGACATCCTGAAAGAGCCTTCTGTAAAGAATTAGGGAAGCTAAATCGTAGTATGACTACAAATTGTCCTCGGATCGATGGTCAATTGAAAAGGCGATTTGAATGCTTGCGCGTATACTGCTAGAGAACAGAGGAAGGTGAGCGTAGATTGAGGACAAAAAGGAAACGAATTCTGAAGGATCAGAACTATTATTGGTAAGGGCGTTACGAAAATGTCAAGAGACAACGGGAACTCCTTTGGGAAGTAAGATCGCAATGAGGCATCGGTACCCCAAAAGACATGATGATTGGAAGGTTGCAAATTTCGAGGATGAAATTTTCTTAAGGGGGAAGAGTTGTGACATTCCGAATTTCGACCCTCCTCGGGGCTTAAAACATGGAAAGGGGTCTTGAAATCGGATATAGGCCACAGGAGAATTCCGACATTTGAATGAATTGGGCGTCGCCTAATCGAGGATGAAAAATATCGAAAAACTGAAATTTCAGACGAAAAATACGAAAAGACCATTTTGCCCTTGGGGGTTAACCTTGCTTAATTGGATTGCTCATTTGAAAATTTTCTTCCTCCCCAAGGCTGCTGCAGAAAATTGGAGGGGCAAAGATGTCATTGGAGTTTTGATATTATTGATGCTAGGACAAGTGTCATTACTTGGGTGATGATCATTTATTTTCCACTAACCTAATCTTCTAGAAGCTTAATCAAGGTGGAATGGACCTCCCTCATCTGCTGCCACCCCAATTTTAGTGAGTCATCTTCTTCTCCCTTTCCATTTGAGCAATTTCTTCAAGAACAGAAAACTGCTCCAGTTGACCGATTCTGCCCGCCCCGTTCGGTCCGTACGATCGTCTCCTCCAGTAAATTTTTGGCCGACCTCCAACCACCACAGGTTAGTTTAACCTGTCCTTGACAAGTTCCAATTGGTTTTGTGATTTTTGGAGGTAGGGTTAATTTATGGTGATTTTTGGAAGAAAATCGGACAGATTCTGAGCTAACTGGGAGAGGGCCATGGTTCACCCTCTTAGAGACTTCATTTGGCTCCAAAATTTTTATGAAAGTTATATAACATATAGTACTACATATTGATGAGTAGAAATGAATTTTTCAAGTGAGATTTAGGAGTGTTTCATCGCTGTGTTTGAGGGGGCAGAATTGAGCAAAAATCTGACCGGTGGACAATTTGTGGAGGCCGAACCATTTGGACATCCTAGGGGTGTTATTTTGCTTCCAAATCGTTAGAGAATATCCTAGACATGTAAATCTAGGTTTTGACAAGTGGAATTAGTGATAAATTGGAGATTAAGGGTGATTAGTGGGTTGTTTGTGCAAGGAAAGGCAAAATCGATTTCTGCTCTATTTTGAATCTGTCTAGTCTGGTTCTGTTGGGGGCTAATTGAGATGTCGCCGTGCTCTAAAATTGTTATTAGGACATATTAGAATGTCAATTCAGGTATTATCGAGGTGTACGAGTAATGGAATCGAGATTGGAATAGATAAAATGGTCGAAACGTCGGATTGTTTCTAATTGAGTTGCTGCCCTGTTTTGGACAGCGGTGAAGTGAGTTTGAATCGAGCTTGACGATGTGTTATCGGTGGATTTTTGGCTAGCTCGGACGAAGGTGAGCGACCCCTAACCCTTTATTGGGACATTCGGACGCGACTGGACGATTTCATTTGGGAATCAATGAATTTATTGACTGATATTGCTTGATAGATTGAAAGTCGAATGACATTGATGAGGAATGAGCCGCAAGTGCTAGTTTGCCATGGAATTGTGTTCTCGTGATTGAATTGATGAGGTGCTTATTAGTGTGCTTTGCTTGCCTATGTGGTGGCATGATTCTCAATTCTGGAATTGCGTTTTATGACAAAGCACGTTTGTTTCCTTTGGCAAGCAATTGATTTGTGTTTTATTGCCTAAAAATTCCTCGTTGTGGAAATGCGATTAAATATTTACTATAATGATTCTTGATTGAACTTCTCAAGGAATTGGGCTTGTGAGCCATGAGAACACATGAATGGTGGCAAGTATCTTGATGAGATGAGGGCTTAAGGCCGGTGGTACCCTGAGGCGATCTAATCGCAGGGTTGAGATATGAAACATACCCTGAGGCGATCTAATCGCGAGGTTGAGAATCGAGATATACCCTGAGGAGATCTAATTGCGAGATTGAGATATGAAACACACCCTGAGGCGATCTAATCGCGGTGTTGAGAAATGAAACACACCCTGAGGCGACTTGATCGCGGGGTCGAGGAATGAGACACACCCTAAGGCAATTTGATCGCGGGGTTGTGGTTGAAAGTACATCCTGATGCGATTTGATAGCGGGGTTGCTGTTGAAAGTACACCCTGATGCGATTTGATCGTGTGGTTGTGGTTGAAAGTATACGAATTTTTCTGAGCTAGTACAGAAACTTGATCACTTGATGCAAGGTTTTCCTTTTATTGAAATTCTCATGTTAGCATGATTCGATGCTTTGGGATAATGTCATGCCTTGTTTTTTCTAACAATTGTATGTTGCTTGATTGCTTTGGTTCGGTGGGACGGATGACCTAGTCTGGGTTTAGGGCGAGCTTGCTGTGATGTATATCTCACCCCTTTGGGGGATTAATTTTTCAGGTCATTGAAGACGGGAGTACCGGTGGGATGAGGATGAGCTCTCGATGAAGTATTTACACGATTGGTTTCTGTATTTTGGGGCCTTAGGGATTGTACTTGAATTTTACGGATTTAGGACTTAAATTGTTGGGTACTTGACTGCGATAACTTCTGAGAAGAATTTTATTTTTAAGGAGTGTATACACTTTGTCCTGAGTCATCTCGTTGTAATTTGCACGGAGCAAGTTTTATGGTTTCGTGATCTTGTTTCTTTGTCAAGTTGTTTTACGAATTGACCGAGGGATCCTGGGAGATATTTGAAGATCAACGGCCTAGTGGGATGTACGTGTGCTCGACGGGTTCGGGGCGTGACAGATGTTCACCAAACACTGATATATATTGGGAGTGGGCCACCAATCAACCATCGGCTCTAATACCATTTGTTAGGACCACGCAGCAGAAGTCTGATACTTTACCCGGGAGATCGCCAAAAGAGAGCTCAAGTTCGAGCCCGTAAACATATCCACCGTTTTCACTCAAAAGTTTAAGCCAATGAGTTTTGGGCTAACTTGGATATACTTCCTACTCAATACCACATTAATTCTTCAATGTGGAACTTCTCTAGCACAACTCACACGTGCATTCTAGCAGTCTCCAATTCATGTGTAAGCTCCAGTGTTAGGTTTGCTCCCCCTTAATCCAAACATCCTTCCGCATCAACTTATCTCAACTTAAATCTTCACCAACGCCCATCGGGCTGACGTTGCTACACCACAACGTCCACCATCCCGGAAACCGCATTGGCCACCAGATTCCTTCTTTGAGATTCATCTCAACTTGAATCACCATCAATGCCTTTCGGGCCCACATTGCTACACTATAACGCCCACCGCCTCGAAGATCGTATTGACTACCAGATTCCTTCCTTGAGATATTCACCAAACACCGATATATATTGAGAGTGGGCCACTAATCAACCATCGGCTTTGATACCATTTGTTAGGACCACGCAGCAGCAGTTCGATACTTCACTAGGGAGATCGCCAAGAGGGAGCCCAAGCCCGAGCTTGTTAACATATCCAATTGGACCCACCTTCACTCAAAAGCTTAAGCCTATGAGTCATGGGCCAACTTGGATATATTAACTGCTCAACACTGCATTAATTCTTCAATGTGGGACTTCTCTAATACAACTTACACGTGCATTCTAACAACCATTTTGGTCTAAAGCCATGTAGAGATGACCGAGGAAATTTTTGCGAAAGTCGGTACCTCTGAGAAGACATCATAACTTCTTTTTGCCTTAAGTAGACTACAACGGCTGAAACTTGAGTATGGCATTCACTTTAGTGCTAAAACTTTTAAAACAATCACTTAAGTGCCAAGATTTTGAAAAACGATCACTTAAGTAATCAAATTTTGAAAAACGATCACTTCAGTGCTAAAACTTTGAAAAACGATCACTTAACTGCAATTTTTTTTTAACGCTCCCCTCTGTGCTAACTCCAACGAGTCATGTTAGCCCAAATATTAGTATAAAAAAAGGCCACGCCGGATTTCTAGCGAGTCACATCAGCTCAAATTGAAGTTGGCACTGAAGTGAGCGTTTTTCAAAAAAATTGGCACTTAAGTGATCATTTTAAAAGTTTGGCACTCAAATAAGCGGCGTACGTAAGTTTTGGCATTAAAATGAAGGTCCTTCCACGTTTCAAATGTGAAGGCAGGTCCAGGTGTGTTTGCTTGGAACTTTGGAAGACAAGGTGCTTAAGGATGAGCTACAGACCTTAGCGCGGGATTTTAAGACGCTTTAAGTGTTAAAGAAAGTGGTGGGGCTGGGTACAGTGCGATGGGTATAGCGGGAGATGAACGGCCTCAAGGTCGTCGTCTCCAAAGTGAAGAACGAAGAAAGTCAAAGTCCCCGATGTCCCATCCAATATGCGGTGACATTTGTCTTTATTTCTTTCCAAGATCCGCCACCATCAACATCTTCATCGACGTGGATATGGAATCCTGATAAAAACAAACGATCTTTCTTGTTAAGCATTTCCACTGATAGGAAGTCTTCTGCTCTCATCTTCTCTCTCTGTCTTGGCCCCCTCAAAGGAAAGGCGTGGATATTGAACTCTAATGAAAAGAAAACATGTTTCGCCCTTTGTTTTTCTTTTTCTTCTATGGCAACTCTAATAAAGTGTCTCATCACTTAAGAAAAGGTTAGCTACTTTGTGGTTTCCAAGAAAAATGATTTGCTGTGGTTTCCAAGAAATCGCAATCTCAATCAATGTTTGGTCTTTCTTTTCTTACTGTATTTGCAAATTATAAATAACAATTCTGACCATGCAAAAGATATATCATTTTGAGTCGATATTTGATTTTCTTTGTGCACATTAAAGTATATTCATCCTCATGTACGCGCTTTTGCTTCAAAAGATGGTCGATCAATTTTTTAAATGTTTTAAAAGTGAAATCCTTGAACGCACATTTATCAATTGAATTCTTGTCCCACAAAAAAAAAAAAGACCAATTGCAAGCATAATAAACATGAAAAAACAGAAAAGAAATTGCTAAAAATACATCAGAGTAAATCAGAGAAAAATACATCAGGCTCCATGAAAGAATCCTATTTCATTTCAAGAAGACAATCGCTACAGACCAAAATACAAACAAAACGAATCATAATCCAAGTTCTAGCAGTGGACTCTTTCAGCGTTCATCCCTAGAATTACTAATCCAAGATGCATGATTTTCTTCTAAGGAGGGCAACGACGATTAGTACTATCAGGTCCATTATGGTTTACATAATATATTCCTCCGTGGCTTCGAGGAAATGGCATTCAACCACTGAGTTTTCTCGTTCCTTTTATTTTTCATCTCTCTATGCAAATTACCAAGGAAAGCTGCTAGTGTCACGCCCCGCTCCCGGCGAGCACGTGGACATCACCCCAGGCCACCCCTTTGGGAAGTCTTCAAGGAGCCTTAAGCCCATTTTAATCCTTATATACATTCAAACAAGCGAACGCCGGAAAACACCTCCATACAAAAACAATGCCAGATGACTTGGGACAAAAGGGATACATCCCCACTTAAACACCAATTACAAATTTCAAACTCAAGCGTAACAAAATCCTTAACGTCACCAGATATTCTTTAATCAATCAACTACTACTTCCTTGAAACTCCAATCATTGGCCACTGATGCTTCATAGCTTGGAACCTGAAAAAAAAAACAAAAAAAAAAAGAAGGATCCCCCGACGGGGTGAGACTTGCGTCTCAGCGAGCTATCCTAATCCTAGATTAGGCCATCCATCCCACCGAACCAAAGCAATCACAGTAACATGCAATCTCTAAATAAAACAGTGCATGGCAACTTCTCAAAGCATTGAATCATGCTAACACGGAAATTTCAATCCAGGTAGACATGGCATCAAGTGATCAAGCTTCCGTACTAACATCAGAAGAATTCATATCATCACAAAATTATAAGATGGTTCCACTTCGCTTCACTTTTCCAGAGACTAGCCCGCGTTCAAACGCCTCAGGCAATCCCGATTAATAAACCCGCGTTTAAACGCATCAGGTTTTCAATGTTATGCCAGGCCCGTGTCGACACATATCATTTCTCGTCCCGCGTTTCGACGCATCAGGACATTGGCCATATCAACCCCGCGTCATATATGCACCTCAGGGTGATTCACAACTTCTCAACCCCGTGTCATATAGGCACCTCAGGGTATATTTCACAACTCCTCAACCCCGCGATTACATCGCATCAGGGCATTTCACAGGGTTCAACAAGACGTGCCTTCAATGATTTTCAATCACATGACATCACGAGGAAATTTCATACACGTACTCGAAAACCAATCACTTGCTAGACAAGTATGCATTGCCTTAATCACGATTCAAGAAGCAAGCACAAAGCAACCGCACGTCCAATAAGACATAACGACAAGCACGTCATTAAATTTAATCACGAGAACACAATTCTATAGCACCCAAGCACTCATGGCTTCATTCCTCATCAAGACCATTCAACTTTCATTCACTCAAGCAATACGAGTCTATAAACTCATCGATTTCTCAATGAAATCATCAAGTCACGTCCGAATGTCCTAATAAAGGGTTAGGGGTCACTCACCTTCGTCCGAGTTAGCCAAAAATCCACCGAAGACACCTCGTCAAGCTCGATTCGAACTCCAATCACCGCTGTCCAAAACAGGGCAGCAACTCAACTCAGCGACAATCCAACGATTAAGTCAATTATCTATTCCAATCTCGACTCCACTACTCGTGCACCTCAATAACACCTCAATTGACATTTTAATATGTCCTAATAACAATTTTAGAACACGGCGACACCTCAACAGCCCCCCAACAGAATCGGTTACTCAGAATCAAAACAGGACAAGGACCGGTTCCGTTCCTATATTCGCAAACAGCCCATAAATCAGCCTTGAGTTCCAATTTCTCACCAATTTCACTTGTTAACACCTTAATCCACATGTTATATAGTCCCACGATGAATTTCGAAGCTAAAAAGCAACCTTAAGTCCTTTGAGCAACTCACTTCATCTTATTCTCACCGGCGGTCAGATTGGCTCATAAAAACCACCTCAATTGAGCTATCGAAACTTAATCGAAACGTCACCAAATCAACGGCCCCAACACAGTGAACTTAGTACTATAAGTCATGTAACTCCCATAAAAATTTCGGAACCAATTGAAGTCTCTAAGGGGTTGAACCATGGCCCTCTCTCAGTTAGCTCAGATTCTGACCAGTTTTCTTCCAAAAACCACTATAAATTAACCAGACCACCAAAAATCATGAAACCAACGGGAAAATGTCAATGATATCTTGAACTAACCTGTGGTGGTTGGCGGCCAGCTAAAAGCTCACTGGAGGGGTCGCTCGTACGGACCGAACAGAGCGGCAGAACTGGGCGAAATGGGCAGTTTTCTGTCCCCCAAACACAACACCATTACAACATCAAACCTCCATCAAATTCCACTCAACTTGTCACCACAGCTCCACATACCAGAGTACTATATGACCGTAAGCTACCACCGAAAATTGGAAACAAATTGAGGTCCTATGGAGGTCAAAGGGCAGCTTACCATCAACTGTAGCAGAATCTGTCGGCTCTTGGAAGATCGGCTGGCCGGAGCTCTACCGGTGGCCAAACGCCACAATTCAACTTGGAGTTGTTCGGTAGGAGGTAGGGCTACAAGCTGGTGGTCAGCGCGAGGGCTGGAGGTCACCGGAAGTGGCGCTTGACGGCGGCGAAGAGGACGGTAGCTGCTGGTCGGCGATGGCAGTCCTTGCTCTGAAGAAGATGAAGAAAAACGAAGAGAAAGGAGGGGAAGGGAGCTGCTGTCGTGAGTTTCATCTAAAAAGGGAGAGAGAGAGGGCTTCATCTAATCTAAAGCAAGCTTCTAGAAGAGTTAAGGTATAGTGGGAAATTAAAGCTCATCCACCAAGTAATGCCACATGTCTTTGCACACATAAAATCCAAATTTCTTTCCCAATTTGCCCTTATAAAAACATTCGGCAGCTCCAAGAGGGAATCAAATGTCTAAAATGCCCTCTTCCCTTGATTAAGACAAGTCTGACTCACCAAGGGCAAAATGATCTTTTCACACTATTCGTTCGAAAATCCATTTTTCCACTCATTTTCATCCTCGATTAGGCGACGTCCGATCCAAATTAATTATTGGAATTCCTCATTTCTATTTTCCAATTTGGAAGTCCCAATCCATAATCCGAGCCTCGAGGGACGGGAATTTAGAATGTCACAGCTAGCTTGACAGTCTGATAATACTGTCGGTTATTTTTTTACCACACGATCTCCCAATAGATGAGTATTTTATGTAGAACACGTGGTGATAATGTGAGAATTCACGGTTGAGATTATACCGTCTCTGATAGCGCTGTCAAGAAAACATTTTCCAATTACCAATTACAATCCATGACTTCTCGAGAGATATATTGTTTCGGTTATTTCATTTTTCTTAGGTGCACAATAAAGTGTAATAGCCTTCACAAGTTTTTGCTTCAAAAGTTGATCAATCATATTTATTATTTTATTAAAGTAAATACAATGTGATATTGTTTAACATATGTCGAACAATTGAATTCATGTCTCTCCCATATCTATCACTAACTCGGTAAATGAAATTACAATTTGTCGGACCACTTTGGGTTGAAATAGTAATTATGGGATAAAAAGCATAAAAGAAAATAGACTGGGATTGTTTATATTTTTGAAAAATGATGGTATATATCGCTTGAAATAATTAGTCAATGAAAAATATTTTCATTACCGACAATAATTGGTATCTAAACATTTGCGTAAATAATGAATTTTTTTTTTGTTCATTTAAATTTGTAAGTGATATAAACAATCATTTTTTGGAAAGTATTTTTCTTTTTTTAGGTCAAATTTGGAAATTATTTTTCAAAACATTCATTTTTTGCGAAACAAAGGAGTCTAATTAAGGAAAGGAAGTTACACTAATTTTCAACTTATGTCCGCATTGGCCATGCCACGTAGGACGGCAGGCGACCACGTTAGCGATTTTCAGCCAATAGTACTCAATTGGCAAAAGATGAAAATGTTTAGGACTGAACTGACACAAGTACAAGGGTATAGGACCTTTTGGGCAATTTTCCCTTTACAATTAAGTACCTAAATATTTGTTCTTAAATCAAGTGTCTCAACTTCCTAAATTTGGTTCAATGTGAAAATTTGGCTAAATAAATTGCGGTCAGGTGATTTTGTCTAGGTGGCCATCTTGAAATTGTCCCTTCTGAGTACATTTTGCAATTCGGTGGAGGAAGGACCTATGGAGGATCCTTATATTCATGAAGAGTAGTTATGATGACTCCGAAGATAAACCGGAAGGACAACGATATTTCAAAACGTGCCATTCCTTCTATGAGATTGCTCAGCTTGGAATGGAATCTGGTGAGAAGCGTAGCTTGATATTAATTATTACCAATGAATTGAAAGAAAAGTAGCTGGCAAATTCATAAGTGTGTCCGATACGCGCAATGGATTTTTCATTGGTTGCACTTGGAGTAAGATTAGGTACCAAATGAAGGCAACGAAGTGCTTAGTTTATTCGCGTGGTCGCTCGACATAAAAGGGCGTTCGCTCTTCGAAAAAGGAAGTAGTCAAATGTTCGACCATGCTGTTAGATAGTACAAGACTATGGCTTAGATTCTACGTGAAGCGTGACAGTGGACCGATCATATACATGATTTGTGGTTGTTTAGCCGTGAGATAAAGTAGCCTTCTAGGCTTCTGCAGAAAGAAGCATCATCTGTTACGACAATGCGGAAACTGAAACGAAATTGAGACAGATGAGAAGAACGGAATACCAAGATTTACGTGGAAACCCTTGCGGGAAAAACCACGGGAGAGAGGAGAAGCAAAATCCACTATAAGAATCAGAGATTACAAAAGAGACAACGTAAGCTTCTCATAATAGACAATTTAAGTAAAGAGCAATATTTATAGTATTACCCCTCAAACCATAATGTTGGCCCAAGGCCCTTAACTATTCAAGACATATTAATAAATCTCCATCTTGACTTGAATTCCCAAGTAGACATAAGTATTAAGTCAATCTTCTCCTCCCACCAACATAAAACTCAGCTACTGCAAACATTAACCAAATCAGCTGGAGATTGTTTTCTGTACCAATCTTCAAGACCTTAATATAGCTATCAGCAAGAGTGTCTCGAATATAATGATACCGCACATCAATGTGCTTTGTTCTCTCATGATACATCTGATCTTTAGTAAGATGTATAGCACTCTGACTATCGCAATGCACAACAGTCACATCATCATCCACACTGAGCTCTCCAAATAAGCCTCTTAACCATATAGCTTCTTTGATTGACTCTGTAATAGCCATATATTCTGCCTCTGTAGTAGACAAAGCAATTGTATGCTGCAAAGAAGCTTTCCAACTGACTGCACAACCCCCGATAGTAAAGATGTACCCTGTCAAAGACCTCATTTTATCAAGGCCACCAACATAATCAGAGTCAACAAATCCAGTAAGAGTTTCACAAGTTTTCCCAAACTCTAAACCATAATCTGAAATACCCTTCAAATATCTCAAAATCTACTTCACTGTTTGCCAATGAATTTTATCTGGGCATGATAAATATCTACTTATCAAGCTAACAGCATGTGATATGTCAGGTCGAGTGCAAACCATAGCATACATAACGCTACCAACTGCACTAGAATATGGAATATATTGTTGGATCTAGCAACGTCACCTAGAGGGGGGGTGAATAGGTGAATCAAAGACTAAATTGAAATTTCTTGCGGAATTTTAAAAACAATTTCAATTCGAGATCTTGGAACAAGAACAACGTGCAATAAGCTAATCACAATGATAGAGATTAGGAAAGAGAAGTATGCACGCTGAGTTTATAGTGGTTCGGCTTATCAAGCCTACGTCCACTCTCCCACGATGACAGCCGATCGGCTGGATTTCACTATGAAAAATCAAGAGAATTACAATCACTCAACCACTCGGTTTTTCTCTCTTATAGATTCTCACAATGAATAAGATCTTGAACACTCAGAACACTTTTGGGTAAAATTCGGATCACGCTTGCACTTTGGATTGTTGTTCGCTACACTTCTCAGATCAACATGGTTCTTCTTTTTATACTCCTCTGCCACCAAACTAGCCGTTGGATACCTGGCCAAGAGATCGCTCTTCAATCCTTAATTGGATGTCATCAATCGTTGATCGAACGAGACTGTATCTTAGAAGATATGAAGACCGTTGAAGAAGATATTGAACCCTTCTGATTTAGTCGCCCATACAACTAAATCTCCAGTAACCATAAGTGTGGTAAATCCATATTGGTCCCCGAAGATATATTCTTGGAAGGTAATATTCAGTTGTAGAAAACCCCTTGATTGATTAGAAGGGATATCATGTCAATCGAATATTACAAATTTTCATAAGGAACCTTGCCTTGATCGGAAACCAGCCATTCGTGGGTCTTCATGTTTTGGAGATGCAGAAACTGACTATTTCAAGTTTCGTCTTCATAAGGAACTTCCTGAATTTGATCAGTTATTGTGGAATCGTAATTCGGAGTTTGATAAGATCCATCTGTCACTGCATGTAGATCGTTGTATGAAATGTTCAAATAAAAGATCATGTTGAACCTGACCCTCAGAAGCAGCTCCATCTGAAGGTCCTCAGATGCACTCCATTTGACCCCGTCAGAAGCACTTCCATCTGACCTCGTCAGAAGCACTTCCATCTGACCTCGTCAGAAACACTTCCATCTAACCCTTGGTCCAGAAGCACTCCATCTGACCCTTGGTTCAGAAACAGAATTAGATCAACTCAACCTGCTGCTTACTCATTCTCTCTGCTTCATAAAACATTATACAAATTCTTTTGATAGTTTTGCCATAATCAAAATATAGGAGAATTTTCACAACATATATGACATATATTTTATTTCATCATCTGTATGTGGACATAAATTAGCTGATAATCGAAAATGAGCAGCAAGAGGAGTACTCACTAGTTTGGCATCTTTCATGCTAAAACGATCTAATACCTTCTCAATGTAGCTTTTTTGGGAAAGATACAATTTTTCTCTTTTTCGATTTCGCTGAATTTCCATACCAAGAATTTTCTTCGCATAACCTAAATCCTTCATATCAAATTTAGCGCTCAACTGTGCCTTCAAATTCTGTATATCAAATTTATCTTTTGCTGCAATCAACATGTCATCAACGTATAACAGCAGATAAATATATGATCCATTTGGAAGTTTGCACAGATATACACAACTATCATATTTGCTTCTACAATAGCCAAGTTGCACCATAAAAGAATCAAATCTTTTATACCATTGTCTAGGTGATTGCTTCAAGCCATAAATAGATCTTTTCAATAAACATACATGATCTTCTTTACCTTCAAACTGAAAATCCTCAAGTTGACCAATATAGATTTTCTCTTCAAGTTCCATGCAAGAAAGCTGTTTTCACATCGAGTTGTTCCAACTTTAAATCATGCATAGGAACTAACGCAAAAAAGACCCGAATAGAGCTGTGTTTAACGACGGGTGAAAACACATCATTAAATCAACTCCTTCAATCTGACTATAGCCCTTAGCGACTAGACGTGCTTTAAATCTGATGTCTTCAACTCCAGGAATGACTTCCTTTCTTTTGAAAACCCACTTGCAACCCACAATCTTCTTTTCTTTTGGTGGTTTGACAAGCTCCCAAGTTTGATTCTTTTCAAGAGATTCTATCTCTTCATTCATAGCAACCAACCACTTTGCTGAATCTTTTGAGGAAATAGCTTCCTTGTACGTTTTAGGCTCAGCATATTCTATCGACTCTTTTCAAGAGATTCTATCTCTTCATTCATAGCAACCAACCACTTTGCTGAATCTTTTGAGGAAATAGCTTCCTTGTACGTTTTAGGCTCAGCATATTCTATCGACTCTGCAGCTGAAAGAGCATAAGCAACAAAATCTGAGTATCCATACATCTGTGGAGGTTTCACTGTTCTTCTCGGTCTATCTTTGGCTATAGAATAATTCTCTTCTTCAGATTCTTCAATCTCAATATTATCAATCACTAACTGAACTGGTTTTGAAGATGATACTTCAAACTCCACCTTCTTTGGTGCACTTTTCAGATTTTCTTGGCAATTATCTAAACAAGATGAAGCATAGCAGACTCATCAAAAGTAACATCTCTGCTAATTATAATCTTAGATAAATCAGAACACCAAAGCCTATAACCTTTTACACCAGAAGCATAACAAAAAAAAATATATTTTTTCGCTCTAGGCTCTAGTTTTCCTTCACTAACATATGCATATGCTGGACATCCAAAACCTCGAAGAGAAGAATAATCAACAGGTTTACCTGACCATACCTCTTCAGGTGTCTTGTTCTCAATAGGTATGCAAGGAGAACGATTTATTAACCAACAAGCAATATTGACTGCTTCAGCCCAGAATTTCTTGCCCAAACCAGCGTTAGACAACATGCACCTTGTTCTTTCTAATAAGGTTATGTTCTTACGTTCTGCAATACCATTCTGCTGCGGTGTATACATTGTAGTATGATGCCTCACAATTCCTTCGTTCTTGCAAAACTCATTAAATTCGCCTCCACAAAATTCTAGCCCGTTATCTATTCTCAGCCGTTTGATTTTCTTACCGGTCTGCTTCTCAATTAATATTTTTCATTGCTTGAAAGTAATGAAAACATCACTTTTTTCCTTGAGAAAAAATATCCAAACTTTTCTTGAAAAATCATCAATAAAAGTGAGTACATACCAAGAATCAAGGCCTTTCGATGGAACTCTAGCAGGCCCCCAGAGATCAGAATGAATGTAATCCAAAGTGCCCATTGTGCTGTGAATTCCTATTTTGAAACTGACTCTTTTCTGTTTCCCAAAAACACAATGTTCACAGAAATTCAATTTTCCAATTTTCTGACCACACAAGAGACCTCTTTTACTTAGCTCCTCCATCCATCTAATACTCATATGGCCTAGTCTCATATTTCATAATTTTTTATTATCCGAATCTGTCATATCAGAAGAGACCGCAGCTGAAGCAGTAACAGTAGAGGCTTGCAGCTGATACAAAGTACCAATTTTAAGCCCTTTCATCAACAAAAGTGAGCCTCTCATAATTTTCAGAACTCCACCCTCAGCAGTAAATCTACAACCATTGGCGTCAAATGTACCTAAGGAGATTAGATTTTTCTTCAAATCAGGCACATATCTGACATTTTCTAAAGTTCTGATCATGCCATCATGCATCTTAATATTAACAGTGCCAATCCCAATAGCTTTGCATCTAGCATTATTGCACATGAGAATAACTCCACCATCATATTCTTTATACATAGAGAACCAATCTCGATGATGACACATATGATATGAGCAGCCTGAATCAAGAATCCAACTATCACAGAATTTATCTTTATTATCTGCAAACAATAGCCAATCTTCATTTTCTTCTTTAGCAACATCAGCTTGAGCAGGATTTTCGTTTCGTCTATTCTGTCTATTATGATAGTTGCGATTGTTATGACGATTGACATTCCCATGATTTTGTTGATTCGAATTATTTTCTCTTTGCTCCTTTGCCTTCAGTTTTAAGCAATTTATCTTGATATGCCCTGGAGCCTAACAATAGTTGCAAATCATATCTCTATACTTAGATTTTGAACTGCTCCTGCCACTATTTCTTCTCTCAATGGATCTTCCTCGAGCGACTAAACCAGCCCCATGATTATTACTACCATCAGAAGTCAATTCTGTATCGAGTTTCTGCTTATTTAGCAGACTAGTCTTGACATCTTCAAAATCAATAGTTTCCCTACTAACAATCATGGTCTCTCTAAAATTCTTATAAGAGGGAGGAAGTGAAGCTAGCAACAAAAGAGCTTGATCCTCATCTTCAATATTAACATCAATGCTTCTTAATTCAGCGATAAGAGCATTAAACTCAGAAATATGATATTTGAGAGAAGTACATTTAGCCATACGAAAAGTGAAGAGTCGTTGCTTGAGTCTCAATCGATTGGTGAGAGACTTCGTCAGAAAAATACACTCCAACTTCGTCCCGGCTGTTTTTTGATCTAGTACCTCCTGCAAAACTTCGTTCATGAGGCACAACTGAATAGTGGACAAAGCTTTCTCATCCAATTCTTCCCATGCTTCATCTGACGTGTCCGGTTTATTCCCTTTAATAAACAAAGTTTTCTTCAAGCCCTGCTGCATAAGAACGGCTAACATACGAACCTGCCATAGGTTGAAACTGCCGATCCCATCAAACTTTTTGATATCGAATTTCGTTGCTGAACTCGAAGCCATAGCCAGAAGATCGAAAAGAAAAAAAAAACTTAAGGCTCTTAATCCACAAGTAACGCGAAAGTTCCGTTGGACAGCAGCACAGACTTGCTCCAACAATGCCTTGAAGATGACTTCGAACAACCCTCAAATCTGCCTGAACAGTGCGGGGATTTGGCACGACCAGTTAAAACAGAAACTCCAAGGACAAGAACAGAACCACCGAATCAGTAAAAGGAGGAAAGGCACTAAAGTTAGAAATACCACATCAAGCAGTAGAAGCCTTGATTACATCAAGACAAAAATGGCAAAGGGAAATCGCTAAGGTGGGTCCAATGATGCTGCCCAAGAATATTTCTGGGATTGTCTCTTTCTTGGTCGCCTCAAGAAAATCTCCTTCCTTTGGTTGGCTATTTACGCGTTGGAAACTTCAAACAGGAAACTTCAAACGGCAAGTCCCTTCTTTCTTTATTGGATTCAGACTTACGCGTTGAATATTTCCTTTCCTTTCTGCACATGGGATCAATTTCAAAACCGAGAAGCTCTCTGACGTAGTCGGTGAGCTTGAAGACCTGCGATTGCGCGTGCACCTGCGCCTCGAGCACGCCGAATTCACCGAAATCCAAATCGTCGAAATCAAAATTGACGAAATCCAAATTCCCGAAATCCAAATTGACAAAATCCAAATTCCCGAAATCCAAATCGCCAAAATCAAATCATCTTGCACAGAAGACGAAATCCGAATTCCCCTTCTCTCGTGTCTCTTTTTCGTCGACGGATGAACCTTAGGCTCTGATACCAATTTGTTACAACAATGCGGAAACTGAAACGAAATTGAGACAGAGGAGAAGAACGGAACACCAAGATTTACGTGGAAACCCTTGCGGGAAAAATTACGGGAGAGATGAGAAGTAAAATCCACTATTAGAATCAGGGATTACAAAAGAGGCAACGTAAGCTTCTCATAACAGACAGTTTGAGCAAAGAGCAATATTTATAGTATTACCCCTCAAACATTAGTATTACCCCTCAAACCCTAATGTTGGTCAAAGGCCCTTAACTTAAGTCATTAACTATTCAAGACATATTAACATCATCCATGCTTGCTCCATCTTCCTTTAGTAGTTTTTCGAAGGTCACGAAAGGTGTTGCAACTGTTTTGCAGTAGTTCTTATCTGCAGCTCACTCATAGCACTGTTCTCTCCTAGATTGAAATCTCGATCTCAGTTTAAGCTATTCAATCATCTGGCAGCACTTATGACAGAAAGAAGAAAAAAAAGAAAAAAAATCATCATAATAGTGCGACTACAACGTGAGTTCAAAGGGTTTTAAATTTTTTTCCCCTTTCTTACATAGCAATATCATTTGCAAAAATAACCAAAATTGCTAAGCTACTTCACGTGTAGGTGTTTGCGCAAAGAGTTGGCGATCATCATTTGGATTCCTAAGTAACAATCTCATGCACAGTCTACCCTTCACGTATGAGGG
Source organism: Rhodomyrtus psidioides (assembly GCA_021437785.1). NCBI lineage: Eukaryota > Viridiplantae > Streptophyta > Magnoliopsida > Myrtales > Myrtaceae > Rhodomyrtus > Rhodomyrtus psidioides. The sequence continues at coordinate 1,487,974 of JAILYB010000111.1, forward strand.
TCATCGCGTTGGTCACGCGATTGCCAAGAGGAAGTCCAAATCCGAGCTCGTCAACATATCTAATTGAACTCACTTTCACTTAAAAAGCTTAAACCAATAAGTTATAGGCCAATTTGGATATATTAAGTGCTCAATACAACACCACTTATTCGATATGGGACTTCTCTAGCATAACTCACATGTGCATCCTAATGGGGATTCGGATTTGGGGCGCCATGACTTGGGGAATTTACACAATGTGAATGATTTAACGAGCTTCATAAAACAATAGTCGAGATAAATGTTCCTAGCGATACATTCCTTATGAAAGGAGACTTTTGCCAAGGCAAAATACAAGCAGAGCCGAAACGCACCTCTATTTCACGCGAACCGAAGCGAAGTCCCGCGCTTGGCCTTCGCACTCAACCAGGTGTCGAGTAAATCTGTTATGGAGATTTTTTTATTACAAAAACGAAAAAAAAAAACTGGGGAAAGATAATGAAAGGGCAAAAGTTCTAAACGCAACAAACGCAACAGACGCAACAGAGTGAGAGTGGAGGAGAAGACCAAACCAAGTGCTACGCGAACGGAATCTTTCCACCTCTGTTTCTCGTGTGTTATATTCTGACTTTCAAATTAGTAATAAGGTTAGTTTGGACCATTCACTTTGTTTTAGGGTTTCTTAGATATGGGCTATAAAAAGAATATCTTGCATATCATATAGGAATGATTACTTCAACTTCTGCCCCGAAACTCTTTGTTTTCATTTTCTTCTTGTCAAATCTTTTGATCTTTGATTGTACGCTTGTACTCATTATTAAAGATAGTGAAACCCATCTCTCTCCCCGTGGTTTTTCCCGTTTTGGGTTTTCCACGTATATCGTATCTCGTGCGTTTTTTATTTCACTTTCATCCTTACTGTTACGCGCTTGAATTTGAGCATCTCTTGGCGTTTTTTCGTAACAAATTGGTATCAGAGGGAAGGAATTTCGGTCTTTTGTTCGAGATGACATCTATCAAGTTTGAAGTGACACCTTTTGATGGCCAAAACAATTTCGGGCTATGGAGGATAAAGATGAAAGTTTTGCTGCGTCGGGAAGGTTCGGTTTGAGCATTGAATGGGAAATATTCTGACGACTTGACGACGGCAGAGATCGAGGAGATGGAAGAAAGGGCGCATAGCACCATCCAATTGTCGGTGTCTGACAAGGTGCTTCGTGAAGTTGCTGATGAAGAAACGACATCGGGATTATGGCAAAAGTTAGAGAGTTTCTATATGAAGAAATCTCTTACTACGAGGTTATTTTGAAGCAGCGTCTTTATACATTATAGATGCAAGAAGGCACTCCTATCCAAGAATATCTAGATGAATTTAATAAAATTATTATGGATATGAAAAATCTAGATTTGAAGTTAGATGATGAGGATCAAGCCCTAATTGTGTTATGCTCGCTACAGAGCTCGCATGAGAATTTTGTGAATTCTATGTTGTATGGAAGAGAATCTATAACTTTTGAGGATGTGAAGGCATCGCTGAATTTCGCGGAAATGCATACAAATTTGAATGCGAGTAGTGGCACAGATAAAGCCGACGGCTTAGTTGTTAGGAGAATGTCGAATCATCAGGATAGACGCGGTAATAGTAAAGGGCATTCGAAATCTAGATCAGGTCAGGACAAGAAAAATGTCAAATGTTACTATTGTCACAAGTTCGGACACTATAAAATCGAGTGTTCTTTGCTCAAAGCTAAGGAGAAAAGATCGATGGACAATTCTGATTCGTTTAGTCTAGTAAAGGATAATAAGTCTGTTAATGCAGATAATGTTATTACTGTTTTGTCTTCGAATTGTCGTATAGACGATGAATAAATTTTGGATTCGGCTTGTTCACACTATATGTGCCCAAATAGAGATTAGTTCCACACATATGAGAAAGTCACTAGTGGTTCACTTTTGATGGGTAACAATGTAGTTAGCAGGATTGTGGGTATTGGTATAGTGCGGGTCAAATGTCATGACAATGTAGTAAGAACTTTGACAGATGTTAGGTACATCCCATATTTGAAGAAGAACCTTATTTCTATGAGCAGTTTGGACTCCACTACATGCATGTATACTGGTAGAGGTGGAGTTTTAAAAATTTCAAAGGGCTCATTGATTGTGATGAGAGGTAACAAGAAGAATAGTCTTTATGTTCTGCAGGGAAGTACCATTGTGGATTCTTTAAATATATCATCCTCTTCAGATTTTGATAAATCAAGATTGCGACATATGCAGTTTGGCCACATGAGCGAAAGAGGAATGACTATCATGAGTAAGCGTGGTTTACTCTTTAGGGAACATACAGTTCCACTTGACTTTTGTGAGAATTGTGTTTACGGGAAACAATGCAAAGTTAGTTTCAGTACTGGGGTGCACTCGACGAAGGGCACAATTGACTATATTCACTCCAATTTGTGGGGACCTGCAAAAATTACATATAAAGGTGGTGCAGTTTATCTTCTAACATTTATTGATGACTTTTCTAGGAAAGTCTGGGTTTATTTCTTGAAGCGTAAAAGTGACGTTTTTGATACGTTCAAGAAGTGAAAGATATTGATTGAAAATCAAACTGGTAAGAAGATAAAACATCTCACAATAGAAAATGGTCTTGAGTTTTGTGGAGGTGATTTTAACAAGTACTGAGAAGATTCAAGGATTGTTCGACATCGAATAGTCAAGTATACGCCTCAACAGATTGGGGTGACGGAGCGCATGAACGGAACACTTTTAGAAGAGCAAGATATGTTGGACTTAATAAAGATTTTTGGGCTGAAGCCGTGAATACGACATGTTATTTGGTGAATCATTCTCCGTCTAACGCAACTGAATGTAAGACTCCAAACGAGGTATGGTTTGGTAAACCTTCTAATTATTCTGTATTGAAAGTATTTTGATGTCTCGCTTATTATCATGTAAAAGATGGTAAGTTTGAACCTAGAGTCAAGAAAGGTATTTTTGTTGGTTATGCAGACGGAGTTAAGGGATATAGATTATGGTGTTCTAATCCTCAGTCACCAAAGTTTATAATTAGTAGAGATGGTACTTTTGATGAAAATTCTATGCTTGATCAAAGAAAAGTTATTGGGTCTACAGATATTCAGGAAGAGAATATAGCGAAAGAGGTGGAGTTTAGTGTAAAGCATCCGCAAAGAACCTCTGAAGACATTCTTATTTAGGCAGAAATTGACAGTGAGGTACAAGACTCAGATTCGATTAAAGAAGAAGTTGAAGAAGTTGAACAACCTCAGAGTTTGGCTGCAACGAGAGCTAAAAGACAAATTAAGCCTCCTCAAAGGTATGGTTTTGCTGACTTGGTAGCATATGCTCTTATAGTTGCTGAAGAGCTTGGTATTGAAGAACCTTCTACATTTCGTAAAGCTACTATTTGTTATAAATTTGAGAAGTGGCTTGTTGCGATGAATGAAGAAATGTAGTCTCTTCATAAGAACCAAACTTGGGATCTTGTAAAATTGCCTAAGGGCAAAAGAGCTGTTGGATGCAAGTGGATAAAAGAAAGAATTCCAAGGGTTGAAGATGAAAGATTCAAGGTACGTTTGGTAGCAAAGGGCTTTAGTCAGAAGGAATGGATCGACTTCAATGAAGTGTTCTCTCGAGTTGTGAAACATAGTTCCATTCATATGTTGCTCGCTTTAGCGGCCATTTATGATCTAGAACTTGAGCAACTTGATGTCAAGACCGCTTTTCTGCATGGCGAGCTTGAGGAGACAATTTATATATCTCAACCCGAGGGGTTCATTGTTGAGGGTAAAGAAGATCGTGTTTGCAAGTTAAAACGATCTGTGTATGGTCTCAAGCAATCTCCACGACAATAGTACAAGAGGTTTGGTAACTTTATGTTAAGTCATGACTACTTGCAAAGTGCGCATGACAGTTGTGTGTACTATAAAAAATTGCGTGATGATTCTTTTGTTTATCTGTTATTGTATGTGGATGACATGCTTATTGCAGCGAAGGACATGTCAGAGATACAGTTGTTAAAGAAGCAACTTAGCAGGGAATTTGAGATGAAGGATCTTGGAGCTGCCAAGAAAATTATAGGTATGGAGATTCGTAGAGATAGATAGGTTGGGAAGTTATACCTTTCACAAAAAAGGTATATTGAGAAAGTGCTTGAACGTTTCGGTATGAAGAATGTTAAACCGGTAAGTACTCATTTGGCGTCCCATTTTAAACTTTTTGCTTCTTTGTCACCGAAAACCAAATAAGATAAAGATGAGATATCTCGAGTTCCATATTCTAGTGCTGTGGGTAGTCTTTTGTATGCTATGGTATGCACTCGTCTAGACATTTCCCAAGCAGTTAGTGTTGTGAGCAGGTATATGGCAAATCCAAGTAAAGCTCACTGGCAAGCAGTGAAGTGGATTCTTCGATATATATGGGATATCTCAGATGTTGGTTTGGTCTTTGATAGAGGTTGTGATACAGGGCATTCAGTTGTTGGCTTTGTTGATTCTGACTATGCATGTAATCTCGATAAAAGTAGATCTTTGGCAGGTTATGTTTTTATGCTTGGTGGTTTCGCGATTAGTTGGAGAGCAACTTTACAAGATACAATTGATTTATCTACCATCGAAGCAGAGTACATGGCAGCAAAGGAAGCTCTTTGGTTGAAGCGTTTGATTACAGAACTTGGGGTGAAGCAAGAGGGAACCTCTGTTATCTTTTATGAAAACCAAAGTGCGATTCAGTTGACCAAGAACGCGATGTATCACGAGAGAACGAAACACATTGATATTCGCTATCATTTTGTACGTGATAAGGTTGCTAAAGGTACAGTACCAGTGAAGAAAGTACCTACATCGGATAATCCAGCAGATATGTTGACTAAACCAATTGCTTTGACCAAGTTCAAGCACTGTTTGGATTTGGTTTGTGTTCTCACCGTTTGAGTTGCTTAGGCGGTGTTGATGGCAGTTCATCCCTTGTTTCCTACATCGAGTACGCTTGCGTAGGCTTAGGGGTGTACATCGTTAATTCTGTCTTTTGGTGGGTGGCCTTGTGTGGTCACTCTTGAAGGTGAAGGAGAGAAGTCTTGTGGTGTTTGGTAAAATGTTCTTCTAGAGATTTGAAGTCAATGTGGAGATTTGTTATATTCTGACTTTGAAATTAATGATAAGGTTATTTTGGACCATTCACTTTGTTTTAGGGTTTCTTAGATAGGGGCTATAAAAATGATATCTTGCATATCACATAGGAATGTTTACTTTAACTTCTGCTCCGAAACCTTTGTTTTCACTTTCTTTTTATCAGATTTTTTTATTTTTGATTGTACGCTTGTACTCGTTATTGAAGATAGTGAAACTCCTCTCTCTCCCCGTGATTTTTCCTGTTTTGGGTTTTCCACGTATGTCGCGTCTCGTGCGTTTTTTATTTTACTTTCATCATTGCTGTTGCGCGCTTGAATTTGCGCATCTCTTGGCATTTTTCCGCAACATCCTGTAATAGAGATTTACCTTTAGAAACAAAATAAAAATGGGGCACGAAACGACAATTTCTAAGAGTAGAGAAACGGAACCATTGCACCTTTGGAGCTTCGCTTTTCTCCAATGGAGGTTTTCGTTTCAGAAAGAAAACGAAACGAGAAAAGTTAATAGAAAGGAAGTAAAAGAGTTCCAGCCGAGAAGACCGTAAATGGGCACTCAATTGTAATTTGACAGATGAACCTCTCTCATGCGAGGCCTTAGTTAATCTCTCCCCACAAGAAAAGCAGAGGCCACTAGAAAGCACAAGAAGAATAAGACTGTACCCGCCAACATTATATAAGATCTAAACAAGTGCAATGACTGGTACCAAGTTTATGAAAACGAGGTACTAAGGGACAGGCTAATAAGATCTTATAATAACATGAGGAGTATCTTCGATGATCTAGCAGGGGTAATAGCAAGACTATGGGGATGCATAAGGAGGAGGGTATGTTGGAATATTAGGCAGGGAAAAAAGCCGAGGTAAGGATGAAGTACAATAGAGCAAAGGCAATATTGAATCAAAGAATCAAAAATGGAAGAGAAGTTTAGGAGGGAAAGAGTGTATTTGCATATCATTTACAACTGGAATTACTATGAACACTTATCTAACTATGTTTGGTCAAGAAACAAATCTTATCGCAATATTCACCGTTAAGGTATGGTTTCGAGCGGTGCAGCTATGAAAAAGTTGATAGACATTGTTCCTTTTTGGGAAATGGAAAATTGGACTCGTACTTCTCAGATTCTTGGGCCCAAAGGCAAAGAGATGCTCCTCTGCTTCATGAAATCTTCGTAAGTTTCTATTATCATCTGTGAGAGCAATTTATTTAGCTTGACTGTTGAGAATTTGCTATAACTTTCTTTCTTTAGATCTAGACCGCCATGTATATATAGAGAGAGAGTCAGTAGGTGCAATTGTGATGAAACTGATCAACTGTTCATTTAAAAGTGCTCACTGCGCAAGGCTTTTACAAGGATACGCTAACGCCGCTGATATCAATAAATGATATGCAACAAAGCATGATCTGCAGAATACGACATTTGTCAATGAGATCATCATTCAATTAACAAGGAGATATAAAACACAAAGACTTGCTATGAATTTGCCTTGTGAGGAATGCAATAATAATTCGATGCAATAAGAATATCTTGAGATTGAGACATCACAAGGAAATTCGGTTGTCAGTCTTGTGCAATAAAGAAGCATAGGCCCAACTTAGAGTTTGATAAATAACCACACATAATCATGAAGAAAGGGAAAAACAAGATGGAACGTTACTTTGAGTTTCAATATTGTCCTGTGGCTCGATAATATACTCAAGCCACAAATGATCCAAATAGAATGAACTGAAAGCAATCGTCTTGCATCATTGTTTCGCCATTAACTTATGCTTCAAGCTTAAATTTGACATTTTATTTTCCTTCTTCTACTTGGAATACAACACAATAAGGCGAATCTTGCCAACTTCTTGCACAAGTGCTTTGAAGTCATGGAAGATATGCCTCTTTATCAGGGAGCAAAGATGCTGGCATCTCTCCTCGAGGTAGAATAACTCGGCAATTGGTCTTGGGACGAAATTCCTGTCATAGGTGTAGACTGTAAGACATTTTTGGAAAATGGGACCTAATAAGAAGAGTTTTAATGAGTTAAGTGGACAGTCCTAGAGTTTACCAATAGTTAGCAATAGCATAACAAAGATTTTTTGTGCTCAATTGGTGGAAACCGGATAGGTATTGTTGAAGATTTTGTAATCGGATGAACATGTATTACTGAAGATTTTGTAATTGGATGAACATATATTATTCAGGTTTTTTATTGGGTGATCTTTGCAGTTCCTCAACGAAATAGAGCTCTATAAATAGAGAGAATATCCTTTTTGTTGCCTCATAGCCGCCTCCAATACATATACATGCAGAATCACTTCCTATATGTTTGCTTTTCTTAAGTTCCTCATCGATCCAGGATTTTCAGCCTTTCCTAATATACAGTCAGTGCATGAACAAATCAGTCAACCCCTTACGGACCAGTTCATAATAGAAACATAATTTTAATTACCTTCAACATCGCATGTGTCGGGTGGATATTTACTCAGAGATTCGCAACGAATTGCATATAGATGACACAATTGCCCTGGCATCTTGGGGATCTCTCGTAGTTGTTGGGTATGCGAAACATCCAACCACAGCAAATTATGGAGTTGTCCGCACGTAGGAAGGGTAGCAAAATTGTTTCCCAACAAATACAGTGCTCTCAAGACGGGAAAACTGGAACTCTCCAGGAAGTCTACTTTCGATAGACTGCATCCACGAAGGTTCAAAACATACAGCTTAGGAAATCCTGTCTTCGCATGGGAATCACTCGGATCCTCCCTGTTCTTTGGAAACTCGACTAGTTCTGAGCAACCTTCAAGTATCAGCCTTTCCAGATTTTCAAACCTATAAATGCTGGACGGAAGGGTTCTCAATTTCGTGCAGTACCTTAAATCCATTTCCTCCAAGGAAACAAGATTTTCTATGGACTTGGGAAGTTCCTCAATTGATGTCCCGATTAAATAAAGTCCCCGCAAGCCTTCCATTTTACCTGGAATTTCAGGGAAGCTTTCCAATTTTGAGCAAAGATTAAGGTTAAGAAGTTGAAGCTTCTTGGACTGGAGCAATTTGGGGAAATCATGAAGTTTAGAGCAGCCACTTAAATTCAACAACTGTAAATTGGGGTGATCTGCAAGTGATTTGTGGGCATGCTCTAAGTTTTCACACCCATGGAGATCCAATTCCTCTAGATCTGGAATACATTTGAGGTCCGGCATATGAATCAGTGACTCGCATTCACTGTAGTTTATGAACCTCAATTCTTTAAAGTCCTGCAGAAACAATTCGGGCGAGAAAAAAGTATTTGAGATGAATTTTCAATTCAAAATCTGGCTCCAACTTTTTTTCTAAAGCTTGTGGTATGTCCATATGATGGGAATTTATATACAAAATTTTTTTGCACATCATAACTCATAAGCATTATCGCAAAACAGTGATGAACGAGTAACTACATCTATTTGTCCATGAGCAAATAAATTGTCCTTATAGTTTCCATAAAAAATTACATAAGGACGATTTGCCGTTCCAAGAGCAAAAATAGGAACATTGTTCCGAGCTGATAAAAAGTGAAAGACGTCGGTAACTGTCATATTCCATTGCTATTTTTTTTTTTTACTGAAATCTTGTTTAGTAAATAACGCATTAAGTTACCAACACTTTTAAGAAAGTACTTATAGTTACTACATAGTTCTAAATACCCAACTATTCAACAATTGACCAATATTTTTCATATAGCTTACCATTAAGTTACAATTACTAGACTTTATAGAAAACTAAGAAGATGTCCGTGCTTTGCATGGATCAAAGACTATATTTGCGATATTATTCTAAATGCTGATATCAACGTGAATTTTCCGCGGAGAAATAATATATGTGCAGAAAATAATAACCAAAAAATATCCACATCAATCAAATTCTTCAGTAGAACTTGCATAGAAGATTATTTAAAGCTGATTCAAATGTCATCATGTAGGTTTATCATCTGATTAAAACAAAAAAAATATGACATATATTTGCAATATTTATTGAACATTATAAGTAATACTTCAAGCACGTAAAATAATCTGAATTAATAGAAAAAGGAAAATATAAAGTAAGAATGTAAATCCCACTATCTAATTATTCTTTTGTGCTTAATTATAAATTATGTATTTCTTTTTAATCTTCTAACATGAGATGGAGCAACCTCAATCACATTGATAAAGTTGCAGAGTCTCTTCAAATGAGTTAGATCTCATATTAACATTCTAATGTTTGAGCTAGTACATTAATTGAAACTTAACAAGAAAAGGAGATTCACCTATTACTAACCAAGGAGTTAAAAAGATGTGGATTCCAAATTTTACTATGGGAATGGTCTATAAAAACAATTTAGACTAATTTTAACTATATATCAAGAGCCTGCAAACGAAATAAAAGGATTCGTCGTATATACTAAGCACGTTCAACATTCAAATGTTAAGCAACATACGGAGAGGTTTTTGTTTCAATTGTCAGGTCAAAGTCATGATGGTTTGAGACTGCCATCATTTTCGTTACATGTACGAAAAAATTCTACTTTGCATCCATGTATTATTTCTACCTTTTTTATTCATTGCTTGTATTTTTAACTTTCCTAATCAAGTCGTTCCACTTATATAATTGTCTAATCAAGTCTCTACGGTAACAAATCTAGTCAAATCTAGCTGACATGACCATTGAATGACCCCTCGATGTCATATAGATAAAAGGTTTAGAAGCTGGTCAAACAAGTTATGGCATCTCCCACCCATTCACTATCCGCGACAGGTGTCCTATGGGTAATATTCAATTTGTCACAAGTCAGCATCCTCCCTGATGGGAGTGCGCAGCAAAAGTCGGATGCCTTGACCTGGAGTAATCGCTAAGAGAGAACCTATATCCGAGCCCGTTAACATATCCAATCAAACCTATCTTTACTCAAAAACTTAAGTTTATGAGTTATGAGCCAACATGGATATATTGACTGTTCTACATCACTTCGATTATCTGATGTGGTATTTTTTTTTTAACTCTTTCACACAACTTACTTACACGTGCATCCTAACAACCTCCCCCTCACGTGTGAGCTCAGTGTTAGGTCCGGTCCTCTCTCCCTTAATTTAGGTATCTTTCTGCATCGAGTTATCTCAAGTTGAATAGCCCAACTTCATAATCATGAAGTCTACTTTTTGAATAGCCCAACTTCATAATCATGAAGTCTACTTTTGGGTCCGCTCAGTAATAGCATGGGACATAGCAGTAAAAGTCTGATACCTTAACCTGGGGAGATCGCCAAGAGAGAGCCTATATTCGAGCCCGTTAACATATCCAATCAAACCCACATTTACTCAAAAACTAAGCTTATGAGTTATGGGCCAACATGGATATATTAACTGCTCTACATCACTTCGATTCTCCGATGTGGGATTTCTTTTTTAACTCTTTCACTCAACTCACTCACTCACACGTGCATCCTAACAGTCTCATGGTCACATGGGCTGATATTGGCTGAATTTGATGCCGAAGTGACTTGGTTAGACAATTTGTGTAATTAAAATGATTTGATTGGAAAAATTTAAAACAAACGGAGTCGATTAAAAAATTGTTAAGGTACAACGATGAAAAATGAAATATGTTCTATATGTTTTTCAAGTACAACGAACGGCCGAGCATTTACAACCGAAAGATTTTAACATGCATTGGTTATATGTGCTAGAGTGACAGCATACATTTGATGCTCTAATAGGAATAAAAAAATATAGTAATTGTAAATGTTTTCGTAAGGACAACAACAAGCATCATCAGATTTAATAGATATAGTTTTAAGTACGCAACGGAAAAAGGACCAAGTGAAGCGCACCTTAAATTGTTCCGGCACCTTAATATTGCTCTTCCGCATATCAAGTCCAACTAAATTCTTTGGACCCCTGCTAAATTCTGGAACCAAGGGACAATTAGGCCATTGAAACCACATTAACGCCTTAGGGAGATGGATGGAATCTGGGGAAGAATTATCTCTATCCACATTAACCAGGACGAGCAACCTCAACTTCAGCATTTTCTTGAAAGCTTCAGGGCTAAAATATGCCTCTTCTGGCTCTGGGAGCTCTAGAACTATGGCTTCTGCATGCGTTGTTCCCTGCATATGTATTTGATTATATTTAGGTTACTTTGTAACTATATATAGTAAACAAAGTCGAAGATAAGAATGCAATATGAATTCTTGTGCACTAAGAAGTCTTACCTCTTCTCTTGATATAACCTCAAAAACATCCTTCTGAAGCCACAATCTACTGTATTTTCCAGGATCATTATGACATCCTTCTCGTACAATTTCCATGCCCATTGATTGTATGGAGTCATGCATTTGTAGGGTCTCTCCCTCTTCACTAATCAAGGAGCGCTCAATGAGAATTCGAACCCCAATAGTTGTCTTAAAGCCACAACTACTAAGAACTTTCTCAATGTAATTTGCACTTCGCCCTTTGAAGTAACAAGCAATGTCAAGAAAAATCTCCTTTGCATTGTCATCCAATTTATCATAACTTACCTTTAACACATCACTGATTTCTTTGATAGGCCTTTTGGCAAGTAGTAGGAGGGTATCTTGCCATTCAGATTCTCCTCTACCACGTAAGGAAGAACCCAACACCTTAAGAGCTAAAGGAAGGCATTTGGCATACTGCAAAACCTGATCAACCAATATGCTGCTTATTTCTACTTCTTGATTTCCTAGAAACGCATAGTTCCTAAAAAGCTTAAGAGCTTCGTCATCCTTGAGAACTTTAACATCATACGTACGATTAGGTACCCTATGAGAAGTTACCACATGAGTATCTCTTGTTGAAACGATTATCCTACTTCATTTATCAAACCACTCACAATTTCGGGCTAAAGCACTTAACTGGTCTAGATTATCGACGTCATCAAGAATGACGAGGACTCTCTTTTTACATAGTCTTTCTCGAATCAGTTCACGTCCTCTATCAACACCAAAGACTTTCTCTACATTCTTCCCCAATAATACCTGTGATAGCAATTGTTCTTGCAAATGAACCAAACCATTGGGATTTGTGGAACCATCGGGATTTGTGGAATTTTCTCTGACACGTTCTAAGAAACAAGAACCTTGGAAGTCTCTAAAAATAGCATTATAAATGGCTTTAGCAAGGGTTGTCTTCCCTATACCTCCTTGTCCACATAATCCTACCATAAGAACATCATCCTTGGACTGTAGTTTTAAGATTGCTTTAACCTCTTCTGCTCGGGAATCTATCCCAGTCGGAAACTCGGCTACATCTAATGGTGTTCGAGCTAGTTGCATCATGGTCTCTTCCACGATCTCTTGTATAAGCCCCGCTTCAGATCTGACAAGGGAAAATAAGTTGAAACTACTTTTAGAGCAATCCAAAGGAAAGAATAAGTATTAAGAAAGAATTATTGAGTAAGAAGCTAGTCTGCAATAGATTTAGGGATGAATGTCCAAATATGTTCAACTAGCAAGTTGCCCATGTCTACACGCGCTCTAGACTACATTTTTCATGTTATTTTAAATGTTATACGGTAATTTGTCTTGTATTTTTTATTATTTAAGTTAATTGTTGGATATACTAAATGTTGATCGACATTTTCTTGATCTATTTAGAAGTTCATTGGAATTGTCTTGTTTTTCCTTCAATTGTCCAAATGCCTACCCATCTATTTGTGATTAAAATTAACAACGTGACGTTGAGATTACACTACCAATCGGTTACATATCAAGTACTTTACCCTTTGGGAAAACTTTAGTCCCACTTCTTAATGTGGAAAAGAAGACGCGTGCTTAGGCCGTTGGGATGTATATGGCTCATTCTTAGGGTGCGCATGACAATGGTTTTATTTTTTCTATTTTTCTATTCCAAGTAATAAGTTTGAAACAGAAATCTGTTTGATACTGTAAATTCATTTTCTATTTCCCGGATGTATTTTGTGCCTAGAAATAGGATTAAAAAATAAAAAATATAAGTTTTTTATATTTCTGTTTCTGAAGAATTTTTCTCATTGATCACTCCCTCTCTCGCGCCCCAGGCCGCCAGTTGCCAGCTCTGTTCTCCCTTCGCCGTTTATCTCGTCGGTCGTCAGTACCCGACTTCGGTTTTCCTAGTCGCCATTCCCTGGACAAGTCCTAGCGGCCGATAACCGTAGAATTTTTTTTATGTTATCAAACGAATTTCTTGATCGAGAACAAAAGTTTTGTGTCATTATCAAGTGCTAGTCTCTACTTAGAAAATTGATCTTCACAGCTTTAAGTTCTTATAAGAATGCCCTTCGGGCTATATATATATATATATATATATATATATTTTAAATGGACCTAGTTTTTCATTTTTTTTTTCTCTTGTAAAAGACAAAATAAACATTTCTAATACATGAAAAAGTACTAGGATGCATGTATGAGTTGTAATAGAGAAGTCTAACATCGGAGAATTGATGTGATATGGAACAGTTAATATACCTTAGTTGGCTTATAACCTATTGGCTTAAGTTTTTGAGTGAAGGTGGATCCAACTGGATATGTTAACGGGCCCAAACTTGAGATCCTTCTTGACAATCCCCTTGGGTAAATGTATTGGACTTCTACTATGTGCTCACAACAAATAGTATTAGAGTTGATGATTGATTGGTGGGACCCCGTATTTTTGTGTTTGGCAAATATCTCAAGGAATAAATCTGGTTACTGCAAATATCTCAAGAAATAAATCTGGTCACCAACCCGGATTCCGGGCAACATGCCTAATGGCAGCCTTCATGATTCGGTCTAGAGAAAAGAGATCAGGGATGAGAGTGGACGTTGATAGATATTCAAATTGAGCTAATTTTGGTGCACAAGGATACCAGAACTAAGGGGAGCATGGAGCTTACACATGAGGAAAAATTTGTTATGATATACGTGTGAGTTGTATTGAAGAAGTCTACGCGTGAGTTGTATTAGAGAAATCTCACATGGAAAATTGATGTGGTGAGAATTGATGTGGCGTGAAGCAGTTAATATATCATAATTGGCTCATAACTTAATAACTTAAGTTTTTGAGTGAAGATAGATCAGTTCAAACTTGAGCTCCCTCTTGATGATCTCCTTAAGAAAAAGTATCAGACTTCTACCACATGCTCTCAACAAAAAGACTGCTACAATACCCAATTTATCTTCTCCCTTGCTTGATGGTTACATGCTGAAGTAAATGCTCTCCTGACAAAATTTTCCGCATCAATAAAATGACCGTGGATATAAAAGAAGGAGAAACGCGCTTGCAAGAGAGGTGTCCTATTCAATCAATGAAAGGCTTGATGTAATTGAAAAAGAGATGAATTTTGAGAAGCATGAGGGACCAGCTTCAAATCAAGTCCTTGAAATCCAAAAAATGTAGCAAGAGAGGGTAACACCATCCATTTTTAGATCTTGTAAAACGAGCCACAAATCTTAGGCTCGGTTTCTTTCGCGGGAAAGAACTTTTAAGAAAATGCTTTCTGAATTTTTCGGAATTTGTTAGATGGAAAATAAACTATTTAAGGAAAATATTTTCTACTTATTAAAAAACACATTAAAAATGGGGAATATGTTTTTCTCCTTTTGGAAAGAGGAAAATATTCCCCTGATATTCCCCCTCATTCCTTTTTTTAAAATCATTTAAAAATTGATGTTCTTAAAATTTTATTTCTATTGTATATTTTTTATTTTCTTTTTTCTTCATCTACGATCGCTGACCAAAGCTACTCGCCCAAGGCCAGCGAGGTCAAGCTCAAGTGAGCGATCAAGCTTTACTCGTCAGCCTCAAGCGAGCTCACCTCTCTAACACCTCGCTTGCCTGCCTCGAGTGAGCTTGGCCTCGCTAGGCTTAAGCCTCGCTGGTGGCCTTAAGCAAACCACTGTGGTTGGTCACCAGTCCCAATAGAGAAGGAAAGACAACAAGAAAATAAAAGTAAAAAGTATTTCTGTACAAAAAAAAAATTATTAAAAATCAATTTTGTAGTGTTTTTAGGAAAATTAATTCCTTATCAAACAATAGAAAATATTCTCTAGTTCATTTGTAGGTCTCAAATCGGAAAATATTGTCAAGTATTTTTCAGAAATATTATATTTTTCTCGAAACAAACGGAGGCTTAATGGTAATCATACTGGTAAGTTCGTCCAAATTCTTAGCAATCTTTAGGATTGACCAAAGAAGCTACAATACATATTGATGATAAATTATTTGATGAGCTTTTAACAGTGAAAAGGACTTTACATAAGCCCGATTATCCACATAAAATAAAATAAAATAAAATTCAAAGGATATTCCGTGAAGGCCTGTAGTTAGTTCTTGGTGCCTTCCTCTAGTTTCGGTTGTGAAAAACGTGTTTAAAAGGATAGATGAATGGGTCTCATTAATTTCTATGATAGCAAATGCAGGAGGATATTGTCTATACACGACTAATGAAGTATGCGAAGCCTCTCTTATATAGGCACGTTCAGATGTTTTGCAAATTCTTATTGGTGCAGAACGATAGAAAATTAGGAGGAGCAACTCACACCCGAAGGGGAGATTGTTAGGAGCATGTGTGAATTATATTAGAGGAACACACATTAGAGAATTGATGTGGTGTTGAACAGTTAATATATTGTAGTTGGCTCATAACTCATTAACTTAAGTTTTTGAGTGAATGTGGGTCCAACTGAATATGATAATTGGCTCATACTTGGGCTCCCTTTTAGCAATCGCCCCTGGATAAGGTATCGGATTTTTGTGCTCCTAACAACTGGTAGAGCTCAGATTACCAACAGGTCTGGATCCAATATCCAAATGGAGAGATACGGGTTTTGCGGTTCTGACCCAAGGCCCGATGTGTGAGGGGGAGTGGTCGGTTTATAAGCGTGAGTGAAATATTTAATTTTTGAGCTAACTTTTGAAATGAGTGAGACCCAAAACCATCAAATACAAATGGAGATGAAAGTGTGGCGAGGGAAAAACTTTAAGCCTTATGAATCTGAATAGTCGTCAAGATTTACCCCCCCACAAAAAAAAAAAAGGACTAACCTTATAGAGAATCGAGGCATTTAAAAGGAAACATGGAAGAGAACCTTGTTGTCCTCAGGTAAACCCACGACTCGTTATAATTGTCGTTTGATTTGTGGATTAAAAGCCCACGAGGCTCGTGCTTGTCCACAAAAGTATCAGTGGGAACAGAAACTTCATAGAGTACTTATCGAGGATGAGGATGAACCTGCTGACCAACAGATCAGCAGGAAGTCGAAAATTTCGGACTCTGAGGTTGAATATTTCTATGAAGTTTTCTAGGAATATGAGACAAACGAACAAGGTTCAAATCAATGGAGTGAACAATTATTCATGATGAACTCGTGTGATCAAATGGTGCCCTTAGGAAGTTTTCTAGGATAACAGAATTGTTTGAAGAAGGTACACGATTACAGACATGCGATAGGTTAATTCCCTAGAATGAACGTGTCCTAGGAGTTAGACTATGGTGAAATATATTTGAGCATGCATCCGGAGCAATTACTGCCTCCCAGACCCAATCAAGGGGAGGAAGAATAACCTTATGTTGGGAGAACTGTCTACACCCTCTAGCATTGAAAGATCGCAGCTCGTCAGGGAGATGTAAGATTTTTGAACCTCTAAAGGCATGCTTGGTAACGTTTCTGTTAAAAAAATGATTCTAATTAGAATCAATTTTTTTATTTTGTTCCTTGAATGAGTTTTAGAAAATCAGATCGTGTTTGATAGCTGCATAAAATTTATGTTTCTAGAACAGAAGTGCGTTTGGTAACTGCACAAAATTTATGTTCTAGGAAATAATGTATCTTCTCAATTTGTCATTTAAATCGAATAATTACATATTCACATTTGATGCCATGCGGATAGCGGACCTAAGCAATTGATACCATGCTGATGGTCACTAATGCAGTATGGTACTCCGACTACAAATCAGGTAAATCTTAGGAATCAAACACAGGATTGGCTAGTTGAATGGACCCATTTCCTACTTTTTTAGATTTTTTTTGAAATTTTCAAATTTTTTTGGAGCAATTTGCCCAGTAGGGGCAAAATTATCAAAAATAAGATTGGCTCGTTGAAATGACCCATAATTTGAGACTTTTTTTGGATTTTTTTATGATTTTTTTGAATTTTTTTAAAATTTTTTTAATTAATTTCTGAAATTTTTATTTAAGAAAAGCATCTAGACCGAGTTGGGTTGACCTGGCCCACGCCTTGCAGGCGCTCGACAAAAGTGGAAGAAAACTATTGTTGCCTTTTTTATTCTTAAAAGTGTTCTTTTTTTGGAGAAAAAACTTTTTGTTTCTTATTTTTGGTCAAAAAGTGTTTTCGAGAGCAAAATCAAATTCAGGATCATTTGCGTTACCAAACATGTTTCTGATCCTAATAGAAACAAAGAAACGGAAACGTTACTAAACATGCCCTAAATACCCCAGTATATTGTACAAAAAGTCAATCAGGGAAGAGATTGCATTTCCACGATCCGTAAACTCGAGAACTCCAGAAAGAAGAATCATAGGATACGAATTGGTTAATCTGCCTGTCAATGAAAGAAGAGGATACGTTGTTCAAGAGAGGATAGCGTCCGAATGATACTGCACTCCTAAGGAGAGAAGATTCACATTCTAAGACACATCCCTGAAGTTGTCAGAACTTCTAAAAATATAGCAAGGCAACGGTCTATAGCCATAGACGAAATTTGGGATATGATTGAACCTTTCCCACATTCTAAGACATATCCCAATTATTTTAAAAGTTTGAGTTGTTAAATGAATGCACGATTTAATATTAAATTATTCTATCAAAAAAATCCCGGCAACCGAGTTAAAATTATAGAATGCACCGTAGACATGTTAAAGGAATTTGATCTTATCTATTCTCCAAAGGTTTTATTAGAGACAGCTTTAGTCTGCAGAGTAGGCGTGAGGAAAGGCGTGAATGGTTACAGACTAGATTCAACTTAACAAAGCAACAAAACACGAAGTGTGTATTTCTCATACTTTATCATTAAACTGAATGTATACTTGTCAAGTTATATTCCAAATAGTGTATTTAGTTAATAATTATTTGGGGGTATTTTATTTTCATCTACTTGTTCGAAATTAGAATCACCATAAATAATTTTGTCAAATTGAGTTGATAATTTTACTATCATGAGCTCTCTCTCTCTCTTTTTTTTTTTCCTCCAAACAAACGTATATTTTCAAGAATATGTACTTCAACATACATCACAAATCAGTAAAACAATTCTAATTGATCGAATATGTGTCATGTGACACATATGCCACGTGGCAATGACGGAACAACCCAGCATATGGGCCGGATCTAGCATTGGCCCGGTACGGGAAAATCCCGTGCCTGAGCCGGGCACGGCCCATTGGCCGCTCCTCACTCTGCCCCAAAACTCAAACCAAAATTCACCCCTGCCGGACGAGAAAATATTGCATAGTCCTGTCTTTCCACGTCAGCTAATCGCCACGTGTCCACGATGGAGCCCACTTTTTAACTTTAATCGCTCCCCTCCGTCACTCTCGTCTCTCCGTTTCTTCTTCTCGTTTCTATTACCTCTCTACACCTTTTCCTATGCTGGAGTCTCTCTCTCCCAAGGTCCCAGCCGAGAATCCAGGAAGAGGGAACAAAGATGCAGAATATTTGAAGATCTGAGAGGCATCTCGAGACACAGATTGACGATGCAGAAATTCTAGGAGAGTTTCTGGAAATGAAGATGAAGGTAAGCGATTGAGAGAGCTGCTTAGGTCCGGAGAAATCTGGAAAATGGCCCCATCAGCGGAGATTAAAACCGAGAAGAGATTGAGAGGGAGAGGGTTTGGCTCGGTAGTTAGCAAATCTGGAAAAGCTTTTGGCTAATGGAGAGAGAGTGTTGGTGGCCGGCAACGAAAGAATGCAGGTTTGAAAGAACTCGAAGAATGGAGCATAGACAGAGAAAGAGGGTTGATGCTTGGCCCCAATCAGAAATTCTGGATACCTTAGCAACACACAGAAAATCGAAAGAGAGACCGCAGCAAAGGAAAATATGGAAATACTAACGGAGAGGAGAGAGATAACAACGGAGAAGAAAGAGTGACGGAGGGGAGAGAGTATAGTAAAAAAGTGGGCTCCACCGTGGACACGTGGCGGCTGATGAATAAAGTGATGGTGCCACGACTACGCCTTATTTTCTCCCTTCCGTCTGAGTCTGCTGGAAAAGGATCGTCTCCCTTAATTTTTTTTTTTTTTAAGGCAGGATCCTCAACCGTCATATCATCCCCTATAAAAGGGGATGATCTAATGGACCAAAATCTCATGCCTTAAAAAAATAAAGCAGGGGATTCAGATCGGGGATCTGAATTTCCTAACATCAAGGATTACCTATCATGATCGATCTGGATTGTTCAATTCAAAATGAACATTCCAGGTCAGTCCACATCATTTCCCACTAAAAAAAAAACTGTGGATTGATATGGGTCGTCCATTTTGAATTAGACAGCTCAAATTTAATGACACCCATAACATCATGTTAGGAAATCCTTTCTCCCGGATCGAAGTCTGCTCCTTTCTGGCTTTGCCACGGAATCGGATACACTGCCTTAGTTTTTCTAAGGCAGCATAATCCCACCATTGATATAAAAACTAAGGCAGCAAATGCCACTGCCCCACGGGCCATGCCCGTCATCATAGCACTCCCCCGCCATCACAGTGAAGGGATTGCATGCCCTTCCCTTATAAGGCCAGGCACTGCCTTTTGAATCTGGACCATCCGTGTTATGAATGAATAACTCACATTATTACTAAAAACATAAAAAATAAAAAAATCCAAAAAGTTGTTCCTTAAAAATAAAATATCTAGGCCGTCCATTTAAAAACGAATTGCCAGGATCCCAAGGGCAGGTGCCTGCCCTTCTAAGAGAATGGCAGACGATCCGGATCCGCTGTCACAACCCACCATCGTGACGTACCCTCACCACCGGCCGAGCCTAGCGACGGCCGATCTGCGCTCGATGCCCCAGATCTGGGAAGGCGAACCTTGATTCTTTACCTAAAGCCGCTTGACACAGAGAGACGGAGAGGGTCTGAGCAGCTGGGGCACTGTGGGGACGCGAGCACTCGGGCAGCGGCATGTCAAGAATCTGCAAAGACGCGGTGCTCTATTTCGTGTGCGGTGAAAGTGTGCTGTCTGAGTGTCTGATGAGAGTGCTCTCGCGATGATCCCAAAACTTAGAGAAAATTAATAGGAAAAGATTTAGACTAATTGAATTGAAGTAGTAGAAGAGTTGTCACGTACACATTTTCCTTCACGGTGAACTCCCGCCCAGACAAGTTACCAGCATCGAGAAGAGCTTTCTTCCATCTCTTCACTTTCTCTGAATCCCTCCCGAACTTCTTCTCATGATCTGCCATAGCTTTTCCGTAACTCTGCTCGTTTCTCGGTGTTCTCACTTCTCTAGGTTCCACCTTGTAAAACACCGGAAACACAATCAGGTCATTCTTTGCCTTGCAATCCATGATTTTCGCCACCTCGTCCAAACACCATGGGGAGGAAGCGTAGTCTTCAGAGAAAACGACAATTGCAATTCGCGACTCCTCGATCGCCTTCATAAGTGTGGATGATATCTCCTCTCCCATCCTCAGTTCTTCACTGTCAATATAAGTATATATTCCTGACCCGTCAAGAGCTTTGTAGAGATGACTGAGGAAGTTGTTGCGGACGTCAGTACCTCTGAAACTCAAAAAGACTTGGCAACTCTTTCTCGTCCGGGAAGATGAAGAAGAAGCAGTAGCCATTTGAATCAGGAAACTGGGGAGGTCAACAATGAGATATCTGAAGATTTGGTATTTTGGTTTTGGGTAGTTTGTTCACCATTTGATCTTCTCGTCGAATCGTTTTATAGCGGATGCAGTACTTTCTTTTCTGTGGGTCAACGAAGGATACTACTAGGTCTTTTCATAATAATATTGTGCGCGTCAAGCGCTTGAAAGTGTGCGCGAAACTTCTCCTCGTTAGTTAGAGATCTGATGAACGCAAATCTTTCTTTTATGTTGAATCTATTATTAATTAAATTATTGAATTTGACTAGTCAAGATAATTTTTTTTATTACTCCCCCATTGGTGACCAGCGTTCTGATCGAGACATCGGGGAAAGAAAGCCTTTCAGATTCCCCGCGGCATCCAATGTTCGATGCCAAAAGCAAAAATGACAAGGAACCTGCTTTTCCTTCTACACCCATTAAGGGCCTGTTTGGTTCAGCATTTGGCCAAGAAACTTTGAGGAAATGCAAATACTTTTAGGCTAAAGATATTTTCCAAAATGCAAGTAGTGTTTGGCAAAATATTTTTTAGAAATGCATTTGAAAGCAACTTTGGCGTAAATGCCGTTTGGTGAAAAATATACTTTGTAAAATATTTTTACTTTTTTTTATAATAAAAAAAAGTGGCGGCGGCGGCGGCGGCGGCCGACGTCCGGCAATCGACGGCGGCTGGCGAATGGCGGCCGCCGGCCGGCGACCGGCGTTCGGCGACCGGCGTCTCGCGACCGGCGTCTCACGACCGGTGTCCGACGATTGGCGTGCGACGATCGGCGGCTGCGACGGCCGGCGTCCAACGATCGACGTCCGGCACCGACGTTCGGCGACGGCGTCCGGCGGCGGCGGCATCCGGCGACTTGCGGCGGCGGCGTTCGGAGATCGGCGACCGGCGGCGGCGGTTACGTCCGGCGTTCGGCGGCGGCGGCGTCCGGCGGCGGGTGGCGGCGGCGTCCGGCGACCGTCGTCCTGCGATCGACGGCGGCCGACGATTGACGGCGGCCGACGACCGGCGGCGGCGTCCGGCGACCGGCGGTTGCGTCCGGCGGACGCGTCTGGCGACCGGCGGCGGCGGTTGGGTCCGGCGTTCGGCGGCGGCGGCGTCCGGCGACCGACGGCGGCAGCGTCCGGCGACCGTCGTCCGGCGATCGACCGCTGTCGCGACCCGTCCGAAATCGGACGCGGCTAATGGATTACCGATCGCGGGCCCCCACTCTGAAATGTGGATCGCGGGTTTTAGATCGGCGCGGGCCCTCCCAGGCCCATACCAAATCGCGGCGGGAGTATATCTTTAAGGATTCGACGATAAGAGTCGATCGCTTTCGACCTTAGTGTGGTCGTGGTGGCATGTGCAACTTGTGCATGCATTTGGAGTCGCCACCGGTCTTTCTTGGAGGGTAGACCGGAAACCTTACTGACCGATTGGGAGAGATCGATCAGTTCTGCGGAACCAGAGATTTTGGGTTCGGGGACTTGGTTACGTCGGTGTCATTACCAACGCCCTTTCGGTACCTAACGCGAGTGATTTTCCTGACTAAGAGTTCATGCAGACGCAATTTTGGGTGAGATAGGTTTGATTCAGGGTTTCATGCAGATTGGAATACTAGTCCTATCAATCACAATCAATTTAACGAGAGCGCAAGTCAAGTGCATAAATAAATCATGTCAATGCACATCAATTTCAATCATTGGCCTCCTAGTATAGCCCTAAGGGCTTAGGGAAGATGTGATTTAGGGTTAGGGGTAAAATGGGAAGATTCGGGGATAATTAGCCCGAAGGGCAAAATTGTCATTTTTGGAGGGTTTGGATACCGAATTACCCAAAATATTCCATGGCCAGTTGATTGTGGCCATTTCCCATTTTTGAGAATTTTTTGGAATTTCTTGACTTTTCTTCAATTTTTGGAAGACAATTCGCCCAAAGGGCGAAATCGTCATTTTCAAGAAGGTTCGGGGTTCAAAACACCCGAAATGAGTCTTGGCCAGTTGTTTGTGGCCATTTCCTATTTTTTGGGATTTTCCTGGATTTTTTAGAAATTTTTTTGGAAGACGGTTTGCCGAAAGGGCAAAACCGTCATTTTTGGAAAGATCGGGGGTCAAAAGACCCAAAACAGGTCGTGACCAGTTGAATGTGGTCATTTCCTATTTTCTGGAATTTTTTAGAATTTTTCTGAATTTTCCGAATTTTTTGAATTTTTTTATTTTTTTATTGATTTTTTTGATTATTTTATTTTTTTTTTATTATTTTCTGAATTTTTTAATATTTAAAAATATTTTCCGGGCCGGGTCAAACCCGGCCCACGCCTCTCGGGCGCCCGGCCCGACCCTAGGGGTCGACACCGGCCTAAAACGACACCGTTTTGATTTTTTAAAGCATTTTTTTCTATTTTTTAACAATTTTTTTGATTTTTTATCTATTTTATTTAATTATCCGAAAATTCCCCGGATCGGACGATCCACGTCGTGCCACGTGGCTTCGTCTCGTGCGTCCGATCAAATACTAGATCGGACGTCCCTCAGTGAGCCACGTGGCCAAATCGTAGCCATCGGATCAAAAATCAATTATTTTCCCTTTTTTAAGAAAACCAATGAATCGGACGCTCCACACTGAGCCACGTGGCCACCTTCGGTGCGTCCGATCTTGCACTAGATCGGACGTCTCTCAGAGTGCCACGTGGCGCGATGTCGTCCGCCGGATTGATTTCTAATTAATAATCCGAAAATCAATTATTGTTATTCCAAAAATCCAGGATCGTGACACGTGTCACGATCCGGACCGTCGATTTCGTTTTGTTTTAAAATGAACGGACCGACCCCGCCCGGCTGACGTGGCGCCTACGTGGCCGGCCACGTCAGCCGTTGACCGGTTGACCGGTCTTCGGTCGCCGGAGAAGACGACCGGCGACTCGCCGGAACAGTAATTATTCCGGCGAAGTCGCCGGAAAATGCCCAAAACCGAACCAAAACTCAAAATTTTTGGGAAATTTTTGTGGCGTTCGGACCCTCCGCACCTCAACATCAACATACACACGAAACATGGCAAATTTTACGTCGGGAAACGACCGAACCGGACCCCCACAGTCCCGGCGCCGGCGAGGTAAGTTACAGATTTTTTTTTTTTTTTTATCAAAACTCAATTCTAAGACCTCGAACAGCATTTAAGCAAGGTTTGGGGACTTACCTGAGGGTGCCTAGGCCTCGGCGACCGCCTTCCTCGCCGGACCGGGTCTTCGGCTTGGTCCAAAAACGGTGGAGCTCCGGCGACCGGTTTCGCACGGTTTTATTGCGAGACAAAGACCAAAACGAGCGGAAGGACAGTGATAGTGGAGCGTAGGGACGGAATACGCATCAAATGAGGCACGAGGAGCCCCGGCCGAGACTCAAAAAATACAAAGCCCATTCGGGCATTTCGTCGAACGGGTGGTGTGCATGCGAGAAATGGAGGTCGGGGGAGAATACCGACCTGCTCCGGGCTCGACGGCGATGGCTGAAGCTCTGGTGAGGTCCCGTGGCGTCCGGGGAAGCTTCCTCGACCTCCGGTTTCTCCCCAAACTTGCGCAAAAAAACCCCCTCCCTTTCCATGGCCGAGCTCGGTTTTAACCGAGAATCTCCGCCGGTTTCGTGGCCGACCGGTCTGCCTCCACGCCTGCTGAGATGAGTGTGGCCCTTTTGTCGATGTCCCCCACGCCCGCTTGTCCTTTTCTCCTCGAAAAACCGCTCCCCGCAGTCTCCCCATCTTTCCCTGTTTTTGCCCATGCTCGGCGTGCTGGGTCTGCAACAATGTTGCAGACCCGGTCGGACCGGGCCGGGTCGGGTCGGACCCGACCGGCCCGGTTCGACCAATTCTTTCAAATCGGACCCCAAATTGACCTATTTTCGTGAAATTGATGGCATAATCGGACTCCTTGACACATTTTCTATCAAATAAGGGTATTTTCACGAATCGATTGATTGAAATTTTATGAAAACCCCAAATCGTCCCTAGGATCCGAAAATGAATTCCACCAAATCGAAGGTCCAAACGATCGAATTATTCAAAATTGAGCCCACCAATGGATTAAGCATGATGAAAACTATAGGGTAGAGGTGTTTGATTTTAATGGGTGTGCCCGTGTGAAATTTAATTTCACAAATTGTAAAACCGGGGACTAAATTGAAAGATTTTTATGTAATTAAGCCCTTTTGGTTAAAATTGATCAAATTGGAGGGCCAATTGACCCAATTGCATTTCAATACTCTAGAATCCAATGTCATAGCTTATAAAAACCGAGAATTGAAAATTAAAAGACTCGAAAAGGATTTTTTAGGCCCGGTTCGGGATTAGGTTTGTGAAGGAACCCCATGAACCGAGCCAAATTTCCCTGGTAAAAAGTGAAAATATTAAAGAGAAAATTAAAATAAAATTTATGAATATTGTTTGTAATTTTCTGACCACGAATGGTATTTTTCCTGATTTTTTGGGTATTTTTATAATTAAATAAATTCCAAAAAATATTAAAAAATTCAAAAAATATTTTTTGTTCAAAATTGGTTCCTAAGGCTAGGCTAAGGCTCTCAGAGTTGATTTTGCAATTTTTTGACATTTTTTGCTATTTTTAATTAATTTTAGAAATAAAAACTATAATAACGGATGGTCAAAAATCAGGTGTCAACAACCGCGGCTGGCTAATGGCGGTCGCCGGCTGCCGACAGGCGTCCGACGACCGGCGTCCGGCGGCGGCCGGCGTCCGGTGGTGTCCGGCTGCGTCCGGCGGCCGACGTCCGACGACCGGCGTTCAGCGTCCGGCGTTCGGCGGCGGCGGCGTCCGGCAACCGACGGCGTCTGGCTACCGACGGCGTCCGGAGACCGACGGCGGCAGCTTCCGGCGACCGTCGTCCGGCGTTCGACCGCGGCCGGCTAATGGCGGTCGCCGGCTGACGACAGGCGTCCAGCGGCGGCCGGCGGTGTCCGGCTGCGTCCGGCGGCCGACATCCGGCGACCGGCAGTCAGCGTCCGGCGTTCGGCGGCGGCAGCGTCCGGCGACCGACGGCGTCTGGCGACCGACGGCGGTAGCGTCCGGCGATCGACCGCGGCCGGCGAATGGCGGTCGCCGGCTGACGACAGGCGTCCGACGACCGGCGTCCGACGACCGGCGTCCGGCGGCGGCCGACGTCCGACGACCGGCGTTCAGCGTCAGGCGGCGTCCGACGATTGGCGTCCGGCGACCGGTGGCGGCTACGGCCGGCGTCCGGCGATCGACGTTCGGCACCGGAGTCCGACGGCGGCGTCCGGCGACCGGTGGCGAGGCCGGCCACCGACGACGGGAGGCGGTGACGGTGATCGGCGATGAACGATGGCGGTTGGAGGCGGCAAGTGAATGTGATAAAATTTTTAAAAAAAAATTAGTTGCATTTGAGATGCAACTTCCCAAAGTACCTCCAGAGGTACTTTAGCCTAAAGGCCTTTAGAGGGCATTTGAGATGCAATTGCATCTGTCCAAAGTGAGCCAAAAAATGAACCAAACAGCATTTGCATTTGGCCAAGGGACTTTAGAGCCCCAATGCTCATCTCAAATGCTGAACCAAACAGGCCCTAACTTTAGCTCTGCACTGTTGCATCATGTGGACATCGATATTGAATTCTCATAAAAGGAAAAGACTTTCTGGTTAAACGTTTTAAAAAGATACGAAGTCTTCTCCTCTCACCTTCTCCCTCCGTCCGTCTTGGCCTTCCTCCGGGGAAAGGCGTGGATGTTATTATTTAAACTACGTCTATTTTAGAGTTTTATTTAAAAATAAAAAATAAAAGCACTTTAAGTCATTATCCAAAAATTTTCCAACATTAAGTCATTATCATTGTCATAAAAATTTGATTGAATGATTGATTGTGAGGACTATTGACCTCACTGGCGGCCAATTTTCTTAAAGTTTGATTGAATGATTGGTTTCTCGCGAAGTAGTTTCCATCTCTTCAGTCCTTCATTTTTCTTTATGTTATATTGGAAAATGAAGCTTCTTATCTGATTAGAAAAACACTTTGCTCCGAATACACGGAAAAATTGTGAGTGTGGACCGATGAACATATAGATGGGAAGAGCGGACACAATCAATCAGTAGTTCCTCGACCAAAAAAAAAAAATCAGTACTTCCGGCCAAAAAAAGAAAAATCAACAGTTGATTATTTTCTTGTCCTTATAGAATTAAAGGTGCTTTGAGATCTTTGATGCCATCGTGTACACTAATATTGTAGGTAGAGATGGCAAATGGGTGGTTTGGATCTGGTCGAATATGATCCGACCCATATTGACATATCTGACCCATATTGACCCATATTTAATAACTCAAACCCGACCCGACTCGCGACTGACCCATACCCGACCCGACCCATTTTGACTCATATTATCAAAACAAAACAATATTTTAAGAAAATCATATTACAAAAATACTTCCCGACCCCGGTCCCTACAACGGCCCCCACCCGGCCCCGACCCTGGGCCCTGTCCCTGATCCCCGGCCTCGGTCCACCAGCCTCGGCCCTTGGCCCCGTCCTTGATCCCGAGTCCTGGCTTCTAGCCCTCAGCCCCGGGTCCAGGGCCCCTGCCCTAGGCCCTCTGCCTCGAGACCCAATTCCGGGACCCAGCCCCCCGCCCCCATCTCCGGGTCTCGATCCCGACCCCGGCCCCGGTCCCGGCTCTAGAACCTAGCCTCGGGACAAGGCCCTGGCCCCCGGCCTAGGCCCCAGCCCCTGGCCTGGGCCCCAGCCCCTGCCCCAGGACCTGGCACCTGCGCCTGGACCCGGCCCCCGGCCTAGGCCCCAGCCCCTGCCCCCGGACCCGGCCCCAGCCCCAGTCATGGCCCCGACCCCCGAACTCGGCCCCCGCCTCGGGACCTGGCCCGTGGACCTAGCCTGTGGACCTGGGCCCCGGACCCTGCCTGGGCCCTAGCCCCGGTCACAACCCCGAACCCGGTCTCGGCCCCCAGACCCGGCCCCGGTACCTTGCCCCGGGACTAGGCCCAGGCCCCCGAGACCTGGCCCTGGCATCTAGACCCTGCCCCGGCCCTAGGACTCGGCCGAGGCCAGCAGAACCTGGCCTCGGCACCTGGACCCGGCCCCTGGCACCCGTCCTCGCCCTTGCCCCCGGACCCGGCCCGGCCCAAGAACCTGGCTCCGGTCACGGCCCCGAGACCCGGCTCAAGAACCTGGCTCCGGTCATGGCCCCGAGACCCGGCCTCGGGACTCTGCCCCGACCCCCGGACCCGACCCTGGACCCGCCTCGACCCCGGGACCCTACCCTAGGCCTCGGCACCAGACCCGAGACCTGCCCCAACCCTGGGACCTTGCCCTAGGCCCGGGCACTGGGACCCACCCGGGCCTCGGGACCCGGCCCCGGCCCTTGCCCTTGTCCCCGGTCCCAGAACTTGGCCCCGACCCCGACACCGACACCTGGACCCGGCCCCGGCTCCGGCACTCGGCACCAAGCCCCGAGACCCGCCCCAGCCTTGGCCTCGGGACCCCATCCCAGCCCCGGACCTGGTCCCAAGATCATTTGTAACTTGTGGAAGGAAGTGGGTCAATATGGGTCGAAAATGGGTCAATGTGGATCAATGTGGGTCGAAAATTGATTTAAGTGTGATCCATTTTTTATGAACTCTTTAAAAGTTAATGACTCATATTTGACCCATTTTATACAAATATGGGTCAAATATGAATTTGTGACCCATATTGCCACCTCTAATCGTAGGTCTCATGCTCAGAGATGTTCGGTACTTTAATATGAAGCATCTTTTCTTTTAACACCTCAGCTACCATCCATGTTAGCTTGGGGTGTGCGCTGGTTTAGAGTAGACATTAGAATTAGAGCAAACCAACCCTGCCCGGGCGATTTTGGCCCATTTTAAGGTCTGCAAGGTATATTTCAAGTTGATACGGTATATTTCAGCTTCTGGCGTCAGTTTAATGTTGAATTTATTGTTAATTAAAATTGTTAATGAATTTGACTAGTCAAGATAAGATGAATTTTGGGAAAAGTGTCAAAAAAATCATAGACCTATTACATTAGTGTCAATTCTATGATGCCCTGAAAATTCGCTTTTTGTAAATCGTCTCAATTTAATTGAATTTCAGTCAGTGTGAAATTTTAGACCGTGAGAGTCTAAGGGAAGAATTTTGGACGATTCTCGAAATATCAGTTAGATTAGATTAGGTTCCGTAATTCTTAGTCGTCGCGTTTTAAGATTGAATCCTCGTGTGTCACGCCTCGAACCCTACTGGCACAATAACATCCCGCGAAAGCCATTTCTTTCCTATAGTCTCCCAGGATCCAATGGCCAACAATTAAAAACTTCTAATGATATATGCATGCGGAAGCGAGAAAATACAAACTCCATACAAAATAAAATCAGATGACTTTGAACGAAAAAAAAAAAGAATTTTTAAAAATTTAATACGAAAAAAAAAACGTAATATTTAAAATTTTGGAATCCAGCTCGAGAGAAGAAAGATGGATGTCGTTGGCTGACTGATAATACTCTAGAAAGAACCCGAGATGCTCTGAAGTCGATGTCAGTGACTGCCCCGCCGTGTTGTCGCCACTTGGCATCGATTCTTCACCGTCGACGTCGACATTCCGATTGGTCTTCTTCTGCTTCTGCTTCTGCTTCTTGAAGCGAGGGCTGGATTGAGAAGAATGAGGGCTTTTGGAAGAGAGTAGAAGGGAGTCTCGAGGATTTGTGACCTCCTCTTCTTGCCGCGCTCCTACTTCCCATGGCTGCCGCTAGGGTTTTAAGGACCATCCCTTGCTTCGCTTTTAAAACCCTAGCGGCTAGTGCCAGCTCCCATGGCCAGTTAGAATGGGCATCGGGCCGGGGTCAGGACCCCATTGCCTGATTTTATCTATTTTTCCCTTTTTTAACTAATCCAAATTTTTTGATGACAATATTCAAAAAGTAATTAGGAATAAGAAATATTTATAAATGAATGAGCAGGCTATTAGGCCACTCATCGATTTAAAAATATATATATATTTAATACAATGTGTCCTCGACGTGTCGAATTTTATTATTTTTGAGAAATGACGTGTCGGTGTATCGTGTCGTGTTTGCGTGTCGGTATCGGTGCTACTTAGGTCCTAACCCAACCCCTTCCTTCATAGAGCCATGTATTATAGGTTATCCGAACCTGCCGGGAGCAAGCCTTCCAGATGACAATTTGCACTTGTTTTTCATGTGGATAACTTCGCATATTAGTTAGAGCATTCGACTTCATTTTGGTTATAATTTTCATTGCTGAATTACTGACTCTAGTGCATCGTGGAAAGCCCATCTTCTCGTGTATAAACTGAAGTTTGAAACAGAAGCATTACAAAATCTTTGGTGAATCTGAGTTATGTCTTCGTTGCAGGGAAGATATGGTATGATGCACTTCAATCTGGTTAGATCTGTCTAGAAGGAAGCGATCAGATCGACCATGTTCAAGGAGCAGTGACAAATGTCGCGATTATGAGTTGGCGAAACATCTGTCAATGGCTTCCAACAAATTGCCATTACAATTGAGAATGCAATCTTATATGGAAATAGATTTTGGTTTCCTTCATTATGACAGGTGAGAAGAGTCTGCAAACCCCCTCATAAAGATATCAACTAATATCTCAAACAAACACCAATGTAGACGACGTGCAAATTCAACCCCTCATGCCATAAAGAAAATTATATCCACTCTTCAACTGGTGCAGATGTCGCTCTTCAACAGGATATGACAAACGTGCTTTTGGCAGGAATACCAATCCCAGTCATAGAAATGAGACTGAAAGAGAGATGCACAAACTAGGGCACATGAGTTTATCCATTCAACAGCTGGTTCAGCCTCAAACTTGGTTATCAATCACGGACTCTTCTTGCTATCCCGAAAATTACAGCAATTGTTGCAAGAAGGGCCTGCACAAAGAACAAGCAATCAGAGGGATGCTCGAATAGAAGATTTTAACTCCTATCCGACAACAAAAAACAGAAGCCTAACCAACAAGCCATGGCAATAGGACCAGGACTTAAAAAGGAGACAACGGCGAGTTTCATGTGGAGGGTGCCGAAGTGAGGAAGGCACATCTATGTTCTTTTTGCCAATTTCAAAGAACCACGGAAATGAGAATGGGAGGGGATAAATATATTCCCGCCAATTGTACAAGCGGCGTAACCGGGCTTCTCTCGGTAGTCCATTCTATGTTTTCAGCGGACTAGAAAACACAACCCAACATACCACGGGATCCCAGCATGAAAGAGAAAGATGACGAACCTTCAACACCACATTCATACAAATTATCTCAGCAGAGAATTGCAGAAATGCGACAGGAGTGGAAGTGGGACATCCATTGTATGGACCAAAAATGAATCCTTTTTACAATCCATTGATATCACATGAAACAACCTTCAAGAAAGAGGAAAAAAGGGGACACGAGCAATCTGTATTATGCTACACATTGTAAAACAATCATGAGATGAAATTCAACTATATCGCTGTGAAACCCTTGATCGATATTATCTAAGGTGAGATTGTGATTGTGGCGGTTAAGGATGTGCATGGCAACCCTTCAGAAACACTCCAGGGAGAGTATTTCTATTCCCAAAGTGTTCCCGGAACACTTTTGGAACAGAAACGCGTATGGTTCAAAAATGTTCCAAAAAAGAATATTTTTGAAGAAACAAAAAAAGCTTGCTTCTGAGTTTTGGAACACTTTTAGAACCATCACTCATAGCCACCAACGCGGCCACCACCCACCGGCAACCGCCGCCGCCTCCTCCGGTTGCTGGCCGCCACCGCCACCGCCGCCGGCCTCCGCCACCGTCGGTCGCCAATGCCAGTGAAAAAAAGTATATTTTTTTTTACTTAGCAAACGCATTTTTTTCCCAAAAATCGTAGCCGGTAATAAAAACACAAAAAAGTGTTTTTGTTGAAAAAATGCTCCAAGGAACAGAAACGTTACCACACACAACCTAAAAAAAAATTCTAGGGGATTGGGAAAAAAAGAAAATAGAGGAGAAAAGAAAGACTTACAAGCACCAGCAAAGACCGAGGCCGTTCTCTCATGGCCATTCTTGGCTAATTGGATAACCTGCAACAATTGATCCCGAGGGAAAACCAAAATTAATCCCAAACAACTTGGTGCTTTATGACCTAAATAGTGAATCAAGCAACCTAACATTCGGAGGATTAAGCGAAGCGAAAGAGCAATCGGTGCGAGAGAGCACTGAAGCTGAGTGAATTAGAAGACTCCATTGCCATTTGTCAGGAGGAAATTTACCTTCAATGTCGCATTTGTCGGGGACAAATTTACACACAGATTCGCAACCAATTGACCAGAGACGACTCGATTGCCCTGGATTCTTGGTGAACTCTTGCAGTTGTTGGCAATACGAAACATCCAACCAGAGCAAATTATGTGGTCGCCAGAATGTAGGAAGGTTGGTAATATTGTTTCCCAGTAAATACAAAGCTCTTAAGAAGGGAAAGCAGGAACGATTCCACAAGAAGTCCACTTCCGTTAGACTGCATCCACGAAGGTTTAAAACATATAACTTAGGAAATCCCAACGTCATAAAGGGACATTCTGGAAACTCGCCTAATTTTGAGCAGCCTTCAAGCGTCAGAGTTTCAAGATTTTCCAACCTATAAATGCTAGACGGGAGGATTGCCAGCTCCTTGCAATATCTTAAATCCATTTCCTCCAAACGGATAAGATAACCTATGGACTCCGGAAGTTCCTTAATAGAAGTCCCTATTAAATAAAGTCCTCGCAACCGCATCATTATAGGTGAAATATCAGGGAATCTTTGCAATTTTGAGCAATGATTAAGATTGAGAAGTTCAAGATTTCCGGACTGGAGCACATCCGGGAAATCATGAAGTTCAGAGCACCCACTTAAATTCAATAACCGTAAGTTGTCGTGCTGTGCAAGTGATTCGTGGGCGCGCTTCAAGTTTTTGCATCCATGGAGATCCAATTCCTCAAGGCATGGAGTACAGTGGAGGTTCGGCATACATACCAGCGACTCGCATTCACTGAAGTTGATGAACTTCAACATTTTAAAGTCCTGCGAGAATAATCCGATTAATTTCTATAAATTCAGCATTTTAAAGTCCTGCAAGAATAATCCAATTAATTTCGATAGACATTCTGGATGTAAAAAATATGATATAATTATAAAATCCAAAAGGACTATGATTTTAGACACGAACAAATTCTGGCTATGATAGATTCTTCAAGAAAAAAACTAGTGGTATGTCCATGTACTGAGAATCATACAAAATTTTCTGCATAT
Organism: Rhodomyrtus psidioides; assembly: GCA_021437785.1. Classification (NCBI taxonomy): domain Eukaryota; kingdom Viridiplantae; phylum Streptophyta; class Magnoliopsida; order Myrtales; family Myrtaceae; genus Rhodomyrtus; species Rhodomyrtus psidioides. The sequence continues at coordinate 1,521,191 of JAILYB010000111.1, forward strand.
ATTAAAATAAGAGAACCAATATTTCTTCAGGATCATCTTACAATTCAATATATTTCAATTTTTTTTAACGGAGTTCTCCTATTCTTTTTGCTAACCATTTAAATTCTATCTCTATTTTGGCGAAATTGGATGGATGTCTCATCATCCATAACAATGTATCAGAAAGTGATTTGTGGATATCTTGCGAAAATTTGGTGTATTCAGTTTGTATTTTTGAAAGAATTTGTAACATTTCATTCCCAAAGAATGCAAATCTAGAAGTTCATTGATTTATTTTCAGAATAAGAATATTCACATATTTCTTTATTTTCTTGTGAAAATCTCATTCCCAGCTGTTTGGTTGATAATATATGGTGCATTTATTGTTGCTTCAAGTTAATTATATTTTCCAACTTTTTTAACCTCAATTTCGTTGCATAAATTATTGGTCAATATTTTTGTCTCGACGGTCGATAAATATAGTCTTCTGCGCGCGTTTTAATTGAACCGACGAGTTGCTTGTTTCTTTTGGTTTAACATGACCCGCCTATGAATAAGTCCGACCGGCCTAGAATCTCTCCCATGGCTTTTCGTTTTTTAGGCCAATTTTCTATGTTAGGTCGAACAACAAATACAATATGGACCTGAAGTGGGCCTTAGGATTGTTGAATGGAAAGTGATTGGGCCAAGAAAGTGGTCATGTAACATGTTATATTCATCCCCTGAATCATCAAAATTGAGCAATCAGCTTCTACCCAACAACCCCAAGTTAGTTTGGATGGATGATGCAGCAGACATCTGGGCCTCAAATGTTGGGCTAATTCATCGTTGAAACATACGCATTCATGTAATAGAACCCTCTAAACAAAAATTTATTTTCGTTCTATGATGGATAATTTTGTTTATTTGTAAATGATGTCACATAAGTTTTGTGTGGTTAGATTTTTTTTATTGATCTTTTACTGTTACGCAGTCATGGTATAGCTTAAGCACATCCAGCATTCAAATGTTAAATTACATACCAATACGTTTTTGCTTCAATGTTCAGCTCAAAGTCATTGACGGTCTGAGCTCACCGGTTATCTTTTTTCATTTATGTATGGAAAAATTCTACTTTTCATCATGCTTTTTAACTACTTTTTATTCATATACTTTCAATCGCGCCTCCCTACTTTTAGACTTGGCTAGATTTGATACCCAAGAGACTTGATTAGATAATTTACGTGACTAGAAATACTTGATAAGAAAAATTAAATGCACGTGGATTTGATAGCCTGCATTTTGTGCTTTAATACATGTAAAGAACATAGAAACTGTAGATACTACCAACAAACGTGATCAGATTTAATACAATGTTATAAGTAATGAAAGAAGGACCAAATAACTGCGCACCTCAAATTGTTTCAGCACTCGTTCGATGTTAGTATTCCGCAGATCAAGTCCAACCAACTTCTTTCGACCATCTCCAAATTCTAGAATCGAGGCACAATCAGGCCACTCAAGCCACCTTAACCCCTTAGGGAGATGGATGAGACCTTGGAAAGAATTGTGTACATTACGTAGGATGAGCAACCTCAACGCTTTGCTATTTGCGAAAGCATCGGTACCGATATGCATCTCTTTTGGCTTTGGTAGCTTCAAAACTATGGCTTCTATCTCATTTGTTCCCTGCATATTTTTTGAGCATATTTAGTTTACATGGTAACTACAGTAAATACAATCAAAGATAAGAATCCAACATGAATTCTTGTACACTAAGAAGTCTTACCTTGTGCCTTGATAGAACATCAAAAATATCATCATATTGCCATAACCTGCGGCGTTTTCTAGGATCATCTCGGCATTCTTCTAGTGCAATATTCCTTCCCATTAATTGCATTAACTCATGCATTTGTAAGGTGTCATTCTCTTGTCCAATCAAGGATCTCTCAATGAGAACTTGTATCGTTGTCATTGGATAAAAATCACAACTATCAAGAACTTCTTCAATGTACTTTCTCCTTTGCCCCTCAAAGAAACATGCAATGTGGAGAAAAATCTTCTGTTTCTCGTGATCCAATTCGTCATAACTTACTTTTAGCACATCGTTTATTTGTTTCAGGGAACTTTTGGCAAGAGCTTGCAGGGTTTCTTCCCATTCTTGTTTCCCTCTACCACACAAGAGACCACCCAACTCCTCAAGTCCCAAAGGAAGGCCTCCAGCATAACGTAAAACACTATCAACAAGATTGTTTGCTATTTCTATTTCTTGATTTTCTGGAAAAGCACACTTTTTAAAAAGTTCAATTGCTTCATCATCCTTGAGAACTTTAACTTCATGCTCATGCATATGATCCGAATCTCTCTCATAATAATGTAGCAGATGCCTATTTCTTGTTGTGACAATTATCCTACTTCCTGGATAGAACCAATCACTTCTTCCGACTAAAGCTTTTAACTGATCCTCATCATCTACATCATCAACAATAATGAGAACTCTCTTACAACCTAGTCCCATTCGAATCATCCTACTTCCTTCATCAACACAATGTATTTTTCCATTCTTCCATCCTAATACCTGTGATAGCAATTGTTCTTGCAAATTATCCAAACCACGACGGCGGGAATTTTCTCTGACACCTTCTAAGAAACAAAAACCTTCAAACTCTCTGAAAATAGCGTTATAAATGGCTTTAGCAAGGGTTGTCTTCCCTACACCTCCTTGTCCCCATAATCCTACCATAATGACATCATCCTTGGATTGTAATTTTAAGATTGTCTTAATCTCTTCTACTCGGGAATCTATCCCAACCTGATACTTGGCTACAACTAATGGCATTCGATCCGGTAGATCTAATATTTTCTCGACGATCTGTTGTATAAGCGTCACTTCAGATCTGACAAGGGAAAAGTAATTGAAATTGTTTTTAGAGCAATTCAAAGAAATGAATAAGTATTCAAAGAGAATCACTGAGTAAGAAACAGTTCTGTAATGAATAAGGAGATAAATTTCCAAGTATATTCAACTAGCAAGATGCCCATGTCTACACGGGGGCAAGACTATATTTTTCATGCCATTCTAAATATTGTGTCTTAACCTTTTTTGCATTATTAATAATTCAAATCAATTATTGGATCCAATACCGAATGATAACGGGCATTATTTTGATCTTATACAAATTTCATTTTAATGGGCTTTTTTCCCTTCAATTGTCCAAATGCCTACGCATTTATCTAGTATTTTTCTGTAATGAAAATGAACGACGTGAAGTCGAAGTTGGCTTTGCGAATGAGGTAAATCCTAATAAAAATCAAGTAGTTAACCCTTTGGGACGATTTTATTCCCCACTTTTCACGGGGACAAATTAAGACACGTTCTTTGGCCGTATGGCCTACTGTTGAATCCTATGGAAATTGCCCTGCATCCCGCTGATGGATCCGGATTTCCTACCATTGGAAATCTCCTACCATCTCCTACCATGATCGATCTGAACCGTCCAATTCAAAATGAACAGTTCATATCAGTCCACATCATTTCCCACTAAAAAAACTGTGAATTAATCTGGACCATTCATTTTGAATTGGACGGCTCAGATTTAATATCACCCATACATTTATGGTACCAAATCATTTTCCCCCGCTGATTTGGGGGGGGGGGGGGGGGAGGGAAATCCAACGGTGTCAATCAGCGGGATCCCCTGACCCTAGGGCAGGGGATCCGCACGCGTATAAATTTATCCCGTTATAACCTTTTTCTCTTTATAGCTTCAAGTATTTACAAAAATGACATTAGGGCGGCCATTTCTATCGGTCAACTTTGCGTTGACCTAGCAGCTGTCGCAACTCTCTTTCTCTGTCTGTGTCCCGTCTCAGCCGTCGTCGCCAGCCTCAAGTGACCATCACCTGCGGCTCTCGACCGTCGACCCGGGCTTGACACCCTAGATCTGCGGTCGCGGGCCTGGATTCATCGAAGCCGATTGACACCGGGAGACTGAGAGGGATTGAGGTGACGCGGCCAGGTTGGAGTGGGGATGTGAGCCCCCGGGCGGCAGCGTGTCGAGAATCAGCGGAGACTCGCACTGTTCGCGTGAGCTGTATTTCCTTTAAATTAGGCAATTTTTCTCTGTATTATAGTCTTTCCTGATTTATTGATATACTAGGGTTAGCACATATATTGTATATAAGGTCCATTTTAATGCTGTAAAGATTCATATTAAATATAGAGGAAAATATATTTCTTCATGGTATCAGAGCCCTAGGGTTTGATCCTTAGGGTATTGTACGTCAATCACCGACTACGGCGGTCCCAACGTCGCCGTCTCGCGCCGATCGACTTCGTCCCATTCGAGCAATTCATTCTGCGGACCTGATCTCATGGCCGACGATCAGCCAATTGTGAAAACTGACCAAGCGGATGCTAGTGCCTCGGCTACTGCCATTCTGGCAAACCTGACCGCTGCGATGAAGCAGCTCTTGACCCAGCAGGCTGCGCCGCCGCGCGTTGAAGCTCCTGCTGCATCGATTGCTGTCAAGTTTTATGGCAAAAATTATGGCGTCTGGTCCCAGGTTATTGAGATGTATGTCTCGGGCAAATACAAACTGGGCTATTTGAACGGTGGTTCTCTTGAGCCCCTCCCGACTGATCTGTTTTTTCGACAATGGAAGACCGATGATTCGACGGTGAAAGGTTGGCTTATCAATTCTATGGACCCAGCCTTGATACCAAATTTTATTCGATTTCCTACTGCCAAAGCCGTTTGGGATGCTGTGGCAACGACTTTTTTTGATGGATCTGACACCTCACAAATCTATGATCATAAGAGGCAGGTTTCTCGATTGAAGCAAGGCGGTGGACCCATCGAAAAATATTACAATGATCTTCAAGGGCTTTGGGGTGAGATTGATTTCCTACGTCCTAATCCTATGCAATTTCCGGTCGATATTCAGAGGTACAATGATATTGTCCATAAAGATCGAGTTTATACTTTTTCGGACGGTCTCGATGACCGCTTGGACAATGTTCGTGCTGATGTTCTGAAGATGGATCCATTCCCCACTATTGAGCAAGCCTACGCACGCGTCCGCAGGGAAGTTGTGCGCCAAACCGTGATGTTGACCAATGCTGATGGCTTTCCTACGGGTGCAGCAATGGTCTCACGGGGCAATCGAGGAGACCCATCTCTACAGATGATGGCTGGCAGTTCGGCGGGTAGAGGTGGGCACTCTCGGTCTGCTGTCAAGGCCAAGTCTCAGGTGTTCGGCGGCTGTTCTCATTGCGGAAATTCCAAACACACTAGGGACAGTTGTTTTAAACTACATGGATTTCCAGATTGGTGGGACGATGTTCAAGCGAAGAAGAAGAAATCTGAAGTAGAACTGGGCAAGAGTACAGGGCAAGCATCCTTGGTGACTGGGAGTTCATCTCTTTCCTTAGTCCCGATGGTATCTTCAGCTAATACTTCCACTCTTCCTCCTGAAGGTAATTGTGGTTCTGGTTTTATCATTACTCGTCGATGATGGAAACAATGGATGGATTATCGACTCAGGTGCTACCGATCACATGACACCTCACCTCGATGACCTAGTCAACCGTACCTCACAACGACAAGACAGTGTGTATAATGCTAATGGAAATTGCCATTCAGTCACCGGGGCTGGGAGTGTGGCTCTCACGCCCTCTCTTTCTTTATCTCATACATTACTTGTGCCCTCTTTGTCCAACCGTTTATTATCTATTGGACAAATTACTGATGAGCTGAATTGTTGTGTTCTTATGTACCCGAATTTCTGTTTGTTTCAGGACATTCTCACGAAGGAGATTATTGGGCATGGTACTAAAAAGGAGGGGCTATACATTGTGGATGATCTAAGCTCTGGCTGTGCATATCACACTCCTAGTCAGTCTGTTAGTAAGGAGAATGATGTTTGGTTGTGGCATCGTCGGTTGGGACACCCATCATTTAGATATTTGAAGTATTTATTTCCTAAGTTGTTTCGTGGTTTATCAGATTCTATTTTTCAATGTGAAACATGCATTATGGTAAAGAGTCATCGTGTTTCCTTTCCTTTGAGCTCTAATAAAAGTAGCAAGCCTTTTTGTCTGGTTCATTTTGATGTGTGGGGTGCACTCCAATTACTACAATGGCTGGAATGAGATGGTTTATAACTTTGTTGATGACTGCACACGTATAACATGGTTGTATCTGATGAAGCATAAAGATGAGGCATCTACCATATTTCGCATGTTTCATAAAATGGTTGCTACTCAATTTGAAGCTCGTATTCAGATTCTCCGCACGGACAATGGTGGAGAATACATCAATCAACACCTCACCTCTTATTTTAAGGAACATGGTCTCATCCATGAGACCTTTTGCCCTCAAACCCCTCAGTAGAATGGTGTGGCCGAACGAAAGAACCGCCACATTCTAGAGACGGCAAGAGCTCTTCTTATCGGCGGAAATGTTCCAAGAAGGTTTTGGGATGCAGCGGTAATCACAGCCGTTCACCTGATAAATCGTATGTCCTCTTGTGTGTTGCAATTTCAAACTCCATTACAAACTCTATCTCAGTTTATGCTTCTCCCTTCAGTCTTGACAATACCTCCTAAAGTGTTTGGGTGTGTGGCTTTTGTGCATCTTCACAAGAACCAACGCACCAAACTTGACCCATGTGCGGTACGATGTATATTTGTTGGCTATGGAGCTCATCAAAAAGGGTATCGCTGCTATGATCCGAAGACCAATAAGACACATGTTACCATGGACGTGACTTTTCTGGAGTCCGAGTCCTATTTTTCTCCACCCCAATATTCCTTTCAGGGGGAGAATTATAGTGAAAGGAAAAATTGGTGGGATATTGGCATGGAGGGTGCGGAGTCAGGAGGACATATGGAGTCCGGGGTGCGATTGGGTGGGGCTGGACCATTGACTAGCTCACAAAAAGTTTCAATTATGCAGTTTAATGAGGGGGAGGGTGCACTTGAAGGGGAGGGTGTTCGTTTTTCAGCTGAAAGTGGGGATGATCAGCAGCCTATATCTGCATCTAATGAGCGAGATCAGTCTGCTTCTTCGCAAATTGCCCCATCTTCAGTATCCGACCACTCTTCTGAGAATGATCCTGAGGTAAGCTCTCTTTCTGATCTTGAGGTTTCTGATGATTCTGATTTGGTTGTTAGATATAAACTCCCTGACAGGCATAATCGAGGCAAGCTTCCTAGTCGGTATTCACCGGATGTAGAGGAACGAAGGTCTAAATATCCCATTGCCGATTTTGTGTCAACAAGAAGATTGTTAGAATTTTGCAAGGCTTTTGTGTCAATGTATCAACTATTCAAATTTCGAATAGGGTGGGAGGGGCCTTGAAGGATCCAAAATGGGTCCAAGCTATGAAGGAGGAGATGGAAGCACTAGAAAAGAATCAGACTTGGAGACTTGTAGAGTTGCCAAAAGGGAAGAAAGCCGTAGGGTGTAAGTGGGTATTTACCATTAAACACAAGACAGATGGAACCATTGAGAGATACAAGACTCGATTGGTCGCAAAAGGATACATACAGACTTATGGTGTGGACTATCATGAGACTTTCTCTCCAGTTGCAAAATTAAATATTGTGCGGGTTTTACTATCGCTTGCTGTAAATCTGAATTGGCCATTGCATCAGTTTGATGTAAAGAATGCATTTCTTCATGGAGATTTGAATGAAGAGATTTACATGGAGATTCCACCTGGATATGGGTGTGTTAATAAGCCAAATGCTGTTTGTAGACTGAAGAGATCGTTATATGGTTTGAAGTAGTCACCTCGTGCCTGGTTTGGTCGGTTCAACTCAGCCATGAGAAAGCATGATTATTCCCAGAGCAATTCAGATCACACTTTATTTTTGAAGCAAAGCCAAGGTAAGCTGAATGCCCTGATCATATATGTTGATGATATGATCATAACAGGAGATGATACTGAAGAAATTTCGAGGCTTCAAGAGAAGTTGGCAGAAGAGTTTGAGATGAAGGACTTGGGAGGACTAAAGTATTTCTTGGGTATTGAGGTAGCTAGATCTAAGGAAGGAATTTTCTTATCACAGAGAAAATACGTACTTGATTTGTTGGCAGAAGTAGGAATGTTAGACTGTAAGCCCGCTGATACTCCTATGGTACAGAATCATAAACTTGGAGAGTATTCTGATCAAGTGCCGACTAATAAGGAGAGATATCAAAGATTAGTAGGAAGATTAATTTATTTGTCTCACACTCGCCCAGACATTGCTTATGCAGTAAGTGTTGTGAGTCAATTTATACATGCTCTTAGTGAAGAACATATGAATGCAGTATATCGTATCCTTCGATATTTAAAGTCAGCTCCAGGGAGGGGGATAATTTTTGCAAAGAATGGTCACCTTGTAGTGGAAGGATACACACATGCAGACTTGGCAGGGAACGTAACAGATAGAAGATCGACGTCAAGTTATCTCACATTTGTAGGAGGTAACTTGGTCACGTGGAGGAGCAAGAAGCAAAAAGTTGTGCCTCTGTCCAGTGCCGATGCAGAATTCAGAGGAGTAGCGAATGTGTTGTGTGAGTTATTGTGGCTTAAAGGACTATTGTCCGAACTTGGGTATCCACCGGAGTCTGGGATGAAGTTATTTTGTGATAATAAAGCTGCTATAGCTATCTCTCACAATCCGGTTCAGCATGATCGAACCAAACATGTTGAGGTTGATAGACACTTTGTCAAGGAGAATTTAGATGCTAAAGTAATTCAGTTACCTTTTGTCAAATTTGAAGATCAATTAGCTGATATATTGACCAAAACTGTGTCAAGTAGAGCGTTTCAAAGCTCACTCATCAAGATAGGTATCGAAGACATCTTCTCACCTACTTGAGGGGGAGTGTTGGCGTGATCTGTATTTCCTTTAAATTAGGCAATTCTTCCATGTATTATAGTCTTTTTTAATTTATTGATATACTAGGGTTAACATATATATTATATATAAGGTCTATTGTAATGATGTAAAGATTCTTATTGAATATAGAAGAAAATATATTTCTTCACGCACATGGTGCTCTAGTTTGTGGAAAAATATTAGGTGGGCCGGCCACATGGGCCCCTGTGTCTATCTCTCTCCTCTCTGTCTCTCTTGTGTCAGAGAGGCAGAGAGGAGAGAGATAGACGGTGGGGCGCACTGTGGCCGCCCCACCCAATATCTTCTCCTGGTTTGTGTGCTGCTTAAGTGTGCTCTGTGCCGTGTGAGGGTCTGATGAGTGTGTACGCGTGTGAGGGAGTCAGGGGCAAAGTTACCCCTAACTTTATCGGATCCCAAACCTTAGAGAGCAAAATAAGTTTGAGAAGATTAAGACGAAACGAAAGTTTAAGTCATCTTACATACCCATCAGTAAAATGCCACCCAGAAAAGATAGCAGCGCGAGAAAGAGCTTTCTTCCAAACCTTTACTTTCTTTGAATCTTCCCCGAGCTTGTCTTCATGCTTAGCCATAGCTTCTAAATAAATATCCCTTGGTTCTCTTACTTCACCGGGATTCACTTTGTAAAACACCGGCCAGACTCTGAGGTCTCCTTGCCTCCCGCACTCCATGATTTTCGCCAGCTCTTCCAAACACCACGTTGAAGAGGGGTAGTCCTTGGAGAAAACAACGATCGCTATGTGCGATTGCTCGTTCAACTCGCTGAGCTCGCTTGATATATGCTCTCCCTTTTTCAGTTCTTCATCATCGACCTTGTAATTGCTTATTCCTGCTTCATCCAGAGCAGCGCAGAGCTGCTTGAGGAAGTAATTGCAGACGTTCGAGTCTCTGAAACTCAGGAAGACGCGGTAACCATTACTGGGCTTAGATGAAGAAGAAGCCATTAGAATCAAGGAAGAAAGGAGGTTAACAATGAGCAATGAGTTGCCGAAGATTTGGTACTTTGTTTGAAGTAGTTAGTTCACATTGGATGGTCTCGCTGTATTATGTATACCGGGATGCCATCACTTTACTTTCTGGTCAACAAAGGATGTTAGTAATATTATTTTTTTTTTACTTTTTATTAAAATTAATTTTTCTTTTACTTTTTAGTAATATTACTTTGCGCACCTAAAAGCGTTGAAAATTTGCGTGCAAAACTTTTCTTTGTTGAAGGTCACATCTGCTATGTTAGATATCTGATGGGCACAAATCTCTTTTTTAATGTTTTGGGTTTATTGTTAATTGAATTGTCAATTAATTTGCTAAGTCAACATAAAATATATTTTTATGACAATAATTTCATACCGTCCTGATTGGAGGCCCGACTGATTGATTGTTTTTTGCGGAAAGAAAGTCTTTGAAAAGTGCTGAAATGCGTATTTGGTAAATATCTTAATCCAAACCAAATTAACCTCAATAATAACATCCAGAAGCCGTAAGCCATGAGAGCTGTTTTGATTCCAGATCACATCCAATGTGCAATGCCCGAGCAAAACGACAAGAAGTCTGCTGTGCCATTGCCATTCAATGCATGCGAACGTGATGAGGCCACATAAACAAAAAAGTTAAAAGCATGGCAACAGGATTAGGGACATTACAAGACGACAGGCCTTGGCTAATAGTACGTTAACACTTATTAAAACCCAAAAAATGACTCACCTGTAGAAAGAGCCAATAAAGTCTGAGGACATGTCATGTCAATAACAATAACAATAGAGAGGGAAAGAATTGTATGGACAAAGAGACGGGACAATCAAATGGCACAAAGGTACACGGCCACAAATGACGACGTCAATACTAGATGCTCACAATAAAATGGTCGGTATCCATGCTACAATTATCGATTGAAATAAATCGAAAAGACTAAATAGATATAAATATAAAAAATTTAAGATTCAATTGATAAAAAAAAAAATAGGACTGAATTGACACAATGATAATAGATTTAAGATTTTTTTAATAATTTTTCTAATTTTCTATTTGGAGATGGTTTGCTACAATTAAGGACAAAATGTCATAAATTTAGATTTTTTTTTAACAATTTATAAAGGGTTGGGACACATGGATGTGGCCAACAATATAAACAGAAAGGTTGGGACACATGCTTGTAACAAAGAACGAAAAGTCGTAAATATGGATATTAATTATGAAGATTTTACAAAGAATTATGAAGTTTCGTCATGTCCCAGAGTGAAATTTCATACATTTGAAACTTTATAATTCTGTCGGTTTACAAATGTTTACCACTACACATACTCAAGTACGCAAGATGATAAGAACTGGCTTGCAGTTGATTGGTCTGAAGAAGGCGTAATTCGCAAAGTTGGATTTGAAAAGAAACGAGTTAATATGGAAGACAGGACAGGGACGTCCCCCCCACCCATTCGAGCGGCCTCACCTGCTCCCTTTTCATCGTCATCTCCTTATTGTAAGTTCAATGTGACAATAATTTCGAGGGCTCTCAGCCACATGGATAGTGACAATAATTTCATGTGCTCATCAGCGCCTGACCCTGAGATGTGGAGGCCGCTCACAATAATTTCATGTGCTCATCAGCGCCTGACATTGAACTATCCACATGGATAGATGACGATGAAAAGGGAGCGGCCTCATATAAATTTTGTGACAATAATTTCATACCGTCGTCATTGGAGGCCGGTGAAGACTAGAAACTTTTTTTAATTTTAATTTTTTAAATTATTCTTCTGCCTTTCTTTTCTCTTTTCTTTTTCTATTGTTAAGAAAAAAAAACAAACAAACAAAAAGAAAGAAAGATTAATTATTAGTAAAAAATTAAAAATTAAAAAAGGTTTCACGTCACGTTAGTAGATGTGTCATGTTGGGGTGTGGTTCATACTCTTCATCGATAAGAAAACATGTAGGTCCCGCTTCATGCTAAGCTAGCGGGGGTCCGAGGAAGCCGACTCGGTGAGGGTCTCAAGGGGCGTTTGCCGTGCAAATCGATGTCAACGTCGGTCATTTTCGGTCAAGCCGGATTAACTCAATTGACATAAATACAAAATATTTAGGACATAATTGGCACCAATGCAAAAACGATTAGTTAAGTGTCAATTCCGGCCAAACAATACACGTGGTATTTTTTATTAATTTTTTTGTATAGATGGCGTCAACGTGGCAATTTTCCTTTTCAAATTCAGTCCACATAAAAGCCATCTGAATTTTTAAAATAACAATTAAGTTAATTTTTTTTAAAAAAAATTAAAAATAACCAGAAAATAACTTAAATTTTTTTAAAAAAAAAATTGCCGGCGCTGCTCAACACCAGCAATGGCCGACGATGGGTGGGGTAGTACCCGGCGGGGTCGCCGATCCCTGGCGACCCCCGCGAGCCGGGGTTGGCGAGGCCCGGCCGTGGGCGAGGTTGAGCCTCGCCGTGGCAGGGCCTGACCAGCCTCGTCCAACGGCGACCCGCATCGCTGTGGTGAAGAAGACAGCTCCATGGACCTTCATCACCATGATCGCACTCTACTTTCTCTTCTTTCTCTCTCTCAAAAACCTAAACACAGAACGGAAGTGGGAAATCAGTGGGTTTTGAGCTTCCTTTTATAAGGGCTTCACGATCTTGTTCTAGCCAAATCGCTGGAGCATCTACCTCCAGCCTCCAAATCACACCGATGCCGGTAGGGCGAAGAAATTCTAGGCGGTTCATCCATTCTACTGTGGCAAGATGAACGACACTGACGGTCGAGTGGAGAGCATTGGGCTGGCGTTGGAGAAGGGCGTCGTTTGCGCTCTCTTGGAGACCCAAATGGTCGAAATCGGCCTCGAGTGGAGAGATTATTGAAGCGGGGAGAGGGATTTGGTGAAGGCGGAGTGCGTGGGTTTGGTCGAGCAGGCGAACCAGTTGAAGGAGAACCAGGGTGAAATGGAGAAATTGTGGAAGAATCTGGAAGGGATTTCCCAGATGTTGAAATTGCAAATGTTTGAATCTGGAAGGGAGAGCCTCGATGGGATGGATAAATTGTGGAGGAATCTGGAAGGGAATTTTCCAGATGTTGATATTGTTTGAATCTGGAAATGTCGAAATTGTTTGAATCTGTAAGGGATTTTCCAGAATTTTTTTTGACAAAAAAAAAGGAGAGCTTTTTTGTTTTTTTGGTTGAAGGAAGAGCTTCAATAAAGGCCGCTGCAGATGTTTGATTTTTTTCTTTTACAATTTTTTATTTTTTTTTGTCTGGTTTTACTATTTTTTGTTATTTAGTTAACTTTTGCTACTATTTTTATTTTTTCAGTTTTTATCCTATTAGATGGAATTTTTTATTAGTTTTGGCTTTTTTCAATGTTGACAATGATATCCGGCGAGCCACGTGTGTGCCACGCAAGATTTCCGACGAGCCACGTTGGACTTAGCACTAAAATAAATGTTTTTTTAAAAAATTGACACTTAAGTGATCCAAGAAAAAATATTGGCATTAAAGTGAATGTCGTACACAAATATTGGCAGTTCTAGTGTTCTTATGCGAGAATCCCTCTTTTGTTGCAAACAAATTCTCGAAAGATCAATTCTGTGGGGACATTTCCTTGTAAAAGAGCGCACCTTATTTGTAATAGAATGTTTTTTTTTTTGTAAGGTTTGTAAAAGAATGTTGGCCCCATTGTAAGCCCACACTTGCACGAGGCTTCCAAGGGTACAACCTTTAACTTGTCAAGCAATTTTTTGAATTTGATTCGTTAGGAAGTGAACTCCACCAGATAGATCTGTGAGATTCACTCCAATAAAATTATTTCTATTGCCAGTGTAAATGATGGCTAGCAACAGTATTTTTTATATTTATTTAATTAATAAATCCAAAAGCGAGCCATAGAAATGAAAAAGATTCGCTCTTTGATGTATTAGTTTTTAGAAAACAAAAGAAATATATTAATTATTTGCGCCATCCATCTTTGAAAAGCAGCAACTGTGAACATGGATATTGAGAATACATGTGCACGACTTTGGAAGTTAGCACCTTACTCAACTAATCGTTATTTTACTCAGCAACGCTTAAAAAGGGCCTCCCTTATTTTAATTGGACTTGCTTTAACCAAATTGAGATGGCTTCAAAGGAAATTAGTACAGACGGCCACTTTTTTTATTAGGATGCATGTGTGAGTTGTATTAAAAAAGTCTCATATTGAATAATTAATGTAATGTTGAGCAGTTAATATATCCAAGTTGGCTCATAACTCATTGGCTTAAGTTTTTGAGTGAATGTAGGTCCAACTGGATATATTGATGGGTTCGGACTTGGGCTCCCTCTTGATGATCTCTCCAGGTGAAAGTATCAGACTTCTGTTGCGCACTCCCAATAAATGGTATCGAAGCCGATGGTTGATTGGTGGATATACAATCTGTTCCCGTAAATATCTCAAGAATGAATCTGGTGATTGCGTCTCAAGAAGTAATCTGATAGCAATGCAGTTTGCGGGGCAGTGGGGCGTTATGATGTAGCAACACGGACTCGATGGACGTTGATGGAGATTTAGGTTGAGATGGAGCCAACGCGGTTTCCGGACCAATGGACATTGTGGTGTAGCAACGGGCTCGATTGGCGTTGATGGAGATTCAAGCTGAGATATGTTGGTGCAGAATGATACTTGGATTAAGGAGGAGCAAACCTAACACTGAAACTCATATATGAGGGGGAGATTGTTATGATGCATGTGTGAGTTGTGTTAGATAAGTCATACATTGAAGAATTAATGTGGTGTTGCGTAGTTAATATATTCAAGTTGGCCTATAACTCATTGACTTAAACTTTTGAGTTATGGTGGGTCCAATTGGACATATTGACGGGCTCAAATTTGGGCTCCCTTTTGGCGATTTTCTTAGATGTAAGTATCGGACTTCTGCTGTGCGCTCCCAATATTTTTTTAGCTGAATGCAAAACCTAGTAGAACCACCACCAAAAAAAGAAAGAGAGAGAGAGAAGAAGAAGAAAACCATGACAAAGAGGGGCATCACATCAATTACTACTTACCGGACATTCAAATCCTACCTGGGTAAGCTGCCAGCGTCATAGAGAGCCTTCTTCCATCTCTGCACATAAATAACTAATTATAACTTATTTTCCTATTCTCGTTTGAATAAGCTACAACGGCATTAAAATGTAGACATCAGCAGGGTACATTAAGAGACAACAATGTTTATTTATTTGCTTAATTTGCCAACTTTTCTTATCATTTACAAACTTTCCTTTGTGTTTCCGAGTAGCGCATTAGGGCCTCGTTTATGTCGTGAAAAATAAACCATTTTCCAAAGAGTGATCATTCATATCACTTAAAATAATTAGCCAATATAAAATATAACTTTTGTCTAAAATATTTTGTGGATGAGGAAACTATTTTTCATTATTTATTTTAGTAAGTGATACAAGCGCTTGCTAGGAAAATATTTTTCAAATTATTCATTTTTCATAAAATTGTTGGGGTTGTCCCACATCGGTTGTAGTAGGGGCTGGTGGTCGGTTTATAAATTTGAGGGAAAGTCTCAATCTTTGAGCTAGCTTTTGGATTGAGAGAGGCCCAAGACCATCCAACACTGGTATCAGAGCCGATGGTTGATTGGTAGGCCCCAATCTGTTCCGGTGAATATCTCAAGAAGGAATCTGGTGATTGCATCTCAATAAAGAATCTGGTGCCAACGCGGTTTTCGGGCCGGTGAACGCTATGGTGCAGCAGTGCGGGCCCGATGGACGTAGATGAAAATTCAGATTGAGATGGAGCCAACATAGTTTCCGGACCGGTGGACGTTGTGGTGTAGCAATGGGCCCGATGGACAGTGATGAATATTCAAGTTGAAATAAGTTGGTGCGGAATGATAATTGAATTAAGGGGGAGCAGATTCAAGTTGAGACAAGTTGGTGCGGGAGGATACTTGAATTAAGGGGGAACAAACCTAACACTGGAGCTCACACATAAGGGGGAGATTGTTAGGATGCATGTGTGAGTTGTGTTAGAGAAGTCCAATAATTGATGTGATACTGAGCAGTTAATATACCCAAGTTGGCCCCTAACTCATTGGCTGAAGTTTTTGAGTGAAGGTGGGTCCAACTGGATATAATGATGGGCTCGGACTTGGGCTCCCTCTTGGCGATCCCCCCTCCAAAAAGTATCGGACTTCCCCTCCGTGCACCCAACAAAAACAAACGGAATCTAAGTTTAACAATTTTGTAAGATTACTAACCTTTATTAGAATAAATTATTGAGCTTTTTCTTGATTAAGTTATGAATAGTTTTTTATTTAACAAAAAAAAAGCTATGAATAGTTTTGGGCCACCTACTTTAATTTGAGTTACTTAAGAAGTTTATTACGCCTTGGGTTTTACCAACTCTTCTATACAATTATCAACTTTATTCAAGCGGCTAATCAGTTTGTCTCCAATTATGTTATCGACAAGTTGTATGTAATCAACTATTAGTTCAATTCGTTACCAACATTTATGTTTTCATGAATTTACTAGCAACTTTATTGGGTTACTTAATGCGAAATAAACTTGGCAAGTTACCAATAATGTTAGCAGTTTGTGTAACAATTATTCAATTTAAGGTTTTGGTAAATAATATGGGAATTTTACGAGAAAAAGTTCGTAATTTAAAAGAACAAACGATGATAACAAACTTAAGAAAGAGTTAATAATGCTGGATGCACGCAATGGAAATCCGATATTTTTTGCCGAGGGGGATCGCCAAGAGGAAGCCCAAGTCCAAGCGAGTCAATATATCTAGTTGGACCCACATTCACTCAAAAGCTTAAGCCAATGAGTTATGGGCCAACTTGGGTATATTAACTGCTCAGTATCACATCAATTCTGGGACTTCTCTAACACAACTCACATATGCATCATAACAATCTCCCTCTCATGTGTGAGCTCCTAACAATCTCCCCTTCATGTGTGAACTCCAGTATTAGGTTTGCTCCCCCTTAATTCAAGTATCCTCCCGCACCAACTTTTCTCAACTTGAATCTGCTCCTCCTTAATTCAAGTATCTTTCCGCACCAACTTATCTCAATTTGAATCTTCATCAACGCCCATCAGGCCCATTGCTACACCACAACGTCCACCGGCCCGGAAACCACGTTGGCTTCATCTCAATCTGAATCTCCATCAACGTCCATTGGGCCCGCACTGCTACACTACAACGTCCACCGGCCCGAAAATCGCGTTGGCACGAGATTCATTCTTGAGATATTCACCGGAACAGATTGGGGCCCACCAATCAACCATCGGCTCTGATACCAGTGTTGGGTGGTCTTGGGCCTCTCTCAACCTAAAAGTTAACTCAAAGGTTGAGACTTTCCCTCACACTTATAAACCGACCACCAACCCCTTCCACAATCGATGTGGGACAACCCCAACAATCTCCCCCTCACACATCGGGCCATGGATCGGAGGAAACGACAACCCTTATCTCTACCTTGTGACTATTGGGTCCAGACCTGTTGGTAACCTGAGCTCTGATACTAGTATTGGGTGGTCTTGGGTCTCTCTCAATCCAAAAGCTAGCTCAAAGGTTGAGGCTTTCCCTCACACTTATAAATCGACTATCAGCCCCTTCCACAATCGATGTGGGACAACCCCAACAATCTCCCCCTCACACATCGGGCCATGGGTCGAAGGAAGCAACAACCCGTATCTCTACCGTGTGACTATTGGGTCCAGACCTGTTGGTAACCTGAGCTCTGATATCATTTGTTGGATGCACATGATGGAAGTCCGATATTTTTTGCCGGGAGGATCGCCAAGAGGGAGCCCAAGTCCAAGCTCGTCAATATATCGAGTTGGATCCACCTTCACTCAAAAGCTTAAGCCAATGAGTTATGGGCCAACTTGAGTATATTAACTGCTCAGTATCACATCAATTCTCCTATGTGGGACTTCTCTAACACAACTCACACATGCATCCTAACAAATAATACAAAATTAGTTTGTGCCTTAATAATGCAAAATTAGTTTGTGCCTTAAATCGATATTAAAAAGTTTCTCCTCTATAACCCCCTTGAATCACTAGTTTCAATGAAATTGTCCTGTGGCGACTCTTTATATGAGGTTATGTGAGCATTAGAATTTAAAATATCATGCTCTATTTTTTTAGAGGAGCGTGCTCTATTTATGGAGTTCATAACTTGACCCTTTCATTATGGATAAAATTTAACTCGGTCTGCACTATCCAGCCCCAGATTATACTAAATAAGAAACTTGATACTTTCCTTTATTAGATTAATTAATCAATACAATAGTAATTAATTTAGCCTACATCAGAAAAACCCTCACATTCTTCCAATTTGGCTATATTAATTAAAATTGTACTGTATATGCCCATCTTTATTTTGGCCTAGAGATAATTCTTAATAGTCAATTCGATATCATCTTGTCTTAAACACCGAATCATACCAATAACTACATCAAAAGTTACAAAGCCATCCATGGTCACAAGTGCTTTTAACTTTACTGATATGGGTTTAATGTGGTGGTGTGGCAAATGGCTTCCATTTGTTCAATCTTTCATTTTTCTTTCTCCTATATGGATAATAAAGCGTTGATCTCATTAAAAAGATGCTTCGCTGTGGCTATATGGTAAATTTAATAGCTCTTTCTCTTTCACTTTGCTTAAGGATGTAAAATCTTTGCTCTTTATCGGTCGCTCATGAATGTAGTCCTTCGGATGATCCCGTAGATCGTCAATATCTGTTACTAGCTGGGTCACCGTTGCTTGTGGATCTTGTTCCCAACAAGCATTTGGGAGATTACGATGTTGACGGAATATAACATTAGCACGTGGCTCGCACCGTCTTTATCTCCTGCCTCAAGTCATGCGGTTGTTGCGTTGACTTCAATATGTATCACGTGTTGAGTCGCCGAGTCTTGTGGATCTTGTTCGCAATGACCATGGGATATTGCGAAAATTGCTAATTTCAAGTAGCCATCTTCTACTTAAGAATGATAAAAGATGTGAATATCTACGTTCACTTTTCGACCAAAAAAAAAAAATCTACGTTCACTTTGGCTGCATTGATCCATGTGCTTTCACACGTCAGTTTTGAGAAAACAAAAAAAATTCTTCTTACCTTTATTGAAAAGTGGGAATATTCACGGGGGCTAAGCACGTGCGACTTTAAAGATGGAAATATTCACGCGCCAAGTGCAGAGAGGCACATGCATTCTTTTGCTCTTTTCCCTACATTTCATAAATGAGGAATTTTATAAGCATGTGTAATTTGGCCAGTGTCCCACATAAAGTTCCCCCGGCCCAGGTCACGACAGGACAAAAGCTGTTCAAACAATGCACCGACGCTCTGCTTTCGACGCACCGCATGCATGAACCCCACCTTTATTTTGGACCAGAAGCGAACAAACAAATGATGTTTCCACTGCATTCTTCACTTATCAATGTATTAAAAGTCGCTTTGTTTTTTACTTTTTTCTGGAATCTGTCTACTGCAATTGATGTTCCCCCTGTGTTATCTACTTGGGCGGAAAGATGCATCATTACTCCCGTAGTTGGGAGCTTGTTGGCTTTTTTTATAGGGCAGAATGGATTAAGACAAGGTGATCTTATCTCCTCTTATTTGTTTTGCGAAGATATTGCAAGTTTTCACTAATATTCTGTGACAGTCTGATTTTCCTATCATTTCGATACATTTGACTATAAGATATCTATCGAAGTATTTCAGTTATATCTCGCTCTGACCTGATCAGTCATGAGTTAACTAACCGAAGGGGAAAGGCTAACGCGCGACAAGGTACGTGGACCTAGGAAATTCGAGCAGAAAACGGCATTTTTGACCATAAGGATCGTTGAGGGATATTTAGAACCGAGGCCGATCAGAGAACGATTAAGGAATTCATTGTTAGTGTTATACGATTGGAACGCGGGTGATGCCACTTAACCAACGTATGATTTGCGAATTTTCCTAAATCAATTTATGACGATAGGGGCCGTCGGGACTAGTAATAGGCCCTTATGATTACATGACAATCAAAATCGGCGTACTTGAGTTTTCCTAAGTGTGATAAGAATCACAGGGTCGATACGCGTAATGTCCGCAAAAGCTGCCCGTTAGTTCGAGATAAATCGAAATTACGACGACGACGAGAAATCGATCACGATATGGGACCTCGAAAATAGAAAAAGGAAATGAAGAATTGTAACAATTAGTTTGGATTGGACGACGCCTAGTCGATGATGAAAATTAACGGAAAAAAATGAATTTTCGGATGAAGGTGCGAAAAGACGATTTTGCCCTTGGGGTGTCGACTTGGTTTTTATTAATCGGACAATGGCATTTTGGTCATTTAATCCTCTCCAATGCATCAGCCGAAATCTTATGGGCAAAAGTGGAAGAAAAATTTGATATTATTTGGACAAGGCCAAATGTCATTAAACTAAGGTGATGCATTAATTAACCTTTCCACCTAAGCACTTCTAGAACCTTGTTGGATGAGAACAAACCATCTACTCCCTCCTCCATCTGCCAATTCACGAGCACAGCACCAGCAACACCACCATCTTCTTCGTCTTTACCTCTTGCACGCACAGAACAGCTTGTCGCTCGACCAGAATCTGCTGCCGCGTTTGTCGCCGTCCTGTGCTCCGACCGGCAACTTCCGACCACCAAGCCGACCATCATCGCGAAGATAATCCTCTTGCCGAACTTTTTCAAGTGGAAGCGCACCGATTGAGCCACTGTAGAGCTCCGGCCGGCCAATCTTCTGCGAGTCGACGGAAACTGACACAACAGGAGGTAGGCTTCTGTTTGTATTTCGATGGACCCCTAAATGGACGAATTTCGCGATCAATTTTTGTGATCGCCTAGCAGACTTATATAGTGTATTGCTATCAAATTTTGGGTGAAATTGAGTAACATCTTGACCTCGAACCATTGTGGTATTTGAAAGACAGAATCTGTCCATTTGCAGATCGGGGGGAGTCGGCGCCATTCGAAGGTCATCCGGTGTCGCCTTGAGCTGAAATTTTCGGTGAGGCCCCTTAATACATAGAAATTTGTGTTAGCAAGGATATTTGTGGATAAATTGAGGAATTGGGTTGAGTTTTGGGACTGATTGAGCTGGATTGGAACAGAACGGGGGTACCCTGTTTCGATTCTGTTTTGCTGAGTTGGTGAGGGCTGTTCATGTTGGATTTGACCCTTATTTTCATCATTGAGACGTACTAGGACATCTATTGTTGTGTTATTGAGATTTATGTCTCGTGGTTTGAGGATTCGACGAAGAAAAATTAACGAATCGATCGATTTTCACTAGGATTGCCGCTGCCATATTCTGGAAATTGCCGAGGCTGGATATTTGAAGTGCTTGGGGAGTGAATTTTGTTGAATTGAGCTTGAGGTAATGAAGTCCTAAACCTTGGTTAGGAGGATTAGACTCTATTGGGTGAATCCGATGGGTTTATGTTAGATTTTGACGCGCCATAGTGGAATTGCCTCATGTGTACTCCCTGTTGTGCCATTTACTCAAGTGCTTGTCGACTATTCATTATATGAATTGTTTGCCATTCATGATGGTTAGATTTCACTGTCTCACATACTCTAAGTAGTTAGCTCAGAGCACGAGTATATATATATTCGATCATAAAGTCTTGAATGGATATGAGTATTGGCATGCTTGAGAGTTGTTATGTGAACCACACTGAGGTGCCTATATGACACGGGATTGGAAAGTTGCGAAATACCCTGAGGTGCTTATATGACACGCCGTTGAGGAGTGGTGAAAAGCACTGAAGCGAAGTAGTCACGGAATTGAAATGATTAGTATCCTGACGCGTTAAGACGCGGGCTTGATTGAGCGGGAAGTCGGAAAGAAGGGAAGGTGTGGTATGGTTTTGTATTGCATGCTTAGCTAATATAAAGAGATTTGATGCTTTGATTGCTTGATTGATATTGAATGATATCCATGTGTGAATATATGATTGTTAGATGTGTTATGTGAATACTTGTGCATGTTGTTCATATTTGCATTCACCTGAGTGTACGGTCAGTCTAACCTAGGGTTAGGACTTATCTTACTAATATGTCGATCTCACCCCGTAGCGGGACCCTATTTTATTTCAAACCCTAAAAACTGAAGATGCTGCCGATCCGACTGGGTGAACCCCAAGAAATGACTAAGTACACAAAAGAATTTCCTTACGGTCATGGTACAATATGTATTAGACGAACTACAGTAATATGGGTGGATGAGCCAGGAGTACCGAGCAAACCATACATGTTTGAGGCATGGTACCGTGGAGTAGGCGAGGTCATGTCTGAACAGTTGAGGCCTGAAGATGTCCCGAGAAGAGTCGTACCCTCTTAGTGTCACCCAACCCGAGCGGAGATAGAAATAGAGACTTCCACCGTGGGATCGAGGAACGTACCTACAGGTGAGCCGGCGGGTGAAGCAAGTGTTGAAGTGATCGAGATTTCAGATTCTGAGGACGACATGGAAGAGGATTCCATCGAGGTCCGTTTCGAGACCTTTTCTGACTACGACCCGGAAGAAGATTTGGGCACGCTTGAGGGGAGTAGCACCACCTGATAGTCCTTGCTGCCATAGGCCTTTAGAGTACTCTTTTGAGGGGAGTAGCACCACCTGACTTCTTTTTGTTACCCTCGTTCTGTCTTATCCTAGGTGATGATGTTAGTTGCCCCATAACCTTCTCTGTTGTATAAACTGGCTCTTGGTTATATATATGTATATGTTCATCTCGTGTCTCATTCTGTTATTTTGTTACAAGGGTGAGTTAGAAGTGGAGATGATTTATTTTACGTAAGTCTCCCGTTTTCGAGCCTCTTTTCCTTTGGCCGTATTAGAGAGATATCGTGGGACTAAATTTACGGCATTTGTGGATGTGCACGCTCGTAAGGGAAGCGGGGCGTGACATCCTAGTTAAGTGGAATCAGAGCGAGGTTTAACTCAATCCAAGTCGATTGAGAACTGGAGTAATAAGGAGAAATGAGAACTGGGGAGACTAGGTAGTGAGACCATAAGGAGGGTTCGCTAGAGTCGATTAGGACATGCATGGCAATAAGTTGGCGCATGTGTTTGGCATCATGAAAGTGGCATTGTTATGAGGAAGGGATGCAACCAAGCTTTGTTCTGAGTGTATGCATTGAACGTGAATGCTTGCTTTGTGAAGTATTGAGTATTTAATTGAGCTTATGGCACGATTCAGTATCCTTGATTGTTATACTCTTGAGATGGTCTGGAAAATGATTGCCTTGTTGTGGATGCTACTTGTTGCGTAGCATAGAACCACTAGATTAGAATGGTTGAGTTAAGTTTTAATTCCGTGGTGGAATTATAGTGGCGCAAGCAGTATAAGGATGAGCGAACGACCTGTTAGACGTAGAAGATCCAGTGCTAGGGCTTCTAGTTCAAGGCCACCTGTAATAGAGAATCCGGGAATGGGAGATGTGTTGAGAGCCTTGGAACGGATTGGTAATTTGATAGATAGACAGGCTCAGGATAGAGATGCTGCTATCACGCAGGCTGTGGGATCCGCCTTAACAGCAGTGAATGCAACGATGGGAACCAATGCAGAGGGCGGAGGTAGTGGTAGCTGTGGTCAGGGCGCTGGAACTAGTAATGCGCAAGTTAATGTAAATGTTGGTCAAGGTGTGAGAGTAGGTAATGCGTCGAGTAATACCATCGTACCTAGAGACATGGGTCAGTTAGTTGAACAGTTTGTGAAGTTGATGCCACCCCAGTTTAATGGAACGGGTGACCCGGAGTTAGCACCCAGGTGGATAGAAAAACTCGAGAAGACTTTTGGGGTCCTAAAGTGTAATGACGAGGAAAAAGTGCTGCTAGCGGTCTACCAACTGGAGGGTACCGCGAATGATTGGTGGAATGCTACGAAAGGTGAAATGTTCCCCGAGGGCATAGCTTTGAATTGGGTTACTTTTATTACGACTTTCAATGACAAGTACTTCTCGGAGACTGCACGAGAAAGTAAGCTGGTAGAATTCCAGAATTTACGTCAAGGGAACATGACAGTGGATCAATATGAAGCCGAGTTTGCTAGGTTGTCGAGGTATGCGCCGCGTTATGTGGAGGATCCGCTGGAGAATGCACGAAGGTTTCGAGACGGGTTATGACCCGAACTCCGTAGCCAGTTGGTGACCGTAAACTTGAGGACTTATAAGGAAATTTATGAGCGAAGCCAGATGATAGAACGGGATATGAGGGAAAGAGCAACCGCGTCTGGGTCGCGATTCACTCCTTTTCGAGATAATTGCCAATTGGGTAAGAGACCAATGACTAACCCCAGGCGATTTGTTCCGTCGGCAAGGAGGAATATTGGGAAACCACCGCATCAGTCGAACTTGAATTGTCGTCTCTACGGAAGAAGACATGGAATTGGACCTTGTCCGACTAGGACGGGCGCGTGTTTCAATTGTGGCTAGATGGGGCGTCATGTGAGGACCTGCCCTAATCAAGTTTCGGGACCCAGACCTCAAGGACCGAGGCCACAGGCAAGACCCCCAACTGCTGCCCCGCAGAATGAATTAGTTCGACCGCCAGCTCAGGGGCGAGTTTATGCTGTAGCACGAGGTGAAACAGAGAATGCGCCTGGTGTGGTCACAGGTATGATTTCTTTGTGTGACCAAGTCACTTATGCATTGTTTGATCCTGGAGCTTCGCATTCCTTTGTGTCTGCTCAATTTGCTGATATGATTGAAATGAATTTGGAGCCTTTTAATGTGATCTTGCATGTTACGACTCCGCTAAAGGATAAAGTGATAGTTTCGCTAGGTTGCGCTAATTACAAGATAGTCATAGATGGTAGAGAGAAAAGGATAGACTTGGCAGTACTGCCTATGTTTGATTTTGATGTGATTATTGGGATGGATTGGTTGAATAGACAAAAAGCTGTAGTCAACTGTGGTGAAAAGGTAATCCGTTTTTATCCGGATGGTCATCCTAGCTATGAGTTTAAAGGAAGTCGTGGGGTAACTTTCATTCCTTTGGTTTCGTCGCTTGAAGCGACAAGGATGCTAGATGAGGGATGCCAAGCTTATTTGGCTGCGGTAGTTGATATGACAGTCGAAGAGCTAAAATTGGAAAATATAGCTATGGTACGTGAATTTCCTGACGTTTTTCCTCAAGAATTGCCGGGATTGCTGCCTAAGCGTGAGATCGAGTTCGTAATTGAGTTAGCTCCTGGTACGGAGCCTATTTCGAAGGCACCTTACAGAATGGTGTTATCGGAGTTGAAAGAATTGAAAGTACAGTTACAGGAGTTGCTTGACAAGGGATTCATTAGGCCTAGTGCTTCGCCATGAGGAGCACCAGTGTTATTTGTGAGGAAAAAGGATGGACCCTTGCGTCTGTGTATAGATTACAGGCAATTGAACCAGGTAACTGTTAAAAAAAAGCATCCGTTGCCGAGAATCGATGATTTGTTTAACCAGTTGCATGGAGCTTCAGTATTCTCTAAAATAGACTTGAGAACGGGATACCATCAGTTGAAAATTAAATAGGAAGATATTCTGAAAACTGCTTTCAGGACGAGATATGGACACTACGAATATACAGTGATGCCTTTTGGTTTGACGAATGCCCCAGCTGCATTCATGGACATGACGCATTGAGTGCTTAAGGAATACCTCGATCGCTTCGTTATAGTGTTTATCGACGACATTTTGATTTACTCGAAGAATAACGAGGAACACGGAAAGCACCTGAGAATTGTCCTGCAGACCTTGAGGGAACACTCGTTTTACGCCAAGTTTAGTAAATGCGAGTTTTGATTGAACAAAGTAGCATTTCTCGAACACATAATATCTGACGAAGGAATTTCCGTAGACCCTGAAAGATAAAACTGGTGATAAATTGGCCTAAACCAACGACAGTTATCGAGGTTCGAAGTTTTCTGGGATTGGCTGGTTATTATAGGCGTTTCGTGGAAAAGTTTTCGTCTATAGCCATGCCATTGACGCAGCTAACTAAGAAGTCAACAAAGTTTGAATGGACAGACAAGTGTGAAAGGAGCTTTCATGAACTTAAGCATCGTTTGACGACGGCACCAGTTCTCACGATACCTTCTGGACCTGGAGGTTTTGAGATTTATAGCGACGCATCGTTGAAAGGATTGGGGTGCGTATTAATGCAACACGGAAGAGTAGTCGCGTATGCTTCGAGGCAATTGAGACCCCATGAATTAAATTATCCGACGCATGACTTGGAATTACCTACGATTGTTTTCGCTTTGAAAATTTGGAGGCACTACTTATGTGGCGAAAGATTTCAAATTTATACGGACCATCAAAGTTTGAAATATTTATTTTCCCAAAAGGAGTTAAATATGAGACATCGTCGGTGGATGAAGTTACTCAAGGATTACGATTGTGACATCTTGTACCATCCGGGGAAGGCGAATAGAGTTACCGATGCGCTCAGTCGGAAGTCTAGTATTGCGCACCTAATGGTGAAAGGATGGTATGTACTTAAAGATTTGAGGGACTCTGAGTTTAAATTAGAAGTGAGTCAATTGACGAGTTTGATCGCGACGTTGAGAGTTGAACCGGAAATCCAAGAAAGGATAAAGATCTTACAGGCTACGGATCCTGAAATCCAGAAAATCCTTAGTATGGATGTGACGAAGAGGAAAAACGATTTCCAGGTAACTGAGGAAGGAATTTTAAAATTTCGCAGACGTCTCTGTGTGCCTAATGATGAAGAGTTTAAGGAAAGAATTTTGTCCGAAACTCACCGGAGTAATTATAGTATCCACCCAGGTAGCACGAAGATGTATCAGAACTTGTGTCAGCACTATTGGTGGAACGGTATGAAAGTGGATGTAGCTAGGAATGTAGCAAAGTGTTTGACGTGCCAGCAGGTGAAAGCGCAGCACTGTAAGCTTGGAGGATTGTTGCAACCTTTGGAAATTCCAGAGTGGAAATGGGAGCACGTAACAATGAATTTTGTTATGGGTTTACCGCGGAGTCAAAGGGGACATGATTCGATTTGGGTAGACGTGGACAGATTGACCAAGTCTGCACACTTCATTCCTGTGAAAAAGGATTTCGCGATGGACAAGTACGCCGAGTTGTATATGCGTTACATTGTACGACTGCACGAAGTGCCTATCACGATTACATCGGATCGAGATCCTAAGTTTACGGTGAACTTTTAGAAGAGTCTTCATGACGCTTTGGGAACCAGATTACAGTTTAGCACGGCGTATCATCCGCAAACTGATGGACAATCGGAAAGGACAATTCAAACGCTCGAGGACATGTTGCGAGCGTGCGTTATAGATTTTAAAGGTGGATGGGAAGATCATTTGCATTTAGTGGAATTCACATACAACAATAGTTATTAGCAAAGTATTGGAATGGTGCCATTTGAAGCATTGTACGGCAGAGCGTGCAGAACTCCTCTATGCTGGGATGAAGTGGGAGAACGAAGTATCATGGGACCGGAATTGGTAGAACGATCGGTTGCAGCAGTAAAAGTAATCCAAGATAGACTAAAAACAGCATAGAGTCGCCAGAAGAGTTACGCAGATAAGTGACGTAAGCCGTTAGAATTTCAAGTCGGTGACCATGTTTTCCTCAAGATATCGCCAATGCAAGGTATATCTCGATTTGGAAAGAAAGGGAAGTTGAGTCCGAGATATATAGGGCCATTCGAGATTTTGGAACGGATTGGGACTTTGGCTTACCGACTTGCTTTGCCACCAAGTTTATCCCAAGTACACAATGACTTTCATGTGTCGATGTTACGGAAGTACGAATCAGACCCGACACATGTTTTGGATTACGAGACTGTAGAAGTGGACGATAGAGTTTCGTATGTGGAAAGACCTATCATGATTGAAGAGTATAAGGAGCACGTTTTGATGAACAAGACGATATCGCTAGTCAAAGTAATTTGGGAGCACCACGGAACTGAAGGCGCTACGTGGGAGAACGAATAGGCAATGAGGCGTCAATACCCCCATTTGTTTGAATAGTGGATTGTAGCAAATTTCAAGGACAAAATTTTTGTAAGGGGGAAGAATTGCGACAGTCTGATTTTCCTGTCATTCCGAGACCTTTGACTGTAAGATATCTATCGAAGTATTTCAGTTATATCTCGCTCTGACCTGATCAGTCACGAGTTAACTAACCGAAGGGGAAATGCTAACGCGCGACGAGGTACGTGGACCTAGGAAATTCGAGCAGAAAACGACATTTTTTACCATAAGGATCGTTGAGGGATATTTAGAATCGAGACCCATCAGAGAACGATTAAGTAATTCATTGCTAGTGTTATACGATTGGAACGCGGGTGATGCCGCTTAACCAATGTATGATTTGCCAATTTTCCTAAATCGATTTATGACGATCGCGGCCGTCGGGACTAGTAATAGGCCCTTGCGATTACATGACAATCAAAATCGGCGTACTTGAGTTTTCCTAAGTATGATAAGAATCACAGGGTCGATACGCGTAATGTCCGCAAAAGTCGTCCGTTAGTTCGAGATAAATCAAAATTACGACGACGAGAAATCGATCACGATATGAGACCTCAAAAATAGAAAAAAAGAAATAAAGAATTGTAACAATTAGTTTGGATTGGACGACGCCTAATCGAAGATAAAAATTAACAGAAAAAAAATAAATTTTCGGACGAATGGTGCGAAAAGACGATTTTGCCCTTGGGGTGTCGACTTGGTTTTTATTAATCGGACAAGGGAATTTTGGTCATTTAATCCTCTCCAATGCATCAGCCGAAATATTAGGGGCAAAAATGGAAGAAAAATTGATATTATTTGGATAAGGCCAAATGTCATTAAACTAAGGTGATGCATTAATTAACCTTTCCACCTAAGCACTTCTAGAACCTTGTTGGATGAGAACAAACCATCTACTCCCTCCTCCATCTGCCAATTCACGAGCATAGCACTAGCAGCACCACCATCTTCTTCGTCTTTCCCTCTTGCACGCACAGAACAACTTACCGCTCGACCAGAATCTACTGCAGCGTTTGTCGCCATCCTGTGCTCTGACCGGCAACTTCCGACCACCAAGCCAACCATCACCGCGAAGATCATCCTCTTGCCGAACGTTTCTAAGTGGAAGCGCACCGATTGAGCCACTGTAGAGCTCCGGCCGGCCAATCTTCTGCGAGTCGACGGAAACTGACACAACAAGAGGTAGGCTTCTGATTGTATTTTGATGGACCCCTAAATGGACGAATTTCGCGCTCAGTTTTTGTGGATACCTAGTAGACTTATATAGTGTGTTGCTGTCAAATTTTCGGCAAAATTAAATAACGTCTTGACCTCGAACCATTGTAGTATTTGAAGAACAGAATCTGTCCATCTGCAGACCGGGGGGAGTCGGCGCCATTCAAAGGTCATCCGGTGTCTCCTTGAGCTGAAATTTTCGGTGAGTCCCCTTAATACATAGAACTTTGTGTTAGCAAGAATATTTATGGATAAATTGAGGAATTGGGTTGAGTTTTGGGACTGATTGAGCTGGATTGGAACAGAACGGGGGGTACCCTGTTTCGGCTCTATTTTGCTGAGTTGGTGAGGGCTGTTCATGTTGGATATAAGCCTTATTTTCATCGTTGAAACGTACTAGGACGTCTATTGTTGTATTATTGAGGTTATGTCTCGTGGTTCGAGGATTGGGCGATGAAAAATTGACGAATCGATCGATTTTCACTAGGATTGCCGCCGCCCTATTCTGAAAATTGCCGAGGCTGGATATTTGAAGTGCTTGGGGAGTGAATTTTGTTGAATTGAGCTTGAGGTAAGGAAATCCTAAACCTTGGTTAGGGGGATTGGACTCTATTGGGTGAATCCGATGGGTTTATGTTAGATTTTGACGCGCCATAGTCGAATTGCCTCATGTGTACTTCCTGTTGTGCCATTTACTCAAGTGCTTGTCGAATGTTCATTATATGAATTGTTTGCCATTCATGATGGTTGGATTTCACTGTCTCACATACTCTAAGTAGTTAGCTCAAAGCACTAGTATATATATATATTCGATCATGAAGTCTTGAATGGATATGAATACTGGCATGTTTGAGAGTTGTTATGTGAACCACCCCGATGTGCCTATATGACATGGGGTTGAGGAGTGGTGAAAAGCACTGAAGCGAAGTAGTCGCGGAATTGAAATGATTAGTATCCTGACGCATTAAGACGCGGGCTTGATTGAGCGGGAAGTCGGAAAGAAGGGAAGGTGTGGTATGGTTTTGTAATGCATGCTTAGCTAATATAAAGACATTTGATGCTTTGATTGCTTGATTGATATTGAATGATATCCATGTGTGAATATATGGTTGTTAGATGCGTTATGTGAATACTTGTGCATGTTGTTCATATTTGCATTCACCTGAGTGTACGGTCAGTCTAACCTAGGGTTAGGACTTATCTTACTGAGATGTCGATCTCACCCTGTAGCGGGACCCTATTTTATTTCAGACCCTAAAAATTGAAGATGCTGCCGATCCGGCAGGGTGAACCCCAAGAAATGACTAAGTACATAGAAGAATTTCCTGACGGTCGTGGTACAGTATATATTAGACGAACTACAGTAATATGAGTGGATGAGCTAGGAGCGCCGAGCAAATCACACAGGTTTGAGGCATGGTACCGTAGAGTAGGTGAGGTCATGTCTGAACAGTTGAGGCCTCAAGATGTCCCGAGAAGAGTCGTACCCTCTTGGTGTCACCCAACCCGAGCGGAGATAGAAATAGAGACTTCCACCGTGGGATCGAGGAACGTACCTGCAGGTGAGCCAGCGGGCGAGGCAAGTGTTGAAGTGATCGAGATTTCAGATTCCGAGGACGACATGGAAGAGGATTCCATCGAGGTCCGTTCCGAGACCTTTTCCGACTACGATCCGAAAGAGGATTTGGGCACGCTTGAGGGGAGTAGCACCACCTGATAGTCCTTGCAGCCATAGGCCTTTAGAGTACTCTTTTGGAAATGGGTTTCTTTTGACGGGCTTTATGACTTCTTTTTGTTACCCTCGTTCTGTCTTATCCTAGGTGATGATGTTAGTTGCCCCATAACCTTCTATGTTGTATAAATTGACTCTTGGTTATATATATATGTTCATCTCGTGTCTCATTCTGTTATTTTATTACAAGGGTGAGTTAGAAGTGGAGATGATTTATTTTACGTAAGTCTCCCGTTTGCGAGCCTTTTTTCCTTTGGCCGTATTAGAGGGATATCCTAGGACTAAATTTACGGCATTAGTGGATGTGCATGCTCGTAAGGGAAGCGGGGCATGACATATTCTACAGTGAAGAATAAGCAGCTGAGATTATCAACCTGTGCACAAGAAAATCAAGTTTACACACTCCTACTTCCGTTTGGCGATTTAGTCACTCACTCACTTATATTTTGCCAATAATCATATGATCTCCTTGAATGGTCATAAGGAGTCATTTCTTCCTGTAAAATATGGTTTTGAGAAATTCTACATTTGTCTCCTGTCGGAAACTCAATCTCAAAGGATCTAGATGTCTAGGGCTAAACTGTTAAATGACTTCTTAGAACTCAGTCACTTCAAAGCAGGTTCGTGTTGGAGTTGACGAATACTTCAAGAAACCCTTGTTTCTCATACCGAGCACGCCCATGTGAGCTTAGGAAAACTGAAGTATGATCCAACAATATGTGACCTCTGCGCACGGAATGCGGGGGTTCGGGGCAATGCCCCCGATAAGAGGGTCCCACTGACCGGTCAGCGGGCAAGGGTTTTGGGTAGGCTTAGGTTTTGAGCCAATTTAATGCATATATATTATGCTCATTTTTTATCGATAAATATAACGAGCTGTGTGGCTGTAAACCAGAATCATAGTGAAATCTTTTTGCAGGATGTAGCCATATTCTGAAGTGAATTTGAGTAAACCGTGCATCGTCTATTTTTCTTTTATTATCTATATGTTCATTCTGAATCGGTTTGCGATACATCCATTCAATTCAAACAATTAAACCATCGAAAATGCTCCTCAGTTTCACACTCGAGCAAAAAATAGGCATGGATGTGGCCTTAGATATGGATCAGATGAAGTAGGCATAAAACAAATACTTACACAACGATAAGTTAAAAGTACGACAAGCCACAAGTAGTTCACTTCCCTTAGAATTACTCCCTCAAAGAAAAAAAAAATCTGATTAATCCGAAACAGTAATCTAGCATAAATATATATTAAAAAAAAACTTGGAGTGAATTGAATTGAAGGCACACGCATGAAAAGCGATGATCATCGGGCTTTTGCCAAGGAAGGCTGATCTTTTAATTTGAAGAAACATGGAAGATTCTCGGGTAACATTACTTTTCGAGTTGCTATTCTCCATGTGATTTCATTTGTAATTGTCGCATTCCCTTCTTTATTCCGTAAAATGCGGATCATCTTACTTAGTGGGAAGACTTTGATTGTTCCCCATCATTATCCTTCCGTTTCCTAAGTTTTTTTTTTTTTACTCTGCTTTTAGGTTTGTAATAATTATAGTGACATGAAAGATTCCCTTTTGCATTTACTTTACCCGATTCCGCGGATTAGCTTTTGGTAGAAAACTATGCCTATAGGTCTTTTGCTTTTCCATACACTCATGTACTTGTAACATAATCTTTGTGTTTCCGGGCTACCAAAGAACATAAAAATACACCACCAATTATTTTCATTCAAGGCTTATCTGAAAATCAAATGACACCATGCATAATTGTTGGAAAATATGAGGTATTTTGATGGGTGAGTGAATGAGATATTATTTATCAAAGAACACTCTTGAGTTGGAAGTGGGAAGTGACAAAACACTAGCCCCACATAGGAAAGGAGGAAGGCCTTGAAGTATTTTATATGTGGTTACACTCCCTTTGAGCTATAACTATCATAATATAAGTGCTATGCCTCGCGCGCATGCGTAGGGGGTGCAAATCCCAGACCTCGACGGAGGCCCGACAAGTTGAAACTTGGGCGCAAGCGTACGACCTGCATACGTGAATGCAGGACCGAAAAGTGGGCCTCGCAACAAGCCCATTTTTGCCTTCTGTTTTAATTTTTTTCAACTCAAGCCGTTAACCGTTCTTAAGTTAATTACCGGTGTGTTAATGATATTAACTAAGTAACGGCTGTTATAATTCTGTGGTTACAGAATTAAATACATAATGGCTCTAAACGGCAGAATTATTTAGCCGTTATTCTTTATTTCCGCAATGCCCCGCTTAGCCTATAAATAGGTGGCTTCCCGTTCTGTCTCGACACGGAAAAGAACTACGGACTACGAAAATCACTTCTCCCTCTTTTGAGTTGTTTGCATTTGCATTGTTTTCGATAGTGTTCTCATGTTGGTCAAGTTCGCCGAAAGCTTTGGAGTGTTGTGCTTGCCTCTATCGCTGCTTAACCGTTGTATCTTGGGAGACAGATGTTCACGAAACCTCAAAGCACGTACTGGAGGGAACGAATCTGTTTTAAGGAAACTGTGTCAGACACAGGCCTCGATATTCTTTATTAATTCAATTTCTTTTTATACTATTGTAATTCCGTGTAGATTTTGCTCTTTTGAAGGTTGAGCTTTTATCCTCATGAAGGTTCAGATTCACTACTTCTGACGAGTTCAAATTCAGTGCTTCTGAAGCTGCTTCTAGAGGTTTAGAAGGAACTGCTTTTGACGGGTTCAGAAGGAACTGCTTCTGACCGGGTTCAGAAGGAACTACATTTGACAGGTGCATCTGAGTTGCATCTGACGGGTTCAGATGCAGTTGCATCTGACGAGTTTTGAATAGTGCTTCTGAAGGTTCAGATTTTCTATTTTTGACCTGCTTCTGACCTGCATCTGAAGGTTCAGATTTCTGCTTCTGACCTGCATATGAAGGTTTAGATTTGTGCTTCTGACATGCTCCTGAAGGATCAGATTTTGTGCTTCTGACCTGCTTCTGAATGCTCAGATTTTGTGCTTCTGCCAACTTAGTGTTTTCATGTTTGAGGCAGTTTGCTTACATTTATTATTGCCATTCGAATTTTAAGTATCCTCCATTCTTATAAACAGTATTGTTTATTTTAACACTTGTTTCAACAATCTACAAACAAGAAGATTGCAAAGTTAATGTTGGGATTAGAAGGAGAAGTTGCCAAGAGCATATTTCAAGGTAAATGCTTCAACTGTGGCAAGATAGATCACAGCCTTGTGGATTGCAGATCTTCAAGGAAGAAGAAGATTAATGAGACATATGGTGAATGACATAGTCCAAGACATGTCAGATATAAACCTATCTGTAATTTCAATGCTTATGACTTCGTTCTGTCATTGTATGTATTAACATGTAGTTTTTTCTAACAATAATTTCATAGAATCGATATGTAGAAAACTCTTCCTTGTAAGAGTAATTAGACCACAAATGCTCATATGCTAATACTTTTTTCTTGGTTACATGGCGCCGCAAGATCAAATTCATGTATATATTGTATGTTGTTTGTGCACCAAGTCGGATTACGATGTAATAACCGGGTTCATCCTCCTTTCATAAAGTTTAAGTAAATTGAGCATGGAGGCAATGGTCATTTGTTCCAGTGTACCGGTTCTAAGAAAACGAAATCGTCGGTGGCAGAAACAACAAAATAAAAGGAGACTCGCACTACCAAAGATTTAAAAACCTGATGGCGAAAGGCCTGGTGGAAGAAAGTGCTGGTCCTTGAGCTGTGACAGCTAGGAGGGGCCGAAGGGCCGTTCCGGCCTTGGTTGGTCCAGGCCCATTTCTTTCTTAAGTTAATTTTAATTTTTTCATGAAGAATTAAAAAAACTAAACCAATTTTTTCAATTTTTAAAATTATAAATAATTGAATAATAAAAAATCCAACAAAAAGAGCACTCGCTCAACCTTGAAATACTTTGACCAAAAAAAAAAAAAACCTTCGAAATACAAGTATATATTTGAGCAGTTTGAAATAGAAAATTACATGTAATGATGCCCTAATAACAACTACACGCAAACGTACGTCAAGGGGAATGTCTTAAAAAATTTGGCATCTTTGCTTTCTTGTTCCTGACTATAATTCGGACCATAAAATGTCATTGTTGTCCTCTTATTCATATTGAACACGTTCCTCTAGAGTCGTATTTTGCAAAAGCCAATCATGTCGAGAAGAAATCATGTCTAGGTTTTCTACCTACACCTTTTGTCTTCCGAGATCTGTTAACTAGTATTTAACATGGCTCACAAACGCCGGTGGGGTTAGTAAGTCACGAGCCATGGTGAAAAGAATCGAAAAAGTGGTGGCTTCGTTTTTCCTCCATTTCAAAATGTCGATATTGTCTTTGCCAACTTTATCAATGTTTTTGGAGTAATCTATTCGCAAGTATCAATACATTTAACCATATATTACTCAGTCATTTCATGAATGCTTTACAAGACTTTAAAGTGTTTCCGAGAAACAATGTCTTTATAAGACCAGAACGAACTGTTATTTTCTTTTAATAATTTAAGCACGCTTTTACATGGGAAGATCATTTTTTTTTCTTTCTAAAAACGCTTCTTAAGAACATGAATGGACAAATGATACTTACATTAACAACCCATAGCTGATTAAATAGCTGTCAATTAGAACAAGCTTTAACATGGCATCATTCTTAGTTTTGGCTCGAAGATTTTGAACCTGTGGATTGTTTCTGGGAATTTTTCACGATACAAGAGTCAAATATACATGAAAATGAGATAGTTTTAAGGCTCTGTTTTGTTTCACGAAAAATATTTTTCCGGAAAATATTTTCTCCATTTTCCGGTGTTTGGGGATGAGTAGTCAACGGAAAATATTTTTCGAAAAAAAACCTTCTAAACTTAAGAAAATGATCTCCTTTTTTGAGAAGTGGAAATCAACTTTCCCATCTCTCTTTGGTGCTCCTTGTCTTTAGGGTTGCTACCGCATCCCCCCTTCTCCCTCCCAAATCCCTCTCCTTCGCCTCCCTCGCAGCCCCCGGCCGCTCCTCCCTTTCCATCCCCCCTCCCCGCCGCCCCCACCACCTCCGCCCTGGCAAGCCCCTCCGCCCCATTTTCGAGGAAGCTCTTCCTCACCGTGCCGTAGCACAGTCGGTCGTCCTCATCGTCCAACTCCGGATCGAAATTGACACTGGGATTAATGTAGGGGATGTGCGGCACTTGAAACCGCATTGACCCGGGGTAGTGCATATTCATGTGGACGACGGGGGTCTTCTCGAAGGAGAGCTCCTGCTCTCCGTACCAGATTTGGCTAGGCGGCGTGGCCTCACCGACGGCCTTGAGGAACTTGGGCACGAGGCGGAGCTGCAACTTGAACGGCCCGCCTTTCCTCGCCCAGAGAAGCACTGGGCGCAAGAGGCTTCACGCGCCGCTGCTCAAAGCGCCAAACGACTTCCTCGACATTTTTTGGAGACTCACTCCTTGTGGTGAGAGGAAAGTAATTGCAGTTGCAGAAGACAAAGATGAGAGAAGATGAAGAAAGTCTTGCCAGATCTGACAATTCGAGGCCTCGCTCGAGGTCGGCGAGGCCGGAGTGAGTCTCAACTTGATTGTGGCAGTCGCCGGCCGCCGCCGTGGTTGGCGACCGACTGAAGAAGAAATTACAGAAGAAAGATAAAGCTGAGGAAGACATTAGGGAAGAACGAAGGAAAAAAGGGAGAAAATTTTACAAAAAGTTATTGAAAAGTAAAATAATTAAAATAGTAAGTATTTGATAATTTGTCAAAAAAATCAATTCCGCGCCAAACGACAGAAATCATTTTCCAGAGCATTTTCGGACTTTAGCCAAATGCCAGAAAATATAGTCAATTTTTTTTTGGAAAATGACTTTCTGAAAAATATTTTCCAAAAACACTATATTTTTCGTGAAACAAACGGAGACTAAGTTAATTTGATAATTCCATCTTTAAAAGTCATATATGCATAAGAAAAAATTGAGATCAAGAGGTCAACAACTTTTTGAATAGAAAATATTACTTTGAGAATTTAAATTTCAATGCCATAACAAATATGGAATAAATTCGTAAATAGCATCATCTAAAAAAGAATTGCAATCCGGGGGAATTTATATATGAAGTCCTATAGATGGACTTTATTTGCAGAGAATCTATCTAATTGATGGTGAAAATTATCCAATTATCTTATCTGTAACGTCATGTAACCAGCATTCAAGCAATGAGAAAAGGACCAAGCAAATGCGCACCTTAAATTATTCCGGCACTACTTTGATCTTGCTTTCCGACATAACAAGTCCAACTAACTTCTTTCGACCATGGCTAAATTCTGGAAACCAGCCACAATTAAGCAATCCAAACCACCTTAACTCATTAGGAAGATGAATGGGACCTTGGAAAGAATTATCTACATTATGCAGGATGAGTAACCTCAACTTTCTCATCTCTGTGAAAGCATTAGGACCAATATACATCTCTTCTCGCTTTCGTGAATGTAGAACTATAACTTTTATTGCAGATGTTCCCTGCATAGTTAATTCGAATGAATTCAAGT
This sequence comes from Rhodomyrtus psidioides, assembly GCA_021437785.1. NCBI lineage: Eukaryota > Viridiplantae > Streptophyta > Magnoliopsida > Myrtales > Myrtaceae > Rhodomyrtus > Rhodomyrtus psidioides. The sequence goes on from JAILYB010000111.1 coordinate 1,558,564, forward strand.
TACTATGAAACTATATCAAACAAAGTCAAAGATAAGCATAGAATATGAATTATCATACCGCATCTTCTGATAGTACATCAAGAACATCATCATCGAGCCATAACGTACTGCGTTTTCTAGGATCATCGCAGCATCCTTGTTTGACGATATCCATACTAATCGATTGTATTAAGTCATGCATCTGTAGGGATCCTCCCTCTTCACTAATCAAGGAGCGCCCAATCAGGACTTATACTCCAATGGTTGTGTCAAAATCACAAGTATCAAGAATTTGCTCAATGTACTTTTTCTCAAACCCCTTGAAGAAACAAGCAATATCGAGTGTTGGCACATAAATTTTGATTTTAAGAAAATAAGAGTTAACTATAATTCTCGCAAAAATAAATTCTCATAAATTACATATTTATTTTTCTGTCATACATCGGCATTCAGTCAAAGGCGAGTCGATCGAGCTTTATTTAACAGGCAATGAGACCAAAATCAATTTGGAATTTTCGATTGCAGGATAGGGGAATTGCCAAAAGTTACATGGGCTAGGGCTCAATTCAAATTTAGTGCGGTCCATTTTAATTTTTTTTAAATGAAAGGCTTTTAATTAATTATCCATTTAATTAGTTAAAACCCAATTAGGCCATAAATTTGCACAAATAAGCCCATTGGTAGATGAACTTTTTGGCCAGGCCCTAGGCCCCCATGGTGGCCGAATTTGCTAAGGTATCCTAGCCCGAATAAGGATTACTTAAATAAAAATTACAATCATACATCCATTATCTCGTCCTAAAATCTTTTAATTCAACGGCCGAGATTAAATCCTGGAGCATACCCTAATATTCACTATATATATATATATATATATATATATATATATATATAGGTAAAAGGGGAAAGCCACAGAAAAATTATGCACACGACTCTCTCTCTCTCTCTCTCTCTCTCTCTCTCTCTCTCTCTCTCTCTCTCTCTCTCTCTCTCGCACGCTCTCTCTCCCGTTCGGTCTCTCTCTCACACCGCCTCATCCCCGACTCCCTCTACTTAAGCTCCCATCGCCGCCACACCTTAACCGCCGTTGCTGCAGTGCTCCTCGTCGCCGTTCCTGCCCGACGTCGCCATCACTCCTGCTTGCTTTCCCCTTTCCGACGTCGCTGTGGTTGCCACCATCGTTGTCGTTCATCTGCCGATGTCGCTCGGCCATTTTGCTGCTGCTGCCTTTTCTTCTTTACTACTACCGCACGCCATTCCCCCAACGTTTTGTGCCGCCGCCCCTACTCGCTACTCCGCCTCACCGTCACTGCTGCCTTGCGTCATCACTGTCACTGTTCGTTGGAGTTTTTCGCTCCAAATCGGTCCATATCTCACCCGACGGATTAAGGTAACTTCGAACATACTTCTAGGTTATTTCAAGCATATTTTTCGGGCGATTTCACTGTTGTTTTGTTGCTATTTGCTCGTTGTTTTTGCATGTTTGCGTGCTGTTTTTGTCCAAAGCAAAACCATTTTCGCATGTTTCATATTATTAATTCGGCAGAATTGGAGTTTAAAAGGTGAATCTTTCAATGTCCCAAAACAAGGTGAATCATTCATTGCCTTGTATCTTATCTCATGCCATCAATTTTCGAGAATTACATATTCATGCATCGCATCTAAAAAAGCGAAAATCCCAAAAAAAGAAACTCCATCTTCTGATGACCAATCTATATCTCATGGAATTAAGGTACTGAAAGGACATTAGGTTTAATTAACTAGTGTAATCAAATCTCCGAATCCACAATCTCTGGTTCGTAGAAGTAAAATAGTTCTCCCACTATTTTACTTAGTTTTCTAATCAACCTACTGGAAATGATTAGTGACGGCTCCAATTTCTAAATTATTTCTAACTAATTTAAGTTGCGATTTGATAAGCCTTGGGAGAGTCCGTATTAGGTTATTTATTAAATTAACTTGATAATCCATGAGCCTAGAATTTTCTAATTTTAGATCGCGACAGCTTGGCGACTCCGCTGGGGATTTTTTTTTAAAAAAAATCGAAAAAATTTAAGAATTAACTGGTTTACTTGAAATTTTTCGGAAAATTAAAAACTTTTGTGAACTTAGGCTGTGGATTTCGTGTCATATGTCTTGATTGGCTGTTTGTGACTGTTTTTGAGGATTGGATCAGCCTTTTTGGGTCATTTCGCCTTTCGTTCGATTATGCTGAATTCTCCGAATATGTGGTAAACGGGCTAGGAATGGGCCCATTTTTGGTGGGCCAAAGGAAAAGGCCTTCGGCCGTGACCTGCGATGGATTTCCATGATTCAGGATCGTTTTGATGGGTTTTCAGGAATTTTTTGTATTTTCAATGGATTTTTTCTTAATTTTCGATTTTTTTATTTTTTGTTTCAAAATTCTGTGGTTGGATGAATCTCACCATTAAGGTGTTAAATATTTTTTCAGACTTGGAGTGATAAGGGGTGGAGTGTTTGCTAACCCTTTGTTGCAGATTGGAGTACGAATATATGTTTTGGGGGTTATATTGAAGCGTTGTTTTGATATAAACTCTTGTGCATGTCTTTACTCCCTTGCATTCAGACTTTTCACACACAACCCGCCATTGGACCCGAATGGCTAGGCTTAAGATTGTGTTTGATTAGGGACACTCTGGTCATCGCCATCCGGCCTGAGTCTCCCTCTTCAAGTCCCGAACTTTTCCAAATCAGTGCCAAGATTTATCACCCCTATCATTTGCCATGTGATGTGAGTCGATACTTGGCTAAGCCAGATGTCTACGGGGGATGTTGATTCAATCGCAAGCCAAGGTGATTCAATCCGGGTATCTCTAGGGCTCCACCTTTGTCAAGCATTATTAGATGGAAATTGAATCTCACGTCGCATTTCATGGGCATGTCTATGTGATTGTTTATTTCAAATGTCTAAAGGTGGTATTCCCTTCAACCCTTTTTCCCTTGCTTACTCATATTTTCGGGTCGGTCCATGACAATTTTTAGGCGAGTCATAGTCTCGAGTTGTAGATTATGGGGGAGGTTCGAGTCATAACTCCGGCGAAGGATCAACTGAAGCAGTGGTGGAACAAGTTGCATGAGGACGGCAGAGAGATAATCAGATTTCGCATAGGTCGAATTCTCCCGTTGATTCACATCCAAATGCGATTTGGTCCCATCCATGCATTGGTACAGTTTTGGAGTCCACATACTACTACTTTCATATTCGATAAGCACGAGCTAACTCCAACTCTAGAAAAGTATAGCGTTCTCATTGGAAAGTCACTGGACTTTGGTTTAATTACTCCGCCAATTGGCGAAGATCCAATCTTGGGTTTGTCTGAATATCTGAATGTCAAGAGATGAAGTGGCTAAAGTTTTGAAAGGAAACCGGGGAAGTTGTTCCATTTCGTTCTTGGAAACATGTTTTGCAAAAGCTCCTTTTACATATGATAAGGCCAAGATTTTTATCATGTTGTTCTTTGGCTTAGTCATTTTTCCATATAAACAAAACTCAATCTATCCCATGGTGGCATTTTTCGCACGACAAGTGAACAATGGAAATAACTTTGTTAATGCCATCTTGGCAGAAACCGTCATTTGGCTTACCAAGTTTAAAGCAAATCAAGACAAAACACTTCGAGCTTCGCCTGAAATTCTTCAAGTTTGGTTCCTTTCCCACTTTTTTGAATTTGGAAAATACCTTGAAATACCGAAAATTTCTGAACTCGAGCATCCTCTGTTAAAGTTTAAGAATGAACAAGACCATGTTCCTGAATATCACTATTCTCGGATGCTAGTCTTGTTGGCAAACCCTAATCCTGTGACTTTCCTATGAAATGCTCTTTGGTTTAAAGTGGAGGAGCTAGAATCATGGGGCGAAATGAGGCATATGTCCCTCTTCTGCGAATTTTCGGCATTACAAAGTGCTATCCAGTGGGAGTTGTTCGGCAATATGGTGTGATACAGTCGATTCCTCCGAGGCCGAAGAGTGTGGAGATTCGCATACACTTTGACTTAAAAACCAAAGATTTGAGGAGCACGCCGCCCTTGCTCATTCCATGTGGGAGCGATGCCGACCGACCAGGCTAGTGTTACCCAAGGGGATTCTTGTCGGGAACGTCAAGACTTATCATGCTACTGTCAACTACATTGAGGGGCATGATATCCCAAAGGAATGGCTTCCAGTGATACCTTGAGTGGCTGTTCAAGATACCAAGCGTTTTGAGATCAATCGTCTTAAGCGGAAGCTCGCCAAAGCCAAAGAAGAGGCCCAGAAAAGCGAAGAGAAGTACAAGAAGCTCATTGTCCCCCAGAAGTCTATAGCTCGAGCTAGTTAGAGTCTTTATTTACAAGTTTTATTCATTGTTTCATTTGGATAATATTCTGGTTGCTACTATTTTTGAGCGAACACTTTGCATGATCTGATTTCTTAGGGTTTCTTATAGTCATTTTTGAATTCTAGTGTTTGAATGGAAAATGCTCAGAATATCTTGGGCTATCATATGTAAAATTTTGAGAATGATCCATAGCATTTTCCATTTATTGACGAATCTTCATTGAGAATAATGCAAGCTAGAATTTTGGTAGTTTCTTGGCACTCATCTTGTTTTGCAGATGACTACTTCTAAATGACCTCCCTTGTTGAACCACAAAACATGAAATTTGTAGGTTGATGTCTCAACTAATAACCTGCAAAATTCCAGATTTTAATTTATGCTTTAAGGGGGTCCTTCGTTTATTTAACAAAGACCGGACGAAACAGTTTTCTGGATAAAAATTTCCCAAAGATGCATTAAACTGTATTGATTGGTCAATTTTCAACCTTAAGTCCAAACACGAAAGTTGTTCATCATTGTATTATATCAACTTGTAAAATTTAGGAATTATTAGATCAATGTGCGAATTAAGATGAATTTTATCGTAAAGGTCGACGAAACTGAAAAAATTGTCTAATTCAATCTTTTGCTTATATCTGTTTTGTTCGTCGAGTCTAGAGGGTTGTCATGGATCGGCTCACTATCCTCACTCATTATACTAATTTTTGTGTGATCTTTCTTTGAAGGTAACTTACCACAGGTCATCCACACATCACCAGGTTAGTCACGAAGAAAATGGCTGACAAAGCAGAAATGAATGCTGCGATTCAAGAGGCCCTCAAGGAGCATGTGGACGCTCTCAATAATAGGATGGATGGCATGGTCACCCAGATGGCAAGCAAAGTACTGGCAAGCCTCATGGCCAAGATGCAGTTGCCTAGCTTGTCTCCTCAATCTCTGGTACCTCCTCCGCCTCCTGTAGCCAACAATCCAGACAAGAATTAGGAGCAGTTTCTTTTTCCAGCTATGTTGCTAGAAGACATGATCATCCTAGGCACTAGTACGAATGCTCCGCTAGTGGCTTCAGTTCACCAAGCCAGCCCTGTGGCACCGGAGCAGAATAATGATGCAGCAAAGTTGTTGGCTCAGATGGAGCAGAAGATGGAGCGAAAGACGGAAGAAAGGCTCCGAGAGATTCAAAGAACTCACAATATCCCTCACATTGACTTTTCTGCTTTCTCAAAAGTCGATGTGCTAGAGAAGTTCAAGGTTCCCGACTTTGAGAAGCATGACGGCACATCCAATCCTGTGCAGCATGTTCGGATGTATCAGGCAAGAATGAGCAAGTATGCTGACAACAGCCCTTTACTGGTTCAGACTTTCCAGGCTAACCTGAAAGATGCAGCTATGCGATGGTAAACGACCCTGCAAAAGCATTTAACACCTAAGAGGAGTTAGGGAAAATCACAATCCATGAATTCAAGGATCGGGAAAAATTCACAATCGATCAATCGAGGCATAGATCATGAAAATCAACGGCTTAAGTCCACAAAAATTTTAATCCTCCGAAGATTATAGGTGACCTAATTTTTTTTTTCGAAAATAAATGTTAATTTCCGAGAAATTCGCATGGAGTTCAGTTCACCTTTTATTATTTTCTGGAAAATTAAAATTTACTCCCCAGCAGAGTCGCCAAGCTGTCGCGACCTAAAAAAAATTAGGCTAATGGATTATTAGGTTAATTAGATGAATTAAATAACCTAATACGGACTCTCCCAATCCCTACCAATTCACAACTTAGGTTTCACTGAAATGATTTTTTTTATTTAGGAGCCGCCACTAATCGTTTCTTGGTAGGTCGATTAGAAACCTAAATAAAATAGCGGGAGAACTATTTTATTTCTACGAACCAGAGATAGTGAGTTCGGGGACTTGGTTACATTAATTTAAAGTTAATTAATGCCCTTTCGGTACCAATTTCATGACAATGCCTTTTTCTGATTGGTTTATGAATTTTTTTTTCTGTTTATTATTATTTTTTTTTGAATTAATGAACAAAATTAAACAAAAATGCCCACAATATACCTTAATTTCCGAATTTTCGATAATTCACTCATTTCCGAAGATTCGGATTAGAGCAGAATTTTTAACGCGATATCCTCGAAAATTCGAGTCAGCCTGCGAGTAGGGGTATAAGACGACAACGTCCCTCTTGCCAGAGGGAAAGAACACGGTATCTTATACTTAAATCACATCCACCCCAGTAGATTCTGGGTAGGTGAATGATTTAATTTTTTTTTTGAAGGGACAAGGCACGAGGGGAGCATATATTATAGGCATGTTTGTTTAAAAATGTGCATATATTTTTTAAAATTTTTGAAGACTACCTAAGGTAGTCGAATTTATCAAGGAGATATGCTCCTATCCTCAAGGGATTTATATCTTCTAAATTAGGAAAGATCATCTTTTAGGATTTTTTTTTTGATAATTTCTGACAATCTTCGAAATTTGAAAAGATATATTATTTTGGACTAAAATCTTCAAAATTTAGGAAAATTATCTTTAGGATTTGGAAAGATTTAAATAATTCCTAAAATTTCGAAAAATTAAGCCCCAAAGATTCTGATTGAAATTTTGACTGATATCTTGAAATCCTCCAAAATTCGAAACCTATTTCCATAACAGTCACCCAAATTCCAAGTCTAACCCTAATCCTAGCCAAAATCGTACCCTAATCTTCATCCAAACATCTAAAAATATCCAAATAATCCATGAAGATCAAGATGGGATAAAATTTGCAATCGGATCAATCTTTGGTTCAATCAAGACGAGAATTCAATCGAAGATCTACCGAATTCGACCACCTGCAACAATGGGAGATCTGACCATCCTGTTTATGCAAGATTCACCCATCAAATTCGTGCATCATTCATAGAAATGACCCTGATTATCACCCAACGTTAGAATGTCCTTGAAGAAAAAAAAAACTCCTCCGATCGGAAGCCATTACGATAGTCATGCACAAAAATGAATCAACCAACCAACTTGGGAATTTGAAGCAAGAGTCCATCTGTAACATGTAGCTCTCAACCAGGATAAGGCTCATGCGATGAAGATCTCATTATCTCACAAAGAACCCAATCTCTTCAATGTGATTTAGATTGCAAAAAGTGATGAATGCCCTCTAAAGAATTCCAACCAGATTCGTTCAATCATCAAAGTGTTCCCAAGTAATTCTATGACCAGATCGCATATTATTTCCCGAGATCAGAATTTTTGTGCGCCAATTCTCAGTCCTTGCAAGAAGCAAAATTAAAACTTAACCTCTTTCTTTTTTTCTTTTTTCTTTTTTCTTTTTTCTTTTTTAACTGTAAGCTTCGTAACGCAAGAGCATGTGCATGCATGTCATCAAGTTAGCCAAGCGTAGGTTGCAGTAAAAACAAGAAATCCGTACCTTTCTCGGATGCTATTCCACCACACACACCAGCTACGGATTTTGCCAAAGGCACCCCCACCTTTAGCGATCTTGAACTCCAAAACAAGCCACGGAAACTCAAAAAGGATGTTGGGGCTGATCTGCGGGCACGAAAAGAGCTATTGGATGATGAATGGTGTGCAGAATCTCGGCACAGATCACGTGCGGATGACAATGGACAACGGTAGAGCGAAGCAACTGGATCTTGCGATCTCCAGAGGGAGTCACGGTCGGAAGTGTGACTGGAGCAGACGCTGATGTGATGACGTCTAGGGGTCGTGGATGAAGACGAAGACGAAGATTCAGTTTCGAGATCGAAGAGGATTGTCTCCACTGGATGGGGAAACAATCGAACTCTTTTAAAAATCTCCTCTAATGTGTTCTGAATTTTCAGCTTAAAAAAATTCAGTACGTCCGTCGACCCCTCCAACGTGAATGAGGCCTTCATATATATAGAACTAGAGTTAGTAGTCCTAGTGGGATTGGGAGCTTACTTGAACCGTTGGATCAATTATCCTTGCTTGATTAGGAGTTGATTATGACCGTTAGATCAATAGAGTCCACATCCATTAGAGTTCTGGTTAAGATGAGAGTCCTAAACCGAATGAGCTCTTGAATTTGGTGAAATCCTAGTTCACTTATGGGGCGTGACTGAACGTGGGCTTACCTTAATCTATTATCATGGATAATTAATTAAGGGCCTCTCTTAACCATGCAACTAAAATGAGGCTGAATTCAATTCTTAAATTAAGGGCCATGCTCCTAAATAATTCGGTACAATCTCGCGGGCTAGCGCTGGTCGAAATTCCCAATTGAATCATAGGCTCATCTCAATTTTTTTGTATGCAGTCAAGCCCTCATGATAAGCAGTCAATCGTGAGCCTTTGTTAAACAATTAACTGTGAAATATATCCCCTCGACTCAAAAATTTGGCACTCGCCTTGTGGTCGAAAATTGATGATGAGTCCAATCCGAATGCTCGCCAAATTAAATTCAATCAACTCACTCTTTGCAAACTCATGACATAAAATAAATAAGCAATGCATGATGATTTATTTTTGTGAGAATTATTATTAACTCTCATTTTATGAATAGATTTTCTAAAATCAAAATGTAGGTGTCAACAACTGGTGCGTCAATTCTTTAACTCTATGGATGTGTGATTCGTGTTTCTATACGTGAGATCTTGGGTCGCTGCATGAGGATTGAATTCGCAGCTTACATGTGATATCAGAGCCTACATGTTTTAGATCTCGAATTATAATTTTGGTTAATTTTTGGAATTCTTTGGAATTGTGCTACGGGCCGCCTACAAACAAGAACAAGAGCTTCGTTTTTTTTTTAACCGTGCAGCTCAGGCATTATTATGCCACGTACGGCTCAAGTTTTAATGAAAAGTTTGATGCAATGCACAACATCTCACAGTGGGCTGTCCACTATTGTCACGTTTTTTTTTCCTTCCCCTTTTGATCAACTCTAACAAATCAAGAATATCACCTTTGCTACGAAACAAATTCGGATTCATGAATGCTTGACGGTTTAGTCGGCGATTTTTTTCTTTTATTTCTTCATGAAGCGTTGGGCCGACACCAGTTAAAAAAAAAAGGCGCGCATGATGGCGCGTGATTGCTCCGATTTGCGAGTTTCAGGCACTGACGTACTCTATACTCATGCTCTACAAAATGGTATATTTATTTTACATGTTTGGTACTTTTATGGATGGAAAATATGCATGGGACTTCAAATACGTGTATAATTTGGGGTATTTTTTTGAAGTATTTTCTGATATTTCTACATGGATTTGTGAAATACAGGTACAATCTCACATGAAAGTACCGCATACAGTTATGTGGAGCATGATTATTAATTTCATGTTTATGGTTTGACATGAATTGTTAGAAGTATCAATGTAATTAGCAAGGCATGTAATTTTGTGGATGATTGCCCCTGATTTCTGAAATTATATGCATACTGTAAATGTGAAATATAAAGTTATATCCTAATTTCAGGTAAATTCAGTTGGGTTGTGACCGCCAAAGCGGCACACTTAGTTGAGTTTAATAAAGAACATTTTATAAAGTATTGGGATGTCTCATGTTTTAATGCGTAGTTATACTCCCAAAGGAGGTGATTGCGTATTCTTGCATGGAGGGTTACATGTACATCATATAGTTGAGGATTGATTAGTCTAAGTGTTGTCATACACCTAAAGGTGGTGATTAATGAAGATTGAAATAAATTCTCATGGCAGCTGTAATGTAGGGAGTACACAACTGTATGTCATGTTTTCTGTCCAAAGGTGATTATATGATGATGTATGTATCTCTCAAAGTGAAATTTCACATTATGCTAATTGAAAATATTGATTGTTTTTAGTCACCGTTTCTGTGAACGGCAACTCTGTTAGAATTAAGACTTATTGAGAACTGAATGAGGATTATCTGTTTACAAAGAACTAGCAAATATTTGTATTACTCTTGTCAAGAAAGACCCTGTAGTTCTCACTTTCATTAGTGAGAACTTTCAAAAGCATTATGTGCTTATTGAGTAAAGAGTGATTGGATTCGTTTATTTGATATGAAACGATCCATTAAAGAACACTTGAAAAGTGTTTTCTGCCAGTTAACTGCACTGCTAAGTAAATAAATGAAGCATTGAAGGCTTTGAAATCATATCTCGTCTATTACTAAGAGTAGTAAATATATGCAATGACTCCTCAACATCAGGTGTAATGGTTCTATTAAGATTAAAGATTACGTCTTAAAGTTAGTGGAATTGCCTTTTAAGCGGTTCTACTCATAAAGTATTATAGTAAATCACCGGTTATTCTGAAGATTTGGATCCATGATAAGCATCCTTTGAGAAGGATGGTGATTGCTACTTCTTTTATAAGAAGAACAGTCACATAAAGAAAGGCTATAGTTAATACAAAGACTTGGTTATCTCTAAGTATGAGCATAAAGTAATGATTCTTTGGTATTGATTTGTGAATTTATTCTATCTAAAGTCTCACCTGGTTTGTGATAGCTAGATAGCGGTGCGACATATTATGTTGCGTTTACTATACGGAATTCACAAATTGAAAGATATCAAATCAGGTTGAATCAAGCTCGTTATGGAAACAACTATAAAGTTGATGTTGAATTGATGGAAATGTCATTCCGGATTCTGGTTTTATTGTAACATTAAGAAACATATTTTATGTACTCTCCTTAAAGACAAAATTTATTTTCCGTATCAAGTATGGACATTTGGATGACAAATGTGAGCTTTATTAATTGTTATTGTAAATAATATTTGGTCTAATAAAGAAAGATATATACAGTTTCCTAATTTAGTCGGATATGAGGCTGGATAGTATGAAACGAGATAAACCTAATCTTTGATGATGAGATAGGTTTCATTCTCTATAAATAGAGCTCAAGTCCCTCCTCTAAACACTGATGTCTACATAACCTCACATATAGAATTGTCTAAAGCGACAGTGAGGGGCCGTCTCATTGAAGCCAGTGATAAAGGGGGTTCATAGAGAAGAAGATCTTGAGCATCGGATCGTCGCAATTCCGCATCAAGAAACGATGGATCCAAACTACAGGTGCGTCAATTCTTTAACTCTATGGATGTGTGATTCGTGTTTCTATACGTGAGATCTTGGGTCGCTGCATACGGATTGAATTCGCAGCTTCCATAGATCTGTGATGGCACCATGTGCACCAGTCTTTGTTTAATGAGAAGTGAAAGTGGTCTGTGAATGGTTTTGAAGTGTTGTGTTAGACTCTAAAGATGTTTGCAAAAGCAACTTGGGTTATTACTTTGGAGTGAACTTTACACCCGAATTATATATAATAAAAACCTTATACCCCGTGACTTGAAGTCAATGACAATCGACTTAAATAACTGGAAGGTTAACATTGGACATTGTTTTATAGTTCATAGACCAAATTGAATATGTACTAAAAGTTCAAGAACCACACTGAGCAAATCAAAAGTACATTGATCACATTTCACATTGGATCAAAGTTAAAAATACATTTATGTCATTATCATATTGTGGAACGATTGGGTGTAAATAGCGGAGAGGTAATCGATTAACCACCACCCGAAACCTACCCGTGCGCTCTACCAACGCTCTAGAAGTCCGGACACGGCCAATCGGGTGGGAATAAGGAGCACCGCTGCTTCGAGCTCATTCGATCGCTCGGCCTCACTTTTGTAGATATTGGCGAAGAAAACGTTGTGAGGATGGATCGTGCGAACTACACGTGAACAGTCTCTATTGCACCCGAGTAATACTACATGAAAAGTCAAATCTTAAACTCATGGAAAAACACATTTATTCGATCTCAAGTTAGTGCCATCCATTACTTATTGTCAATAAATATATCAAATTGAACAAAAAATTGCATATTCAGATACATGTTGGAAGTTATGATTAACGAAAAAAAAATATCGTGTTCAAGCTCCAAAATCAGTAAGGACATAAAATTTAAAGTTCAGGTTACAAATAAAAACTTCAATTGCTAGAGCAAGGAAGTCGTTCCAACATTACACAAAAAAGTAAAATTAGAGATAATGTGAAGGTGGGAGGTGTTACTCTTCAGCACTAAGATACATCCAGATTATTTTGACCATACATAGACACCAGAAATTCTCAATCAACAAAATGATGAAAGAATGCAAAACAAAGAATATTAATTGAACAAAGTAAGCAGAACCTACATGGTCACAGTTTGTACACTCAAACATACTTAAAAGTCTTCAGGAAAATTGTCAAAAAAGTCTTGCACCTTTCGCATTTTTGCCAATTCAGTCCTAAAACTTTCAAGGTTAGATTCGTCAGCCATTGCTCAAGGGTCGGCGACCCTTGCCAGCCTCTGAACTGGGAAAGGCAAAAAAATGAAAGAAAGTTAAAAAACTTAATAAAAATTGTTCACATCAGTGTCAGTGTGCCACGTAGGATGGCTAACATCCACATCAGTGATTTCTAGCCAATAGAACTGAATCAGCAAAAGATGATAAGGTTTAGGAATGAATCGTCAAACTTGAAAGATTTAGGATTAAATTGGTAAAAGTGTGAAAGTTTTAAAACTTTTTTGATAATTTTTCAATACTCTTCGGTTCTAAGAACTTATTGCACAAGCCACACTAGCAATCACCTTCCAGCGCACTTTTCTTCAATTTGGTCTTGACATCTCAAAATGCAAAATTGATTTTCTTGAACAATTGATTTATTTTGTTTAATATGAAATCATGAGCTTAGTTGATAAATCTGTTAAACGTTTCTCACGTTGACATTAAACACCTCTTCAATTCGGCCGTTGTTTGGCCCGTTATGGTTGGTGCGCTTTGGCTCCTTGTTGTATTTTGCAGTGCCGCTACACATTTGCACCCTTTAGGACACTCGCAAGTGTCGTAATGGGTACGATGTTTTTGTGTTCGGCTACTCCCTGTACTTAGCGCTTTGAAAAGTTCAATATATATTTGCTTTACCCAAAAAAAAAAAAAAAAAAGGAAGCTAAATTTGCTCCCAAACATAACTTGGAATGACATACTTTAATGTCGAAATATTAGTCCATTTTTACTTGTACCGATCGGACTCTCCGACCTTGATCCTTATCGGATGAACTAGAACTGTGTAACACATGCTTAGACTTTATGAATTATGTTTCACTTGTGCTAACTTGATCCTTATCATATCTTTATTGGCTTAGCCAAAAGACCAGGTGAATATTTTGCTCATCACTTTCTAACTCCACTGTAAAACTAAGACGCGATAATGGCAGCTTCTGATAGCTCTTTTTCCTTCACTGTATTTTAAGACATAAATATGCACTCTTATGAATCACTCTTGAATATAGCCTATAGGCCCTAGCTGAATCACGTGGATTTCTTGTGTTGCCTCTCTTGACTCTCAAATCAATACTAACACTAAGGCTTTTCGATAGCACAAAATTTTGTTTTACGGTCAATTTGCTGGTGGTGGTATGTTGAGAAGATCAAATTGCTCTCTGTCCCGAGTCAGCACTCTTTCATTGGTTGAAAATTTATTTGATGAATGATCCCGTAGCACATGATCTGTATCGTCAATATCTGTTACTAGCTGGGTCACCGTGGCTGGTGGATCTTGTTCACAACGAGCATGGGAGATTGCGATGTTGACCGAATATACATAGCACCAGGCTCGCAACGTCTTTTTTCTGCTGCATCACGTCAATGTGGTTGTTATGTTGACTTCAATATGTATCACCTATTGACTCCCCGAGTCTTGTGGATCTTGTTCGCAATGACCATGGAAAATTGCGAAAATTGTTAATTTCTTTTTTGGTCGAAAAAAATTGTTAATTCAAAGCCATCTTTTACTTAAAAACAATAAAAGATGTCAATATTTACGTTCACTTTGGCTGCATTGATCCATGTGTTTCCACCCGCCAGTTTTGACACGTTATGTATGGAAGATTTCACCTTATGAGCATGGTAAATACAAGTAGTGTTGCATGCCCTTCCTTCCAGCCCTCGCGAAGACTTTAGAATTATAGAATATGGAAAGCCAGATACCCTCAAAGATTCAAACTTTTACTTGGCAATTATGCCAGAATGCCCTCCCCACCAGTGAAAACTCGTTCAGACGAAAGATAACCCCTCACCCCTTCTGTCCCTCATGTAACATTCAGGTCGAAACCACGGAGCACATTTTTCTCTTATGCCCTTGGATTAGTCAGATCTGGCAAGACAAAGGGAATCCAGGCTCTAATAGAAAATCGCAGTACGTCAGATAGCTTTGAAAGAACAATGGCGATTCTTTGGTGTATCTAGAAGATGAGAAACCACGTTGTATTTAGGGGGAAAAAGCCTTGCGCAGACAACCTAATTCTCGAAGCAGATGGAATCTTGCGAAACTACAGCAAACCAAACTCACCATGTAAATGGACCCCGACGAAGTCGTAACTGAAACTCAATATAGACGCTTTTATAGGTGGAGCCATCGCTGGTGTCATCAGAGACTCGAACGGAACGCTTCTTGATGGCTTTGTGAAAAAAATCAGATCTCCTTCTCCTTTCCAAGCAGAAGCAACAGTCTTGATGGATGCCCTTATTTTTCTAAAGTCGAAGTTTCTGGAGTTGAGGAGAGAGAAGGACGAAGATCTCCATAGAGACATTGTTGTACTTTGGCATGTGAGGTCAACGGGGAAGAAGTTTTGGGCTGAGAGGCTGAATCTCTTATCCTTGAAGCCCAAAATCTACTGGCTACGACAACATCTCAGTGAATTTTTGCAGTCGAGATACAAGTCGTATCGCTTAAACTGTATTTGGATTTTTTGGGTCTCTAAACCCCGGCAACCCCTTTGGGAACTACTTTGTTTTGATACCCCTGGTTTGGGCTATTCCTGTAGAGACTCTTAATATTTCATGTTACAAATGCTTCTTCGATCAAAGAAAAAAAAAGTAGCGTTGCTCGATATCAATACTTTTTTAACTTGAGCGAATTGAGTAAGGTCGGCCAGAGTCCCACATTGTATTCCCTCCCTCTAGGTCACAACAGGACAAAAGTTGTTCGATAGATAAAGCTGAACAATGCACCAATGCTCTACTTTTCACGCACCAGATGCATGAACCCCACCTTTGATTTCGGACCAGAAACAAACAAACAGATGATGTTCCCAAAACTAAATCTGTTGACTGCAATTGGTGTTCCCACTGTATCCTTGACTTGAGCAGAAAGATGCCCTGCTATTCTCTAGATACTATGTAACTGTTGCTGGGGAGCTTGTTGGCATGTTGACAGGGCAGAATAGATTAAGACCAAGGTGATCTTATCTCCTCCTATTGTTTGTGATGACAGTCACTTTAAAGTGGTTCTTCCGGAGTCTGAAGTTTGGGGTTGCCTTTTATTCAGGAAGATTGAAGATAGTTGAACTGTTAACTGGTAAGTGTTGCATAAAAGAACTCATTGGACTGCTGGTCAATTATGACTCATTAGCATTGTAATACACAGAATTGTGAACTATTGCAGCGGTATTTTCATCAAGAGAACTAATAGAACAAAATTGAGCAGAAATGTGATGCTCTAAAGGCTATACTTTGCATGGAGCAAAAGTTGTGTCTACCTAAGAAGCAAGCCGGCTTATAATTTCGAGCATTTTCTCGAAGACCAATTAATTTTGAACTGCTTGGATTGAAATTTGTCTTTAAAAGTGAAGAGTTTCTGGTTTTTAAGAACACGCATGGTAACATTTTTCAACCATAAATCAACTCCTGATCAGAAATCAGAAGTTGATTTCTCTGCTTCTTCTCAAAAATAGACATTGATTTTTCTACTTTTGCTCCAAATTGACTTCTAATCAGAGAAATTCGTTTGGTAACGGTTGAAAATTTTTACTTTTGAGACATTATTAACAAAATATTCGGCGGCGGCGGCAGTGGTCGACAGTGGCCGGCGAGGCGGTGGCCTGGGGGGCGGTGGGCAGTTGAAGAAGTTATTCTGGAGTCAAAGTTGGCCAAAAACCCTATCAGAACGCAAGATGCTGGATTCAATTCGCAAAACCTCAGTGATAGAACTTTAAGGCAATATGAGAGGATGCTCAGTTAAAATTATAGCCGAAACTTCATGACCAGAAAGATAACTGAAGGAAATTGAAAGAACTTGCATACAAACATTGATGGGATTCTACCCAAGAATCTAACTTGCAAATGCAATCGACGGAGTGGACTCTGTTTCAAATGCCCCTTCCGTACACAAGTAATGCCACACTCTGTCACAGAAACAAGGTAAGAAAATGGTAAATAGGAGGGCAATTGCTTGGATGCACAGCCAGCGAAATACTATTCTGAAAAATAGAAAGGTATTTGAATGTATACACCACAGTTGATGCTTATGGTATAAACATACGGAACTACTTGTTCAAACGTCCACAAAGATGGAATATCCAAAAGCTCTGCAGAAAAGAAAAATTAACACTTGCCAGCTTATGTTGGTTAAAAACAGGCACAGAGCTACATCTGAGAAACTTGGAAAAGCTAACGTCCACATCAAATTGTATTGCTTCTACAATCTTGTAGATAAGCATTCCAACTAGCACAAACGGGGAAAACTAAAAGAGATCAATAGACACATAAACATGAAAGAGAGAGCAAAGAGCTAGAACTTCAGTCTCCTTCAGGCTGTGATGCAATAAGCAATCTGGAATAAATTATGGGATCGACAGGATTGAAGTGCAAAAAGCCATACAAAATATATGGTTACTCAAAACAATAATTACAATGAGGCCAAAAAAAAGATCTACCTAACTTCTTTCAATATTCATTTATATCTCAGCATTTGGTCTGCAAAGTAGTACCTCGAAATTCAATTTTTGACGATTTAGCGTCAGCACTAGCCAAGTCAACAAATGTCTCATCTATCCATCTTTTGTCAAAAACCTAGATGATGTTGATTGATGTGATAGCCACTGTGGTCTATCACATATCCATCGAAAGACATCAGAAATTGGACAAGAGGGTCACTCTCATCACCAATACATGAACCTCACCCGAAACTCACCCGAAACTAGCCTCAATTCCTCCTTCCTCCAATCCAAAGGCAACACACGAAGCCAATCCAAGGAAAGTCCCATGCAAATCTGGGGTACCCAGAAAGATACAGAACGCTCTCGACTTTGGATGAACCAACATTCTATCTCTCCCAGGAAGTGTAGTATCCATGTAGTGACCCATTGCAAGGACATCCTGCTATAAAAATCTGTTAAATCAAGAATCACAACAGGTCATGCATATGTGTAATGTTAGCCCGGTCGATATATTCACAAACTAATCCATGACATGAATCTAAGCAAATATACACAGACATAGAGGACTGAATGCATTGAACAGGCGACTTTGGAATTCTGGACAATGCGTTGCATCTTCAAGGTGCAAATGTTTGGAGGGAGCTCTAGGATCTCCTGTAGCTGTTTACAATCATCTAATTTTTTTACGACCATCAACTCTTCAAGCTTGCTAATGCATGTAGAAAGAATCCTAAGAGATGCAAAACATTTACAGAGGAGAAACAGGTAAGACAGAAGGAATTCTGCCTCTGACAGGTTGCACCCACTAAGCTTCAAGGGGGCCAGATTTGAAAATCCAAGTCTATCATTAGGGAGATTGGAGCTCTCACTGATCTCTGGAAACAAACCAAACAATGGACAACCTTCGAGAGAAAGGTGCTTCAGACTTTGCATCTGGTACATGCTACTAGGAAGACTGATAACAGAGATTAGGTTTTCAATATCAGGAAACTTCTCAAGTTTAGAGCAGTCAGTTACATCATGTGTTTGAAAATATTTCAGCTTCAATTTGCTTGGAAGCTCATTGAGGTTCGTGCAACTACTTAAATTCAGTGTCTCCAAATTTGGCACCTCTGAGAAGTGTGGAACACTAATCAGTGAATGACAGCAGCTGTGATTCAGGAACTTCAAATTTCTAAAATGATGCACATTAAAAAGAACAGCTGAAAAAGATTTTGATAAGTTTCACATTGCGAAAGGCACTGAAAATGAAAACATCAGCAAAAGCATGTATGACGTACCTATAAGTTATCTCCTAATTCTTTAATCCCTCTGTTATGCACATCAAACCAAATGAAGTTTCATTGAACCAGCAGTAAACTTCAGAGTCAATAAAGGATATTCGGGCCATTCAAGCCATCTTAAATTGTTTGAATCCCAATTAATGTCTTTAAACCACAACTATCAGGAACCCTGGTTATATTATCACTACCCCTCTCCTTAAAGAAGCAAGCAATGTCAAGAAAAATGTCCTTCGCATCAAAAGTTTACCAATGTACTCTTCCATTCCCCTCTGCTTCTATCACATAAAGACAGACCGAACGCCACAATTGCCAAGGGAAGGCTATTAGCATAGCCCAAAATATCATCTATGAAAATCCCTGCTTATGACTTTTATCTCGTATCAGATTAACACCTCCATCCAAATGGAAGGCCACTAAATTCTCTTTCAACAATATCTCGGATAAGAACGCTTTATGCAAATGAACTAGGCCATCAGGTTTACTGGAAGTTTCTCTAACATTTGCAAGAAAGCCACATCTGCCAAACTGACTATTGATACTGTTATAGAGCGCTTTAGCCAGGCTGGTCTTCCGGTCTGACAGGTCGAGATTAAAAAGACTCCTCCCAAACAAAATATGAACAGTTCTCATCCATAACAATCAACAAGACACGACAACAGTATGCCGGTTTTATTCCAGCATTAAACTGACGGACCGCAGTGATCCTCCCAGAAAGTTTTACAAGAAATTGTGCCACAATGGAATAAACTGACCCGTCTAAATTGACTAGGCATCTTATATAATAAAAAAAAGGGTACAACTAATCACAAAACTAGTAGTCAGAACAATTAAATCCATGAATTATAACATGGATTCAGTTAGGCAAAATCACAAACGCCGAGCGGACGTCATAGAGTGGGCTTTCTTCAGACGAAAGAGAGATGGGAAAAGCACTGGCTGTAGGAGATAATCTTGTTTGTTATCAACGGCTTTGGAAGCTCCAAACTCTCACTCTACGCCCAAGCCATCATTCAAAGTCATGGATGATCTTTTTCATTCTTACCTCGTGGAGTTTTGGACTGAAAAAGCCAACCAAGAAACTCTGTCACCCTCGCTCTCTGCCTCATCAATCATCAATCACTAGAGAATTAGCATTGACATGGTAAGCCATGTGAGAAATAACACTGGATACCAATAAGATTTGTC
Organism: Rhodomyrtus psidioides; assembly: GCA_021437785.1. Taxonomy (NCBI): domain Eukaryota; kingdom Viridiplantae; phylum Streptophyta; class Magnoliopsida; order Myrtales; family Myrtaceae; genus Rhodomyrtus; species Rhodomyrtus psidioides. The sequence continues at coordinate 1,578,086 of JAILYB010000111.1, forward strand.
CAAAAACCAAAATTTCCTGTAAAATCAGTAAATGACAAGTAAATGATACATACTCATCCTGCCGTGCAGAACATGACATTTATCAAGACGACCATGATCCGATTGACGAGGATAGGGCGATTTTACTTTTAAATCAAATGAAGTTGGCAGGATGATGAAAAGGTCGCACATTAAACACGCCACAATGATAATAAGAAAGAAGTAGTTCCCTTCCAAACACACCACAATAACTATGAAAAGAAAGTAGTTCCCATCCCTTAGAAGTTGAGACCAAGCTATCCAACAGAACTAGATCACGACAAAATCTATTCTGTTTTGCTACTCGCTGCTTCCAGTTTGATCTGTTTCACTGTCACTGGCTTCCATATCTTCTCTATGCATATGACATCTGCGTACCCTCTATAATGATGACCAGATTGAAATGTCGGGTCTATATTTGAATCTGCTGGATCATGAGAATCCTCACACAGTGAAGCTAAATTTACAAATTTGTTGTCTTCAAGCACAACCTTCAAGTCATCCTCTAATTCTCTGCATCTTATCACATATCCCAACTTTTTCACGGTCCCCCCCGATACTTTAAGTTTAAGGCTAAATCGCAAATCTCTCTCATCAAATTGACCAAAATCAACTGCTCCCTCAAACGATCCCCATAGCACATTTGATTTGAGATACTGAATCCACATGTGATCCGAATCAAATGTACCTAGAGTTCCCGATAGCACATTCCGTCTTTGGTCATTAACGTGAGGCACAATGTCAAAAGATATTTCGTTTTCTCCATCTTCTACATTGAAAACCACACAGAAAACTAGTCCTAGGAACTTCTCATACAAGTCTTGTGAAGCCATGAAACATATGGTATCGTCTTCAATAGGGACGAACTCCTCTGGCATCTCTCCTCCAGGGCGAACATCTCGGTAATTAGGATAAATCATGGAATATCGAAGCTTCTGTTAAATAAGCAAATTGTTAGAAGTACCAAAGTTTGTAAATAGTTCAAGTAGAAGAGCTTGATTTGAGAATATTCCTCATAATTCAACCTAAGCTAATGTTCTCCAGTAATTAGATGCACTGATCTTTTCTTACGTTATATACAATACTCGTGCAAAAGAAATCATTCCCATGCTGGTGTTGTAGGCACTCCTGTTAAACTTACGTGAAGAATCACTGCATGTTAGATTTGTTTGTTTATCTAGAATTTTCAGCTTTTGCATTACACAATCTCAGCTCGCCTGACATACACTCCGAATCAGCACAAGCACGCACGCACATGGAGAGAGAGAGAGGGAGAGAGACCTGAAGTGAGAAGTCAGCCATGTTCGATCCTTTGTGGACTAATTTGCTTGAACTCTCTTCCTCTGTGCTCATTTGACAATCTTGTAAACCTTCTCTTTCATTTGAACAGTTGCCTTCGATGTTTGTTTGATTATCTTCATGCTCCACCCACCACCGCTATCACATGTAGGTAAAGAATCACCATAAATTAGTTTGTTTATCTAGCATTTTCAGTTTTTGCATTACACAAACACCCAGTGCACCCAACATAGACTCTATCAATCACACACACATGCACACAGAGAGAGATAGAGACAGACCTGAAGTGAGGAGTCAGCCATGTTCGACCCTTTGCGTACTAAATTACTCGAACTATTTTCCTCTGTGCTAGTTTCACTATCTAGTAAATCTTCTGTTGCATTTGAACTTTCTTCCATTGTGCTCATTGGACAATCGTCGCGCCGAACCTCGTGGAGTAAATCTTGATCCAGCCACGGATTATGTTGAAGAAAAACCTCCAAATCATTCTCTAGCGGCTTAAATATTAATCGGAATCCACACTTTTTCACAATAGCATGACCTGTTCCTTTAATGATTAACTGCAAATGATTCCAGTCATTTGGACCAAAATTGCCTAATCTCCAATAATATTTGTAACATCGAAGGTGCACATGATCTGAACCCGCTCCTAAATTCCAGCCGGATGCCTGCTCAAGACTTCCATTAACGAATGCCCTGAACTCCAACGCAGGAATTTGTACGTTGTTTCCTCGAGATACAACGCAGGAAACTACTCCTATGAACTTCTCAAACAATTTCTTTGAAATCATGAAAGATATATAACCCTCATTATTGGGGACCGACCACTCTGGCAGCTCCCCTCCAGGTAGACGAACACTCACGTTGGGGACAGTGTGCAAATGCTGTCATAGATGTAGACTGTTAGATAGTTTTTGGAAATTCGCGCCTAAAAAGAGAGTTTCAATGAGTTAAGTGGATAGTCATAGAGTATGGCTGTAGTTAGCAATAGCATTACAAAGAATTTTGTATTTAATTGATGGAAATAGGATATGTATTGTTGAAGATTTTGTAATTGGATGAACAAGTACTGTCGAAGTTTTTCATTCGGTGATCCTTGTAATTCCAAAGTGAACTAAAATTCTATAAAAAGAAAGAATATTCTTTGCGCTGTCTTATGGCCACCTCCGCTACATATACATATGGAATCAGGCTCTATGTATGTTTATTCTATATTAGCCCACCAATCCAGGGTTTTCAATCTTGGCAATATACCTACAATGAATGCAGCCAACATGTCGAAGACTCCATATTGATAAGAGAGAGAGAGAGAGAGAGAGAGAGAGAGAGAGAGAGAGAGAGAGAGAGAGAGCCTAACCTCAAGCTTGAACAAATCATTTATGGTCAACCCATTACGGACCAGTTCCTGGCACATACTCAAGTGGATAAAGCCATCGTGACATGTGGAATGAATTTTACTCAGAGATTTGCAACCATCCGCGTTCAGATACTTTAATTGGCTGGGAATCTCGAGGATCTCTTGAAGCTGTTGGCAATATTTAACCTTCAAACGGCGCAGATTAGATAGTTGCTTAATCATGGGAAGGTTAGTAAATTTGTTTCCGTTCATGTCCAAATATTCTAAGGAGGGAAAATACGTAGGATTCTCCAAGAACTCTGCTTCTGATAGATTGCAATCTGAGAGATTTAATTGCGACAACATAGGAAATCCTCTCTTTATACAGGGATCACTCAAATCTCCCTCCTCCTTTGGAAATTTGGTCAGTTTTGAGCAACCTTTAAGCAAAGCCAAAGATAATAATGGAATATGAATTCTTCTACATTGACAAGTCTTACCGTATCTCCTGATAGGACATTAAGAACGTCATCAGGAAGCCATAATCTACTACGCTTTTCGGGATCATCACGACATTTTTCCTGAACAATATCCATACCCATTGATTGTATTAAGTCATGCATTTGTAAGGTCTGATGCTCTTCCGTAATCAAGGAGCGCTCAATGAGAATTTGCATCCCAATAGTCGTGTCAAAGTCACAACTATCAAGAACTCTCTTAATATACTCTGTTCTCTGCCCCTTGAAGAAACATGCAATGTCGAGAAAAATTTCCTTTACCTCATCATCCAATCCATCATAACTAACCTTTAGCACATCACTGATTTTTTTGTCAGGAATTTTGGAAAGTTTCTTCAGCATACTTTTCCATTCACACTCTCCTCTACCACAAAAGAAAGAACCCAACACCACAAGAGCCAAAGGAAGGCCTTTGGCATAATTTAAGATCCTATCAATAAGATTGATGCTGATTTCTATTTTCTGATTTTCTAGAAAAGCATGCTTTCTAAAAAGTTGAAGAGCTTCACCATTTTGGAGAACTTTTACTTCATACATATGATCCCGGTGTACCCCATGAGCAGTTAGCAGATGCCTATCTCTTGTTGTGATAATTATCCTGCTTCCTTCACCGAACCACTTACAATTTCTGGCTAAAGCATTTAGCTGGCGTTCATCATCGACATCATCAAGGATAATAAGAACTTTTTTGTTACAAAGTCTATCTTGAATCAACTGACTTCCTTTACCAACACTTTGAATTGTAAATTTCCTCCATGATAGTGTCTCCGATAGCAATTGTTTTTGTAAAGGAACCAAATCATTGGAAATGCTGGAACTTTCTCTAACACGTTCCAAGAAGCTGGAACCATGAAACTCTCGAAACACAACATTATAAATGGCCCTAGCAAGGGTCGTCTTTCCTACACCTCCTTGTCCCCATAATCCTACCATCACAACATCATCCTTGGACGGTAGATTTAATATTTTTTTAAGCTCTTGTACTCGGTAATCTATCCCAACCAAATATTTGGCTACATCTAAGGGCTTTTGATCTAGTTGAGTTGAGATCTTCCGTATGATATGTTGTATAAGTTCCGCTTCATTTCTGACAAGGAAAAGTTAGTCGAAATCGCTTTCAGAGCAATTCAAAGAAATGGATAACTATTCAAAGAAAATCACTGAGCAAGAAAATTTATTTGGAGATAAATGTTAAAATATGGTCAACAAGCAAGATGCCTCCGCGTATGCATGGGTCTAAGACTATATTTTTCATGTTATTCTAAGTGTTGTGTGTCTATCTATTTCGCAATTTATTGCCCAAAAAAACATTTCAATTTCACATTTTTCAATAATTCAAGTTGATCGTGGGGTATCCTATCAAGATTCAATACTCTTTATCAAAGAAGATAGATAGTTATTTCAAAAATCAGGAAGAACTGACTCTGAGTGCGCTGCTTACGTGTGCACTATGCTGTGTAATTGTCTGATAAGAGTGTGTCGGTGAGAGAGAGATTTAGGGGCAAAGTTACCCCTAACATCATAGGATCCCACACCTTAGAAAAAATTAAGTATCAAAAGAATTAGACTAGTTGAAGTAGTGGAAGATTTGTCACGTACCCATCTGTGAAATGCCACCCAGACAAGCTACCAGCATCCAGAAGAGCTTCATTCCATCTCTTTACTTTGTCTGAATCATTCCCGAACTTGGCCTCATGTATGTCCATAGCACCTTTGTAAATATCTCTTGGCGTCCTCACTTCACGGGGTTCCACTTTGTAAAACACCGGCCACACAATCAGCTTCTTTTGCTGCCTGCGCTCCATGATTTTCATTAACTCCTTCAAACAAAACGACGAAGAGGCATAGTTTTCGGAGAAAACAACGACCGCAATTTGCGATTCCTTGATCGCCTCCATAAGCGCCGTTGTTATCTGCTCTCCCTTCTCCAGCTCTTCACTGTCGATGTAAGTGTTTATTCCTATTTGGTCTAGAGCTGTATAGAGATGACTAACAAAATTGTTGCGGACATCCATGCCTCTGAAACTGAGGAAGACATCGTACGACCTTCTGCGCTCGGAAGAAGAAGAAGAAGAAGAAGCCATTTGAGTTGGGAGCGGGGTTACCAGTAAGCAATGAGTTGGCAATATCTGGTACTTTGTTTGAGCTAGTTTGTGTTGAAGTTCAACACCTAATATTATTAATTAATTACACTTGCACCAAGGAGAAGTAAATGCAAGTTTAGGGCTTGTCTCCATAAGTGTATTGAAGCATTTAAATGTTGTTTAGGTGTTGTCCATCGAGGAGTAAATGCTTGGGGCTTGGAGGAATATTTAATTAGGTGTGGTCCATGGAGGAGTTATTACTAGGGGTGGTTAGCTTGGATGAGTGATTACTCTCTTTTGTTTGATTAGGTATTGTTGTCTTTGAGTGTTTAGTTTCTTCTATAAATAGGCTAGCCTTATATGTTGTTTTCTAAGCTTTCTCAACCTAGAGAAAGACTTCAAGTGTGGTGTGTGGTATGAGAGAATAGGTTGTAATAGTTGTATGAGATAATCTCTGATTGTTATACTTTCACTTTAGTATAACGAGTTTATCTTGAGTTGTCTATTACATTTTTCTCGTATTATCACCACAAAGCTTCCGCATATCTGAGAGTGATATATCTAGCAAGATTGCGCACTCTTACAATTGGTATCAGAGCCCAGGTTGTCCAAGGATCGTGCCGGAACCTAGGCGGTCAGGAACCCGAGCAATCAGCAGCCGGAGACCGAGAACCTAGAGTGGATGATCGAGGATCGTAAACCTGGAGCCAGCATGCCATGAAGCATATCAAAGCCTAGGCGGTCAGGAATCGGAGCAATCAGCAGCCGGAGACCGAGAACCTAGAGCAGACGATGTAAAGGGTATTAGGTGTTGAGGGGGAGTGTTGAAGTTCAACACCTAATATTATTAATTAATTACACTTGCACCAAGGAGAAGTAAATGCAAGTTTAGGGCTTGTCTCCATAAGTGTATTGAAGCATTTAAATGTTGTTTAGGTGTTGTCCATCGAGGAGTAAATGCTTGGGGCTTGGAGGAATATTTAATTAGGTGTGGTCCATGGAGGAGTTATTACTAGGGGTGGTTAGCTTGGATGAGTGATTACTCTCTTTTGTTTGATTAGGTATTGTTGTCTTTGAGTGTTTAGTTTCTTCTATAAATAGGCTAGCCTTATATGTTGTTTTCTAAGCTTTCTCAACCTAGAGAAAGACTTCAAGTGTGGTGTGTGGTATGAGAGAATAGGTTGTAATAGTTGTATGAGATAATCTCTGATTGTTATACTTTCACTTTAGTATAACGAGTTTATCTTGAGTTGTCTATTACATTTTTCTCGTATTATCACCACAAAGCTTCCGCATATCTGAGAGTGATATATCTAGCAAGATTGCGCACTCTTACAGTTTGTTCACCGTTTGATCGTCCCGTTATCTTCTTTATACCTAGATGGTATGACTTTCTTTTCCGTGGTTCGACAAAAAAAAAAAAAAAAGAAGGTTTTTTCTTGGTCTTTTAATATTATTGTTGTGCTGCTGAAGCGCCAGAAAGTGTTGAGATTTTGGGTGTGGGACTTTTCTTCCTTGAAGATAGTTGATGTTGAATTTATTACTTAATTTGAATTGCTAATTTTTTTGCCCAATCAACATAAGATAAATCTTTATGACAATAATTTCAAGCCGTCCAAGAACACCTTTGAAAAGTGCTTGAAATGCGGGTTAGGTAAAATATCGTAATCCGATCCAAACCCCAACAATAAAATTTGTGAGTGATGATCAATCGTACATATAAATACGTGGACAAGGAATTGATTAATTAGTTAAGTTCTTCTCATACAAAATGAAAGGCGCTGTGAGATCAGCGGTGGCACCATGGGCACCAATTGTGTGATGGTCAAACATGTTGGATGTCGAGCGCAACCATGTTTCTTTAATCAAGAGACTCTTTGTCTGTTCTCTTTTTGTCTTTGATGTGAAGCATCTTTTCTTGGACACCTCGAGAGAATATGCGGTTCGCGCTGTCACCTCCCCCGTAAAATACTTCGCCTGTGGCTTCCCGGAAATGTCTTATGCGTGCATTAAAGTAATTATGATTTTTTTTTTAAAAAAAAATGCTTATTCGTGGATACATGCTGGAAGTTATGATTAAATAATAAAAAAATGCTATCGGGTTCAAGCTCCAAAATTAGTGAGGACATAAAATTAAAAGTTCTAGTTGTAAACCGAAACTCGTTGGAAATCTCAAAACTCAATACTTTTCGTAATCCAAGCTCATCGTGAATTGAAGTCCTGGAAGATATTATCTAGAAAATAGGAAGAGTCCTAAATTTATCATCTAAGAACTATGTTTATTTATTGTTGCTTGTTTTTCAAAACAGTTTTAATTGTCATAGTTATCTCTAGAGTTTATAAATACTTTGCAATCCTTCATGGATGTAGAATGCAAGAAATAAACTTCATTTTCAAATTCCATTCTTCCGACATTTCGGTATGAGAGTGTTGCGCCCTTGGGATCCAACATTTGGTATTGGAGCCAATTTTGGCCAGTTTGGCTAAAGCTTTGTGAAATCTACTCTCGAGTCAAATGGCTTCTGTGAATGGTGCCGGGTCGGTCCAACCTCAACGCCCAAGGTTCGATGGGAAGTGTTGGATCTAGTAATACCACCTAGAAGGGGCTGAATAGGTGCTTGTGAGTCTAATTGAAGTTTCTTGCGGAATTAACCAATTTCAATCCACGAACAGGAATAATGACAATGCAATAACATGCAGATAATTTAAGAACAGAAGTAAAAATTTAGAGTAAAGAATAGTGTACGCTCAGTTTATAGTGGTTCGGCTTGTTAGGCCTAAGTCCACTCTCCCACGGTAACAACCGATTGAATGGATTTCACTAGAATGATTTGAGGAAGGTTACAAGTGACAACGAGCACTCAGTCTCTCTTACAAATCCTCACAATGAAGAAAATTGAGAACTCTCAAAACAAATTGTGAATCTGAACAACTCTTGCACTTTAAAATTTCTGGTTCTCGATCCCATTGCAGAAAACCATGGTTCTTCTTTTATACTCCTTTGTCTCCAAACTAGCGTCATCAATCGTGATTGAATGAGACTGTATCTGAGAAGATACGATAACCGTTGAAGTGAAATTTGAACCCTTCTGATTTAGTCGCCCATATAACTAAATCTTTAGTTTTCAAAAGTAGAGTAGATTCAAATAAGTCACAGATTTTATCATTGACAGGTAATATCCAATCGTAGATTTCCTCCTGATTTGATTGAAGGAATATCTTGTCAATCAAATATCACAAATTTCCATAAAGAAACTTGCCTTAATCAGAAATCTGCCATTCGTGGGCCTTCAGAATTTGTCTATTGAAAAGACGTAGAATTTGAGCAGTGTTTAGAAACAATCTTCAGAATAAAGGCTCTTTGAATCTGAACATATAACTTTGAACAGTAATACTATGCTTTAATAAGGTCCTTATGACAGATCATATAACTCTTTAGACGAATAAGCATTCAAATGAGAAATCATGTTCCATCTGATCTTCAGAGGCAACTTCATTTGAACATCTTCATAAGCAACTTCATCTGAACGTCTTCAGAAGCACTTCGTCTGAACGTCTTCAGAAGTAGCTATATGACTACTCCTTCTCGAGTCTTTAATGCCAGAAAGGGAACAATGCAAACTTCTGTTTACACATTCATCCTGCAATAAAAATATTAGAAATATTATGCATATTCTTACTAGAGTATGGATAGTTTTGTTAGAATCAAACTATTTAGAGAGCAAGTTTCCATAACAGGAAGAATTTTGAGCATTGGAAGATCTAGATGGAGGTGCTATTCGGGTTTCAGGAGTTGATTGAGATTGTGGAAGAAGGATTCGTGGAGCCAGAAAATCTGGCAAATTTGATAATAGAGAAGCAGATGACGCTAAAAGAAAATCGTAAGAAAGATTATAAGGCTCTCTTTTACATCTTTCAAGCGATAGATTCGTCAATCTTTGAAAAAGTGGCGAATTCGAAGATGGCAAAAGAAGCTTGGCGCACTCTCATCAACATATACAAAGGCATTGAGAAGGTCCAGAAGATTCGATTTCAGACTCTTCGTCGACAATTTGAGCTCCTTTAGATGAAAAATTCGGAGTCCATTTCCAACTATTTCTCACGAACAATGGCTCTTTTCAATCAAATGAAGGCCAATGGTGACATTATTGGTGACCAACAGATCATTGAGAAGATTTTTCGGACGCTAACTTTGCAGTTCGAATATATTGTGACTTCCATTGAAGAGTCACGAGATCTCTCCATTTTGACCGTTGATGAGTTGATGGGCTATCTACAAATGCACGAGCAGCGACTCCCATGTTATACTCTATAACTGTTAGTGGGGAGCCTGTTGACTTTTTTAGATGGCTGAATGGATTAAGAAAACAAGTTTTCACTAAAATTCTACATCAGGGAATAAGCAATTGAGATTTGAACGTGTGCATAAGAAAAACAAGTTTACGCACTCATACTTTTGTTTGGCCATTCACTCTCTCACTCCAGTTAATAATCATCTGATCTTCTTGAAAGAGAAATTCTACAATTTTCTCCGGTCGGAAACTTGACCTTAAAGGACCGAGACGTCTGGAGCTAAAAAATTCTACAATTATCTCCCGTTGGAAACTCGACCAGAGGTTTGGAACTAGTATCAGCGCCAGACTATTATTAAGCGACTTCTTGGATCTAAATCACTTTGAAGCTCGTTCAAACAATTGGAAAGCGACATAAAAAAAATGCTCTTAGTTTCATACTTGAGCAAAAAGTGCATGAATGCGGCTTTGGATTGAGTAATGAAAGTCCACGAATTTAAACGTGAGAAAATGTAGATGAGAAAATTACCAAAAAAATTCTAAAGTTATTGCACCTTTGCCCGTTTCATCCTACGTTTTTTTTTAATTGTGCCAGTTGAGCACTAAATCTTTTCCAATTTTGTCAGTTGAATCCATCTTGTTGATTTTGATCGAAAATTGGAGCAAAATGAATTGAGAGCACATGCTATGACAAGTGATTGGTCATCATGCCATTGCCAAGGAAGCTACCTTTTAATTTGAGGGAAAAAAAAAGGAAGGATTCACGTGTGACTTTATCTTTTTAAGTTTCTCTTCTTCACGTGATTCCATTTGTCATCGTCTCATTCTCTTCTTTGATCTGTAAAATGCGACACTTCTTACTTATTGGGAATTTGGGATACTAACTTAGACTTTGACTATTCCTCGTCATCACCGTATGTTTGTTTGTGCCTTTTAAAGGTTTTTTTTCCCCTTTTCACTTTGCTTTGAGGTTCGTAATAATTATCATGAAATAAAAGATTCTATTTTGCATCTTACTTTACCAATTTCCACGGATTAGCTTTTGGTAGAAAGACTATGCCTACAGGTCCTTTCCTTTTTCTTACTCATGTAGTTGTAACGTACTCTTTGCTTTTCCGGTGTACCAAAGAGCTTAGACATGCACTATCATTCATTTTCATTCAAGGCTTGTCTGAAATAATCAAATAAAGCCATATATAAATTCATAGAATCAATCCATAGAAGACTCTTTCTTACGAATGTAATTAGACTACAAATGCTCAGATTCTATACTTTTGTCTTGGTCATATGCCGACATGAGATCTTATTTACGTATTGTATGATGTTTGTGTACCACCTCGGATTATGATGTAATAAAAAGGGTTCGTCCTCCTTTGATAAAGGTAAATTGAGCATGAAGGCCATGGTCTTGTGTGCGTGTGTACCAGTTTTATCTAAGCGAAATTGCGGGTTGCAGAAACGAAACAAAAGATTGAACACCTGATGGCGAAAGTGCTGGCGGAAAAAGTGCCGGTCCTTGTATTTTGCCGGCTATGAGGGCCAAAGGGCCGATCCATAAGTCACTCTCTAGGAGATTTCTTTTGAATCCTTCACTAAAGCTTCGCAGTTGATCGTCACCGCTTCTTGATCGGCAATAGTTTCACTGCCGCGAAGAAGGTATGTAATGCCGAAGTACTAGAACTTCGGTCATTATTGTCTGCTTCTGTTATCTCCTTATTCAAATCCAAGGTCAACCCTATAGCTAATGATTCTTCGCTCTACTAAATCACATTCGCTCTGTTTTCCGTTGCGTTATACACGAAGCATAGGGCAGGAGCTATTGCTACTGTTCGTGTGAAATCGGCTCTATTAACGATTTCAGCTAGCCGTGTTGCCTTCGTGACGATCTGAGCTTAAAGATGGGTGCGTGTGCTACTTTTCTGAAACCGTGAATTTCGCGACAAGTTTGCTTTTTTTTGGGGAGGACGGGGTGGCTTAAAGCTGAATTCAGTTAGGAAAAATCATAAACACGTGGTCGACCTTACAGAAGAGGGGTTTCTTGGGATGAAAGAGAGAAGGACAAGCACTGGCTACAGGAGATTTTTTTCACGCAGTTGTCAATGGCTTTGGAAGTTCTAAATTTTCACTCCACGACTAGGCCATCATTCAAATTCATGTATGATTTTGTTCATTCTCACGGTTAGCTGCTTCAGCTAAAGGTGACGAATCTGCTGGAGCTTGTTTTTCCGTGTATGAGATTTTTGCTGCTCTGTTGTAAATTGAGAACTAACAGGGACATGGTAAGACACCTCGCTGTGAAGGCCAATCAAAGTACTGTGTCTAATTGATGTTAAAGAAAGTGGGAGGTAATAGAGCTTTCTGATAACATTTGGTTCAACTATAGAGTTCCTTTTTATCAATAATTTATCCTTGCCCTTGATTAAGTATGGTTTTATAAATGGCACAAAAGCATGTGAGCAACCTGCGTAAGGCTGGCTCTTCCTTTTCTTCCCTAGGGTTTCTTTGCCTCCTGCAACCACCTCCCTTCTCTTTTCTGCAGAAGCTTTTACGAGTCCCTCCCTCCCAATCTTCCTCTTCTCTAAATCGCTTTTGTTTTTCCCGTACTTGTTCCTTTCAATAAATCTCTTCGTTAATTTTGTGGGGTTGCGATCGACATCTAAATCCTCTAAAGATTGAAACATGAATGCCTTGAAAGAATATACTCGCTTCAACTCTGCATGTTTGCTCCAGATTGTCGAGCACTCTGCAACTTGTCAAAGCTTCAATCTGTCAACCTATTTATCTAAAAGTGATTTTGTGATCAATAGGTATCTTTTTACAGTTACTCTCTCCCGATCTAGAGTTACATGTCAATTTGGGTGTTATTTTATTTCGATCTAGAAATAAATCTAGGATTTGCAAGGCGTTTTTTATGCTATTTTAACTAAGTTGTTGTCATCTTTGCGCGGTGATGGTGCTAGGGACTAAGATCGCCTCGACAGTACGAGGCAAAGCTAAGGGGTTTTCTCTTGTCCCACATTGCCTAAGAGGGAGGTCTTAGGCTTGTTTATAAGGTGTTGAAGGCTCTAACTTGCATGAGGCCTTTTCTAGACTAAATGCCCAGAGAAACAAAATTGTGCGGCTTGCAAAGCCCAAAATGGACAACATCGTGCAAGTCGGACTCTCGAGCGCTACTTCAAACAAGTTTCTCACATGCCAAATCCCCCTTCCACCATTAAAAAAATATTTGAACCTCACATGAAGCTTCGATCACTTTTGCTTCCTCTAGGCCATGAACAATTGAGTGCTGCTCCAAAGAACTTGTCATCTAAGTCAAGAGGAACCATGAAAGAAATGGAACCCTCTTCAATGGAGAATCCACGCTGGCATTTCTCTTCCAATTTGGAGAATTGTCGATTGTTCTGATCTTTGGGAGTTCATGTCATACAATTAGCACGCATATCAACCATTCAAGGTTAGCGCGTGTGATCGAGAGCGAAGAGAGAGTCTAACATGACGCAACAGCCATATTGTCCCTGTTGCAGAATAATTTCCAGAATGAAGACAAGTCAATTTCAAGGAAGTTACGCTCCCCTACGTTTTCTCTACTCCAAAACCACCGCTAGCAGCAAGTTTCTAAAGGAGAGAGGGGGTACCTTTCTCTCCTCCTCGTCTTCCATTCTTTTTGTTTCCCTAACTCTTTATCTTTCGTTTGATTTTGCGGATCATCCCACCGTCTTTCTTCATGTGAAAATTTTTGCTCAATAAGTTCAAAAGTTCGAAGCGTGAGCGTCTCGACAGAATCTGTTATTCCGGATTTGCTCGCCCGCTCGCTTCGACTCTGGTGCTTCCTTCATATAGTCAAGTGTGGCTCCTCTACTTTGCTAGCTTGTGAAGCCAAAATATATCATTAAGAATTTTTTTTTTATTTTGTCCTTTCTTTTTCTTCTAGGTTAAAAGATACACCTTATATATTAGGGATATATAGGTTGTAGCCGTCATAGAGAAGATGAGAGCAGATAGAACGTGCAGAAAATGAGAGCAGATAGAAATGCAAAGTAGAGGATAGAGATAAAAAGAAAGAGAGGCCGTGACGGCATTCTTGAGAGTTCTTGCTTTCTTTTTCCTTCGAACTTATGAGTTATTGCTTTCTTTTTCCTTCGATCTTGTGAGAAGATCATCAGTTGTATTCCTACTTGTCTCGAAGACTAGTTGATTCGCAGAGTGCCTCTATATAGAGGCGTAGCCTAGGTCTGGGTGAACTTCGATAACAAATTCTCTGGTGTGTTTCTTCTAATTCTGTTCTTTTATCGTTATATTCTGCTACTGCATATTATTTGCTTGGATTATATTTTTGGAATCGAGGCGCGATTCCTATCAACTGGTATCAGAGCCTAGGTTGGCTAACCGAGAGCATCGAGAGTTTTTCGGTGACGTTTGATTGAAAGAAAACGGTATGGCAGAAGATAAAATTAGAATCGATAAGTTCGATGGATAGGATTTCGGATGGTGGAAACTCCAAATAGAGGACTATCTTTATCAGAAAGATATATATGCACCACTTGAGGGTTGGAAACCTGAATTCGCGGAAGTAGATCCGACAGCAGAATCAGGATAGAAAATTCTTGATCGAAAGGCGTTAGGTGCGATTCATCTAGGGTTGACGAAAAGGCAGGCTACCACATTGCGAAAGCAAAGACTGTAAAAGAAGCCATGGATATTCTAACAAATATTTATGAGAAGCCATCCATATCGAATCAGATATTTTTGCTAAAGAAATTGGTTAATATGAAATTATCTGACAGAGGTTCTGTTAAAGAGCATATTAACAGTTTCACGTAGGTTACAGGTCAGTTAGAATCCGTAGGTATTAATCTGGATATGAAGCTACAAGCTCTGTTATTTCTATGTTCCCTTCTAGAAAGCTATAATACCACAATGCAGGGAATTTCGAGCACCATGGAGGATGATTTGACTTTAGATGATGCTGTGAATAGTATCATGGATGAAGAGATGCGAAGAAAAGTCTCAGGTGTAGATAAATTTTCGACATATGCATCTTCAACGGCACTAGCAGTGGAGAACCGTGGAAGAAGTAAAAGTAGAGAAAAATTTAGCAGACGTGGTAGGTCACAATCTAGGGGGAAGAGAGAGGTTACAAAAGATGAGTGATGGTTTTGTCACCAGACGGGACATCGTAGATTTTAACGTAAAGCCTACAAAAAGAAGCTACGAGATGAGAATCAAGGAGCTAATGTGGTAAGCGATGAACCTTTGTTAGAGAACTTGTGTTTATCTGCAGGGTTTGACTTGGCTATAGATAAGTGGTTTCTTGACTCTGGTGCTTCTTTTCATTGTATCTCGCAAAGAAATATATTTATTGATTATGCCAGTAGAGATTTTGGGCAAATGGTTGTGGGAAACGACCACATGTGTCCTATTGCAGGAAAAGGAACTGTAGTTTTGAACATCTCAAGTGGCAGATGACTAATTTTGCGTGAAGCCCGACATATTCCTGAGTTGAAAAAAAAATTGATTTCAACTAGCAAACTTGACCAAGAAGGTATGGTGACAACTTTTGGAGGCAAAAAGTGGAAGATAACCTTAGGGGCAAGCGTAGTAACAAAGGGAAAGCGTACATGTACACTTTACCTTCTCCAGGAAGACAATATCAGTGATATGGTTGCAACTACAGTGGCAACAGGTAATTTATCTACTCTTTAGCATTACCGTTTGGGACATCTTGGTAAAAAATGTGTCAAGCAGTTACATTCAAGAAAGTTGCTTCCAGGTTTACAGAAAGTTGAGTTAGATTTCTATGAAAGTTGCATTTATGGAAAACAAAAGGCAGTTAGTTTTCAATTGAATGTGCAACAGAGTAAAAAGCAAAAGTTAGAGTTGATTCATACTAATGTGTGGGGACCGACTCAAGAGCTCTTTTATGGTGGTAAGAGATATTTTATCACCTTCATTGATGATGCGACAAGAAAGACTTGAGTCTATGCTCTCAAAGAAAAATCAGAAGTATTCGGGATTTTCAAAATATAAAAAATCATAGTAGAAAAAAAACAGGTTATCAGATTAAAGCTTTAAAATCTGATAATGATTGTGAATACACGAGCAATAAATTTACAGAATATTTGAGCCGAGAAGGCATACATGGGTTGAAGACTGTTCCTAGAACTCCTCAAGAGAATGGTGCGACTGAGAGGATGAACAGGACCATTTTATTGCGTGCAAGATGCATGAGACTACATGCATGTCTCCCACTAACCTTATGGGCTGCTACAGTTGATGCAACTGTATATTTGATTAACATGAGTCCATCTAGTACACTGGATGTAGGAGTTTCGCAAGAGCTGTGGTCAGGTAAAAATGTCAATTATTCATATCTAAAATTTTTTGGTTGTATTGCATATACTTTGATTGACAGAGAGGACAAAACAAAAGCTTGATGCTAAGCCCTAGGAGTGCGTCTTTATTGGATATGGCGGCAATGAATATGTATATAGGCTTTGGGATTATGAGAATAAAAAAGTCATTCGCAGTTCGAATGTGGTGTTTCATGAAGAAAAGATGTACAAGGATCGTCAGATAGAGCATGAGACGACAGTAGAACTAGAATATGTTGAGTTGGACACAATTCCTGTGAAGATAATTCGAACAGATCAAAGTGCACTTGAAGAGGAGGTTCGAGGAACATATTACTAATGAGCAAGCAGTTCAAAAGGAACGCGGTGATCTGGAACAAGCTAGTAACCCTGAAGTACCCATTTTGAGGAGATCTACACGTGTGAGAAAGCCAAAGGTAATTTTTTATCCTTTAGCTAATACTGTTCTGAACCATGTCTTATATATAGATTCAGAAGAGCCGGTGACTTATGATGAGGCAAAGAAAGACACATCTCACATGCAGTAGGAGGGTGCTATGAAAGATGAGATGAGCTCGTTATTGCAGAACAAAACTTAGGAGTTGACCAAGTTGTCCACTGGTAAAAAAGTTTTGTTAAACAAGGGGGCATACATTATCAAAAATGAAGTTGATGGTAGTATTAGATACAAGGCGAGACTTGTAATAAAGGGTTTTTCTCAAAAAGAATGGATCGACTACTTCCAGATATGTTCACCAGTAGTGAAGATGACATCAATCAGAGTGTTGCTGAGTATAATTACGGTGGAGGATCTTCATCTCGAGCAATTAGATGTAAAAATGGCTTTTTTGCATGGTGATCTAGATGAAGAGTTATACATGACGTAACCTAGAGGTTTTGAAGTCAAAGGTAAAAAGCACATGGTGTGTCGCTTGAAACAAGTTCTGCGACAATGGTACTTAAAATTTGATGATTTTATGGAACAGAAAGGATTTACACACAGTGAGGCTGATCATTGTGTTTATTTTCGAAAATATAGCGATGGTGATATTGTATATCTCTCTTTAAATGTTGATGACATGCTAGTAGCTAGTTCTAATATGAAGAGAATCACAGAAGTAAAGAAGATATTAGTATCGCAGTTTGCTATGAAAGACTTGGGAGAGGACAAGAAAATTTTAGGCATGAAAATCGTCAAGGACTATTAAATAAGAAATAATGGTTGTCGCAGGAAGACTATATAAACAAGGTGTTGAAAAGATTCAGCATAGACGAGGCAAAGTTGGTTGCAACTCCTCTAGCGGGTCACTTCAAACTTTCCAAGGATATGTGTCTGAGTAATCAAGCTATGAAAGATAAGATGGCAACAGTGCCGTATGCATCAGCAGTTGGAAGTTTGATGTATGTTGTGGTAAGCACAAGACCAGACATTGCACAGGCAATGGAAGTTGTGAGTGGATATCTGCAAAACCCGGGCAAAGAGCATCAGTAAAATGGATATCGAGATATCTAGTATGTACATCAAATTGCTCTCTTTATTATGGAGGTACATCTCTAGAATTGTAGGGTTATGTAAATGTAGATCACTCGGTGATCGAGATAATGGTAAAAGTACCACTGGATATGTCTTTACAGCTGCAGGTACAGTAGTAAGTTGGGTATCTCAACTACAGAAAATAGTGACTCTATCGATGACAGAAGCAGAGTATGTGGCGATCACGGAAGCCACTAAGGAAGTCATGTGGTTACAAGATTATCTTGAAGAGCTACATCGAAAGCAGCCAGTGAGCACACTGTGGAGTGATAGTCAAAGTGCAGTGCACTTAGCAAAGAATGCAGCTTATCACTCAAGGACTAGACATATCAAGAAACGTTATCACTTCCTTAGGTCAACATTGAAAGATAACGAGTTAAAACTACATAAGATTGATGGCTCAAAGAATCCAGCTAACATGTTTACCAAGGTAGTAGACAGAGAGAAGCATACTTTCTGTACTACTACTATTGATATTACTCCATGTTAATTGATGAGGAATATTGCAAAGGCATAAGTTCTAGTTGCTAGTTTTTTGAAGAGGATGGATGCAAAGTTGTTTGATGCATCAAATATATTTGTCTTCAAATGGGAGATTGTTGACTTATGAAGCCAAAATATATCATTAAGATTTCTTTTTATTTTTTGTCCTTTCTTTTTCTTCTAGGTTAAAATATACACCCTATATATTAGGAATATATAGGTTGTAGACGTCAAAAAGAAGATGAGAGCAGATAGAAAACGCAGAAGATGAGAGCAAATAGAGACACAAAGTAGAGGATAGAGATAAAAAGAAAGAGAGATGTCGCGACGGCATTCTTGAGAATTCTCACTTTCTTTTTCCTTCGATCTTGTGAGAAGATCATCAGTTGTATTCTACTTTTCTCGAAAACTAGTGGATTCGCAGAGTGCCTCTGCGCGGCGATGTAACCCAGGTTTGGGTGAACTTCGATAACAAATTCTCTAATGTGTTTCTTCTGATTCTATTCTTTATCGTTATATTCTACTACTACGTATTGTTTGCTTGGATTATATTTTTGGAATCGACGCGCGATTCCTATCATACTTTTTCAATAGTAGGCTTATCTAAAGGTGAATTTGTGATTAGTTATTATCTCTTTTGCATGTCTTCTATCTCGATTTATATTTGGGTGTTATTCTATTCCGATCTAGAAACAGGTCTAGATTTTTTTGGTCAAACAGATTTGGAATTTATAAGGCATTTTTTGTGTTCTTTTAACATGTTGGTGTTGTCTTTATCTCCACAAGATGATGATGCTGGGAACGCCAAACCTAGGCGTGCACGGCCTTTTGGCAAAGCCATAGCTATTGGAAAAGGAAATCTCGGCATGTGCTCTTCACTGATGTTGATGCAAGATCTGGTAATCACCCGCCGGTTGTATTTTGATCCTATCACAGACTCTTCTTTGTGGTGGAACGACCAAGTCTTTGCAAGTTATATACCAAGTTAATTTATCTTTCAAATTTACTTATTTTGTTTTTATTTTCATTTTTATTTTTGAAGTTATGTACAACTCTTTCAAGTGAAATGAAAATATTCACTTTGACAAAAAAAAAAAAAAAACTTCACGGCAATTGGAGGAGAGGCTCGAGAAATCTGGGAGCTTCTCCAAAGATTTGCAGCTAATGACTTTTAGGAAACACAATACTTGATGGAAGCTAAGGAATCTCGTGTAGTTGCTTGCATTTATTTACGTACAAGTATTCCAAAATGTTGTACTCGTTGATGTGTGTCAAGACGAGTAAACTTGTTTTTCGAATATTCTTTGTACGTAAATTTGAGAAAACTAGAATAACTCTCTAAGAACTATACTTTTGACAGGTTCTAGCTGGTTTAGGCTTGGGAATCCCAGATTGCCATCAGCATCAATTGAATCCTCCAAGTTCTTTGGAAACATGACAAAATCCAAGCAGCCTCAAACACTATCATATACTCAAGATTTTGCAAAGCCTCGCAAGGTTTTTGCGATAAAGCATTTCCTTTACATAGACAAAAATATTTCAATTGATGCGGGAATTCTTTTGCTGCTGTCCTTTCTAGATTAGGTTCTCGGTATTCCATCTTCCCCTGAACATCTAAGAAATTCCCAATGTAGGCCGTCCAAACGGCCGCCCATCGCCTTAAACGACGCCCTAAGATCGACATAATCGTAACCTAGAGACACAACGATAGATAAAAGCATTTTGCGAACCCGATGTCGATGAGGCATCACTTTCATATGGTGTATGAAGTTATGAGAGTTGAAAGAGAGCGCCCTAACCCTATCTATAGAGTTTTAGCTAGGCTCTCTCATCATGGGCTGGGCCGAACTCGATCCACATTAGCCAGGCCCATACTCAACCCATCAAGAATCTTTATATCTTTTATTTATTAGACCAACCCCGTATAAATGGTAATTACAATTTTAACTAATTGAACTCACATCAAGAAAACTCTTACACTCAAATTTAGGGAAACAGAGAGTTTAAGGGTTTGAGGATATTTTGTCTTGAATGTGTTAGGGAAGATTCTAATATTAGAGCACGATTGTGGCGACAAAATTTTTAACTTGTGAAGATGTCCGACGGATTGGTGAACCTGTACCAAGCTTCCGCACCCATAAAGGTTAAAGCTCTCTAGAATTGAAATCAATGAAAGGTTAGTGTTGCGCGGAACAAGCGATCGATCAAATAAAATAGACAGAACAAGCAAAGTAAACGGACACCAGATGTATGTGGTTCGGTCGCAAAGACCTACGTCCACGGGGAGAGCAACAACGATTCCACTATAGAACGAGCGACACAAGAAGATTACAAGATCACACTCGAGTTACACAAACACTATCGGTGTTTCCCAAGCCCCAATTACATCCAAGAACGCACACAGTGTTTAGCCTCCAATTCCTAGCGAAATAATCTCTCAATCTGGCAAAGGAATTAAAACACAAATCTAACCTCAAGATTTAATCGACTTCGACACTTAAACTCTTGATGTAATTCCACGAGCAAAACCCACCGAGAAAATTCTCTCAAGCACTCGTGCGGCGCTTCAATCTCTCACACTGGTTGTAAAGACCTAACGACTATATATAGTTGCACCCGAGAACAATTACACCGACCTCAACCTGGATAGAGAAATATATACAATATCGTGCTTAACCGACCATGGATATCTTCCAAATATTTTATTCACTTTGTCCTTTCTCTTCTGTTAGTTGCCAACTCAAAGTCCAAGTTAAGAAAGTTGGACTTTATCTTCACGCCAATTCTGATGTAGATTTAAAGTCCACTTGGAGTTTTCGCCAAAGAAACCAGAGAAGAAAATCTCATCTTTGACCAAGTCCACGCTTCTTCAGAAAACATTGGAATTTCTACTTTCTAGTAAAACTCCAAACACGCACAAGGAATATTTAATTTCCTTCTTTTGATTATTTGGTTTTATTCACAGAAAATCCAACTTTCAATTCAATCTTGCGGATAATTATTATCCGCGATATTTTCGCTTCTGGCTCAAACTCGAGACATATTTTCAACAATCTCCACCTTGGCTCGACGTTTGTGCCAAGTCGCAATTGCTTCGTTGATAATCGGAACATCATCTACTACTCTCCCAACAGCCCCAATGGGCTCAACCGCCACAGACATCATCCAAGTCCAAACCGCGCTTGAACTTCGTTATAACCGAGGACCTCATCAGAGCACCAATTGAACATGCACCTTTAACTACTCCACAAGGACTATCTGACACAAGCTCATCAACCACAGATAAAGCAAAATCATTGTTGCATCCATATCTGTCAGGAGACCGAATACGTACCTTGTCAATTTTAGCAGTTATAGTAATTGTTGGCTCTATAGGCTCTATAGGCTCCACCTCGCTATAAGCATCATCTGTGTCGATTACCACGCTAGTACCTGCTACCTCAGGAGTTTCTGGTTGCAACTCCACCTCAAGCTGAACACCGTCCAGATCCGTATAAACATTGCCACAATCACTCCTAGCCAGAAGTACTGGAGACTCGTCAAAGGTAACTTATCTGCTACAAACAGGTGAATTTATATTCGGACACCATAATTGATCGCCACCACATTCACCTCGTGCATAGCCATGAAATATGCACATTGTCCTCACATCGAGCTTACCATCACTTACTCGATGATAACACGGGCAACTAAACATTCTAAAAATAGAATCATCAGCAATATTACCTGACCACACTTCTTTAGGAGTCCGATATCCAATCGCAGTCGATGGGGATCTATTCACCAGATAGCTCGCCATACTAAGCGCATCTGCTGAAATTCTCCCAGCCATACCAGCACTAGAGATCTTTTCACGGGCCTTCTCTAGTAATGCTCTGCTCATCAATTCTGCACACTGTTGTGGTTTACTGGCACTAGTGCGGTGTTTCACTATGCCCTTTTTCATGCAGAATTTATTTGCCAACTTCGAGCAGGATTCCATGCTACTGTCAGTTCGCACATACTTGATCAACTTACTAGTTTCTGTTCCGATCAAAGCTCTCGACCGCGTATTCCTGACAACAGCATCAATCTTGTGCTTTCGCACAAACACACAGGCCTTCCTCGAGTAGCCGTTAGACTCTCGAACAGATGTCGACGTCTCAGGAGCGAAACTTATCAATGTCTCACCTTGAAGTTCATACAGGCCGCCATGCTTGATTCCTTTCATTATCACCAAGGCACCTCGAACAATCTTCAAAACTCCACCTCGTGAAGAATACCTGCACCCAGCTGAATCTAGAGCACCCAAGGAAATTAAGTTCTTTTTCAATTCTGGAACGTGTCGTACTCCAGTCAATGTCCTCACAATATCATCATGCATTCTGATTTTAACATCACCAATACCTATAACATCGCATTCAGCGTTGTTTCCCAACTGGACTTTACTACTATCAATGCATTGATAAGAAGTAAACCAGTTCCTGTTTGGTGTAGCTTGAAAAGAATAACCAGAATCCATAATCCATCCGTCAAACGACGAATTCTCAGTGACAGACAATACACAATCGACACCATCAGAATTTTCAGCTACAGCTGCAACATCATCCGCAGATTCAACTCCAATTCCCTTAGCCCTTTCATTTTTCAGCTTAAAATAATTTCTTCTAAGATGCCCTCTCTTGCCACAGTTCCAACAAACATCACCGCCAGTCCTAGACTGACTGCGTCTATTCATGTTCATATTACTTCTGCTAACACGAGTACTAGCTCTTCCTTTTTCACCTACTAAAGCAGTAGATACAGATTCGCCAGATTCTCTTCTACGGATATCCTCACTCAGAATTAAATCTCGAAGCCCATCAAATGTCAAGCTAATTGACCCAGAAGAATTACTAACAGCAGTAACAGTAGTATTCCAACTATCAGGCAATGAGGATAATAGAATCAAAGCACGTACCTCATCTTCAAAGTCAATCTCCACTGAACTCAATTGACTAACTATCACATTGAATTCATTGATATGATTAGCAATAGATGTACCTTCGCTCATCTTCAAGTTAAACAGACGTCGCATCAAATAGACCTTATTGATTGTAGAGGGCTTCTCGTACATGTCCGACAAGGCTTTCATTAAACCCGCAGTGGTCTTCTCCTTGGCGATATTAAACGCGACGTTATGAGCCAACGTCAGCCGAATAACACCCATCGCTCGTCTATCCAGCAATTCCCAATCGGTTTGCTTCATCGTTTCTGGTTTCTTCCCAGACAGGGGCTCGTGCAGCTTCATCTG
Source organism: Rhodomyrtus psidioides (assembly GCA_021437785.1). Taxonomy (NCBI): domain Eukaryota; kingdom Viridiplantae; phylum Streptophyta; class Magnoliopsida; order Myrtales; family Myrtaceae; genus Rhodomyrtus; species Rhodomyrtus psidioides. The sequence goes on from JAILYB010000111.1 coordinate 1,601,272, forward strand.
ATATAAATAATCTTCTATCTGCATCTTCCAGAAACCAAAGTCATTCCCCTCAAATCTGTCGATTTTCCGTTTAGCTTCTTCTGTCGCCATCGATTCGCTTCAGCTTAAGCAAGCCTAGCTCTGATACCAATTATTGCGCGGAACAAGCGATCGATCAAATAAAATAGACAGAACGAGCAAAGTAAACGGACACCAGATGTACGTGGTTCGGTCGCAAAGACCTACGTCCACGGGGAGAGCAGCAACGATTCTACTATAGAACGAGCGACACACATAGATTACAAGATCACACTCGAGTTACACAAACACTATCGGTGTTTCCCAAGCCCCAATTATATCCAAGAACGCACACAGTGTTTAACCCTCAATTCCTAGCGAAATAATCTCTCAATCTGGCAACGAAATTAAAACACAAATCTAACCTCAAGATTTAATCGGCTTCGACACTTAAACTCTTGATGTAATTCCACGAGCAAAACCCACCGAGAAAATTCTCTCAAGCACTCGTGCGGGGCTTCAATCTCTCACACTGGTTGTAAAGACCTAACGACTATATATAGTTGCACCCGAGAACAATTACACCGACCTCAACCTGGATAGAGAAATATATACAATATCGTGCTTAACCGACCATGGATATCTTCCAAATATTTTATTCACTTTGTCCTTTCTCTTCTGTTAGTTGCCAACTCAAAGTCCAAGTTAAGAAAGTTGGACTTTCTCTTCACGCCAATTCTGATGTAGATTTAAAGTCCACTTGGAGTTTTCGCCAAAGAAACCAAAGAAGAAAATCTCATCTTTGACCAAGTCCACGCTTCTTCAGAAAACATTGGAATTTCTACTTTCTAGTAAAACTCCAAACACGCACAAGGAATATTTAATTTCCTTCTTTTGATTATTTGGTTTTATTCACAGAAAATCCAACTTTCAATTCAATCTTGCGGATAATTATTATCCGCGATATTTTCGCTTCGGGCTCAAACTCGAGACATATTTTCAACAGTTAGGAACAGTAGGCAGGACTTGCATTGACTGAAATTGATGGACTTCAACTTTCTAAAAGTTTGCAAAAACATACCATTGCAATCATTAAGCTCCTGCAAATATTGATAGCTATAAAAAAAGGAAAAGGTAATCATCACAAGGACGTACCTTAGATTTGCCTCCCATCCCTTTGATATAACTTATCAATACATCTAGTTCAACAATTTACTTTGGAGCGGAGCCAAATTCTTAATTCAGGGCATTGGCCCGTTAAAGCCATGTTAGCTCATTAAGGAGACACACTGAACCTTGTGAAGAGATATGCACTTTAAACAACATGATGATTCTCAAAGTTTTCTGTTTGTGAAAGCATCAGGAGTAGTACTTAATTCTACTAGTACAGGCAAATGCATCCATTTCCTATCCATAATAGAGTTAATTCAATCTGTCACCCAAAATCATTGGTATTTGCATGATATTATCCGAATCAGAGTACTATAAATACCGAGATGTAGCAAAATTGACATGAAAAACTTTTACCCTATTTTCAAATAGAATGCCCAGATTCACAATTGTTCAAGTACAAACAGGAACTTCCCCCGTGCTCTGTTGTCTCTCTTACCATTTGTAAGGCTCAACTAGAGTCTTCCACTAAGTACATTTTTCAAAAGTCAAATTCGACTTGCCGTCCATAGTTGGTACTTCTATCCCTGAACAGAACATAAGTCCTTCCTAGATGAATACAAAAACAAACAACTTCGTAGGTTCGAGAAGAACAAATAGATGCTTAATGGATACCTACCAAGAGGGGCGAGTTTAAAAATAGACTCACCTCCCAAACAAAATACGAACAATTCTTATCCATGACAGTCACCAAGACACGATAGTCGCGCACTGGTTTCATTCTAGCATTACATCGAGAGGACAGCGGCAATCCTTCCAAAAAGATTTTACACGAAATTGAGTGAAAAAATGATATAAACTTATCCATCTAAATTAATCAGGGCATCTTATATGATAGAAAAGAAAAAGCTGGAACTAATTTCGGAAAACTAACAGTTAAAACAATTAAATCTGTGAATTATACTACGAATTCAGTTGGGAAAAATCACAAACACCAACTGAAAGTCACAGATTGGGGGGGGTTTTCAGACGAAAGATAGAAGGGACAAGCACTGGCTGTAGGTGACATTCTTGCTCCCGAGTTGTCAATGGCTTTGGAAGCTCTAAACTCTCACTCTACGCCCAAGCTATCAGTCAAAGTCATGGATGATTTTGCTCATTCTCACCTCATGGATTTTTGGACTGAACAAAGCCAGACGAAAGGGACGCTGTCACCACGGACATGATAAGACGCTTTAGAATGAACACACGATACCAACCAGACTCGTCCAAAGAAGAAAACAGCTTAGTCCATCAGCTTGCAGCAGCTTGGAGTAGAGCAACTTATGACGTGTGCTTAATCAGCTACCTGCAGTAGAGTCGGCTTATGTGATGCTTATAGTGAGCGGCTTGCAATTGCTTCTAATTTGTCATGCTTGTGCTTTGTCTACTTGACGCTTTGCCGTGCTTACATTAGTCGAATTTTGATCTTCATGCTAGATGATCTTAAACTGTGTAGCACTAACCTATTCATATTTTAAGCAAGTGAAAGTGTTGGGAGCACGTAGCGGAAGTCCGATACTTTTTGTTTGGGGAGATCGCCAAGAGAAAGCCCAAGTTCGAGCTCGTCAATATATCCAGTTGGACCCTCTTTTACTCAAAAACTTAAGCCAATGAGTTATGGGCCAACTTGAATATATTAACTGCTCAACACCACATTAATTCTCCAATATGGGATTTCTCTAACACAACTCACACGTGTATCCTAACAATCTCCCCCTCACGTGTGAACTCCAGTGTTAGGTTTACTCCCCCTTGATCCAAGTATCATTTCGCACCAACATATCTCAACTTGAATCTCCATCAACGCCCATCGGGCCCGTTGCTACACCACAACGTCCACCGGCCCGGAAACCCCGTTGACTCCATCTCAATCGGAATCTCCATCAACGCCCATCGAGCCCGTACGGCTACACAACAGCGTCCACCGGCCCGGAAACAGCGTTGACACCAGATTCCTTCTTGAGACGCAATCACCAGATTCCTTCTTGAGATATTCATCGGAACATATTGGAGGCCCACCAATCAACCATCGGCTCTGATACCATTTGTTGGGAACGCGCAGCGCATTGGCTCCATCTCATTATGAATAGATTCCTTTTTTAGATATTTGCCGGAACAGATCGGAGGCCCACCAAATACCATTGTTGCGTGGAACCAAGAGATCGAACGATAAAATAGACAGAATGAGCAAAGTAAATCGAATACCAGATGTATGTGGTTCTGTCGTAAAGACCTACGTTCATGGGGAGAGCAACAACGAATTTCACTATAGATCAAGCGATACACGAAAATTACAAATCACTCGAGTTACACAAACATACTCTTGGTTCTTGGTGTTTCCCAGCCCCAATTACATTCAAGAACGCACACAGCGTTTAGCCCCCAATTCCAAACGAAATAATCTCTCAATTTCGCAAAAGAATTACAAATCTAACGACAAGAATTTCTATCGACTATAAACACCCGGTTCTTCGGTGGATGCAATTTGCGGATGACGTTTGGCTTCAAGAACACCCTCGCTTCCTTTCCGTTTCTTGGACATGGACGCACGAAAAGACAAAAAAAAACTCCTCTGCGATTTGAGGAGACCAAGCACTCACAAAATCGGTGGCGCTTCAAGGCTAGAGTTGTACTCTGCCTAAAAGCTCAAGCCACCAATCCAACGTAAAGGTCATGTTGACCTTTTCCTCCAACGTGATAATCAGGAGGAAGGAAAGATAATATTTGTACTATCCAATTATATTAAAAAAAGATTTCTTTCTCTACTTGACTTTTCTCTTCCTGTTCAGTCGAACAAATCTTTGGACCCCACCCACGTGAATATCACAACAGACTTCTAACACAAGATAACATCCGTTCTTGAATGAAACTTGGATACCGAAAAAAAAATATGAATTTTACTTCAACATCGGTAAATATTCAACTTTATCTTTAGTCGAATTTTTTTCGCGAGTTTAAATTCGAGACATATTTTAATAATCTCTACCTTAACTCGACGTTTGAGCCGTGTCACAATCGATTCGCTAAAATCCGAACTCCATCGCTACTCTCCCAACCGCCCTGATGGGCTCAACCGCCACAGATATCATTCAAGTTCAAGCTGCGCTCGAACTTCACCATAACCGAGGACCTCGTCAAAACACCAATTGAACATGCATCTTTAACTGCTCCACAAGGACTTTCTCATACAAGCTCCTCAATCACAGATAAAGAAAAATCGTTGTTGCATCCATATATGTCAAGAGATCGAATACGTACCTTATCAATATCAGCAGTTACAGCAACCATTGGCTCTATAAGCTCCACCTCGCTACAAGCACCATCTATGTCGATTACCACGCTAGTACCAGCTACCTCAGGAGTTTCTAGTTGCAACTCCACCTCAAGCTGAACACCGTCCAGATCCGTATGAACACTGCCATAATCACTCATAGCCAGAAGTATTGGAGACTTGTCAAATGTGACTTCTCTACTGCAAACATGTGAATTTATATCCGAGCACCACAACTGATCGCCACACTCACCTCGTGCATAGCCACGGAATATGCACCTTGCCTCCACATCGAGCTTACCATCACTTACTCGATAGTAACACGGGCAATTAAGCATTCTAAAATTAGAATAATCAGTAACATTACCTTACCACACTTCTTCGGGAGTCCGATATCCAATCGCAGTCGATGTGGATCTATTCACCAAGTAACTCGCCATACTAAACACATCCACTGAAATTCTCCCAGCCATACTAGTACTAGAGTTCTTTTTATGGGCTGTCTCTAGTAACGCTCTGCTCATCAATTATGCAAACTGTTGTGGCTTACTAGCACTAGTGCGATGTGTCACTATGCTATTTTCCATGCATAATTTATTTGCCAGCTTCGAGCAGGACTTCATGCTACTGTCAGTTCGCACATACTTGATCAACTTACCAGTCTCCGTTCCGATCAAAGCTCTCGACCTCGTATTCCTGACAATAACATCAAAGTTGTGCATCGACACAACCACCCAGGCCTTCCTCAAGTAGCCGTTAGACTCTCAAACAGATGTCGACGTCTCAGGAGCTAAACTTATCAATGTCTCACCTTGAAGTTTATACAGGCCACTGTGCTTGATTCCTTTCATTATCACCAAGGCACCTCGAACAATCTTCAAAACTCCACCTCATGAAGAATACCTGCATCTAGCTGAATCTAGAGCACCCAAGGAAATTAAGTTCTTTTTCAATTCTAGAACATGTCGTACTCTAGTCAATGTCCTCACAATATCATCATGCATTCTGATTTTAGCATCACCGACACCCACAATATCGCATTCAGCGTTGTTTCCCAACTGCACTTTACTATTATCTGTGCACTGATAAGTAGCAACCAGTTCCTGTTTGGTGTAACATGAAAAGAACAACCAGAATCCATAATCCATCCGCCAAACGATAAATTCCCAATGACAGACAAGACACAATCGACACCATCAGAATTTTCAACTACAGCTGCAACATCATCCGCAGATTCAACTCCAATTCTCTTAACCCTTTCATTTTTCAGCTTAAAACAGTTTCTTCCAAGATGCCCTCTCTTGCCACAGTTCCAACAGACATCACCGCCAGTCCTAGACTGACTGCGTCTATTCATGTTCATACTACTTTTGTTAACACGAGTACTAGCTCTTCCTCTTTCACCTACTAAAGCAGTAGATACAAATTCGCCAGATTCTCTTCTACGGTTATCCTCACTCAGAATTAAATCTCGAATCCCATCAAACGTCAAACTAGTTGACCCAGAAGAATTACTAACAGCAGTAACAGTAGTATTTCAACTATCAGGCAATAAGGATAATAGAATCAAAGCACGTACCTCATATTCAAAGTCAATCTCAACTGAACTCAATTGATTAACTATCACATTGAATTCATTGATATGATTAGTAACTGATGTACCCTCGCTCATCTTCAAATTAAATAAACGTCGCATCAAATAGACCTTGTTGATCGTAGAGGGCTTTTCGTACATGTCTGACAAGGCTTTCATCAAACTCGTAGTGGTCTTCTCCTTGACGATATTAAATGCGACGCTACGAGCCAACGTCAGCCGAATAACACCCATCGCTCGTCTATCCAGCAATTCCCAATCGGGTTGCTTCATCATTTTTGGTTTCTTCCCAGACAAGGGCTCATGCAGTTTCATCTGATATAAATAATCTTCTATCTGCATCTTCCAGAAACCAAAGTCTTTCCCCTCAAATCTGTCGATTTTCCCTTTAGCTTCTTCTGTCGCCATCGAATCGCTTCAACTCAAACAAACATGGCTCTGATACCATTTGTTGGGAGCACGTAGCGAAAGTTCGATACTTTTTGCTTGGGGAGATCGCCAAGAGGAAGCCCAAATTCAGGCCCGTCAATATATCCTAGTTGCACCCACTTTCACTCAAAAGCTTAAGCCAATGAGCTATGAGCCAACTTGGATATATTAACTGCTCAACCTGCTCAACACCACATTAAGGGTGCGTATGGTAACGTTTCTGTTCCCGAAACAACTTTTGGAACAGAAACACTTTTTTGTGTTTCTGTTCTCGGCTACGATTTTTGGGAACAGAAATGCGTTTGATAACTGCAAAAAAATTCTGTTCTCGGAACAAAAAAAGAACAGAAACGCGTATGGTAACAGCAAAAAAAAAATATGTTCCAACTTTTTCATTTAATTAAGGCGACTATATATATATTAAAATTAAATTAAATCTCATTCAATTTAGTAAATCAAATTTTATGCACGGTTTATAATTACAATATGGACAAGATCAGCTATAAAAAAAATTAATCACGTATAATGAAAGCGCAATCAAGTGCATAAATGAACCATGTCAACGCACATCAATTCACAATAAGGGTCTCTAGGGGTTTAGAGAACCCGTGATTAAAGGCTAGGGGTAAAATGGGAATATTTGAGGACGATTTTCCCAAAGGGCGAAATCGTCAGATTTTGGAAGGTTTGGATATCAAATTAGCCAAAATATTCCATGGCCAGCTAATTATGGCCATTTCCCATTTTTGAGAATTTTTTTCGAAATTTCTTGATTTTCTTCAATTTTTGGGAGACAATTTGTCGAAAGGGGCGAAATCGTCATTTTTAAGAAATATCGGGGATCAAAATATCAGAATAGGTCTTGGCTAGTTGATCGTAGCCATTTCCTATTTTTTGGGATTTTTTTATTTTTTATGAATTTTTTGGGGTACGATTTGTCGGAAGGGCAAAACTGTCATTTCTGGAAAGATCGGGGGTCGAAAGACCCGAAACAGGTCATGGCCAGTTGATTGTGGCCATTTCCTATTTTTTGAGAATTTTTAGAATTTTTTAGAATTTTTTATTTTTTTGACAAAAGTGTTCCAAAACCTTTTCTAAAAAGTGTTCCGGGAACACAGAAACAAGTATTTGTTGTTCTTCAATTATGCTTCAAAAGTGTTCTTTTTTCTGAAAAGTGTTCCCGGAACATTTTGAGAACATTTTTTTACCGTACGCGTTTCTGTTCCCAAAGTGTTCCGGGAACACTTTGGGAACAGAAATACTTTTTCTGGAGCGTTACCATACGCACCCTAATTCTCCAATGTGGGACTTCTTTAACACAATTCACATGTGCATCCTAATAGAAAGTTCGAGCCATTACAACCTCCTTGCCTCGAGTCTGGCGAGCGTCGGCCACACTTGCCCAAGACTAGTGACTTCTACTGGCCCTTCTAGGATGGGCAGTGGTAGCGGCTGGGTCTCACTAATGAGGCCCTGCCTTGCCTACCCTCCCTTTCTGGGGCTTTTTTCTAAATTAATAATTTTAAAAAAAATATTTATCAAATTAGTATTAAAAAAATATTTACCATATTAGGTGCCGCTCGGCAATTGGGCCGCCAAGCGAGGTCGAAAATTATTTTTTTTTATTTTCTTTTTTCGTTAATGGATTCGTCTCAAAAAAATTACACGGAATTAAAAAAAAAATGGTCCCAAACGGACATTCGAGCGATGAGATATGCCCTTTCAAAGTATTATCCTATCGGATTTTTAAAACTTTGCTAATTTAGGCATCATGTAAACGAGTAAATTGATGATTTGAATTTATTAAAGTGGAGAGGACATAAATCTTTTAAGATCACGAAGAAGGATGAGATTTCTTTGAAGTGCAAATGTTATCTTCATATATCGTGCAGTTATCAAAGTTTCCTTATTTGAATGTATATACACGAGTACAAACACTCTCGATTAGGCAATCTTGTTGAAAAATCCAGATTTTTTTGTGAAAAAAGGCTAAAATCGAATACAAAAAATTTAGCGCCGTCAATGCAACTAACCCTTGAAATAATACTTTGAAAGGGCATATCCCATCGCTTAGGTGTCCGTTTGGAACGAATTTTTTTTATTTCACGTAATTTTTCGAGACGAATCCATTGACAAAAAAAGAAAATAAAAATAAATAAATTTTGGCCCCGCTCGGCAATTGGGCCGTCGAGCGAGGCCCAATCGCACCCAGTCGCCCCAGTTGGGTGCCGCTTGGCGGCTCAATTGCCGAGCGGCACCTAATATGGTGAATATATTTTTTTTAATATTAATTTGGTAAATATTTTTAAAAAAAATATTAATTTGGAAAAAAGCCCCCTTTTCTATCGATATGTTTTAGCTTTTTAAATTTAACATTTTCATTTTTTTTGTTTGATTTAAATAAGAATAAAAAAAATGCCACGTATGATATAGAAATTAATTAAAAGCCACCGCATCATCATTTTCCCTTAGAAAAATTGACGGTGTTAATGGAGGGACTCAATTACATCAATTTAATAAATTTTAAGACTTGATTGTACTTTTTGCAAGCTTTAAGATTTAATAGCACATGCTCACAAGTTTTAAGACTTTTAGGGAACATATCTTTTTTTTTTTCTTTTTTCCTTTTTTTTTGTGGGTGTTGAGAAGATGGGCCAACATTGGCAAGTTACTTAATGCTACGACAATTTACCAACTTCGACTTCTATCTGTAATGACAAATTCCTTGCTTTATTAAAACTAACTAGTTTGTAAGCGGATTATTGGTAAGTTTAAGTTTATGCTTCAAGTAGTAAAAGTCTACATAATAAGCAGATACTTCAAAATTCCACTTAAAGTCAGTAGATTCCTTGCTTTGGTGATCAGTTGCTCCTTTAAGAAAAAGGAACTAGATGATAACACATATTCACCATTAGAGAAATTACCATGCTCGGAACAGTGTTTCCGGAAGCCTATAGGTGCATTCGGGATAAAATGGTCTGCAGATTTCAGTTAAAAGTGCTCACTTCTCGAGACTATTACAAAGAATGCCCTAAGGCCATTTAAATCAGTAAACGAGGAAATATGAAACACAAACGCTTGCTGTGAATGTTGTAAGCCAACACTACTCCACTCGCCTCTTCCCGTTCAATCTGCTTCACTGTTACTGGTTTTGACTTGGTCCGAGCGAAATTTCAGGAATTCTTTTGCAAAAATTTCCCTGTAAGTGCCTTCCTCAAAATAATCCTCACAAAAAGAAGCTAGATTCACGAATTGATTCCCTTTTAGCACAACCTTCAAATCAAGCTCCTTTTGCTTGCAACTCATCAAATATCCCAATTTTTTCAGTGTACCACCCAATACTTTAACTGTAAGACTAAATCGTAAGCAACTCTCCTTAAGACGACTGAAATCAACTGCTCCCTCCAACAACCCCCACAACAAATTTGGTTCGAGAAACTGAAACCATGTGTGATCTGAATCAAATGAACCGATAGTTCCCGACAGCACATTCCGTCTTTCACCGTCAACATATGGCACGATGTCAAAAGAAATTTCCCTTTTTCCATCTTCTACACCGAAAACAACGCAGAGAGCTAACCCTATGCATCTGTCGTACACGTCCTGTGAAGCAATGAAAGATATAGTATCGTGTTCAACAAGGAAAAACTCCTCTGGCATCTCTGCTCCAGGGCGAACATTTCGGTAAAGAGGACCAATACTGGAGTAGCGGAACTTCTGTTATATGGAAAAATGGTTAGGATTGCCCAATTTCGTAATGAGTTCAAGAAGAAGAGTTTCATTTTGAGCATATTCGTAGAAATTCAACCAAAGCCAGAGTTCTACAATAATTAGACATATTGATCTTTGCTTGCGTTATATACAGTACTCATGATATAGAAATCAAAATCTTCCAAGTGTTTTAGCCACCCACATCTAATATTAGATTGACATCACCCTATAATGCAGCTCATACAATAAGCGTGTACTATATAGTAAATAAGCATGATGGAAAATAGAACTGCATATCCAGGAAGTTAATCATCCTAGTCAATTCGACAGTCTAACGGTCATTGTTTTGTGTCCACTTTAGACATCACTAATTGTTCCGTACGAACTATTATACTTATTACGTGTTCATTTTAGACAACACTAATTTTTCCATATGAACTATTTTACTTATTATGTGTTCACCTTAGACATCGCTTAGCATCCCTTGCACGATAAAATGGTGTCACAGTTACTAAAGTTAAATCACAAAAATTAAGTTACTTATCATGTTATATCTAGGTGTCTAATATAACCCATTATATAATGGTCTACAGGTAGTGACGTAGGGTATTGCTTTCTCTTACACAATCATAATTACAGCTGTTGTTTCAGTTTGCCGTTTCATTATCACGAGATTTTGGCCAAAAATATGATTAGTGACATGCTCGCCCTAAAGACATAGACAAATAATAGTTTCTTAATATTATAGTGCACTTGTTCCGTGCAAAAAGAAATTAAGTTAATCCAACTCATCATACAGAAAGCAACAGAGAGTGAAAAATGTCTTATGTCGAATTATTGTCATTGTGCAGTTTATCTTGATCCAAGAGTTGATCTAGTACTATCAATGGTGTTGATTGTTATGATCAGCTGCAATATCAAGAGCTCGGTGCAGTGCTCGTTAGATTTTATTAGATCATTTTTTTTCCCAATACAGGAATTACAAACATTGGGTCTCTGTCATTGCTTCAATCTGAGATTTTGTTTAGCTTTATATATGTATAGAGGCACTTTACATCGTAATCGTAGTTGATTGTGTATCTAGAATTTTCAGCTTTTGCATTATAAAGAGAGAGAGAGGGGTGAGGGAGGGAGAGAGAGGGCGAGACCTCAATTGAGAAGCCAGCAATGTTCAATCCTTGGTGGACTAATTCGCTTGGACTATCTTCCTCGGTGCTCATTTGACTATCTCCATAACCAACTTCATAGAGTAAAGCTGAATCCAACAATTGATCGTCTTGAAGCGAAACCTCCAAATCATTCTCTAGTGACTTGCATATCAGTCGGAATCCACACTTTTTCACAATTGCTCTCTTATCTAAAAAGGAAGGTAATGTAACCATAATGTGAAAAATGGATGACTCATTTGGACCAAAATTGTGTACTCCCCACAAGTCCTTTGGTGTCGTATAATAAAGCCACACATGATCCAAGTTAAATGACTTGACATTATAAGATTGACGTTTACGTCGTCTGCCATTAATGAATGTTTCAACCGATAAAGTGAGAGACCTCTCTTTTTCTGATCGGAATATGACAGAGAAAGCTACTCTTAGAAACTTGTCATATAAGTCCTTTGAAGCCGTGAAAGATACATAACCTTCTTTATTGGGGAGCAACCACTTTGGCATCTCTCCTCCAGGTAGAACAATTTGGCATTTTGTTTGGTGATGAAATTCCTGTCATAGAAGCAGACTGTTAGATTGTTTTTCGAAAATAAGAGTTTCAATGAGTTAAGTTGGTAGTCCTAGAGTTTAGATATAGTTAGCATTACAAAGTTTTTTTCTTTTTTTTTTTTGGTACTTAATTGGTGGAAACATGACATGTATTGTTGAAGATTTTGTAACTGGATGAACATGTATTATGAAGTTTTTCATCGGATGATCCTTGCAACTCAGCAGCAAATCAGATTTCAATAAATATAGAGAATATCCTTTCTATATGTTTGCTTTTTTTCTAATTAGCTCACCAATCCAGTATTTTCAGCCTTTCGCAACACACACACACACACAATGCAGCACAGGTACACGACTCCATATTAAACACAGAGAGAGAGAGCCTAACCTCAGGCTTAAGCCAATCATTCATGGACATCCCATTACGGGCCAGTTCCTGACATGAATGTACCCGAACGATACGTATGTTGGAGGGAATTCTACTCAGAGATTCGCAATTATTTGCCTCTAGCATTCTCAATTTCTCTGGCATCTTGGAGATCTCTTGTAGTTTTTGGCAATTAGAAACATCCAATATGGTCAAGGAATATAGTTGCTCGCATGAAGGAAGGCTGGTAAAATTGTTCCCTGACAAATTCAAATATCGTAACCGGGGAAAACAGGAAAAATTCTCCAGGAACTCTACTTCTGATAGATGGCACCATCCAAGGTTCAAAATAAATAACCTAGGAAATCCTGCCTTTGTATGGGGATTACTCGAATCCTCCTCCACCTTTGGAAACTTGGTTAGTTTTGAGCAGCCAAAAAGACACAAGTTTTCAAGATTTTGCAACATGTAAATGCTAGACGGAAGGGTTGTCAGTTTTTTGCAATTAGGTAAATGCAAAACCTCCAAAGATTGAAGATTTCCTATGGATGTAGGCAGTTCCTTAATTACAGTTCCTTCCAAATAAATCTCTCGCAATCCTGTGTTATTATTTGGAATATCAGGGATTATTTCCAATTTTTTGCACCCATGGAGATCCAGTACCTCAAGATTTGGCGTACAACTGATGTCCGGCATAGAAACCACCGACTGGCATTCACTGAGATCAAGGAACTTCAATTTGTTGAATTCCTGCAAAAAAAAAAAAAAGAACAGAGAAAAATTTTGAATTCAAAATCTGGGTCTGCTTTCTTAGTAAAGTTCACTTAAAATAATTCATGTCACATGTGATCAGAATTCACTTTATAAATATAGAGCTCAGTAGGTATAATCCGCGTGAATTCGCCAAAAGAGGAAGAGAATAACACTTGTAACTCTACCACGAATACGTGCAGACGAATACTTGTAACTCAGACAGCAAGGGGGAGAGAGTGTAACGTCAAGTCTTCACTTATTTGGAAGTGGTGATTGGTTGGTCGTTTTTTCTGAAAAAAAAAAAAAAGGAATATTTTTTGCGCCCGTATGGTCATAGATATAACAAAAAAGTAAAAAATAGTCGTCAAAGCTGTTTTTTATTTGGCTATATAAACGATGGTGTAGCGTAAGACTGTGACATCTTAGAATACAACCATTAATATAATACATTGCATTTATATACACACATGCGTCAATAGACTTTGAAATCTTGATCTAGTGGATCTTATGTGCAATTTATTAAACCCCTACGGTGCACAAGCCTTGAAATATGATAAGTCTTTTTGCACCTTCTTTCGATTGAGTTTTAGCTATTTATTCTCGAGACATCTTTATCAATGAGTTGGCAATCCAACATTATTTGGATATTCTTCATACGATAATTTCACAATGAAATCTCTAAAATTATAGCACAACGTTTGGAAGGACAAAGAGAATATTATATGAAAGGGGGTTTAAGGAATAAGATTTGGAATGTTATAATTGATTTTCCTAAGGTGAATCTCTCAAAAGATAAAGGTGGTGAGCTTTTCATAGGACAAGTGAAGAATGTCAATTAAATTTTGTAAATCGAGACAAAACCCAATCAACACTTCCAGTCTTGCATGCGCTTTGTGAATGGAAATGTTGCTCTTCGTAGAAAGGTGATTACTAGACAGTTTTTATATGATAAAAAATTTGTAAATGATTGTCACGGAGCCTTGTTGCTTTACATGTTCACCTAGGCTGTATTCCAAAAATCAACTCTTCTAATAGTGATGTCAAGTTTATGAGTCACTTTTGGCATTCATTATGACGGAAAATGGGGACTCAACCTTAATTTAGTTCTGCCAGCGATCCTTAAATCAATGAACTTAATTATCACAGTTAAAAAGTTTAGAATTGAACTAATAAAAGTACAATATGTCTAAAGACTTTTTGGATAACTTTCCTTCGTGGAGAGCATGCTAGAAATTTGCATATAAAGAAGTGGCTTTTCAATTCTCTGATGAAAGGGTCTTTAAAACTATTTACACTATTCCCAACTATATATATTGAAAACATACAAATCAAATAAAACGTTTCATGGAGTTTTAGCCCAATTTTGTCGATGTTCACATATGTATGGCACAATTATACTTTTCATCCTCGTAATGTTTTCAATCAACTCCCTGTTACAAAAATCATGTAGTTAAGTCTCTAAAGATTAGCTTAATACAAAAGCTAGTCAATGAGCTTATCGTATGTCCCACCATTCACGACCCACAGGGGATTTCCACGTTGACTATATTCAATTCACGGCACACACTGACGTCCTTCGATGGCCCTATTGGTTGGATTTGATGTCAAATAAACTTGATTAAACAATTTACATAAGTTGAATGACTCGGTTAAAAAAATTTTAAGAACATGGACTTGATTAGACAAGCAGTTGAAGTACATTAGGTCACATTTGATGCTTTAATCTGTATAGCGGATAAAATCGTGGTTGCTGTATTTCTAAGGACTGTTAAACATCATTAGATTTAATACCCATAGTTTATGTAAAGAGAAAAGGACCAAGTAAATGCGCACCTTAAATTGTCCCGGCACATTAATCTTGCTCTTCCGCATATCAAGTCCAACTAACTTCTTCGGACCCTTGCTAAATTCTGGAACCGAGGGACAATTAGGCCATTGAAACCACATTAACGCATTAGGGAGATGGATGGGATCTGTGGAAGAATTATCTACATTAAGCATGATGAGCAGCCTCAACTTCATCATGTTTTGGAAAGCTTTAGGATTAATATGTGTCTTTTCTGGCTCTGGTAACTCCAAAACTATGGCTTTTGCATCCTTTGTTACCTGCATATTTATTCGAGTATGTTTAGGTCACTCTGCAATTAAAGTGAACAAAGTCAGAGTTAAGAAAACAATATGAATTACTGTACGCTGAGAAGTCTTACCACATCTCTTGATAGAACATCAAAGACATCCTCCTGAGTCCATAACCTACTGCGTTTTCCAGGATCATCAAGACATTCTTCTCGTACAATATCCTTGCCCATTGATTCCATTAAGTCGTGCATTTGTAAGGTCCCATGCTCTTCAGTAATCAAAGACCTCTCGATGAGAATCTTTACCTCTGTACTTGTCCTAAACCCACAACTGTCAAGAACTTTTTTGATGTAATCTATTTTCCGCCCCTTGAAGAAACATGCAATATCGAGAAAAATCTCTTTTGCTGCATTGCTCTTTAATCCATAATAACTTACCTTCAGCACATCATTGATTTCCTCCCTGGAACTTTCAGCTAGATCTTGCAGGGTTTCTTCCCATTCTTGTTTTCCTCTACCACGCAAGAAAGAACCCAACACCTTAAGGCCCAAAGGAAGGCCTCCGGCACAACGTGAAACATCATCAACAAGATTGATCGGTATCTTTATTTCCTGATTTTCTGGAAAGGCGTATTTTTTAAAAAGTTCAAGAGCTTCATCATCCTCAAGAACTTGAACTTTGTACATATCAATAGAATCTCCCTCGTACGATTTTAGCACATGCATATCTCTTGTTGTGATAATTATTCTACTTCCTTGACCGAACCACTTACAACTTCTTGCTAAACAACTTAACTGGTCCGCATGATCAACATCATCCAGAATAATGAGAACTCTTTTACTGCATAGTTTATCTTCAATCAACTTACTTCCTCCATCAACACCAAAGATCTTTTCATTCTTGCCCGGAAATACCTGCGATAGCAATTGTTCTTGCAAATGAACCAAGCCATTTGGATCTTTGGAATTTTCTCTAACACGGTTTAGAAAACAAGAACCTTCAAAGTCTCTAAAAATGGCATTATAAATGGCATTAGCAAGGGTTGTCTTCCCTACACCTCCTTGTCCCCATAATCCTACCATAAGAACATCATCCTTGGACTGTAATTTTAAGATCTTCTCAACCTCTTTTACTCGGGAATCTATCCCAACCGGATATTGGGCCACATCTAATGGCGTTGGACTTAGTAGAGTCAAGACCTCCTCTACGATCTTTTGTACGAGCTCTGCTTCAGATCTGATAACGGAAAATTAGTTTAAACTTCTTTTAGAGCAATCCAAAGAAATGAATAAGTATTCAAAGAGAATCACTGAGCAAGAAACTTGTCCGCAATATGTTTGGAGATGAATATCAAAATATGTTCAACTATCAAGATGCCCTACTGTCTGCATGGATCTAAAATCATATTTTTCATGTTATCTAGAATACCAGATTGATCTTCTCCTATGCATAATGGCTTACATAATGAAGTAAATACTCTCAATAAAATTTCTCTGTCCGGAAAATGACTGTACACACAAAAGAATGGAGAAAAGCTCTCGCAAGAGAGGTCTCTTTATTGGTCAATGAAAGGCTTGATGTAATTAAAACAGAGCCTAATATAAAGATTTGTGAGGGACAAGCTTCAAATCGAGTCCAGAAGTCCAAAAAAATTATAGCAAGAAAAGGTAACACAAGTCATTTTAGGTCCTGCAAGAGCAGCTAACCTAAATGGCAATGGTACTAGTAAGTAGCCGAACATCTTCGGCAATCTTTAGAATTAGCTGAAGAAGCTCAATTGATGCTAGAATATTTTATCAGCTTTTAACAGGAAAAAGGACTTCATATAAGTCCAATTATCCACAAAGAAGAAAATCACAATTTGCTCAAAGGATATTCATTTTAGGCCTTGGTGCTTTTCTTGATCTTGACCCTGGAAAACATGTGCTTGAAAGGAGAGATGAATGGGTCACAATCATCGGTATGATAGAAAATGCAGGAGGACATAGTCCAAGTAAGATGTGAAGCCATTCCTGTAGGTAGCGCTCAGAAGTTTGGAAAATTCTTATGATCTCAAATAGACTTCCGGTATGTGCTATTTTGACGCCTATTTTTTATCAAATACTTTCTTTGACAAACTTCCTGAACCATGGTCAAGGCCCCAAAGACGGTTTATGGCTTGCTCTTTCAAGAAGAAAAGTTAGTAAAACCGGGTGGACGAATCCAACGGAAAAATAAAAAGTATGTGATGAGGAAATGCGTACTGAACTCCAAGTGAATGAAACAACTAAAAAAAATTGCCGGTTTTAACAAGATTTGTTGCTCTCACATTGAATAAGTCCTGAATAAAAATGGCTGCAACATCCATTGAGAACCCGAAACTGCAAGACACCTTCTTTAAGGCTCGAAAACAAGAAACTTCTTTGGACAGGAAAAACAGTGTTCCAGGGGAAAAACTATAGGCTTTATAAGTCTGAAATGACATCAAGATTTCCAAAATAAAAGATTAATCTTATAGAAAAAGAAGAGAATTCAGCCCTTTGAAAGGAAACATGGAAGACAACCTCGTTGTCCTCAGTGTAAAACTCTTGAGTCATTACAACTGTTGTCCGATTAGTGGATTAAATGCCCACTAGTCTCATGATCGTGCACAAAAATATTCAAAAAAACAGAGTCTTCGCAGAGTATTTATTGAAGATGACAGTTTTCATTACGCACCTGCTCATAAACCTATAGATGGGCAGGAGAGGAACTAAAACATTTAGACTCTGAGGTTGAATTTATCTATGAAGTTTTCTCAGAATGTGAGACAGATGGAGAAGACTCAAATTAGCGGAGTGAACAAGTGCCAAAGATGAACGCATGGATGATATAGTGCCCTTTGACTCAACATCTTAGGGTATTGGAAGAAACTTTCCAATAAGATTATCCGTCAAGATCGACTTTGGAGTGGAGGTTGCTCCAAATATATGTTAGGGCAGTTTATTGATTTTTCAGATCTAACTTTAAATAGTCCATAGATGTCTCACAATCAAAGTCAATGGTGCGAGTGTTGTATACCGAACTTCAAACCTTATATACACACGGTAAGGACACAATAATCTCACATGAGCGCCATTTAACTTCTTAATCGATCACTTCATGTCATAATTTTTTAAAAACGTTCACCATAAGTGTTATGCCATGTCGGATTTCTAGCGCTTGGGTGAATTTTACTAATAAGTTATGGCACTTAAGTGATCGATTGAAAGTTATGACACTCAAGTGAATGTTTTTTAGGAGTTATGACGCTCAAGTGGTTTAAAAAAAAAATATGACACTCAAGTGAGTGCCGCATGAAAGTTATGGCACTTCTAAAGTGCTTATCCTAACTATACTTGCACTAAATCTCCAAAAGATGAGAGAAGGAAGAGAAAGAATGACAAGTAGAGACAGTTAGATACATATAGGGTTAATCCAAATGGGACTGGCGCCAAAATTTCCTCATCCTGTTATAGTCTTGTAATTGCAGCTGTATTGGATCAAAGATGGACAGATCTTATAAACCAGTTGATATCAGGAGTTCTAGCCAACCTAGAACATGGACAAGTCTGGTTCCAAGCCTATCCAAATTATTTTACAGCTCTAAATGATCCTCGTTTGGGGAATTGTTTCTCTAAACCTGGATAGGATGACCCTGCAGGTTGGTGTATCACACCAGGATAATTTACAGCTTTGTAAATACCAGAAATCCTAGATGAAGGAAGTTTGATAGCAGAATTATTTGAAGAGATTCACCAGATTATAGACAATTCTGTGGGGGACGAATTAATCCACTAGAATTAACAAGGCCTAGGATTTCGACCATGGTGGAACCTATTGGAGCATCTAGAGCGATTAGTGCAAGTGCATCTCAGGTCAAACAAAGGGAAGCAAGAATAACCTACTGTTAGGAGGAATGTCTACATTCTCTTTGCCAGGAAATCAAGATTTTTTCGAGCCTCTTACCGTAGCACAGGATACTGTACAAGAAGTCAAACAGGAAGTGGTTGCATCTCAGAGATCTGTAAACTCAACAATTTAGAAAGAAGGATCATAGGATACCTGAAGTTGTCCAAGCTTTTGGGGAATATAGGAAGGCAATGGTCTCTAGCCATAGACCAAATTTGGGGTATGACCGAACCCTCCAAATTGGTACCTACAGATGTGGTACTTATTACTAAGGAAGCTCGGTTAAGCACTTACATGGTCATGCCATTTAAGTTTCTGGGGTGTTATCGGTGGAGTTCTGTGGAGATTCTCCATTTGAGCGAATATTCAGAGCAAGAACACAACGTGGTAAATAATGGGAACATAAGTTGTTTGGATGCAAAAAAATCTTCATTCCAAATTATACCTTTTATTATCAAAAATTGCTCTGCCTAGAACAAGGAAAAACTCGGACTATCCAAACTGCCGGGAAAAAATGGAATAAGTTCCTACTGAAACTGAACATAACTTCGGTGAAGATCCACAACTTGTGGAGTCTTGACGGTGTAAAAAGCCAGACTTGAGCTAATAAAAGATCCAAATACCATCATTTGAGCAAAAAATATAACCTGCTCTGTGGATATGGTAGAGGCCTGATCTGGTATCCACAGGTTTTATAAGATATGGTATTAGTCCACACCCTAGCCCAAACCTTTATGGTTATTGAGCATACAGAGCAGGTGTTTATGAGGAAAAGCATGAATAGTTGCAGACTATTGTCCGCTCAACAAACAAACAGAAGATGCTGACTACAGGATAGTTGCAGTAGATCTCGCGGTCTGAGAGTGTGTTCGCGTGAGAGTTAGGGGCAAAAGCTACTCTTTAACTTTATGGGTTCCCCAGACCTTAGAGAAAATTATGTATCAAAAGATTTAGACAAAGTCGTAGAAGAGTTGTCACGTACCCATCGGCAAAGTCCCACCCAGACAAGCTACCAGCCTCAAGAAGAGCGTCACTCCATCTCTGTACTTTCTCTGGATCATTCCTGAACATTTTCTTATGCCTGGCCATAGATACACTGTAAATCCCTCTTGGTGTTCTCACTTCACGGGGCTCCACTTTGAAAAACACCGGCAACACGATCAGACCCTTTTGCTTCTTGCACTCCATGATCTTCGTTAACTCGTCTAGACACCACGACGAAGAGGCATAGTCCTTAGAGAAGATGATGATTGCGATCCGCGAGTCCTCGATTGCCTTCATAAGCCCCGGAGTTATCTGATCTCCCTTCCTTAATTCTTCACGGTCCAAGTAAGTGGATATTCCTGACTGGATTAGAGCCCTGTAGAGATGGCCGAGGAAGGTGTCGTGGACGTCTGGGCCTCTGAAACTCAGGAAGACATGGAAACTGTTTCTGGAATTGGAAGAAGAAGCCATTAGAATCAGGAAACGAGAAGGAGGTTGAAGATGAACAATGGGTTGTCAAAGATTCCGTACTTGTGTTGGGGGTATTTTATTGGGCAATTTTTCAAAATAATTTTTTTTAAAAAATATTTATTAAAATAATAGTAAAAAAAAATTATCGAATTAGGTGTCAATCGACACTTGAGCCGTCGATTGGCATCCCTTGGGCCCCAATCGGCGGCCCAATTACCGATTGGGGCAATTGGACACCCAATCGGCGGCCCAAGTGTCGATTGAGGTTGAAATTTTTTTTTATTTTTTTAATGGATTAGTCTCGAAAAATTATGCGAAATCAAAACAAAATTCGTTCCAAACGGACACCCGAGCGATGAGATATGCCCTTTCAAAGTATTATTAATAAAATTTTACTATTATTTTGGTAAAAAAATTATTAATAAAATTTATATTTTTTATAAAAGTAAAAAAAATACAACATAATTCATATTATATATTATTAATAAAATTTATATTTTTTATAAAAGTAAAAAAAACTACATAATAAAATTGACTTTTAATTTATATTTTTTATAAAAGTTTTCAATTAAATAATAAATTATAATTGAAATTTTATTAATAATTTAGGCATCAATCGAAAACTTTTATAAAAGTATTATTAATAAAATTTTACTATTATTTTGGTAAAAGTATTATTAATAAAATTTATATTTTTTATAAAAGTAAAAAAGCACTACATAATTCATATTCCACCATTAAAATTGACTTTTAATTTATATTTTTTATAAAAACTTATGTAGTGTTTTTTTCCTTTTCTAAAAAAATATAAATTAAAGGTCAATTTTAATGGTGGAATATGAATTATGTAGTGTTTTTTTACTTTTATAAAAATATAAATTAAAAGTTAATTTTAATTGTAGAATATGAATTATGTAATGTTTTTTTACTTTTATAAAAAATATAAATTTTATTAATAATACTTTTACCAAAATAATAGTAAAATTTTATTAATAATAATTTTATAAAAGTTTTCAATTGATGCCTAAATTATTAATAAAATTTCAATTATAATTTATTATTTAATTGAAAACTTTTATTAAAAAAATATAAATTAAAAGTCAATTTTATTATGTAGTTTTTTTTAATTTTATAAAAAATATAAATTTTATTAATAATACATAATATGAATTATGTAGTATTTTTTCACTTTTATAAAAAAAATATAAATTTTATTAATAATACTTTTACCAAAATAATAGTAAAATTTTATTAATAATACTTTGAAAGGGCATATCTCATCGCTCGGGTGTCCGTTTGGAACGATTTTTTTTATTTCGCATAATTTTTCGAGACGAATCTATTGAAAAAAAAGAGAATAAAAAAAATAAATTTCGGCTCCAATCGGCACTTGGGCCATCGATTGGGCCCAAAAACCAATTTTGGGCCCCAATCGGCGCCCCAAGCGCCAATTGGGTGCCCAATTGCCCCAGCCGGCAATTGGGCCGCCGATTGGGGCCCTATGGGTGCCAAGCGGCCGATTGGCACCCAATTCGGTAATTATTTTTTATTATTATTTTGATAAATATTTTTTTTAAAAATTATTTTGGAAAATTGCCCTATTTTATTCATCTTCTCAGCATGACCTTTTACGGGGGTCAATGAAGAGGAATATCGCTGGGTCCTTTAATAATGTCTTTTATGTTGGATATATAATTAGTTAAATTGTTATTGAGTTTGACCGGTCAAGATGAGAAAAAAATTTGACCCGAAAAAAGAAAGATGAGAAAAAAATATATGAAAATAATCTTAGCTAAGGGTGATCGGTTCCCGATCCGGCCCGGCTTCCGAGAGGTTCCATTGGACAGGACACATGCAAAAAAATATATAATATTCTTGAAAATGTAACTCAATTAACAGCCAATTGAAAACCAGTATATTGTTATCACATCGAGTGCTAACAAGCTAATGGCAACAAAAAAGCAAACTCTAGAAAGTGCTACATTTTGTCCCTCCAGGAGCACATGAAGAGCCCAAAGTTCATATTGGCCATTAAGCAACATGGTGATCTTCAGTCCCTTGAGTTCTGGGAAGGCTTGCCAGAGAAGATGCAGAGACTAGCCATCAAGCTTCACCACACAGAATGTGCAGTGAGCAACAACATGGTGGTATGTCACAGTGGCCTGGTGCTTGGTGCCCAACATTGTTTCAGAACCTCAATAGCTTCTCAATTTGGTAAAATTTATTGGACACCCTTAACAAGTAAAGAGAGGGTAATTTTTAAAAAAAAAAAAATCGATCGGTCCGGTCCGGGCGGTCTGGTTCTAGAACCCTAGAACCGAGAACCAGGCCGCTCTCTCTAGAATCGGGAACTGGACCACTGGTCTCGATCCGTGTCCGGACAGTCCGATTTGCTCATCCCTAATCTTAGCGGTCCGCACCATCAGCAAGTGTTCAAGCCCCACTGGCCACCTTAAAGCAAGCAAGTAAACATAGTAATAAATCAAACGTTGGCATTGTTCCTTATTGCTTGTTCTAGATGGGAAGAATAATTTGAACTGGAGAATTAAGCAGAGACATTATAGATTTGAGGCACACTGAGCATGACGCACTTCACCAAAACGACCCACAGGATAAAAATTTGTCCACTCACGCGTGCTTTGAAGTCTTTAGTCAAAAAAACTAATTTCACAAGCCACAATGGCAATCCCCTTTCAGCCCATTTTCCTTCAATTTGGTCTTGTTATCTCCAAAGTGCGAAACTGGTTTTCTTCAACAATTGATTTATTATTTCTTTAATGAAAAATCGTGAGTTTAAGTGATATACCTGTCAAATGTTGCTCAAGTTCACATTAAACACCTCCTAAAATAAGAAGGGGTTTCCGACCAAAAATAAATAAATAAATAAGATGGGGGTAAAAGTGGAAACCAAAATTTGGCCCAAAATGATTTTCTTTAAAGTAATATTTATATTTTAGCCCATTTTTACTTGATTCGACACACACTCGGACCTCGAATCACACATATTTGCTCATCCCTTGAGGGGGGTGTTAATACCGCGAAAAATCCCAAATACCCTAAATTATTTTTTTGACTACCAAAAACTTCAAACTGATACACTTGTGACAAATTCATCACAAATTACTTTTTTAACCACCAAAATTTACCCCAAATTACTTTTTTTACCATAAAAAATCTCAAATTAGTACACATATGACAAATTTACCCTTTGTTAATTTTTGTTAAATTAAAAATTTCAAATTGATACACATATAGCAAACATATGGTAACGTGTACACCCGATAATAGCTATGTGTCATCCAATTTAGCAATTTGACAGTAAAATTTAACGAAAATTAATTGAAGGTAAATTTATCACGGTTGTATCAATTTGGGGTAAATTTATTATAGATATACCAGTTTGGAGTTTTTCATGGTCAAAAATATAATTTGAAATAAAATTATCACAAGTGTATCAGTTTTGAGTTTTTTGTGGTATTAACCCTAAAAACAAAGGAAGATAATTTGGTGCGTTGGCTCTTGGCTCTCAACCCTGTTTTTAGGATTTTTTTTATAGCATGAGGTTTTATTTTAGAGACTCGGTTTGGGATGGTGGTAGGTTGGCAAGTTCGATATGCTATTTGTCCTCAGTTAGCATTCTTTTTCTTGAAGAAACATCACTTGATGGAATATAACACAGCACGTGGTTTGAACTGTCTTTTTTCGAAGAAATTTGATATTTGCACCTATTTACATTTCTTTTTCATAGATATAAAATATATTTTA
The DNA here is from genome assembly GCA_021437785.1 of Rhodomyrtus psidioides. Classification (NCBI taxonomy): domain Eukaryota; kingdom Viridiplantae; phylum Streptophyta; class Magnoliopsida; order Myrtales; family Myrtaceae; genus Rhodomyrtus; species Rhodomyrtus psidioides. The sequence goes on from JAILYB010000111.1 coordinate 1,625,469, forward strand.
AATCGAAGATTACAACTTCCTTAAAAGGGATATGTCAGCCATATATAGCATATACCAAATGCAAATTGCAGGTGGCAAGCACAATACCCATCTTTGTAGAGAACGACAACGACCCAAACTTCAGAGAGGAGCTTGCGAAACCTCTCAAACGAAATCCGATCCCGAGATAGGAATCACTGATCCATGCCTTATAACCTTAGCTGCCTCCCTCGTCACGGCCAACCATCAATAATAATAATAATAATAATAATAAAATCCTTTATTCCTTTGTACCACCGCCAAAGTCCAAAATTCGCATGCATATTGGTCAACTAAAACAATCCAAGTTGACTGAGCAATTACTCAAGTGCAACATATGCAAAAGAAGATATCCGTATCTTTTATTTTTCCTGTTATTATCTTTAAACACAGTCCAATCTCCAATGACAAAAGCTTATCTTCTTGCGTGAGATATCCATAGCACCCGTAATATATTCTTACTCAATTTCGGACGTTAATAAAATATCTAATTTGAAATATTCACAGTTTCGCTTCGAAGCTTAAATTCGAGACATAATTTCAATAAAAAAGAAGAAAAATCCATTTGTGTACCTCAATTGATTTTTTTTTTGTTCCCGTGAGGAGATTTGAAACAGAAAGAAGAAGTGAAAAAAAAATGTAACTTATTTGTTTCCGAGGAAAAAAAACAGAAATAATGTCATTTTAGGAAAAACAAGCTCAGTATAACTTAATACTCGTCTTTACAACAACAAGTCCACCATCAGTCACCGTCCATGCAACCGGCCGTTGGCCAATCTGCTTGTTTCAGACGTCCATCAATCTTATTTTTTAGGGTTAATACCAAGAATAATCCTAACACGTTCTCTAGTGACAAATTTATCCAAACCATTTTTTGGGTCACTAAAAATTCACAACTCGTATACATGTCACAACTTTACTCTGAATTAATTTTTGGATCGCCAAAATCCTCAAACTAATATACTAGTAATAAATTTATTCCAAAATGATATGGATTTCTACGTTGACTTGCCATGTTAATTCAGTAATTGTTTGACAAAAAAAAAACTCAGTAATTACCACGTGTCATCCAACTTAGCAATTTCACGGTAAAATTAAGACAGAAACTTACCGAGGATAAATATGTAACAAGTGTACCGATTTGAGGGTTTTGGTGACCTAAAAATTATTTTGGGTTAATTTGTCACATTTTTAGTGTAAAATTTATTTGTGATTTTTCGTGATATTAATCCTAATTTTTATTTTTGCGTTAACCTAAGCCAAAAAAAAAATGAAATCCTTTAACTCACGTTCAAGAATTGAACTCATTGTCTCACTAAAATCGGCAATGAATTTGGCAGCTAGGGAGCCAAGATTCTGCGGCGCCGAGAAAAGCAACCAGATGTCGCCGGCGAGCATCGTGACAAGCCCGATGTTGATCATGGTGCAAAGGGAGCTGATCTGAGAACCCATCATTTGCTCGCGCCTCGTTGATTACCTTTCTGCCCACTTTTCTTTAATCTGGTCTTTGCATCTCCGAAGTACAAAATTCTCTTTTATTCAATCATTGGCTTATTTTGTTTAACGTAAAATCATGAGCTTTCGTGATACGTCTATTTTATGTTATTCACATTGACATTGAAAACCTCTTCAAATGATTTACTTCAATGTAATATTTATGTACTGAGCCATTTTTACTAGTATTGGACGCACACTCAGGCCTGGATTGATACTCAGGCGAAATTGAACCGTGTGATACGTGCTTAGACATTATGACCGGGAAAATTACCAAAAAAGTCCTAAACCTATTGCAATTGTACCGAATCAGTCCTAAACTTTTTTTTGTCGATTCAGTCCTAAACCTTTTGTAATTGTGTCAGTTAAGTCCATCCGACGAATTTTGGCCGGCCGGCGCTGACGTGGACGCCGGTCGGCCGGCAACATAATATTTTAATAATATTTTTATTATTTTTTAATCTTTTTCGAAATTTTTTATTTTATTTTTTATTTTATTTTATTTTTGTTTTACTTCCCTTTCTCAGTCCCACCCACGTCTGCTTCTCTCTCCTCTCCTCCTCATCTTCTTCTTCTTCTTCGTGAGTTCCAGGCATCGTGAACGAAAGAGCCCAGCCCAACCCAACCCCCAAGAACGCCACCATCACAAGCACCGCGAAGACGACGGAGAGAACCGCCTCTTGCCCTCCAAGCCCCTTCACTCACCTCCTCCTCCTCCTACCTCTCTATCATCGCCGTTGTCATCCGACGATGACCGCGATCATGAGAGCGAACGCGAACCCGAGTCCGCATTCTCGACCTGGGACAAGGTCCGGTCTTCGTCGTCGACCTCGCCCGGCCATGGCGAGGCGACGACGGCGAGGTTGAGCCCCGCCACGGCCAGGCGGGGCTCGATCTCGCAACCTAGATTTGAGTGGCGGAGTGTGGTTGTTTTAGGTGAAAAATGCGATGAGGATGACTGAGAAGATATTGGCCTGAGCTTCTGAGAAGTCGGAATTGAGGCCGGGAGAGAATGTCTGGGTCGATGTGGATGTCTTGATGACGCCCGATGTTTGCGGCCCTAGGTCTTTTGCATCTTCAAGAAGGAGTTTGGTGAGAATGCTAAGGCATTGAACCTTTGCTTCTATGGCTTCCCTTCGCGATTTTCGAGCTCTTTGTGGGTATAATTTTTTATTCCGACCCCCCTCTCCTCTCCTCTCCTCTCCTCGGCTCCCGCTTCTCATCCCTCCTCCGACCTCCCCTCCCCGACTTCTTCCCCTCCCCACCCCGCCTCCCCCGCGGGCTCGCCTTTCCATCTTCTTCTTCTTCTGCTTCTCTCTCTCTTACTCTCTCTGCAATTGCAGGGTGCCGCCACTCAAATCTGGGTTGAGAGATCGAGCCTCGCCCGGCCGTGGCGGGGATCGACCTCGCCGGGAGATCTCCCATCGACGTCGACACCGCCGTCCCCACCCAGTCCGAGGTCGCGCCTCCCTTCTCATGGAAGAAGCTCTGGCTCTTCATCGGCCCGGGTTTCCTGATGAGCATTGCATTCTTGGATCCGGGAAATCTCGAGGGAGATCTCCAGGTCGGCGCGATCGCCGGATACTCGCTGCTCTGGCTGCTGATGTGGGCGACGTTAATGGGGCTCTCGCTGTAAATCTGGGTGGGTTGGGAAGGAAACAGAGAAGGCGGCGAGGAGAGAGAAGAAGAAGATGAGGAGGAGGACATGAGAGGAGAGAGAAGCAGACGTGGTTGGGCTATGAATGAAAAGTAAAATAAAAAGAAAAGAAAAATATAAAATAACATTAAAAAACTCGAAAAATAATAAAAAAATGTTATTATTATTATATTATGTTGCCGGCCGGCCGACGTCCACGTCAGCGCCGACCGGCCAAAATTTACCGGATGGACTTAATTGGCACGATTGTAAAATGCGTAGGATTGAATTGACAAAAAATAAATAAATTTAGGACTGATTCGACACAATTACAATAGATTTAGGACTTTTTTGATAATTTTTCCCGTTATGACCTCGTACCTCACTTGCATAAGCTCTTTCCTTACCATCCATATATATTTTATGCCTAGTCAAAAGCCCAAGTGAATATTTGCTCATCAGTTTCAGAAAAAAAGGGAAGAAGTGAAACAAAGGAAGATAAGTGCGCATGAAATCTTGTCGGAGTCAAGAATGACTTCTGGCAAGGAAGTCATTTTTTCAGCTTTTGCTTTGAAGTGGAAGTTGAATTTTCAGCTTCTGCTTCAGAAGTTGATTTCTGATAGAAAAATGCGTTTGATAACAATTAAAAAAGACGATGTTTGAAACATTAAAAAAGGCGACCGGCGGCAACCGACGACCGACGACGGCAGCGGCCGACGACCGGCTGGTCCCGCGAGAATGACTTCTCAAGGGGAGAAGTGAAAATTTTTTACTTCTCAAAAATCTTGCCAGAAGTTAGAAATCTTGCCAGAAGTAGAAAATCTTGCCATAAGTCAATTTTTTTACCAAACGAATTTCTACTTCGGCAGTATTTTTATCAAACGAATTTCCCTGCCAGATCGACTTCTGGCAGGGAAATTGAGAAGTTGGCAAGATTTCATGCGCACCCTAATTCACTGGAGAGCTCACGGGTGCAAACAATTTTGCGTGAACTATGCCTTGAGATGATGAGAGCTTTTTAGAGCTCTTCCCTTTCACAGTACGCGGAGAATAAATATTTGCTCTTATCGTTAGCTCATGAGTCACATAAAATTTCTTGTAATGTTCAATTTCTAAGGCTTTTTTTATAGCACGAGGTTTTATTCTAGAAACTCAATTTGCTGACAGTGGTACATTGGGAAGTTCGAATTTCTATTTGTTCCGAGTCAATATTCTTTTCTGGAACAAAGCTTATTCGACGGAATACACCTTAGCATGTGGTTCGTACCGTACTTTTCGTCGTGCCTCATGTGATGAGGATGACTTCAATAGTTAGTACCTACTGAGTCGCCATGTTTGACGGATTGTGTTCACAATGAGCATTTGAAATTGCTAATAAAAAGTGCATTCACCAAGTCTTCAAACCAAAAACAAACAAACAGATGATGTTTCCCCTAGCATTCTTGACTTCAATAGTTAGTACCTTTTGACTCGTCATATCGCTGAATAAGGGGGAAAGGATGAAAATGAAAATGAACATATGTTAGTTATTTCTCGTGGGTGGTTTTGCCGTGAAAATCCGAGCAGAGCCCCCTCTCATAGCCAAAACCCTAGCCATGATAGAGGGTCTTCAGTTCTTGAAGGGGTTTGAGCATGAAAGTAGATCTGAGAGAAGAAGTGCTATCGGAAGTGATTTGCACGAAGTAAAGGTTGAGTTAATTTCTAACAGCTTATTAGTTTCCTTATCAAATCCGGCCCAAGCGCCATGGCCCATCCGCAACCTTTTGGTGGATTGCAAAGAATTACTAGCCCAATTCCCCGGGTGTCTATAGCCTATAATCCACACGAAACTAATTCATGCGCGGATTGGGTTGCGAAAGCACATCGTTTAGATTATCTCTCTTCTAATTGGCTGACTAAGCCACTCCAATTTTTTTGGGATTTACTTTGCTTTGATGTTATCGCGAGACATTCCGCCGGCCCTCCTACCTAATGAAAGCTTTTGATTTTTTTTTTTTGAAAAAAAAAAAAAACACTCTGGCCAAAATCGAAGGTTCCATTGCCATCGATGAGGCCCATGATGAAATTGAACTTGGTGATTGGAAAAGCAATGTTGAGTACCAAGTGCACGTTAATGACGAGGAACGAGAAATGAAGCGGATGTGCTACTTTTTGAATCCGTGAATTAAACGATGGGTTTGCTTCTTTTTGGGAAGAGCGGGTGGCTTAAAGCTGGATTTCAGTTGGGCAAAATCACAAACACCTGGTCGACGTTACAGAGGGGGTTTTCTTCAGACGAAAGAGAGAAGGGACAAGCGTTGGCTGTAGGAGGTTATCTCTTTCACGCAGATGTCAATGGATTTGGAAGCTCTAAACTCTCACTCTACGATTAAGCTCTAAATTTCAGAGAACAAGTTGGCAGACTATGGCCAGTCAACAAGCAGTTTGGGCAAATGCTCTCTGCATCACAATTCATAAAGAAAGCGAGGAAAAAATGGTTCCTCAACCATGTCAGTACTAGTAGCATGATGCGAAACCTGTATCTTCTTCCTCGGTGTCCATTTTATGGTCTTCCTCAGAGTCTCTATCCTTGTATATCCAATCTGTCTTTATCTGCTGAGGGTGTTGGAGTATGACCCTCAGATCATCCTCCTGCTGCTTGCACATCAGACGGAATCCACATTTCTTCGAGCTTCCTCTTGATGCTCTGAGGCAACGTGGAAATGGCTCCAATTGTTTCATAGAAGCTTCTCTATTTCAAACAGTCCATTGCGCGAGCGAATTTCAACCCACACAAGATCAGAATCTAATGAAAACAAGTTTCTCACATGCCAAATCACCCTTTGGCAATTGACAAACGTTTGGACCTCACGGGAAGCATCGACCACTTTTCCTTCCTCCAGGCCAAGAACAGTAGAGAGCTAGTCCAAAGAACTTGTCACACAAGTTCTGGGGAACCATGAAAGATGGAATCGTCTTTATAATGGAGAATCCACTTTGGCTTTTCTCTTCCAATTAGGAGAATGTCAACTTTTCTCATCTCCGGATTTAGTGTACTAGCTAAACTATTAGCATGCATATCAAGCATTCGGAGTTACTGCGTGTATGAGCGAGAGCTAGAGAGGGAGATATGACACAACGTGAAGACAAGTCAACTTCAAGGCCGTTGGAGGATAGGCTCAAGAAGTCTAGGAGCTTCTCCAGAGATTTGCAGCTACTAGCATTTAGGATAGACAATACTTGATGGAAGCTAAGGAATCTCTTGTAGTTGCTCGCATTTATCAACACTTGTATTCCAAAACGTCGTACTTGGTGATGCATGTCGGTAGATGAGTGCAGTTGTTTTTCGAATGTTCTGCGTTCGCAAATTTGTGAAAACTGGAAGAACTCTCGAGGAGCTCTACTTTTGACAAGTTCTAGCTGGTTTAGACTTTGGGAATCCCAAATTCCATATCAGCATCAATTGAATCTCCAACTTCTTTGGAAACATGACAAAATTCAAGCAAGCCTCAAAGACTCAGATCCTCCAGATTTTGCAATGCCTCGCCAGGTTTTTGCAATGCTTATTTGTATGTCCTTTTGGAAAAAATACTTCAATTGATGTAGGAAGTTATTTAATTGCTGTCCTTTCTAGATTAGATTATGTTCTATCTTTCCCGAAATATCTTAGAACTTCTCAAATTTCGGGAAACAGAGAGATTAAGGGTTTGAAGAGACTTGTTTTGAGTGTGTTAGAGCACGATTGTAACAAATATTCAAGATGTCTTACAGATTGGTGAACCTGCACCAGGCTTTCCCAACCATAACGATTTAAGCTCTCCATATTTGAAACCAATGAAAAGTTAGAAACACTAGGCAGGGACTTGCATTGCATGGACTGAAATTGATAGGACTTCAACTTTCTAAAATTTTGCAAAAAAAAAAAAGGACATGCAATCATTAAGCTCTGCAAATATTGATAGCTATAAAAAGATAAAGCTAATCATCACAAGGGCGTACCTTATATTTGCCTCCCAGCCCATCTAGTTCAACAAGTTTCTTTGGACTAGAGTGAAATTCTAAATCCGGGACATTGATCCGTTAAAGCCATTTTAGCTCGTTACAGAGACACACAAGACCTTGTGAAGAGATATGCACTGCAAACAAAATGACAATTCTCAAAATTTTTATGTTTGTGAAAGCATCAGAAGCAATAGTTACTTCTACTGGTACAGGCAAGCTCAATGTGACAGTGTTTACTACATTCATCTTCCATCCATAATAAAGTAAATTCGTCGCACCAAATTTCCATTGAGATTTAGATCATACTATCCAAATCACAATACTAAGTACCGAGACGTAGCAAAACTGACATGATCAACTTTTACCCTATTTTCACATAGAATGCCCAGCTTCACAATTTTTCAAATTCAAACAGAGACTTCCCATTTGTAAGGCTCAAGTAGAGTCTTCCACTAAGTACTATTTTCAAAATTTAAATTCAACTTTCCATCCATTGATGGTACTTCTATACCTGTGCAGATCGTAAGTCCTTACTAGATCGATACAAAAACGAACAACTTCATAGGGTCGAGAAGAAAAACAAATAGATGTTAATGGATACCTACCAAGAGGGTGAGTCTGAAAATAGACTCGCCTCCCAAACAAAATAAGAACAATTATCATACATGATGGTAAATAAGACACGACAGTCTACACTGGTTTCATTCTAGCATTACATCGAGGGGACATCAACAATCCTTCCATAAGATTTTACACGAAATTGAGTGAAAAAAATGATAAAAACTTATCCATCTAAATTAATCAGGGCATTTTATATAATAGGAAAAAAAACTGGAACTAATTTCAGGAAACTAATAGTCAAAACAATTAAATCCATGAATTATACTGGATTCAGTTAGACAAAGTCACAAACACCAAGTGGATGTCACAGAGTGGGATTTCTTCAGACGAAAGAGAGAAATGACAAGCACTGGCTGCAGGAGATAATCTTGTTCCCACAGTTGTCAATGGCTTTGGAAGCTCTAAACTCTCACTCTACGCCCGAGCCGTCAGTCAAAGTCATGGATGACTCATTCTCACCTCGTAGATTTTTGGACTGAACAAAGCCAGACCAATGGGACTCTGTCCCCCTCGCTCTCTGCCTTATCAATCACTAATCACGAGAGAGATTGGTGTGTGACATTGCTGCTTCAGCTAATGGTCGCGAATCTGTTGGAAGTTGTCTTTCAATGTACAAGTTTTTAGCTGCTTAAAACTGCTGTTGAAAGTTGAGAATTAACATGGAAATGGTAAGACAACATGAGAATTAACACTGGATATCAATCAGACCCGTCCAAAAACAAGAACTTCTTGTGAAATCAGTAAATGATCTGTAAATGACACGTAACTAAGCCTGTTGTGCAGAATGCCACAACTTATCGTAGGAAATCATGATCCGATTGACAAGGAATCATGAAAAATATACTCCATAATATTCATCAACGATGGTTTATCTTTGTGGACTCATGACCAGTATGTTAACGAAAATCCTGCACGTTAACCATAAAAATAATAAGAAAGAAGTAGTTCCCTCCTAGACACACCATAATAATAACAAAAATGAAGTAGTTCCCTTCCCTCATAAGGACAAATGTCCATTTGATCTAATCTGTTCCCTCACTTCACTCGCCTCATCCTGTTTTCATCTGTCACTGTCACTGTCCTCTAGTTCCTCCATGTCATTGTCCTCCTGTTCCTCCATGTCCTCCAGTTCCTCTATATGCAGGTGACATTTGCGAAGATACTCTCTTCTTTCTCATCACAACCAAAATGCCGGGTTCCTCGCTGATGAATCTGCTGGATCAAGAGAATCCTCACAGAGCGAAGCTAAATTCAGCGATTGATTATTCTCAAGCGCGACCTTCAAATCATCCTCTAATTGGCTGCATCTTATTACATATCCCAACTTTTTTGTGGTTCCACCTGATACTTTAAGAGTAAGGCTAAATTGCAAATGATTCTTACCAAATTCACCGAAATCAACTCCTCCCTCCAACGCTCCCCACAACAGATTTGATTTTAGATACTGAAACCACGTGTGGTCCGAATCAAATGAACCGAGAGTTCCTGATAGCACATTCCGCCTTTGGCCGTTGACATGCGGCACGATGTCGAAAGAAACTTCCTTTTTTCCCTCTTCTACGCTGAAAACAATACAGAGAGCCAATCCTAGGATCTTGTCATACAAGTCTTGTGAAGCCATGAAACATATGGTACCGTCTTCGGCTGGGACGAACTCCTCCGGCATCTCTCCTCCGGGGCGAACATTTCGAGGAGGATAAGATAGGGAATATCGAAGCTTCTGTTAGATGAATAAGATGTTAGAAATACCCAAAATTGTACTTAGTTCAAGTAGAAGCGCTTGAAGTGACCATATTCCTTGTGATTCGACCAAAGCTTTTGTTCTATAATAATTAGATGTATCGATCCTTGCTTACGTAATATCTCACGTAGTATTTGAATCACTCTATATGGGTTTGTTTATCTGTCATTTTCAGCCCTTGTATGATACAAATACACGGTGACGTCAATATAGACTCTGCATCAATCACACACACGCACACAAAAAAACAGAGAGAGAGAGAGAGAGAGAGAGAGAGAGAGAGAGAGAGAGAGAGAGAGAGAGAGAGAGACCTGAATTGAGAAGTCAGCCATGTTGGACCCTTTGAGGACTAAATGACTTGAACAATTTTCCTCTGTGCTAGTTTTACTATCTAGTATATCTTCTCTTCCATTTGGACTTTCTTCCATTGTGATCGTTTGACTGTCATAATGCCGAACCTCGTGGAGTAAAGCTGGATCCATCAATGAATTATGTTGAAGCAAAACCTCCAAATCATTCTCAAGTGGTTTGAATATTAGTCGGAATCCACACTTCTTCACAATTGCATCACGTGATGCTCTAATGATAAACTGGAATTGGTTCCAGTCATTTGGACCAGAAGCATGTTCTTCCGGCCATGTTTTGGAATACCAAAGCCACACATGATCCCTATCAACTTCGAAAAATTTTCCGTGTTCAGGCCAGGATCTGCCATTAACGGATTTCCTGAAGGCCAACGCAGGCTTTTGTCCTTCTTTTCCTTGGAATGCGACACAAACAGCTAATCCCATGAACTTCTCCTTAAATAATTCCTTTGAAGCCATGAAGGATATATAACCCTCTTTATTAGGGACCAACCAGTCTGGCATCTCTCCTCCAGGCAGAGGAAAACTTTGGCTAGATTTTGTGGGACGAAAATGCTGTCATAGATGTAGAATATTAGATAGTTGTTCCAAATTGGCAAGCTAAAAATAGGCATTTCACTGAATTAAAAGGGTAGTCCTAGAGTTTAGCTATAGTCAATAATAGCATTACAAAGCCCTTTTCGTACTTAATTGGTCGAACCAGGATAATATATCATGGACGATTCTGTAATTAAATGAGCATATGCATTATTCGATTTTTCGTTGGGTGATCCACGTAGTTTCACAGATAGAATGTCCTATGGGTTACCTTATAGCCACCCCCATTATATGTATATGCAGAATCACTTTCCATGTTTGCTTTTCTTAATTAGCCCACCGATCAACGATCTTCTGCCTTTTGCAGCATATAAACTATCAGTGCAGCCAACATCTACACGACTCCATATATAATCACATGCATATGCACACACACACAGGGATGCAGAGAGTCTAACCTCAGGCTTGAACAAATCGGTGATGGTCGATCCGTTACGACATGACTGTAAGTGGGCAGAATAGTCAACTTCACACATGTCGGAGGGAATTTTGCTCAGGGATTTGCAATGCCATTCATATTCATAACAAGATTGCTCTGGAATGTTGAGGATCTCTTGTAGTCCTTGGCGATCCGAAACATCCAATTCGTTCAACTTATATAGTTGCTCGAATGTGGGAACTTTAGCCGACAATGACAAACATTCTAATGAGGGAAAACACGAATGATTCTGGAGGAACTCTACTTCTGATAGATTGCATTCTGCAAGGCCTAAAATCTTCAACTTAGGAAATCCCGCTTGCGTATGGGGATTACTCCAATCCTCCTCCCCCTTCGGAAAGTGGATTAGTTTTGGGCAGTCATAAAACAGCAAGGACTCAAGATTGCCCAACCTGTAAATGCTAGAAGGAAGGATTTCCAATTTCTTGCAGTCTGTTACATCCATCTTTTCCAAGGAGACAAAATTCTCTATGGATGCAGGAAGTTCTTTGATTGCAGTCCGCCTTAAAAAAAGTCTTCGCAAGCCTTTGATTTCAACTGGAATATCAGGGAATCTTTGCAATTTTGAGCAATCTTGAAGATCGAGATGTTGAAGATTCTTGCACGGGAGCGCATCGGGTAAATGCTCCAAGTTTTTGCACCCATGAAGATCCAATTCCTCAAGATATGGCGTACAATAAAGGTCCGGCATAAAAAAGACAGACTCGCATTTACTGAAGTTAATGAACTTCAATTTCTTATAGTCCTGCAAGAACAACGAAACCAACTTGGACAGTCATTTCGGAGCAAAGAAAAATAAAAGCTAAGATAAATATCATCTTCAAAATCTGGCTCTTTTTTTTTTAATAAAAAAACAGCGGTCTGTCCATATAACTTACATTTACAATAAACTTTGCTACGATGAACAAGTAATTATTTACTTGTCTGTGGCCAAATAAATTGTCCATACAGTTTAAAACAAATTACATAGGGCAGATTCTGCCAGTCCACGCTGATAAAATGTGAAAAATGTTGGTTATTGTCAAATTCCGTCGCCGATAGAATCTTGACTGTAGACTAAGTAAAGTCCGTAATGAATTAGTAAGTTACCTACACTTTTTAAGTTACTAGTTATTTTTAAATTACCAACTATATGATAACGTAGCATACCAATAAGTTTTTGTTTCAATTTTCAGCTCAAAATCATGATGGTTGAGCTCATTCATCCGTTTTATATATATATATATGTGTACGGAAAATTACAACTTTTTATCATTTTACTTTTCAATAAATCAAACCATTGTACTTTTGATTTCAAATCGCGCGAGTCCTTCTACTTACATAAATTATCCAATCAATTGTATTGGATACCAATCCCAGTCAAGATTAGCTGACGTCACAATTGGATGACTCCGCATTATGACGTGGAGTAAATATCGCACGTATATGGGCGCTCTATAATTAGCTTGAAGGAAAAACTAAGGGAAAATGCCAAAATAGGGCCTCAACTTCAGCTGTTGTCTCAATTAAGGGCCCAAACATTAACTTGTGTCAAAAGAGGACCTATACTGTTTTTTTTTTTTTTCAAAAAAGGGACTAACCGAGGACTGTTTCTGTCTTTTTCAACTTTCCTTGTTTTTTTCCTGCTTCAAGCTTCTCTCTCTACGCTCTCCTCCTCCTCCAACCCCTTCCTCGACGACACGACTTTCATGTCCTCCCACCGCGGCTCCACCGCGTTGATCGACGCCTCCTCCGGCCTCCACGTCTCCTTCCACGAGCTCTGGCGCTCCGTCGACTCCCTCGCCTCCCGCCTCTCCGCCATGGACATCCGGAAGGGTGACGTCGTCCTCCTCCTCTCCCCCAACTCCATCTCCTTTCCCTTCGTCTGCCTCGCCGTCATGTCCCTCGGCGCCTTCATCACCACCACCAACCCCCTTAACACTGCCTCCGAGATCGCCAAGCAGATCGCCGACTCCAAGTCGTGCTCGCCTTCACCACAGCCGACCTCGCCCCCAAGCTCGCTGCCGCCGCCTCCAGCCTCTCTCTCTCGTACTCATCGAGGACGCCGCACCGCAATCGTCTCGACCTGACGGTGGCGATGGACCTGCTCTGACGACCTAACGGTGGCGATGGACCCGCTCCGAAAGGAAAGATAATCACGACTCTGCGCGAGATGATTGCGAGCGGGCCAGAGGCGAGCGGGAGGCGAGTCAGGGAGCAAGTCGACCAGAGCGACACAACGACTCTGCTCTACTCGTCTGCACCACCGGCGCGAGCAAGGGCGTCGTCTCCTCACACCGGAACCTTATCGCGATGGTCCAGACTGTCCTCAACAGGTCCAATTTCTTCCTCATGTTTCAGTTTTAACTCGGACATTTCATCAGTCGAACGCGAGGTGGTGCGGTGGCGTCGGGGTGAGGTGGTTATGCGAAGGAGAGAATAAAAGAAGCAGAAGCGAAGCTAGTGGTGTCGTCGGATGGGGCTGGGCCACGCGCGAAGAGTAGAAGGAGGAGTTGCAGAAATGCGCGACGAGAAAAGCCAAAACGCCGAGCGAAGCTGTTGGCTCATCGAGTGCTCGCGAAAAGGAAGAAAGGGAAGGGGAAAGCTAAGCTAAGCTCGGCTCGGCTCGGCTCGGCTCGGTCGAGGACCCTCCTCAACATTCACGCGGCGTGGCCACCGCGCCGGGTTCCGGGCTGGCAAGCTCGCTCGCGAAGGGAAAGCGAGACAAAGCAAGGAAGGAACACAGATTTCGTTGTCGATTCAAGAATCGACGATCGAAACAAATGCCTCGGGGTGGGGGGGTCTTCTGCAGGGACGGAGACGGAGCGCGAGCGCCAGAAGCAGAGGAGGTGTGCGGGGAGGGGAATGCAGCGGAAGCAGCCATTGTTGTACGGACACGGAGATCAAAAGTTGGTCATGGGGGAGAAGAAAGTTTCCGCCTTTTCTAAAAGCAGAGCATGAGGAACCACGTCTGCTCAGAAGGTGGGGAACAAAGAAAAAAAAAAGTTTAAAAAGACAGAAACACCCCTTGGTCAGTTATTTTTTGAAACAAAAAAAAAATTAGTATAGGCCCTCTTTTGACACAAGTTAAAGTTTGGGCCCTTAATCGAGACAACAAGAGAAGTTGAGGCCCTCTTTTGACATTTTCCCAAAAATTAATCAAGGATAATATGGCATACCACACGATTCCCGGGGAGAGGGGTTTGTGGGAGGAGGGGGGCGTCCTTCAACTATCGCATTGCTTGGATTTAGATGGATTTGATACCGGAAAGACTCGATTAGAAAATTTAAAATACACATGGACTTGATTAGAAAAATTAAAGCATGTGGACTTAATTAAAAAACCAATGGAAGTACAAGTATTAGAAAAAAAATGAATTCTTCCCTATATGTATTTCAACTATAACTGACAACTTGCCAGTTAGAAGGCAGGAGTATTTAGAACGGGAAGATTTTAACTGCACTGGTTCTTGTACTAGATTGACAGCCTACATTTGATGCTTTCATACGTATAAATGATAAACTAATCGCAGATGTTGCATCATCAGATTTAATACCTACAGTTATAAGTAACGAGGAAAGGACCAAGTAAATGCGCACCTGAAATTGTTTCAGCACTGCTTCGATGTTCGTATGATGCGGCAGATTAAGTCCAACAATCTTGTTTTTACCATTGGCAAATTTTGGAATCGAGGCACAGTTAGGCCATTCAAACCACCTTAACTCTTTAGGGAGATGGATGGGACCTTGGAAAGAATTATGAACATTACGCAGGATGAGCAACCTCAACTTTCTCATGTTAGTGAAAGCATCAGGACCAATATTCATCTCTTCTCGCCTTGGTAGCTCCAAAACAATGGCTTTTACTGCAGCCGTTTCCTGTAATTTTATTCGAATATATTAAGGTTATCTCGTAACTACAAAGTCAAAAATAATAATAGAATAATGCTAACAAGTCTTACCAAATCTCTAGATAGAACATCATCAACATCATCATAACGCCATAACCTACTCCTTTTGCCGGGATCATCACGACATTCTTCCTCAACAATATCCCTACCCATTAATTGTATTAAGTCGTGCATTTGGAAGGTCCCTTTCTCTTCACTAATCAAGGAGCGCTCAATGAGAACTTTTAGCCCAATAGTCGTGTAGAAATCACAACTATCAAGAACTTCTTAATGTTCGGTGCCCTCCACCCTTTAAAGAAACATGCGATGTCAAGAAAAATCTCCTTTGCATAGTCCTCCAATCCTTCATAACTCACTTTTAGCACATCATTGATTTTCTTGTCAGGAATTTCGGCAAGTTTTTTCAAGGTACTTTCCCATTCATCTTCTCCTCTACCACACAAGAAAGATCCCAACACCTCAAGAGCCAAAGGAAGGCCTCCAGCATAATGTAAAATACCATCAACAAGATTGCTCCTTATTTCTAATTTTTTTATTTCTTGGGAATGCATGCTTCCTAAAAAGTTCCAAAGCTTCACCGTCCTCCAAAGCTTTAACTTCGTAGATATGATCTACCCCATGACAATTTAGCAGATGCTTATCTCTTGTTGTAATAATTATCATGCTTCCTTTAGTGAACCAATCACAATCTCCAGCTAAAGCATCTAACTGGCGTTTGTCATCCACATCATCAAGAATAATAAAAACTTTCTTGTTACAAAGTCTCTCCCGAATCAACCGACTTCCTCCAGCAACACTAAAGACCGTTAATTTCTTCCCCGGTAATACCTCCGATAGCAATCTTTCTTGCAAAGGAACCAAGTCACTGGAATTCTTGAAATTTTCTCTCACACGTTCCAAGAAACTAGAACCTTGAAACTCTCTAAATACAGCGTTATACACGGCTTTAGCAAGGGTTGTCTTCCCTACACCCCCTAGTCCCCATAATCCTACCATAAGAACATCATCCTTGGACTGTAGATCTAAGATTGTTTTGAGCTCTTGTACCCGGGAATCTATTCCAACCGGATATTTGGCAACATCTAAGGGAATTCGATCTAGCTGAGTTGAAGTCTCCTGCACAATATGTTGTATATGCCCTGCTTCATATCTGACAATGGAAAATCAGTTGAAACTGCTTTTATAGAACAATCCAAAGAAGCATATAAGTATTCAAAGAGAATCATTAAGCGAGAAACTTGTATCGCAACATACATGAAGATGAATATTAAAATATATTCAACTAGAAAGATGCCCCATTTCTAAGAAAATATTTTTCGTTTTATTCTGATAGTTGTGTGTCCAGCTATTTTGCATTTTCTGACCCAAAAAGAATCCATTTTGTATTTATTAATACTACGAAATAATTTTTGGATATACTCGACTCGAATGTCAATAGGCATTGTCTTGATCTCTTTGAAAAGTTCATTGAAGTGGTCTTTTTTTTCCCTCAATTTCCAAATGCCTATCCATTTTTCTAGCATTTTTCTGCAATGAAAGTCTAAGAGAGCATTACAAATAGGGTAAATCCTTAAAATCAAGTAGTTTACCGACAATTTTATGCCCACTTTTCAAAGGGGACAAATAAAGACACGTTCTTCGGCCGTTTGGACAAACACGGCCTACTGTTTGTTCCTGTAGAAGTCTATCCTATTATTAACTTTTTCTCTTTCCCGCTTCAAGTACTTCCTACGACAAATGCCAATAGGGCCGTATCGTCGTTTGCAAATAAACATTTGTAATAAACAAAACCGGTTGATAGAATGCCAGATTTATCTTTTCCTAGCCATAATGGCTTACATAATCAAGCGAATAATCTCTTGACAAAACTTTTCGCTCAAGAAAATGTACAAGTATGTATACAAAGATGAAGAAGTGCTCTTGCTTGAGTGTTGTCTTTATTGATCAATGAAAGGCTTGATGTAATTGAAAAGAGACGAATGTAACGAAGCCTGAGAGACACTTCTTCAGAGGAACTCTCTGTGTTCTAAATCCTTATCTCCATTGGGAAGGACAAGGATGACTAAGCTAGAAACTTGACACAAGCATAGCGGAAAATGGACTTCCTTTTAGTAAACTTGTTAGTAAACTTCATCCATTGGTAATATATGCTCGAATCTGCTTAGGATATGGTCCTAGATGTGCTGCCAGTGAATGGAATGGATGATTGAAGGGAATAAAGCATGCCTCACAGATTTCGGAAATTCGACAACTTGCAGAACCAAACAAAACCAAAAGAACTTTACCAAAAAAAACCAAAACCAAAACCAAAACCAAAAGAAACCTAAAAATGGAGTTCAGAACCGAACCGGAAAAACAAATCGAAATCGAAACTTGAACCGAAATTGAATCTTTAAAGCTGTCCTAGAGCATGTAATAGAAACATATCTGCTCGGTGATGGAAGAATTTTCCTCATGAATGAGAAGTGCACGGATGAGACTGAAAAGCTTGGAATGAGAAGAACGGGTACAAAA
Source organism: Rhodomyrtus psidioides (assembly GCA_021437785.1). NCBI lineage: Eukaryota > Viridiplantae > Streptophyta > Magnoliopsida > Myrtales > Myrtaceae > Rhodomyrtus > Rhodomyrtus psidioides. The sequence continues at coordinate 1,642,765 of JAILYB010000111.1, forward strand.
CCAGCAGAAAGGAATTTTGCCCGATCAAGATTTTAAAGAAATACGCCTTTATAGGATGCCAAACCTTAGAGAAGATCAAGTATCAAAAGAATTGCACTAATTGAAGTAGTAGAAGCTGGAAGTGTTCTCACGTACCCATCTGTAAAATGCTCCCCAGATAACCTACCAGCCCCAAAAAGAGCTGCCTTCCATTTCTCCACTTTCTCCGAATCCTTCCCAAACTTGTCCTCATGCTTAGCCATAGCTTCTAAGTAACTCTTTCTCGGCGTTCTCACTTCGCACGGTTCCACTTTGTAAAACACCGGAAAAACCGTTAGGTCTCTTTGCTCCTTGCACTCCATTATTTTTGTCAGCTCATCCAAACACCATGTCGATAAGGCGTAGTTCTCCGAGAAAACGACGATGGCGATTCGTGATTCCTTGATCGCCTCCATGAGTGCCGGTGATATTTGCTCCCCCCTCCTTAGTTCTTCACTGTCCATGTAAGTGTTTATTCCTCTCTGGTCTAGAGCAGTGTAGAGATGACCAACGAAGTTGTTGCGCACATCCGTGCCTCTGAAACTCAGGAAGACATCATAACTCCTTCTACGCTTGGAAGAAGAAGAAGAAGAAGAAGAAGAAGAAGCAGCCATTGGAAACAAGAAACGAGAGCGGTTAACAATGAGCAATGAATTGCTTAAGATTTGGTGCTTTGTTAGCGGTAGTTTGTTCGCTCTTTGATCTTCTCTATATATTCCTGCTTGATGCTCAGATGCATGACTTCCCCGTTCTCGTGGGTCAATAAAAAGAATATTTTGATAAAGGTACTTAAAGATGAGCCCACACCTTTCTATGGGATTTGCGCTTCCCGCGCATTAAGTGTTGACAATCGGCTCCTTAAATATTTCTTCATGGAAAATCACATTTCTCACCTTAGATAGATGTGTCTCCGCCACATATCGTTGGTTAATGTTAAATTTATTCTTAATTGAATTGTTAATAAATTTGACTATTCAACATAGGTTAAGGGTTGCGCAGGGTAACACTTCAGAAGCAGAATTTCTGCTTCTGAAGTGCTTTTGAAGCTGAAATCCGTTTGATAAAAACATTTCAGAATTGCTTCTGAAGCTGAAAGCCGTTTGGTAAAAATATTGATGAATCACTTCCAGAAGTGATTTCTACTTCCAGAAGTGATTTTTGACCAATTTTGAGAAGCTAAAAATTGTAGCTTCTAAAAAAGAAATCACTTCTTTAACTACACCGATCTTTCGCCGCCCACCCGCCGCCGATCGTCGCCGCCGCTGACGATCGTCGGTCACCTCCGCCGCCGCCCCACCGGTCACCGGACGTCGCCGCCACCGATCGCCGGACGCAGCCGCCGCCGGTCGCCGTCGCCCGCCGCTGTCGCCACCGCCGTCGGTTACTGGACGCCGCGGCCGCCGCCGGTCGCCGGACAACGCCGCCGCTGCCGGACGCCGCCCCACTAGTCGCCGGACGCCGCCCCACTAGTCGTCGGACGTCGCCGCCGCCACCGGACGCCACCGCAGCCGCCACCGCCAGTCGCCGGGCGCCATTGCCGCCGCCGATCACCGGCCTCCCGCCGCCGCCGTCGGTCGCCGGACGTCGTTGCCACCGATCGCCGGCAGGTTAATAATGTTTCAAAAGTAGAAAATTTCAGAAGTAGAAATCAATTTCTGATGGAGAAGTTGAAAAATCAACTTCAGCTTCAAAAATGATTTCTGAAACAGAAGTGTTGCCATGCGCGCCTTAAATTTCCCTGACCACAATATCATACTATCGTAATTAAAGGAGAATTTTATGATTGATTGATTTGGCTTTGGGGAAATGACTTCCATTTCTTTAGTCGTCCATTTTTCTTTTTCCTATATAAATAATAAAATGTTGATCTCATTAAAAAGATGCCTCGCCGTGGCTATATGGTAAATGTAACAGTTCTTTCTCTTTCACCTTGCAGAGAGGCCCATGCATACTTTTGCCCTTTTCCCTACATTTCATAAATGACAAATTTTATCAGCTTTTGTAGTTTTGCCAGAGTCCCTCGTCACATCCCCAAAGAGTCAGCGTCAGGATAAAGGCTGTTCGACTGATAAAGCTGAACAATGCACCGACACTCTGCCTGTCACGCACTGCGTGCATGAACCCCTCCTTAATTTCGGACCAGAAACAAACAAACGAGATGATGTTCTTACTGCTTTTCTTGACATACGAAGGTTAAAAGTATTTTTTTTCTTTTTCGTTTTCTGGAGTCTGTTGACTTCGATTCGTGTTCCCACTGTATTCTTGACTTTGGCGGAAAGATGCATTGCTGCTACTCCTAATTTTTAATGGGGAGCTTATTGGCCTTTTCAGAGTGCAGAATGGATTAAGATCAGGTGATCCTTCGTCCCCCTATTTGTTTGGGATTACAGCGCAAGTTTTCACTAACATTCTACAGCTGAGAATAGGCAACTGAGATTTCAACCTATGCACAAGAAATTCAAGTTTAGGCACTCATACTTGTTTGCCCATTTACTCGCTCATTCAAACCTTGCTAAAAATCAAGACTAATTTTTTATGGTAAAATTTGGTTTTGGGAAATTCTACAATTATTTCCTGTTGGAAACTTGACAGAGAGGTCTGGAGCTAATATCAGCGCTAGACTACTAAGTGATTTCTTGGATCTCAATCACATTGAAGCTAGTTCAAACAATTGGAAAGCGATAACAGATGCTTGTCGGTTTCGTACTCTAGAAAATCGTGCATGAATGTGGCTTTGGATTTAGTAATGAAAGTCCAGAATCTTAACACGAGAAAATGTAGATGAGAAAATTACCAACCATTGCCAATTCCGTCATAAATTTTTTAGTTGTGTCATTTTTTTTTTGTTGGGGGTCAAAAGTTGTGCCAATTGAAGTCTAAATATTTTTATTTTTTTATCAATTGAGTTAATCAGATCAATTTTAGATAGAGATTTGAGCGAATTCAATTGAAAGCACATTCATGACAAGTGATAGTCATCATGTCTTTGCCAAGGAAGGCTACCTTTTAATTTGAGGGGAAAAGAAGGTTGGGGTGGGGAAATTCTCAAGTGACTTTACTTTTTGAGTTTCTCTCCTTCTCGTGATTCTATTTGTCATTTCTTTTTTTAATCCGTAAAATGCGGATCTTCTTCCTTAGTAGGACATTTACTTTGATTTTGATTGTTCTTCGTCATTACCCCTTGTTTCTTTGTGCCTCTCAAGCTTTTCTTTACTTTTTTCTTTTTACTTTGCGTTGAGGTTCGTAATAATTATACTGAAATGAAAGATTCCCTTTTTGCGTCTTACTTTACCCAATTCCGCGGATTAGCTTTTGATAGAAAATCTAAGCCGATTGCTCCTTTCCTTTTCCATGTACTCATGTACTAGTAACATATTCTTTGCTTTTCTGGTGTGCCAAATAATATAAATATACACTATAGTTTTGTTGGAATTTCTCCACGACGAAATATCTTTTACCAAAATTCGTTCTTCGATCTTTAAATATGATAAAGGGTCCTATGGAGATCTTGGACATGAGAGATTCGGATAGTCAGAAAATCAAAGTAAGATTTGCACAGATCTCGATGGAATTATACAAATATGATCTCAATTCGAGTTTGCCTCAATGGAGAGATGTGATGAGTACAATCCAAAAGAAATCGGTACTATTGGATTTGCAAGGAAATATACACACATAGACCACACTAAGTTTAACTCGACTGGATGGCTCGGTGAGCACGATTTCCTTCAAAATATAATGAACTAGCGCACCCAAAATTATGTCATAGTTTGACTCGACGATAGAGCTTGAACACGTCTCGATACTACACCAGAGTTTAACGTGATGGTGCTAGATCTAAGATAAATATTAATGTCAGAGTTTGACTCAACGATGATAATCTGAAAGTTATAGCTAAGACAAGTAAAATGCAGTGCAATAAGTAAAGATGTAAGCTTCTTCTGTAGACGTTTGGTGATATGGTAACTGCCCTCAGCAGTTGTGATTTTTAGCACATGGATAGCTACTACTTCTATCATGTCCCACAAACTCTTTTGATCAGGTCTTCAAGTATTTATTTAGCTTCAAATTTGCCTCCTAGCTCGGATCAATCATGTTCATGTTCTCTACCTTCACGACTTCTAAATTAAAATCCCAGTGACTGTTGATAGCCTCTAGACTAGTCATGTCAACTAAACCTTTTTTTAGTTCATGTGGCCTTTGTGAACCTTGCGAACGACGAGCTCGAGGTTCATACGACGAAGTTCGTGGGGCTCACGGACTTGAGTTTCTTGATCTAATCGAAGAAGATTTGGGGACGTCGCTCCTTCTCAATGGACGACGACTCGTTCACAAGAGCGAATGTGGGGAAGTTGAAGCCCTTAAATATCGATTTGGCCACGAACGGGTCGATGGCAATGTGCTCGCAGCTCGATGAATCGATCACCGCGTCGAGGTTCCAATTCGCTGCCTCCGTCTGGCGAACCATGATTTTTCGCGAAGTGCTTCACAGATCGCAGAGCTTAGTGTAGGACTTGGACGAAATGGTCGGGCTTAAAGATGAGAATTCGAAGCTGTTGAACAGAGGCGAGGCCACCCTCCCGGCCGGCGAGGGTGTCCTCGCCAGATCGGACGAAGGTTCGCCACCACTACACGTCGGTAAAGAATCGCAACTGAAATCGGTGCCTTCTGATTTTTGGTGGTGAGAAGGTTTCACCTAGTTCGATGAACATGAAGATCTGTAATATGTGTAGAAGACGGGCCTAATTAAAAAAAAAAATCTCAAACTTTGACGTTTGTCTCAAAAATATCTATAGCTTTCTTTTGTCTTCTAAAAAACCTTCAATTTTTGATTTTGTCCCAAAAAAACCTCAAACTTTGGTCTTTATCCAAAAATATCCACAACTTTTTTTGTCTCCTAAAAAACTCCAACTTTTGATTTTGTCTCAAATTTACCACAGTTATTAAAAAAAAAAGGAGTGTTTCAGGCCCAGTTGAACATAACCCATGATTGTTCGACAAAGATCAAAATGTACTTCCAATTGTTTCAATGGAGAATGTTTGACACATTGCAGCCGCATTCATTTATTTCGAGACATAACTAAGTTACCCGAGATTCCCATACTAATTTCAGTGGGAACAAGATATTAACAAATCTTCTTCTTATACTTCAAATCATTACCGAAATGATGATCACAAGAAAGTGTTGGGGCAACAGTTTGTCATCACAAAGGCAGGGTCGGCAGCAGCTTGTTGTCACAAATGATCAACGGGTAAGGAGCCGATGACGAGGGTTGCTATCGTCTCAGGATAAGGCCACACCATCGAGCGACGGTTGATAATCGCTTGGAGTTTCGACAAAAGCTAAACGGCAGACGTCGAGGTCGTCAGGAATTCTACGATATGGGTTTTGAGGGTTTTTTTTGTGATTGGACTAGTAGATTTAGGACAAATTCAAAAGTTGAAGCGTTTTTAGGAGACAAAAAAAAAAGTTGTTGATATTTTTGTGATAAAGGCCAAAGTTTGAGGTATTTTTTGGATTGGATTGGTAGACTTGGGACAAAATCAAAAGTTGGAGTTTTTTAGGAGACAAAAAAAGTTTGTGGATATTTTTGGGATAAAGGCTAAGTTTGAGGGTTTTTTTGGGATTGGGCCACAGAAGACTATGGAAGGAGGTAGAAGACCATGAACATTGAACTAAAAAAGGAAAGAATAAAAAAAGGAAAAAGAAATAAAATCAAATGACAAAAATATCCTTGTTTAGGCCCTTTTTTGAAATAAAGAGGGCACTTCAAGCCCTTGTTTGAAATAATATCTATTTTATATTTTTATTTGAAAAAATAAAGGTATTTCAAGCTTTTTTTTTGGAATTATCCATTAAAAAGATTGATAAATCACCCCAACCCTCGCAATTTAATTTTCACAAAGTAGAGTTAGCCGTACAAAGAAGCACCGTCACGAACACGCGGGGGATATGTCGAGCGTCCATTTAAAAAAAAGAAAAGAGATTATGTTACTCTGACATACCTAATTTAAATTATTTTTTGTGACACCAAAAATTTCTAATATATGTAACACACGTATTTCTCATATTTATACATATGTGACATATTATCCCAATTTTTTTACTTCAAAAATCCCAAATTTATACGTATATGAGATATTTATTCCAAACGTGTGTCTCTAAGTTTGAGATTTTTTCACTAAAAATGTATAGGGTAAATATGTTACGATCAGCATAACTTAAGGTTTTTATGCCTTTTCAGCAAAAAAAAAAAAAAAAAATCTCTGAACCGTTTCTCTCTTTTTTTATTTTAAGCCTATGTGAAAAATACAGTAACTCATATCATTAAAAAAGGTTAGCTGTGGCTTATAGGAAATGTCGTTCACAACCAATGAGGGTGTTTTTTTTTTTTTTTTGCAACAAATTACATCAATAACAATGCACAACTACTCAAAAGATATATCAATTACTAGCCCTCACTAGTTTTGCTTCAAAAAGTGAATTCCTACTAGGCACGTCGAACAATTGAATTCTTTTGTTACCCAAATCTATTACTAATATAGGAAAAGAAATTACGATTTGTCATACCGCCTTTAGGTTGCAACAGTACCCTCTATGGAAACTAACAACGGATTGTTAAGGAAAAGCGGTTATGCTAATGGGCAAAGCAGATGCGAGAGGGATGAGGGAATTGCAGAGAAGGCGGCGGTGGGGGCCTGCCGAGCTCAACAAGCTCAGCTTCAGCTCCGCCGCTGGAGAGCAAGGTGCTACCGCAGTTCTAAGGATCCTCTGCCGTAATGGTAGAGGGTCATTGAGATCCCCACCCTCCATGTGAGGGGCCCACTCACATGGAGAGTGGGAATTTCAATAATAGAGGATTTCTGTGAGTGAATTTCAATGGGAGATGATTTCCTAGTTCTAAGATTGATGAGCAAACACAGCCGACGAGCGGCATGAGAAGCCTGATCTTGATCATGGCGTGAAGTAAGCTGATCAGGAACGCTGACACCTACTCGAGCGTTATTGGCCTCGCATGATCCTTGATTGTATTTCGGTGAGAACGTAATATATTATGCAATACCTCCTCCTTTGAATAGTCTTTTGAACAATATTTAGTCATAGGAAAAATTGCTAATTCATCACACCGGTCGATACTAAAGTTTTTTTTTTCTTTTGGCCTAATCTTTTAACTTTTTGTTTTCCTCGTCGTGCCGGTGCAATGGGGATTTCGACGCCCTAATCCAAATCGACAAGTATCGACTGCTGTTTTCTTCTTTTAAAATTTTACAGCACATTGTACGACACTCATTTTATGTTAGCAGCGCGCATTAGAAATCCGATATCTTCACCTAGAGAGATAGTCAAGAGGGAGTCCAAGCTCGAATTCACCAGCATATTCAGTTGGACTCATCTTTACTCAAAAGATTAAGTCAATATATTATGGGTCAATTAAAATATATTAACTCCTCAAAATCACATTATTTCTCTAATATAATATTTCCCTAACGTAACTCAACCGTATATCTCAAAAATCTCTCCCTTACATGTGAGCTTCAATGTTAAGGTTATCCAATATAATATTTCTCTGGCACAACTCACACATACAACTCAACATTTTAGACACGATTGAAAACATCATAAATCATTAGATTTGCAAATAATTAAAACCACGTGTATGCCCGTGAAAAGAAATGCATTTGAAAGGAAAGAAAAAAAATGTTACTCGTGTGCAAAAGGCATAAATGTTTAGACAATTAAGTCCGTTCGTTCAATTTTAATACAAAATTGGAGCGAATTCAATTGAAAGCACATTCATGACAAGTGATGGTCATCATGTCTTTGCAAATGACGGGCGCCATAAATAATTTCTTCTAAGGGAAAAAGGAAAATTGCACGCTCACTGATGTTACACCAATGCCGACGACCAGGTTCGCTGGGTGCCTCGAATTGATGAGACAAAGTAAGATGGACGAAGGTCGAATTTAGTAATTAGATGGTGGCCCGGATGTCTGAGTACAGGCGCACATAACTCGGGCTTGAAAAGTTTAGTGTCGTTTCTCATTTTGTTATGCATATGGAAGAACTGTTCTATGGTATCGACATCAAGAGCATATGCGAAGATTGTGTGGTTTATAGCTAGATCTATTTTCATCCCGAGCTATGCAAGGAAAAGGTATTTGTTATACAATTTGTAAGTAGAATGGCTAATGCATAGAAAATATGACCTACCTATTATTGGCGACGACACACTCGAGTTGAAACCTTTTTACACGGAATTGGATGTGACTTGATGACTTCTCTCCTTCTTGCTTTTTCTCTGTCTTTGTTGCTTAGTCAAAAGCCCGAGGGGATATTTGCTTGTCACTTTCGTGCTAGCTTCGCCCCATGCGACTTTGCTATGGAAAGAAGAAAGATAAAGTTGATTTTGACGGCCAGGCAGCCCCCACCACCTTGTTACTTCTACATGCTCATTTCTGGAGCGAATCCAAGGTTTTGATTCCTTCCAGTGGCTCGTTTTCTTTTTTCTTTTTTGTTATTAACAGAAACGGCTTGAGAGCTAATATTCCGAGAAATTTTAAATAAAGACACGGAGTAAAGTCTTTTTATAGCAAAAAAATTACCTAAAATGAATATTATCTCAAATAATCACCTAAAGTGGCTAAATCAGTCTCACATAAAGGCCCGAAGAAGTGTCAAAAAGTCATAAACCTACTGCATTAGTGTTAATTTAGTCTTAAATCTTTTTTTGGTGCCAATTCAATCCTAAATTTTTTTGTATTGGTGCCAATTTAGTCCTAAATCTTTGATAATTTATACTAATTGAGTTAATCCAACTAATTTTGATCGAAAATGATTGATATGGACATCGATTATTCTACGTGACATGACAAACGCTGATTTGGATATTTTTTTAATATTATTCTATAATTTTAAATAATTTTTAAGCATTTTCTTTTTTTTTTTTTAAAAATTATTTTTTAAAAATATTTAAAATATCAAAAAATATTTTAAAAAATATCCACATTAGTGCAAACCGTGCCACGTAGGACAATTGATATTTGTACAAATGATTTTCGGCCAAAATTGATCGAATTGACTCAATTTGTATAAATACAAAATATTTAGGACTAAATTGGCATTAATGCAAAAGGTTTAGGACTGAATTGACACAAAAAAAAGGTTTAGGACTAAATTGGCACTAGGACAATAGATTTAAGACTTTTTGGACACTTTTCCCCATAAAGGCCAGTACACGCTAGTCGGCCAAATGTTGCCAAACGGCAAGCATGCGAGTTTTCTACCTTTTGTCCCAAAAAAAGGGTTGGTATAAACCCTAAAACCAAAAGAAAAGAAACCCCAAAGGCTTCTTCCTTCGTTTCTTCACATCTTCCTCCTTTCCTTCCGGCCTCCGTTTCTTTTAGAGAAGCTCAAGCAAGCCCAGCTTTTTGTTAGCCAGACACATGTATCACAGGGGCCTCAATTTTCAATATCACCTTTTCACAGTTCGTGGTTTACTTTGATCTCCACTCACGTTTGATTTCGTTCAAATTGGTATAGCTGATCCTTCATTCATCCAAGAGAAAGCGATTGCATCTTGTTGAAACAACAAGTGATCGAAAAAATGCTATGGCATTCCGATGAACCTTGTACGATAGTAATTCCATTTGTGGTGTCCTTTTTCCATGTCTCATGACTTGTAGTGATTGTGAAAATGAGGTAAATGATCCTACTTTTATTTATACTTTTGAAGAGCTTCAAGGTGCCATGGATAATCTTGCGGTAGATTTTGAAAAGTAAGAAAATTGCTTTGTTAAAGAAATTAACTGAATCTCTTATCGATGAGAACAAGAGATTGAAGGATAAATTGGAATCTATGAAGAAAAAGAGTGATGATATTGAAAAAGAAAAACATGGCTTTGAATCATGGCAAAAATGAGAACAAAGAAAAAGTTGAGAAGTAGCCAAAGGTATTGGAGAGTTTGAAAAACAAAAATATTGAATGCCAATTTGAGGAATTTTTTTTTACTAAAGGTACTATGACATTGAACACAACGTTTGACAAACCAATATTTCCTCATTCTAGAATGGTCTTGGATACAAACCTTTTCAAAATAGGAAAAGTGTTCATATCGATATTGTTAGAGCTTCTCACGCATCATCCGCTTGGAACTTTTTGTGGTAAATATGGACATCGCGCACAATTGCTACTTGGGCAATGGTGTTGTTAGAAGAGTAGAAAAGGTATATTGTCTACTAAATCTCAAGGATCCAATGAGGCTCAATGTGCTCTTTGCAGGTATGTCTTGGGACCAATTCTAAAATGTGTCAACGGCACCTTTGTGACGGTTGCTCAAAAGGAAGAGTCATCGTTATTGGTAACGTTGGTAAACGAGAAACTTGGAAGAAATACTACTTCAGTATTAAATTCATTGAACGGATACAAATTCATTCTTAAACTTTTCAATTTTGCCATGTAGTCTTAAACTTTGCATGAAATTCTAATGTAGTCCATCCGAGCAATTACAATCGACGCAGGACACCATTCCAATTAAAATTGTCGGTGTCAGCATGCCACGTAGGATGGGCAGCGATGATTAGGTGCCACGTCAACATTTTCTAGCGATAATTGTTGAGACGAACGCGGAAAATAAACACAAACAACAAGGATTTACGTGGTTCAATGAAGGTGATCTACGTCCACGGGCGAGGCAAATCGAGATTCCACTATAATCAAAGAGGGTACAAATTACAAAAGTCGTTCTCACGAACCAAATCTTAATTTTCTTTCCACTTTTGGGTCGCACAAAAAATATGTCGGGTCGGGTGATGAATCGGGCCGAGTACATAAAATTCAAGACATATTTAACAATAATTGATCGAAAAGGGTAAATTAAAATTTCACACAAAGGGTTAGGATTGCATTAGCAAATGAGAAATTTTAGAAGTAAATTGACATATGTATAATAGGTTTAAGATTACTTTGGCACATTATCACGGAAAAACTCTTATTAAAATGCTTTACTTGTTGAATATATGAGACATAACTTGCTTAGTATGGCGGAAATGTGTAGGTGAATGAGAGGGGATGCTTAAACTCAAATGATGAAGCTTGTCGTGTTCTTTCAAAAGAAAATGATCTTTCATTATGGCATCGAAAGCTAAGCCATATCAATATGGGTTCTGTCTCGAAGCTTTCTAGGTTTAGTTTAATTCGTGGCTGAACTAATTTTAAATTTATTGAAGATCAAGTTTGTGATGCTTGTGTTAAAGAAAGATAAACAAAAGTGTGTTTTAAATCTAAGAAGCACGTTTCTTTCCACAATATCCTCTTCCTCCTCCACCACTTTATTTGAGTTTTTGGGTGTTATCGTATTATTCAAGAACATAGTGGCTTTCTTTCTTTTCCTTTTCCTTTTTTTTTTTAAACTTGAAGATGTGTTTAAGATTCCTTTCATCATGTTTTTTAATATTATGACAAAAAAATAGAGGATTTGTGTGATTTTTTCGTTTAATTTGATTGAGCATTCTTGCAGGCGGAGCTTATGTGTTATGACTTAAATTGCATCAAGGACTTAAATTCCATCAGAAAGTTCTTTTCTTTTGTTTTCCTCGTTAATGTGTTTTAAGGGGACAATCTTCGCAGGGAGATTCTCTTTGATTAGTTTGACGTGGTTTTGACATCAGTATAAGATTATCAAGAGCGGTTTTGGATTTAAGGTTAATAGGGGCAGGTTTAAGACTCAACTAATAATTCATAATTTTTCGTGGGATAAAGTACTTTTAGGTCTGCTTGTTTTTGTACATGTGTATGGCGTAGCCTTCTGTTTTTCTAGTTTTTGCCTGGGCTGCCCTTACGCTTTGAACGATACTTTGGTGGTATGCGATGGAGGTTTTGCTGTAATTAGCGCTTTTCTCTTCAATATATCTCTTACTTTTGCAAAAAAAAAAAAAAAATACTTTTAGGTCGCACGCTGTGGAACCTCATCAATCATCCATCCTCTTCTCTTTGAAGTATATGGGTTCGCAACATCAAATGCAGATGCACTCTAATTATGCAGATCAACATTAGGGGTAGTATGGTTCAGAGTTGGCGATGTCTCCTTCAATTGCAACCTGTTTTAACCTCAGTTATCCGTAGTTCAGGGCATTGTTGCCGAGAAATCTATGATGACCTTAGACATGTGTGGGATATGTTGTGAAATGGTATCACCTAATTTGGACCAATGGAATTAGCAAACACAATCTTATTGGCCGACTTGTTTGCAGAAATAGATTACCGACAGCAAAGATCATTGGCCAATGGATGTCTTCAACAGATACCGGATATGCACCGTAACTTTTGTAAAATTGGTATAGAAGACAAAACAAATTTATTCTTTTAATGTGAGTGGACTTGCAGCATATGACATAGTATCCTTGCACAACTTGGGATTAGATGTCCTTTAGAGGGATGGAATGAGGAACTTCAATGGATGATTAGAGCAATAAAAGGAAAGGACTTCGCGGCAAAACTCCTCAAGGCATCCTTTTTAGCAAGCATATATGGCATTTGGAAGGAGCGCAACAGTAAGCCTTTTCAAGACAAGTTAACTAACATTCATATTATTTTGGCTAGTTATGTGTTAAAATTATGTCTCGAGTTTTAATTCGAAGCGAAAATTTGAATATTTCGAATTGAATATTTCCTATTCGGCTTTGGAGTCCAAAGTGAATATTTAGATATGAAGTTGGTGATTTGATATAGCCCAAGATATGTCCAGAATTTGGAGATTGCGGCTATTAATTCTCATGGTGAAGACGGTGAATATAACAAAAAAAAAAAAGGAAAGTCAAGATTAGCTTTCTTCCTTTTTGACCAACGTGGAATTGTGTTTGTCTTTTTGTGAGGAAAAGCAAATCTTCTGCACCTTGGATAAAGGAGTTGCTTTGGTTAGTCAATGGTGGATTTTGACCTGGATCAATTTGGCGCATATAAATATCGTACTCTTTATTTTCGTGGGTGCCTTTTTTATTAGAGTGACGCAGAGGGTTAAAGCAACGCCAATTTACGTGAGTGAACTGCGGTTGATGAAGAAGTCCAAAAGCGCCGAACTACTTTTACGCAGACACGAAGATCGGCGTTGAAGAAGCGCCTCTTGTGAATGCTTGAGTGCAGATCTTTGCATCGTTGTTCCTTGAAGCGCCGTTTGTCACAACGAGTGCTTAGCATTGAGACTTCGTTTGTTGGTGGAATTACATCAAGAATTCAAGTATTGAAACCGATTAAATCTTGAGGTCAGATTTATGTGTTTTAATTCCTTTGCGAGATTGAAAGATTATTTTGCTAGGAATTGGGGGCTAAACACTGTGTGCGTTCTTGGATGTAATTGGGACTGGGAAACACCAAGAGTGTGATCGTGTAACTCGAGTGGATTGTAATCTCCGTGTATCGCTCGTTCTATAGTGGAATTCGTTACTACTCTCCCCGTGGACATATGTCTCTACGACTGAACCACTTGCTCGTTTTGTCCATATTATTAATTGATCGATCGCTTATTCAGCGCAACATTATGTGTAATAATGTAAGAGGCATAGCTTCGCTCTATCTAAAAATCAGTCATTCCCAGTCAAATGTAGTTTTGGCTACTATGTGGAGACTTTCTACCTCCATCTTTTCGAACTACTATCTTCATAAGCGAAGGTGATATCTACACTTCCTTCCTCGGTTCTTCACTGTTGAAGTAAGTGTATATTCCTGCTTCTTTTAGAGCTGTATAAAATGACCGAGGAAGCCGTTGCAGATATATAGTCAGCCCTCTGAAACTCAGGAAAACGTGGTAACTTCTTGGCTCGAAATAAGAAGCCATTGGAATGAGGAAAGCGAGGAGGTCATCAATGAGCAACGAGTTGCCTAAGATTTGGTACTTTGTTCTTGAAGTGTTGATGATTTGCGTGGATTCTGTCTTCATTAATGATCACAGTTCTCTGTTAGGTAGATATCTGATCGATACAAATTTTTGTTTAATGTAGAATTTATGGTTAATTTTTTTTGGTCGAATTTATGGTTAATTGAATTGGTAATGGATTTGGCCAGTCAACATAAGACAATTTTTCATACAAAATAAAAATAAATAAAAGACAAATTTTAGCAGCTTGTCGTTCCTTTTCTGATAAGAAAAATAAAGTATCTCATCTCTTTAAAAAAAAAAAATTGTGTGTGGCTACGTGTCAAATTGGTGAGTGGTGATCGATGTGCCTAGAGATTGGTGGGCCAGACACAAATCAATTGAGTAATAATGAAAGGTGCTATGGGATCAGTGGTGCCACATGTGCACCAAAATCGTAGGTTTGACGGTTGGGGATTTTGGGTATCTTAACAATCTTTCATGAATGTGAAGTGAAAGTGGTCTAGGAGACTGAGTTATCCCCACAGCTTTCCCTGCTTCGAGGGAATTCTCTCTGCTCACCGTAGCAGCTCCCTCACTTTTCCCACCGCTTCAGCCAATTTTACCTGCTTGATCATCCCTATCTCATTAGCTATGGCTTGTGATTTCTTCTCAAATTCTCTCTCGCAGCTTCTGTTCTTGCGCACCTATCCTCCTTAGTTTGGTCTTCTTCTCCTCTGCTGACGTTGCTTCTCCTCAGTTTCCCTTCAGTTTATCTCTTTCTTTATCTTCGGCTCTCTCGTATATTCATCTTACCTTGCTGACTTTAGCCTCCCTTCTTCCCCGCTATCTTTTCCTTTATTTCCCTGCTAAGTTCCTGCTGTCTTTTGTTCACTGCACTGGTTTTCTTTAATCTGCATAACAACTTTGCTGTTTAACTGGATCAAAGCTTCATGGAAGATACATCGGATGCTACTTCTCGTTTGGCTGCTCTCTGCAAGAAACTGGGCAAGTTAATGGGTAGCAAGGATCACGCAAATATCTCAAATGAATCAATAGATACATGTGATGCTACTCTGGTGGGCAAGCTTTTTAATAGCCCTGGTGTTAATTTTATGGCATTCCAAACGGCTATTAAAAAAGCATGGCGGATGGAGAATGTTCTTATCATCTCACAAGGGCAGAACCTATACAGCTTCACCTTCCCTACTGTGCAAGACAAGGAAAGGATCCTCGCGACTGGTCCCTGGTCTTTTGCCAATTACCTACTTGTCCTACACAGCAGTAATCCTCACATACCTTTGCCACGCTATGATTTCTCACGATGTGCCTTTTGGATCCATATTCTGGGCTTACCACTTGGATGGCAAACTAAAAGTATTGTGGAAAAGATTATGATGCAAGTTGGGGTTGTCCAGCAGGTGAAACTTGAATCTCGATCTCCTGCCGCGCCTCTTGCAGTGAAGGCTCGTGTGGAAATATCTCTTGTGAGTGAACTACAAGTGGGCATTCTCGCTAATTACCAAGGACTTGAACTCTGGCTTGACTTTAAGTATGAGCGTCTCCCTACTTATTGCTATTCGTGCGGTTATATTGGGCATTTTGCTAGGGACTGTCCTACTTTTACTTATGAAGAAAGCCGCTTTGATTCCTATATGAATAGTGGCTTTGGAAGCTGGCTTAGGGCTGAATCTACAGACTACAGTCCTTTTTGGCGAGTTTTCTACAATGAGCAATCAGTTTTTTCTCCAGTGCTACCTGCAGCGTCATCATCTCCCTCCTCAGTAAGTACTCAGCCTTCCATGGTCCCAATACCAGCCCATGATGGCACTTCACAGCAAGAAACCAGCTCACCTTCCTCGACTGATTCAAAATTGGCAGCAATTCCCTTAACTGATAAGCAGCTTTCCCCTAACTATAATGCTCTGCCTATACCAAAATCTGCATCTGGGCTATCTAACCTACAAGAGGCTGCTTCTCAAGAGTTGTTTAATCTGCCACATACACCAAAGAAACAGCAGTCTGTCTCTTCCATGTTTCTTGCCCTGGCCCCTACTCAACAACTTGAAACTGAACAAGAGCAGGTCTCTCATCAAGCTATGGCAAGATTCAATCGAAAACAGAAGGGGAAACAACAAATTGGCTCAGTTTCAAAGAAATCTATGAGATATACGCCTTATGACATTTCAGCAAATCTATGTTTACTTAATGAATCTCAGCTCACCGAAACTCCAGTTTTGCAGGAGGAACTCTTTCCTCGGGCTCCGGTAGCTAGCCCTAATAAGCTACCACGTACTCCATGACGATTTTGTGTTGGAACTGCCAGGGGCTGGGCAACCCCCTGACAGTTCGAGAGCTTCGAGCTTTGATAGCTCGCAATAGGCCCAAACTGGTGTGTCTAATGGAAACGAAGCAAACAGATGTGGTTGTCCTTCGTATCCAAAAGAGGCTCCATTTTTTGAATAGCTTCACCATCCCGCCTTCTGGTATAGCAGGGGGTTTAGCTTTGTTTTGGAACGGCGCAGCTTCTGTAAATGTTCTTGCTGCCTCTTCTTTGTATATTCATGTGCTTTTCTCTGATAGTGATGGCCATTTTGTCATGGAGATCTCGTTCGTTCATGCGCCCAACTCGTTTCAGGAGCGGCAACAACTTTGGTATGATCTCCACAGTATTCATCAGTATCTTAAACATCCATGGCTGTGTGTAGGAGACTTTAATGAGGTGCTGTATGAGTGGGAAAAAACGGGAGGTCGAAGGCTCGAGCCTTACCGAGTGGCAGCTTTTCGAAATTTCATAACGGTATGCTCACTTATGGAAATGGATTCTAAGGGCTGCACCTACACGTGGTCTAATAATAGAGTGGACCCGGACTGTGTGAAGGAAAGACTGGATCGAGCTTTTTGTACTTTAGACTGGCGCTTGATGTGTGTGCAAGCGGAAGTATTTGCCTTACCAGCGGTTGGTTCAGATCATAGTCCTCTTTTGCTCTCCTTTTTTCAGTCAAACTTATCCCAAAGACGTCGTTTCAGATATGAGGCATATTGGAATGACTCTGCTGATTGTCAGCGTGTAGTTCGAGAAGCCTGGATGTCCCCAAGTCATGCAGCTGAATCTTGCCTTGTAAAGCTACATCGGGTTTCCCGACGGCTAGCCCAATGGAGTCGTGTGCACTTTCCAAATGCTGTGAGGGTTATTCCCTTACTCAAACAGAAGCTACAAACTCTGATAAATCAGCCTAGGGGATCACTAACCACTATGGAAAGCATTGCTCATCTAAAGAATGAGATTGGGCGTTTATGGGAACATGAGGAACAGTATTGGGGGCTTCGATCAAGAATACAATGGCTGACCTATGGGGATAGAAACACACGGTTTTTCCATGCCACAACAATTCAAAGGCGACTTCGCAATCGAATTTCAATGCTTAAAACAGCGCAGGGAGATTGGATCTATGCACCTTTGCAGTTGCAGAATCATATTTTGGCTTATTTTGAAGACCTATATTGTACTCAAGGCACACGACAGTTTGAACCAATCCTTGCCTATTGCCCTGATGTTGTTTCCGAAAGTATGAATAATGCCTTAACTCAAGAGGCAACAATAGATGAGGTTCGATTGGCAGTTTTCCAATTAAGACGATCAAAGGCACCGGGACCTGATGGGTTAAGCGGTTTGTTTTATCAACATCATTGGGAAACCATCCAACAGAACATTCTTCATATGGTGAATGGCTTCCTCCACACTGGTATACTCCCTAGCTCTATTAATCAGACACATATTACTCTTATACCAAAAGTGCCTCATCCAGAGAGCATCGATCAATATCGCCCGATCAGTTTATGCAACTTTTCATACAAGATTTGCTCTAAAGTCCTTGCCAATCGGCTCAAGCCACTATTGCCAAGTCTTATATGCCCAGAGCAGAGTGCTTTTGTTGCAGGAAGACAAATTCAAGATAACATTTTAATTGTCCAAGAAATACTACATCAACTTCGAGTTAGAAAAAGAAAACAGCGGTTTCAGGCTATTTTGAAACTTGATATGCAGAAGGCTTACGATCGGATTGAATGGGATTTCTTGGAAGCTTGTTTGATTCGAATGGGCTTTGCATCCAGGTGGGTGACTTGGATTATGACCTGCGTCCAGTCTGTTTCCTTTAGCATTCTCCTAAACGGTACTCCCTTACCAGAATTCTACCCTTCGAGAGGTCTGAGACATGGTGACCCACTATCGCCCTACTTGTTCATTCTGGTATCGAATGTTCTATCACATATGATAGCCGCAGCAATACAAGATGGGTGTTTTTCAGGCATTAAACTTAACCAACACTGTCTGACTTTATCACATCTATTATTTGCGGATGACTCTATTTTCTTTCTGGATGCTAAGATATCTCAATGCCAAAGCCTTAATCAAATTTTACACCAGTATTGCTATGCTTCGGGACAAGCAATAAATCTCAATAAATCTGGGATGTTTTTCAGTCGTGGATGCCCTCAACGATTGAGGAACACTCTGACTACTGAGATGAGGGTTCCAGAACTTGCTCATACAGGGAAATACTTAGGCCTTCCCTCTGACTGGGGTCAGACAAAAAAGGAACTTTTTTCCTGGATTTTAACACGGGTTCACAATAAATTAGCAGGCTGGAAAGAAAAGCTGTTTTCGCATGCAGGGAAAGAAGTTTTGATCAAGGCAGTGGTTCAGGCAATACCTCAGTACACCATGACGGTTTTTAAAATTCCTCTCTCTCTTTGTCGAGCTATTGAGAGAAGAATTGCGGCTTTTTGGTGGGCAAATAAGGATGCGGGATCTGGTCTGCATTGGCGAAGATGGGAGTTTCTTAAATGCAGCAAGCAAGAAGGTGGACTTGGTTTTCGTGATCTCATCTGCTTTAACCACGCAATGCTTGGGAAAACTGCTTGGAGGCTTCACTCTAATCCTACTAGTATTTGGGCTGCTTTATTTAAGGGTCTCTATTTTCCACAAAGGTCGTTTTGGGAGGCAAAAAAAGGAGCGAGACCATCTTGGGGATGGCAAAGTTTACTAGCTGGCCATGATTCTATAGCCCCTTTTGTGCGATGGCAAGTTGGTAATGGAAACAGAATTCGTGTTCGCTGGGATAATTGGTTATCGTCAGGACCTATAGGGGGCCAACCAGCATCCTCAGAACCCCAATTAATTGCTGGTTTTATAACTCCATCTTTTCAATGGGATGAAAATTTACTTAGCAACTTTTTCCCAACCCAAACAGTTGCAGAGATTTTGACAATCCCACTTTCTGGTCAGCATCTAGAAGATAGGCTGCTGTGGGCTCCATCAAATTCAGGTCAGTTTTCTGTCAAATCTGCATATCAGATGCTCCTGAAAGCCTCCCCCAGTAAACCTATAATACATCCCTCCACCTCTTACCAGGCCCATCCCCGACTATGGAAAGAAATTTGGAACCTTTATGTGCCTCCTAAAATTAGACATTTCCTATGGCGAATGTGTCACAATGCAATATCAACAGCAGCTAATCTGTTTAGGAGGGACATTTTACCTGATCCCACCTGTAGCTTACATGAATGGAATTGAAGTACGTGTCAGACTCTAGAGATGATTGCAAAATCAATTTGGATTTATAGCTTGGACTGAACTTTACACCGCAACTACATGTAATTAAAAAGCGTCTATGCCGCCATGACTTGAAGTCTCACTACAAGATAGGCCAATTACTTAATTCTCAATAAATATATCAAATCGAACCAAACATGCATATTCGGACACATTCCAAAATTAGTGGGGACATAAAATTTAAAGTTTGAGGTGCAAATAAAATCTTCATTGCAAGAGCATCAAAGTTGTTCTATCTATACACAAGGAAGTAACACAGAGACAACGTGAACATGGGAGGTCTTAACTTTCAGCACACGATTGTCAAATTACACCAATTTCTCGTGGGAAAGGGATTGCCTAATCATTTCTCAGAAGGTTAGGCCATGCTCTTGAAATCTAGGTCTTCCATGTTATGCATGGATGGCCTAGATTATCACTAACAAAAATATATATAAAAAATTCAAAAAATAGCCCCATAAAAATAGGAGATCTAACCCGTCCGTCCAAAAACGGGCTGCCCGGATCCCAGAGGTAGGCACCCAACTTTTTGAGGAAATGTTAGGCAATTCGGATCCTCTCTCATGTGGTATAGACACTGGATTATCTTTAACCATATTTAGACACCAGGAATTGTCAATCAACATGGATGACAAAGATATCAAAACTGACAATCTCGATTGAATCCAGTAAGCACGTAGCAGTGAATCAAACTTGAGCTAGTTCCTTATTAACCGCGCGGATGTTGATTAATGTCCCCATGAATGATGATTTGGTTTTCATTGTTTTCTTCAAAGATGTCTGCCACTACAAATTTATAGGGATTTCACAAAAATAATTAGCTATGAAACTTACGGGCGTGTTTGGTAACGTTTTTGATTCTCTATTTTCTAGTCCTTTTTGTTTCCCAAAATAGAAAAAGAACAGAAATCCATTTGTGTACGTCAGTTGATTTTTTTTTCTTCCCACGATTAGATTTGAAATAGAAAGAAGAAGTAAAAAAAAATAACTTCTTTGTTTCCGAGGATAAAACGAGAAATAATGTCATTTTAGGAAAAATAAGCTCATTATAGCTTAATATTCGTCTTTACAACTACGAGTCCACCATCAGTCACCGCCCCTACAACCTGCCGTCGACCAATCTGCTTGTTTCAGACGTCCGTCAATCTTATTTTTTAGGGTTAATACCAAGAATAATCCTAACCTGAACTCTAGTGACAAATTTATCCAAACTAATTTTTGGGTCACTAAAAATTCAAAACTCGTACACATGTCACAACTTTGCTCTGAATTAATTTTTGGGTCGTCAAAAACCCCAAAGTGATATATTAGTGATAAATTTATTCCAAAATGATATGGATTTCTACGTTGACTTGCCATGTCAATTCAGTAATTGTCACGTGTCATCCAACTTAACAATTTCACATTAAAATTAAGATAGAAACTAACAGAGCATAAATATGTAACAAGTGTACTGGTTTGAGGGTTTTGGTGACCTAAAAATTGTTTTGTGTTAATTTGTCACATTTTTAGTGAAAAATTTATTTGTGATTTTTTCGTGATATTAATCCTAATTTTCATTTTTGCGTTAACCTAGCCAAAAAATGTAATCCTTTTTACCAAAAAAAAAATGAAATCCTTTAACTCACGTTCAAGAATTGAACTCATTGTCTCACTAAAATCGGCACTAAATTTGGCAGCTAGGGAGCCAAGATACTGCGGCGCCGAGAAAAACAACCAGATGTCGCCGGCGAGCATCGTGGCAAGCCCGATGTTGGTCATGGAGCAAAGGTAGCTGATCTGAGAGCCCATCAGATAATGGTAGAAGATAATTCACTGGAGAGCTCACATGTGCAAACAATTTTGTGTGAACTATAATAATACCTTGAGATAATGGTAGCCTTTTATAGCTCTTTCCTTTCTCAGTATTCGGAGAATAATTCTTCGTTCTTATCGTTAGCTCACGAGTGTAGACCTTCCGCTGAGTCACAAAAAATTTCTTGTAATGTTCAATTTCTAAGGGTTTTTTTTTTATGGAAAAAGGGTGTCCTAAATCTATTACATTAGTGCCAATTCAGTCATAAACCTTTTCTTGGTGTAAATTCAGTCCTAAATCTTTTGCATTGGTGCCAATTTAGTCCTAAACCTTTTATCGGTGCCAATTTAGTTCTAAACTTTTTGCATTAGTGCCAATTTAGTCCTAAATATTTTGAGAGAATCATTGGCGCGAACATCAATTGTCCTACGTGGCACGGCTTGCGATAACATGGATATTTTTTAAATATTTTTTTGATATTTTAAATAATTTTTAAAAATAGTTTTTTAAAAAACCCAAAAAATGCTTAAAAATTATTTAAAATTATAGAATAATATTTAAAAAAAATATCCAAGTCAACGTTTATCGTGCCACGTAGGACAATCGATATCCACGTCAGCCATTTTTTTTATCAAAATTATTTGGATTAACTCAATTAGCATAAATACAAAAAATTTAGGACTGAATTGGCATCAATGCAAAATGTTTAGGACTGAATTAACATTAATAAAAGGTTTATGACTTAATTGGCATCAATGCAAAAGGTTTATGATTGAATTGGCACAAAAAAAATTTTAGGACTAAATTGGCACTAGTGCAATAAGTTTAGGACTTTTTTGACACTTTTCTCATTTTTTATAGCACGAGGTTTTATTCTAGAAACTCAATTGGCTGACAGTGGTTCATTGAGAAGTTCGAATTTCTATTTGTTCCGAGACAATATTCTTTTCTGGAACAAGGCTTATTCGACAGAATACACCTTAGCACGCGGTTCGTACGGTACTTCTCGTCGTGCCTCATGTGATGAGGATGACTTCAATAGTTAGTACCTACTAAGTCGACATGTCTGACGGATGGTGTTCACAATGAGCATTTGAAATTGCTAATAAAAAGTGCATTCACCATGTCTTCAAACCAAAAACACACAAACAGATGGCGTCCCTCTGTATTCCGGACTTGGGCGGAAAGACGCAATTACGACACCTTAATTATATAATTGTTGGTGCGGAGCTTGCTGGCTACTTTAGAGGGCAGAATGGATTAGGACAAGCTGATCCTATCTCATTCTATTTGTTTATGATGACTGTACAAGTTTTCACCAACATTTTGCTTACTTTGCTAAATAATCATCTGATCTTCTTGAATGGAGATAAGGAGTCGTTTCCTACTGTAAAATCTGGTTTTGAGGAACTCTACAATTATCTCCGATCGGAAACTCATCCTCAAGGAACCGAGATGTTTGGAGCTAAAATCAGGGCGAAACTGTTAAAGTGACTTCTTGGGACTCAGTCACTTTAAGACTGGTTCTTTGTTATCTGAAGTTTGGGTTGCCTTTGATCTGGGGAGATTGAAGAATGTTGACTGCAATTTGGGAATTTTTATCTGATAAGTGTTGCATAAACTAAGTCATTGGACGGCTAATGAACTTATCATGCTGGTCAATTGAGACTTATTGGCATTGTAATACACATAATTGTGAACTATAGCTGGGATATTTTCATCTTGCCTAAGAGAACAAATTGAGCAGAAGTGTGATGCTTTCTTTTGGAAAGGCTCTGATGTGTATGGAAAAAAGGTGTGTCTACCTAACAAGCAAGCAGGCTTGGGACTAAACGAAATTACAGGAATGGAATAATGCTTGAATCCTGATTTATAATTTCGAGCATTTTCTTGAAGACCAATTACTTGTGAAGAGTTTCCGGTTTTTAAAGTTGCGTTTTGACTCGTCATATATCGCCGAATAAGGGGAAAAGGATGAAAATGAAAATGAACATACGTTAGTTATTCCTCGTGGGCGGTTTTGTCACAAAACTCCGAGCAGAGACCCCTCTCATAGCCGAAACCCTAGCCATGAGAGAGGGTCTTTGGTTCTTGAAGGGGTATGAGCATGAAAGTAGATCTGAGAGAAGAAGTGCTATCGGAAGTGATTTGCACGAAGTAAAAGTTGAGTTAATTTCTGATAGCTTATCAGTTTCCTAATCAGATCTGGCCCAAGCTCCATGGCCCATCCGCAACCTTTTGGTGGATTGCAAAGAATTACTAGCCTAACTCTCCCAGTAGCCTATAATCCATGCGAAACTAATTCATGCACGGATTGGGTTGCGAACGCACATCGTTTAGATTATCTCCCTCCTAATTGGCTGACTAAGCCTCCCCAATCTCTTTGGGATTTACTTTGCTTTGATGTTATCGCTGGACATTTCGCCAGCCCTCCTATCTAATGAAAGCTTTTGATTTTGACAAAAAAAAAAAAACTTATGGCCAAAATCGAAGGTTCCATTTCCATCGATGAGACCCCCAATGAAATTGAACTTGGTGAT
The DNA here is from genome assembly GCA_021437785.1 of Rhodomyrtus psidioides. Taxonomy (NCBI): domain Eukaryota; kingdom Viridiplantae; phylum Streptophyta; class Magnoliopsida; order Myrtales; family Myrtaceae; genus Rhodomyrtus; species Rhodomyrtus psidioides. Next base: position 1,666,583 of record JAILYB010000111.1, read on the forward strand.
GGAAAAAGGAATATTGATTTTTTAAAAGGAATGTTGATTACCAAGTGCACTTTAATTCGGGCTTTTTTTCAATTGAGGATTTAAAAAATAATAATTATCTAAATAGAATTAAAAAATAATATTTATCAAATTAGTACCCAATCGACAGTTAGGTCGTCGATTGGGGTCTAATCGACAGCTAGGCCGCCGATTGGGGCAGCCCACAGCCAATTGGGGTTCCAATCGGTAGCTGGGTCTCCGATTGGGGCCCAACTATCGATTGGCACCCAATTTGGCCCTCACTTTTATTTTATTATTTTAAAATTTCAAACTTTTCGCAAAAAAAATTATTAAGATAAATAAACATTGCTTAATTATTGTATTTATGTAATTATGTAAATTCATAAAATAATTAAGATGATTAAGATATACGAAAAATGATTAAATATTGAACTCGTCATCGTGGTGGTGGCACGCCAAAAGAATTGTTGTGTTTAGGCCCAACCTTTATTTTTTTTTTAATTTCGTATTTTTCGCTTAAAAAATTATTAAGATAAATAAATACTTCTTAATTATTATATTTAAGTAATTATTTAAATTCATAAAATAATTAAGATGATTAATATATACAAAAAATGATTAAGTATTGAACTCATCATCACTTAGTGGTGGTGGCACGCCAAAATAATTGTTGTGTTTAGGCCCAACCTTTATTTAAAAAAAAAATCATAATTTTCTCTTAAAAATTTATTGAAAAATACATAATTACATAAATACATTATTTATAGACAAGTGTTCTAGCTCTAGTCGTACTTTGTGGTGATCTCACTTTTTCATCTCGAGAAACATATCTTTTCTCAACATACTTGGACCAAAGGGGTCACACCCAAAGTGAGAAGCCATTTAGAGCGCGCATGAATGTCATTCTCTTCCAGGACTTCATTTCTGGTAAGAAATAAAATTTTTTATTTCTATTTCCTAGACGAGTTTCTCAACAAAAAATCGTGTTTGATAACGATATAATTTTTCTATTTCCGAAATAGAAATTTGTTTGATAATAGTATAAAATTTCTCTTCCCTAGCCTTATTTCCGACGGAGATCGCGGCGGCGGCGACCGGTGGTCGGCGACCGGCGGCCGACGACGGCAACTGCAGCTGGCGGCCGGCGACGGCGACCGCAGCTGGCGGCCGGCGACCGCGGGTGGCGACCGACGGTGATAAGAGAGGAAGAATGAGCAAATTGTTTCAAGTTTTTGTTTCTGAAACAAAAAAGTAGCTTTTTTTAACTTCTCATTTCTCTTTCAAAACCTATTTCTAGTTAAAAGTTTGGCCTGGGAATAGAAAATTTTCGTTGCGTTGTCAAACGGATTTCTACTTCAAATCTAGTTCCCGGAACAAAAAAATAGAAAAATAGAGAAGCAGAATGACATTCATGCACCCCTTAAAGAGATGAAAACAAACCCCTAAAAAAAATGGCAAAATCTGAGCTATCTGGTACCCATGAATTCTATGAAGGCATACTTCGCACGAATGAAGTTTTCGATTCCAACTCTGCCATAGTACGGGGGGAACTCTACTTCCCAATAGCCATTCGCTTTCTCCTTCCCCATAGCTAATAAAGAGAAAATATCGCCCGATTAACACTAGCTAATTATTTATTTTTTTAAAAAATAAAGGTTGGGCCTAAACACAACAATTTTTTTGACGTGCCACCAACCACCACTAAATGGTGATGAGTTCAATACTTAATCATTTTTCATATATCTTAAACATTTAAATTATTTTATGAATTTAAATGATTACATAAATACAATAATTAAGAAGTATTTACTTATCTAATAATTTTTTAAGTGAAAAATACGAATTTTTAAAAAAATAAAAGTTGGGTCTAAACACAACAATTCTTTTGGCGTGCCACCACCACTAAATGATGATGAGTTCGATATTTAATTATTTTTCGTATGTCTTAATCATCTTAATTATTTTATGAATTTACATAATTACATAAATATAATAATTAAGAAGTATTTATTTATCTTAATAATTTTTTACACGAAAAGTACGAAATTAAAAATAAAAATAAAAGTGAGGGCCAAATTGGGTGCCAATCGACGACCCAGCTGACGATTGAGGTCCACTCGGCGGCCCACCTGTCGATTGTGTACTAATTTGGTAAATATTATTTTTTTTAATTCTATTTCGGTAATTATTTTTTTAAAATCCTAAATTGGAAAAAAGCCCCTTTAATTCACGGATTCAATGACGAGGAACGAGAAATGAAGCGGATGTGCTACTTAACGATGGGTTTGCTTCTTTTTGGGAAGAGCGGGTGGTTTAAAGCTGAATTTCAGTTGGGCAAAATCACAAACGCCTGGTCGACGTTACAGAGGTGGTTTTCCAAGTGCACTTTAATGACGAGGAACGAGAAATGAAGCGGATGTGCTACTTTTTGAATCCATGAATTAAACGATGGGTTTGCTTCTTTTTGGGAAGAGCGCGTGGTTTAAAGCTGGATTTCAGTTGGGCAAAATCACAAACGCCTGATCGACGTTACAGAGGGGGTTTTCTTCAGATGAAAGGGAGAAGGGACAAGCGTTGGCTGTTGGAGGTTTTCTCTTTCACGCAGACGTCAATGGATTTGGAAGCTCTAAACTCTCACTCTACGACTAAGCTCTAAATTTCAGAGAACAACTTGGTAGACTATGGCCATTCAACAAGCAGTTTGGGCTCACTCTGCATCACAATTCATAAAGAAAGAGAGGAAAAAATGGTTCCTCAACCATGTCAGTACTAGTAGCATGATGCGAAACCTGTGTCTTCTTCCTCGGTGTCTATTTTATGGTCTTCCTCAGAGTCTCTATCCTTGTATATCCAATGTCGTTATCTGCTGAGGGTGTTGGAGTATGACCCTAAGATCATCCTCCTGCTGCTCGCACAATAGACGGAATCCACATTTCTTCGAGCTTTCTCTTGATGCTCTCAGGCAACGTGGAAATGGCTCCAATTGTTTCATAGAAGCTTCTCTATTTCAAACAGTCCATTGCGCGAGTGAATTTCAACCCACTCAAGATCAGAATCTAATGAAAACAAGTTTCTCACATGCCAAATCAACCTTTGGCAATTGACAAATGTTTGGACCTCACATGAAGCATCGACCACTTTTCCTTCCTCCAGGCCAAGAACAGTAGAGAGCTAGTCCAAAGAACTTATCACACAAGTTCTGGGGAACCATGAAAGAGGTGGAATCGTCTTTATAATGGAGAATCCACTTTGGGATTTCTCTTCCAATTAGGAGAATGTCAACTTTTCTCATCTCCGGATTTAGTGTACTAGCTAAACTATTAGGATGCATATCAAGCATTCGGAGTTAGTGCGTGTATGAGCGAGAGCTAGAGAGAGTGATATGACACAACGTGAAGACAAGTCAACTTCAAGGCCGTTGGAGGAGAGGCTCAAGAAATGTGGGAGCTTCTCCAGAAATTTGCAGCTACTAGCATTTAGGATAGATAATACTTGACGGAAGCTGAGAAATCTCTAGTAGTTGCTCGCATTTATCAACACACATGTATTCCAAAACGTCGTACTTGGTGATGCATGTCGGTAGATGAGTAAAGTTGTTTTTCGAATGTTTTGCGTACGCAAATTTGTGAAAACTGGAAGAACTCTCGAGGAGCTCTACTTTTTACAAGTTCTAGCTGGTTTAGACTTTGGGAATCCCAAATTTCATATCAGCATCAATTGAATCCTCCAACTTCTTTGGAAACATGACAAAATCCAAGCAAGCCTCAAAGACTCAGATCCTCCAGATTTTGCAAAGCATTGCGAGGTTTTTGCGAGGTTTATATGTATGTCCTTTTGGAAAAAATACTTCAATTGATGCAGGAAGTTATTTAATTGCCGTCCTTTCTAGATTAGATTCTTCTAGATGTTCTATCTTTCCCGAAATATCTTAGAACTTCTCAAATTTCGGGAAATAGAGAGATGAAGGGTTTGAAGAGACTTGTTTTGAGTGTGTTAGAGCACGATTGTAGTGACAAAATTTTTAACTATTCAAGATGTCCTACATATTAGTGAACCTGCACCAAGCTTTCCCACCCATAAAGATTTAAGCTCTCCATATTTGAAACCAATGAAAAGTTAGAAACACTAGGCAGGGACTTGCATGGACTAAAATTGATGGACTTCTTCAACTTTCTAAATTTTTGCAAAAGAAGAAGAAGAAGAAGAACGGTGCAATCATTAAGCTCTGCAAATATTGATAACTATAAAAAGGAAAAGCTAATCATCACAAGGGCGTACCTTAGATTTGCCTCCCAGCCCATCTAGTTCAACAAGTGTTTTTAGACCAGAGCCAAATTCTAAATCCTGGACATTGGTTCGTTAAAGCCATTTTAGCTCGTTACAGAGACACACAAGATCTTGTGAAGAGATATGCACTACAAACAAAATGAAAATTCTCAAAATTTTCATGTTTGTGAAAGCATCAGAAGCAATAGTTATTTCTGCTGGTGCAGGCAAGCTCAATACGACGGTCTTTACTGCATTCATCTTCCATTCATAATAGAGTAAATTCGTCATACCAAATTTCCATTGAGATTTAGATTATACTATCCAAATCACAGTACCGAGACGTAGCAAAAATGACAAGATCAACTTTTACCTTATTTTCACACAGAATGCCCAGCTTCACAGTTTTTCAAATTCAAACAGAGACTTCCCTTGTGCTATGTTGTCTCTCTTGCCATTTGTAAGGCTCAAGTAGAGTCTTCCACTAAGTACTATTTTCAAAATTTAAATTCGACTTTCCATCCATAGATGGCACTTCTATGCTTGTGCAGAACGTAAGTCCTTACTAGATCAATACAAAAACGAACAACTTCATAGGGTTGAGAAGAAAACAAACAGATGTTAATGGATACGTACCAAGAGGGTGAGTTTGAAAATAGACTCGCCTCCCAAACAAAATAAGAAGAATTATCACATGACAGTAAATAAGACACGACAGTCTAAACTGGTTTTCATTCTAGCATTACATCGAGGGGACAACAGCAATCCTCCCATAAGATTTTACACAAAATTGAGTGAAAAAAAAAAAGATATAAACTTATCCATCTAAACTGATCAGGGCATTTCATATAATAGGAAAAAAGAACTGGAACTAATTTCAGGAAACTAATAGTCAAGACAATTAAATCCGTAAATTATACTATGGATTCAGTTAGACAAAGTCACAAACACCAAGTGGACGTCACAGAGTGGGATTTCTTCAGACGAAACAGAGAAATGACAACATTGACAAGCACTGGCTGCAGGAGATAATCTTGCTCCCACAGTTGTCAATGGCTGCAGGAGATAATCACCTCGTAGATTTTTGGACTGAACAAAGCCAAACCAAAGGGACTCTGTCCCCCTCGCTCTCTGCCTTATCAATCACCCATCACGAGAGAGATTGGTGTGTGACATTGCTGCTTCAGCTAATGGTCGCGAATCTGTTGGAAGTTGTCTTTCAGTGTACAAGTTTTTAGCTGCTTAAAACTGCTGTTGAAAGTTGAGAATTGACATGGAAATGGTAAGACAACATGAGAATTAACACTGGATACCAATCAGACCCGTCCAAAAACAAGAACTTCTTGTGAAATCAGTAAATGATCTGTAAATGACACGTAACTAAGCCTGTTGTGCAGAATGCCACAACTTATCGTAGGAAATCATGATCCGATTGACAAGGAATCGTGAAAAATATACTCCATAATATTCATCAACGATGATTTATCTTTATGGACTCATGACCAGTAGTTAACGAAAATCCTGCACGTTAACCATAAAAATAATAAGAAAGAAGCAGTTCCCTCCTAGACACACCATAATAATAACAAAAATGAAGTAGCTCCCTTCCCTCAGAAGGACAAAATGTCCATTTAATCTAATCTGTTCCCCCACTTCACTCGCCTCATCCTGTTTTCATCTGTCATTGTCACTGTCTTCCAGTTCCTCCATATGCAGGTGACATTTGCGAAGATACTCTCTTCTATGTCGTCGTGACCAAAATGTCGGGACCCTCGCTGGTGAATCTGCTGGATCAAGAGAATCCTCACAGAGCGAAGCTAAATTCAGCGATTGATTATTCTCAAGCGCGACCTTCAAATCATCCTCTAATTGGCTGCATCTTATTACATATCCCAACTTTTTCGTGGTTCCACCTTTAAGAGTAAGGCTAAATTGCAAACGATTCTTACCAAATTCACCGAAATCAACTCCTCCCTCCAACGCTCCCCACAACAGATTTGATTTGAGATACTGAAACCACGTGTGGTCCGAATCAAATGAACCGAGATTTTCTTTATAGCACATTCCGCCTTTGGCCGTTGACACGTGGCACGATGTCGAAAGAAACTTCCTTTTTCCATCTTCCACACTGAAAACAATGCAGAGAGCCAATCCTAGGATCTTGTCATACAAGTCTTGTGAAGCCATGAAACAAATGGTACCGTCTTCAGCTGGGACGAACTCCTCCGGCATCTCTCCTCCAGGGCGAACATTTCGAGGAGGATAAGATTGGGAATATCGATACTTCTGTTAGATGAATAAGATGTTAGAAATACCCAAAATTGTAATTAGTTCAAGTAGAAGCGCTTGAAGTGACCATATTCCTTGTGATTCGACCTAAGCTTTTGTTCTATAATAATTAGATGCATTGATCCTTGCTTACGTAATATCTCACGTAGTATTTGAATCACTCTATATGGGTTTGTTTATCTACCATTTTCAGCCCTTGTATGATACAAATACACGGTGACGCCAATACAGACTATGTATCAATCACATACAGAGAGAGAGAGAGAGAGAGAGAGAGAGAGACCTGAATTGAGAAGTCAGCCGTGTTGGACCCTTTGAGGACTAAGTTACTTGAACTATTTTCCTCTGTGCTAGTTTTTCTATCTAGTATATCTTCTCTTCCATTTGGACTTTCTTCCATTATGATCGTTTGAGTATCGTGATGCCGAACCTCGTGGAGTAAAGCTGGATCCATCAATGGATTATGTTGAAGCAAAACCTCCAAATCATCCTCTAGTTGCTTGAATATTAATCGGAATCCACACTTCTTCACAACTATATCACGTGATGCTGTAATGATAAACTGGAATTGGTTCCAGTCATTTGGACCAGAAGCTTCTTCTTCCGTCCATGCTTTGGAATACTGAAGCCACACAAGATCCGAACCCACTTCGAAATACTTTCCTTCTTCAGCCGAGAATCGGCCATTAACGGCTGTCATGAAGGAAAGTAAACGACTTCGTGGTCCTTTTACTCGCAATACAACACAAGCAGCTAATCCCATGAACTTCTCCTTAAGTAATTCATTTGAAGCCATGAAGGATATATAGCCCTCTTCATTAGGGACCAACCAGTCTGGCATCTCTCCTCCTCCAGGTAGAGGAAAACTTTGGGTAGATTTTGTGGGACGAAAATGCTGTCATAGATGTAGACTATTAGATAGTTGTTCCAAATTGGCAAGCTAAAAATAGGCACTTCACTGAATTAAAAGGGTAGTCCTAGAGTTTAGCTATAGTCAATAATAGCATTACAAAGCCCTTTTCCTACTTAATTGGTCGAACTAGGATAATATATCATGGACGATTCTGTAATTAAATGAGCATATGCATTATTTGATTTTTCGTTGGGTGATCCACGGAATTCCACAGAAAGAATGTCCTATGGGTTACCTTATAGCCACCCCCATTATATATGTATGTGCAGAATCACTTTCCATGTTTGCTTTTCTTAATTAGCCCACAGATCTACAATCTTCTGCCTTTTGCAGCATATAAACTATCAGTGCAGCCAACATCTACACGACTCCATATATAATCACATGCATATGCACGCACACACAGAGATGCAGAGAGTCTAACCTTAGGCTTGAACAAATTGACGATGGTCGATCTATTACGGACCAGTTCATCACATGACCGTATGCTGGCAGTATACTCAACGACACCCATGTCGGAGGGAATTTTGCTCAGATATTTGCAACGCCATTCATATCCATAACAAGATTGCTCTGGAATGTTGAGGAACTCTTGTAGTGCTTGGCGATCCGAAACATCCAATTCGTTCAAGGGAAATTTAGCTGACAGTGACAAATCTTCTAATGAGGGCAAAAACGAACGATTATAGAGGAACTCTACTGATAGATTGCATCTTTCAAGGTTTAATTTCCCTAACTTAGGAAATCCCGCCTGCGTATGGGGATTACTCCAATCCCCCTCCCCCTTCGGAAAGTGGATTAGTTTTGAGCAGCCATCAAGCCAGATGGACTCAAGATTTCCCAACCTGTAAATGCTAGAAGGAAGGATTTCCAAATCCCAGCAGTTTGTTAAACCCATATGTTCCAAGGAGACAAAATTCTCTATGGATGCAGGAAGTTCTTTGATTGCAGTCCCGAATAAAGGAAGGGCCCGCAAGCCTTTGATTTCATTTGGAATATCAGGGAATCTTTGCAATTTTGAGCAATACATAAGATTGAGAAGTCGAAGATTCTTGCACGGGAGCACATCGGGTAAATGCTCCAAGTTTTTGCACCCCTGAAGATTCAATTCCTCAAGATATGGCGTACAATAAAGGTCTGGCATAAAAAAGACAGACTTGCATTCACTGAAGTTAATGAACTTCAATTTCTTATAGTCCTGCAAGAACAACGAAACCAACTTGGACAGTCATTTCGGAGCAAAGAAAAATAAAAACTAAGAAAAAAATCATCTTCAAAATCTGGCTCTTTTTTTTAAAAACAAAAATAAAAAAATAAAAAAAAACAGCGATCTGTCCATATAACTTACATTTACAATAAACTTTGCTTACCGTAGAAGCATTAGTGGAAAACTTACGATGAACAAGTAATTATTTACTTGTCTGTGGCCAAATAAATTGTCCATACAGTTTAAAACAAATTACATAGGGACGATTCTACCAGTCCGTGCTGGTAAAAGGTGAAAAATGTTGGTTATTGTCAAATTCCGTCGCGGATAGAAACTTGACTGTAAACTAAGTAAGTCCGTAATGGATTAGTAAGTCCCCTACACTTTTTAAGTTACTAGTTATTTTTAAATTACCAACTATATGATAACGTAGCATACCAATAAGTTTTTGTTTCAATTTTCAGCTCAAAATCATGATGGTTGAGCTCATTCATCCGCTTTTTATTTTTTATATGTACGGAAAATTACAACTTTTTATCAATTTACTTTAAATAAATCAAACCATTGTACTTTTGATTTTCAAATCGCGCGAGTCCTTCTACTTACATAAATTATCCAATCAATTGTATTGGATACCAATCCCAGTCAAGATTAGCTGACGTCACCATTGGATGACTCCGCATTATGACGTGGAGTAAATATCGCACGTATATGGGCGCTCTATAATTAGCTTGAAGCAAAAACTAAGGGAAAATGCCAAAAGAGGGCCTCAACTTCAGCTGTTGTCTCAATTAAGGGCCCAAACATTAACTTGTGTCAAAAGAGGACCTATACTGTTTTTTTTTTTTGTTTAAAAAAAGGGACTAACCGAGGACTGTTTCTGTCTTTTTCAACTTTCCTTGTTTTTTTCCTGCTTCAAGCTTCTCTCTGTACGCTCTCCTCCTCCTCCAACCCCTTCCTCGACGTCACGACTTTCATGTCCTCCCACTCCCACCGCGGCTCCACCGCGTTGATCGACGCCTCCTCCGGCCTCCACGTCTCCTTCCACGAGCTCTGGCGCTCCGTCGACTCCCTCGCCTCCCGCCTCTCCGCCATGGACATCCGGAAGGGTGACGTCGTCCTCCTCCTCTCCCCCAACTCCATCTCCTTTCCCTTCGTCTGCCTCGCCGTCATGTCCCTCGGCGCCTTCATCACCACCACCAACCCCCTTAACACTGCCTCCGAGATCGCCAAGCAGATCGCCGACTCCAAGTCGTGCTCGCCTTCACCACAGCCGACCTCGCCCCCAAGCTCGCTGCCGCCGCCTCCAGCCTCTCTCTCGTACTCATCGAGGACGCCGCACCGCGATCGTCTCGACCTGACGGTGGCGATGGACCTGCTCTGACGACCTAACGGTGGCGATGGACCCGCTCCGAAAGGAAAGATAATCACGACTCTGCGCGAGATGATTGCGAGCGGGCCAGAGGCGAGCGGGAGGCGAGTCAGGGAGCAAGTCGACCAGAGCGACACAACGACTCTGCTCTACTCGTCTGGCACCACCGGCGCGAGCAAGGGCGTCGTCTCCTCACACCGGAACCTTATCGCGATGGTCCAGACTGTCCTCAACAGGTCCAATTTCTTCCTCATGTTTCAGTTTTAACTCGGACATTTCATCAGTCGAACGCGAGATGGTGCGGTGGCGTCGGGGTGAGGTGGTTATGCGAAGGAGAGAATAAAAGAAGCAGAAGCGAAGCTAGTGGTGTCGTGGGATGGGGCTGGGCCACGCGCGAAGAGTAGAAGGAGGAGTTGCTGACATGCGCGACGAGAAAAGCCAAAACGCCGAGCGAAGCTGTTGGCTCATCGAGTGCTCAGGAAGAAAGGGAAGGGGAAAGCTAAGCTACGCTCTGCATCATCAGCCTATGTGGCAAATGCACTCTGCATCACAATTCATAAAGAAAGCGAGGAAAAAATGGTTCCTCAACCATGTCAGTACTAGTAGCATGACGCGAAACCTGTATCGTCTTCCTCGGTGTCCATTTTATGGTCTTCCTCAGAGTCTCTATCCTTGTATATCCAATCTGTCTTTTTCTGCTGAAGGTGTTGGAGTATGACCCTCAGATCATCCTCCTGCTGCTTGCCCATTAGACGGAATCCACATTTCTTCGAGCTTCCTCTTGATGCTCTGAGGCAACGTGGAAATGGCTCCAATTGTTTCATGGAAGCTTCTCTATTTCAAACAGTCCATTGCGCGAGTGAATTTCAGGGCAATTTTCCTAATTAATGTTTTTTTTAAAAAAATTACCAAAATAATACTAAAAAAAAGTAATTACCAAATTAGGTGCCAATCGGCGGTTGGGCCGCCGATTGGCACCCAATTTCGAAGTTGGGCCGCAATCGGCGGCCCAACCGCCGATTGGGGCCCCAAGCTATTTTTTTTAATTTTAATTATTTAATTTATATTATCTTTTTTATAAAAGTAATTATTAAATAATAAATTATATTAAAATTACGTAAATTACATGGGAAAAAAAATAAGCACTACATAATTCATATTCCACCATTAAAATTTACTTTTAATTTATATTTTTTTATAAAAGTTTCAATTAAATAATAAATTATTTAAAATTACGTAAATTACATGGGGAAAAAAAAGCACTCAATAATTCATACTCCACCATTAAAATTTATTTTTAATTTATATATTTTTTTTATAAAAGCTACAATTAAATAATAAATTATATTAAAATGATATAAAATTTGAGAAAAAAAAAGAACAAGCACTACATAATTCATACTCCACCATTAAAATATATTTTTAATTTATATTTTGTATATTATCAATTACATAATAAATTTTATTGAAATTACGTAACTTTGAGGAAAAAAAGACAAGCACCACATAATTCATATTCTACCATTAAAATTTACTTTTAATTTATATTTTGTATAAAAGTTTCAATTAATAAAATAAATTATGTTAAAATTACATAAATTACGTGGGAAAAAAAATAAGCACTACATAATTCATATTCCACCATTAAAATTTACTTTTAATTTATATTTCTTTCATAAAAGTTTCAATTAAATAATAAATTTTATTGAAATTACGTAACTTTGAGGAAAAAAAAGACAAGCACCACATAATTTATTATGTAATTGATAATATACAAAATATAAATTAAAAGTATATTTTAATGGTGAAATATGAATTATGTACTGCTTGTTCTTTTTTTTTTCTCAAATTTTATATCATTTTAATATAATTTATTATTTAATTGCAGCTTTTATAAAAAAAATATAAATTAAAAATAAATTTTAATGGTGGAGTATGAATTATTGAGTGCTTGTTTTTTTCCCCATGTAATTTACGTAATTTTAAATAATTTATTATTTAATTGAAACTTTTATAAAAAAATATAAATTAAAAGTAAATTTTAATGGTGGAAAATGAATTATGCAGTGTTTGTTTTTTTCCCCACGTAATTTATGTAATTTTAACATAATTTATTTTATTAATTGAAAATTTTATACAAAATATAAATTAAAAGTAAATTTTAATGGTTGAATATGAATTATGTGGTGCTTGTCTTTTTTTCCTCAAAGTTACGTAATTTCAATAAAATTTATTATGTAATTGATAATATACAAAATATAAATTAAAAGTATATTTTAATGGTGAAATATGAATTATGTACTGCTTGTTCTTTTTTTTTTCTCAAATTTTATATCATTTTGATATAATTTATTATTTAATTGCAGCTTTTATAAAAAAAAAATATAAATTAAAAATAAATTTTAATGGTGGAATATGAATTATTCAGTGCTTTTTTTTCCCATGTAATTTACGTAATTTTAAATAATTTATTATTTAATTGAAACTTTTATGAAAAAAATATAAATTAAAAGTAAATTTTAATGGTGGAATATGAATTATGTAGTGCTTATTTTTTTTCCCATGTAATTTACGTAATTTTAATATAATTGATTATTTAATAATTACTTTTATAAAAAAGATAATATAAATTAAATAATTAAAATTAAAAAAAATAGCTTGGGGCCCCAATCGGCGGTTGGGCCGCCGATTGCGGCCCAACTTCGAAATTGGGTGCCAATCGGCGGCCCAACCGCCGATTGCCACCTAATTTGGTAATTACTTTTTTTTTAGTATTATTTTGGTAATTTTTTTTAAAAAAACATTAATTAGGAAAATTGCCCTGAATTTCAACCCACACAAGATCAGAATCTAATGAAAACAAGTTTCTCACATGCCAAATCACCCTTTGGCAATTGACAAATATTTGGACCTCACATGAAGGATCGACCACTTTTCCTGCCTCCAGGCCAAGAACAGTAGAGAGCTAGTCCAAAGAACTTGTCACACAAGTTCTGGGGAACCATGAAAGAGATGGAATCGTCTTTATAATGGAGAATCCACTTTGGCATTTCTCTTCCAATTAGGAGAATGTCAACTTTTCTCATCTCCGGATTTAGTGTACTAGCTAAACTATTAGTATGTATATCAAGCATTCGGAGTTAGTGCGTGTATGAGCGAGAGCTAGAGAGAGTGATATGACACAACGTGAAGACAAGTCAACTTCAAGGCCGTTGGAGGAGAGGCTCAAGAAATCTAGGAGCTTCTCCAGAAATTTGCAGCTACTAGCATTTAGGATAGACAAAACTTGATGGAAGCTGAGAAATCTCTTGTAGTTGCTCGCATTTATCAACACACAAGCATTCCAAAACGTCGTACTTGGTGATGCATGTCGGTAGATGAGTAAAGTTGTTTTTCGAATGTTTCGCATACGCAAATTTGCGAAAACTGGAAGAACTCTCGAGGAGCTCTACTTTTCACAAGTTCTAGCGGGTTTAGACTTTAGGAATCCCAAATTCCATGTCAGCATCAATTGAATCCTCCAACTTCTTTGGAAACATGACAAAATCCAAGCAAGCCTCAAAGACTCAGATCCTCCAGATTTTGCAAAGCCTTGCGAGGTTTTTGCGAGGTTTATATGTATGTCCTTTTGGAAAAAAATACTTCAATTGATGCAGGAAGTTATTTAATTGCCATCCTATCTAGATTAGATTATGTTCTATCTTTCCCGAAATATCTTAGAACTTCACAAATTTCGGGAAACAGAGAGATTAAGGGTTGGAAGAGACTTGTTTTGAGTGTGTTAGAGCACGATTGTAGCTATTTAAAATGCCTTACAGATGGGTGAACCTGCGGTGTTGGAGTATGACCCTAAGATCATCCTCCTGCTGCTCGCACAATAGACGGAATCCACATTTCTTCGAGCTTTCTCTTGATGCTCTCAGGCAACGTGGAAATGGCTCCAATTGTTTCATAGAAGCTTCTCTATTTCAAACAGTCCATTGCGCGAGTGAATTTCAACCCACTCAAGATCAGAATCTAATGAAAACAAGTTTCTCACATGCCAAATCAACCTTTGGCAATTGACAAATGTTTGGACCTCACATGAAGCATCGACCACTTTTCCTTCCTCCAGGCCAAGAACAGTAGAGAGCTAGTCCAAAGAACTTATCACACAAGTTCTGGGGAACCATGAAAGAGGTGGAATCGTCTTTATAATGGAGAATCCACTTTGGGATTTCTCTTCCAATTAGGAGAATGTCAACTTTTCTCATCTCCGGATTTAGTGTACTAGCTAAACTATTAGTATGCATATCAAGCATTCGGAGTTAGTGCGTGTATGAGCGAGAGCTAGAGAGAGTGATATGACACAACGTGAAGACAAGTCAACTTCAAGGCCGTTGGAGGAGAGGCTCAAGAAATGTGGGAGCTTCTCCAGAAATTTGCAGCTACTAGCATTTAGGATAGATAATACTTGACGGAAGCTGAGAAATCTCTAGTAGTTGCTCGCATTTATCAACACACATGTATTCCAAAACGTCGTACTTGGTGATGCATGTCGGTAGATGAGTAAAGTTGTTTTTCGAATGTTTTGCGTACGCAAATTTGTGAAAACTGGAAGAACTCTCGAGGAGCTCTACTTTTTACAAGTTCTAGCTGGTTTAGACTTTGGGAATCCCAAATTTCATATCAGCATCAATTGAATCCTCCAACTTCTTTGGAAACATGACAAAATCCAAGCAAGCCTCAAAGACTCAGATCCTCCAGATTTTGCAAAGCCTTGCGAGGTTTTTGCGAGGTTTATATGTATGTCCTTTTGGAAAAAATACTTCAATTGATGCAGGAAGTTATTTAATTGCCATCCTATCTAGATTAGATTATGTTCTATCTTTCCCAAAAAAAAGTGCAATCATTAAGCTATGCAAATATTGACAGCTATAAAAAGGAAAAACTAATGATCACAAGGGCGTACCTTATATTTGCCTCCCAGCCCATCTAGTTCAACAAGTTTCTTTGGACCAGAGGCAAATTCTAAATCCGGGACATTGGTTCATTAAAGCCATTTTAGCTCGTTACAGAGACACACGAGACCTTGTGAAGACATATGCACTACAAACAAAATGACAATTCTCAAAATTTTCAAGTTTGTGAAAGCATCAGAAGCAATAGTTACTTCTACAGGTGCAGGCAAGCTCAATATGACGGTCTTTACTGCATTCATCTTCCATCCATAATAGAGTAAATTTGTCACACCAAATTTCCATTGAGATTTAGATTATACTATCCAAATCACAGTACTAAGTACCGAGACGTAGCAAAACTAACATGATCAACTTTTACCCTATTTTTACATAGAATGCCCAGCTTCACAATTTTTCAAATTCAAACAGAGACTTCCCCTGTGCTCTGTTGTCTCTCTTGCCATTTGTAAGGCTGAAGTAGTCTTCCACTAAGTACTATTTTCAAAATTTAAATTCGACTTTCCATCCATAGATGGTACTTCTATACCTGTGCAGAATGTAAGTCCTTACTAGATCAATACAAAAACGAACAACTTCATACGGTTGAGAAAAATATACTCCATAATATTCATCAACGATGATTTATCTTTATGGACTCATGACCAGTAGTTAACGAAAATCCTGCACGTTAACCATAAAAATAATAAGAAAGAAGCAGTTCCCTCCTAGACACACCATAATAATAACAAAAATGAAGTAGCTCCCTTCCCTCAGAAGGACAAAATGTCCATTTGATCTAATCTGTTCCCTCACTTCACTCGCCTCATCCTATTTTCATTTGTCACTGTCACTGTCTTCCAGTTCCTCCATATGCAGGTGACATTTGCGAAGATACTCTCTCTCTCTTCTATTTAGTCGCGACCAAAATGCCAGGACCCTCGCTGCAAAACCTACCGGGACCCTCGCTGAAAAATCTAATAGATCAAGAGAATCCTCACAGAGCGAAGCTAAATTCAGCGATTGATTATTCTCAAGCGCGACCTTCAAATCATCCTCTAATTGGTTGCATCTTATTACATATCCCAACTTTTTCGTGGTTCCACCTGATACTTTAAGAGTAAGGCTAAATTGCAAACGATTCTTACCAGATTCACCGAAATCAACTCCTCCCCCCAACGCTCCCCACAACAGATTTGATTTGAGATACTGAAACCACGTGTGGTCCGAATCAAATGAACCGAGATTTCCTGATAGCACATTCCGCCTTTGGCCGTTGACACGTGGCACGATGTCGAAAGAAACTTCCTTTTTTCCATCTTCTACACTGAAAACAATACAAAGAGCCAATCCAAGGATCTTGTCATACAAGTCTTGTGAAGCCATGAAACATATGGTGCCATCTTCAGCTGGGACGAACTCCTCCGGCATCTCTACTCCAGGGCGAACATTTCGAGGAGGATAAGATAGGGAATATCGATACTTCTGTTAGATAAATAAATTGTTAGAAATACCCAAAATTGTAATTAGTTCAAGTATAAGCGCTTGAAGTGACCATATTCCTCGTGATTCGACCTAAGCTTTTGTTCTATAATAATTAGATGCATTGGTCCTTGCTTACGTAATATCTCATGGAGTATTTGAATCACTCTATATGGGTTTGTTTATCTATCATTTTCAGCCCTTGCATGATACAAATACACGGCGACGCCAATACAGACTCTGTATCACACACACACACACAAAACAGAGAGAGAGAGAGAGAGAGAGAGAGAGAGAGAGAGAGAGACCTGAATTGAGAAGTCAGCCGTGTTGGACCCTTTGAGGACTAAGTTACTTGAACTATTTACCTCTTTGCTAGTTTTTCTATCTAGTATATCTTCTCTTCCATTTGGACTTTCTTCCATTATGATCGTTTGAGTATCGTAATGCCGAACCTCGTGGAGTAAAGCTGGATCCATCAATGGATTATGTTGAAGCAAAACCTCCAAATCATCCTCTAGTTGCTTGAATATTAATCGGAATCCACACTTCTTCACAACTATATCACGTGATGCTGTAATGATAAACTGGAATTGGTTCCAGTCATTTGGACCAGAAGCTTCTTCTTCCGTCCATGCTTTGGAATACTGAAGCCACACAAGATCTGAACCCCTTTTGAAATACTTTCCTCCTTTAGCCGAGAATCGGCCATTAACGGCTGTCGTGAAGGTAAGTAAACCGGTAGGTAAAGGACATCGTGGTCCTTTTACTCGCAATACAACACAAGCAGCTAATCCCATGAACTTCTCCTTAAATAATTCCTTTGAAGCCATGAAGGATATATAGCCCTCTTCATTAGGGACCAACCAGTCTGGCATCTCTTCTCCTCCAGGTAGAGGAAAACTTTGGGTAGATTTTGTGGGACGAAAATGCTGTCATAGATGTAGACTATTAGATAGTTGTTCCAAATCGGCAGCTAAAAATAGGCACTTCACTGAATTAAAAGGGTAGTCCTAGAGTTTAGCTATAGTCAATAATAGCATTACAAAGCCCTTTTCCTACTTAATTGGTCGAACTAGGATAATATATCATGGACGATTCTGTAATTAAATGAGCATATGCATTATTTGATTTTTCGTTGGGTGATCCACGGAATTCCACAGAAAGAATGTCCTATGGGTTACCTTATAGCCACCCCCATTATATATGTATGTGCAGAATCACTTTCCATGTTTGCTTTTCTTAATTAGCCCACAGATCTACAATCTTCTGCCTTTTGCAGCATATAAACTATCAGTGCAGCCAACATCTACACGACTCCATATATAATCACATGCATATGCACGCACACACAGAGATGCAGAGAGTCTAACCTTAGGCTTGAACAAATTGACGATGGTCGATCTATTACGGACCAGTTCATCACATGACCGTATGCTGGCAGTATAGTCAACGACACCCATGTCGGAGGGAATTTTGCTCAGAGATTTGCAACGCCATTCATATCTATAACAAGATTGCTCTGGAATGTTGAGGATCTCTTGTAGTGCTTGGCGATCCGAAACATCCAATTCGTTCAAGGGAAATTTAGCTGACAGTGACAAATGTTCTAATGAGGGAAAACACGAACGATTACGGAGGAACTCTACTTCTGATAGATTGCATCCTACAAGGAATAATTTCCTTAGCTTAGGAAATCCCGCCTGCGTATGGGGATTACTCCAATCCCCCTCCCCCTTCGGAAAGTGGATTAGTTTCGAGTCATTCGCCCAGAAGGACTCAAGATTTGCCAACCTGTAAATGCTAGAAGGAAGGGTTTCCAATTCGTTCAAGGGAAATTTAGCTGACAGTGACAAATGATCTAATGAGGGAAAACACGAACGATTACGGAGGAACTCTACTTCTGATAGATTGCATCCTGCAAGGAATAATTTCCTTAGCTTAGGAAATCCCGCCTGCGTATGGGGATTACTCCAATCCCCCTCCCCCTTCGGAAAGTGGATTAGTTTCGAGCAGCCAGTAGCCCAGAAGAACTCAAGATTTGCCAACCTGTAAATGCTAGAAGGAAGGATTTCCAATTTCCTGCAGTTTGTTAAAGTCATACGTTCCAAGGAGACAAAATTCTCTATGGATGCAGGAAGTTCTTTGATTGCAGTCCCGGTTAAACGAAGGTTTCGCAAGCCTTTGATTTCATTTGGAATATCAGGGAATCTTTGCAATTTTGAGCAATTCTCAAGATTGAGGACTTGAAGATTCTCGCACGGGAGCACATCGGGTAAATGCTCCAAGTTTTTGCACCCATAAAGATTCAATTCCTCAAGATATGGCGTACAATAAAGGTCCGGCATAAAAAAGACAGACTCGCATTTACTGAAGTTAATGAACTTCAATTTCTTATAGTCCTGCAAGAACAACGAAACCAACTTGGACAGTCATTTCGGAGCAAAGAAAAAAAAAGCTAAGATAAATATCATCTTCAAAATCTGGCTCTTTTTTTTTTTAATAAAAAAACAGCGGTCTGTCCATATAACTTACATTTACAATAAACTTTGCTTACCGTAGAAGCATTAGTGGAAAACTTACGATGAACAAGTAATTATTTACTTGTCTGTGGCCAAATAAATTGTCCATACAGTTTAAAACAAATTACATAGGGACGATTCTACCAGGCCGTGCTGGTAAAAGGTGAAAAATGTTGGTTATTGTCTGGTAAAAGGTGAAAAATGTTGGTTATTGTCAAATTCCGTCGCCGATAGAATCTTGACTGTAGACTAAGTAAAGTCCGTAATGAATTAGTAAGTTACCTACACTTTTAAGTTACTAGTTATTTTTAAATTACCAACTATATGATAACGTAGCATACCAATAAGTTTTTGTTTCAATTTTCAGCTCAAAATCATGATGGTTGCGCTCATTCATCCGTTTTTGTATATATATATATATATATATATATATATATATATATATATATATATATATATAGAAAATTACAACTTTTTATCATTTTACGTTCAATAAATCAAACCCTTGTACTTTTGATTTTCAAATTCGCGCGAGTCCTTCTACTTACATAAATTATCCAATCAATTGTATTGGATACCAATCCCAGTCAAGATTAGCTGACGTCACAATTGGATGACTCCGCATTATGACGTGGAGTAAATATCGCACGTATATGGGCGCTCTAGAATTAGCTTGAAGCAAAAACTAATCAAGCATAATATGGCGTGTCGCACGATTCCCGGGGAGAGAGGGATGGGGTGGGAGGAGGGGGGACGTCCTTCAACTGTCGCATTGCTTGGATTTAGATGGATTTGATACCGGAAAGACTCGATTAGAAAATTTGTATAAATAAAATGACCCGATTAGAAAATTTAAAATACACATGGACTTGATTAGAAAAATCAAAGCACGTGGACTAATTAAAAAATCAATGGAAGTACAAGTATTAGAAAAAAAATTATTTCTTCCCTATATGTATTTCAACTATAACGGACAACTTGCCAGTTAGAAGGCAGGAGTATTTAGAACGGGAAGATTTTCACTGCACTGGTTCTTGTACTAGATTGATGCTTTAATACGTATAAAGGATAAACTAATCGCAGATGTTGCATCATCAGATTTAATACCTACAGTTATAAGTAATGAGGAAAGGACCAAGTAAATGCACACCTGAAATTGTTTCAGCACTGCTTCGATGTTGGTATTCTGCAGATTAAGTCGAACAATCTTCTTTTCACCATCGCCAAATTCTGGAATCGAGGCACAGTCAGGCAATTCAAACCACCTTAACTCATTAGGGAGATGGATGGGACCTTGGAAAGGATTATGAACATTACGCAGAATGAGCAACCTCAACTTTCTCATGTTAGAAAAAGCATCGGGACCAATATACATCTCTTCTCGCTCTGGTAGCTTCAAAACAATGGCTTTTACTGCAGTTGTTCCCTGTAATCTTATTCGAATATATTAAGGTAATCTTGTAACCATAAAGTCAAAAATAATAATAGAATTTGAGTTCTTATATACTAACAAAGTCTTACCAAATCTCCAGATAGAACATCAAGAACATCATCACGAAGCCATAACCTACTCCTTTTGCCGGGATCATCACGACATTCTTCCTCAACAATATCCCTACCCATTAATTGTATTAAGTCATGCATTTGGAAGGTCCCTTTCTCTTCACTAATCCAGGAGCGCTCAATGAGAACTTTTAGCCCAATAATCGTGTGGAAATCACAACTATCAAGAACACTCTTAATGTCCGGTGCACTCCACCCTTTAAAGAAACATGCGATGTCAAGAAAAATCTCCTTTGCATAGTCCTCTAATCCTTCATAACCCACCTTTAGCACATCATTGATTTTCCTGTCAGGACTTTTGGCAAGTTTTTCCAGGGTACTTTTCCATTCATCTTCTCCTCTACCACACAAGAAAGATCCCAACACCTCAAGAGCCAAAGGAAGGCCTCCAGCATAATGTAAAATACCATCAACAAGATTGCTTCTTATTTCTATTTTTCGATTTCTTGGAAATGCATGCTTTCTAAAAAGTTTCAAAGCTTCATCACGCTCAAATGCTTTAACTTCATAGATATGATCTACCCTATGACAATTTAGCAGATGCTTATTTCTTGTTGTAATAATTATCATGCTTCCTTTAGTGAACCAATCACAATCTCCAGCTAAAGCATTTAACTGGCGTTCGTCATCCACATCATCAAGAATAATTAAAACTTTCTTGTTACAAAGTCTCTGCTGAATCAACCGACTTCCTCCACTAGCACTGAAGATCGTTAATTTCTTCCCCGGTAATACCTCTGATAGCAATCTTTCTTGCAAAGGAACCAAGTCATTGGAATTTTTGGAATTTTCTCTGACACGTTCCAAGAAACTAGAACCTTGAAACTCTCTAAATACAGCGTTATACACGGCTTTAGCAAGGGTTGTCTTCCCTACACCCCCTTGTCCCCATAATCCTACCATAAGAACATCATCCTTGGACTGTAGATCTAAGATCGTTTTAAGCTCTTGTACTCGGGAATCTATCCCAACCGGATATTTGGCAACATCTAAGGGCATTCGATCTAGTTGAATTGACATCTCGTCTACGATATGTTGTATAAACTCTGCTTCATATCTGACAACAGAAAATTAGTGGAAACTGCTTTTAGAACAATCCGAGAAACGTATAAGTGTTCAAAGAGAATCATTGATTAAGAAACTTGCACGCAACATAATTGGAGATGAATATTAAGATATGTTCAACTAGCAAGATGCCCCATTTCTAAGAAAATATGTTTCATGTTATTCTGATCTTTGTGTGTCCAGCTATTTAGCATTTGCTGACCAAAAAAGGATCCATTTTGTATTTATTAAGAATATGAATTAATTTTTGGACATACTCGAATGTCAATAGGTATTGTCTTGATCTCTTTGAAAAGTTCATTGAAATTCCCCTCAATTTCCAAATGCCTACCCATTTTTCTAGCATTTTTCTGTGATGAAAGTCAAAGTGAGCATTACCAATAGGGTGGGTAAATCCTTAAAATCAAGTAGTTTACGGACAATTTTATGCCCACTTTTCAAAGTGGACAAATAAAGACACGTTCTTCGGCCGTTTGGACAAATATGGCCTACTGTTGGTTCCTGTAGAAATCTATCCCGTTACTACCTTTTTCTCTTTCCAGCTTCAAGCACTTACGAAAAATGCCAATAGGGCGTTTCTTCGTTTAGAAATAAACATAGCTTTTCATTTTTTTTCTTCTTAAAAGAATAAAGCCTAGCTTTTCATTTTTTTCTTCTTGAAAGAATAAACATTTTTAATAAATAAAACCGGTTGATAAAATGCCAGATTTATCTTTTCCTAACCATAGTGGCTTACATAATCAAGAGAGTACTCTCTTGACAAAACTTCTCGCTCAAGAAAATGAATAAATAGATATACAAAGATGGAGAAATGCTCCTGCAAGAGTGGTGTCTTTATTGGCCCATGAAAGGCTTTATGCAATTGGAAAAGAGACGAATGTAACGAAGCCTGAGAGACGCTTCTTCAGAAGAACTCTCTGTTCTAAATCCTTATCTCCATTGGGAAGGACAAGGATGACTAAGCTAGAAACTTGACACGAGCGCAGGATATGGTCCTAGCTATGTTTCCATTGATTGTTACCCGCACAATTAATGGAACTGGATGACGAAAGGAAATAGAGTATGTCTAACAGATCTGGGAATTTCGAAAATTTGCAGAACCAAACAAAACCGAGAGAAACATAAAAATGCAGTTCAGAACCGAACCAGGAAAACAAATCGAAATCAGAACCGAATCAAAATTGAAATCTTTAAAGCTGTCCTAGAGCATGTAGTAGAGTCATATCTGCTCGGTGATGGAAGAATTTTCGTCATGATTCATTAATGAGAAGTGCACAGGTGAGACTAAAAAGATTGGAATGGAAAGAACAGGCACAAAACCAGCACAAAGGAATTTTGCACGATCAAGAATTTAAAGAAATACACCAAACTTTATAGGATGCCAAACCTTAGAGAAGATTAAGTATCGAGAGAAATGCACTAATTGAAGTAGTAGAAGCTAGAAGTGTTCTCACGTACCCATCTGTAAAATGCTGCCCAGATAAGCTACCAGCCCCAAAAAGAGCTTTCTTCCATCTCTCTACTTTCTCCGAACCCTTCCCAAACTTGTCCTCGTGCTTAGCCATAGCTCCTAAGTAACTCTTTCTCGGCGTTCTCACTTCGCATGGTTCCACTTTGTAAAACACCGGAAAAACCATTAGGTCTCTTTGCTCCTTGCACTCCATGATTTTTGTCAGCTCATCCAAACACCATGTCGATGATGCGTAGTTCTCGGAGAAAACGACGATGGCTATTCGCGATTCCTCGATCGCCTCCACGAGTGCCGGTGATATTTGCTCTCCCGTCCTCAGTTCTTCACTGTCCATGTAAGTGTTTATACCACTCTTGTTTAGTGCTGTGTAGAGATGACCGAGGAAGCTGTTGCGCACATCCGTGCCTCGGAAACTCAGGAAGACATCATAACTCCTCCTACGCTTGGAAGAGGAAGAAGAAGCAGCCATTGGAAACAGGAAACAAGAAACGAGCGCGGTTAACAATGAGCAATGAATTGCTTAAGATTTGGTGCTTTGTTGGCGGTAGTCTGTTCACTCTTTGATCTTCTCTATATATTCCCGCTTGATGATCAGATGCATGACTTCCTGTTCTCGTTGGTCAATAAAAAGAATATTTTGATAAAGGTACTTAAAGATGAGCCCACGCCTTTCTATGGGATTTGCGCTTCCCGCGCATGAAGTGTTGACAATCGGCTCCTTAAACATTTCTTAATGGAAAATCATATTTCTCACTTTAGATGTGCCTTCGCCACATATCGTTGGTTAATGTTAAATTTATTCTTAATTGAATTGTTGATAAATTTGACTATTCAACATAGGTTAAATTTCCCTGACCACAATATCATACTATCGTAATTAAAGGAGAATTTTCTGATTGATTGATTTGGCTTTGGGGAAATGACTTCCATTTCTTTAGTCGTCCATTTTTCTTTTTCCTATATGGATAATAAAATGTTCATCTCATTAAAAAGATGCCTCGCCGTGGCTATATGGTAAATATAACAGTTCTTTCTCTTTCACTTTGCAGAGAGGCCCATGCATTCTTTTGTCCTTTTCCCTGCATTTCATAAATGACAAATTTTATCAGCTTTTGTAGTTTTGCCAGAGTCCCTCATCACATCCCCCCAAGAGTCGCGTCAGGATAAAGGCTGTTCGACTGATAAAGCTGAACAATGCACCGACACTCTACCTGTCATGCACTGCATTCATGAACCCCTCCTTGATTTCGGACCAGAAACGAACAAACGAGATGATGATCTTACTGCTTTAAGGTAGAGAATCCGGATCCCTTTTCTTGACATAAGAAGGTTAAAAGTATTTTTTATCTTTTTTGTTTATCTTTTTCTGGAGTCTGTTGACTTCGATTCGTGTTCCCACTGTATTTTGACTTTGGCGGAAAGATGCATTGCTGCTACTCCTAATTTTTAATGGGGAGCTTATTGGCCTTTTTAGAGTGCAGAATAGATTAAGATCAGGTGATCCTTCGTCCTCCTATTTGTTTGGGATGGCAGCGCAAGTTTTCAGCAACATTCTACAGCAGAGAATAGGCAACTGAGATTTCAACCTATGCACAAGAAATTCAAGTTTAGGCACTCATACTTGTTTGCCCATTTACTCGCTCATTCATACCTTGCTAAAAATCAAGACCAATTTTTTATGGTAAAATTTGGTTTTGGGAAATTCTACAATTATTTCCTGTTGGAAACTTTGACAGAGAGGTCTGGAGCTAATATCAGTGCTAGATTGCTAATATCAATCACTTTGAAGCTAGTTCAAACAATTGGAAAGCGATGACAGATGCTTGTCGGTTTCGTACTCGAGAAAATCGTGCATGAATGTGGCTTTGGATTTAGTAATGAAAGTCCAGAATCTTAACACAAGAAAATTTAGATGAGAAAATTACCAACCCTTGCCAATTTCGTCATAAATATTTTAGTTGTGCCAATTTTTTTTTTGGGTCGAAAGTTGTGCCAATTGAAGGCTAAATATTTTTATTTTTTTATCAATTGAGTTAATCAGATCAATTTTAGATAGAGATTTGAGCGAATTCAATTGAAAGCACATTAATGACAAGTGATGGTCATCATGTCTTTTGCCAAGGAAGGCTACCTTTTAATTTGAGGGGGAAAAAAGGTTGGGCGTGGGGAAATTCTCAAGTGACTTTACTTTTTGAGTTTCTCTTCTTCTCCTGATTCTATTTGTCATTATCTCATTCCCCTTTTTAATCCGTAAAATGGGGATCTTCTTACTTAGTAGGACATTTACTTAGATTTTGATTGTTCTTCGTTATTACCCCTTGTTTCTTTGTGCCTCCCAAGGTTTTCTTTACTTTTGTCTTTTTACTTTGCGTTGAGGTTTGTAATAATTATACTGAAATGAAAGATTCCCTTTTTGCGTCTTACTTTACCCAATTCCGCGGATTGGCTTTTGATAAAAAAATCTAAGCCGATAGCTCCTTTCCTTTTCCATGTACTCATGTACTAGTAACATATTCTTTGCTTTTCTGGTGTGCCAAATAATATAAATATACAATATAGTTTTGTTGGAATTTCTCCGCGACGAAATATCTTTTACCAAAATTCGTTCTTCGATCTTTAAATATGATAAAGGGTCCTATGGAAATCTTGGACATGAGATATTCGGATAGTCAGAAAATCAACAAGTAAGATTTGCACAGATCTTGATGGAATTATACAAATATGATCTCAATTAGAGTTTGCCTCAATGGAGAGATGTGATGAGTACAATCCAAAAGAAATCGGTACTATTGGATCTGCAAGGAAATATACACACATAGACCACACTAAGTTTAACTCGACTGGATGGCTTTGTGAGCACGATTTCCTTCAAAATATAATGAACTAGCGCACCCAAAACTATGTCGGAGTTTGACTCGACGACAGAGCTTGAACACGTCTCGATACTACACTAGAGTTTAACGTGATGGTGCTGGATCTAAGATAAAGATTAATGTCAGAGTTTGACTCAATAATGAGAATCTGAAAGTTATAGCTAAGACAAGTAAAATGCAGTGCAATAAGTTGTTGGATCTCAGAGGCGCAGCACTCTGATACCTAAGTGTTTGAAGAAGGAAATTCTGAAAATGTTATTCACTCTCATGTTCTACTAAACGATTACAAAACACGCCTATTTATAGGCTGTATGCATGACTCTACGACTTCTCTAGACAAACGAACAGACACGTCCAGATACATGACATTTAAAGCTAATAAATGAACATAATCTCCTAGATAACAACGTCTAGGACTCTTCCTATTCTCTAGATAATAATTGCAACAACTTAATATCTTCCAAGACTCCACTTTACGATGAGCTTGGATTACGAAGAGTCGTGACTCTTGCGATTCCCAACAGCCTCCCTTAAACCGAGCTCATCTTGACCATGCCGATCATTCTCTTGAATTTAAGGAAGGAGTCTGTCTTCAACGGCTTCGTAAACATATCAGCCACTTGGTCTTCCGACTTGCAATACTGCAGCACAATCTCCTTGGACTTCACTAGATCTCGAATGAAGTGATACTTTATATCGATGTGCTTGCTTCTTCCATGAAAGACTGGATTCTTTGCAAGTGCTATGGCTGACTTATTATCACAATAAATCACCGTCGAATGCTCTTGCTTATGACGAAGTTCAGCGAGCATCGAACGTAGCCAAACTGCTTGAGTAGCACAATAAGCCGCTGCTATATATTCTGCTTCTGCACTGGACAAAGCAACCACCTGCTGCTTCTTCGAAGACCAGGAGAAAATCCCATTTCCTAAAGAGAAAACATAACCGGAAGTACTCTTTCTTTCTCCAATATCACCTCCCCAATCACTGTCTGTATATCCCACAAGCTGAAAATCATTAGAAAAAGTGTAGAATATACCATCATCCACAGTACCTTTAATGTACCGAAGAATCCTTTTTGCCGCCTGCAAGTGTGATTGTCTAGGAACTTCCATAAATCTGCTTATCATCCCAACACTATAAACAAGATCTGGCCGAGTAGAAGTCAAATATCGTAGACACCCAACTAACCTCTTGAAATAAGTGGGATCGACTTCAGAACCATTTCCGTCTTTTGTCAACTTCAATCTTTCCTCCATGGGAGTGCTAATTGGTTTACAAGTAGCCATCTTGAAACGCTCAAGAATATCCTTGGCATACTTCTGTTGACAAACAAAAATACCATCCTCTGATTGAGTAACTTCTAGGCCAAGAAAATAATACATGAGACCCATATCTGTCATCTCGAACTCACGGGTCATGGCCTCCCTGAAGTCACAAATCATTTCTTGACAATCTCCAGTAAATATGAGATCATCGACATATAAGCAAACAATGAGTATTTCACCATTCAAGCCAACCTTGACATATAAAGTATGCTCATAAGGACAGCGGATAAAACCATGAGTCAAGAAATAAGAATCAATTCTGGTATACCAGGCTCGTGGTGCTTGTTTGAGGCCATAAAGAGCTTTCTTCAATCTGTAGACTAAGCCATCTTGTCCTGTTTTGACATAGCCCTCCGGTTGATCCACATACACCTCCTCCTCAAGTACGCCATTGAGAAATGCGGACTTGACATCCATTTGGTGTATTTTCCAGCGTCTTTGAGCTGCTAAAGCAAAAATCATACGAATAGTATCCATTCTTGCAACCGGAGCAAATACCTCAAAATAGTCAATCCCGGGTTTCTGTTTGTAACCCTTGACTACAAGACGAGCCTTCAACCGATCAACATCACCATTAGGCTTACGCTTGGTTTTGTAGACCCATTTTACACCGATGGACTTCTTGCCTTCTGGAAGAGACGTGAGTTCCCACGTATCATTCTTCTCGATCGCATATATCTCATCATCCATGGCATGAATCCAACCACTATCTTGGGAAGCCTCCTTAAAGTGTGTCGGATCACAATCTGCAAAAAGAGCATAATTGACAATTTCTTGATCAGATGGGTCATCATTATTCGACAAAGAATAATCCCTCAAACGAGCAGGTAAAACTCGTTCTCGCCGTGGACGGGAGGAACTTTCGACACGATCTTCGACAAGATTTTCAACAGGATTTTCGACAGGATCTGCTGTCGAAGTAGGCTGCATCGAACTCGTTGCTGGTTCAGATTGAACTGACTCCTCCTCATCGAAGACAAAATGAAACTGCTTCTTCTCTTCCCTGTTCCACATCCACTCAGCTTCCTCGTCGAAGGTGACATCTCGACTGATAACCACCTTCTTCGATATAGGATTATACAACCGATAACCCTTCGTCTCATTGCTGTAACCAAGAAAGATGCATTTCTCACTCTTCTCATCAAGCTTTTTGCGAAGTTCATTAGGCACATGGGCGTAAGCAATACACCCAAACACACGAAGATGCTGAACTGAAGGGATTTGACCACTCCACACCTCCGTCGGTGTCTTGAACTCAAGACCTTTAGTTGGACAGCGATTCAACAAGTAAATAGTACAAGCAACCGCTTCTGCCCAGAAATGCTTAGGCAAATGTTTGGAATGGAGCATAGTACGTACCATATCAACAATAGTGCGATTTTTTCTCTCCGCTACTCCGTTCTGTTGAGGAGTATATCGTGCTGTCAACTGATGTTTGATGCCGCACTGCTTGAAGAAAACATCTCCAACCAAATATTCCGTGCCACGATCAGTTCGGAGAATCCGAATTCCATGCCCACTTTGCTTCTCTACATAGGCTTTGAACTCCTTAAAAGCATCGATGGCATCTGACTTTTGCTTCAAGAAATAAACCCATGTTTTCCTGCTAAAATCATCGATGAAGGTAACAAAATACCTGTACCCCCGATTCGACGACTCACCGAGCGGTCCACAGAGGTCGGAGTGCACCAACTCCAACGGTCTTGACGCTCTCCATGATTTTCCCGAAGGGAAGCTTTCTCTGCACTTCTTCCCAACAACACATGGTTCACAAATCTCCTTCGGAGAAGAAATTTCAGGTAGTCCACGTACCATCTTCTTCTGAGACAACAGCTTTAAGCTGTCGAAATTCACATGCCCGAACCGCTTGTGCCAAAGCCATGTCAAATCTTGCACCGAGGCACTAAAACATGACGTAGCATAGTTAATATACAAAGGAAAAAGTCGATTTCGAGCCATTTTTACCTTTGCAATCAATCCTCCTTTGCCATCATGAACCGTGCAAATCTCATCCTTAATGGTCATGAGATAGCCTCGCTCGGACAACTGTCCCATACTTAGAAGATTTTCTCGAAGACCGGGAACATAATGGACGTCGGAAATGCTTTGAACCGACCCATCCTTCGCCTTGATTTTAATAGTTCCCTTTCCCATGATAGGAACTTTGGTATTGTTCCCAAATCTCACCTCCGAACGAAATGTGTCATCGAAGTTTGAGAATAACTCCTTCTCGCCACACATGTGATTGCTACACCCGGTGTCTAAGTACCAAACATTCTTCTGGTTCTCCACCGCAGAATTACATGTGAATAAAAGAGCATTACCTTGCTCACCATCTCCATCGACATGTCTATCGACGGATCTTGCTACCTTAGCATGGAACTTTTGACCACCAGTCTTCTTGCTCCGACATTCAGATTTATAGTGCCCATACTTTTTACAATTAAAACACTGAATAAAGGACTTATCTTTTTGTTGTCCGGCATACTTCTCTTGCCGCTTTGGATCTTTCCTTTGATTAGAAAGATTCTTCTTTTCATCAGGCAACACCAACTGGCTTTGCAAAGCTTCCTCCACCGTCTTGGATTTCTCCTTGATTTGTTGCTCGTGCATTTGTAGAGAGCCCACCAACTCATCGACGGACAAGACAGAGAGATCTCGTGACTCTTCGATGGAAGTCACAATATATTCGAACTGCAAAGTTAGAGTTCGAAGAATCTTCTCAACAATCTGTTGATCCCGAATAGTCTCACCATTGGCCTTCATTTGATTGACAAGAGCCAACGTCCGTAAGAAATAATCGGAAATGGACTCCGACTTTTCCATCTGAAGGAGCTCGAACTGTCGTCGAAGAGTCTGAAGCCGAACCTTCTGGACCTTCTCAACGCCTTTGTAAATGTTGATGAGAGTGCCCCAAGCTTCTTTCGCCGTCTTCGAATTCGCCACTTTCTCAAAGATTGACGAATCTATCGCTTGAAAGATGTAAAAGAGAGCCTTACGATCTTTCTTACGATTCTCTTTTAGCGTCTTCTGCTCCTCCGTTGTCAAATTTGCTGCCGTTTCTGGCTCCTCGAATCCTTCTTCCACAATCTCGGTCAGCTCCTGAAACCCGAATAGCACCTCCATCTGGATCTTCCAATGCTCAAAATTCTTCCCATCGAACCTCGGGAGTTGAGGTTGGACCATCCCAGTACCACTCACAGAAGCCATCTGACTCGAGAGAAAAAACTTAGCCAAACTGGCTCTCACTGGCTCTGATACCAAATGTTGGATCTCAGAGGCGCAGCACTCTGATACCTAAGTGTTTGAAGAAGGAAATTCTGGAAATGTTATTCACTCTCATGTTCTACTAAATGATTACAAAACACGCCTATTTATAGGCTGTAGGCATGACTCTACGACTTCTCTAGACAAACGAACAGACACGTCTAGATACATGACATTTAAAGCTAATAAATGAACATAATCTCCTAGATAACAACGTCTAGGACTCTTCCTATTCTCTAGATAATAATTGCAACAACTTAATATCTTCCAAGACTCCACTTTACGATGAGCTTGGATTACGAAGAGTCGTGACTCTTGCGATTCCCAACATAAGTAAAGATGTAGGCTTCTTCTGTAAACGTTTGGTGATATTTATAATGGTTTAGTAGGTAACTGCCCTCAGCAGTTGTGATTTTTAGCACGTCGATAGCTACTACTTCTATCATGTCTCACAAACTCTTTTGATCGGGTCTTCAAGTATTTATTTAGCTTCAAATTTGCCTCCTAGCTCGGATCAATCATGTTCATGTTCTCTACCCTCACGACTTCTAAGTTAAAATCCCAGTGACTGTTGATAGCCTCTAGACTAGTCATGTCAACTAAACCTTTTTTAAGTTCATGTGGCCTTTGTGAACCTCGCGAACGACGAGCTCGGGTTTCATGCGACGAAGCTCGTGGGGCTCATGGACTTGAGTTTCTTGATCTCATCGAAGAAGATTTGGGGACGTCGCTCCTTCTCAATGGACGACGACTCGTTCACAAGTGCGAATCTGGGGAAGTTGAAGCCCTTAAATATCGATTTGGCCACGAACGGGTCGATGGCAATGTGCTCGCAGCTCGATGAATCGATCACCGCGTCGAGGTTCCAATTCTCTGTCTCCGTCTGGCGAACCATGATTTTTCTGTGAAGTGCTTCACTAATCGCAGGGCTTAGTGAAGGACTTGGACGAAATGGTCGGGCTTAAAGATGAGAATTCGAAGCTGTTGAGCAGAGGCGAGGCCACCCTCTCGGCCGCGCGAGGGTGGCCTCGCCAGATCGAACGAAGGTTCGCCACCACTACACGTCGGTAAAGAATCGCAACTGAAATCGATGCCTTCTGATTTTTGGTGGTGAGAAGGTTCCACCTAGTTCGGTGAACATGAAGATCTGTAATATGTGCAGAAGACGGGCCTAATTAAAAAAAAAACCTTAAACTTTGACATTTGTCCCAAAAATATCTATAACTTTCTTTTGTCTTCTAAAAAACCTTCAATTTTTGATTTTGTCCCAAAAAAACCTCAAACTTTGGTCTTTGTCTAAAAAATATCCACAACTTATTTTGTCTCCTAAAAAACCTCCAACTTTTGATTTTGTCTCAAATTTACCATAACTATTAAAAAAAAAAGGAGTGTTTCACGCCCAGCTGAACATAACTCATGATTGTTCGACAAAGATAAAAATGTACTTCCAATTGTTTCAAGGGAGAATGTTTGACACATTACAGCCACATTCATTCATTTCGAGACATAACTAAGTTACCTGAGATTCCCATATAAATTTCAGTGGGAACAAGATATTAATAAATTTTCTTCTTATACTTCAAATCTTTACTGAAATGATGATCACAAGAAAGCGTTGGGGCAACAGTTTGTCGTCATAGAGACAGGGTTGGCAGCAGCTTGTTGTCACAAATGTAGGGTCGGCACGATAGTCCTCGGTGGGAGGCTCGATTGGCATCGAGGACTATCAACGGGTAAGGAGTCGATGACGAGGGTTTCTATCGTCTCGGGATAATGCCACACCATCGAGCGACGGTTGAGAATCGCTTGGAGTTTCGACAAAAGATAAACGGCTGACGTCGAGGTCGTCAGGAATTCTACGATATGTGTTTTGAGGGGTTTTTTTTTTTTTGGTGATTGGACTAGTAGATTTGGGACAAATTCAAAAGTTGAAACTTTTTTAGAAGACAAAAAAAAAATTGTTGATATTTTTGGGATAAAAGCCAAAGTTTGAGGTATTTTTGGGATTAGATTGGTAGACTTAGGACAAAATCAAAAGTTGAAACTTTTTTAGGAGACAAAAAAAAGTTTGTAGATATTTTTGGGATAAAGGCTAAAGTTTGAGGGTTTTTTTGGGATTGAGCCGCAGAAGACGATGGAAGGAGGTAGAAGACCATGAACATTGAACTAAAAAAGGAAAGAATAAAAAAAGGAAAAAGAAATAAAATCAAATGACAAAAACATCCTTGTTTAGGCCCTTTTTTGAAATAAAGAGGGCACTTCAAGCCCTTGTTTAAAATAATATCTATTTTATGTTTTTATTTGAAAAAATAAAGGTATTTCAAGCTTTTTTTTTGGAATTATCCATTAAAAAGATTGATAAATCGCCCCAACCCTCGCAAATTAATTTTCACAATCTAGAGTTAGCCGTACAAAGAAGCAACCGTCTCGAACACGCGGGGGATATGTAGAGCGTCCATTTAAAAAAAAAAAATCAAAGCTTTCTCCTTTTTATTTTTTCCGAAAGGAAAGCCATTACGAGAAGTGTTTGAAAAATCAGAACAAGGTAGGCGTCGCTTTGATGGTCCAATCCAATCAGTCAATTATAATGCCGTGTCCCTTGGAGAAGCTAAAAGCCAAAATTGACTCAAGTCAAACATAAATGTCATCCCACTCGTCTTTGCTTCTTCCCAGAAACACCCCCCAGGGCCCCACCGCCACCCCACTTTAGTCGAGCTCCGACATCGACATCGACATCGAATTCTAATAAAAGGAAAAGACTTTTGTTTGTTCACGCGTTTTCACATGTACCGAAGTCTTCTCGCTCTCATCTTCTGTCGCTAATTGGGCCCCCCACAAAGGAAAGGCGTGGATATAGATTTCTTATAAAAAAAAAAAGAAAGGAGATTATGTTACACGCCCTTCCTCCCAGCGAAGGCTTCTTCCTTGGTTTTTTCACATCTTCTTCCGTTCCTTCTGGTCTTCGTCTCTTTTCAGATAAGAATAAAAAGCTCAAGCAAGGCCCAGCTCTTCGTTAGTCAAACGCTCATATGTAACACAAGTGCCTCGATCTCCACTAAAGTTCAATTTCATTCAAATTGGTGCGGTTGATCCTTCGTTTGTTCAAGATAAAGCGGTTGCATCTTTGTTTAGGCAACAAGTGATCGGGGGAAAAAAGAATTATGGTACTCAAATTAGCATCATATGATTTTTATGGCACTTGTGGTGTTCTTTATTTATATATATATAGTAGCTCTTAACGATTATTAAATGAGGTAAACGATCCTACTTTTGTTTATACTTTTGAAGAGCTTCAGGTGCCTTGGACGATCTTGAGGTAGATTTTGAAAAGTTGGTGAAAAAATTATTTATTGAAGAAATTAAATGATTCTCTTATTGATGAAAGCAAGAGATTGAAGGATAAATTATAATTTTTTAAGATAAAAAGTGATGGTGTTGAAAAGATGACCATGGCCTGGAAGCATGGCAAAGATGAGATCAGATAAAATGTTGAGAAGCTGCAAAAGGAATTGGAGGATTTGAAAAAGAAAATTGATGAATTGAATGCCAATTTGCAAAACCTTTACTAAGGGTACTGTGACCTTCAACAGAATGTTTGACAAACAAAGATTGGGTAAGAACAGTACAAATGCCCTAATTTTTGTACGGCGATAACTTGAGTGCCATAACTTTTATAAATCGATTACCTGAGTACCACTTTTGGCGAAAGCCGATAACTTGAGTGTCAGTTCCGGCAAATTGTCCTACATGGACTTTTTTATTTTTATTTTATTTATTTTTCAATTACATGTGGATTTTCAATCGGTCCCCTCTCTCTCTCTCTCTCTCTCTCTCTCTCTCTCTCTCTCTCTCTCTCTCTCTCTCTCTCTCTCTCTCTCTCTCTCTCCTTTTGCACGACCAACTCCTCCTCAGCCGAACACTGCTCCTTCACCCTCCCTCTTTAAGCGATGCCAACATCATCTGACCACCACCGCCTCACGCCAGCACCGTCTTCGATCTGCTACCATTGCTTGAGCCGCCGCGGGCCCAATTGCCCGCGCAGAGCCCTCGAGAGCCGAGCCCCTATCTTGGCTTCAGTGGGCTGCTCGAGCTACACCGACTATCGATGCCGCTTCCACCTTGCTAGCTTCCTTCGTCTTCGTCCCACCACCACTACACCTCCACTCCGACCATCGCCTGCCATCGGACAATCGTGAAACAGCACCGCGACATATCTGCCTTGTTTTTGCGTTACCTAACCCTACAACTACTATAGTTGCTCCGACTTCGCTTCAATCACTTCCAACCACCACCTCATCACTCATCCTTCCTCAGCCTCCACACGACTACCGCATAGCCGCCACAAAGCCGTCGAACAACCTCACGAACCAACCTGCCCTATTTTCTTCGCGGTTACCCTATATTCGATCGTAGGGTTGTTTCGCCTCCTTTAATCGCCGTTCACCACACACCACTGCCACCATTGGTCACCCTCAGGTCCCTTGTCGTCCTTAGAACCTAGCGGAAGCCGATTGCCACCTGTGGAGCAACGAATAGCCCTGGCCAGAATTCTCCTATTTTCATACCATGCCTCTCATCTTCCGTCGAGGCCGCGACGGCCGTTGCTCAGGGCCATCGAGACTCGCTGGGGGCAAAGCGAGCTAGCCCTTGTCTTGGCCGAGGTCGTGCGACCATCGTCATCGCCTCGCGCGGCTTCTTTGAGGCTGTTGTGGGTGGCCTCTATTTTCTATACTCCAAAACAGAGCATCTATTTGTGAGAAGAGTGTGGGGGAAACGTGAAATCAAGGCATGGATCTTGATCGTGGCAACACCAAAAAAACTTCGAATCATACCTTTGATAGAGTCGATGTACTCGCCATTGATGAAGAACTTCGTGGCTGTCGCGACCCGTCCGAAAGCGGACGCGGCTAATGGATTACCGATCGCGGGCCTTGGATCGGCGCGAGCCCTCCCAGGCCCATACCAAATCGCGGCGGGAGTATTTTTCTGAGAGATTCGACGATAAGAGTCGACCGCTTTCGACCTTCAGTGTGGTCGTGGTGGCATGTGCAACTTGTGCATGCATTTGGAGTCGCCACCGGTCTTTCTTGGAGGGTAGACCGGAAACCTTACTGACCGATTGGGAGAGATCGATCAGTTCTACGGAACCAGAGATTTTGGGTTCGGGGACTTGGTTACGCTGGTGTCATTACCAACGCCCTTTCGGTACCTAACGCGAGTGATTTTCCTAGCTAAGAGTTCACGCAGGCGCAAGTTTGGGTGGGGTAGGTTTGATTCAGGATTTCACGCAGATTAGACGACTATTCCTATCAATCACAATCAATTTAAATGAAAGCGCAATCAAGTACATAAATAAATCACTTCAATGCACATCAATTCAAATCAATGGCTTCTTAGCATAGCCATAAGGGCTTAGGGAAGGTGTGATTTCAGTCAGAGATAGAAAGGGAAAACTTGGAGGCGATTGGCCCGAAGGGCAAAATCGTCAATTTTTGGAAGACTTGGATACCGAATTACCCAAAATATTCCATGGCCAATTGTTTGTGGCCATTTCCCATTTTTGAGAATTTTTTGGAATTTCTTGATTTTTCTCCGATTTTTGGAAGACGATTCGCCCAAAGGGCGAAATCGTCATTTTAAGAAGGGTCGGGGTTCAAAACACCCGGAATGAGCCTTGACAAGTTGATTATGGCCATTTCCTATTTTTTGGGATTTTTCTAGAATTTTTAGAATTTTTTTTTTGATTTTTTATGATTTTCTATTTTTTATTGATTTTTTTTTATAAAGGGAGCCGGGTCCGGGTCGGTTCTCGGATCTGGGTCAGGCCCGTCGGGCCTTGATCGGGTCCGGGTGAGAGGACCCGAATTGGGCCCCCCAACGGCACACACAAGAGCCCACCTTTCCCTCCTTGCCCGAATTGGGCTAAAAAAAAAGAACCTCTGGCCCAACTCTAACTTAAAACAAAACAAGCCCAACCGGTTACCCAAACTCACCTTCTCAATCTCGGGCCAACCCAAATCAAACCATTCAAGCCCAAACAACCCAAAAAAAACGTGGGACAGCCCTATCTACTGCTCATCGTCTTCTCCATGCATGCAAAAAGAAAAGCCAGCGTCTGCAACAACGACCGAGCCTTCGCCTTCCGTTGAGGCGCGCTCGGCGCCACCGTCAAAGTGCCGACCGGCCCCGTGTCCATGCCCGCTGGACGTCGCAGATTCCCCTCACAAGACCCAACGACGCCACTCCTTCGGTCGTCCGAAACTCCGCTCGCCACGCCCGACGTAATGCCAAGCTCCGCTCGCCAGATCGAGTCGGTTTTTCCGACAACGAAATAGCGACGCCAAGATCTGCTCATACGCTGCGGCCTCTGGCTCGGCCTCTATCACCGGTTTCGTCAGCCCAGCGGCTCACCATCGGATTCGCGAGTTCTTCACAGAGCAACGAACCGGTGGCCTCTAAAGTGATGCTCGAACCAGTCTGACTTCACTGGGGAATGCCCGTCGGTCGGGGACCTTCACCAGTGACCTCCCGAACACTAGGCCGGCACCATGGTCGATGGACCGTCGAACCCACCTCACCTAAGCTAGTCGCGCAACAACATGGTTCGAGCCTCCTCATGCCCCAGAACCCGCGGGACTTCGGACCTCGAACACCCCCTAACGCTTACTCGGTCTGTGAGGGACCGACGACCACCTAGACGAGTTCAACCGAGGCTTAAGCATTCATCAACCCTCCCCAACTCGCAAGGTGGAGTTTCACTGACAGGTTGCTCGCTCAAAAGGACCACCCACAGTTCAACACCGACCAAAAATAGAGAACTAATGGCTAAAACTAATGGGTGTACGTGATCTACGAACTAAGAAAAAGGGCGGAAGCTTGAGAACAAACATAGGTATTTCATCTAGAGCAGGCCGGCAAATCACAGAAGGACCGTAGAGGCCAAAATGACACATACGCCTAAGGCTTGCCGGTCCGAGAAAAATGAAGTTCTCGGGCCGACGAGCTACGATACCAGAACAGGGTAACCGAGCCTAAAAGAGGAAGCCAACCTTTACGCACGAAGTCGCCGGCGAGCCTCCGAAAACCAACGGCTGTGCTTGTCTTCCTTCAAGGCTTCCTTCGGGTTCCACTGCTTACTCTCCTTCACTCACATAGATGCTGGCACTGATGCACGCTTGGGTTGCTCGTCGTCTTTGAGTCGCCGCTGATCCTGCGAGGCTGTCCATGACGACCATCGATCCACCATGGCATCCTCGCCCGCTTTTGTCCACCAGTTTCCTTTTTCTGCTTTTTTCTCCTTCTCTTTTTTTTTGCCCGATGAACTCTTCACACTTTGACGAACCTTCCGTCTGTTCGTCCTCTTCCCAGAATAAGCGGAGAGAGCCTGCTCTCGGAGTCTTCGGAAAGTGCCGTCTGTGTGATGATGTATGTGGCCCTCTTTCCTTTTTTTTTTTTTTTTTTTTTTTATCTCCCCCCACGATGGCTTGTTTGCCATATTCCACTTCTTAGCTTTTGACGGTGTATTAAGTATTCCACCATCCCTTTATTGCTCTTATTTTATGCACGATGGAATGCTCATGTAGGCAAAAGCAAGCAACTAAGCATCAACTTGGAATGCTCGTGAAGACAAAAGCAAGCAACTAAGCATCAACTTTTGTCGGATCACTATCCCCTTCTTTGTTATTTTTGTTATTATTTTTTTCTTTGGTCAAAATGGTTCTTTAGCTTGGCCAAGGTCACCAAAATTGATTTTTTTTAATTTTATGATTTTTTTTGTATTTTTAATTAATTTTTTTAAAAATAAAAATCACAATAATAGATGGTAAAAAATGAGGTGTCAACAGCTGCCCCTCTTTGAGATGAATCTCGTTAGAGGTTTCTCTCAAAGACAAGATGACACTTGATTCCTAACCCACTCAACTGGGACAATGAAAGAAGAAATGCTATGACATCAGATCTTTAAGGCTCCTGATAAAAGCTCAAATTAATCCCCAGTTTACTCCAACAATTTGAACATGGGCCGCGAAGAGAGAGGCTTACCTGAAGCTCACCTGCCGGATGCTACTGGTTGCGACAAGTTTCAAGAAGATACCTAGGACTCATCATTTTATCCTAGGGGGATTAAGTTCTGACCTGTATGGTAGGTCATACCATTATGGGATTCCTAACTGGTAGGAACCTAAGGAAGGCGTATTCCACGCTTTGGGATTTGCCAAGGATTTTGATCTGTATGGTGGATCAGACCATAAGCGGTTTACCTATAGTAAGGCTTACCTAGGAAAATAACTTCTCCGACATTTAGAATTAATCAAAGTTTTGATCCGTATGGTGGATCGGACCATGGGATTGATCCTTATGGCGGTATCTACCTTTAGATTGACCCTTCAGGCGGTGTCTACCTTAAGTTGACCCTTCAGGCGGTGTCTACCTTAAGTTGATCCTTCAGGCGGTTTTTACCTTTGATTGACCCTTCAGGCGGTTTCTACCTTTAGATTGACCCTTCAGGCGGTTTCTACCTTGGTTTGACCCTTCAGGCGGTTTCTACCTTAAGTTGACCCTTCAGGCGGTTTCTACCATTGTGTTGACCCTTCAGGCGGTTTCTACCATTGTGTTGACCCTTCAGGCGGTATCTACCATTGTTTTGCTTTGAAAAGGGATCTCATGACGGGGGTTCTCCACGTCCGATGAGACTGCTTGAGTCTGTTGAGGCGACATTCTGGGAGCTGGGTTCTTCAGGTATCCTGCAGAAGTTTGAGCCTGAAAGAATTTTCTTCACCAAGAAAATGTTAGTAATCTTTGGAAAGACCACGGCTGTCCATTTGACAAAACCGTATTACTTAAGTTTTAATTATGAAATGTGCATTTTGATGCCGAAGGCTATCCAAAACATTCTTGCAACATGCCAATGTGATCACAAATCTCTTGCACGGAAAATCTGGATCAAACAATTTGAAATTTCCAAAAAGAGTTTGTTCAAAACATCTATTGGAGAATTTCTCATCCAAGAGGGCTCCTCACCGCTTTGTGATAATGGTCTTTTGTAATGAATGTGCTCAACTTCCTACTAACCTGTGCCTCGGTTTTAGGATCATTCGCAGCGCATACATTTTGATCGGTCGGGAGGTCTTCCACGGGACCGTAATGTTGGACTTGGATATTGGTTTTCAAGGGGGACCCGCTTTGGAGTCGAGGTCATTGAATGAAAGTCTCCATCATCTGCTCCGGGTTTACAAGTTAAGAACCCTGCAAAATGAGAAAGGAATAGTCTTGCTCGTACCTCTTCGAGCTAAGCTATATGTTAACCCAAGTATCTTAGTTAGAGAAGACTGTTTCGGGGTTGTAACATTGGTAGGATTGGGGGACCGAAACAAGCTTATTTTTGGCTCAGAATTTATGAGGGGATTGACATTGGTGATCATCGCAGATTTGACACCTGTCCTTTCCTTTCTGCATCTTTAGTCTTTGAGGTGCGCAACTGATTTTGAGGTGTACACCAACTCTTTAGAGAGCCCCTCTTGTTGCATTCAGAGAACGAGAACTCTCTCTGTGTCTTTGTTCTGCGCTCGGCACCATTTGGGGAGCAATCCTTTTGGATTTGGCTCCCTCAGGGATTTCTTCTTTTCCCATCCGGCTTCATTGTGGATCGATCAAACAACTTACACGAGCATCGGCCTTGCTTTTACCAGGCGCTTTGCTTTTTCTCGATGCCGTGGATTTTTCTCATTCACTTTTGAAATCCCATTTTTTTTCATGGGATCGTGTTAGACATATAGTCTAAACATGCTTTAAATATCAGTCCGGGATTTCTCTTTCGTAATCCCTGAGTCTTGAACTCTTCCATTTTTGAAGTGGTGCAGCATCCGTCTTGGAATGATCACCAATGGGTTCATGAAACGAATTTGCAGGCTCAACTTGGCTATGCAAAGGATATAGTGTGTGGGATAGAGAAATGGATGCTTCTCGTCATCCTATGGCACTTGGATTACCATATAAACAGCACACAAAGATTGATGTTAGTCCGAGCAAGAAAATTTCTAGCCATTTACTCCTGATGCCGCTGGACTCACATCCATTTTGCCCCGGTGTAGGGTGGTTCTTGACAGGGTTAAGAATGAAAACCGCCGTTCGAATGGGTTGCCAACGGTCACCTGTAGTGTTTATGATATGAAACGAACGCCTCCGTCGTCTCAATCCATGTGATCGCTGCAAATGGTCCCTACCCCCGTAGGTCCAGATTTTACTATTTGATTCGCTCCACTCATCTCTCAAGTGTATGTAGGATGTGTTTGGATTTGAGCTTGCCTCTCTTTTGAGGAAACATCCTTTTGAGAGTTTTGAACAACTTTTGATTGGAAAAATCTCTTTCGTTTTCCCAAAAATTTTACCCGTCAAGGGGATTTTATGGTGCACAATGCATGTTCAGACAACCTCGTGTTTCAAAACATGAATGCCAATGAAGTTAGAATTCCATGTCTTTTCTAGACATCAGATTTTGAAAGCTTTTCTTTTTCTCTCTGTTTTTTATTTAACATCTTCCATGGATTGGGGAAAGGGATACTTA
The DNA here is from genome assembly GCA_021437785.1 of Rhodomyrtus psidioides. NCBI lineage: Eukaryota > Viridiplantae > Streptophyta > Magnoliopsida > Myrtales > Myrtaceae > Rhodomyrtus > Rhodomyrtus psidioides. The sequence continues at coordinate 1,707,699 of JAILYB010000111.1, forward strand.
CCTATCTCCCGCGGCTGGAGATCCTGAAAATGCGGAAGAAACATGTTATTGTATGTTCACGAATTTTTCAAAAAATTAGAACGATACATCTTACCCTTGGTCATATACTCTAACGAGTATACCAGGTTTGTAGGAAATCTGCCCGCTTTGATGACGAGTTCCTGTCAAGGATAAATAATAAGTGTCAATTCATGTTCCCAAATTCAAGATAAATTAGGACGATACAACTTTACTCTTGGTTCTCATCATGCTCTGATGTTGCGTTTTGATATGAATAACATCTATCGAATCCGCCTATCCATGCTTGGAGTGCTTGTAACATCAATGGTTCATCTGCCCCCAGTTAAGCAACGTCTGTTCTGTTATTTGAACGCCTGGCTCCTTGAGCACTTTATCCATATTTATCCTCTGAGAAGGAAAATAAATGAGACATTACTTCGGTATTTGATTGAAGATCGTTTAGGAACGATACATCGTTTTACCAAATGGGTGGCCTCGCGGCCAAACGTATTTCGTATTGAAGGGGTAGATCCTATTACGCTCCGCGGGTGATAGTCATTGTTAGGGGAACTTGCTCCACGGATTAAGCGATTAATCCACAGCCCTCGGCTTGAAGATGCTCAAAGGGTGATGTTGACACTCACGCGCAATTAGTTCTAGATATTAATGAAAGATGTTCCCGTGGGAACCTTACAGTGCGATCAACAACATATGCAATAGGAGTATTCAACCCCTTTTCTCGAAGCATTTTTCATTGAGTAGCCATGCCTTGCATCAGACGTTTGATCACCGGCCTCGCGTCACCACTGCGATGGTCCTCCGGCTCCAAATTGATCGAGCCAAAGATTGAACTCATCGCCAAGGAAATTGCTCGGGTCTTCGGGCCATTGATGTTCGAGTTGGGTATCAACGATTGTTGGGGGCAGATTTCTTTCATTGCCTTCGTTGTGAGGGATTGGAGTCTTTGAGCTGGAACCTTCATCATTGCCCTGTTGGGGTTGAGACATACATTCCCGAAGAGTATTGATCCAAGTGTCTAGCTCCTCATCAAGGAAATCACCTGTTCTTTCTAGCCCTTGGTGCCCAGATTGGGTGTCGTCGACTGCAGGCGAGGGATTCCTCTCTTTGCTCTTGCCGTGAGCAATTTGACCCATCGAATTGGAACTTCCTCCAATAACCGGCAGGTTCATATGTACACTCCCTACCAATGCCAGATCCGCTTCAGGGACAGCATTAATGACTGATTCGCGCTCAAACTGAGGAATCTCTATGTGCCGGAACTGTGGCATATACTCCTGAGGAGTATTGTGATAGCTCGGCGAAGCATTCTGATTTGGGTCAGAGGAGTCGCTGACACGGCTGCCGGTCCCGTCATTGCTGGAACACGGTTGGGTGCTCTTGGCTCTCCAATCATCATGGTTGTAACTCTGCCCAGCACTTGAGCTCCAACTGGCTTTATGATGGTTTAACGCTATCCTTCCATCCCTTAGCAATCTCCTATAGTACTTGAGGTGAGACTCAACGTTAATTCTAGAGAGCCCCGGCACATTCATAATCTCGAGTAAGCGTAGTGGGCTAGCCGAATCAACTCCCAGCTCTCGAATTGCATCAACAAATTTGGTGTGAAGTTCATAGGTCCAGTAAAACCTTGTTCTCTTATCACCCAAAATATCGTCAATACTTCGGTAGCTATTCTCTATGGGATCTAGTCGTTTCAAAAGTTATCCAGGGAGGGACTCACCGACTTTGGATTGGATGGCTGCGACAACGAGTTCGTCATTGAGAGAACTCCCCCTGTGATGATTCATATCCCATTTCTCAGAGGATGTTGGTGTTGATCCTATGGTGTTGACTTGCTCATGCAGATCTCCGGCGGTATCTGGCTGTGTCGGAAAATGCTGTGGAGAATACGGTAACAGTTGAGCGTTATTCGTCAACAGGGATGGTTCATCGAGGAACACCTCGCCGAGGACAACAGGATTTCCACAATTAAGGCAGGTGGCCTTGGTCAGAGCTTCCTTATATCTCGCGCTTTCAGCTTGAAGCTTCTCATTCTCCTCCTTTAGGACCAGTAACTCCTGGTCTGCGTATTGCTGTTTCACCCGGGTTCGTTTGTTGGCGAACCAAAACTTGACCTTCGAAAGCGGCAATCCTATCTTTCGGCTCAGCTCCATTTTCTGTTGTTTGCTTAGAGTGGGGCATTCATTGAAGAAGGCTTCGAGCTCTCGGATTTGGCCTGGAGTGTGGCGTTGTAGTTGCTTCCTTTTCCGACTCCGGTCATCATTGAATACTCCTTCTTCGTAGCTGAAACCTAGAATTTCATCGCTAGAGGAGTCGGTCTCCATGGCTTTCGGGCAGTATTCAGCTCCAGGATCTTCAAAGTCTCCCAGCAGTTCGTGCTCAGAAATGTCCAGGTCGGGCGTTTCTAGCAGATGGGAATAGCTTTTAAACATGACGGATCGGAGTATCTCGGGCTGATCTAGTTCACTCAGCTTTCTCTATTCGCTCTTACGTGTTTGCTCACTCTAGAAATTTTCTCAAGTGACTGTGCGTGTCCTAGAACCATCCTTCAGGCTGCATATGAAGGCCAGCAAGCAAGCGCTCCTCACGAGACCCTGTAATTACTCATCGTCTGTATTCCCCTTTCTTTTTCCTTGTGATAGGATCACAAACTCTTTTGCATTGATTCGGTTTCATCGAGTATTGCGCTCGTCCCCTAGTTCAGTCTTCAAAGTGGTGGGTCTACAATCTTTCGGCGCCTTTTATGATTTGCTAGGCCCGAGAACGTGGGGAGCAGCGGTGGACCCGCAATTAATGACTCCGTTTAATTCATTTAGCTCCATTAACGCTGTGATCTTCTCTCAACCCCTTTTCATCGTTCAAACGAAAGTGGCATTTTCCCTGTGCATGCTGTTACTCTTCATTTCAGCCTCCCGGGCGCTTGGTGACGAATGAGTTCGTGGCCACTCAAAATTTTAAAGACCGTCTCTGCTTTCAGACTTAATCTAACAAGGGATCATCACAACTGAGCGTGACGATGTTCGTCGATAGCGTTGGTTTTAATATAGAATTAACTATAGTCATTACAGAAAAATGTTCCCGTAGGAACTTCACAACGGATAAAATGAGTGATCTACTCGTGAACATGCTCTTCTTTCTATGGGTGTTCGTGGTGACCGACCCATCGTGCCCCGAGTCAAGTGCTAGATCACGGCTGTCCAAGCATGCCAGCTTCCCACTGATTGAACAAGGCATCGAGCCCCTCATCAAAGAAATCGTCTGTCATGGGTTGACCAGCGGCAGGCAGAGCACCAGCCGACTGCTGCTCGAATGGAGGAGTGCGCACTCGCTGTACTTGTGGCACGCGCTCTTGAGAAGTATTGAAATGGCCTGGGAGGACATTCTGATCAGCTTTCAGTTTGACGGTGGTCGGGTTGCTAGCTTGATTGATGCTTAGATTTGGCCGGGTATCTCTTGATGCCTGAGCATTACAATGGCGGTCGCCCCTAGCTTTTGAGCTCGAGACGGATTGCTCCCGGTTTAGCTCCGCTCGACGTTGTCTTAATAGCTTTCTGTAGGCAGCAAGGTGATTCCTGACCAGCTCCTTACTAAGCCCCGGTACATTCATGGCCTTAAATATGCGCGTCGGAGTTGCTGAGTCGATCCCCATTTGGTGAACCACATCTAGGAATCTGGAATGCAGTTCAGGGGGCCAAGCGAACCTCCTCTTATCGTGGCCTAAAATTGCATCGATGGCTTGACGACTGATTACCTCATCTCCAGCAGGACCCGACCCTATCGAAAATTGTTGTGCATGAGGCTGATATGCTTTGAGCTGGTCGGCGGTAACATCCAGCTCCTTGAAACTGTAACTCCAGTCAAAGCGATGCAAATCCCATCCCCCAGGAGGCATTTGTATTATCTTCGTAGGATCATCCTGCTCATGCGTGACTCCGGCAAAATCTGGTTGAGCAGGAGATGCCCCGAGGGAGTAGGGTGGTAAATGAACGTCTTCAATCATCGCGTGAGGCTTATCGGGGAATATCTCACCGAGGGCGACGAGGTTATCGCAATGAGGGCAAACGGTGGTATTGAGAGCTTTTTCATACCTCATGTTTTCTGTTCGCAGCTTTTGATTTTCCTCCTTTAAAATCTCGACCACCTGACGTTTGCGTTGAGCCCTCGATTTGGATCTCCTATTTTGAAACCAAAACTGGATCCTCGACTGATTAATCCCCAACTCCCGGCTCAATTCAATTCTCCACTTCTTTTTCATGTAATGGCTTTTACTGAAAAGGGCTTCCAGCATTTGGGTTTCCTCCTGAGAATATTGGTGAGGACGTCTTCTTTTCCCAAGTTGAGCATTGTGGATGTCGTTGTCGTCGTCGCCGTGATCTTGATTTCCGTTGCCAGAAATGTTGGGCTCCATGGTTTTGGCGTTAGACTTGATCTTGGAATCTTCGAGATCCCTCTGTGGTTCAATTTCTGAGATTTTTGAGTCAGTCGCCTCTAGCGGCTGATAGTAACCTCTTAAATATGTTGGATTGAGAAATGTTCGATTGGTTCTCGCCCACTCAGAGTTCTCCACTCTCTCCTGTATGCTCACTTCCTATAAAGTTTTCTTCGAGTGACTTTGCATGTTCAGGAGACGCTCTTCAAGCATCATTAGGCAAACGTTCCCCCTCAAGACCTTGAATTTCTCGCTTAGCTTTTCAACGTGATGGGACTGCCAAACCCTGTTAGGGCTCTCTTCGATAGTTGCGCTTTCCTCCCACCTAACTCTAATAATGGTGATCCCGACAAATCTTTTACATCTTTTAATTGATGAGCCGGAAATCGCGGACCGAAATGAATCCAGTGGTTCTCGTGAGGGGATCTCCTGCTTTACCCCATAACTGGGCTCCACCAGCATTATTACTGAGACCCTTCATCATCCTCGAGTTGCTATAAAATGAGGAATTAGTGTATGGAAGGTTAACGTTCTCGCATAATCAGCTTCTCCCTTCTAATCTCTCTGTTAAACTCGTCTTATTCTCAAGCCAACCCAACGCAAATGGCCTCTTCCCCTGTGCGCACTTTTTCGACTGATGTCTTGGCCCAGTGGGAAAAGCTTTATAACCTATTGGGTCGCGGTTACGCGCACATAACCGATCATTCTGCAACCGCGGATGAAATCCGTGTCCTGCTCGAGGACTTAGATACCACTTCCCTCGAAGGTACTACGCTGGGGAGGGAATATAGAACTTTCCCGACCCTCTTTGCACACTCCTTAGAGGCCTACCGTGTTGCTGATCGGGAGGTTCTCGTGGCTCGCGTCTTGCGGGCTCGTTACCAGGATCGGTCTGATCATTTGGTGCTGACCAACTATCTGGCCGATAGTCACAAAAAGGCCGTCGAGTTTGCCAATGAGAGGGTCGCGACGTTGCTTCGCGAGAGGAGAAAACTGGTGGATCAATTGGCCCTATCCCTGACCGCTGGCGAGCACGATCGCCACAATGTCCTATTGAGGCTGCAAAGCGACTGGCAGGAAGAACGGCTCGACAAAATAACCGCAGACATAGCTCATGGGAATGGATTAGTTCGGGACTTGGAAATAATCACTGAAGAACACGAGGTCAAGGTCACTGAGGTTAAGGGAGAATGCAGAAACCTTTTCCTCAAGCTCGCGGACCAGGACATGCGAAGTCGTGAGTACGGGCAGAGCATTAACAACATGGAGGGTCAGTTGGGCTCCTTTGTGTCGTTAATTAGGACTCACTTTGGCTTTACTTTTCCACCCCGAATTGTATGACCTGCTTCTGAAAACCCTCCGCTGAGCAAAATAAATGAAAGTTCTCGTGTGTGTTTTAACTTCTGCATGGTTCCTTTCTTCGAGCGTTCGAACATCTTCAACTTAGGTGAGTCGAACCGTAATATCAATAAGTCGAGCAAATACGGATTTTATAACTCGCTCATGATCAGATGAAAGAATAGCCTCAGACTTATCCAGGAAAAGATTTCCCTCTATTACCTATTTTTTTACCTGCAAATGAAAAGACCGAATCAGAAGGAATAATTTGAAAAAAAAAGCAAAAACCCCTTTCAATCTTATGCTTACTCATGATTAATAAGGACAAGAACTTTTGCAAGGGTTTTAATCTTGCGCGAAAAGTTTTTTATCAATATTCTTCGAAAGAAAGCATACTATTGAAAGGAATGTAATTCACAATAATTGCTTTTGATCAATTTCGAGAGGAGCGAATTACTCAAAAGTACGAGGCATAATAACGTGTTTTAAATTTAATTGAAGATACGTCATCCAAATCAAGGCCGTTTTGTTAAGAACGAGAGTAATTTGGACATCTATCCCGTCATTAAATTCAAAACAACGCCGATATTCTCGGTCAATTATCGTGGATTACCAGCGGCTCACAATCATGCATGAACCAATTCAAGTGTATAATTCCTTCTAGCGAAATTGGGGTTGGATTACCCTATACGACCAAAAAAGGTCATGCAAGATTTCCAATTTTGATTCCCTCTAAAGGAATTATAAACTTGACTTGGGAGTATTCGGATGATTAGAGAAAATGCCACTATCACATTCCCATGTCCTGTCAAAAGAGATACAACCAAGTTCCATCTAAATGTATACACCAATAGATCCCTAGTACAATCACTCTAAGGGGTGAGATAGAGAAAGCCTCGATAAAAATAAACCCTACACAAGAGGACTAGTAATGGAAAATGAAACAAAGGAATGTGATCCTAACGTTTAAGGATGCCCCAAGTTCGATCTGTGACTTCCGGATCACTTGCCCCAACTCGTCATCTTCATTGGACGATATCTCAATAATGTCCATAGTAGGCTCCTTTGTTGCACACTCGGTGTTCGCCATGGGATATCATCCTCCTCGTCTTCTATTAAGGACGTTTGGGAAAAACACAAACATCTATCCTTGAAATGGCATTTAATCTAATCACCAGAATGCAATGAATGAAATGCCTATATTTATATGAGTTGTAATAGATTTGAGGGATAGAGAGTCTTACCAACCAAACTCGTCGACTTATGTGCGGTTTTAGGTGTACCAACCGCCCAAAGACATACGCATGAGACAAGTGATGGTGAACTTCTAAAAATCAAAGGGTTTGGCACCTAAGGTTAAGGTTCCCACTTCGAGTTCTAGAAAGAGCCGATTCCATTGCACAGCTATCGTTGCATTGGGACTCGATCCATAGTTCGAAGCGAGCGGAATTGAAAAGTGGATTACCCCGCGTTTTTCCTCACGGAGATTCCATTTTCAATTCCTTTTATTGTGTTCCTAAAGGCGGCGCCCGGGGTTTCAGGCGCGATTGTGTGTGTCCACGTGTTGTGATCATCACAATGCAATTCATGCACAACAGTTTATCAATCAGCACTTCAAATCATCCACACAACATACATTCCTACGCCCAACCTGCATAAGACAATGTTAATCACGGACTACACCCCTTATTTCTCCAATCTGCAAAAACATATAACACCTACCATGAGCGGACTTACCTCACCTTCAAGAGCGCCTGCAGGGTTAGAAAAATCACTCAGCGTTTTAATTACGGCCTAAGTCCACTTGAGGTCTAGAACCATAGGTTCTAGAACAAAGTCCCCAGCGGAGTCGCCAGTTGTCGCGACCCGTCCGAAAGCGGACGCGGCTAATGGATTACCGATCGCGGGCCTTGGATCGGCGCGAGCCCTCCCAGGCCCATACCAAATCGCGGCGGGAGTATTTTTCTGAGAGATTCGACGATAAGAGTCGACCGCTTTCGACCTTCAGTGTGGTCGTGGTGGCATGTGCAACTTGTGCATGCATTTGGAGTCGCCACCCGGTCTTTCTTGGAGGGTAGACCGGAAACCTTACTGACCGATTGGGAGAGATCGATCAGTTCTACGGAACCAGAGATTTTGGGTTCGGGGACTTGGTTACGCTGGTGTCATTACCAACGCCCTTTCGGTACCTAACGCGAGTGATTTTCCTAGCTAAGAGTTCACGCAGGCGCAAGTTTGGGTGGGGTAGGTTTGATTCAGGATTTCACGCAGATTAGACGACTATTCCTATCAATCACAATCAATTTAAATGAAAGCGCAATCAAGTACATAAATAAATCACTTCAATGCACATCAATTCAAATCAATGGCTTCTTAGCATAGCCATAAGGGCTTAGGGAATGTGTGATTTCAGTCAGAGATAGAAAGGGAAGACTTGGAGGCGATTGGCCCGAAGGGCAAAATCGTCAATTTTTGGAAGACTTGGATACCGAATTACCCAAAATATTCCATGGCCAATTGTTTGTGGCCATTTCCCATTTTTGAGAATTTTTTGGAATTTCTTGATTTTTCTCCGATTTTTGGAAGACGATTCGCCCAAAGGGCGAAATCGTCATTTTAAGAAGGGTCGGGGTTCAAAACACCCGGAATGAGCCTTGACCAGTTGATTATGGCCATTTCCTATTTTTTGGGATTTTTCTAGAATTTTTAGAATTTTTTTTTTGATTTTTTATGATTTTCTATTTTTTATTGATTTTTTTTTATAAAGGGAGCCGGGTCCGGGTCGGTTCTCGGATCTGGGTCAGGCCCGTCGGGCCTTGATCGGGTCCGGGTGAGAGGACCCGAATTGGGCCCCCCAACGGCACACACAAGAGCCCACCTTTCCCTCCTTGCCCGAATTGGGCTAAAAAAAAGAACCTCTGGCCCAACTCTAACTTAAAACAAAACAAGCCCAACCGGTTACCCAAACTCACCTTCTCAATCTCGGGCCAACCCAAATCAAACCATTCAAGCCCAAACAACCCAAAAAAAACGTGGGACAGCCCTATCTACTGCTCATCGTCTTCTCCATGCATGCAAAAAGAAAAGCCAGCGTCTGCAACAACGACCGAGCCTTCGCCTTCCGTTGAGGCGCGCTCGGCGCCACCGTCAAAGTGCCGACCGGCCCCGTGTCCATGCCCGCTGGACGTCGCAGATTCCCCTCACAAGACCCAACGACGCCACTCCTTCGGTCGTCCGAAACTCCGCTCGCCGCGCCCGACGTAATGCCAAGCTCCGCTCGCCAGATCGAGTCGGTTTTTCCGACAACGAAATAGCGACGCCAAGATCTGCTCATACGCTGCGGCCTCTGGCTCGGCCTCTATCACCGGTTTCGTCAGCCCAGCGGCTCACCATCGGATTCGCGAGTTCTTCACAGAGCAACGAACCGGTGGCCTCTAAAGTGATGCTCGAACCAGTCTGACTTCACTGGGGAATGCCCGTCGGTCGGGGACCTTCACCAGTGACCTCCCGAACACTAGGCCGGCACCATGGTCGATGGACCGTCGAACCCACCTCACCTAAGCTAGTCGCGCAACAACATGGTTCGAGCCTCCTCATGCCCCAGAACCCGCGGGACTTCGGACCTCGAACACCCCCTAACGCTTACTCGGTCTGTGAGGGACCGACGACCACCTAGACGAGTTCAACCGAGGCTTAAGCATTCATCAACCCTCCCCAACTCGCAAGGTGGAGTTTCACTGACAGGTTGCTCGCTCAAAAGGACCACCCACAGTTCAACACCGACCAAAAATAGAGAACTAATGGCTAAAACTAATGGGTGTACGTGATCTACGAACTAAGAAAAAGGGCGGAAGCTTGAGAACAAACATAGGTATTTCATCTAGAGCAGGCCGGCAAATCACAGAAGGACCGTAGAGGCCAAAATGACACATACGCCTAAGGCTTGCCGGTCCGAGAAAAATGAAGTTCTCGGGCCGACGAGCTACGATACCAGAACAGGGTAACCGAGCCTAAAAGAGGAAGCCAACCTTTACGCACGAAGTCGCCGGCGAGCCTCCGAAAACCAACGGCTGTGCTTGTCTTCCTTCAAGGCTTCCTTCGGGTTCCACTGCTTACTCTCCTTCACTCACATAGATGCTGGCACTGATGCACGCTTGGGTTGCTCGTCGTCTTTGAGTCGCCGCTGATCCTGCGAGGCTGTCCATGACGACCATCGATCCACCATGGCATCCTCGCCCGCTTTTGTCCACCAGTTTCCTTTTTCTGCTTTTTTCTCCTTCTCTTTTTTTTTGCCCGATGAACTCTTCACACTTTGACGAACCTTCCGTCTGTTCGTCCTCTTCCCAGAATAAGCGGAGAGAGCCTGCTCTCGGAGTCTTCGGAAAGTGCCGTCTGTGTGATGATGTATGTGGCCCTCTTTCCTTTTTTTTTTTTTTTTTTTATCTCCCCCCACGATGGCTTGTTTGCCATATTCCACTTCTTAGCTTTTGACGGTGTATTAAGTATTCCACCATCCCTTTATTGCTCTTATTTTATGCACGATGGAATGCTCATGTAGGCAAAAGCAAGCAACTAAGCATCAACTTGGAATGCTCGTGAAGACAAAAGCAAGCAACTAAGCATCAACTTTTGTCGGATCACTATCCCCTTCTTTGTTATTTTTGTTATTATTTTTTTCTTTGGTCAAAATGGTTCTTTAGCTTGGCCAAGGTCACCAAAATTGATTTTTTTAATTTTATGATTTTTTTTGTATTTTTAATTAATTTTTTTAAAAATAAAAATCACAATAATAGATGGTAAAAAATGAGGTGTCAACAGTGGCCTCACCAGGACATCTGCCCTTGCCTTGGTCGGTTGGTGGTACTCGGCGAAGGTCACCGAGGACTCGTCTGCCTTGGGAAAAAACCATGAAAGAACAAAAAAAAAATATGAAAAATTACACTTGTACATTATTATATTTGAAAAAATGGATCGTCGGTGCCGCATAAGCTTTTCCGACCACCACCTCAGCTTTTCCGGTCACTACGTAAGCGATGTCACTTAAATGATCCATTTTTGAAAGTTATGGTACTCAAGTGAGCGAAAAAAAAAGTTGTGGCAATCAAGTTATCGCCTACAAAAGTTATGGCATTTGTACTATTTGTTGACACCTAAATTTTGATTTTTAGAAATTCATTTATTCATAAAATGAGAGTTAAACATAATTCTCACAAAAAATAAATTCTCATGTATAGCATATTCAGTTTTATGTCATGCATTGGCATTCAATCGTGGGCGAGATGATCAAGCTTAATTTAACAGACGGCTAAACCATATTTGATTTGGAATTTTGGACCACAAAGAGGGATGACCGAATTTCACGTGACATGGGCTCAATTCAAATTCAATTCGATCCATTTTTAATTCTTTTAAGTAAAAAGCTTTTAATTAATTATCTATTTAATTAATTAAAGCCCGATTATGCCCTAAATTCGCGCAGACAAGCCCGTTAAATGGAGAATTTCGGCCAAGCCTTTGTCCCCCTATAGTGGCCAAATTTTTGGATATCCTAGCCCAATAGGATTCCTCAAAAGTCAGAAATTGCAATCCAACGGTTGATATCTCGTCTGAAATCTTTAGAATCAATTGTTAGGATTGAATCTTGAAGCATAGACCTAATATCCTCTATATATACATCACATGCACTTAGGAGGGGGGAATTCTGCACTCATTCTTCCACACTCTCTCTCTCCCTCGCGCCTCTCACGGATCTTCTTCCTCTCCGTCTCTCTCTCGGCCTCACATTCTCGTTCACTCGCCGATCACTGCTACCGCCGTGCCTCAGCCTCTTCCTGTTGCACGTTACCGCTCTTGCCCAAAGAACCTTCGCCGCCCCTGCTTTGCCGCCGTTGTTCTGTTCGGTCGCCTCTGCCTTGCCTTTATCCCATCACGTCGTTGCCATCGTTTCTCCAGTTCCACTGTCAAAAGCCGCCTTCCCTGCCGAGAACCATCACGCCGCTGTTCTCACTGCTCTGCTTTTGTTCAGCACGATTCCTGCTCGTTTAACTCCTCGGTACCGCTACTGCTCGACCGCACGAGGACGGCCGTTGCTTTGCTCCAGCTCCCATCGCCGCCTCTGTTCTGTCCCTGCGCGAACTAGCTCGTTTTTTTCCCTCTACAAGTCAAGGTAACACTCATACACTTTGAGGATTAGTTCAAGCATGCTTGCTGAGTGTTTCGTTGCGTTTTGTTTGCTGTTTTGGCATTATCAATATGTTGTATTCTATCCGAAGTAGAGTTATTTTCGCATGATTTTGATGCAAACATTAAGCAAAGTGCAGATTTTTCTTAAATTCAAAGGACAACTTTTCTAATCTAAGACATCAAAGCTTAATTCTGTCACAAATCTTGGATTTAGTCGATCAGACCTATCGCCGTTTAGGTCCGATTTGCTATCCCAAAAAACCAATTTTTAATCTACAATGTCGAAATTTTCCAAAAAAAATAAAAATAAAAGGGGATGATGTCGTGATCTGTCAATTGCCATGAATATTTTGATGAATGTGTTAGCTTGATTTGAATTTGCTATATTCTGAAAATTCCCGAAGATTCTAGGAAGATATGGTTTCCTAGAAATCCTATCTAATTGAATTTTTAGGAAGATAAGGTTTCTTAAAATCCTTATCTCATTAAATTTTAGGCAAATAAATTGAGATAATAAGATCCTTAAGATATCCTTATAATGGACGAAAAAAAAGGGAAAGGAGCAAAGATTTCATTCACGTATATCTTATCATGTTTGCATATCTTGTGTAGTTTAGGATAGCATATATTCAATCTTATGCATATATAGTTTTATTTTGCATATAACACGTTAATTAGGATGGCCTTTTAATTCAGTTTTTCGTAAATTCGAAAATGCATAAAAATACCAAAAAATAATGTCATTCGCATTGCATATTACATAATTGCATGTCACATTTTCCATGTCATCCATATTCGCCAAGTCATTATGCCATGTCATGCATTTTGCCATGTTATCTTGTCACGTCATCCACGCATAGTTGCCATGTCATCCTTTTATGTCATTGCATTTCACATGTCATATAGTTAATTTGCATTAGCATTGCATTAATAAAAAAAACTAAAAAAATCAAGTCACACAAACCAAATCAAAAGATATCTTCATGAAATCGATACCGAAAGGGCATTAGTTTTAATCAAACTAGTGTAATCAAGTTCCCAAATCCACAATCGTTGGTTCATAGAAGTAAAATAGTTCTCCCGTTGTTTTACTTAGGTTCCTAATCAACCTACCAAAAAATAATTAGTGGCAACTCCTGAATTAAAACAAATCATTTCATCTAAGTTGCGAATTGGTAGGGTTTGGGAGAGCCTGTATTAGGTTAGTTAATTTGATTAACCTATTAATCCATTAGCCTAATTTTAGGTCGTGACACTATTCTTACCCCAACAAAGATTTCCTCATTCTAGACTGGTCTTGGATACCAAGCTTTTCAAAATAGGAAAATTGTTTTATACGGTCATAGAGCTTCTCATGTATTATTACTCACTCGGAACTTTTGTGGTAAATATGAAAATTGCATATAGTAGCTACTTGAGAAATGTTGTTTTGACGAGAAGAAAAGGTGCAGGGTGCCTAAAGGTACATTGTCGACTGACTCTCAAGGACCCAATGCGGCTTGTGTATGAAGAAGAAATGCGTAAATGTGGTCTTTGTAGGTATGTCTTCGGAGCAATTCTAAAATGCACGAATGGTACCTTGAAAGCGGTTGCTCAGGACATATGAATGATAAATGCAAGTTTAGTTAACTCTTTCAAGTTCAAGAAATGAATGGAGGATATGCGTATTATGGTGGCAACTCAAAAGGAGTCATTAGTATTGGCAATTTTTAGCAAAGAAGAAACTTCAAGGAATTACCAATTCAGTCTTAGATTTATTGCACATATATGAATTTAGTCTTAAAACTTTTCAATTTTGCCAATGTAATCCTAAAATTTGCGTGAAATTTTAATGTAGTCTATCTGGTCAATTGCTGCCTAAAATCGCTGATGTAGCGGTTCATGTAAGACGTCATTTCAAGTAAAATTATCCACATTATCATGCCACATAGGACAGGTGGCGGTGACTGAAAGTTGCATCAACAATTTCCAGCGGCAATTATCGAATTGACTATATTGGAATTTTGCATATAAGTTTAGGATTGCATTGGTAAAATTTCATCAAGAAAGTTCTTTTCTTGTGTTTTCCTTGTCAATATGTTTATTTGAAGAGAATGCAACTTATTTGTAAATGTTGGCTCCAATGTATATCGACTTTGGATAAGGCTTCAAGTGTGGTGGATTGGCCATAAGAGTGGAGTAGGCATCGATTTGAGCCGAGCCACAATATATTGGCTGATCATTCCTAAAGGACTATGGGACTTACGGTGTGCGTCCATGCGGGCAATCACACCCGCCCCCTAGAGATAACTGCAAGCAGTTATCTGACGTGAAGAATCACGTCTGTTCAACAGACGTTAAAATAGAACGTCTCCCTCCTTTCTTCTTTGATCTGATTGTAAGTCACAAAAAGAAAACGAACGACAGAAAGTCTCACTCCCTCTCCCGACATTGTATCGCATCGAAGGCGACAAAAGACTCTCGAGACTGCGAAGGTGACACTTAGTCTGTGGATAGTGGGTACGGTTCCTCGTGTAATCGTTCTCCGATCAGTGATCCAAGTATGTTAATTCTGGGCTTTAATCAAGAGTTTTTCGCATGTATTTCGTATACGGATTAGGAATTAGTTTCCAACATTGGTATTAGAGCACTGGTTCTTGTTTCCTGAATTCGCGTTTTTTAATCGACAAATTTTTAACGAGAAAAATCGGGACCCGAGCGTACTGTTCATCGGCGACAGATTCTGTTCTGGCCATCGAAAATTTATTTTGAACACATCATTGGAACGGGCTCGGTGAGACGAGAATTTGGAGTGGTCGCCCGTCCCGAGGTGACGCCGAACGGCGCTGTACGGGCGACACGCGCCGCCACGGGATAGGGTTCCCGGGGAAGCGGCGAAGCGACGCTATTTTGTACACTTTCGCTCGGTGAAAGTGAAAAATAAACATACCATCCGAATCGTCTTGTCAATACGAACATTTTGTGGGGCGGAACGCCACCAACGGACGCTAGACGACGCCGCACGCGCCGACACGCGCCGCTGGGGCGCTCTGCGCGTGGGCCTCACCCGTCCACGTGCGTCGCGCGTGCTAGAACCGCTGAAACGGTGCTGACGTGGTGCTTGCGTGGCAGCTGACGTGGCAGACACGTGTCCGATGACGTGGCGGGTCGACCCGACTCGAAATCCTACCCGGTTTGACCCATGACCCGACCCGGGTCAACGGTCATCCGTTGACCGTTCAACGCTGACCGTTGACCGGGCTGACTCGCGCGTGCCCTGCGCGTGAGGCGCATGAAGCCCACGTGCAGAGGCTTCTAGGGGCACGTGAGGGCTCGTGTGGAGTCCGATTGAGGTGATTTTGATGCCGATGTGTCCGTATTGAAATTTCCTACAATGTGGTATACTTGTTTTACCATTTTTATGCACTATGGATTATGTGTAATCCCTTTTATTGTTTTGCATTCGTTGCAGGAACTATGGAACAGAGTGCAGTGCGAATCGCAATATTCCCATGGACAGACAAGGAACATGAGAGACTCCTTAAGCTGAGGAATGAGTTGGCACTTTATCGATGGGATGGCAGAGTTGACATGATGACTCACATCATAATGATGAACAAAATGATATTAGAAATCATTTGTAATGGTTTTGTCATGCCAGACTATCCGATGGTTGTTGCCTTAAAAACTACTCTTCTTGATTGGCATGAGGTCTTGGACCACTTGTGGAAAAATGCCTACTACTTTTCTTATAAGGACCTTGGAATAAGATTCCTGATAGAGTTCTTAGAGGTCGGAGCAAGGAAGACATCGACCCTTGCTATGAATGGGTCTTGGCGTAGGCAAAATGCGCCTTGGCGAAGAGATTTGTTCCCTTGGCTGAGACCAGAGAGTTTCCCAAGAGCCACTATAGGGACGCCTTCTCGAGTCAAGAAGTTCCCTAAAGAGTTCATTGAATCTTTTCCCGTTCTTGGCATACATTATGTCACATGATGTTGTTGTATTGGATTTTTGCATCTTATTGATCTATGTTTATAGATGTAAATACTATCTTTCATGTTAAATGAAATTTTTAGCTGTGAAATTTTTTTATGTAATGTAATACCTTGGTGGTTTATGGATAAGTGGGGAGTTCTAAAAGGTTTTAGTGACTTCATGAACTCAATTTTACATAAAAGATTGTATCAATGGTAATTTCAAGCGAGAATTCTCAGACGATGATTGGGAACATAGTGAACTTTCGACTTTGAGACCTTGTGTGAAATTATTCATTAATATAATTAGTTAGTGTAAAATAGATGCATAAATGTATAGGCATCAATAATTGAATGAGTACATGTCTATTGAACTTTGTGTTCAGAAACAACAGTTTGAGCTTATAGTTAAGCTTAATTGAGGATAGAATTAAGATGGCTAAATTATGAAAATTGGAATAGGAACCAATATGTGTTAAAAGAGCAAGATGCACTATGAGCTCTTGACCTAGTTATGGAAGAAACTGAAGATAAGATTACTGCATTGTTAAGAAAGTACAAAGAGATACTTGCAACGAGAAACAAGTTGAACTCTGTTGCTCACATTATGTTGCTGAAGCATGGAAATATTTTTATTCCCGAGTTCAGGCATTTTTTTGTAGATGCTAAAGTCAAATGGAAGGCGTTAACAAAACTTAATTTGATGAGACATTAGTCTCCAATTTGAAACAGATCACTTTAAGGTTTGATACGTATATGATGCATTGTGGGCATAATATTAAATGACCTATGTGGCATATATCAAACAAATAAGTGAACTGTAAGATGTAGACTCCGTTTTGACTGATGAATAGCAAGTGCAAGCAGTAGTCTGTTCTTTATTTCATAGCTATGTGCATATGAAAATCCACTAGATCCACATTATGAGTAAAGACTTTTAAGGATATTATGCGACGCCTTAAACTAAAGATGGATTGCCTTATGGTGGCAAAACCTAAAATCGACATTTGTAATGTTGATTTTAGTTTCCAATGAGTTTTGTGCTCTAGAGATAAGCATCTAGGTGGAGTTAAGTAGTGGAAAGAACAATTCATGATAGAAATTGAAGTTTAACCGACATAAGAAAGGAAAACGTCCTTTCAAGGAAAAAATTCTAAAAATGAAATGTTTTCACTATGGAAATAAAAGTCATTCTATTCATGATTGTGGTAAGTTAAAGAAGTTAGAAACCCTTGAACACTTAAAAGTGTTACTTATGTCTACAGTTCAGTCTTTGAGGCTGAATCTCATCCTTAGTGGATTGTAGACTTAGGGGCCACAAATCATGTAACTAAAGGATATAAATGCCTTAGTAGAATTTCAACGAGTTTCACATGGAGCAAAGTGAGTAAACGTGGGAAATAATTTCTTAGTGAAAGTTAAAAGAATTGGTATTAGCCAAATTGAATATGCGTAATGGTCGCATTTTATTCCTACATAAAATGTTATATGCTCCAAAACTCGACGAAATTTATTTTCTGTATTTAATTGGGTTAAACTTGATTTCAGTTGAACTTTCATAACGATGATATTGACTTGCTATAGGTAACAAGTTATTATGGTTCTGAATGGTTTCATTGTGCCGATTGTTGAGTACAGTGATGAAATGTTATTCCTAATTTTTCATCTTTGTGATGATAAGAATATGTGGCATGCTAAATTTGGTCATATTGGCCAATAGTAGATATTTTAATAAGCCAAATAGGGTTTATTGGACAATATTGAAAATATCGTCTATTTATGAGCATTGTCTAGTAGGAAAAACAATGAGGAAACCATTTAGAAAAAGGAACAAGAGCTGAGTTTCCTTTGTTGATATTCATTCAGACATATGTGGTTCAGTGAATGTGATAGCAAGGCATGAGACTGTTTGTTTCATCACATTTGTATAATTACACTCGATTCGGGTTTATTGTTTTATGATTTTTCATAAATTTGAGGCATAAGTTGCTTTGATAAATTTTATTTGAAATCCGATCGAGGTTGAGAAAATCTATCTGATCAGTTCGGATGTTTATGTGATGAAAAGGAATAGAATAATAGTTGCTATTCCATCAATTTCTCTGAATAATGGAGTTGCAGAGAGAAGAAACAGATCATAATAAATATGATTAAGTCTATGATAGCACAATATCGTCTTTTGTGGTGATATTTTTGTTGATGGCTATCTAGATACTTAATTGTGTGCCTTATAAATCAGTTACCACTACTTCATATGAGTTGTGGACAGGTCGAAAATGAGATTTGAGTTTTCTCAAACATTGATATGCTTTCTATGCACACGCGTTCTCCCACAAGTTTGGGAAATTGGGCCATAGAGGCAAAAGTATCTTCGTAAAATACTAAGAGCACTCGAAAGGGTAAGTGCTATGTGTGAGCAAGAAAGTGGGGAGTGTAACTGAATTTGAATCACGAGATGTCACATTCTTAGTGAATGAATTTCTGAAAAAGGGTGAGATACTTAAAAACTATTCTCTGTTTGAATTTTAGGAAAGTGACAATGATTGCTTATGGACATCTTATCCAAGTGGAAGCAATACGAGAAGTGGAGAATTTATTTCGAATTAGTCTCAATTGCAATCACTTGATGTGTAAAAGGTGTCGTCATTGTTTGATCCGAGTGGGAGCGTAATGGAGATTGATGTACTAAGTGTACGATCTCAATGATGTACTACGTGTACAATCTCCAATCTGGCGAACAAGTCATAAGAAGCTTTATAAGCTTTCATAGTTGCTCCATAATAAGAGAATAAGTCAAGGAGTATAAAATGAGGCTTCGTTTTGCCGTTTTGCCCTGATAAGGGAAAGTGGATACAAGTAATGGAAAAAGAGATGGAGTTAATGAGATCAAACTTTGAATGGACGCAAAGCCATTATAAAGCTGATGGCTTGTTTGAGCAATTTTAGGCTGGCCATATGGTGAATCGTAATAACCATTTCACCTTATTTTGGTAATAATGATTAGTATGGATCTAGAATTACATCAAGGATGTAAGGACTGCGATTCTCAATGGAGAATTAATGAAAGAAACCTATGTGGTACAACCTGCAGGAGTTGTGAATGAAGGCCAAGAATATGGCCCTGAGCAGTCTTTGAGAAATTGATATATACGTTTTTTCATGATGTCTTAGTGGCATATGATTTTGTAACAATTGATAAATGCCAATGTGTATATATCAAAAGATCCTAAAATCAATTTGTGATTTTATCATTATATGTTGATGATATACTCTTATTACAAATGGTAAAGGTTTGAGCCGAAATATGTGTCCTGAGACTCCATAAGGAGATAAAGAAATGGAAAGTGACCCATATGCTAGTGCTGTTAGTAGCTCAATGTACGCTGTGATATGTTCGAGACCCGATATTTGTTATTCAGTTGGAATGGTAAGAAGGTACCAATCCAATAGAGGTCAAGTGTACTGAATTGCCGTCAATAGAATTCTGAGATATGTGAAAGTACTGCTGATCAATTTATTGATATTCAAGGTAGAGATCTGCACCTTGAAAGAATATTGATATTGATTGAGGGGGAGATATATAGATGAGAGGAATTTTACCTCTGGATTTGCGTTCTTACTGAGTAATGGCGTCATATCATGGAAAAGTAAGAAGCAAATGTGTATAACCTTATCCACGATGGAAGATGTTCTCGTGGTGTTATCAGCAGTAGTATAAAATGGTCTTTGACTTGAGAGATGTTTGGATCAATAAAGTATTGCTAAGAATGCTACAAGTCCAATTATTAGTTAATTGTGATAGTTAAGTAGCAAGAGCTTACACTGAGGATCCATTGCAAGACTAAATGTATTGACTCGGAATATGATGTTGTGGAAGACATATTTGTATGAAAAGATGTGAACATATAGTGCATCTACGCATAGAATGAAAGCAAATCCTACGATGAAATGAATTTCTAGAGATGTCTTGACCTGGTCATTTGTTGACAGAAAGATTAGTTCTTTGAATTAGAATTTCTAGAATGGCGTAGAAATTAGAGTATTGGATGCTTATGTTCCCCAAAGTTCACAGTTAATGAATTAATGATATTTGTTATCATTACTGATGCCTATGACAATTAATGCTTTAATGGTATTTGTTATCATTATTATTGTCTATGATTTTGTGTAACATTTATGCATATTAATGTTCAGTACATTAGTTTGAGAAGGTATGTCAGACAGATGAGATATTAGCCCACTCACACGAATAATCGCCTCTATTCACTGCGTAATGAATAGAAATGAGGCAAATTTAAGCTTATTATCTATGTGATAATTGAGAGCTGAAGCTTAAAATATTTATGCCGCCTTAACAAAATGTTAAGATGATGACTTATTATTTAAAATGTCCAAAAATGAAATAAAGAGATTTTTTTATTATTATTAGTCCTCCCACGTATTTCACTTTATCTGTCTTTATTGCTAGATGAGAGTTCTGATGGAAACTCTTGGTTGGAGTTGTTACGTGAACTCTGATTAGACATTGAGTATGTCTAAGTGATCATCTGTACGGTATTAAAATAGAAAGACATACGCTCCATGGGGAAGGAGAAAATACCGTAATACGTACTTCATATTACGTATGCATTGTCGACCAAAGAGAGTTGGCAAAAGTTATGATCTCAACTTTTTCTATGCCGTGTGAGACTCTCGAGGATAAAAATTCCTCATTTGGTGCCCTTATGACTCTTGGTTATTCTCAAGATTTCTATTTAGTGTTCGCTATCTTAGTGTCGCGACCCGTCCGAAAGCGGACGCGGCTAATGGATTACCGATCGCGGGCCTTACCTCCGCACTGGAGTGCGGATCGCGGGCTTTGGATCGGCGCAGGCCCTCCCAGGCCCATACCAAATCGCGGCGGGAGTATTTTTTAAAGGATTCGACGATAAGAGTCGATCGCTCTCGACCTTCAGTGTGGTCGTGGTGGCATGTGCAAATTGTGCATGCATTTGGAGTCGCCACCGGTCTTTCTTGGAGGGTAGACCGGAAACCTTACTGACCGATTGGGAGAGATCGATCAGTTCTGCGGAACCAGAGATTTTAGGTTCGGGGACTTGGTTACGTCGGTGTCATTACCAACGCCCTTTCGGTACCTAACGCGAGTGATTTTCCTAGCTAAGAATTCATGCAGATTGAAAGACTAGTCCTATCAAATCACCATCAATATAATGAAAGCGTAAGTCAAGTGCATAAATAAACCATGTCAATGCACATCAATTTCGATCATTGGCCTCCTAGTATAGCCATAAGGGCTTAGGGAAGATGTGATTTAGGACTAGGAATAAAATGGGAAGATTCGGGGACAATTAGCCCGAAGGGCAAAATTGTCATTTTTGGAAGGTTTGGATACCGAATTACCCAAAATATTCCATGGCCAGTTGATTGTGGCCATTTCCCATTTTTGAGAATTTTTTTTTTAAGATTTTAATAATTATTATTATTACTTAAAAGAGCCGTGTCCGGGTCAGATTCCCGGGCCTGAGTCAGGCCCGTCGGGCCTTGATCAGGTCCGGGTGAGAGGATTCGAATCGGGCCCCAATGACAACCAACCCATCAACTCTTCCCTTGACTCCACCGCAAGCCCAACTCCAGCTTAAAATACAATAAGCCCAACAACCGAACCCGCCTCCTCAGACTTCTCAGGCCGCCTAAATCAATCCATTTGAGCCCAAACAAACCAACAAAAACGTGGAACAGCCCCTACACTGTTCATCGTCTTCTCCATGCATGCAAAAGGAAGAGCCGACGCCTGCAACCATGACCGAGCCTTCGCCTCCCGTGAGACGCGCTCGGCGCCACCGTCGGAGTGCCAACCATCCCCATGCCTTGCTCACTGGTTACCCCTTCACAAGACCCAGCGACGCCACTCCTTCGGACGTCCAAAACTCCGCTCGCCACGCCCAACGTAACGCCAAGTTCCGCTCGCCAGGCTGAGTCGGCTTCCGTCAACGAAATAGCGATGCCCAGATCTGCCACACGCTGCGGCCTCTGGCTCGGCCTCTATCGCTGGTCTCGCAGCCCAGTCGGCTCACCATCGGCTTCACGAGTCGCAGAGCAAACGAACTGGTGGCCTCCGTAAAATGCTCGAACTAGTCTGACCTTACTGGGGAATGCCCGCCCGTCGGTGACCTTCACCAGCAACCTCCCGAACACTAGGCTGGCACCATGGTCGATGGACCGTCGAACCCACCTCATCCAAGCTAGTCGCGCAACCACATGGCTCGAGCCTCCTCATGCCCCAGGACCCGCAGGACTTCGGACTTCGAACGACTCTAACGCTTCACTTAATCTTTGAGGGACCGACGACCAACCAGACGAGTTCAACCGAGGCTTAAGTTCATCAGCCCCCTCCCCCAAACTCGCAAGATTGAGCTTCACAGACAGCTGCTCGCTCAAAAGGATCGCCCACCGTTCAACACCGAGCAAAAGTAGAGGACGAATGACTAAAACTAACGGGTGTACATGATCTACGAGCTAAGAAAAAGGGCGGGAGCTTTGAGAACAAAAGGTAAGGGCGAACCGGCGAAACACAGCAAGACCATAGGGGCCAAAACGCACACCTAAGGCTTGCTGGTCCGAGAAAATGAAGTTCGGGCCGACGAGCTACGACCAAAACAGGATAACCGAGCCTAAAAGAGGAAGCTAACCTTTACGCACGAAGTCGCCGACGAGCCTCCGGAAACCAACGGCTATGCTTGTCTTCCCTCAGGGCTCTCGGGTTCCACTGCTTGCTCCCCTTCACTCATAGACGCTGGCGCTGATAAGCTTGGGTTGTTCGTTATCCTTGCGTCGCTGCTCTGGGATGTCGCTCATTGGCACCGCATGGACTGGCAATGCAGGTGGGATGTCATGGCAACGATCAACTCCGGTTCTTGGTGTGTCAATGATGATGAGTCTCAATTCTTAGCAGAGGAGATTGCTGGTGGACTCTCCAAGTTTTTTTTGTGATGTCGTGCAGGCTCCAAATCCCAAGAGGAAGACCATGCCCCTTTTTTTTTACCTTCCCACATGATCCAGCGCGGCGCCACGAGAGATTGGAATTGACGAGCCCGAAGATCCCAAAAAAAATCGTCCCCGAAGGACAGTGGCTTTAACCCTTTTTTTAGGCCTTCAACTTTCACCAACATTCTCTCTAATTGCATGCCCGAATATCCTCTGTCCTCTCCCTTTCTTTTTTGTTTAATCCTTCTTTTCTATTGCATGGTGGAGGACAGACTCCTGCTGTCCTCTACTTTTTTCCCCTTTTTTTATTTATTTATTATACTCTTGCTTTTTTTGTTTGAGGCGCCGCTCCCCCACCTTTGCTCCATGGATCCACTCCCTCCTCATTTATTTTTTTTATTTTTTTAAAAATGATCTAATCCCCTCACGAAGGAGAGAAACAATGAGCGTTTATTGCATGTGGTGATCGACGTCAAGATTATAGAATCTACAAATCAAAAGACTCGATTGGCATTTTTTGGCTCGGTTTGGGTTTATGTGTGGAACGTAGTGACCCAAGCCGAATTTTCAAAGTTTACAGCGACAAGCTTGAAGAGAGAATTTTTTTTAAAAAAATTATTGACTGTTTTTGTGTATTTTTCTGACCACGAATGGTATTTTTCTGATTTTTTTGGGTATTTTTGTAATTAAATAAATTCGAAAAATATTATAAAATACCAAAAAAAATATTTATTATTTTTTTTTATTCAAAATTGGTCCCCGAGGCTAGGCCAAGGCTTCTAAAGTTGATTTTGTGATTTTATGACCCCTTTTTTTATATTTTTAATTAATTAATTAATTAATTTTTTTTTTAAAAAAAAGTAAAAATCACAATAATAGATTGGTAAAAAATCAGGTGTCAACACTTAGGGTGTTGCCTATGGTCATGAAATTGATTCGATCTAAAGGGACACTTCTAGAAAAGCGAGCTGGACTGAGATTGGAGGTCTAATAGAAGGGGAAGATCGATTTCGAGTTTTTTGAGTCACATAATAGATTTATGTTCACAGCCCGGCCGGTTATGATTATTTTGTGTGATCATAATTGTGAATATAACATATCATGCTGAAATGAGATCCAGAGAGAGATATGTATGTGACTGATCGATCTATGGTACAAGCATATGGAAATATACTTTTGATTATGTCCATTTGAGCTGTCATATACTCCCAACGGATGTGTGACAACGGGCTCTCAGTGTTTGCTGGTCGCACGGATTATTTGTCAATATGAACTTTACAGATATAAAGAGAGTTATGCTTGGTCCTTTGTGGACGAGTGAGAGTTGTTGGTCCTTCGTGGACATGTGTAAACTGTTTGCCTTACATGGACGGGTGGGAGATGAAGGACTATGGGACTTACGGTATGCGCCCATGCGGGCAATCACACCCGCCCCCTAGAGATAACTGCAAGCAGTTATCTGACGTGAAGAATCACGTCTGTTCAACAGACGTTAAAATAGAACGTCTCCCTCCTTTCTTCTTTGATCCGACTGTAAGTCACAAAAAGAAAATGAACGACAGAAAGTCTCACTCCCTCTCTCGACATTGTATCGCATCGAAGGCGACAAAAGACTCTCGAGACTGCGAAGGCGACACTTAATCTGTGGACAGTGGGTACGGTTCCTCGTGTAATCGTTCTCCGATAAGTGATCCAAGTAAGTTAATTCTGGGCTTTAATCAAGAGTTTTTCGCATGTATTTCGTATATAGATTAGGAATTAATTTCCAACAATTCCTATCTCCCCACTCCTTAATTTACATATCTTTTGTGTTTCACAAATTTATATATGTGTGTAAACACTCGATATTATGTTGCATATTCTACATGTTTGGGCAAAAAATTGATACATCCCACGAATGGAATTCTCACTATCAACAACGCGTTTTTAAGGGGATTAAAAAATAATGTTGGCAAAAAGCGATATGCATTCGTACTAGAAAGATGTTAACCCAAATCGACGTGCATCAAGACCATCGAATTTCAGATAATTGGAGAGCGATCAAAAGCTTCGGCCTCTTTAATGTTCTTCAAAAGAAGATTGTCCATGTGTGTCCACTTTGCTTGAAGTTCTCCTGTTTTGCGGGCAATTGCTCGATGCCATCCATGTTACTTCCACTTCTCACCAACTTCTTTGCAAATAACTTCTTGCATCGCATGCCTTCCCCTCGTCTTCTTGCGAACCCATTTCTTGTGAACCCATCTTGGTTTTAATTTTTTAATTTTTTTTTCTCTTCATGCCCAATACTTCTCGAATAGGTCAAGGCTATGACTCGTCTTCATCATCCCACATTGCAAAGTCATAGCGTGGTTGAGTGGACAGGCTTAAAATACTTTTGACGGGAAAAAAATACACGTGTAAGTTGGCTACTAATGCAATTATATTCGATCATTCTTCCAGCATAGTGTTTTCAATATATAAAAAAGTAAAAAGAACTTTGCTAGCATAAAAGTTTTTTTGATAACTATGAAAATAACAGTATGTTGTTGTTATTTATTTTTTATTCTTCACAATATGTTGTCAATCTCACGGTAACGATCATGTAAGCATACTACATATAAGAAATATCAAAAGATAATTCTAAGTTAATAAATGCAATATAGAAGTTTTATCTAATCTTTCCCAATAACCCCACTAATGTTCAGTTTTTTGCAGCCCCATCAGGCTTTTCCTATGCACCGGTTGGGCCACTTTCTTCTTGATCCGTAGGACTTGGGCCATTTTTCCGAAGTGCAATATCCTCCATAGCTCTTGAGGCGACCGTTTTTCATGGACTAAAGCCGGTTCTGGTGGCTTCTCCTGTAAACCTGCTTCTCTTGAAATCTCTTCCTTCGAATTTTTGTTCGGCACCTTGTCGCGACCTAAAAAATTATTGATTTAGGCTAATGGATTATTAGGTTAATTTGAATGACTAACCTGATACGGACTCTCCCAAGCCCTACCAAATCGCAACTTAAATTAATCAGAATGATTTAGAATTTGGAGTCGCCACTAATCATTTTTGGTAGGTTGATTAGAAACCTAAGTAAGACAGCGGGAGGACTATTTTACTTCTACGAACCAGAGATTGTGAATTCGGGGACTTGATTACACTAGTTAATTAAAACTAATGCCCTTTCAGTACCTTAATTCCATATGAGATGTCTTAAATTGACGACTCGGATTGAATCAATTTAAAGCTCGAATGAGGTGTTTCTCTTTTTGGGATTTTCGCTTTTTATAATGCAATGCATGTATGACATGGATACAATGACGTGAAACTATCTAAATGACGGGGATGAATGCGATGTTAGCATGAATGACATGGATGTAATGAAAGAAACAAACACGAATGCAATGACATGAATATATGACCAAATAAAGGTGTGTAGTGCAAGACACACAAAGTTATGGTCGTGTTTCCCTATATGCAAGATTTAATTAATTGATTAAGGCATGCGGAAAGAATGACAACACAAGACAATTCGATGGGACAAAATGCAATTAACTAAACTAATCATGCAAGGACCACATATAACATGCGAAAAATTAGACTAAGTGGCATGCAATTTCTAATTCAAGAAAATCAACCAAGCAATTAGACTCACCTAACATGAATACCCTAAACATGAGACTAATGACGTGTAAAATGACATAGCAAAATGACATGGCATGATAACGTGGCAAGGATGCATGATGTGGCATAATGACGTGGCAAGGATGCGTGACGTGACTTGGCATAATGATGTGGTAAAAATGCATGACATGACATAATGACATGGCAAGGATGCATGATGTGGGAAAACACAGTAATGCAAGCTAAATTATATGATATGTAATGCAAGTGATTTTTTTTTTTTTGTATTTTTTTTTTCGGTTATTTTCAGCAATGCATGAAATATGATTTAGAAAAAATATACTAGGGGATTTTGAAAATATGGAATATATGAGGTGATATTCGAAACTATGAGATGCAAGATATGCAAAGGATGTGATATGCATGAGCTATGACAAGATATACGTGGATATGACCTGCTCCCTTTCCTTTTGGAATTTTCGGTCATGTTGAGAATTTCCTTAGAGATTTTGTTATCTTGGCTTGACTGCCTAAAGTTTTATGAGACAAGGCTTCTAAGAGACCTCATCTTCCTAAAAAAATTAATTAGACAGTATTTTTAGGGAACCATATCTTACTAAAGTCTTTTAGGAATTTTCGGAGCATGACAAAATCAAGTCAAAAAGCTAATCCATCCACATAGAAAAGGAAAGACAATCGAGACCATATCTCCCTTTATTATCTCTTTCTTAAAAAATTCAGCTTTGCAATTTTAAGATTGATTTTCTGAAGATAACGAATCGGACCTAAGCGGCGATAGGTCGAATTGAATAAATCCAAATTTACTTAGCAAAAATTTGTTTTTGACAATTAGATCACAAAAAGGCCATCCATTGGATTTCCGAAAAATTTAGTTTCGCTTAACACCGGCGTCAAAAACATGCGAGAAAGGATTTATTTCGAATAAAAAATCAACATGCCAATAATGTCGAAACAACGAGCAAACAACATCCAATCGCTCTAGGAATATACTTGAGTCAACCTTCGAAAGCATGAGGGAATTACCTTAATCCGCAGGGCTTTAAACGGGGCTGATTTGCACGGGAACTTTGCTTGGACAGCAGCAAACAAAGGAGGCACAGAAACGAGCAGGAGTGGTCACCAGACGATCTTCGGCGGGTGAAGGAGCGGTTTGATGTCTTTCAGCAGTCCACGAGCGTCGATGAAGAGTCGTTAAACGTGGATTGAGTGCTTGAACTTTAACGCCACCAAAAACTGTAAGGGACCTGTAAAAACGCTAGAAGATGCTTTCCCGACCTTCACGCATGGACTCCTGGTCTCTTCCTCACGATTTGGTGAATGGCACCAAGGTCAAGATCAATTGGACTCTCTAAATTGGGTGAGGAAAAACAGCAGCACGCACCATCAAGGGAAATTCTCTCTGCTTTCTTTTTTGATGAAACCTCCCAATGTCACCCTTTCCTCTCTCAAGCTCACGTGTGGTCTGCTTTTTTTTAATGAGAAGTCCCTTTCTCTCAGTCCCTCATAGGTCTCTTTTATAGGCCACCAACTTCAGAATCAAACAAAAGATTCTGTTTCCTTTTGTGTGGGTTTTCTTTCTACTCAAGCTCGTGAAGATATCTTGGAATATTTTCTCAAAACACTTGCCTCTTTTGCTAACCATATCCTCTCTTGTGCGAATACACGTGCATATATATTTATTTATTTCTTCTTTTGTCCTTGTTTAAAACTAATCTTGCGCGCAAATATTAAATGAGGGCTATCATTAATCAAACTAATTTTCCACCTTGGCCCGCAATTTTCGACACCATTAATATCCATGGGTTTTGGCCAAATTTCCATACACCGCAGGCTTAGTCCAACCGATTAAATTGAGTTTAGAATCATCACTTTGAGATCATTCGTCACTAGTCCGACAAAATTGAAGGTGCAATGCAATGGATATCAATAATTAAATATGAAAAATTGCTTGATTTTTTGTTAGAACTAAAAAATTAGCTCTGATTTTTCATGAAGATGACTGACAGAAAATTAAATATGCAATGCATGAGGAGATTATTTTTTGCGAGAATTATGACTAACTCTCATTTTGTGCTTAAATGAATGAATTCAAAATTTAGGTGTCAACACACCTGAGCACGACAAACCTGATAAGAGTGTTAATTTGTGATCAACCACATAGAGTAATGCTGGATCGATTCGAGTCACTGGTTGCCAGGAATCACGGCCTTCAGACCATCCTCTAGCTGCTCGCAAATTATCCAGAATCCCCACATTGCCAAGACTCCTCCCATTGCTCTAGGGCTATAAGCTGGAAATGATTCGAATCATCTCGACCAAAATCGACATTTTCACGGGGATCTTGGTTTGGAATACGCAAGCAACATGTGGTCAGAATTCGCTTGATCATATGGTGTATATAGAGCACTCCCTCTCCCCCTCCTTGCCATTAATGTGTGGTAGGATCTGGACCGTGGCAACCTCTTCTCCTCCTCTTGGTCAAAATGCAAAACAGAAATCTTGTCCTGGGAACTTGTCATCCAGGCGATGTGAAGTCATAAGCAATCACTCCGGCATCTCTCCTATAGGACAAAAAGAGGGAGCCTTTTCCCCCGCAACCTCATGGTCAGTGCCTATGAACTATACACCTAACAAAGAAACAAAAATAAGAGTCTGTCTAAACGTTACATAACCACTTTGTGTGCCCAACGTATATTTTCTTATACCATGTCCCGGCAATCGAAACATTAAAGAACCACCTTGGAGACAAAATCATGCTATTCCAATTGAAAGGATCTTCTCATTAATCCGAAGATCATTTCGATTCCATTAGTAACGAGGATTCCGAACTTACTTCAATTTTGCCCCTCACCCTCCTAGTATATGTATAAAACTCCATCGGATCCTTCATCACGACTTATGTATCTAGGGAAGAGTCGCTTCAAAGTGAATTTTCCCTACATACAACCCGCAATGAATAAGGTATAGGAATATTATGAATAACCCAGTATCGAATACTGGAAATAATATCATACTATTGCTGGATCATTGAAGATGTTATTGTAATTGTATAATTGCTGACTACATAAATATATTCGGTTATCTAACTTTACAGACTAGTTACTACTAGTGGATGTTACCAACTCTTGATATAATTGTAGCTGTAGGTATTTCAGTGTATTAAAATTGTTAGCCATACCATGTAATTACTAATTAAATTAAAGTTCCATGGAAAGTAAAAATTGACTTTTGGAATTGACGAACTCTCGGTGGATTCAAATTTATCTTCTCCTAAAGGGAAATTAATAATAAAACACGAGTAATTAGATTACTAGCTATTTTAAAAGGTATATACCTCCTTTTTTTTCTAAATGAAATGAAACCTCACTTCGACTCCGTTTGTTTCGCAAATTTTGTTTTCCGGAAAGTTATTTTTCAAGGAAATGACAATGTTTTTCGATGTTTGGCTAAACTTGAAAAAGATCCGGAAAATATTTTTTGTCGTTTGGTATGGAAAACGGATTTGATTTTCCTCCATGAACTCCTTTCAATAATTTTTTACTTTTTACTTTTTATTTTTTTATTTTTTTTAAAAATAATTTTTTAAATTATTTATCTTTTTCCTTTTTTATTTTATTTTATTTTATTTTTTCCCTTCTGGTTTCGGTCGGCCGCATGCATAGCTTGAGGATAAAGGTCTGCTATTGGCGGAGGAAGGAGTGGCAACCGGAGGAAGGAGAACAAAAGAAATAAAGAAAAAGAAAAAGAAAAAAACTAAGAAAAAGAGAAAAATTTTAAAAATAAAAATTCTCAAATTTCTAAAAGATAAATAAAAAATGTAAAGAGAGGATAAAAAAAATGTGAAAGAGATGAGGAAGGAACAATAAGGAAAATGCATTCTTCTTCTCAAAATATTTTTTAGACTAGCCTATTTTCCGCGTATCAAATGTCGTAAAATCTAAAAAACGTTTTTTCGAAAAAAAAAATTCTGCAAAATAAACAGAGTTTCATGTAGTTACATCGTTGCCAGTTCAAGGTTACTAAATACTAAATAGACGGAAGTATACTTACTAATACTTTGAGAACTTCTTGTTCAGGTGAAAAGTCAGTAAATTTAATTTTGAAGATAAAAAAAGGGAGCTAAGGCTGTATGTGGTAACGCTTCAGAAAAAGTATTTATGTTCCCAAAGTGACTAGAAACGCATATGGTAAAAAAATATTTCATAGTTCTCCGAGAATACTTTTGAAGCAGAAACAAGAAAAAAAACTTGCTTGTGTGTTCCCAAAACACTTTTTAGAAACAATTGAGAATAATTTTATTTTTTAACACTCTCTTCTCTTTTGTTCTCGCATGATAATTGAATCCAGCTACTTCATGAGAAGCAATGGAAGATTCGAAACATCAAGGAAGAACATAGGCCTCAGATCGTGGCAGAGAGAGTTCAGCCACGAATCGAGCGGAAAGCGGAGATGCAGGGGGCAATCGCAAGAGTTCAGCCACTAATCGAATTCCATCCTCTAGAGAAATCGAACTTTCGTCATCATTCTAGAGGAGCAATCAAGAGAGATGGAGAGCGACGGAGCATCGTGAAGAACCCTACCGCAAAACTAGAGAGACAAAGAACAACAAAAACGAAGAGCATGCTGTCGTTTTTTTTCATACCCAAGAAAACCACATCGTTTATGTTTCATTAATCCAGGTGGACGCCCCATTAGAACCCTTTACTGTCCTTTATCCATGTCAGCCACCACGTAGGATATTTAACGATGATTCTTGACAGAAACATAGCCGAGGGTAAATCTCTCACAAGTCTAGAGTTTTTGGTGACAAGAAAAAAGTTCGAGATAAATGTGTCACAACGGGCATAGTTTGGGATTTTTGATAGTCTTTTCTCATTTAATTAATATAGTAATCCATTAATCTAGAAATTTGATTTTTAGGTCACAACACAGCAGCAACAGCAGCAGCCGCCATAAGAATTAGGTAAAACGAGGCAGGTGTCGGTATGTTTGCTCGGAATTTTGTAAAATGAAGGTGCTGAAGGATGAACCGAGATCTTAAAAGGTAAGCTACTCCTTTGGCTCCCCAGTAAAATACTAGGCTGCGGCTTCCAGGAAAATGGCGTTCGCAACCAATGAGATTTTATTCACCGTTGGATCTTGTCGGTATTATCTTTCTTTTTCGTTATTCTTCAGCTTTGTGGCCAAAGCAGATGAGAGCAATGAGGAAGGAAATTGTAGAGAAGGAGGCGGTGCCCGTTGGGGCTCAACAAGCTCAGCTCGTGATTTGTTGCATGCTAGTATCTTGGGAGCCAAAATTCGCATGATTTTTCGCTATGCCCTTTCATGGCTCGCTTACTAATAGAAACGGCCACTTTAGATCATTATTAACTATTAGATGTTGCATGCTAGTATCTTGGTAGCTAAATTCGAATCTAGGCCGTTTCTATTAGTTATAAAAAAGGAAAAGTCATGATTCAATTGAACAAAGATACAAAAGCTTAATTTGATAGGTGGAAGGAGACCACATGAATATGAAGGACATGTAAGACCCATTGCCAAACGATGTAGGATAACAACTTCGACATAAATATAAAGAACATGTACAATCCATTGTCAAGTGCCTAGAGTTTATGTTATTTTGCCACTAATCTAAACCAATGTTAGATATGAACTTCACTAACGTTAATCGAGTCCGGAATTCAATTTGAGTTGATGACATCTCTTCTTCCTTTTTCTTTGTCTTTGTTGCTTAGTCAAAAGCCCAAGGGGATATATGTATTGAAATATTCATAAAATTGATTTTGTAAGACCATGGAGGAGTTAATGCACCATGGAGTAGTTTCATGAGTGTGTTGGGTTAGTTTCATAAGTGTTATTTTATAAGTGTGTTGGGAGTAGTGTTGGGTTAGTTTCACAAGTATGTTGGAGTAGTGTTGGGTTAGTTTCACAAGTGTGTTGGAGTGGTTTCATATTGTCTTCATAGGAGTGTTTAGTTTTTGCTATAAATACTTGAGTGTGTTGTATTGTAAGAATATAGAGAGAAGCCAAAGCAAGTGTTCTTCAATACAAATTTTCTCCATTCATTTCGTGCCTCGTTTCTTATATCCGAAAGGTCACCCACATTGTGTTTTCGGTTCCAACATTTGGTATCAGAGCTAGAATGGCATCTACTAGTTCCGTTCAAATGCAGCTTCCAAAGTTGAACGGAAAGAATTTCAACAACTGGGCCGTCCAGATGAAGGTTCTGTTCAAATCGCAAGATTTGTGGAATCTGGTTGAAAGTGGCTACAATGAAGTAGCCAATGCCGAAGTATTTGAGGCTTTGAGAAAGGAGGAGAAAGAATCTTTGGTGGAGTCCCGGAAGAAAGATCAGAAAGCATTATATGCGATTTTTCAAGCCGTGGAGGAAACGATATTTGAAAAAGTATCGAGTGCCGAGACCGCGAAAGCTGCCTGGGATATCTTGCAGAAATCCTACAAAGGCGATGAACGTGTCCGGCGGGTGCGGCTTCAAACTCTTCGAGGTGATTTCGAGTCTTTACGCATGAACGACTCGGAATCAATCTCGGTATATTTTGATCGTGTGCAGACCATTGTTAACCAGTTAAGGGTTAATGGCGAAGAACTTCAAGATGTTCGTGTTGTAGAAAAAATCTTGAGGTCGTTGACCGAAAGATTTAACTACGTCGTCGCAGCGATCGAGGAAGGACAAGACGTATCAACTCTCACGTTGGAGCGGTTGATGGGTTCATTATGCTCCCATGAGCAAAGAATGAACCAGAAGTCTACGGGTTCCGTTCCCGAGCAAGCATTGCAAAGCCGGGTCGCTCAACCAAACCGAGGAGGCTATCAAGGCGGTCGAGGTCGTGGAGGAGCCCGAGGTAGAGGTGAGAATTCAAATTTCACCAAAAAATTTAGAACACCTGACAAATCAAAAGTCAAGTGTTTTAAGTGTAATAAATTCGGACATTATAAATCCGAGTGCCATGCAAAGGCGACGTACGTGCCGGCGGAACATGCACATGCCACAGATGCTGAAGAGTACATGGTACTAGCATGTGCGAAGGATGATTCAACTATCGTGGATACCAACACATGGTATCTAGATACTGGGTGTAGCAACCATATGACCGGAAGAAATGAGTTATTCTCACAGCTGGATGAGACAAGCCGTGGCGAAGTCAACTTCGGGAATAAATAAAAAATTCCCGTGATGGGCAAAGGTAACATTAATATCAAATCCAAAGATGGTACTAATGTTGCTATTGCAGATGTTTACTTTGTGCCAGGACTTTTTTGGAATTTGCTAAGTGTTGGGCAACTTTCCGAAAAGGACCACAAAGTTCACATCGAAAATGGAGTTTGCACAATCAGAGGTGTAAACAACAAGTTGATCACGACGGTACAAATGACGAAGAACCGGATGTTTCCCCTGACTCTTCATACGAAGAATCTCTTGAGTTTTCAAGCGATGACGAAAGACAGCATCTGGCTGTGGCATCTTCGATTTGGGCATCTAAATTTTCGTGGAATGAAGCAATTAGTCCAGAAAAGGATGGTGACTGGCATGCCGTTGATTAACGATCCAGGGCGTCCTTGCGAAGGATGTCTCGTTGGAAAACAGCACCGAGACTCTTTTCCAGTTGGAAAAGCCAGAAGAGCAAACCAACCGCTGGAGTTGGTACATACCGACATATGTGGCCCTATTGAGGTGGAATCGTTTGGACAAAAAAGGTACATGCTAATTTTTGTCGACGATTTTAGTAGAAAAATATGGGTACACTTCTTGAGGGAAAAATCTGAAGCTTTTGGCAAGTTTAAAGAATTTAAAGTATATGTTGAAAAACAAAATGGCTTTAAATTGAAGGCGTTGAGATCGGATAGAGGTGGAGAATTTATCTCAAATGAATTTCACAAATATTGTAAAATTCATGGAATCAAACGTCAGTTGACTACCAGCTATACTCCTCAGCAAAACGGTATAGCAGAAAGAAAAAACAGGACAATTTTTGAAATGGCAAGAAGTATGCTGAAAGCTAAAGATTTGCCCAAGAAATTTTGGGCAGAAGCTGTTGCTTGTGCTGTATTTGTACTAAACAGGTGTCCAACAGTGAGTGTTCTTGGAAGAACTCCAAAAGAAGCTTGGAGTAGAAACAAACCAGATGTTTCGTTCCTACGAGTATTTGGGTGCGTGGCATATCCCCATATACCATACGAGCGAAGAAAAAAGCTGGATGACAAAAGCGAGAAGTGCATCTTCATCGGCTACAGTGATACAACTAAAGGTTATAAGCTGTATAACCCGATCACTGAGAAAGTCATTATCAGCAGGGATGTCCAGTTTTTAGAAGATGAAGCCTAGGACTGGAACCAGAAGGGTGACCAGAAAAACATCATCATCGAAGATGAGCCACTGGCGGGTGAGACAGAAACACCTCCATCATCTTCAACAAATGGTCCATCTTCTTCAACTGGAGGTACATCTTCACCAACAGCAGTTTCAGAACCACAACTACGTCGTTCACAACGACTGAAGGAGATGCCAGCAAAATTCAAAGATTATGTGGTCACAAGAAATAGAAACAGTGATAGCGAAATCACTGATGAAACACTGGTAAACTTTTGTTTATTTGCTGATTGTGACCCTGTAACATATGATGAAGCAGCTGTAGATGAAAAGTGGATTGAAGCAATGGATGAAGAAATTCACTCCATTGAGAAGAACGACACATGGGTGTTGACTTCTTTACCACATGGTAAGAAGCCTATTGGTGTCAAGTGGGTGTACAAGACAAAGTACAAACCCGATGGTCAGGTGGACCGTTACAAGGCCAGACTGGTTGTAAAGGGCTACAAGCAAAAGCCAGGTATTGATTATTTTGAAGTATTTGCACCAGTTGCACGGATGGATACTATTCGGATGGTCTTAGAACTTGCAGCTCAAAACCGTTGGCAGATCCATCAAATGGATGTGAAATCAGCATTCCTCAATGGTGTCCTTGAAGAGGAAGTATATGTGGAGCAACCACAGGGTTATGAGAAGAAAGGGCATGAAAATCAGTTTTACAGACTGAAGAAGGCTTTGTATGGATTAAAACAGGCACCACGTGCTTGGTACACACGTATCGACACATACCTGTTGGAGCATGATTTTCAAAAGTGTCCTTATGAGCACACACTGTATATCAAGTCAAATGCTAACGGTGACATCTTAATTGTGTGCATTTATGTTGATGACTTGATATTTACAGGGAGTTGTGAAAAAATGTTTGCTAAATTCAGGGAGGCTATGACTAGCCAATTTGAGATGACTGATTTGGGATTGATGTCCTATTTTCTTGGTCTTGAAGTGAAGCAGATAGATGATGGCATATTTATTTCACAACAGAAATATGCTAATGATATTTTGAAGCGATTTAAAATGGAATCGCTCAAGCCAATCCGAACTCCGTTAGTAGAACGATTGGAGCTGAAGAAAGAAGGAACCGGTGAGCTGGTAAATCCCACTTATTTTAAAAGCATTGTTGGCAGCCTGAGATATTTGGTTTCTACAAGGCCAGATATTACCTATGGAGTGGGTATTATTAGCAGGTTCATGGAAAAACCATACCAGTCACATTTGCAAGCAGCAAAGAGAATTTTACGGTATGTCAGTGGAACTCGTGATCATGGAATTTTATATTCTTACACTGACAATTTTGGTCTAGTGGGGTACACAGACAGTGATTGGGCAGGTGATACCGAGACTCGAAAAAGTACGTCGGGGTTTGCTTTCTTTCTTGGATCAAGAGTATTCTCTTGGTCTTCCAAAAAGCAACAAGTTGTTGCTCTCTCGACAGCTGAAGCAGAATACATGGCATTAGCTTCAGCGGCTTGTCAGGCGATATGGCTTCGTAGGATGCTGGATGAATTGATGCATGAACAAACGGGTCCTATTAAAATGATGTGTGACAATAAGTCGGCTATTGCATTAGCCAAGAATCTTGTATTTCATGGCAGAAGCAAGCACATCGACATCAAGTATCATTATATTCGCGAGCGAGTCAAAGATGGTGAAATCGAACTTAATTTCTGCA
Source organism: Rhodomyrtus psidioides (assembly GCA_021437785.1). Lineage (NCBI taxonomy): Eukaryota > Viridiplantae > Streptophyta > Magnoliopsida > Myrtales > Myrtaceae > Rhodomyrtus > Rhodomyrtus psidioides. The sequence continues at coordinate 1,744,281 of JAILYB010000111.1, forward strand.
GATCAGAAGATCAACTTGCAGATATTTTGACGAAACCATTGAAGGCGGATTCGTTCGAAAAATTGAAGAAGATGCTTGGCATGGAAATCAATTTTAAGAGAGGCTATTGAAATATTCATAAAATTGATTTTGTAAGACCATGGAGGAGTTAATGCACCATGGAGTAGTTTCATGAGTGTGTTGGGTTAGTTTCGTAAGTGTTATTTTATAAGTGTGTTGGGAGTAGTGTTGGGTTAGTTTCACAAGTGTGTTGGAGTAGTGTTGGGTTAGTTTCACAAGTGTGTTGGAGTGGTTTCATATTGTCTTCATAGGAGTGTTTAGTTTTTGCTATAAATACTTGAGTGTGTTGTATTGTAAGAATATAGAGAGAAGCCAAAGCAAGTGTTCTTCAATACAAATTTTCTCCATTCATTTCGTGCCTCGTTTCTTATATCCGAAAGGTCACCCACATTATGTTTTCGGTTCCAACAATATGCTCATCGCTTTCGTGCTAGCTCTTCACCCCATGATGCTTTGCCATGGAAAGAAGAATGACAAAGTTGATTTCGACAAAAAAGAAAAAAAAAAGATGGAAACCTCCTAAACACGAGGCGTTCAAATGTCTCGAGCGGAGTGCCCCCAGCACAAACTCTACAACCGCAACAGATGGAACACTGTCGTGCACAAAAGGCTGAAGATCAAATGTCAAATTGAAGATCCCTAAGGTATATGGAAACACATGCCACTCGGAATTTGGAGAAAACTCCCTTGAGAGTGAAATAATTTGTACCTACATTTCAAATATGAGAAGACGTCTTTTGGTCTGATTAGAAATTCTTCTCCAAAATCTTCTTCTTGGATCTAAAATTTGGGGAAAAAATAGAGCAGTGATGTGAAAAATACAACGTAAGATCTTTCGTAGAGATTTTGGAGAGCTAATGGGGCTGACATAATGACATAAAAAAATTGCGACGTAATTGAAACTGGAGCTAAAATTGAAAACATTTTTTTAGCGCATTAGGCATCTGTTACTCCAACAACAACACACAGATATCCCGAGGTACAAGGAAACACAAGCCACCCGAAATTTGTTTCGCTGGCTAAATGATTGCTTTCTTAAGAGCTGCAGGCCACAAAATACTACACTCGCCTCTTCCCATTTAATCTGTTTCACTATCATTGCTTCCTATTCCTTGAAAAATGTGAAACTTGCGCAAGTATCCTATTGAAGTCTCTTCCTCTGAATCAGAATCCTCATAAATTGAAGCTGGATCCACTAATTGATTCTCTCCAAGCACAATCTTCAAATCATCCTCTAATAGACAGCATCTTAGCATATATCCCAACTTTTTCATAATTCCACCTGATACTCCAACTGTAAGGCTAAATCGTGCATTTTTCTCCTCAAATTGACCGAAATCAACTGCTCCCTCCAACACACCCCACAATACATTTGGTTTGAGACATACAATCCATGTGTGATTCGAATCAAATGAACCGAGAGTTCCTTCTATCACATTCCGCCTTTGGCCATTAAGGCATGGCACGATGTCGAAAGATACTTCCTTTTCTCCATCTTCCACACCGAAAACAACACAGAAAACCAATCCTAGCAACTTGTCGAAAATGTCCTGTGATGCCATGAAAGATATGGTGCCATCTTCGACAAGGATGAACCCCTTTGGCATCTCTCCTCCAGGACGAACGCTTCGGCAATGAGGATAAATTCGGGAGTAACGAAGCTTCTGTTATATGGCTAAATTGTTAAAACAGAAGTGCCCAAATTTGTAATAAGTTCAAGGAGACGAGTTGGATATTGAGCATATTCCTGGTAGTTCAACGAAAGCTAGAGTTCCATAATAATTAATTAGACAAACTGATCCTTGCTTATGCTGGAAATCATTCCCTTGCACGTGTTAGCCACCCCTAAATCAGATTGAATCTCCCTAAACGTATCTCATACAGTACAGCTGCACTATATAGGAAGCGAAAAATTGATGGAATTAAAAACAGCATATCCAAGAAATTTGTCGTCCTAGTCAGACCCTACTGTCTAATCTTTATTGTTATGTGTTCACTTTAGACATTGCTGATTCTTCAGTACAAACTGTCCTAATTGAACTCCAACTTACTTATTTGACCCAAAAAAAAAAAGGAAAAATCTCCAACTTACTTGCAACAAACTTAACATTCTTAAAAGTAAAAGAGAAAAAGTTCTTCTTGCATTTAAATTAGGGTCGCACTTTTTTTCACTCCCATTATAGCTAAAACACTCACTACCACAATGTTTTGACAATACTGACCTTTATGGATCCCACCTTTTTTTAAAGTATTCTTTTTTTTCTTAGTTGTCTTTTCTCGTGGGTTTTATTTTTGTTCCCCTCCTTTGCTTCTCTTTGATCCCTCTTAATTTTGATCATGGTTTAAACCTTGATAATATCTATAAAAAAACTTTAACGAGAATAGGGAGTGGATTTGACAATCGAGTTGACACAAAAGCAAGAGACACCACGGGGGCGAAGAGGAGAAAATTCTTGCTAATTTTGAGATGGGATTGTCGTTTTTAAAGGTGACATTTTTGGTTTGCGTATATAATTTAGCGAGAGCATGGGCAGATTCGAGCCATGGCAATTCTTTGATGGCGAATTGGCGATAACGATGACGATGAAGATTAGCACCAAGAAGACGAAGATGGAGAAGCAAACAGTGCTAATGAGTATCTAGATGAGGGCTTCGGTTTCTAGAATGGAATCTTTAATGGAGTTTTTTCTTGTCCTTGTGATCGATGGAAAAGTTTGATGCGAAATGGGACAAGAATAAGACAAAGCAAAAGGACGAAATGAGGGTGAAGAGTAAAGAGATATGAGGTGGGTTTTTTACTTATGGTTAAACTAAGAGTTGAACAAATGGAGATGGAAGAGGACTAGTTGGGTGTAGAGGAGGTTTATGCAAATATGGATTTCAACTCAATGGGTTGCTTGTGTCGCTGATTGATTTTTTTTTTTTTTGTGTGTCGGCGACAAACGTAATTACAAGAAAATAATAGATTATCTCATGGTTGAATTTGAACAAAGGGAGTAAATTACAAAGTTTACACATACATCCCAAATATCAAATAGTCTGTATTTATTGAGAAAAATAACAAGAAGCAATCCAATTACGTAATGAGATAAAATGTAGTAGATAAATTCTTTCGAAAATTCGTTGAAACTAAAGATCTCGTCATCCCATGTCCAAACTTCAAGTTTAACAAACAAAGAAACCAGAGTGTAGAAAATACAGGTATGAGATGCAAAGAAAATCTTAATGTTCGAGCTTCACTTTCTCTTAGTAACGATCAAACTCTAAATGGGATTTCAAATTTTCAAGTCTGAATAAAAAGGAATGCATGGAGAAAGAAGGAGCTGATCTCAATCCCGCTTACATAGCTTACTGCATCAAAAACTTGTCTATTATTGTCACGAGAGAGGGTGTTTTAGAAAGAAAGAGATAGAAAAATAAATGAGAAGAAGGAAAGTGACATAGCGAGAAAGGAAAGAAGAAAAAAAAATCGAAGAATGCTTTAAAAAAAAGATGAGGCCCATAAAGGTTAATATTGTCAAAACATTACGATGACGAGTGTTTTAGGCAAAGAGGGAGTGAAAAAAGCGTGACCCTATAGGAATTGCTAACATTGAATCTCTGCTTGAACCACTTTGGCGCGTTGTGCCATTGTGGTTCATGGTTTTTGTAAACAGTTTCTTCTGTACCTAGCTTTTGAAAAGTCCTATACATACTTAACTTGCAAAAAAAAAACATTAAATCTCTGCCATTGCGTCATTTTGAGATTTTGTTCCGCTTTTTGTACGTGCAGAATCACTTTACATTAGATTTGTTTGTTTGTCTAGAATTTTCCGCTTTTGCATTAGGCAAACACCGCCCAACATACATTTCCTATCAACACACACAAATACGCAGAGAGAGAGAGAGAGAGAGAGAGAGAGAGAGAGACCTCAATTGAGAAGTCATCCATGTTAAATCCTTCTTCCTCTGTCCACGTTTCAGTGAAGTCAGCCATGTTCAACCCTTCTTTCTCTGTCCACGTTTCACTATCTTCCAAATCTTCTGTTTCACTCGAACTATTTTCCTTTGTGCTAGTTGGACTATCTTCATGTGAAACCTCATACAACAAAGCTGGATCCAGCAGCTGATTGTCTTGAAGTGAAACCTCCGAATCATTCTCTAATGACTTGCATATTAGTCGGAATCCACACTTTTTCACAATTACTCTTCTATGTAGATGTGCCTGATCTCTAGATCCTCTAACGCTAACGTGGAAATGACTCAAGCCATTTGGACTAAAATCGTCTACTGGCCACACCTCCTTTGATTCCATGTACTCAAGCCACACATGATCCGAATTAAATACCGAGACAAACCTGAAGCTTTCCCTGCCTTTGCAATTAACGGATGCTATCAGCTCAAATGGGAAAAACCCCATTCCTTCTCCCTCCATTCCTTCTCCTCGAAATACAACACAGAAAGCTACTCCTAAAATCTTCTTATACAGGTCCTCTGTAGCCACAAAAGATATATAACCCTCTTTACTGGGAAGCAACCACTTTGGCATCTCTCCTCCAGGCGCAATAACTTTGCATTTTGTTTGGTGATGAAATTTCTGTCATACATGTAGACTGTTAGAAAGTTTTCTTTCCGAAATTGACACCTAAAAGTGGAGTTTCAACGAGTTAAGTGGGTAGTTCTAGAGTCTCGCTATAATTAGCAATTGCATTAAAAAAAGATTTTTTGCACTTACTTATGACATGTATTTTTCAAGATTTTCTAATTGGATGAACAAGTTTAATTGAAGTTATTCATTGGGTGATCCTTGTAATTCTGCAGCGAACTAGAGTCCTATAAGTAGAAAGATAATATCCTTTGTCTTGCCTTACAGTCGCCTCCTCTACGTATACAAGTGGAATAACTTTCCATATGTTTGCTTTCTTAATTAGCCCGCCAATCCACGTTTTTGAGCCTTTCACAATATACAAACATTCGGTGCAGCCAACATGTGCAAGACTAGTTGAACAAAAATAAAAATTAAAAAACATGTACTCAACTTCATATCAGAGAGAGAGAGAGAGAGAGAGTCAGAGTCTAACCTCAAGCATGAACAAATCATTCACGCAGAACCCATTATGGATCAGTTGCTGACAAGAGTATAACTCGAGAGTCTTAACATCACATATGTTGGAGGGAAGTTTACTCAGAGATCCGCAATTAGTTGCCCCTAATGTTCTCAATTTCCCTGGAAGCTTGGGGATCTCTCGTAGTTGTTGGCAATTCGAAACCGTCAACCTCTCCAAGTTATATAGTTGCTCCAAATTGGGCAGGTTAGTAAAATTGTTTTCCGACAGACTCAAAATTTGCAAGGAGGGGAAACATGAATTGTTCTCTAGGAACTCCACCCCTGATAGATTGCATCCATTAAGGTTTAACATTTGTAAATTACAAAATCCCGTCTTCATATGGGGATCACTGGAATCCTCCTCCTTCTTTGGAAACTTGATTAGTTTTGAACAGCCATCAAAATATAATTCTTCAAGATTTGGCAACGAGTAAATGGTAGATGGAAGGATTGCTAGTTTCTTGCAACCATATAAAGACATATAATTCAAAGAGACAAGATTCTCTATGGATGCAGGAAGTTCCTCGATTGAAGTCTCTCCTAAGTAAATATCTCGCAAGCTTTCATTTTTATCTGGAATATCAGGAAATCTCTCCAATTTAGAGCACCCACCTAGACTCAATGACAATAGCTTACGGTGAGATGCAACTGATTCGTGGACATGCTCCAAGTTCTTGCATCCATAGAGATTCAATTCCTCGAGATTCGGGGTACAATTGAGGTCTGGCATATGCACCACCCACTGGCATTCACTGAAGTTAATGAACTTCAATTTTTTGTAGTCCTGCAAGAAAAATAAATCCAACTTAGATAGACATTCCAGACGGAAAAAAGTGAAATAAAGATTCAATTCAAAATCTGGTTCTATTTTTAGGAAAAAACACTTGATCATAATTCAAGCAACAGGAGATCAGAATTCTTTGATCATATGTGTATATAGATCTCTCCCTCTCCCTTTTTAAATATGAGTTTAGTAAGTAATCCTTCCAAATTCCCCGAAAGATAAATAAAAAAGACCAATAGTCGTAATTTCACGACACACTCCGTATAAGTGCATAAACAATACATGGTACTCAAAGAGATACATAGAGTATAATGTCAAGCGGAAGCACATGAACCACAATCAATCCTATGCAGAGGCGGTGGAAGGTCGGGTATCTCTTCAAGTCATCGCTTATTAGGAAGTGGTGGTTGGTTGATCCTTTAAAAAAAAATGCCATATTTTGTATGCCCAAATTCTTGAGAAAACTTCCCTATGTATATTTTGAAGATGACAAAACCATCCATGATATCTTGAGAATCTGATAAATGCATAGAAATGTTTTATTTCAGATGAATAGATCATATCAATCTTGATTATTTTATATAGCGGCCTATGGTGAAACAATTTGCCTCATCAATATCATCACGGTATAAATATAGATATCAACAAGGCCGTATGTGAATGTTATCAAGGAACATTGTGCTCAGACGCAGAATTTGTTCTGACTTGGACGGAAAGCGTATTCAGACTCAGACGCAAAATTTGTTCTGTCTTAGACACAAAATTTAGTCAGACTCAAACTTTTCTTGTAATAGATAATCTGAATGTTAAAATGGAGAACTCTACTTACGGAAATCTAGATTCAGATTGTATAGGGGGATTCTAATTTATCCTTCAACGGCTACCTAATCTTCTTCATACAATCTTGTCCAACAGTGCGATTGGAGAATGAGTCACTAAAGGCTGACCAACGGATTGTGGAGGAGTATAAAAGAAGTTCAAGATGTGGAAGAAGTAGTATGAGATCAAGAGTAAAATTCCAAAGTTCAAAGAGAGCTATTATCGTGAGCATTTGTCTTTATTAAGTTGAGAGTTTTAAATCTTGAGAGGTTTTGCAAAAGTGATTGTATGAGATAATGAAATATATATATATATAAGAAGATGATGTTGCTACTCACTCTTGTAATCTCTTATTAATTCTTTAGTGAAATCTACCCAGTAGGCCGTTTGGCGTGGAGGAACGGACGTGGGTTTGACCTTAGTCGGATCACTGTAACATTTGTGCACAATATTATCTATCCCTTGTCTTTTATTTACTGCATATGATAGAATCTTGCATATTAGTTTTTGTTATATTTACATCCATGATGGAGTTTGTCGATGAAAAGGAGTGTTCCTGAGGCACCGTTTGAGAGACGTCCCACAAAGAGGTGCATTTGAGAGGCATTGTCTTCTTATCTATAAGGAAGTTAATGGATCAGACAAACATATGTTCTCTCTCTCTCTCTCTCTCTCTCTCTCTCAAGAAAAGACAAAACACGAAAAGACAAAACACGAAAAGACAATCCATCATTTCTTTGAGAATCAAATTGGCATTTACGTTGTGAAACATGAATATCTTCCGCTTGTGATCATATGTAGACCAGCATGGGTTGTAGATTCACGGGGGATGCAATATGGACTATCGTTATCAAGGGAGCGGTTTACTCTTAATTGGTTGTTTCCACATTGATTGGGGAATAAACTTAGATGAGCATAAATCAGTATTTGGGGATGCATTCTTACTTAATAAAGGTGCAATTTCTTGGTGTAGCATGAAACAGACATGCACAACTCTATGTATGAGGAAGGATGAATTTCTTGCATGCTGTACTGTAGTGCAAGAAATAGAATGGCTAAAAAGTTTCTTGAAAAATTTAGCCATTGTCACTGATGTTCCATGACCAATAACAGTTAATTGTGACAGTCAAGTAGATATTGCCTATGTGAAATATTGTAAGTATCATTGTGCGACGAAGTGCATTGAAATAAATGATAAATTCATTAGAGAGATAATGAGACCAGTACAAACACATATATATTGTTGAAAGGTATGTCACCATGCAATGATTGGCTCACTCACACAAGCAATTGCCTCAAGCGCTATAGTAAGCAAGTTGAGATTGGTATATACTAAGGATGCTGAAAGCAGAAATTTGGTACATGTTATATATTTACATCACCTTCATTGGAATAAAGATGAGGTCTCTAATTTATATGCGATAAAACCGAACATGATAATCCCACAATCATGTATCCCGGATTGGAGCTGGACACGAGTGCTTAATTGGGTGCTATAGAGAGCCAGCTGATGTAGCATTCGGGCTAAACATATGTGCGTGAGAAATGTGTGGCTATGTTTAGGCTAAGATTCGTATAGTGGATATGTATGATAAATGACATGTGCTTTTATGGAAAAAGAAATATGCTATAGCATGTAATTCATAATGCAAGTGTTATATTCAACCGATAAAGGGGATAAGCATAATTACCCATGTTTACTTATCATGTAAGTCCTTGAGGTAATTTACCTCATTATGTACCCTATGCTAGTTCTAACTATATTCTCAAAATAACATATCAATGTTGTTGCTTTAGCATGTTGTCGGTGTTTATAAAATTAATACGGCTTCATGGGACGTGTCTAGGAAAGCAGTTGTTCTGAACTGGAGAGATGAGTTCAAAGGAGGACTATTTTTGTTTTATATCTATCACATGTATTTACTAGTCGACTAATTATATCATCTTTTTGTGGATACAGATATAATGGTAAATACACAATAAGTTAAGACTAGTCAATTATAGCCTTCACACACACACACTTGGACTAATGTAACAAAATATATCTGGGGTACTGCGAGACATTTTTACTCTTTGGGATTATAACTATTATGTATTCCTAGCATGTGCATAATCTGAGCTCCCACGTGCAAATATGCTCTCTAGCCAAATGACGTATTTGCAAATATGAATTGTTTCTCCAGTAGATGGTATTGAATGCCTTACATTCTTAATAAAGCAACATCAAGCCCATCATGTCCGAGTGGGAGATGTTATATTTACATCCATGATGGAGTTTGTCGATGAAATGGTGCGTTTGTGAGGCAACGTTTGAGAGACGTCCCACGAAGAGGTGCTTTTGAAAGGCACCGTTTTCTTATATATCATGAAGTTAATAGATGATGAAAGGACAAGTTAGAATAGAGAATGAATAGAAACGTACGGATGAATGTACGTTCTTCTTTCTCTCCCTCTCTCTCTCTCAAGAATAGCCAAAATGCAAATAGGCAATCCACCATTACTTTGAGAATCAAATAGGCATTTACGTTGTGAAACATGAATATCTTCTACTTGTGATCGTAGTCAGACCAACATGAGCTGCAAATTCATGGAAGATGCCTTGGTGATTCAATGATATTCTTGAGCAATTCCGCAATCGAACGTCGATAGAGGTTAGTCAAATTCATCGATGTATAATTTCGATAGTTTTCATCAAAACTTCTCCATCAGACTATGTTTTCCATTTAGTTTTGAAAATACTTATCTTGACTTTTTTTATTCGGCATAGAGTTCTTAAAATCACTTACCCCTATCGAGGTGATAGTGCTAGCTACAACATAAATGATCATAAAAAATGAGGAATAACAGAGTCCAAGCCATCTTGCTTAGATCTTTAGTTACATATACGTTGATGTAGTGTATGAGCACAAAGTTTTCTATATCAGCTTAAATACAACCACTGCAACTACACCTTGCACTTGTATATGATGAGTTTTTTCGCATCTTCTTTTTATTAAGTTTTAACTACTTTATTTTTTAGAAGCCTATATCAATGATTTGCCATTCCATAATGATTTGGATATTCTCAATATGGTAAATTCTTAATGAAGTCTCTAAAATTATAGCACATCGTTCCGAAGGACGAAAAGGATAGTAAATGGAATGAAGTTCAAGGAATAAGATTTGAATGTTATATTTGAAATAGTATTTGAAGGCGTATCTCTCAAGAAGTAAAGGTGGTGAGTTTTTCATAGGAGAAGTGAAGAATGTCATTTGAACTTTATAAATTGACACAAACCTAACCAATCCTTTCAGTCACGCCTGGTCATTATGAATTGTTGAAAACATGTCTCGAGCTTGAACCTGAAAATAAAAGTTTCCTAATTCAAGCAGGGTTCTTGATTGGAGAAGAATTCCTATTTTGAATCGAATTCTTGTCTATTTATAATAAGTGGATGTTCTTTGTGAAGAGTATTAAAGAGAAGCCGATGCTTGTAAATTACATCTTGAAGCAATAGTATTGTAGCCAATTAAATCTTGTGATAAAATTTGTTAGTTCCTTTGTGAGATTGTGATATTATTTCAATTATGGGGCTAAACATTGTGCGAGTTATCGGGTGTAATTGGGTTGGGAAACATTGAGAGTGTGTGAGTAACTCAAATATAGTTGTAATCTTCATTGTATTGCCTTGATTTCTAGTGAAATTCGTTCTTACTCTCCCGGTGAACGTAATTCACTTGACCGAACCATGTAAATCTAATGTTTGATTTATTTTCTTTGTTATGTCTATTTTATTGTTCGATCACTTACTTTCCCAATGGTGAATGGAAATGTTGTTAGTACTAGGAAGAGGATTACAAGATTGTTTTCGTATGGTAAAAAATTTATAAATGATTGTCATGGAGCCACCATGGTTCACATGTCATTGAGTTTTCTATAGGTAAATTGTAAGCCTAGTTGGTATTTCAAAAATAAACCCCTCCTAGTGGTGATGTCGAGTTTAAGAGTCACATTTTGCATTCGCTATGGCGAAAAATGGGGACTGGACCTCAGTTCAGTCCTATTAGCCATTCTCAAACCTATGGACAAGTTGAGGCTGTCAACGGAATTTTGAGGTATCTTATTGAGGAGCTTTATAGGAAAAATAGTTAAACAATGTGAATTGTTATTGGTTCAAGCTGAGTTTGCACATAGTAATTCGGTGAATCGAACCACTAAAAATGCTCAAAGTTGTGTATCGAATGCATCTTTTATGTCCTTCGGCTCTTGCACCATTACCCCCTAAAATCCAATAATATTGTAAGGTTTGGTCAAAAGCACTCAGCGCGCATGATCAAGCAAATAGGTAAGAAAAACCTCCGATACGCAATCTGAAAAAGAGTCTAGTCAGATTGTTTCCGCAATATAGTATAGAATCTTCAATAACATTTTCAGAATCTATAATTTGAAAAACATAAAAACTAAGTCCTCATTTCATGCATTTTGAAAATTCAAGCATGGTCATTAATTATTCGATCTCTAAATTATATCACCAATAAGTTTGTCTCCGATTTTCAATACCCAATAGTTGGCCATTCTTCAAGTTCAATGTTCTTATGATTTTCAATCTTGCAATTTTTCAAAAATGAGATTGGACCTTTTTCTTAAATATCTTTTGTTCGAAGCAACATCAAGATTCACAAAGTAAAGTGTTTAATACTCCCCTAAACGGGAATATCTACTTGTGCCGGTTTTTCAAGTAGTTGAACGACATCTTGTATTTAATGTTTTAATCGAACATAAACAATTTAATAGATGCTCTTTACCGAAAAAAAAACAATTTAACAGATGCAGAAATTTCTTCAGCACATCAATAAGCATCATCAGAGTTAGTAATTGTTTTTTTTTTTTTTGGTAACCGATACGTCCGGGCCAGCTTGCGCGCACCTCGACTATTTCTCAGAGGAGACTAGCATAGCAACCTATCGCCATGGTCCCCCACTTAAATCACAGGTGCTCGGCTAGGGAATCGAACTTGGGACCAGTGCGCCTAACCACACAATCCCAAGTGCGCCCTAACCAACCGAGCTACCCATGGATAGGTCAGAGTTAGTAATTGTTGCATCCGAAGTTTTCAATAATTAATATACTTCCATATTCATATGCATATAGCTATAAATATATAAAAGATAAGTAAGCAGACACTATTCATGTAAATGCATACCTTAAATTGCTCCCTCACTACTTGGATGCTGCTTTTGCGCATGTCAAGTCCAACTAACTTCTTTGGACCAGAGGAAAATTCTGGAATCCAAGGGCATTCGGGCCATTCAAACCATCTTAGTCCATTAGGAAGGCAGATAGGGCCTTGAAAAGAGGTATGCACATTAATCATGATGAGCAACCTCAACCTTCTTAAGTTTGTGAAAGCATGAGGATCTATGTCTATCTCTTCTGGCTCGGGTAAATTCAAAACTATGGCTTTTACTGCATCTGTTCCCTATAGTTATAGAAGTTGTACTTCAATTAATATACAAAGACAAAGAATAAAAGAGTAAAAGTAGTGTCTATACCAACGAATCTTACCATATCCCCTGATAGAACATCACGAATATCATCACAAAGCCATAACCTGCTGCGTCTTCCAGGATCATCTCGGCATTCTTGTTTAACAATATCCATGCCCATTAACTGAATCAGGTCATGCATCTGTAATTTTCCAAACTCTTCGATAATCAAGGACTTCTCAACAAGAACTTGTACTCCAATAGTTGCGTCAAAGTCACAAGAGTCAAGAACTTTTCTAATGTCCTCTATATATTGCCCCTTAAAGAAACAGGCAACATCAAGGAAGATCTCCTTTTGATAGTCCTCTAGTCCATCATAACTTAACTTAAGAACATTATTGATAGTTATGTCTGGACTTTTGGCAAGTTTATTCAATGCACTTTTCCACTCGTGTTCTCTTCTACCACATAGGAAAGAGCCCAATACCTTAAGTGCTAAAGGAAGTCCTTTAGCATAATGCAAAGCACTATGTATAAGATCCCTCCGTATTGCAAATTTGTTGTTTCTTGAAAAGGCATGCTTATTGAAAAGTTCAAGAGCTTCATGATTCTCAAGAGTTTGAACTTCATAGATATGAGCTTTATCTATTCCATGAGAAGTTAGTAAATGGCTATCTCTTGTAGTAATTATGATTCTGCTTCCTTTACCAAACCACTCACAATCTCCAGCTAAAGCATTTAGTTGTTCTACGTCATTGATATCATCGAGAACAAGGAGAACTTTTTTGTGGCAAAGCCTATATTGTATTAAATTGATTCCTCCATCAACACTGGTCACTGCTAATCTTTTCCGAACTAATATATCGAACAGCAATTTTTCTTGCAAAGAAACTAAATCCTTGGAATCTCTTGAAGCTTCTCGAACGTTTGCCAAAAAACATGAACCCTCAAATTGTCTAAAGATAGCATTGTAAAGTGCTTTGGCCAAAGTTGTCTTTCCTATTCCTCCCTGTCCCCACAATCCTATCATGAGAACACTATCATCAGACTCCAGATTTAACATTGACTTCAGCTTTATGACACGGAGATGTATCCCAACCGGATGCTTAGCAACATGTAAGGGTTCTCGGTCCAGCTGGAGAGAGATCTCCTCCACAATTCTTTTTATGAGAATTGCTTCATCTCTGAGAAAAATCCGAAAAATTAATTGACAAATTGATTACGTGGTACCAAGATATTATTAAGTTTCATCGAGAGAAAGAAGAAGAAGAAGAAGAAGTATCATGTGATTCAGCATATAAAAAACAAAGACTAGTAGTGGTTCACATCAATTACAACTTACCCATCATTCAAGTCCCACCCGGACAAGCTACCCGCATCAAAGAGAGCCTCCTTCCATCTATTCACTTTCTCCGAATTCTTCCCAAACTTGGACTCATGCTTAGCCATAGCTCTCCCATAACTCTCTCTCCCACTCCTCACTTCTCTTGGTTCCACTTTGTAAAACACAGGCAACACAACCAAGTCCTTCTCTACCTTGCACTCCATGATTTTTGCCAGCTCATCCAAACACCAAGGCGATGAAGCATAGTCCTTGGAGAAAATAATGATCGCAACGTGTGATTCCTCAATCGCTTTCATAAGCGCCGGTGATATTTGCTCTCCTTTCCTCAGTTCTTCGCTGTCGATGTAAGTGAATATGCCATTCTGGTCAAGAGCCGTGTAGAGATGACTGAGGAAGTTGTTGCGAACGTCGGTGCCTCTAAAGCTCAAAAAGACATCGTAACTCCTCTCAGGATTCAAAGAAGAAGAAGAAGCAGCAGCAGCAGCCATTAGGATTTGGTGAAACGAGGCAGGTGCTGGTATGGTTTGCTTGCTTAGAATTTTGGAAAAGGAAGGGTGCTTAAGGATGGACTGAGACCTTAAAAGGTAAGCTACTGCACTGGCTCCACAAAAAAACACTTGGCTGTGGATTCCTGGTAATGGCATTGGATTTCCTCGGTATATGATGACTTTCTTTTTCCGGGGTCGACAAAGAATATTGTCCTAATTGTCAGCTTTGGGAGCAAGGCATATGAAAGGTACGGTGGAAGAAAATTGCACCTTTGATTTATCGCTTCCTAGAGATAAGTCGGCATCCAATGTGAATGGGGGCCTATTGAGTAAAACAAGAGGATAGCTTTCACATGGGAGATCGTTAGGCAAGACATCGTCTAGGTGTGCAAGAAACACATTCCATTCAGATTATTTAGTCCAAAAGAGGACTTCCGCGTTTGGACTTAAGCGAAGAATGGCACTTCAAAAGTGTAAAGCGAACAGGGATCATAACCGAACTTTAGAGCTCTTGCAGGAGGAAACCCTACCAGTAAAAGCCAGTAATTCTCGAGCCGGGCAGGGTCAGGCCAGGCCTGACTTTTTCTATGGCCCTAGGCATTACCTCTGGAGTTCAGCTTACTTTGTTACTGTATATATCTAATGTTACGTTTGAACAGTGTCAATCCAGCGCACTAATTTCAGCTATCATTACGAATTTCATGTGATTTGATGATTTTTTTTTTCTTTTTGCTTGGACTAATGGAGTATTTGCTTCATCACCTTTGTGCTAGCTTTGCTTCCCGTCACTTCGCTCTGAAAAGAGAAATGATCAAAAGTTGATTTTTATGGGCAGGTGGCCCCTGCGACCTTGTTCCTTCTACATGCTCATATATAGAGCGAATCCAAGGTTTGACCACAGTGGCTCATTTCCATTGCACTTTTTTTTTCCTGGTTCTTTTGTTATTAACGGAAACGGGTTGATAATTGTTATTCGGAAAAATTCTATGTAAAGACATAAAGTAGAGTAGCTTTATATATAAAAAAATTACTTAAAGTGTACATTTTTTTTAAATAATAGCCTGAAATAGCTAAATCAGTCTCACATAAGAGATTAAGCTCACCGATCGGCCAAATGTTCGCTAGCCAACAAGCATGTGATTTTTCCGGCAGACGGTACATGGTCATTTCATTTTTGTCCAAAACAAAATAGCATAAACAACACTTCTTCCTTCGTTTTTTCACATCTTCTTCCTTTCCCTGTGGTTTTCTTTTCTTTTCAGATGAGAAGAAAAAACTCAAGCAAGGCCTAGCTCTTTGTTAGTCAGACTCTCATATGTAACACAAGGGCCTCAATCTCCACTAAAGTTTAATTTAGTTCAAATTGGTGCAATTGATCCTTTGTTCGTCTGGGAAAAAAAAACTATGGTACTCAAGTGTGCGTCATGTGATTGTTACGGGACTTGTGGCATCTTTTTTTTTTTTTTCCAATATCTCATGGCTCTTAGCGATTATTAAAATGAGGTAAATTATCCTGCTTTTGTTTATACTTTCGATGAGCTTCAAGGTGCCTTGGACGATCCACTACAAAAAAACAAGGATTTTACCACGAAAAATTTGCAACGAAACAATTTCGTTGCAAATTTGCAACGAAATTTGTAACGAAAAACAAATTCGTCGCAAATTTCCAACGAAATTGTTTCATTGCAAATATTTGCAACGAAACACCATTTCGTTGCAAATATTTGCAACGAATTATTCATTTCGTTGCAAATTTTGCAACGAATTGTTCATTTCGTTGCAAAATTTGCAACAAACTATGTTGTCGTTGCAAATATTTGTAACGAATTATATTTTGTTGCAAATGTTTGCAACGAAACCGTTTTTTTCGTTGCAAACATTTGCAACGCACACTAATTCGTTGCAAACATTTGCAACGCACACTAATTCGTTGCAAACATTTGCAACGAACTATGTTTTCGTTGCAAACATTTGCAACGAAAAAAACGGTTTCGTTGCAAATTTGCAACGAATTATTTATTTCGTTGCAAATGTTGCAACGACATTTAATTCGTTGCAAACATTTGCAACGAAATGGTGTTTCGTTGCAAATATTTGCAACGAATTAAATGTCGTTGCAAATGTTTGCAACGAAAAAAAGGTTTCGTTGCAAATGGTTGCAACAAATTATTTATTTCGTTGCAAATTTTGCAACGAACTATGTTTTCATTGCAAAAATTTGCAACGAAAATATGGTTTCGTTGCAAATATTTGCAACGAACTCTATAATTCGTTGCAAATTTGCAACGAAAACCCACTTTCATGGCAAATTTTGCACGGCTCACTACACTTGATGCAACCCTCCTCGTTTACCTTGACTTGGAATAGGCTATGTGAACATACATACGCGGAGTTCTCACACTCCAGCTCTCTCCCCCAAGCTTCACTCTCTCACTCTCTGAGGCACGAAAACCCACTTTAGTGGGTTGTATGTTATATGGGATGATGAAAATGCCGAATCTTTATGCTGATGGATTTACCCCATTTGGGAAATCAGGAAAAAAATATTCATCACAAAAGTAAAATGTTTAGAGTGGAATTGAGATAAAAATAAAAGTTAGAGATTTTTTATAATATAATTTTTTTAAATATGATTATTATGAATGCTAAAGTTAGAATTTTGTTTAGTATTGGGCCTAAATATGAGGAGCCAAATATACGTATCTATTCGGAGGATAGAAGTAAACAAAGGATCAATTAATAAGATTTCCCCATTATTACATTCATGCAGAATCTTCCCATTATTACGTTCTTTGATCGTCCCGCCTTCGTCCAATTTGCTCAGCAGATCGTCCGAGTTAGGTAATCTTCTCGAACGGAATTTGATTTCAACATTGTGCTGCCAAAGTTGGATTATTTGACATTAATCTTGATTTGTTTTTAAGATATTTTAAGCATTACCGATTGGGGGTGTTTGTATCAAAATTAATGTAATCACTAATTTGTGCCGTAGAGGACCTTTTTTTTAGGAAGGCTAGGGTAATCTTAAATTAATCCGTAAGAAATCAAGATAAATATTTAATTAACTTAACCTTGTGATCGCTTGGATTTCGATGATATCTTGAGTTGGTTGGACATGTCTCTTCTCTTTAATTCAGATAGCTTTTCCTAATTTGAAAATATAAAAAATGTCACGTCTTATTTTTTTTTATTTTTTTGGGATAGGATTTCGCGCATAGGCATTATCTAAAGACTTCGGATATGTTAACAACTTTAGATATGATTTCGTGCATAGGCATTATCTAAAGACTTCGCACACCCTATTTCTTCTTCGTCTTCTTGCCAAGCCCGATTAGGAATTATTGTTGTTGTTTTTATTATTAATATTATAAATTATTATAGTTACGACTATTTTCGACGAATACTTATTGGTCGCTAACATAATTTAAAATAAACAAAATTTTGCAACGAAAACATGATTTCGTTGCACAAATGTGCCACGAAGTTTGGTTTTTGTTGGCAATTTAGCAACCAAAACCAAATTTCGTCGCAACTCTCGCTGTGCCCTAAGAATTACATAAATAAATATTTGCAACGAAAACATTATTTCGTTGCAAAATATGCAGCGAAATTTCGTTTTCGTTGTAAATTTAGCAACGAAAACAAAATTTCGTGGCAAATTTTGTGACGAAAATAAATTCCGTCGTAACTCTCGCAGTACGTTGATAATTAAAATAAAAAAATTGCAACGAAAATATGATATCGTTGCAAAATTTGCCACTATTTTTTTTTTTTCGTAGCAAATTGGCAACGAAAACAGAGTTTCGTGGCAACTTGTGCAACGAAATAATGTTTTCGTTGCAAAAATACAGGTAATTTTTTTTTTTTATCAACCTCATAGATAAAATTGATGAGACTCAACCCTAAATCCCTAATTCTATCGCCTTCGCTCGCACTCTCCGTCTCTCTGCTCGAGTGCTCACTCCTCTCTTCCTCTCGACGCTCATCTCTCGTCTCTGCTCTCTCTTTCTCTTCGCTCGTTGCGTCCTCACTCCCACCGCAAAGGGAGACCTTGAAAATTTCCCAACCACGATGAAGATCGACCCTCGATATGGAATGCCCGAACTGTGAAGCTCTCTGCAACGCGCGACCCTTGATTTGAATCTCCCATCCGCAAGTTCTCTGCCAAGCTCTCTGCAAAGCTCAACGTGAGTCACCCAATCCCTCAATCTTCGGCGCACGCTCATCCCCAAGTCAGATTTGCGGGAGGTTAGGATTTTCGACATCGCGTTTGTGTGAAATCGCACCTCTTGATTTCGATTTTAGGGTTTTCATGAGTTTATGTTGTTTTAGGCTTCAGGCAAAAGGAAATTGGTTGATATCGCGTTCATCAAGATTTCAACGGGAGTGTCCTGTTCTTAGAGGTACGATTTGAATCCGTTCTTTATCATGTTGTCTTCTGATCTCTTGCTTGCAATCGACGCATATGTCCATAGTTCTTTGGAGCTTCCTTCGTCAATGTCGCACTCCGATTCTCATTGCTGCAAGCTTCCTTCGGATTTTGGAGCTTGCGAGGTGATTCTTGCCTTTTTCTTTCTTCTGATAGGGAAATCATACTGAGGAGCAGCGAATTGGCCATCGTCAGAGCCTTTTTCCAGTTCAGGTGCCTCGCTCATCCTCTTGTCAATCGTTATTCTGTAATGAGGCCTTGAATTGTTATTGCCTCGCCTTGTCTCGCTGCCCTTGATTCTCTGGTACATTTAGTCCTCAATCTCGATGTGGGTGTCCTCGATTCAGTTAATCTTGATTTAAGGTTCTTGTCTTGATGTGGTTGTTTGGAAGAAGCGGGGTTGTGACTAATGATTGTAATCTTGAGGTAGAGGGCAGTGGATTGAGAAGTCATTTTGGTTAGAACTGTGCTACTGGTTTGTTCTGGGGCAGAGAAGTGTTATCCTGTAATGAGGTGCTATTTTGTGACTCGGTTGTAGTTTCTTAAGTAGTTTGGTTGTTTGGGCGTGACCAGATCTATGTAGTCGGATGATTTTGGCTGTCGTGGGTCTCTCTTGTCTAGTCTGGCTAATAATAATCCTTTACTTGTGAGCAACTACTTCTGCAGGTGTACTGTTGGCAAATTATTCGCGTTCCTTATGTTATGTCTTTCTTGTCGTTGGCCAATCATTTGATTTCAAATTCTATGTTATGTTGTTCTTTGGTAGACCAGATTTATTACACCTATGGCTTCTACAGGTTGTGAATGCCAAGTATTAACAATTTAGTTTTAACTTACTTGGTAGGATCATCATCTGTCTACAGCATAGTTTCTGTTTCGTTCTAAGAAAGTCTTCAAGGGTGTTGATATGAATCTAATTGGAAATGCCGCGAGCTTACCCTTGTATGTTGACCATCTACTTCAATGCTAGTGAGTGCTGGTGTTATTTGTAGGTTCATGATGTTTATGCTAGAGATACCTGTCAAAATAGATGTTTTCTCGGCCTGCTATCGTTAGATTTTATTTGCTGAGGAGACGTATAAGTAGGAGCTTATGAAACTACTGCATGCTAGTCTTCTTAGTAAGGAGTGTCACTTCCCTTCAAATCCTTGTCTAGACCTTGTTGACACACTGAGCCTACTGTCTGTAATAGTTCTAGTGCACTGACTTTGCATACTCCCTCTCGAAAGAAGAGTTATGGACAAATGTAGGTAATGTAGTAGAGCTAAAATAAGAATTGCATATCAGACATTTATCCAATTCTATTTTTTTTAATATCTTGTAAAGATACTGACTCAATATCATCTATGTTGTACAGGCGATATAATTTGCGCAATGCAATTTGGAAGTCTCTTTGCACGATTGACAAAAACTTGGATTTTGCTGTTTGATCTTACTTCCCACTTTGTAGAGACCCTTCACCGGTTGTAATCTCATCTATTTGTACGGCTGATGCAAGTTGTGCAATGCAATTTGGAAGTCTCTTTGCACGTTTGACAGAAAATTTTTTATGATCTTTGTGAGGTATTGTTGCACAAGTTGCAAAAATAGATGAATGTATTTCGCTTTCAAATTGTTATAATATTTACATCTTATTACTTGCTGAGTAAATATAAATTCTGGAAATTAATTTTGTTTTTAATTAGATTTAAAATCGAGAAATAAAAGAAATTATTTTATCGAATGATCATAAATTATAAAAATTCGTCGCAAAATATCCAGAATATTTAAAAATTAACAAAATTTTGTCCCGAAAAAAATTATGTTTTATTGGTAAATTAGCGACGAAATTTGCCACGAAAGCTTTGAGAATTCGTCACTGCAAGATGTTGCCACTAATTTTGTGACGAAAAAATGATCCGTGGCAAAAAAGTCGCATAAACAACTTTGCAACAAATAATACTTTCGTTGCACATTTGCAACGAAATATATTTTCATTGCAAATAAGCAACGACACTTGCAATGTTCGTTGCAAATTTGCAACGACACATTAAATTTTTCGTTGCAAAATTTGCAACGCGGAATTCGCAACTAATTTGTTTTCGTTGCAAATTTCGTTGCAAAAATGCATTGCAACGAATAATTTTCTCGTTGCAAATTTGCAACGAAAAAATTATTCGTTGCAATATTCGTTGCAAATTTGCAACGACACATTAAATTTTTCGTTGCAAAATTTGCAACGCGGAATTCGCAACGAATTTTTTATAGTTGCAAATTTCGTTGCAAAAACGAATTGCAACGAATTTTGGACAATATTTCGTTGCAAATGTCGTGGCTAAAACTTGATTTTTTTGTAGTGCGATCTTGCGGTAGATTACTGGTAAAAAAATTATTTGTTAAAGAAATTGAATGATTCTCTTGTTGATGAAAGCAAGAGATTGAAGGATAAACTGGAATCTTTGAAGATAAAAACTGATGGTGTTGAAAAGAAAACCATGCATTTGAAGCATGGCAAAAATGAGATCAAACAAAATGTTGAGAAGTTGCAAAAGGGATTGGAGGATTTTAAAAGAAAATTGATGAGATGAATGCCAATTTGCAAAATTTTTTACTAAGGGTACTGTGACATTGAACGGAATGTTTGACAAACAAAGATTTCCTCATTCTAGACTGGTTATTGTTAGAGCTTCTCATGTATTACTCACTTGGCACTTTTTGTGGTAAATATGGAAATTGCGTACAATTGCCACTTGAGAAATTCTATAGTTAGATTAGAAAGAAAAAATTACAGGGTGTCTAAAGGTACATTGTCTACTAATTCTCAAGGACCCGATGTGGCTTGGGTACCAAGAAGAAATGATTAAATGTGTTCTTTGTAGGTATGTCTTCGGACCAATTCTAAAATGCACGAATGATACCCTGATCGCGGTTGCTCAAGACATATGATCGATAATGCAACTTTAGTTAACTCTTTGAAGAAATGGATGGAGGGCATGCGTAACGTATTATGGTGGCAACTCAAAAGGAGGGGGTCATCAGTATTGGTAATTTTTAGCAAAGAAGGAACTTGGGGGAATTACCAGTTCAATCATAGGTTTATTGCATAACTCAATCTCAAACTTTTCAATTTTGCCAATGCAATCCTTAAAATTTGTGCGAATTTCAATATTGTCTATCCGGCCAATTGCTTCTGGACGCTAGTGTGGCGATCCACGTAGGACGTCATTTCAATTAAAATTATTCACGTCAGCATGCCACATAGGATGGGCGGCGGTGACTGGATGTCGCATCAACAATTTCCAGTGACAATTAATCGAAAGGACTATATTAGAATTTCGCACAAAGATTTAGGTCAAAATTTCACCAAGAAAGTTCTTGTCTTTTGTTTTCTCGTCAATATGTTTTTTAGAAGAGGGTGCACCTTATTTGTAAATGTTGGCCCCAATGTACAATGACTTTGGATAAGGATTCAAGTGTAGTGGATTGGGAAAAAATTTCGAACGGTCTCTAGGAGTGGAGTAGGCATCAATTTGAGCCGTACCACTATATATTGGCTGATCATTCCTATCTCCCTACTCCTTGAAGTACATATCTTTTGTGTTTCACAAATTGCCAAACTTATGTTTGTGTGTAAACGCTCGATATTATGTTGTACATTCCACATGTTTGGGCAAATAAATTGATACATCCCATCAATGGAATTCTCACTATCAACAACTACCTATTCAGCCGTTTTTAAGGGGGGTAAAAAATAATGTTGGATGTTAACCCAAGTCGACAACTCGGCGTGCATCAAGACGATCGAATTTCAGATAATTGGAGAGCGATCGAAAGCTTCAGCCTCCTTAATGTTCTTCGAAAGAAGATTGTCCATGTGTGTCCACTTTGCTTGAAGTTCTCCTATTTTGCGGGCAATTACTCGATCCATGATGTTTTGCCTCGATGCCATCCTTATTACTTCCTCTTCTCCCCAACTTCTTTGTAAATAACTTCTTGCATCTTCATGTGAGCCCATCGTTTATTAATGTCAGTAATTAATGGTTATACAATTCGAACAATTTCGAATTCGTAATAATAAAATAAGAAAAATGTTAAAACTGATTTCTTCTATTCCTTTTTTAGAATTGAAGGGTTTTTGATTGGGTGAAGACTATATCTCGTCTTCGTTATTCCACATTGCAAAGTCATAACGCGGTTGAATGGACAAGCTTAAAATACTTTTGGAAGGAAAAATACATGTGTAAGTTGGGTACTAACGAAAGTATATTCGATCATTCTTCCAACATAGTGTTTTGGATATAGAAAAATGTAAGAAATATGAAAAAAAATTTATTCTAAGTTTATAAATGCAATATAGGAGTCTAGGAATTTTATCTAAGCTTTCCCAAAAACTATATATGTTCAGTATTTTGCAGCCCCGTCAGGCTTTTCCTATGCACAAGTTGGGCCACTTTCTTCTTGATCAGTTTGCTCGGGCCATTTTCCCGAAGTGCAGTATCCTCCATAGCTCTTGAAGCAAGACTGTTTTCATGGACTAAAGCCGGTTCTGGTGGCTTCTCCTGTAAATCTGCTTCTCTTGAAATCTCTTCCTTCGAATTTGTGTTCGACACCTGAGCACGACAAACCTCATAGGAGTGTAAATTTGTGACCAACCACATAGAGTAATGCTGGATCAATTCAAGTCACTGGTTGCCCGGAATCACGGCCTTCAGATCGTCCTCTAGCTGCTCGCACATTATTCGGAATCCCCACCTTGCCAAGACTCCTCCCATTGCTCTGGCTATAAGCTGGAAATGATTCGAATCATCTCGACCACAATCGACATTTTCACGGGGATCTTGGTTTGGAATACGCAAGCAACATGTGGTCAGAATTCGCTTGATCATATGGTGTATATAGAGCACTCCCTCTCCCCCTCCTTGCCATTAATGTGTGGTAGGATCTGGACCGTCGCAACCTCTTCTCCTCCTCTTGGTCAGAATACAAAATAGAAAGCTTATCCTGGGAACTTGTCATCCAGGCGATGTGAAGTCATAAGCAATCACTCCGGCATCTCTCCTTTAGGAAAAAAAGACGGAGCCTTTTCCCCCGTAATGCCATGATCAGTGCCTACGATGTATGAACTACACATCTAACGAAGAAACAAAAATAAGAGTCTATCTAAACGTTACAAAACCACTTGTGTGCCCAACATGCATTTTCTTATACTATGTCTCGGCAATCGAAACATTAAACAACCACCTTGGAGCCAAAGTCATGCTATTCCAATTGAAAAGGATCTTCTAATCAATGCAAAGATCATTTCGATTTCATTAATAATGAGGATTCGAACCTTCGATTTTACCCATCTCCCTCCCTAATATACGTATAAAAACTCCATCAAATCCTTCATCACGGCTTACGTTTCTAGGGAAGAGTCGCTTCAAAGTGAATTTTCCCTAGATACAACCTGCAATGAATAGGGAAGGTATAGAAATATCATGATTAACCCAGTATCGAATGCAGGAAATAATATCATACTATTGCTGGATCATTGAAGATATTATTGCAGCTGTATAGTTGCTGACTAAAAAATAAATATATTTGGTTATCTAACTTTACAGATTAGTTACTACTAGTGAATGTTACCAACTATTGATATACTTGTAGGTATTTCCGTATATTAAAATTGTTAGCCAATTCCATGGAAAGTAAAAATTGATTTTTAGAATTGACGAACGCTCGATGGATTCAAAATTTTCTTCTCCTAAATGGAAATTAATAATCAAACACGAGTAATTAGATTACTAGCTGTTTTGAAAGTTACATACCTCCTTTTTTTCTAAATGAAATGAAACGTGACTTTGGCTTTGTTACACGAAAAAGGTTTTTCAGAAAGTTATTTTTCAGGAAAAATGATAATATTTTTTTAATGTATGGCTAACAATGAAAAAGACCGAAAAAAGCTTTTCGTCGTTTGATATGAAAACGGACTTCATTTTCCTCCAAGGACTCCTTTTCAAAAGATTTTTTTTTTCTTTTCATTTTTTATTTTTTTTTAAAAAAATCATTTTTAAATTATTTATATTTTTCTTTTTTCTCCTTTATTTTTTCCCCCTTCTGGTTTCGGTGCTAGCAAGAGGATGAAGGTCCAAAGTCGACAGAGGAAGAGGGAAGGAGGGAGGAGTGGCGGGTGGCGGGTGGCGGAAGGAGGAAGAAAGAGGAAGAAGAAGAGTGGTGAAGAAGAACAAAAAAAAAAAACAAAGAAAGAAAGGAATAAAATTCAAAAAAGAAATAAAATTTTTGAATTTCTAATAAATAAATAAATAATGAAAAGAGAGATAAAAAGAAAAGGAAATATAAAAGAGATGAGAAAGGAAAAATAAGAAAAATGTTTTCTTCTTCTCAAAATGATCAAGATATTCTCCCTATTTTTGAAGTGTCTTTTCCATGGGTGGAAAATGTTTTTCTAAACTAGCCTATTTTTCGCGTACCAAACGCTGAAAAATCTAAAAAATATTTTTCGCAAAATTATATTTTGCGAAACAGACAGAGTTCCGTGTAATTACATCGTTGCTAGTTCAAGGTTACAAAATACTAATTAGATGGAAGTATGCCGCTTACTAATACTTCGAGAACTTCTTGTTCAGGTAAAAAGTAACTAAATTTAGAGTAAAATCACTACTTTTGAAGATTAAAGAGAAAGCTAACCTCCATGGGCCCGGACTTGATAATCTCTCTATGTTGGTTGAATTTTAACGAGCCATTTTTGCGGATCACCATCGATCCTACCATTTTTTCGGTTATCAATATCTTTCTCCACCTGTATATATCTCTGTTCATTCTTTTCCTATTTCGATACCCCATTTTCGTTATTGTTGCACCCCATCATCGCGATTAGATTCCAATCGAGAAGAGAGCAAACACTAGCGAGAAAAAAAAAAAAGCATGCTCATCTACTTTTCCTACGTGAATATTTACTCTAGTTTCGAAGAAGTTACTGAGCGCAATTACTTTGTTTATCGCAACTTACTATTTCAATATCAAAAGTTACTAAAGAGATAAGGAGTTTCTTCTAATTAAAGAGTTGTTTAAAAGTTACTCGATATCTTGAAAGAAATTAATAAATAAAACGGAGAGGTTACGTTACTCATCGTTAATAGAAGCATACATGCCTTTTCGGGATAAGAATTAAGAAGTAAGTAAGAAGGGATAAAAAAAGTTGCTATAATTGATTTGATATTTCGGCACCAACTAAATTAGATGAAAACTTACTCACCAAGTACAAAAGTTAGGTGACAATAATAGCAATTAGCTATGCACTTACAAGCTTTCACGATCACGATTACACAACCCCATGTTCATCATTTCACCTGAATCACAATTCGATGTGGAAAAAAAACTCTATTGCATCATGTCTCGAACCCAACATTGGGCAGATCAGTCGGGCCATGATTTGCTTCGAGTTTCACTCCGCATGCTTTCGACTCCGATCGTCCCTTCACTTGTTCGACAAATCGAACCCGGTTGGGGTCGGGGATCGGGCTTTGGTCTGCTTCGAGTTTCACTCGAATTCAAGTCCTCAAACGGGGTCGTTGCATCGCTTCTCAAACGCATTGCTCGAGAAAGTCGTCCAAAAAATTCTAAAAACATATTTAGTATTAATTTTTTTAATCATGACAATTGAGTCTTAAATATTTTCACATGCGAATGTCGATGATCGCGATAGGGTATCCTTCTTTTGACTATTGAATCCGATTGGCATCGAGTTATGGGCCTATGGCCCGGATCTGATGGGGAGGTCAAACGTCTGACGATGCTGAGTCACATTCCTTAACCCACCTGGATGCTCACACAGCGTTCAGCAACGTCAAAACTCTCGCCGGGGGAAGCATCAGCGTCAATACTGCAAAGACGGTTGTAGCCCCCGGAAAAGGAGTTCAGTTGCAGCGTCGCTCGCAGACCTTTTTACCTCTTCTCTTTTACCGTCTCTCTTTCTTTAAAAGGGAAATGCACCGTCTGTCTGTATTTCTCGTACGTAACATTTACCCGAAAGAAATAGAAATTAATTATATGCACTTGCGAGATTCACTTTTCATGTTAAAAATACTAACTAACTTTCGTACGCGCCCTATTACTTTATTCCCTGTACAATGTCATAATTAGTTAATCAATTTAATTGGACGGACGAACTAATTACTTGATGTTCTTTTCCCTATTTTGCCACTATACGAGAATTCGAGAAAGCAAACGCCAAATGAACATTTTTTTTTAGTATATTTTTAAGTAACTTCAAAAGCATTTACTCGAAAATTTAGGAAAATGACAGAAAGATGAAGTTGGGTTGTTGCACTACTGTATGCACAATTATGAAAATTTCAATGTCATTTACCCGCTCCGCCATTAAAAAAAAAATTGTAGAGTCGGGCTCTCCGCGATCAGTACACTTGGCTTAGTCACTAGGAAATCCTCTTCTTTCGCTTAGTCGACCTCCAGTAAGATTGTGACGCCAAATCGAGGTCGCTTAAGCCATTGCCTGTCGCCTTGGACCTCGAGGCCGCGCCCTCGAATTGGAGGCGCCGAAGGTCGTGCGGCCTCGACTCGGAGCCCCAGCCCCCATTAGAGCTCAACTGGAGCGAGAAATAGATAGGGACATGGATAGAGTCGAACGCGACCGCGGTGGTGGCAAGAGGCAAGTGGGGGACATCAGTGGCAAAGATGACGATGACGGAGATGGCGATGGTGGCGATGGTGGCGACGGTGGTCCGTGGATATGATGCGTGGATGCAAACCAAGGGGAAAGAAGAGGAAATGTAGGAATCGGATATCATAATAGATAAGTTATAAAAAGTGGAGGTGCTTGATCAAATAAAAGTTTATGTATTCTGAAAAGAAAAAAAATTGGTCGAATATATATTCTGATTGAAAAGAGCAAAAATAAAAGTAATGTCATGATCCGGAAAAAAAAAGGGACAAAAGAAATGGTCTCAAAACAAAAAGAGTAGCAAAAAAAAGTCCATAATGTCTTCGAAGCAGCGACGTTCGAATTCAAAAAAGAAAGTCCCCATTTTCCACCATATTCCCCCTGCTTTCACGTGACCTTTCTCTGTCCCCCCATAAGTCATAGCTCATAAGTTCATAACCCTCCCCAAACTCCAACTCCAACCAAGCAAATGACACTGAACTGACACACTCCCCTGCTTCTCTCTCCTCCTCCTCCCCACAATGCCCATAGCCACCCTCTCCCTCCTCCTCCTCCGCCTCCTCCTCCTCATTCCGCCGCCCCCCGCCGCCGCAGCCGCCGCCCCCACCGACCCGCCCCTCGACTCCCTCCTCCCCTCCGACGCCGTCGCCCTCCTCTCCTTCAAGTCCCACGCCGACCTCGACAACAAGCTCCTCTTCACCCTCAACGAGCGCTTCGACTTCTGCCAATGGCAGGGCGTCAAGTGCGCCCAGGCCCGCGTCGTCCGCTTCGTCCTCCAGGGCTCCGGCCTCCGCGGCTCCCTCGCTCCCGGCACCCTCACCCGGCTCGACCAGCTCCGCGTCCTCAGCCTCCACAACAACTCCCTCTCCGGCCCCGTCCCTGACCTCTCCGGCCTCACCAACCTCAAGTCCCTCTTCCTCGGCCGCAACTCCTTCTCCGGCTCTTTCCCCTCCTCCCTCCTCTCCCTCCACCGGCTCAGGGTCCTCGACCTCGGGTACAACGACTTCACCGGTCCGATTCCGCTCCAGATCGCCGCTCTGGACCGGCTCGACACCCTCCTGCTCGAGGGGAACCGGTTCAGCGGGACGCTGCCGCCGCTTAACCAGACCCTGCTCCGCGCGTTCAACGTCTCCGGGAACAACCTCACCGGCTCGATCCCTGCGACGCCGACTCTGTCCCGGTTCGACCCGTCGTCGTTCTCTGGGAACCCGGGGCTCTGTGGGGAGGTCATCAACAAGGCGTGCGCCTCGCGCGCCCCGTTCTTTGGGCCCTCCTCCTCCTCCTCCTCCTCCGGCAACGGTAGCAGCTCCGTGCCGGCTCCACTGGCGCAGAGCGCGCAGTCTCAGAACGGCGTTGTTGTGTCGCCTACGTCTTCGTCACGGAGGAAGCCCAAGAGAACCGGCGTGATCCTGGGCTTCACGCTCGGGGTCATATTGCTGGTTTCGGCATTGTTGATCGTCTTCATCTTGTGCAAGGCCCGGAAACGCCAAACCCACGCAAGCCCGAAAGAGCCCGCGGAGCCCGAAGAGCCCGCTCAAGCGAGAGCCGTGGATCCCGCAGCTCCGAACTTGATCATGGAGCTGCAAGAGAAGTACAACAGCAAGATTCAAGAGGCTCAGAGAGTTCAGAGGAGTGGGTGTTTGGTGTTTTGTGCAGGAGAGTCGCAGCTATACACGTTGGAGCAGCTCATGAGAGCGTCCGCCGAATTGCTAGGCAGAGGCACGATCGGCACCACGTACAAGGCCGTGCTTGACAACCAGCTGATTGTGACTGTGAAGCGGCTGGACGCTGGCAAGACGGCAGGCACGAGCGAGGAGGTTTTTGAGAGGCACATGGACTCCGTGGGCGGGTTGAGGCACCCAAATTTGGTGCCGGTGAGGGCTTTCTTTCAGGCCAAAGGGGAGAGGCTTGTGGTCTTTGATTATCAACCCAATGGCAGCCTCTACAATCTCATTCATGGTATGCACATTACCCATTTGTGAATACCATTTTGATTATTGATTTCATTCCTTCAAGCATTCTTGATTGAGCATCAATAATTTTGGCTTTGTTTTGTGGGTCTCTCTTTGATGAGTTCATCGGGTGAGTTTTATTAGAAGATTTCATGGGTGTTCAGTAACATCAGAGGGCCTACTTGGGAAGACAGGTTGGTGTCTGCATGCGGTTAGAGCCTGTTGTTTGTTTGCTGGTGCAGTGGGTAGTTCTCGGGTGCTACTTTTGCATTATTGGCCATGTTTTGCTGTAAATGCTGCAACACATTGCAGCTTTTTCGAACTCATTGTTCCTTCTCTGTTCTGAAAAAAAAAAAAGACATTTCTTGTTGACTTCTTGAGAAATGCTGGAAATACAATGAAGATTATCAAATTCAGTTTGGTAATGAGGTGCACTCGCTAGTGCTGTTGCCTTCAACAACTTAAGCGCGAGCTTTGGTTTGGTAATATCAGCAACAACTTAAACTGATAGCTCATAGATGAAATTGATAAAGAGTGGTCTTTTGTATTGTGGTTGTGTCAAGCAAAAAATCTACCGATAAAACATGAGGGTGTGTGAGGGGATGCAAACAGCCAACCCAAAGTACAGGTTGATATCAAGTCGTAATCAATGTCTCATGGTCCATGATTTGTTAAATTTGCTGTTATCCTTTAATGGAAGCTCAGACATCCATATGCTGTTTCCTATTCAACTGTGAAATTGAGATAGGATTCCTCTTAAAAGTATGCAAGATAGAGCAATAGTTAATGTGTTTCGGTTTATGCTTTGCCTTTTAGTTCTTTGCAATACCCTTGCTGGCCAACAAGGAGACTTTGAGTTTTATCTCATGTTGGGATAACCCCGAGATTGCTACAGCAATCTTACGACTGACTTCAACTAAGAACAAGCGTGTTTTAACTTCTTGTGGATGTCTGCCTCATGTGAATTGTAGTAATTTTTTTAGAATCTTACGGAGGAGTTCTATGACACTTTTGAAGTAACAGGAAGCTATTGGAGTCATTTATCTGCTTTAGATTTTTTTTTTTTATTTAATACTGCTAACATCTTGTTAGGCGATAAAATACTCTTTAATTTCCTCAAAAAATCCTTGGGACGCAGAGCCTTAGACAATCTCTACTCTGCTGGCACCGTGAACTGGCTGCTCTGGTGGAGTGCTTTCCAGCATTTTCCCTCAAATTAATGTTGAATCTACTACCCTTTATCTATTATCTAGCAAGTCAACATTGTATCAAAGCATAGTAACAGGTTGAAGTCCTGATACTCCAAGGACAGCCCTTTCTACCAAATAGCTTTTTGTAGGCTTGCCTCCTCCAATTGTGTCAATTATGGCTTAGGCATTTGATATATAACCGGACCGAAGAACTTTTGATCACATACGTGTGCATTTCTTCATGCTTTGGAGACCTTATTTGTAATAAAAATGCTAAAATTACAGGTTCAAGATCAGCAAGAGCAAAGCCTCTTCACTGGACATCGTGCCTGAAAATAGCAGAAGACGTAGCCCAAGGCCTCGCATACCTTCACCAAGCATCAAGACTTATACATGGGAACCTGAAATCCACCAACGTTCTTCTCGGCACAGACTTTGAGGCCTGTCTCACAGATTATTGCCTTGCAGCCCTCGCAGAATTCCCTCTAAACGAAGATCCAGATGCTGCTGCTTATAAAGCCCCAGAGTCGCGAAAGTCCATCGGTCGAGCCACTCCAAAATCTGATGTATATTCTTTTGGTGTCCTCTTACTGGAACTCCTGACCGGTAAACTGCCATTGCAACATCCCTTCCTTGTACCTAGTGAAATGCTGGATTGGGTCAGGGCAATGAGGGAAGAAGATGGCGAGGACAAAAGACTCGGGATGCTTGTTGACGTAGCTACTGTGTGTAGGGTAACATCGCCCGAACAGAGGCCGGTGATGCGACAAGTTTTGAAGATGATACATGAGATAAAGGAGGATGTGGTGATGGAGGAGAATGCTTCTGCTGGATATGGGTAGATTCTTGTTTCTTCACGAGATTTCTCAAGGTGAGAAAGCACGGGAAGTAGGGATTGAGCGTGCATTAGTAGCTTGTTAGAGAAATTCAGCCTGAACGAGGTGAATTTTACCAAACATATTCGAGAGTGTTGCCCAGTTAATTAAGGGGGTATGTTTTGACTCACAGAGGTTTTTGCTGTATCCATGTGATGGTAGATAAGTAAAGTATAATTGGTTTTGAGCCAATTATTCAGATCTATATCATAGACAAACATTCTTCGTGATTTGGAGTTTTGTGCTGTGACAAGGACCTGTTACTGTGCACATGCTCTTCTAGAGGCACATTTTGCTGAGTTGGTAGTAGCCATGATCAATGAGAGGGTTGAATATTGAAATGTAGAGTACTTTCTCAAGCTCGTCCATTTACTGCTTCGGCTTGGGAGGGCCCAGAAATTCGCCAGGTTCCTCATCGGCCTATTTGGTAACTATTCTGTGTCTGGTGAAATTCGTGCCGGCGCATAAAATAAATGTGCTTGCCACTTGGTAAAAGTTAAATACTTGTTTGGTCCTTTTGGATTTGGAACTTCAAAACTGTTCTCGTCCTTTCTCGGTTCTCTCATTTGAATGAAAGGCATTGAAGTTCTCGCTCTGCTTTTAATAAAAACTGAGACGTGTCCGGATGTTTCTCATCGACTTTCACATACACAAAGAGAGTCCTGAAAACCTTTCCCTCATCTGCTGTGGTCCTCTCTTTACTTCCTCGGGGGTTAGGAAAGATAAAAAAAGCGAAAGCAACCTTACAAGAACAAAGCTAAACTAGATAAGACTTGGTTATCGACATGATATGATGCCCATGACATCAAAGTGTGAAGAGTTGGCAAAATGAGACTACTTTGTTAAAAGTGAAAGGTCAAAAGAAATTTTTTTTTTTTGCCCTTTTGAAAGAAAAAGGAAAGAAATGGAGGGCATTTGACCATGGGAATGAAAGGCGAAGCAGCACATGATGTGGGCGTCCCAGTTTTGGCGAGGATGGTGGTGGTGGTGGTGGTGGTGGTGGTGATTGGTGAAGCCATGGCCGAAGTTGACTGGTGACTTGACGATGGTGGACCACTCGGACATTGCCTTTTTGTCTGTATTCGGTTCAATAAGGCACTCGACGACAAGCTTGGGTGGTGTTCGGTAATGAGCACAGTGCTGCGCTCGAGCTTATGAGGTTGGTTGGTTGCTGTGGAGATTTATAGCCACGTAAAGATGACGGCTTTATCACGTCATTAACGAATGCCGTGACAAGTTCGGAGCAACTCATCTTATTCGAATTAGCATGCTCTCAATTTCGGAGATAAATCGGAGGATATGCATACGAGGGTCCACGGGGTAAAGTTTGATAAGTTCAGTGTTCTTTTCGGTTGGGTGAATGTTAGATGTGCTCGGATATGTCGCCCATCGCAGATGTTGTTGAGGTGGTGTTGACACCAAAAGTTATCTTAAAGGGCCACGTGATGAGCACAAGCAAGGATCATGATCACCTACAGGTAGCC
Source organism: Rhodomyrtus psidioides (assembly GCA_021437785.1). Classification (NCBI taxonomy): domain Eukaryota; kingdom Viridiplantae; phylum Streptophyta; class Magnoliopsida; order Myrtales; family Myrtaceae; genus Rhodomyrtus; species Rhodomyrtus psidioides. Next base: position 1,776,921 of record JAILYB010000111.1, read on the forward strand.
GTACTGGAGCCAGACGCAAGTTAGCCTTGAAGACGCCAAGTGTCAAGATAAGTTTTGGTGGTATTTTCCCCGAAGACTGAGAGAAAAGATGCGCAGAAGAAGCCACGACTGAAGTAGTTACGGAGATTGATGGCAATCCTCAAAAGCTGAGAGAAAAAGCGCGAAGAGCCAAGGAACCGCCGAAGGAGTTATCCACAAAAGCCGCCAAAGAGAACGTGCTTGGAGCCCATGACAATAACGTTTGTCGGTTACTAAGAGTACCCAGGGTCATCTAGCACAAACCCCCCACAACACAACAAACAAGTTTTATCTTTTCAATTAACTCTTAGCTTAGCTGTAGTTTCAAATTCTCGTCGTCGATTCAATTCGGACGTGTTTCATATCTAGAGTTAGGTGTTGTGACGTCCTGAAAATTCGCCTTTTATAAAGTTCCTGAATTCAATAAAAAAATTAAAAATTGAATTTCAGTCGGTATGATATTTTGGATCGTAAGGACGTAAGTGTCGATAATTGGACGATTTCCTGAAACATCAGTCGGTTTATATTAGGTTTCGAAAATCTTAGCCGCCTCGAGTTAGAATTCAAATTCTCGTGCCCGAGCCTAATCCTGACCGAGTCTAACCAGTGAAATTATCAAAATTATTCTCCGTCCAGTGTACGAAATTTTTATTCTAGTCCTAAAATGTTAAATGACCATTTTTCCCTTTAATAATGCATATAGGACAAATAGTTTGAATCTTGAGTTGACTAGTAGGTCTCACTAGTCATTCCCCCACCAATCTATCACCTCACTTCTCTCTCTCTCTCTCTCTCTCTCTCTCTCTCTCTCTCTCTCTCTCTCTCTCTCTCTGATAAGAATGACACCCTCCCTCTTTCTTCTTCTTCTGTGGAACCACCGAGCTCCTTCTCTGTCACGCCCCGTGCTTTGCCCTCGACGCGCGGGCGCGACGATCCCTGCCGAGTTCGACTCTCGGAGTCCCAGGATACTTACCAAGAAAAAGAACGTGAGAACTAGCAATGCGGAAACGGAAAAACAATTCCTCCAAACATAACTAATGGGGAAACCTGAATAGCAAGACGATAACAAAAAATAAGACCACTTTACTTCCACAAAAGAGATGTCCGTACAAAAGCTCGGGTCTCCAAGACCAACGAGAAGATCGGGTAGACGGCTAATACAACAACCCACATAAGTACAACCATCCAAAAGACATCACTAAACACATCCAAAAAGAAACCACCAAGTCTAGCCGCAGTCCCTAAGTTGAAGTGCTGGAGTCCCTGGTCGCATCGAAATCCTCCGAAGGAACATAGTCAGAAAAAGTCTCGGAGTTAACCTCTACCGAATCCTCCTGGGTGTTCTCCATGGGAGCATCTTCAGGTCGCTCCCTCAAATCACTCTCAGAGGCCTCAAGCACAATCACTTCATTGGAGTCCTCTTGGGTCGGGGTCCTCATCGGCGCACTAGTCGAACCCACCATAGAAACATCCATTTCAAAAGAATCCCGAGTGGGATGACAAAAGTTGGGGACTACCCCACGAGGTACGCCAGTGGGCTTAAGTGGCCCAGTGGTCTCTCCACCTACGCGTCGGAACCAAGCCTCAAACCTATGAGGAACCTCTGTCCTATCAAAAGCTCGGGTCTCCAAGACCAACGAGAAGATCGGGTAGACGGCTAATACAACAACCCACATAAGTACAACCATCCAAAAGACATCACTAAACACATCCAAAAAGAAACCACCAAGTCTAGCTGCAGTCCCTAAGTTGAAGTGCTGGAGTCCCTGGTCGCATCGACATCCTCCGAAGGAACATAGTCAGAAAAAGTCTCGGAGTTAACCTCTACCGAATCCTCCTGGGTGTCCTCCATGGGAGCATCTTCAGGTCGCTCCCTCAAATCACTCTCAGAGGCCTCAAGCACAATCACTTCATTGGAGTCCTCCTGGGTCGGGGTCCTCACCGGCGCACTAGTCGAACCCACCACAGAAACATCCATTTCAAAAGAATCCCGAGTGGGATGACAAAAGTTGGGGACTACCTCATGAGGTACGCCAGTGGGCTTAAGTGGCCCAGTGGTCTCTCCACCTACGCGTCGGAACCAAGCCTCAAACCTATGAGGAACCTCTGTCCTATCAGCCTCATTCACCCAAACCACCGTGGTCTTTCTCACAAAAACCGTTCCCTGTCCGTCTGGGTACTCTTCCCAAAAAGCAGTCATCCACTGCGGGTCTCCGTGTCGGATGGGCAACATAATTACGGCCTAGGATCTGAGAAAAGAAGGGTCCCAAGACGGGGTGAGATTGAAATCTCAGTAAAAGAGGCCCTAACCCCAAGTTAGGCCGATCGTACATTCAGACAAGCAGTCAATCACAACAGAAAAACAGCGACAACCATAGAGAGTATTCAGCAATCTCATATGACATAGGAGAGTAAATAAGTCTCAAACACATAATCAAGCCATCACATGTTATAATAAGAATCAAATATGCAATTCAAGTCAAGTCACTTCACAGCTCTTCTCAATCTCACATTTCTTTCTCGCCTGCGTATACAACGCATCAGGCTCGGTCCGCGTACTTACGTCTCAGACCCATCTCACTGACAAAACCGCGTAACCGCCTCAGGTTTTTAGTCTCAAACACAGGCCAGTGCCAACACAACTCAATATCTGTCCCGCGTCGTTCTATGCATCAGGACCTCGACCGCCACAAACCCCGCGTAAACGCATCAGGGTATCACATTTCTCAATATCCGTCCCGTGTCGTTCTACGCATCAGGACCTACCATTTCTCAGAAAATCCGGGACCAATTCCCATGAAAGACTTCATGATCGAATATAGTTCACGCAATGAACTAATGATTTATAACATGCGAATTCATCGACTTAGATAATTCATAGCGGCATTCCAATCACCAGGCACATATGCAATTCTCCGATACAAGTTTAGAACACACAGTGTAATATTATGGGACGACGTTCCAAAACCAATATCGTTTCTCGACTAACTCATCCAATTGAGTCCAATCTTCCTATCGAGAGTTTAGGAATTCCTTACCTCGCTCTAGAATCAACGCAAGCAACTTCCCACAGCCCACAAAGGTTCGGTTCCTAAGACTCACAGCAGGACTGCAGCACATAACATCAATATCCATCCAATTCGTCACATTTTCTTCATCGAAACGCCAATTCACTAAACAAGAACCTTAGGGACATAACTAAGGACAATTTAATACGTCACTATAAGGAATCTCCAGCCAAAAATCAACTCCAACAGCCCACAAAGCACACGACCAGAACAGAATTACACAGGGCAGGGGCCGGTTCTGCTCCGTCCTCACCAAAACAGCCCACAAATCACCCAAAGGCCACCAATTAAACCACAAACTCATCACCAGCAAGTCATTCTAGGAGTAAGGAAGTCTCACCGAAAATTTTGAACCAAAGCGACGCCACGAACTCCTTGTTTGGCGCCCAACTCCCTCAGTCCACAAACCGGCAGATTCTGCCTTGCAAACACAGCAATAGAAAAGCACCGAATCTTCATAAATTTCAGTTCAGCTTTTTACTACAAGTTCACCTACATGTCTACTAGCAATCTGCAAATTTTGGGAGAAAAAATCCAACAATCGGGGGTCCTAAGGAGGCAAAACCGAACCTACCTAAGGCTGGAGCAGTTTCCGTCGACCGGCGCGCCAAGGCTTGGTCGGGGCTGCACAGAGGTCCAAATGCCGTGCTTCCACCTCGAGGAGTTCGGGAAGACGTAGGGCTAGGTCGTGGAGGTCGGCTCCCTGGCTGGGAGTTGACGGCGGCGGCGCGGGAGGTCGGCAAAGCAGGCGGTCAGTTCTGATCGGGTGAGTTGTTCTCGGCTGGGAGAGAAAATGAAAAAGAACGAAGGAGAGGAAGAAGCTGTCGCGCTAGGGGAGGGGTTCGGCAGAAGAAAAATGAGGGAGAGAGAGAGAGAGAGAGAGAGAGAGAGAGAGAGAGAGAGAGAGAGAGAGAGAGTTTTGCTTAATCCCACTTGGTCAACCTTGGAATGGTAGGTGAAAAGCAAACAATAAATGCAACTAGCTTCATCCATTGACATGTGTCCCCTTGTCCACCAACCCAATCCAAGGGCTGTCATTTTTCCTCCAATTTCGGCAGCAAGAGAGGAGGGGTAAAAGACCAAAACGCCCCTAGCCAAAACTAAAGAAGAGACCAAAGCTTGAGGGCGAAAAGGTGATTTTTCCTCCGGCGTCCAAAACTTCGGTTTTCCAATTCAAATTTTCTTTGACGAGGCGGCGTCCAATCCAATTAAAATGTTGGAATTCATGATTCACCATTTTCAAATTTTGAGACTCGTCTCTGACTCGATTTTCTATTGAATGCGATTCCAGTCTATCTCAAACCGACGGGCGGCTTTTGTAAACGTTACGCGTATTAACTCTGCGACTTAAATCACACTCAGGGCTAGTCAGTCCATGGCGACTTTGGGTGTCATGTAATTGCGATGGTCGATTACTAGTTCCAGCGGTCTCGATCGTCATCGTTCGATTTAGGAAAATTTTACAAATTACGAATTGGTTAAGCGGCATCACCATCGCTCCAATCACATAACGCTAGCAATAATCGTTCTTAGATCGGACTTTTTATGGTTCTAAATGTTCCCTCAACAATCCTTATGGTCAAAGCGTCATTTCCTATTCTAGTTCCTAGGTCCACGTACTTATCTCGCGTTAGCCTTTCCCTTTTGGTCAGTTAACTCGAGATTGATTAGATCCGAGCGAAATATAACTGAAATACATCGTTAGATATATCCTCATTGAAAAGTCTCAAAATGACTGGAAATCAGAATGTCACAACTCTTCCCCCCTTACAAAAATTTCATCCTCGAAATTTACAACAAACTCAACTATTCAAACAAAATGGGGGTATTGACGCCTCATCGCTTCCTCGTTTTCCCAGGTAGCGCCTTCTGTTCCATGGTGCTCCCACACTACTTTAACCAAAGATATTGTATTGTTCCTTAAAACGTGTTCCTTTCTTTCTTCAATCCTGACCGGATTTTCCACATACGACACTCGGTCGTCCACTTCGATAGTCTCATAGTCCAAGACATGCGTCGGGTCCGGCTCATACTTCCTTAGCATCGACACATGAAAAACATTGTGAACTTGGGACAAACTAGGCGGCAAGGCAAGTCGGTAAGCTAGGGTTCCAATCCGCTCCAAAATCTCAAACGGGCCTACGTATCTCGGGCTTAGCTTTCCTTTCTTCCCAAAACGCGACAAACCTCGCATCGATGATACCTTAAGGAAAACATGATCGCCTACTTGAAACTCCAGAGGCTTGCGTCGCTTATCCGCGTAACTCTTCTGACAACTCTGAACCGTCTTCAGCCTGTCTCGTATTATCTTCACCGTCTCTACTGACTTTTCCACTAACTCAGGGCCCGTGATACTCCTTTCTCCAACTTCGTCCCAGCAAATCGGTGTCCTGCAAGCTCTTCCATAAAGTGCCTCAAAAGGTGCCATTTGTATACTCTGCTGATAACTGTTGTTGTAGGCAAATTCTACCAAATGCAACGGATCCTCCCATCCGCCTTTGAAGTCTATAACACACGCTCTTAGCATATCCTCAAGGGTTTGAATTGTCCTTTCCGACTGCCCGTCCGTCTGCGGATGGTACGCGGTGCTAAACTGTACTCTAGTCCCCAAAGCGTCTTGCAGACTCTTCCAGAAATTCGCCGTGAACTTAGGGTCTCTGTCTGATGTGATGGTTACTGGTACACCATGAAGTCTTACTACGTGACGCATATACAGTTCAGCGTACTTGTCCAAAGTGAAGTCTTTTCTCACAGGGATAAAATGTGTCGACTTAGTCAGTCTATCCACAACCACCCAAATCGAATCATGGCCCCTCTGACTCCTTGGTAATCCCATAACAAAGTCAATTGTCACGTGCTCCCATTTCCATTCGGGAATCTCTAGCGGCTGTAGTAATCCACCCGGCTTACAGTGCTGCGCTTTTACCTGTTGACAAGTCAAGCACTTTGCTACATACTTCGCCACATCCACCTTCATTCCATTCCACCAATAATGCTGCCGTAGGTTCTGATACATTTTCGTGCTGCCAGGATGGATACTATAGTTACTCCTATGTGCCTCTGATAAAATCCTCTCTCTAAGTTCCTCATCTTTGGGCACACACATGCGTCCTCGAAATTTCAAGATTCCACCTTCTGACACTTGGAATTCTGGTTTCCTCTGCGTCACGTCTACTGCGAGGATTTTCTGAATCTCTGGGTCTAAAGGTTGCAAGGCATTTATCCTTTCTTGGATCTCAGGTTCAATTCTTAGCATGGCCACCAAACTGGATAGTTGACAGACTTCCAATCTAAACTCAGAATCCCTCAAATTTTCCAATAACGACCATCCTTTGACCAGAAGAGAAGCGATACTTGATTTCCGACTGAGCGCATCCGCAACTTTATTTGCTTTTCCAGGGTGGTACATGATGTCGCAATCATAATCCTTCAATAACTCCATCCACCGTCGCTGCCTCATATTCAACTCCTTCTGAGAGAATGATCTACTGATATCCCTTCACCAGAAATTATATTACCAAGAAACACCACTTTATTCAACTAGAACTCGCACTTGCTAAACTTAGCGTACATCGAGTGTTCACGCAAGGTTTGTAAAACCATTCTCAAATGCCTTTCATGCTCCTCGTTACTCCTTGAATAGATCAAGATATCATCAATAAACACTATGACGAAACGGTCCAGATAGTCCCGAAACACTCGATGCATCAAGTCCATAAAGGCAGCTGGAGCGTTAATCAACCCAAAAGGCATCACGGTAAACTCATAGTGTCCATATCTCGTCCTAAAAGCCGTCTTCGGAATATCCTCTTTCTTGATCCTCAGCTGGTGGTACCCTGTCCTCAAATCTATTTTAGAGAAAATTGAAGCCCCTTGTAGCTGATCGAACAAATCATCAATCCTTGGCAACGGGTACTTGTTCTTAATGGTCACCTGATTCAATTGCCGATAATCGATACACAACCGCATGGATCCATCCTTTTTCCTTACAAAGAGCACTGGCGCTCCCCAAGGCGATGCGCTTGGTTTGATAAACCCCTTGTCCAGTAACTCCTGCATTTGTATCTTTAGTTCCTTCAACTCTGTCAAGGCCATTTTGTAAGGTGCCTTCGAAATGGGTTCCGTCCCAAGGGCTAACTCGATAACGAACTCGATTTCACGCTTGGGTGGCAATCCGGGCAATTCTTCGGGAAAGACATCTGGAAAGTCCCGTACTACCGCTATGTCATCTAACCTCGGTTCCTCAATAGTCGGATCTACCACCGCGGCCAAGTAAGCTTGGCATCCATCATCCATTAACCTTGTCGCCTCAAGCGACGAAATCATGTGATTAGAAGTTCCTCCCCGGTTTCCCCTAAACTCAAAGCTAGGGCAACCATCCGGGTAAAAAAGGATTACTTTGTTGCCACAATCCACTACCGCCCCTAGCTTGCTTAACCAATCCATCCCTATGATCACGTCAAAGTCATACATGGGCAAAACGGCCAAATCTATAACTCCATCATTACCACCAACGGCTATCTTACAACTTTCACAACCTAACGAGACCAACACATTATCCTTCAACGGAGTAACAACATGCATCAGTATATTCAACGGTTTCAACTCCATGTTAACCAAATCAGCATATTGAGCAGATACGAAGGAATGCGAAGCACCAGGGTCAAACAACGCATAGGTAGCTTGATCACACAAATAAACCGTACATGTGACCACACCAGGCGTCTCCTCCGCGTCTCGGCGTGCCACAGCGTAAACTCTCCCTTGAGCTGGGGGTGGGTTGTGTTCATTCTGAGTTGCCGCGTTTGGTGGTCCAACTGGTGGTCAAGCGCAAGCCTAATTGTGAAATTGTGCATTCATATGACCTGTGTGACAAACTGCATGGTGTTGACACCTAAATTTTGATCAATTTTTTTTTTATTTTATTTTGAAAATTCATAGAAAATCCATAAAAAGTTGAAAAAATTGAAAAATCAATTTTGGTGACCTTAGCCAAGCTAAATGAACCATTTTGACCAAAAAAATAATTTTCATAATTTTCAATTTTTTATATATATTTTCGAAAAATACAAAAAAAAAGAAAAAAAGAAAAAGAAAATCAAGAAAAATAATATTTGAGGTCACAAAGATATATAAAAATAGTCGGTATTTTTATTTTTACTTTATCTATTTTCTAACCTCATAAATAGTAAAATTCAGGTTTGATTTTAGGTGTTTTCTGATCACCATAAAATTGAATCTGGCAAAAATATTAGAAATGATTAAAAGGAAAAGGAGTGAAAACATCATCATTCAAAAGGAAAAGGAAACTAATCATTTTGTTTTTTCTTTTGATTATTTTATTATTATTCTTACTTTTTAATATTTTATTTTATTATTATTTTATTTTTTATTCACTCACCTTTTCCCTCATCCGTCGCTGGCTTCTTCTCCCCCCGCGACTTCATCTTCTTCTCCTCCTTCTTCTTCTTCTCTTCTTCTCTTCTTTCTTTTCTTCTCATTTTTTCATCCTCCCCTAGATTACGGCGACCACCTTCACCGCCACCTTGCTCCGCCACCCTCCGACGCCGTGCCGAGATCCCGTCCTTCTTGCTGTTTATCACGACATCGTGGAGCTCCTAGATACCGCAATCCCCCTCCATCTTCCTCCTCTGTTTCGCCCCCTGCCACGTCGTCGCTCTTCGTCGTCGCCGCTTGGCCACGAATCCATCGTGTTCGGGCCGATCCCGGCCGTGGGCCGATCCCGTGGGCCGGTGGCCGTGCGCCTCGGCCATGGCCGAGCCTATGGCCGAGGACGTGGGCCGAGGACGTCGGCCGAGTGGCCGTGCGTCTCGGCCATGGCCGAGCCCGTGGGCCAAGGCCGTGGGTCGAGGCTGTAGGCCGTGGGCCAAGGCCGAGCCCATGGCCGAGGCCGTGGGCCCAAGCCGTGGGCCGAGGCCGTGGGCCAAAGCCGTGGGCCGAGGCCGTGATCTTGGGCCGAGGCCGTGAGCCCATAGCCGGTCCATGGCTGAGTGAATTGGCCCGTTTCCGAGCCGGGATTTATTTATTTTTTAAATTATTATTATTTATTACCGGTCTTAAAACTTGTAAAATTGATTGTTGACATTTTGATGTGGTGATCGACAGGTGATGTGCATGGAGATGGTCGCAGGCTGGGGCTGGGCGATTGAAGGCCGGTGTCCAATCCGGTATGTTTTACGTACCCGATCCGTGTATTAGGGTTATTTTTCTAAAATGTCGCCATTATAGATTTGGTTTGCATGTATTTATCTCAGTTCAGTAGTTAGCTTATTTATCTGGTTGAGTGTTGTCTATTGCCAATGATATGCTTTTTGTTAAAATATTTTCTGAAAATATAAAAAAATATTAATAAATCAGAAAATGCCAAAAAAATGGAAAAATTAAAGAAAAACAAAAAAATTGAGAAGAATTGCATAAAATTACTAAAAAAATTCTAGAAAATTCCCAAGGCTGAAAATGATCAAAAGAAATTGATTGGTTGTCGTTTTTCAGGATTTTCTCCCGTTTAATCCAAAACGACGATTTTACCCCTCAAGGGTAAATCGTCTTTGATATTCCGATGAATTGTGGAAATTGCTTAGAATTTGGCGATGAGCCAGATAGGTGGCTAAACCTTATGTCTAGGATTTCCACATTTCATTCTCATTTTTAGAAAATGACGATTTTACCCTTCGAATGGTAAATCGGTTTCTAAAATTCCAAAAAATCATGAAAATTGCAAAAAAAAATAGGAAATGGGTCAATTGAGTAACCAAACCTATTTTTGACATTGTTTTACTCCGAATTCATTCTGAAATGATGATTTTGCCTTTTTTGGGCAAATCGTCCCTTTTGTCTCAAAATTACGACTTTACCCCTTATGGGTAAAATCATGTCTAAATCATTCCTAAGCTTGATTGATACTTATTTAAGTTAATAGAGCCTTCTTATGAGTGTCATGTTGATTTGATGTGTCTATTTTGCATATTTGGATTCATTGATTTGCGCCTTTTATTATTGATTGTGATTGCCAGGATAGTCATTCCTATTTGCATGAATTCCTAGATTTAGGATTCGTACTCCACTCATCTGCATGAAATCTTAGGTCAGAAAATTCAGTCAACTTAGGTACCGAAAGGGCGTCAACTCTGACAGTTGGCGTAACTAAGTCCCCGAACCCATTTCTCTGGTTATCGCAGAATTGAATAGAAACTCCCGACTATTCAATAGGGTGGTCCAATCATACCCTCCAAAAAATGATTGGTGGCGACTCCATGGCATGCACACTTAGCACATATCACTAGACCACACTGAAGGTCGACTACGCATACCTCCGTTGCGATTTGGGTAACGGGCCTTGGGAGAGGCCCGCGTCCGACCATACTGGACGGCCCATTAGCCCTCGAGAGCCCATGGCGAATCTCGAGAGGGTCGCGACAGACTGGCGACTCCGCTGGGGATTTAGAGAACTTGAGCCGATTAAAAAGTTGATTGATTTTTCTAACCCTGCAGGCGCTCTTGAAGGTGAGGTAAGTCCGCTCATGGTAGGTGTTATATGTTTTTGCAGATTGGAGAGATAAGGGGTGTAGTCCGTGATTAACATTGTCTTATGCAGGTTGGCGTAGGAATGTATGTTGTATGGATGATTTGAAGTGCTGATTGATAAACTGTTGTGCATGATTGGCATCGTGATGATCACGACACATGGACACACACAACCGCGCCTAAAACCCCGGGCGCCGCCTTTAGGAACACAATAGAAGGAATTGAAAATGGAATCTCCGTGAGGAAAAACACGGGGTAATCCACTTTTCAATTCCGCTCGCTTCGAACTATGGATCGAGTCCCAATGCAACGATAGTTGTGCAATGGAATCGGCTCTTTCTAGAACTCGAGGTGGGAACCTTGACCTTAGGTGCCAAACCATTCGATTTTTAGAAGTTCACCATCACTTGTCTCATGCGCATGTCTTTGGACGGTTGGTACACCTAAAACCGCACATAAGTCGATGAGTTTGGTTGGTAAGACTCTCTATCCCTCAAATTTATTTCAGTTCAGATAAATATAGGCATTTCATTCATTGCATTCTGGTGATTAGATTAAATGCCATTTCAAGGATAGATGCGTGTGTTTTTTTTTTTTTTTTTTTTTTTTTTTTTTTTTTTTTTTTCAAACGTCCTTGATAGAAGACGAGGAGGGCGATATCCCGTCACGAACACCGAGTGTGCAACAAAGGAGCCTACTATGGACATTATTGAGATATCGTCCAATTAAGATGAAGAGTTGGGGCAAGTGATCCGGAAGTCACAGATCGAACTTGGGGCATCCTTAAACGTTAGGATCACTTTCTTTGGTTTCATTTTCCATTACTAGTCCTCTTGTATAGGGTTTATTTTTATCGAGGCTTTCTCTATCTCACCCCTTAGAATGATTGTATTAGGGATCTATTGGTGTATACATTCAGATGGAACTTGGTTGTATTTCTTTTTGACGGGTCATGGGAATGTGATAGTGGCATTTTCTCTAATCATCTGAATACTCCCAAGTCAAGTTTATAATTCCTTTAGAGGAAACTATTTCGCTAGAAGGAATTATACACTTGAATTGGTCCATGCATGTCATACGTTGTTGACACCTGATTTTTTTTACCATTTATTATTGTGATTTTTATTCTTTAAAATTAATTAAAAATATCAAAAAAGGTCATAAAATCACAAAATCAACTTTGGAAGCCTTGGTTTAACCTTAGGAACCAATTTTGAACAAAAACTATTTTTCGGTATTTTTAATATTTTTCGAGTTTATTTAATTATAAAAATACCCAAAAAATCAGAAAAATACCATTCGTGGTCAGAAAAATACCCAAAAATATTCGATAATTTTGTTTTAATTTCCTCTTCAAGTGTGTCACTTTAAATCTCAAAAATTTGGCTCGGGTCACTATGTTCCTTCACAAACATAAACCCGAACCGAGCCTAAAAAAAAATCATTTTCGAGTCTTTTAGTTTTCAATTCTCACTTTTTATAAGCTATGACATTGGATTCTAAAGTCTTAAAGTGCAATTAGGTCAATTTGCCCTCCAATTTAATCAATTTTTACCAAAAGGGCTTAATTGCACATTTTTCTTTAAATTAGTCCCCGGTTTCACGGATGTATACGTATGCTCTACGTATTTATACGTCATACGTATTTATACGTTATGCATATTTGTATTGTTTGGTAACCTCTTTAACTCTTGTAATAATAATAATGGTTATTATTTTTAACACCTTTGTTAGTGCCTTTTTTAGCATTTTTGTATTGTGAGTGCTATTGCTAGTGCTATTTTTAAATAGCATTTTTTGTATTATAAATTGTGAGTGCTATTGTTAGTGCTATTTTTAAATTGCATTTATTTATCATAAATTGTGAGTGCTATTATTAGATAGAATTTATAATTGTTAGTGCTATTTTTAAATAGAATTTTTGTATTATAAATTGTGAGTGCTATTGTTAGTGCTATTTTTAAATAGCATTTTTGTATTATAAATTGTGAGTGCTATTGTTAGTGCTATTTTTAAATGTCATTTATTTGTGAGTGCTATTATTAGATAGAATTTATAATTGTTAGTGCTATTTTTAAATAGAATTTTTGTATTATAAATTGTGAGTGCTATTGTTAGTGCTATTTTTAAATAGCATTTTTGTATTATAAATTGTGAGTGCTATTGTTAGTGCTATTTTTAAATGTCATTTATTTGTGAGTGCTATTTTTAGATAGAATTTATAATTGTTAGTGCTATTTTTAAATACAATTTATTGGAAGGTATTTTTGGCTATAAAAGGATGGCAAGAGTTTTGAGGTTGAAGGGGAGAGACATTTTGTAGAGTGTGCAAATTTTTGAGAGCTTAGAGAGAAGAACACAAACACTCTCTATATTCTCATAATCTTGAGAGAGCAAAATATACTAAGTTCGGAATATTGATTCCGCATATTGCTAGCACAATTGTTGTGGAGTTATTAGTCGTCTCCCCGTTCGTCAATTGGTGGTGCGTCTGAACTAGATGCCTAACACTTGTGGAGGCTGAGATCGAAGAATATCGAACCGACACCTCCGTTCAAGCACGCTACGAGAGGTAATCTATTTACTCCCTTTGAGGCTTTGTGATTTTTTTCGATTGAAATGCACGAAGTACGCCTCTGGAGATACATGTATGGGTTGTTATTTATTTCCGCTACGTGTTACGTGGATCCCAACAGTGGTATCAGAGCCAATCCTTAGGTGTTTTCGTGCATTTAATTGATTTTTGCAATACTATGGCCAATATGTATTAACGAATTGTTCGTCTTACATGGCTAATGGAGGTTGATTATTTTATATGATAAATTAATCAACGTAGCAAAAATTGAGACTAAATCAATTTTGAATCGAAAATTTATAGCTATCTTATTTTACGTAAAAATTCTGAATATGATTCAACGTAGAATTTTTATTGTGCCTTCCTAAGTTTTAAATTGTGAATTTATTACTTACGTGGAAGGGTGGTGATCATGGAAAAATCCCTAATCAATGTGATTGATGTATATATGAATGTATGGTGATTATTTATATATTTGGGGTTGTAATTATTAAATGGAGGCTGCGTACTCCTTTTATTTTTCATGTAATCTTTATTTTTAGCATAGTCAATTGTTAATGTAAATGCTACGAGGATTACGTGGATGAGCCTTTTAAGTCGGCGAGCTCTTAGGGGCCCAATTCTTGAAGAGTTCAAGAAACCAAGAAGAAGCGAAGAGCGGCTCTCCGTTATTAAAATATTAAAATGATTAAATGTGGTCTCATTGGCTCGAGACCCATTAAATCATAATTCCATGATCACCACGTAGGATAGATGTTTATGTGATTGACATCTATTTATTTGTTATGATTACGTGAGCATGTTAAACTGGTTAATATGCAAAGTCAGACTTACCTCACCCAAAATTGCGCCTGCATGAAATCCTAATTAGGAAAATCACTCGCGTTAGGTACCGAAAGGGCGTTGGTAATGACATCAACGTAACCAAGTCCCCGAACCCAAAATCTCTGGTTCCGCAGAATTGATCGATCTCTCCCAATCGGTCAATAAGGTTTCCGGTCTACCCTCCAAGAAAGACCGGTGGCGACTCCAAATGCATGCACAAGTTGCACATGCCACCACGACCACACTAAGGTCGAAAGCGATCGACTGTTATCGTCGAATCCCTTTGAAAAATACTCCCGCCGCGATTTGGTATGGGCCTGGGAGGGCCCGCGCCGATCCAAAGCCCGCGATCCGCACTCTTGTGCGGGGGAAGGCCCGCGATCGGTAATCCATTAGCCGCGTCCGCCTTCGGACGGGTCGCGACAGCTGGCGACTCCGCTGGGGACCTTCTGTTCTAGAACCTATGGTTCTAGACCCCAAGTGGACTTAGGCCGTAATTAAAACGTTGAGTGATATTTCTAACCCTGCAGGCGCTCTTGAAGGTGAGGTAAGTCCGCTCATGATAGGTGTTATATGTTTTTGCAGATTGGAGTGATAAGGGGGGTAGTCTGTGATTGACGTTGTCTTATGCAGGTTGGCGTAGGAATGAATGATTGTGTGTATGTTTTATATTGAAGCGGTGATTGTTAAATAAGATGCATGTTTATCGCTTTTGCACGACACCGAAAATACACACAACCGCGCCTAAAACCCCGGGCGCCGCCTATAGGAAAACAATAGAAGGGATTGAAAATGGAATCTCCGTGAGGAAAGACACGGGGTAATCCACTTTTCAATTCCGCTCATTTCGAACTATGGATCGAGCCCCAATGCAACGATAGTTGTGCAATGGAATCTGCTCTTTCTAGAACTCGAGGTGGGAACCTTGACCTTAGGTGCCAAATCCTTTGATTTTTAGAAGTTTTATCCTCACTTGTCTCATGTGCATGTCTTTAGATGGTTGGTATATCTAAAACCACCTAAAAAAATAAAAAATCGGTGATCCTGGAGTCACATCTCGAAGACTGGAACTGGGGCATGGACCACATTTCTTTGATTGATTTGACATTCTTAGTTCTCTTGTGTAAGATTAATTTTGCTGAGATCCTCTATATCTCGTCCCTTAGATTGATTGTATTAGGGATCTATTTGTATTGTATACATCTTGATAAGGCTCATTCTATCGAAAATGGGGGCAAATTCCCCAAACCCGTGGAGCATAGTGGAATTCGTCCCTTCAGTGCAAAATACATTTGGCCGCAGAGCCACTCGTTTGGTGAAAGGACGTATCGTTCCCAATTGATTTTTAATCAGATCTGAGGATAAGTTCTTCTCCATTTTTTTTTATCTCAGGTGATAAAAGAGACAATGCACCCAAAAGCTCATACATTCAAATGACAAAACAGACGTCGCCCAGCTGGGGCAAATGAACCGTAGGCATTGCAAATACCTTCAAACACGGATGGAGGAATTCGATAGATGTTGTTCATATCAATATGCAACGTCAAAACGGAATGCAAATCAAGTGTAAAAGGACGTATCGTTCCAAAAAGATTATTTCCTTGATATGGGAATAATGCTTCCTTTCCTTTTCCTCTCAGATGATGATCAAGAGCAGAAGACGCAGGATGTAATGCTTTCAAATAACAAACAGGGAACGTCAAATACCTCAAACGGCGACTGTGATCAAGAGAATCACCAAACCGCCACATGACGAATCCCAAGAATATCAAGCTGTCTTGAGACAGATTAAATTGATCAAGGACTCTGACAATCGAGATGGATGATCAGAATCTGCAAAAATCAATGGGAGCAGGTTCCCCCCATTTGCTTTGAGGAGCCAAACCGGGGGCAAACTCTCATGATCCCCCATGAAAGCGCATCAGACCAGGGTCATCGAATCCAGAGATGACAAACAGCAAGACAAGCGTCACCTAGCTGTGATAAATCACGCCTAACTTGGGCAAGTGAATTAATTTTGCGCTGGACAAAGAAAGATGTGTCTTCTCCGGCAAAGTCAAATAGCAGAGTCGTCCGCATCAGAATCAAACCCCAAGATACGAATTTGGGCGAACGGTAACTTTGTATCGTTCCAATTTGATCTTCGAAGATCACGGGCTTAACATGAGTTTTTCTCATTTAACAGGAAGTCGTTGGCGCCGAAAGCCTCAAAAGAAAAGAGCTCGCTGATAGGGAGGCGAATAGAATCATTGGCCTTGGAAGTCAGGATTCCAGAAAATGGTCTTTGATTATAAGATCGAGTGGAGGGTAAAAAGTATCGCTTCCACACTTCATGCTTTGACATGCATTCCGATAACAATTTCCTTTTTCCTTGAATAAAAGGAACTCTGAAGAGTGGCGCTGGAATGCGTCCAAAAACACAAATGGATCTCCTCTGGGGCAAATCCTGGAAAATGATTCATCGCCAACCAAACGGAGGGATCAAGGCCACAAGATGGATGGCCAACTTCTGCAAGCCGTACGTTTGTGTTCAAATGGAAACACAAAACAAGAACAAGGCTGTATCGTTCCAATTTGCCTGGAATTTTAGAACGCAAACTGACGCCTAATTCCCGTCTTTGACAGGGGATCACCATCAAGGCGAAACAGGTTTTCACATCCCATGTATTACTCGTTGGAATACATGACCAAGGGTAAGATGTATCGTTCTAATTTTTTTGAAAAATTCATGAACGAACAATAACATGTTTCTTCTACATTTTCAGGGATCTCCAGCCGCGAGGGACAGGTAAGTATCCCTCTCCCAAATCCCTTGAAGATGTTGAGTAAAAAATAGAGAAGAAAAGAAAAGCTCTCAGAGTCTAATATCTAGAAAAGACATAGAACTCAAATTTCATTGGCATTCATGTTTTGAAACATGAGGTTGTCTGAACATGAATAAGAACATGCGTGGGGCATCATAAAATCCCCTTTGACGGGTAAAATTTTTGGAGAAAATGAAAGAGATTTTTCCAATAAAAAAATTGTTCAAAACTTTCAAAAGGACGTTTTCTCAAAAGACAAGAGGCAAAGCCTAGTCCAAACACGTCCCACACACACTGGAGAGATGAGTGGAGCAGATCAGATAGCAAAATCTGGACCTACGGAAGTAGGGACCATTCGCAGCGATGACATGGATTGGGACGACGGAGGCATTCGTTTTTTATCCCCAAACACTACAGGTGACCGTTGATAACCCCTTCGAACGGCGGTTTTCATTCTTAACCCTGTCAAGAACCACCCCACATCGGGGCAAAATGGAGGTGAGTCCAGCGGCATCAGGAGAAAATGGTCAGAAATTTTCTTGCTCGGACTAACATTAATCTTTGTGTGTTGTTTATATGGTAATCCAAGTGCCATAGGATGACGAGAAGCATTCATTTCTCTATCACACACACTGAATCCTTTGCACAGCCAACTTGGGCCTGCAAATTCATTTCATGAACCCATTGGTGATCATTCCAAAACGGATGCAGCACCCCTTCAAAAATGGAAGAGTTCAAGACTCAGGGATTACGAAGAAGATTCCCGGGCTGATATTTAAAGCATGTTTAGACTTTCAGACATATGTATGACATGATCCCATCGAGGATGAGAAGAACCGGGATTTCAAAAAAATAATAGTAATAATAAATCCCTAGCATCGAGAAAAAGCAAAGTGCCTGGTAAAAGCAAGGCCGATGCTCGTGTAAATTGTTTGATTGATCCGCAATGAAGCCGGATGGGAAAAGAGGAAATCCCTAATGGAGTCGGATCAAAAATACTACTCACCAAATGGTGTCAAGCGTGGAGCAGAGACGCAGACAGAGTTGTCAATCTCTTAATGCAGCCAGAGACACTCTCTAAAGAGCTGGTGCACACCTCAAAATCGGTTGCGCACCTCAACAACTGAAGGTGCAGAGAGGAAAAAGCAGGTGGTAAATTTGCAATGATCACCAATGTCAAACCCTTCGTAATTTCTGGGCCAAAAACAAGCCTTTTTCGGTCCCCAATCCTACCAATGTTACAACCCCGAAACAGTCTTCTCTGACTAAGACACTTGGGTTAACATATAGCTTAGCTCGAAGAAGTACGAGCAAGACTATTTCTTTCTCATTTTGCAGGGTTCTTGACTTGTAAACCCGGAGCAGATGGTGAAGACTTTCATTCAATGGCCTCGACTCCAAAGCGAGTCCCCCTTGAAAGCCAATATCCAAGCCTAACATTACGGTCCCGTGGAAGACCTCCCGACCGATCAAAATGTATGCGCTGCGAATGAGCCTAAAACCTAGGCACAGGTTAGTAGGGAATTGAGTGCATCCCCTATAAAAACCACATCTCAAAACAGGTGAGAAGACCTCCTTGTCGAGAAATATTCCAATTGACGTTTTGAACAAACTCTTTTTGGAATTTTCAAACTGTTGATCCAGATTTTCCGTACAAGGGACTTGTGATCACATTTGCATGTTGCAAGAATGCTTTGGATGACCTCCAGCATCAAAATGCACATTTCATGATTAAAACTTAAATCATACGATTTTGTCAAATGGACAGCCGTGGTCTTCCCAAAGATTACTAACGTTTTCTTGGTGAAGAAAAATATTTCAGGCTCAAATTTCTGCAGGATACCTGGAGAACCCAGCTCCCAGAATGTCGCCTCAACAGACTCAAGTGAAGCTTTGTCAAAATAAAATCTTTCACTGCTTCAAAAACTGAATTCCCGACAAACTTCGGGGTCTCTAAAAAAGAGGGGAAGAAAAACCCTTTTAAAAGAAAAGTCCTATCAGACGTGGAGAACCCTCGTCATGAGACCCCTTTTCAAAAATCAGACAGTCTCACCGGACGTGGAGAACCCTCGTCATGAGACCCATTTTCATAATTTAAACAGTCTCATCGGACGTGGAGAACCCTCGTCATGAGACCCCTTTTCATAATTTAGGCAGTCTCATCGGACGTGGAGAACCCTCGTCATGAGACCCCTTTTCATAATTTAGGCAGTCTCATCGGACGTGGAGAACCCTCGTCATGAGACCCCTTTTCAAAGTCAAAACTGATGGTAGACACCGCCTGAAGGGTCAAAACTATGGTAGATACCGCCTGAAGGGTCAACACAAGGTAGATACCGCCTGAAGGATCAACCCAAGGTAGACACCGCCTGAAGGGTCAAATCATGGTAGATACCGCCTGAAGGGTCAAATGAAGGTAGATACCGCCTGAAGGGTCAAATCAAGGTAGATACCGCCTGAAGGGTCAAAATATGGTAGATACCGCCTGAAGGGTCAAATCAAAGGTAGATACCGCCTGAAGGGTCAAAATCAAAGGTAGATACCGCTTGAAGGGTCAACACAAGGTAGATACCGCCTGAAGGGTCAACACATGGTAGATACCGCCTGAAGGGTCAACACAAGGTAGAAACCGCCTGAAGGGTCAACTCATGGTAGATACCGCCTGAAGGGTCAAATCAAAGGTAGATACCGCCTGAATGGTCAAAATCAAAGGTAGATACCGCTTGAAGGGTCAACACAAGGTAGATACCGCCTGAAGGGTCAACACATGGTAGATACCGCCTGAAGGGTCAACACAAGGTAGAAACCGCATGAAGGGTCAAATCAAAGGTAGAAACCGCCTGAAGGGTCAACTCAAGGTAGAAACTGCCTGAATGGTCAAACCAAGGTAGAAACCGCCTGAGGGATCACATTAATGGTAGAAACCGCCTGAAGGGTCACATATGGTAGAAACCGCATAAGGGTCAACTCATTGATAAATATCGCAGTAAGGATCAACACAAAGGTCTGATCCACCATACGGATCAAAATTCTTGGCAAATCCCAAAGCGTGGGATGCGCCTTCCTTAGGTTCCTACAAGTTAGGAATCCCATCATGGTATGACCTACCATACAGGTCAGAGCTTAATCTCCCTAGGATATTCTGAATGACGAGTCCTAGGCATCTTCTTGAAAGTCGTCGCAACCGGCAGCATCCGACAAGTGAGCTTCAGGTAAGCCTCTCTCACTCCGGCCCATGTTCAAATTGTTAGAGCAAACCGGTGATTGATTTGAGCTTTTATCAATACTCTTAAGGATCCGATGTCATAACATTTCTTCTCTTATTTTCCCAGTTGAGTCGGTTAGGAATCAGGTGCCACCTTATCTTTGAGAGAAACCTCTAACGAGATTCCTCTCAAAGAGGGGCAGCTGTTGACACCTGATTTTTTTTACCATTTATTATT
The DNA here is from genome assembly GCA_021437785.1 of Rhodomyrtus psidioides. Classification (NCBI taxonomy): domain Eukaryota; kingdom Viridiplantae; phylum Streptophyta; class Magnoliopsida; order Myrtales; family Myrtaceae; genus Rhodomyrtus; species Rhodomyrtus psidioides. The sequence goes on from JAILYB010000111.1 coordinate 1,797,199, forward strand.
GTGATTTTTATTCTTTAAAATTAATTAAAAATATCAAAAAAGGTCATAAAATCACAAAATCAACTTTGGAAGCCTTGGTTTAACCTTAGGAACCAATTTTGAACAAAAACTATTTTTCGGTATTTTTAATATTTTTCGAGTTTATTTAATTATAAAAATACCCAAAAAATCAGAAAAATACCATTCGTGGTCAGAAAAATACCCAAAAATATTCGATAATTTTGTTTTAATTTCCTCTTCAAGTGTGTCACTTTAAATCTCAAAAATTTGGCTCGGGTCACTATGTTCCTTCACAAACATAAACCCGAACCGAGCCTAAAAAAAAATCATTTTCGAGTCTTTTAGTTTTCAATTCTCACTTTTTATAAGCTATGACATTGGATTCTAAAGTCTTAAAGTGCAATTAGGTCAATTTGCCCTCCAATTTAATCAATTTTTACCAAAAGGGCTTAATTGCACATTTTTCTTTAAATTAGTCCCCGGTTTCACGGATGTATACGTATGCTCTACGTATTTATACGTCATACGTATTTATACGTTATGCATATTTGTATTGTTTGGTAACCTCTTTAACTCTTGTAATAATAATAATGGTTATTATTTTTAACACCTTTGTTAGTGCCTTTTTTAGCATTTTTGTATTGTGAGTGCTATTGCTAGTGCTATTTTTAAATAGCATTTTTTGTATTATAAATTGTGAGTGCTATTGTTAGTGCTATTTTTAAATTGCATTTATTTATCATAAATTGTGAGTGCTATTATTAGATAGAATTTATAATTGTTAGTGCTATTTTTAAATAGAATTTTTGTATTATAAATTGTGAGTGCTATTGTTAGTGCTATTTTTAAATAGCATTTTTGTATTATAAATTGTGAGTGCTATTGTTAGTGCTATTTTTAAATGTCATTTATTTGTGAGTGCTATTATTAGATAGAATTTATAATTGTTAGTGCTATTTTTAAATAGAATTTTTGTATTATAAATTGTGAGTGCTATTGTTAGTGCTATTTTTAAATAGCATTTTTGTATTATAAATTGTGAGTGCTATTGTTAGTGCTATTTTTAAATGTCATTTATTTGTGAGTGCTATTTTTAGATAGAATTTATAATTGTTAGTGCTATTTTTAAATACAATTTATTGGAAGGTATTTTTGGCTATAAAAGGATGGCAAGAGTTTTGAGGTTGAAGGGGAGAGACATTTTGTAGAGTGTGCAAATTTTTGAGAGCTTAGAGAGAAGAACACAAACACTCTCTATATTCTCATAATCTTGAGAGAGCAAAATATACTAAGTTCGGAATATTGATTCCGCATATTGCTAGCACAATTGTTGTGGAGTTATTAGTCGTCTCCCCGTTCGTCAATTGGTGGTGCGTCTGAACTAGATGCCTAACACTTGTGGAGGCTGAGATCGAAGAATATCGAACCGACACCTCCGTTCAAGCACGCTACGAGAGGTAATCTATTTACTCCCTTTGAGGCTTTGTGATTTTTTTCGATTGAAATGCACGAAGTACGCCTCTGGAGATACATGTATGGGTTGTTATTTATTTCCGCTACGTGTTACGTGGATCCCAACAGTGGTATCAGAGCCAATCCTTAGGTGTTTTCGTGCATTTAATTGATTTTTGCAATACTATGGCCAATATGTATTAACGAATTGTTCGTCTTACATGGCTAATGGAGGTTGATTATTTTATATGATAAATTAATCAACGTAGCAAAAATTGAGACTAAATCAATTTTGAATCGAAAATTTATAGCTATCTTATTTTACGTAAAAATTCTGAATATGATTCAACGTAGAATTTTTATTGTGCCTTCCTAAGTTTTAAATTGTGAATTTATTACTTACGTGGAAGGGTGGTGATCATGGAAAAATCCCTAATCAATGTGATTGATGTATATATGAATGTATGGTGATTATTTATATATTTGGGGTTGTAATTATTAAATGGAGGCTGCGTACTCCTTTTATTTTTCATGTAATCTTTATTTTTAGCATAGTCAATTGTTAATGTAAATGCTACGAGGATTACGTGGATGAGCCTTTTAAGTCGGCGAGCTCTTAGGGGCCCAATTCTTGAAGAGTTCAAGAAACCAAGAAGAAGCGAAGAGCGGCTCTCCGTTATTAAAATATTAAAATGATTAAATGTGGTCTCATTGGCTCGAGACCCATTAAATCATAATTCCATGATCACCACGTAGGATAGATGTTTATGTGATTGACATCTATTTATTTGTTATGATTACGTGAGCATGTTAAACTGGTTAATATGCAAAGTCAGACTTACCTCACCCAAAATTGCGCCTGCATGAAATCCTAATTAGGAAAATCACTCGCGTTAGGTACCGAAAGGGCGTTGGTAATGACATCAACGTAACCAAGTCCCCGAACCCAAAATCTCTGGTTCCGCAGAATTGATCGATCTCTCCCAATCGGTCAATAAGGTTTCCGGTCTACCCTCCAAGAAAGACCGGTGGCGACTCCAAATGCATGCACAAGTTGCACATGCCACCACGACCACACTAAGGTCGAAAGCGATCGACTGTTATCGTCGAATCCCTTTGAAAAATACTCCCGCCGCGATTTGGTATGGGCCTGGGAGGGCCCGCGCCGATCCAAAGCCCGCGATCCGCACTCTTGTGCGGGGGAAGGCCCGCGATCGGTAATCCATTAGCCGCGTCCGCCTTCGGACGGGTCGCGACATACGTCACTAGTAATCCACGATAATTGATCAAGATTATTGGCGTTATTTCGAATTTAATGACAAGATAGATGTCCAAATTGCTCTCGTTCTTAACAAAACGGCCTTGATTTGGATGCCGTATCTTCAATTAAATTTAAAACACGTCGTTATGCCTTGCACTTTTGACTAATTCGCTCTTCTGAAAATTGGTCAAAAGCTATTATCGTGAATTACATTCCTTTCAATAGTATGCTTTCTTTCGAGGAATATTGATAAAAACTTTTCGCACAAGATTAAAACCCTTGTAAAAAGTTTGTCCTTATTAATCACGAGCAAGCATAAGATTGAAAGGGGTTTATGCTTTCTTTTTCAAATTATTCCTTCTGATTCTGTCGTTTCATTTGCAGGTAAAAAATAGGTAATAGAGAGAAATCTTTTCCCGGATAAGCCTGAGGCTATTCTTTCATCTGACCATGAGCGAGTTAGAAAATCAGAGCACATATACTCGACTTATTATGGATCGGCTCATCTAAGTCTAAGATGTCTGGATGCTCGAAGAAATGGACCATATAAAAGCTAAAACACACACACAGGAGCTTTCATTCACTTTCGCTCAATCGAAAGGCTTTCAAAGCAGATTAATACAGATTAGCGAGGCGGAAAAATAAAGCCGAACTGAGCCCTAATCAGCAGCACGAAGGAGCTCAATTGGCCCTCCATATGGTTGATTCCCTGCCTACGCTCACCGCTCCGTATATCATGATCCGCGAGCTGGAGAAGAAGGCGCTTGCACTCATTCTTAAGGTCAGCAACCTTGGCCCTGTGATCTTCAGCAGCAAGTTCCAAGTCCCGGACCAATTCCCTCCCACGGGATACATCCGCCGTAACAGTATCGAGTCGCTCTTCCAGCCAATCGCTCTGAAACTTCAACATGATGTTACGACGATCGTGCTCATAGGTGATCAGGCACAAGGCCAAACGCTCCACCAAATTTCCACGTTCACGAAGCATCGTCGAGACCCGCTCGTTGGCAGTTTCCATAACCTTGTTGTGGCTGTCAGCCACGAAGTTAGTCAACGTCAGGCAGTCACAGCGGTCTTCGTAGCGGGCTCGCAAGACACGAGCCACGAGAACTTCCCGGTGAGCAACGCGGTAAGCCTCTAGAAAGTTTGCAAAGAGGGCTGGGAATGTTTTATACTCCTTCTCCAACTCAGTACCCTCGATGGAAGTAGTGTCAGTGGCCGCAAATAGAACGCGGATCTCAGCCTCGATCTCCGGATGATCGGCTATGTAAGCATAGCCCCGACCCAAGAGATTATAGAGTTTTTCCCATCGGGCCGGGACTGCGATTGAAAAGACGCAAGCATGGGAAGAGTCAGAGGAAGAAGCAGAAGATGAAGCCATTTCTTGTTGGAAGGATGGAAAGGAAGACGAGTGCGATGGAATGAATGAAAGTGAAAGCTGGGCAAATGAGAGCACTAACCTTCTCCTCGTTTCATAGTAGCTCAAAAATGGAGAAAAGTTACGGCAATAATGCTTGTGGAGCCGGGGTAGTTAATGTAAAGCAAGGGCTGCTCCTCCCGTGAAGCATCAGACATGTCTCGATCCGCGATTTCAGGCCTGACGAGTTTGAAAAGTTGTAAAAGAGTTGTCTATTTCACCATTATTGAGATGGAGCGGGAGTCGAGCGCAAATATCGAAGGAGCCGCGGTAGGGTTGATAGTTTTGTCATGATGAAAAGCTGAGCGGGTGGTGGACGTAATTTAGTCTTTTGAGAGATAGTGGGGGACATGTTCGGCTATCGAGGAAAGAAAAGCGATCCGTGATCTCTCCACCATGAAAAGGAAGGAAGACGACAAGACGAGAAACTCAAAATCTCTAGAAGAGCGCTCGCCTGGTGATCGTCTTCCATGCTCGAAGAGCGACTCCTGAGTACGCAAAGTCACTCAAAAGAAAGTTTAGAGAGAGTAAACATAGGAAGAGGATTACAAGACCTTGAGTGATTAAAAAAGGACGAACAAACCTTTTCTTGATCCAGTATGTTTAACAGTCATAGTCATTTGTTGGAGATGACTGACCCAAATGTCCTAGGTAATGTGCAGTTGGGAGACCTCGAAGTCTTTGGGATCGAGCCAGATGTCGAAACCATACTACCCAACCCTGCTGGCAACGAGGTTCAGGATCAGGGCAGCGACGATGACAGTGGTGGCGACGACGACAGTAGCAGCAACGACGACGGCAGCGGCGATGTCCCATCTCGTGGAAGAAGACGTCGCCGGCTCTATACTGAGAAGGAAATCCAGATACTCGAAGCCGCCTTCAATAAGTGCCGTTACCCGGATACGAGACGAAGAAGAAAATTAGCCCGGAAATTAGAGATGGAACCCTTAAGGGTCAAGCACTGGTTTCAAAACAGACGGGCCAGATCAGTGGTTCGGGGAAAGTGTCAAGAGCTCGAAACTCTAAAAGAAGAATACGCCAAGCTTCGAGCAGAAAACATGTGGTGTAAGGAAGTCCTCATCAACGCCGCTTGCCTTAACTGCGGTGGTTCTATCGACACTCGCGAAATGTTCCGTGATAAGTTTTCTATGAGAATCGCAGGTGGTCGTCCGCCACCCCACTCCCTCAAACCATCTTTGGAAAGAGGGGAGGCGCGTTACTACAATTTCCCTGACAATGGGCTTACTATCACCACAGACCAGTTCGAAGTCAACCAGCTTCCCCTGCAACAACCTCTGGCACAACCAGACCCCGCCGAGAGTGAATCGAGGAATGATCGCCGAGTCACGGATGCTATCCTGAGTCGCCAAAAGAAGTTCATATGGTCTCCAGAGCTTCACAGAAAATTCCTTGATGCGGTTCACCAGATAGGGAATGACTCATTATGTCCAACACGCGTACATGAGGTCATGAATGAACCGGGGCTCGCTAGAAGGTTAGTCGCAAACCACCTTAATGGTTACCGCAGGAAGCTACGACGGCGTCATGCCGCACGGCGCCTAGAAGAGCCCGACTCGAACTTGAACATTAGGTACGGCTACGAATGCAACATCCATGCCTCAAGAAGAGCCCTGCCGAGTCTCGATACCAACCAAGCCGGTAGCTCTACCACCAACTGTTGGAGAATTGGTCAATATAGCCCTATCAGTCATCTTAATGTTCCTCAAGAATACGTGCCACCGGTGCAACAAATATACACTTCCCCGCTCGAGCAGCGGCCGTCCACCGGCGCTCTTCCTGCTGCTGATCCACCCACGACGTCTAATGTTCAGGAGTTCGCCCAACTAGGGCATATGATCTCAGATGATCTAGTGGGGGAACACTTCGAACAATTTTGCTTCCCTGATCTCTGAGTGAGACACGCTTTTGATAGGAAAGAGGTCGACCCTCCTCTTTTCTTCTCAAACAAAGATGGTGGTCACAGTTCGAAGAATCCATCAGGAAGAGGCTAGCAAACCTTCACGGCCATGATCTGGAGTCGATGACCGCGCACCTGAACCCAGACATGATGGGGTGGTGATCGAACATACCCAGAGAAAAGGGGGGGCTTGTACACAAGTAGAACTTATTTCTTATTTGCGCATTGTAAAGTTTCAATCGGAGCAGTTCCTTTCTTCTTTAAGGCCTAGGGTTGATTTCACACAATGATGCTTGCTAACATCATCATGTTTAGCTACAACAATCTTTTGTCACGATGGGTTCGAGGTAAATCGACCAAGCGCACGAAGGCAAACGTGACAGCATAGGTTACAAACATAACGTGAGCGGGCTCGAAAGCGGAAAGATCATCAGTTGCCTCAAACACTATGATTGCGAAACCAAGGGCAATATTGAATCTTGCGAAGGATAAGCGGAAATGTACATACACTCTCATTTATAGCACTTAACAGGAGACTTTACAAACAGACTACTGAGGAGGAACCGTAAATCCAAAGTGAGTTCTAATGAGCATCACAAATGAGCTCAATTGATTCTCCATGCTATCCATGCCTTGCTTACAACCCACACTCTGGGAATCGAGGTCTACAAGCTTGAAGAAAAGGAGGCGACATTTCTCCTTAAGGTCGTTCACCTTGGTCTCATAGTACTCGAACTCAAGCTCTAAGTCCTGAGCCAGTACCCTCCCGCGAGCTATATCCATGCTCAGGTCTTCAAGCCTTTCCTCCAACCAGGCACACTGGAACCTCAGCACGAGGTTGTGCTGATCTTGCTCAAAGGCGGTGTCAAAAAGAGCCAGACGCTCCACCAAGTTGTCCCTCTCACGGACCAACATCGAAACCTGGGCGTGGGCGTATTCAACAGCCCTTTTATGGTTATCGGCCGTCAGCATGGCCAACATCAGGGACTCAGTTCGGTCCTGATAGCGGGCTCGCACGATACCAGCCAAAGTGACCTCCCGGCTAGCAACTTCATAAGCCTGCAGGAAATTGTTGAAGAGAGTTGGGAAGATCACAAACTCCCTTTGAAGTTTCGTACCTTCAATACACACAGTATCCAGGGCCGGAATCAGAGTACGAACTTCAACCTCAGCTTCAGGATGACTGTTTATGTAGCCATAACCTCTACCCAAGAGGTGATAAAACCTCTCCCATTGGGTTGAAGCTTCGGCTGAGGCAGCGGGTACAGGAGAGGAAGCCATCTGCGATTTAACGACAGAGAAAAGAAGGAATGATGGAGGAGTGTTTGAGAGGTTAGATCGAAATGTTAATCTCCTCGATGTCAACCTCTCGTCCTTTAACGCTCGAACGAGAAAGGGAAAGCTGCAATAATTTTTCTATACGCAGCAGGGCTAATCAAGCCTCATTAATACATCCCTGGTGAGTCACAGATCCACCTCTGTCCCGTGATTTCGGGCTTAGAAAAGGTAACAACATCTAAAGGCCGGCGGACCTATTACTTTGGAGACCGAGCTAGGGGGACAGGCGTAATGATCGATAAAGCAAAAGTCGACACGGGAAATCTGCACGCTCCACTCAGGCAAGAGAGAGTAAGAACGGACGGGGGGAATCACGAAGTCTAGAAAGGAACGCCCGTCAGACGCTCGTTACTCGATTTCAAAGCGACGCTTCTTGGAACACGCCTAATCTCTGATAATTACAGAGAGGGCGAACATCTGAGAAAGGGTGGAGAAGATCAAGCGAACGAAGATCAGGAAAAGACATTTCAACCCAAAATGTTCAAGGGGTACCATCATCTGTTGGAAACGCCTGACCTGAATGTTTCCGAACTTGAACGGCTAGAGGAATTTGAAGACCTCGGAAATGAATTCGTCACGAAGGATATGGAAATCGACTCGACCATCCAGGAGACTCAAGCCCTCAGCGACCAAGACGCCAGCGACGATGATCCGCGCCAGAAAAGAAAGCGTCGCCAGCTCTACACTCCGGATGAGGTCCAGATACTTGAAGCTATCTTCAAGGGATGCCCTTTCCCGGACACAGAACAGAGGAAGGAGTTGGGTCAAAAACTAGGGACGAGCCCTTTGAGGATCTTGAATTGGTTTCAAAATAAACGAACCAAGCTGAGTAAGCAGTACAAACGACGGGAGACCGCATTTCTAAAGGAACAGAACGAGAAGCTTCGAACAAAGAACGTGAGGTATGAAGAAGTTCTTAGCACTATTGTCTGCCCTAACTGCGGTGGCCCTACCACTCTCAGTAGATTGTTTCCCGTTAAGCCTTCTGCTATGATCGAAAATACTGGTGATGTGCATGAACAAATCAATCCCACAAAGATAGTGCCAGTGCCTTCTGAAGGAGGGAATATATGCCACTATGATGAGAGTCACCACGTCAGAGCCCAAGAGTCTTCTCCACAACGGCTTCGGGCAGGATCAGATCCTGCTCGAGAAGGGTTAAAGATCAGCCGTCAAGCTGTCAACGCTATTCTGAACCAAGAGAAGAAGATTTTCGCGTGGCCCCTTGAGCTTCACCGCAAGTTCTTAGACGTGGTTCGGCGAATAGGGCTCGACTATGCACGCCCGAAGAAAGTAATGGAGGCCCTGAATGCACCAGAACTTACCAAGGCTATGGTCTCAAATCACCTCGGTTGTTACAGAAGAGCGCTAAGACAGCGTCATGCTAACCTCGGTTACAAATTCAACACTTATTGGGAAATTGATCAGAATATTCATCTGAGTCATCCCAATTTTCTTCAAGAGTGTGTGCCACAGATGCAGTAGGTGTAGCACCCATCCGTCGCTGTTTTTCCGCTTACTAATGAGCTTTCTGCGCTTAGTGCCCAAGGACTTGCCGAACTAGGGCATGTGGTTTCAAAGGATCTAACAAGGGAATGCGTTGAGCATTTTTGTTTCCCTAATTCCCAAGTAGGAGATGCTTATGGGGGTCAATCGATCAACTCCCCTCTCATGTTCTCGAGAAGAAATGGAGGTTCCAGCTCGAAGAACCAGTCGGGCGATACTACCCAACCCATGCATCAATATTTCGAAGGATCAGATGACTTCTGCGACGATCAGTCAGTGATACTTCGATCCAAAATGTTCCAAGGATACCGTCATTTGTTGGAAACGCCCGACTTGGAAGTCTCCGAGCTTAAACTGCTAGAAGAATTTGAAGATCACGGGACCGAATCCGGCACGATGGTCATGGAGATTGACACTTCCAACGATGAAACTCAAGGTTGTGGTAATGAAAACAATACCCATAGCAGTGATCAGCGTCAGAAAGGAAAACATCCCCTTCACCATACTTCAAGTCAAGACCGGGAGCTTGATTTTTTCTTCGAGGAATGCCCCCATCCAGATGAGAAGCAGAGGGCTGAGCTAGGTCGAGAGTTAGGGTGGGAGCCTGGGAAGGTCAATAAGTGGTTTCGTAACAAACGAGCCCGGCTGGGGAATCTACATAGACAGCAAGAGCTAGCGATTCTGAAAGAAGAAAATGAAAAGCTTCGAACAGAAAGCGCTAGATATGAGGAAGCACTGAGCAGCGCCACTTGCCTTGATTGCAATAACCATATTCTCATCAGTGAAATATTCTCCGAAGAGCCACTTCTAGAGATTGGTAGTGCTCATATGTTACAATGCCTTTCGCAATGTCTTCTGGTGCAGTCAGATACCGTCGAAGGCTTACAAGAGCAGTTTCCAACACAATCAGATCTCATAGAGATTAGTCGGCGAGCTGTTCTTGTTGACAAGAAAGCGCGATTTTCTTGGACTGCTGAACTCCATCAGAAATTTGTTGATACAGTTCGACAGTTGGGGATCGACACGGCACAATCAACGCGCATACACGAAATCCTGAACGTGCCGGGACTCTCTAAAGTTAACGTCGCGAGCCACCTTGGATATTTCAAGAGGTTGCTAAAAGAGGGACGGGTGACACTAAGCTCGGATGGAGCTGGTTCGAACTTAAATGTTGGTCATAACTGCAACCACGATGATTGTAGAGCCGGGAACACCCAACCATGTTTCGGTGTTGACGAGACCAGCAACCATGTCACCGACTCCTCTAACCCAAATCAGAACGCTCCACCAAGCAGTCTCAATACCCCTCAAGTGTATATACCGCAGTTCCCGCAAATAGGAACTCCCCAATTTGAGTACCAACCTGTTGCTAGTGCTCTTCCCATGGCAAATCCAACATTTACATGGGACATGTCTACATATTTGCCGGTCAACAAGGGAGGTTCCAGCTCGAGGAATCAAATCATCCAAGGCGAGAGTGATCTATCGCCAGCGGTCGGTGACACTCGACTTGAGCATCAATGGCTCGGAGATTCGAGCGATTTCCTTGGAGAGGAACTCAATTTCTGGCTCGATCAGCCTGAAGCTGGCGGACTCTTTCAATAGTGATACAGAGCCGACGATCATGTGTTTGATTCAAGGCGCGATTTGTAAAAAAATGTTCGGAGAAAAGAGGATGAATAGCCTGAATGAATGTATTGGCAATCCCATTGTAAGGCTCACATGGGGGCATTTCTCATTTACGCTTAAAACTATTCGTACGAAGATCCGCCTTACCTTTTGAGCATCTTTAAGCTCAGGGGCGAGCTCCCCAAGCAATGATCATCGTTCGCAGAGCATAATGGAATCCACCCCTTCAATGCAAAATGCATCTGGCCGTGAAGCCACCCATTTGGTAAAACGATGTATCGTTCCTAAACGATCTCCAATCGGATACCGAAATAATGTCTTCTTTCTTTTCCTTCTCAGATGATAAACATGGATAAATCACTTAAGGAGTCATGCGTTCAAATAGCAGAACAGACGCTGCCCAGCTGGGGGCAGATGAACCAGTGATGTTACAAACACTCCAAGCATGGATAGGCGGATTTGATAGATGTTGTTCATATCAACACGCCACATCAGAATGGGATGAAAATCAAGAGTAAAGTTGTATCGTCCCAATTTGTCTTGAATTCGAGGATATGAATTGATTCTTGTTGTCTATCCTTGGCAGGGGAGTCGCCTTGCAGAGGAACAAGTTCTTACATCCCATGTACTACTCGTCAGAGTACATGACCGAGGGTAGGATGTATCGTTTCGATTTTTGAAAAATTTGTGAACCTACAATGATATGCTTTCTTTACATTTGCAGGGGTCTGCAGCCGCGACAGGTAGGTAAGTATCCCTTTCCCAGTTAGCTGGAGATAAAGAATGTTAAAATCCCTTTAGCCGTCATGGAAATTATCCAATGCATCGATGTTCATGATTTAAATCGGGAGGTTGCCCAAAGCATGAATAAAACATGCACGATACATCACAAAATCCCCTCGATGGATAAATTTTGGGAAAGAAAGAAATGAATTTTTCCAAATATGATTATTTGTCAAATCATTCAAAAGGAAGTTTACTCAAAAGAGAGGCGAACCCAGTCCAAACACATCCTACATACACTTGAGAGATGAGGGAAGTGAATCGGATGGCAAAATCTGTACCTACGGAGGTAGGGACCATTCGCAGCGATTACATGGATTGGGACGACGGAGGCGTTCGTTTCATATCCCCTAAACACTACAGGTAACCGTTGATAACCCCTTGAACGGCGATTTTCATTCTTAACCCTGTCAAGAACCACCCCACATCGGGGCAAAATGGAGGTGAGTCCAGCAGCATCAGGAGGAAATGGTTAGAAATTTTCTTGTTCGGACTAACATTAATCTTTGTGTGTTGTTTATATGGTAATCCAAGTGCCATAGGATGATGAGGAACATTCATTTCTCTATCCCACACACCGAATCCTTTGCATAGCCAAGTTGAGCCTGCAAAATCATTTCATAAACCCGTTGGTGATCATTGCACTTTCCAAGACGGATGCGACATCACTTCAGAAACGAGGGAGTTCAAGACCTAGGGTTTACGAAAAAGCTACTAAGTCGATACTCAAGCGTGCTAAGAGCCAAGTCATATATCTAGCACAATTGCCAAGCATCCCGCTTGCGACAAGGGATTAAAGAAATCCCCAGCATCAGATAAGAAAAAGCAAAGTGCCTGGTAAAAGCAAGGCCGATGCTCGCATAAGCTGTTTGATTGATCCCCAGTAAAGTCTGGTCGGGAAAAGAGGAAATTCCTAAAAGAGTAGTATCAAAAGGGCTACTCCCCAAATGGCGTCAAGCGCGGAGCAAAGATATAGAGAGAATTATCGGTCTCTGAATGCAACAAGAGACGCTCTCTAAAGGACTTGTGCACACCTCAAAAGCGGTTGCACACCTCAAAAACTGAATATGCAGAATGGAAAAGACAGGTGACGAATTTGCAATGATCACCAATGTCAATCCCCTCATAAATTCTGGGCCAAAAACAAGCCTTTTTCGGTCCCCAATCCAACCAATGTCATAACCCTGAAACAGTCTTCTCTGACTAAGACATTTGGGTTAACATATAGCTTAGCTCGAAGAAGTACGAGCAAGACTATTTCTTTCTCATTTTGCAGGGTTCTCGACTTGTAAACCCGGAGCAGATGGTGAAGAATTTCATTCAAATGACCTTGACTCAAAAGTGAGTCCCTCTTGAAGATCAATAACCAAGCCCAACATTACGGTCCCATGGAAGACCTCCCGACCGATCAAAATGTATGCGCTGCGAATGATCCTAAAACCTAGGCACAGGTTAATAGGAAGTTGGCGCATTCCTTAAGACCATTATCACAGAGCGGTGAGGAGCCCTCTTGGATGAGAAATTCTCCAATAGATGTTTTGAACAAACTCTTTTTGGAAATTTCAAATTGTTTGATCCAGATTTTCCGTGCAAGGGATTTGTGATCACATTTGCATGTTGCAAGAATGCTTTGGACAACCTCCAGCATCAAAATGCACATTTCACAATTAAAACTTAAGTCATACGGTTTTTGTCAAGTGGACAGTCGTGGTCTTCCCAAAAATTACTAACGTTTTCTTGGTGAAGAAAAATCTTTCAAGCTCAAACTTATGCAGGATACCTGGAGAACCCAGCTCCCAGAATGTCGCCTCAACAGACTCAAGTGAAGCTTTGTCAAAATAAAATCTTTCACTGCTTCAAAAAACTGAATTCCCGACAAACTTCGGGATCTCTAAAAAAAGAGGGGAAGAAAAACTCTTTTAAAAGAAAAAGTCCTATCAGACGTGGAGAACCCTCGTCATGAGACCCCTTTTAAAAAAAAAAAATCTAGGCAGTCTCATCGGACGTGGAGAACCCTCGTCATGAGATCCCTTTTCAAAATTCAAACAGTCTCATCGGACGTGGAGAACCCTCGTCATGAGACCCCTTTTTAAAAATTAGGCAGTCTCATCGGACGTGGAGAACCCTCGTCATGAGACCCATTTTCAAAGCAAACTGAAGGTAGAAACCGCCTGAAGGGTCAAACTCAAGGTAGAAACCGCCTGAAGGGTCAAACTCAAGGTAGATACCGCCTGAAGGGTCATCTTAAGGTAGAAACCGCCTGAAGGGTCAACTTAAGGTAGAAACCGCCTGAAGGGTCAACTCATGGTAGAAACCGCCTGAAGGGTCAACTCAAGGTAGATACCGCCTGAAGGGTCAACTCAAGGTAGAAACCGCCTGAAGGGTCAACCAATGGTAGAAACCGCCTGAAGGGTCAATCAAAGGTAGAAACCGCCTGAAGGGTCAATCCAATAGTGAAAATCACTTAAATGGTCAACTCAATGGTCCAATCCACCATACGGATCAAAATCATTGGCAAATCTCAAATGGGACGCGTCTTCCTTAGATTCCTATCAGTTAGGAATCCCATTATGGTTTGACCTACCATACGGGTCAGAGCTTAACCTCTCTAGGATACTCTAGTAACGAGTTCCTAGAAATTCTCTTGAATCCATCAAACACCGCGAAAATCGCACAAACATCGAACAGGTAAGTGGCAGGTATGTCTCTCTATTATCTCACTCTCTCATGTCAAAATGTTTCCCCCTTCAAGAAAGAGCATACATGGACAAGCATGAAAATTGGATGTCATGACTCCTTTTCCTTTAGTTTCCCGAGTCGAGTCGATCAGGACTCAGGTGTCACCTTATCTTTGAGAGAAACCTCTAACGAGATTCCTCTCAAAGAGGGGCAGCTGTTGACACCTAAATTTTGATCAATTTTTTTATTTTTTTTTATTTTTTTTTATTTTATTTTGAAAATTCATAGAAAATCCATAAAAAGTTGAAAAAATTGAAAAATCAATTTTGGTGTCCTTAGCCAAGCTAAATGAACCATTTTGACCAAAAAAATAATTTTCATAATTTTCATTTTTTTATATATATTTTCGAAAAATACAAAAAAAAAAGAAAAAAAGAAAAAGAAAATCAAGAAAATCAAGAAAAATAATATTTGAGGTCACAAAGATATATAAAAATAGTCGGTATTTTTATTTTTACTTTATCTATTTTCTAACCTCATAAATAGTAAAATTCAGGTTTGATTTTATGTGTTTTCTGATCACCATAAAATTGAATCTGGCAAAAATATTACTAATGATTAAAAGGAAAAGGAGTGAAAACATCATCATTCAAAAGTAAAAGGAAACTAATCATTTTGCCTTTTCTTTTGATTATTTTATTATTATTCTTACTTTTTAATATTTTATTTTATTATTATTTTATTATTATTTTATTTTTTATTCACTCACCTTTTCCCTCATCCGTCGCTGGCTTCTTCTCCCCCCGCGACTTCATCTTCTTCTCCTCCTTCTTCTTCTTCTCTTCTTCTCTTCTTTCTTTTCTTCTCATTTTTTCATCCTCCCCTAGATTACGGCGACCACCTTCACCGCCACCTTGCTCCGCCACCCTCCGACGCCGTGCCGAGATCCCGTCCGTCTTGCTGTTTATCACGACCTCGTGGAGCTCCTAGATACCGCAATCCCCCTCCATCTTCCTCCTCTGTTTCGCCCCCTGCCACGTCGTCGCTCTTCGTCGTCGCCGCTTGGTTACGAATCCATCGTGTTCGGGCCGATCCCGGCCGTGGGCCGATCCCGTGGGCCGGTGGCCGTGCGCCTCGGCCATGGCCGAGGCCGTAGGCCGGTGGCCGTGCGCCTCGGCCATGGCCGAGCCTATGGCCGAGGACGTGGGCCGAGGACGTCGGCCGAGTGGCCGTGCGTCTCGGCCATGGCCGAGCCCGTGGGCCAAGGCCGTAGGCCAAGGCCATGGCCGAGCCCGTGGGCCGAGGCCGTGGGCCGTGGGCCAAGGCCGAGCCCATGGCCGAGGCCGTGGGCCGAGGCCGTGGGCCAAAGCCGTGGGCCGAGGCCGTGATCTTGGGCCGAGGCCGTGAGCCCATAGCCGGTCCATGGCTGAGTGAATTGGCCCGTTTCCGAGCCGGGATTTATTTATTTTTTAAATTATTATTATTTATTACCGGTCTTAAAACTTGTAAAATTGATTGTTGACATTTTGATGTGGTGATCGACAGGTGATGTGCATGGAGATGGTCGCAGGCTGGGGCTGGGCGATTGAAGGCCGGTGTCCAATCCGGTATGTTTTACGTACCCGATCCGTGCATTAGGGTTATTTTTCTAAAATGTCGCCATTATAGATTTGGTTTGCATGTATTTATCTCAGTTCAGTAGTTAGCTTATTTATCTGGTTGAGTGTTGTCTATTGCCAATGATATGCTTTTTGTTAAAATATTTTCTGAAAATATAAAAAAATATTAATAAATCAGAAAATGCCAAAAAAATGAAAAAATTAAAGAAAAACAAAAAAATTGAGAAGAATTGCAGAAAATTACTAAAAAAATTCTAGAAAATTCCCAAGGCTGAAAATGATCAAAAGAAATTGATTGGTTGTCGTTTTTCAGGATTTTCTCCCGTTTAATCCAAAACGACGATTTTACCCCTCAAGGGTAAATCGTCTTTGATATTCCGATGAATTGTGGAAATTGCTTAGAATTTGGCGATGAGCCAGATAGGTGGCTAAACCTTATGTCTAGGATTTCCACATTTCATTCTCATTTTTAGAAAATGACGATTTTACCCTTCGAATGGTAAATCGGTTTCTAAAATTCCAAAAAATCATGAAAATTGCAAAAAAAAATAGGAAATGGGTCAATTGAGTAACCAAACCTATTTTTGACATTGTTTTACTCCGAATTCATTCTGAAATGATGATTTTGCCTTTTTTGAGCAAATCGTCCCTTTTGTCTCAAAATTACGACTTTACCCCTTATGGGTAAAATCATGTCTAAATCATTCCTAAGCTTGATTGATACTTATTTAAGTTAATAGAGCCTTCTTATGAGTGTCATGTTGATTTGATGTGTCTATTTTGCATATTTGGATTCATTGATTTGCGCCTTTTATTATTGATTGTGATTGCCAGGATAGTCATTCCTATTTGCATGAATTCCAAGATTTAGGATTCGTACTCCACTCATCTGCATGAAATCTTAGGTCAGAAAATTCAGTCAACTTAGGTACCGAAAGGGCGTCAACTCTGACAGTTGGCGTAACTAAGTCCCCGAACCCATTTCTCTGGTTATCGCAGAATTGAATAGAAACTCCCGACTATTCAATAGGGTGGTCCAATCATACCCTCCAAAAAATGATTGGTGGCGACTCCATGGCATGCACACTTAGCACATATCACTAGACCACACTGAAGGTCGACTACGCATACCTCCGTTGCGATTTGGGTAACGGGCCTTGGGAGAGGCCCGCGTCCGACCATACTGGACGGCCCATTAGCCCTCGAGAGCCCATGGCGAATCTCGAGAGGGTCGCGACACATGGTTTAGCATGAAAATGGCCTTGGACCGAGTCTTTGAACACGTCTGTATGAGCATCCGGCCTAAATCAAAGATGATAAAATTGATTGATTGTCGGATGTAATGTATGGTCAAATGATGGGACGATAAGATTCCTGCCAAAGTCTTGACAAGATCATACTGTGAAAATTGAAAGAATACGACTTGTCGAAAGCACGTCATTCTGTGATACCAGTTTGATGGATGTCGGTTGCAAATTGTGACAGTCTGATTTTCCTGTTATTTCGAGATCTTTGACTGTAATATATCTATCGAAGTATTTCAGTATATATCGCTCTGAGTTGATCAGTCACGAGTTAACTAACCGAAGGGGAAAGGCTAATGCGCGACGAGATACGTGGACCTAGGAAATTCGATAAGAAAACGGCATTTTGACCATAAGGGTCGTCGAGTAATGTTTAGAACCGAGGCCGATCAGAGAAAGATTAAGGAATTCATTGCTAGTGTTATACGATTAGAACGCGGGTGATGTCGCTTAACCAACGTATGATTTGCGAATTTTTCCTAAATCGATTTATGACGATCGCGGCCATCGAGACTAGTAATAGGTCCTGGCGATTACATGATAACCAAAATCGCCGTACTTGAGTTTTCCTAAGTGTGATAAGAATCACAGAGTCGATACGCATAATATCCGCAAAAGCCGCTCGTTAGTTCGAGATAAATTGAAATTACGACGACGAGAAATTGATTACGTTATGGGGTCTCGGAAATAGAAAAAGGAAATGAAGAATTGTAACAATTAGGTTGGATTGGACGACGCCTAGTCGAGAATGAAAAATTAGGAAAAAATTTAATTTACGGACGAAGAGTGTGAAAAGACGATTTTGCCCCTAGAGCGTCGACTTTATTTTATTAAGCGGACAATGGCGTTTTGGTCAATGGAATCTCCCATGGAGCTGCCGAATTCTTCAAGGGGAAATTGGGAAGAAAAGATTGGATATTATGTTTATAGTGCCAAGTGTCATTAATTGGGTGAATGGCATTAATTTTTCACTAATGCTAAGACTCTTCAATAAGTTAAATTGGTGGGGATAAGACCTCTTTCTCTCCCTCATCTGCTAACTCACGACACCAGCAACTCCATCTTCATCTTCTCCTCTGTTTTTTTTTCCCTTGCACGACCAGAAACCGCGCCTCACCCGACTAGATTTTCCTGTCGTCTTCGCCGCCGTCCAGCTCCCCGACCGTCGACCTTCAGCCGGCGATCCACCCATCACCGCGTAGATCGTTCTGTTGCCGAACTATTTCAAGTGGAAGCGTACCGATTGGACATTTGTGGAGCTCCAGCCGGCCAATATTTTGCAAATCGACGGAAACTGACACAACATGAGGTAGGCTTCTTTTTGTATTTCGTTGGACCCATAAACGGTCGAATTTCATGCTCAAATTTGGTGGACATTTAGTAGACATATATATTGAGTTGCTGTCAAAATTTGGGCCGATTTGAGTAACGTTTTGACCTCGAACCACTGCTGCGTTTGAATGACAGAATCTGTCCACTTGCAGACCAGGGGGAGTCAGCGCAATTCGAAGGTCATCCGGTGTTGCATTAAGCTCAAATTTTCGGTGAGACCTCTTATTACATAGAACTTTGTGTTAATGAGGATATTTATGGATAAATTGAGGAATTAATTTGAGTTTTGGGCTTATTAGTGTGAAATTGAACAGAACCGAAAATGCCATGTTTTGGTTATGTTCTTATTGAACTGTGGAGGGCTGTTTTTGGTGGTTTTGAGCTTCAGTTTCGTCGTTGAGATGTACTAGGATGTAGATGGATATGTTATTGCGGTTTATGCTCGATGGTTTGATGATCGGACGAAGGAAATTGACGATTTGGATGGAAATTGTATAGGTGTATTGCTATTCTCTTTTGAAGCTCTTGGTGGCTAAATACTTGAGGGCCTTGAGAGGTGATTTTGCGGAACTAAGAGCAAGGTAAGAAATTGATAAACCTTGGCAAGGGGGATTGGATTCGATTGGGTGAATCCGATGGGTTTATGTTAGATTTTGGATGAGCCATGGTGGAATTGTCTCATGTGTATTCACTTGTTGTGCCATTTGTTCAAGTGCTTGCCAAATGTTCATGATATGAATTGATTGCCATTCTTGATGGTTGAAATTGACTGTTTCACATACTTTAAATTGTTAACTCAAGGCATGAGCATATATTCGATCATGAAGTCTTGACATGAATTGAGTCCTAGTGTGTTGAGAAGCTTGTGGTCTCCTGAGGCGATTTAATCGCGGGGTGGAAAAGGTTGTGGTCCTGATGCGTTGAGACGCGGGACGAGAATTCTAAATGTATTGACACAGGTCTGAGATGGCAATGAAAACCTAAGGCGTTTACGCGGGTTTGTCAATGAGTTGGTCTGAGGTGTAAGTACACGAACCTACCACGAGGCGTTCTAAATGCAAGCTTGAATGAAACGGAGGTTGGAAAGACAGGAAGTTGTGGCTTAGCTTGGTGACATGTGCTTGACTTGAATGATGAGAATTGTTGCTATGAGTGTATCATTGATGTTCATTGATTTTCATGTGTTGTTATGACTACTGAATATTCATGTGGATGCATAAGCATTTCATATCCATATTTGTATTCACCTGAGTGTACTGTCAGCCTGACCTAGGATTAGGACTTGTCTTACTGAGATGTTGATCTCACCCCGTTGTGGGACCTTACTTTTCAGATCCTAGACGAGAAAATGCTACCGACCAAGCTAGGTGATCCCAAAGAGATTACCGCATATCTTGACGAGTTTCCTGACGGTTGGGGTACCGTTTTTGTAAGAAAATGTACAGTTGTGTGGGTAGACGAGGGAGGTACAGAGTGAAAACCGCATAGGTTCGAAGCTTGGTTCCGCAGGGTTGGTGACGTCATGACTGGCCCGTTGAAGCCCACGGAGGTGCCACGACGAGTAGTCCCGAGTTGGTGTCATCCCATCCGGGATTCTGTGGAGGTAGAGGCGTCCGTGGCGGGTTCGAGGAACGTACCGGAGAAGACCCCGTCTAAAGAAGACACAGTTGAGGTGATTGTGATAGAGGCCTCTGAGGATGAGCTGGAAGAAGATGAGTTGGATGACTCCATTGACGTACACTCCGAGACCTTCTCGGACTACGAGCCTTCCGATGATGTTGATGCGACTGTTGGGTCTAGCAATTCGATCTAGGGGTTTACCGTCTTTACCTTTTGTCTTTTGGGTTGTTACCCTCGTCGGCTTGTAGCTTTTTGGGGACTTAAGTTTAGTGGCATTTTTAGCGAAGTCCCAACCTACCCCATCTTCGAGAGTTTAGTAGGTTTGCCCTTTTGTACATGTTTATCTTTTGATGGTATATATATATAAAGGCTTTTGTTTTCCCCGCATCTCATTCTTTGTTCTTGTATGGGTTGTCTTGTCTGGATGTGGGTTTTTATTTTCCTTTACCCTTCCGCCTGTAAGTCACTTTTCTTTGGTCGTTTTAGAGTGGTATCCTGGGACAGGTTTTGCGGCTCAAGCGGATGCGCGCGCTCGCAAGGGAAGCAGGGCGTGACACAGCTTGTGACGGACCGAAGCCCGGAAGGGATTCTTGGTGCTTCTGTGCCGTGCCAGACGGATATCACATGGATTATTGGATGCAGCCGCCGGAAGTAAGAGACGATACCGTGTGCCGGCAGAAGAGTACTAATTAACTAGTGTACTAGGCACCAAATGACAAGTGTGTCGGGGTAATAGATCTCATTTCTTAATAAATGGCTTCGCATTGTGTCCTGCATTTGTAAGCTTGCGATACTTCACCTTGATTGGGCTGTTTGACTGCCATGTTGTATTGGTGTTATGCTTTGCCTTGATTGGGCTGTTTGACTGTCATGTCGTGTCTACATCGCGTTATGTGTGGCTTCCTGACGGGTAAGTTGCATGTGGTTAGATATCTGCCCTGTGACGATATGTCGTGTTGGTTTGGTAGGATATCCTGGGTGAATCAACGTCCTAACCAAGCTTAGGCGTTGACTTCACTGAGATTTATATCTCACTCCGTCGTGGGTAACATTTTTAGGTTCCTAGTGACAAAGCCTCGTGAATACTAAGATGTAGACTCCCGGAGATCGTATTAGACCGAACCTGATAATGTGAGAGTTGTAGACCAAGAGCCAAAGAATGACTTGTGATCATTGTCTAAACAAGATAGTTAAATGTTGACTTTGTAAGCTATCGTGATTTGATTGAGATGACTGACAGTTTAACTATCCATGCTCTTTGATTTGATATTTGGGAGTTGCACGTTTTCACATGTATAATCAAAGATAAAATAAATGGGTTGATAACGTACCTAAGACATTATCTCTTATAACCTGAGGCGATATGGTAGGGATGGTGCGTGCTCGAGGATCGGGGCGTGACTGATGTCGTTGATTAGATTTTGGAGTCTGCTCACCCAGTTTAGTACCGTCGATTATATTCTAGTGTTGTATTGTTCATCCACCGTCCAGAATCGTCAACTAAATTTCGGTACTGTGTCCTACATTTTTACTCGTACGGTGTCGAAAATTAAATTTCGGCATCGTGTCCTATAGTAAAATCCAGCATCGTCGATTCAATTCCGATGTTGTGTCTTAGTTACTAGTATGCCGAAGTATTCGACAAGTTTCACCGAAGAGTCGTCAGAATGTTTGTCGAAAGTCTGTACGAAAGCTGTCAAAAGACACGCGGTTATCAATAAACATCATGCATTTGACACTCTCTGTCCAAAACTGACTCGAAACCCTTCTTACTTAATGAATTGCTAACGTTCGATAAAGGATTTCCCGCGTTAGTATCCCTTTTGGGCCGAACCCTGAGAGATCAATTAGGCCCAACCGAGGAAATTTGGCACACAACAATCTTTTTTGGCATGCCCGGGGGGACGAAAGTGTTAAGTTCAAGAGAGTGCTATGCCACGTACAAAAGGTCGTGACAACCTAGATGGTGACGAACTCATGGAGGAAGTACCACGAGCGGAGTCCTCGACGGCGCGAGGAGTCCAAGATCTGGCTCAGATTGAAGATGGCGAGGTTCCTCGACGACACGTCGAAGAGCCAAGAGGAAACCCTGAAGTAACGCCAGTCATAGTATCCTTGATAAGACGTACAATTGAGGAAGCCCAGAATGAGTTTGCTGTTCATATGGTCCAACGTATGACTGATGTTGTCAGACCATTAATTATCAATACTTATCACGAATGTACATCAGGACATGATGGAGCATCGCCGAGTTTGCCACAACTCAGGAATCTTTTCATGTCCACGGCGAGTGCTTCATTGCCAATGACAAACGCAAGTCTTATTGGCCAGAATATGCCACCAGTTACACCGGTCAGGATTCTGCAATGAGAGGAAGCATTACCGACAAATAAGCCCAACCCTCAAGTAAATGATTCAGGTATATTCCCAGCCATTATGCTTGGCATGATGTACCTATTGCCCCATATAGGACTGTTGCATAGGAAAAATCTCATACCTGTAAATGAGCAACCCGTACTTGCGGTCATCGAAAATCATGGGACAGTATCGGTTCCCTTCAGGGGGCAGTCGCAGGCCAGGGGGCAGGATCAGTTTCCTCAAATTAGAGGGCCAGATCAACTTTTTCAGCCCGTAGACCATCAGCAGTTCATACAGCCAGGACATCAGCATGAGAATAAAACTTTGCAGCCACATGCACATCAGCCTATGCTACTGGCGCTTCAGCCTGTCATACAACCAGCATATTAAGCGCAGTAGCTAGCATACCAAGCCCAGCCAGGATATTAAATGTCATACCAGCAGGTGTACCGGAATCAACCAGTCGTCGAACAAATGGTAGGGTATTATGATCTTATGGTAGGTACAGGGTTAATGTATATCGAAAGCCATACCCTGATTGGATGGACACAAACCCATACCCAATGGGATTCAAAATACCAAAATTCACATTATTTACTGGTGAAGATGATCAGTCCACCTATGAACACGTCAACCGCTTACTAACATTATGCGGAGATGCTACCTATGCTAACCATTGGAAGCTAAGATTGTTTCCAATTTCTCTATCAATAACGGTCTTCACTTGGTATACTGTGTTATCACCTAATTCGGTGCTAACATGGGAACAAATGGAGTGGCTTTTTCATGGGCAGTTCCAGCGAGCTATGCCAAATTTGTCAGTAGCCGACTTATCGATGATGAAGCAGATGTACAACGAGATAGTTGACCAGTTTATTACAAGATTCAAGCGAGCCAGAAACCAGTATTTGGTTCCCTTGCCTGAAAAGACATTTGCGAAATTTTCCTTCAACGGACTGAAGTTCGAAATTCGGGACAGAATGGTAGGCCATCCATTTGTAGATCTATTTGAGTTACCAACTATGGCCGTCAAACATTAGAGTCTTCTTAGAGAAAAAGATAAAAAGACACACCTGAAGAGGAGATGTGAACCTTGTCGAAGCTTCTGATTTCTATGAAGGGCAGACAGACCCGTCGAGGTTGCAATGGCTCAGTTGATCATAGACAAACCATATACTTGTCAAGTGCTAAGGCCAACGAAGATGAAAGAGAAATCGACTATTATGGCTAAGGCCAAAGAGACACTATATTACTAGTTCGATGCAAATTAGACGAAGGAGATTTTCGACATGCTGTTGGCTGATGGACAAATCAGGCTAACAGAAGGTCAATAAATACTATCTAAGGAGGAGTTAGTCGGTAAAACATACTGTAAGTGGCATCACTCGTGAAGCCATAGTACCTCGGATTGTTTAGTCCTTAAAAAAAACATATAAGAAGCAACTCGACAAGGAAAGATCAAATTTGCTGATGATAAGGGTAAGTCTTCCATGGATATCGACATTGACCCATTCTCTGTGGTGATTGGAATGATATCCCTGAGGCAGTCAGGCAAGGGGTATAAATCGTCGAATCTATGCGTACACTGCAAATAGAGACTGAAAAATATGGATCGGAACCAAAGGAAGCATCAATGGAGCGACCATACTGACCAGAAGAGCCGAGAGTTACCACAGGTTAAAAAAGCAACCCCCAAGAAATTTTCTACCCAACGAAAGGTTTATAAGTCATTGAAGAAGAGGTATGAGGAATGGAACCCCACTATTGGCACGTTAGGAGAGCCTAACGGGAAATTCGATTACTATGTGAGCTACGACCCTTTGCCATTCCGTACTCAGGAAAGGGTTTCTTAAGCCAAGAGGGAGGAATTTGATGGCAATACGTGTCGAAATTACTACATCCCATTCAGGCCACGTCACCAAATCCCAAGCAATTCGGTAAAGGGATCATGGTATGAGGCTACACAGGCCCAAAGGAAAAAAAAGAAGCCATGACTCATACTAAGAAAAGAAGGGCACAGAGAAAAAGAAGGGTTCGTATGCTGCAACGACAAGTTACTTTGCTCGAGCTTGAGCCGATAACGTTGTTCCCGGAGTGCCCTAGATTCCATAGGACTAGAAACTTAGTTTGGAAATGCAAACCAGAGGAGTCACAATCAGCTCAAGAACAGGATTACAGGCAGCCCGAATCCCTAGAATCATCAAAACCAAAGTCTTGGTTCAGAACTCGTTTAAACAAGTCAGTGTCACCATTGAGCTCTTGTATGGTCCAAGTTAAATTGCCTAACGAGTTCCGATTTGAGTCAACTTCGGTCGACCATGACAGTGAGGTCACGATACAAGAAAAGGAATGTGCTCGGCTTTGACAACGAAGAGACCATGGAATTCAAGAAGCCCCTAAAAAAATCTCCAATCACTTAAGGTCATTAATATTAATGCCAAAATAAATAGGTAACCGGTGATGAAAGTTTTGGTAGATGGTGGTTCGACACTAAATCTCACCCCGTATAAGTTTTTAGGAAGATGAGGAGGACTAAAGATGAGATTATCCCATCGAACATCCAATTGTCAGATTTCACTAGTGAGATTACCGAAGTGAAAGGGATATATGTTGCAAATCTAACTGTAGGATCTAAAACATCGAGGACATCTTTCTGTGTTGTAGATGCTGATGGCTCATATAATCTACTGCTGGGAAGGGATTGGATAAATGGAAACCAGTGTGTTCCCTCGACATTACATCAGATTTTTTGGAATGGGGATAAGGTGAAGTATGTGAAAGCTAATCCTCAGACTTGTGTCTCATGGACTTGGATATTATGACGAGACCAGGTCATGCCAGATGTTTTCCTACGCATCTCGAAACCCCCTGAGGTTGACTTAAATATTTCTTTCTGCCGTTTCGACAAGAGAAATATCGAGTGAATCCCTAAGAAGGAACCGGCGGTACAGCTCGACGAGTTTGCTGATAGAGGATCAGCAATTGTTATAAGACCTCGTTAAAAGGAATGCGGCCTATATGGCCGAACAAGCTGAGCAAGTCAACGAAGCAGTTGATGGCATTTTAGATTTTGAAGAGTCTCCCATCAAGAAAAATGACAAGGTGATTCAAGCTCAAGATCCATTGGAAGAAGTGAACCTTGGAGATGAGGTTTGTCCACAACCAACTTACGTGAGTAAGTTGCTTGATCAGCTGTATAAGGCACAGTTGATAAACTTGCTAAAGAAATACAAAGACGGCTTCGCTCGAAACTACCATGAGATGCCTGGTCTAGCAAGGAATATAGTCAAGCATCGACTACCGATCAAGAAAGGATTTCGACCGCACCAACAGTCACTAAAGATGTTTGTGCCAGGGGTAACCCTCAAGGTCAAGGAGGAGATCGAGCGACTCCTTTCTGTTGGATTCATAAGGACAGGTAGGTATGTTGAATGGCTGTCGAACATCGTCCCAGTCAAGAAAAAGAATGGCAAGCTAAGGGTCTGCATTGACTTTCGCGACCTGAATGCTGCTACACTGAAAGATGAATATCAAATGCCCATGGCTGATATGCTAATTGACTCAGCTGCTAGCAATGAGGTTATGTCTTTTATGGACGGGCATTCGAGATACAATCAAATCTTCATAGTTGCAGAAGATGTCCACAAGACGGCTTTTAGGTGTCTCGAAGCTATTGAAACATTTGAATGGGTTGCCATGCCGTTCGGATTGAAGAATGCTAGAGCCACCTACCAGAGGGGATGAATTTTATCTTCTATGATATGATCAGATAGTTCATAAAGGTCTATATTGACAACGTGATAGTCAAGACTGACCAAGTAAGTCATCTAGACCATCTAGAGCAGGCATTTGTTAGAATGCGCAAGTTTAAATTAAAGATGAACCCATTAAAATGCGTTTTTGGGATAAAGGTTGGTAATTTCCTAGGTTTCTTAATTCATCAGAGAGGAATTGAGGTGGATAAAAATAAAGTCAAGGCTTTTTTATAATTACCGCCCCCACTAGCAAAAAGCAACTTCAGATGTTGATTAAAAAATTGAATTTCTTGCGGCATTTCATAGCTAATTTGTCAGGGAAGATCGAGGTATTCTCTCCCTTACTCAAATTGAAGGACGAGCAAGAATTCGTATGGGAAGAAAAACACTAGTCGGCTTTCGATCAGTTAAAAAACTATTTGATCAAGCCAACGATTTTGATGCCATCAAAAGCAGGTAGGTCATTGAAGTTGTACTTGTCTGTGATGGATACTATGATTGGAAGTATGCTGGCTCAAGAAAATGATGAAGGCAAAGAACAAGCCGTGTACTACTTAAGCAGAATGCTAACGACACGGAGACAAGATACACCTATGTTGAGAAATTGTGCCTCTCGTTGTATCATGCATGTATGAAATTACGGCATTATATGCTGCCGAATACGGTGCATGTAATTTTCAAAACATATGTAATAAAGTACATCTTATCCAGGCCAATTATAAGAGGTCGGATCGCAAAATGGACATTTACTTTGACAAAGATCAATTTGATGTACGTACCGCTCAGAGCAGTAAAGGGGTAGGTAGTGTTTGACTTCATCACTGAATATCCAATGGGTTTGAAAATAGAAGATGATGAGAATCATCTTTGTATTGTACTCTGGGTACTTTATTTCGATGGGTCGGTAGCATCATGATCATCAGGGGCTGGAATTATGATCATATCACCCTATCAGTAAAAAATGAAGCCCATGTTCAGGCTTGACTTTGATTGCTCAAACAATCAGGCCGAATATGAAGCCCTGAATGTAAGGTTGAATATCTTAATTGACATGAAAGTTCAATATGTTAAAATCAAAGGTGATTATCAATTGGTGATAAGACAACTCAAGGGTGAGTATCAATGTCTTAGTGAGAACATCATATTACACCACAATTTGGCAAAGGAATTACTATTGAACTCTGTTCAATATGACTTGATTCATTTCAAGAGAGCTGAAAACTCGGAAGCCAACAAATTGACTCAGATGGCATCCGGGTACAAAATATCAAAAGAATTGGCTAACCACATCATTACCCAAACAAAGGTTTTGCCTTCAATAGAGGCTCGGATAATGATGATATAGCAAAAGACAACTGAGGGCTCAAGCCAGGTTCCTGATCAACATGATTGGAGAATCCCTTTGATAAGTTATTTGAGAAATCATGGCCCTTGCATTAAAGACTTTAAAAGGCAAGCCTTGAAGTATCTCCTAATCGACGGTAAGTTGTATCGAAGGACGGTCGATGGGTTACTCTTGAAATGTCTAGGGTAGGAAGAAGCTATGCTCACAATGACAGAGGTTCATGAGGGGATTTGTAGAGAAACCAAGCTGGCTTGAAGATGAAATAGTTGTTAAGGCGTCATGGATATTTTTGGCCAACAATCACAAAGGACTATATTGATTATGCTAAAGGATGTCAACCTGCCAAAGACATGGGCCAGTCCAGCACGTCTTTGCTGCATTGATGAACCCCATCATCAAACCATGGCCTTTCCGAGGGTGGGCGATGGATGTGATAGGGAAAATTTATCCAGCTTCGTCAAAAAAGCATAGTTTTATCTTAGTGACCACAGATTACTTTACTAAGTGGGTTGAAGCAGCTTCTTATAAGAATGTGACGCAAAAGATTGTCAAGTAATTCATCGAAGAAAGGATCATTCATAGATTCGGGATCCTAGAGACCATAACTGCTGATCAGGGAACAATCTTCACAGGGCAAGAAATATTGGATTTTACTGAGTCAAGAGGAATTAAGATGATCCATTTAACGCCCTATTATGCCCAAGCCAATGGTCAAGCTGAAGCTTCGAACAATATTATCATTGGCTTGATAAAAAAAAAAACATTTGGAAGACAACCCAAGCGAGTAGGATTCATTGTTATCAATAGTCTTATGGGCCTACCGAACATCGAAGAGATCGAGTACTAGCATCCGTCCATACATGTTAACATATGGGCAAGAGGTCGTTCTTCCCCTCGAAATTACTGTGCAATCATTAAGGATGAAGCTCCAAGAAGGCATGTCGAATGAACAGTACTACGAAATGATGTACGTAAATATCGATGAATTGGGAGAAAGCCAAGCCTTAGCACTTGAAAAGTTGATAGCTCAGAAACGAATGGTTGCCAAAGCTTACAACAAGCATGTGAAAATCAAGCGTTTTGACATGGGTGATTTGGTTTGGAAGACTATTCTTCCCAGGAGTCTTGATACTGAGAAGTTCGGCAGGTAATCATCGAAATGGGAAGGACCATACTTGATATCCGTTGTTCTCCCAGGGAACGCGTATCGAATGATGGAGATTGATGGCAAGGAGCTACCGCGATCAATCAATGAAAATGTTCTGAAAAAGTTCTACCCATCAATGTGGGAAATGCGAAAGAATGTAGAAGAACAAAAGGGCAAAGAGTGAAAGAAACACGTCTTATTCATCCACAAGGGAAAATAAGCACATTTTTCTTTCTCTCTCTTTCTCTTTCTTTCTCTTTTTCTCTCTCTTCTTCTCTTCCCTTCTCTCTTTTTCTCTCTCTCCTTCTCTTCCCTTCTCTCTTTCTCTCATTCTCTTCCCTTCTCTTCATTCTCTTCGTCCCCAGCTTCGCCTGGTCCACCCTCACTTCTGCCTAAGGTGCTCCCTGAAGCAAACAATGAAGTGATGGAGACGATCCTCTAGCTTCATGTTCTCCTCCTCAGTACATTGTTTGGCCTTAGCCAGCTCGTCCAAGAAAGCTTCCAGGCCATCTCGCTCCAACCTTCAACCTTTGAAGGTACTCTATCTAGGCCTGCACCTGGTCATTACGGATGTCCAGCATCGCCTTCAAGGCCTCAACCTGACCTTCGACAGAAGCCAAGGAGCAGACCTCATAGCCCTTACCTAGCTCATACTCCTACGTCTCAGCATCCCTCAAGGGCTTCATCAAGTTCTATCGGCTTCTTGCCAACCGGTAGGAGATGACACTCGGTGAGATCGTGACGGGAGAGCCGACAGGTTCTGCCGAAACCTGTCAACCTTATAGTAAAAAGTGGTGGAGAACTCATCAAAATCCTCCCGTAAAGGGTGACCAGTGGGTAGATGATGAGGGGTAGCGCGCTGCAGAAGGTTGTTCAGCTTGTCGAGGGCCTTGAGACATGTCACCAGTAGGGTGTAAGTGTAACCTAGGAAGGAGATTATTTCCTTCCAAAGAGAAGAGAACTCACGGGTAAAGACCGGAGATGAAGAGGCGGATGAAAATGTAGAAGAAGGTGTAGACTTCATGGTTGCAAAAGAAGAAGACTGCTCGTGCACTCAAGGATGGAAGATTTGGATGAGAACCCATTTGGCATGAGTAGTGCTATTTATAGATAAAATCCAAGAGACATCTCACCCATGATGCGAAGTATTCGGCTGCAACCTTTTGGTAAACAGGGCAATTGAGATAGTGCGTGAGTACCGAGTTACGAGACAATTAAGTGCATCGTGGGAAAGTGAAAAGGTGTAGTTAACCATGGTGACGTGGACAACGATTTCACGGTTACTTGTCACTTCTATTGAAGCATCGTGACTATTAGATTTCAAGATAAGCCTGAAACGGCGTCTAATATTAAATACTGCGAGAAAAAGGTGATCTTTTGAATCGTATCATGCTGAGCCAAACAAATTCTACGCCAGAACCAAGGGGCATTAATTAAGAATCAAACAAGAACAACGAAATCAAGAGGGATCACATTGACATGGAACAAGTAAAAATAAATCACAATACATGCCAAGGGTGAACAAATCGGACCTCTTGAACTGGGACCGGACTGGACCAGACCGACGATCCGGTTCCCGATTCTTTGGTCCGATTTCCAGTTCGTAATATTGGAACCGGTGGTCGGGCGGTCCGGTTCTTAATTTTAGGGCCGTAGGACCGGACCGGTCGAAAAAAAAATCGTGCATTTATTGTTTGTTTCGATTCGGTTTAGTTAATGGAAGGAAAAAAAAAGTTAATGGAAAAACAACCTCTTTTGGCTGGTTTGGATAGTCGATTTATGTTCGCCGCGACAAGGCGACCTTGGGCGACCAAGGCATCCTGTCGCCTTGCTACGTCTCCTCAAGGCAGACGCCTTGGTCGCCTAGGCGTCGCCTTGTGGACGCCTTGGACGCCTAGGCGACGCCTTGGGCGCCTTGGACGCCTAGGCGACGCCTTGGGCGCTTGCTTGTTCTCCTCAAGGCGGGCGCCTTGATCGCCTAGGCGTCGCCTTGTGGACGCCTTGGGCGCCTTGGTCGCCTAGGCGACGCCTTGGGCGCCTTGAGAAATACAAATATTAAAAATTATTTATTTTTAATAATATTTCATGCATATATTTACTATATTAAAAGTTGTTTATTTTTAATAATCTTTCTTGTATATATTTGCTCTGTTAAATCATGAATGTAAGTTTTAAAGTTCAAATATAAAATATACAATTATACATATATATTTAAAAATTTAGCTACATTGTCGCCTTATCGCCTTGCGGACGACTAGGCGGGCGCCTAATCGCCTAGGCGTTTTAGAGGCCTCTTCTCGCCTTGTCGCCTTAACAACTATGATTAAAGTTTGATATAAAATTACAATGAAGTCCTAAAACTTACGAAAAGTGCAATCAAATACTAAAAATTTCTCAAATTGGTGCGATCGATTCCTTTCGTTAACTCCGTCTAACTATTTTCTTTCTCTTACGTGACGATGACGTGACTAAAACAATATCGTTTTGATCTAAATATGAATTTTTAATATATTTATTAGTCAAGTTGAGTGTTAATAAAAAGACTCGAGCTCAATCTTGTTCTTACAAAAGAGAAAAGGAAAAAAAAAAAATAATCCAGGCGATAAATTTTAATCTTTCCTTTACTTGCTCTTTTTCGCACATCTTCATCAACAGATCGTGTTCTAGTTGGTCTCTTATTTATCTTTGTTCTTCTCTTCACAATTCGAAAGCCTTTTGTCGTGAATTCATTCCCCATCTTTCTTGTCATGCTGAAAGACTTATGTTGCATGTTGTAGAGATGATGAGGAGATTTTCAACGAGTTTTGATTGGCAACCAATGGGAAGCTGGAACTAATGAAAGTCAATGACGTGATGTTCAGCTTTGGAGATTCACAAGAAATTCAGTACGTGGATTTTTTATGTGGATATCGGAATTGGCAGTCTTATTGGTGCATTGACTTGGAACAAGTGGCTCTTTCCCGATGGCTTTTCAGGGTTCATCTAAAAAAAAGCCAGTGGCTCAAGATCAGCCTTGAGATGGTAGGGGATGACGCAGGAAATCAATAACTTGGAAAGCAATTCCAAAGGAAAATTCAAATTTGATTGAATGGTAATCTGAATAATACAAAGGGAGGAAGTCCTTTAAATAGATAAAACTCCTAAAGGAAATAGGATTGCAGAAGATCACACTAAAACAAATGTAATCTAATCTAATCAAACGGAATTGAAATCAAATATCGCGATTATCTATATCGCTAAAATTCTAAAAATAGAAAAATACCAAAAACTCTATCTAAAATTGTAATATTGCGTTTTCCCCAAAAATTATCTGCTAGTTGGCCTACATAATTTCTCCTCTTCTTCAGAAGAACTTGTCCTCGAGTTCGTGTGTCTGAATTTGCTTCCTCCTGTACTTCCAATGCCTCTTCATCTTTCGCTTCCTCTTCTGACCTCTTTTTTGGAATTTGGACCACAACTCTGTATCACCTCCTTTTGTGCAAAAGACATGTTTCCCATGTGGTAGCGATAATCGAACAAGTTGAGTCCACCTTAAGTTGTCGTCACTTGCTTCTCCATTAATTTCGCTGAATATCACATAGTGGCCGGGTTCCGTGTAACACCCTTCTATCAGATCATCGTACTTCTGAAGTCCTTCAAGCTTAGCAATATAGACGCCTTTTGTTTCTTTCATGACACAATCCTCCAAGGCTATCTCAAATTCTTGTGTAGTATCTATGGTGCCAGAAATATTTGACACTAAGCTTAAATTTTGTCCTTGGATGTTAGATTCACGAGCATGAGCGTTATTCAGTTGTTGAATCACCTCAGTCGAATCATCAATTCCAGATGGTTTCTCAGGCGTAGCTTCAGCCACTGGAACCATCTTGTCCTCATTGTGAAAGACCATCAACGAAGAGTCTTCTGAAGCAAATACATTAAGTGAGTGATCCCTAAAAAACTCACTAGCACTACCAACCTCATCTGCAGATACAATTGGCAAACTAGAGAGCTCAAGCCCACATTTAGCAACAGAATTATTTGTTTCTAAGCTCTCCTTCAGTTCTACATTATCAACAAGTTTCAATGTCTCGGAATTCTCATCATTATGCAGTTCCTCATGCAAAAGTGCTGGTACAAATACAATTTCACGCGCCCGATGAGTAATGTTAACATCAATTGCCATCGGTTCACCCATTGACCTCTCCTCGGTTGCGGTGAAATCCTAGTGCATCCGCACCGCCACCTGGGAAACTTCGCCAAGGGCGACCCCACCACCCTTCGTTGACACATGTTCATAGTCGGGTGGAAAGAACTGTACCTTTAACATTCATTTCATCCGTCTCCACGTTCGGATGGGCGCTTTTCCTTGTCGGCATCGGGATATTTGCGTTTGCCCCCACCAAGCTAAAGGGTCGCACCTCAACTTTTTCGCCACAAATTTTACTTGGTCTTCCTCATCAATCTCCATGGTTTCAAAGAACTCATCAACTTCCCAAAGCCACTCCAGAAAGTCTTCGATATCCGAATTGCCATTGAAGGTAGAGATATCAACATTCAATTTATATTGTTTAGGATATCGTCGGTATCCTACATATCGTCAACCTCCACGAACATGCTCATCCTAGAATCCACCATATCTCCTCGAATAGGCACGTCCTGGAAATCTTCTTCAAAATCCTCAACATAGGCTTGTTGCCTTTGTCGGTGACGTTGGGGATTTGCCCCACGATCCATAACTACTTCGGGATCACAAGCGACAGGAATTCGCTTAGCTGGAAGAACGCCAGGTGTGTGGCTTGGGTTTGCGGACAACCGTTGGGTAGCGGCAAGCAAGTCTTGCATCGTCTGTCCGCGGTCTTGTAGAGCTCGTCGAGTTTCCTCGGCAAACTGGGTAAACACCTTCCGTGTAATAGGCTCACCAAGATGGCCCTCAACTACGGAAGTATATCGATTCATGTTATGAGACATCGTCGCTAGGAGAAACCTTGCTCTGATACCAAATGACGCAGGGAAGCAATAATTGGAAAGCAATTCCAAAGGAAAACTCAAATTTGATTGAATGGTAATTTGAATAATACAAAGGGAGAACGTTCTCTATATAGATAAGACTCCTAAAGAAAGTAAGATTGCAAAAGATAACACTAAAACAAATCTAATCTAATCTAATCAAACGGAATTGAAATCAAATGTCGCGATTATCTATATCGCTACAATTCTTAAAATAGAAAAATACATAAAACTCTATCTAAAATTATAATATTGCGTTTTCCCCCAAAAATTATATGCTAGTTGTCCTACGTCAGGGGGCTTCTTCACTTTGCACCCCTCTCATTTCTCCTTTGTTGTCTTCTTAGCTCACTCGCCAGATTCGCAGACCATTGTGAAAAATCTTGACTGCTTCAAGCAAGTATGAACGTCTTTGTGGCACTTTCCTGGTGTCTTGTTCTGTTCTCGCGTGATGCTCTTGTTTCCAATGCACTAGATACCATGACCACAAACCAGTCGATTCGTGATGGCGGGAGCCTAGTTTCTGCAGGCGGGACATTTGAGCTGGGGTTCTTCAACGTGAGCGATTCCCCGAAGCGATATCTGGGAATATGGTACAACAAAATAACCCCAATGGCCATAGTGTGGGTTGCCAATAGAGTCACACCCCTGGCGGATGCGTTGGGTACTTTGGGGGTCACTGGCCACGGAAGTCTCGTCCTTCTCGACGGGAATGGAAGCGAAATCTGGTCATCCAACCTGCCGATAGCAGCACGGGATCCGGTCGTGCAGCTTTTGGATATAGGAAATCTTGGTGTGAGAGATGCAGCTGGCAGTGATTCCAGTAATTTCCTGTGGCAGAGTTTTGACTATCTGACAGATACATTTCTAGCCGGTATGAAGATAGGATGGAATAGAAAGTCGGGCTTCAATCGTTATTTAACATCGTGGAGGAGCGTTGACGATCCTTCTCCGGGCAACTTCACGTATCAAATTGATCCTAACGGCTACCCACAACTCTTGTTGAAGCAGGATTCCAACATCAAGTTCAGGTCAGGGCCATGGAATGGTCTTCGATGGAGCGGCACACCTCTTTTGAATATGAACCCATATTACAGGTATGAATTCGTGTTAAATGAGGACGAGATGCACTACCGCTGCGTGCTCCTCAACAGTTCAGTCATTTCCAGGAAGATATTGATGCCCAATGGCCTCGTTCAACGATCCACTTGGATTGACCGAACGCAGCATTGGATGTTTTACCTCACCGCACCGCACCGATAGACCAATGTGACGACTATGCAACATGTGGTGCCTATGGTACCTGTAGGGTTGATACTTCGCCAGTGTGTTGGTGCTTGAAAGGGTTTGTGCCCAAATTTTCTCAAGAATGGGATATTTTGGATTGGTCAAATGGATGTGTGAGGAGAAATCCTTTGGATTGTCGGGATGACATATTTGTGAAGTATTCTTCTTTAAAATTGCCGGATACTCAGTTTTCCTGGTTTAATTCAAGCATGAATCTTCGAGAATGTGGAGCCGTTTGCAAGAAGAATTGTTCCTGCACAGGTTATTCAAACGTGGACATCAGAGATGGAGGAAGTGGTTGCTTGCTGTGGTTCGGCGATCTGATTGACATTAGAGAGTACAACAACAATGGGCAGGACCTGTACATCCGGATGGCTGCATCAGAATCAGGTACCAATTTCTTATAGACTGGAATTTGATAGATACTGAAGAGGAAAATGGACATACTTCTTTGAAGGAGAGCTAGAGAAGGGTAATATCAGTGACACCGAGTTCTTACTCCTGATCCCTCCTTCTCTTAGCTTTGCTACCATCACACCAAAAGAAGCATAAGCTGGTCATCGGTTTGGCCGTTTCTTTCGGTGTCCGTTTTCCTCGGCCTGGTTCTCACGATCTGTGCGCTGCAATGCAAGAAGAAGAACATGGGGCTTTCTGAAGGTAAACTGTCCTTTATGATACAGTCCGTCAGATTTTGTATTCTGGTTCTCATTACCATACCCAGTTTTCACATTATCTATTTCTTGTAGCCTTGTAGGCATTTGTGTGTCGTTGTCAGATGTACAAAACAGTGACAAACTACTAGATGTAATCGCGATCATGTTTCCTAATATGTTCGCAATTTGATGCTCTCATTATTGGCAAATTAGCACGCTCGTATAGCATCATGACTGAAGGAAATCTGAAGTAGTGCAGCAGCCATACAGATACTCGCTGTCCTAGCAAATCAACCCCGTATAAATTGTGCTGCAGGTAAAAAGGACAGGCTTGAATCAGGAGATAACTATGAAAGCCAGAAGGAAGATCTTGAGTTGCCACTGTTTGACTTGTCTACAATAGCTATGGCTACCAATAACTTTTCAACCGACAATAAACTTGGAGAAGGTGGTTTTGGACCTGTCTTCAAGGTATTAAGATTGTGCACGTAATTCTCGAGAAGGACATTGTTGCTATTTGAAAATTGTAAAGTACTGCTCGCTGTTGCAATTGCATAAACTGTTAACAAAAGATTCCTGAATACGTTGGTGGGAGGCTGAATAACTTGATTCCAAAATGTTAAGTTACTGTAAGTGGAAAGTCTGGCTAAGGAAAGAGTGGGCAAGGAATTTTTTTCACGAAACAAGTTGACCATGTACAGGGTGTGTTGAAGGGTGGTCGAGAAATCGCGGTGAAGAAGCTGTCAAGGGACTCAAGACAAGGGCTGCATGAATTCAAAAATGAAGTTCTATATGTCTCCAAGCTGCAGCACCGGAACCTTGTGAAGCTTCTAGGATGTTGTATTCAAGAAGAAAATCTTCTAATCTACGAACTCATGCCCAACAGAAGCTTGGACTCATTTCTCTTTGGTTTGCTTGCTTTCTCAATTCCTTAGAAGCATCAATTTTGTGAAAGCTCCAAAATACTGTCGCTTAAGTAGCAAATTAGCAAACGATTCAATTGATACCTTCACTTGTTGTAAGTTACGAACCATGCAGAGTTTACTAATGTCAAATGAACTTTTGACAGATCCCACGAAGAGGGAGCAACTGGACTGGTCAGCTCGTTTCAACATCATCAATGGGATTGCCAGGGGGCTTCTTTACCTTCATCAAGATTCCAGGCTCAGGATTATTCATAGGGATGTAAAAGCTAGCAACATATTGTTAGATTTTGAGATGAGCCCTAAGATATCTGATTTTGGCTTGGCTAAAAGCTTCGCAGGGAAGGAGACACGGGCAAATACTAAGAGAGTGGTTGGAACATAGTAAGAACTTTTAATGCGGAAAGTGATGACCTCTGCGCTGAATTCAATCTTAAACTGATGGTTTCAATACATCAATTCCTGCAGCGGCTACATGTCTCCAGAGTATGCTCTTGATGGAGTTTTCTCAACAAAATCTGATGTCTTTAGCTATGGTGTGTTGGTGCTTGAGATCGTAAGCGGGAAGGGAAACAGAGGGTTTCATCATCCAGACCACCATCATAATCTTCTTGGACATGTAAGTTCATGATATTATTCAACTTCCAGCCACAAGAACTGCCCCTAATGGATGGTTTCAATGTGGTCAGGCTTGGAAACTATTTACAGAAGGCAGGTCCATGCAATTGCTCGATAAGTTGTTTGAGAACTCGTGCAATACTTCGGAAGTGTTTCGGTCTATTCATATAGGCCTACTGTGCGTGCAGCGATGCCCCGTTGATAGGCCGAGTATGTCCACGGTGGTTATGATGCTGGGAAGCGAAATCGAATTGCCTCTTCCAAAAGAGCCAGGGTTTTTCAATGAAAGGAATCTACTCCAAGAGAACACTTCAGATAGTCAGCTAAACGAAATGACCATCACAGTGTTATCTGCTCGATAAGAGAGTTATGGCCATGACTTGAATTTTTTGCTCTTTCTGTAATCTTTACACCCCATGTAGAAAATCAATGTAGAAGTTCTTTAATGTCCTTTCTAGCTGTACTTCCCGTTGAGTTTATTACTTTACAATATTAGCAAGTTGGGGATATTTGTGTAGTTGTACTAGGCTTAACCCTAAGCCTATAAGTACTCATTCTTACCTTAGAAATAAAACAGATTGCTCTTTTATCAAATTACACTACCACGTGCTAGTCTCTCCCGAAGAATAGTCGAGGTGCGTGCAAGCTGGCCCGGACACCTTGATTATCAAAAAAAAAAAATTTACACTACCACGTTCTCATTTGGCAGCAGGTTGAAAGTACATGGAATGCCTTGAGTCCACATATCGCGACATCCTATTTTACAAATTTGTAAGCTGTAGCAAGAACCACGAGGCAATACAGAGAAGACTATGCTAACAAAATACAGGGAAACGGACAGATCATCATCGAAAGACCATGAGTTCCCGTTAAAGGGCATCTTCCTCCAAAAACTCTGCATCATTGGCCCGAAAAGAGATCTCGATGACTGTATATCTTCCATAAGCTCAGCACTTAAATCTCCATGTCAAGTTCCCTATCACCATCGAAATCACTTTCATGGTACATGAACTTGGTCTATGTCGATATCAAATATGTGTAACGATGATCTTTGCACTAATAGTGTCCTACTTTTTTTAGTCTAGTAGGGTCCTACTTCTCACAAAAGAGAAATAGGGGAATAATCATCCAGTTTCTTGGAAAGATAGGAAGTAGCTTTGGCTGGAGGTGTGCACGGCCAACTTGGTCGTCTCCATGGCTAGACTCTAGAACTAAGCCTGATTCTTGATGGATCTAGCAATATCATCTAGAGGGGGGGTGAATAGGTGATTCTGAATATAATTGAAATTTCTTACAGAATAAAAAAAAATTTCAGTGCACGATTAGAATCATGAACAGCATAACAGTGTGCAAAAAGTCTAAACACAAAAGTAAGAGTTTAGAGTGGCGAATATTGCACACGACGATTATAGTGGTTCGGCTTAGATCAAGCCTACGTCCACTCTCCCACGATGACAGCCGATCGGCTGGATTTCACTATGAAAAATCATGAGAATTACAAACACTCAATCACTTGGTTTTTCTCTCTCACAGATTTTCATATTGAATAGGATTTTGGGTACACAGAATATTTTCGGATAGAACTCAGATTATGCTTGCACTTTGGATTGTTGTTCGCCCTCACTTTTTTTAGTCCATCATGGTTCTTCTTTTATACTCCCCTGCCTCCAAACTAGCCGTTGAATTCCCGGCCAAGGGATCGCTCTTCAATCCTTGATTGGACGTCATCAATCGTGATTGAACGAGACTGTATCTTCAGAAGATATGTAGACCATTGAGTAAGATATTGAACCCTTCTGATTCAGTCGCCCATACAACTAAATCTCCAACTTCCATAAGTGTGATAAGTCTGAGTTGGTTCCCGAAAGAATGTTCCTTAGAAGATGATATCACATTGTAGAAAGTCCATTGATTGATTGGAAGGGATATCAGGGCAATCGAATATCACAAGCTTTCCATGGGAATCTTGCCTTGATCGGAAACCTGCCATACGTGGGTCTTCATGTTTTGCAAATGCAGAAACTGATCTTTCTTGGGTTTCGTCTTAGAACAGATTTGTTTCTTACTTGATCAGTTGACATGGAATGGTAATACGGAGATTTGATGCTATTCATCCGTCACTGTTTAGATCGTCAGAAGCACTTCCATCTGACCCTTTGTCAGAAGCACTTCCATCTGACCCTCAGTCAGAAGCACTCCATATGACCTCGTCAGAAGCACTTGCATCTGACCCTCAGTCAGAAGCATTTCCATCTGACCATTGGTCCACGCGATAGAATTAGATCCACTCAACCTGCTGCTTACACATTCTTTCTGCATCACATAACGTTATACAATTTATTTCGATAGTTTTTTCAGAATCAAAATATAGGAGAATTTCCACAACAATCACCCCCTTTTTAATGGTGACAAAACTACTCTTATTGTAAATACATATATGTAAATTTAAAGATTTTAAACAGTGACAAAAACGAGTAATCATCCAATTTGCTCCTGCAGGTAATCATCATTAGAGATCATGTACTGAAAATACTCCTGTAGGAGAACATGATCATAGTATAGATGCATAATCAGAGTATAAAGAGAGTGTAGGTATCTATCAGAGTATGGTTATCCTGCACAAAAATAAACTCTTCTCCCCCTTTCTAAATTGGAGTATAATCATAGGTATACAATCAGAGTATAAATAGCGTATAGATATCTCTGCTCAAGATGATATCAATCCATGCACAAAATGGATATCAATCCCTGCACAAATAAACTCTTCTCCCCCTTTTTGTCAACATCAGAAAGAGTGTATAAAGCTAAAAAATTGAATCGAGTCAATGTTAAACAAATAGAGTAAAGGTTGTATCATAGCAAAGAGCAACTTTTGGCCAAAAAAATATAAAATAAAATTAAGAAGATGTGGGTGGAGGCATTTTTTAAAAAGATAGACGATCTTCAGGCTCGTTATCAGCCTCCACTGGGGAAGGTCCTTCGTATCTTCTTCCCATTCTCTGAGCATGGCTTCTAACAGCTTGAGATGAAGGCAGTTCTGAAGCTGTTCTGTCAGTTCTGACCAGTGTGTAGGTAGGCATGTTTGCAATCTCAGCACAAAACATTTTGCCATATAGATCAATTGACTTCTCCAACTTGGTCACCTGACTAGTCATACCCTGCAACTTCCTATCGATCTTCTGTTCAAAAATTTGCAGTTTCTGATCTAACCTTGTTTCCATAGCAGCCAGAGTCTGAAGAAGGATATGTTGAAGATTCTCAAAGTGTCCTTGAAGGTCCACCTGTGGTTCTGTAGGAGCAGGTTCTTGATATGAGGTGTCAATCCCTTTTGTAACTAAATTCTCCCCCTCAGTTTGTGCTTTAGGAAAAGCTTGAAAGGCAAACACTTCAATGAGAAAGACATTAGATGTTGCTGGCGAGGACTCCCCCTGAGTTATAGCCTTCTTCCCTTTAGCTCGTAAGCTGGGCACAGATTCTACATCTTCATCAATATCCATTGGTATGGACTAAGCACTCGAGAGTTGATCTTCTCGTGCAATTTCTGATGCCAAGCTTGGAGCAGCTCTATGGATTGTGAGTCTGGTAGATGATATAGAATAGGCCTCAATGTCATCTGGCTCTGCCTCCTGGTCTTCTGAGGCTAGCTGAGCTAGGACTTGTGCTAATAACTGTTCATGATTAAAATCGACAAGATTATTGTCATATTCTATTTCATTCTCAATTCTGGCAGCATCCTCCTCATTCCACATTGTGAGGAATTCTTCCTCAGTCAGATTACAAGGATACACAACCTTTTCTTTTGGTTGTGTTTCTGTTTCATCTCCTCCTTCCTCATTCCTTTCAGCACTGTGATCCCCAGATTCACGTTCTTCATCTGATCCACCTCGAGATTGTGTAGCTTCAGAGTCATACTCCCATGTTCCTTCTTCACTTGCCTCTGAGTCCTTATCAGTTGAGCTGTCTTTTTGTTGTCCCTTGACAGCCATAACTTTTCTCCTCTTTGGAGATTTCTGCTTGGACTCATCCTCGAAATCCACAATGACTGGTTCATTGTTCTTTGTCCTCCATCCAATAGGAGTCATCTTATATCCCATCTTTGTCACCATAGTTTCACCAGCAGTCATCAGAGGGATTTCTTGTTTGATGAAGGCGTTCAAGCCACCAATCTTGAAATGATCTCTTATTCTATAGATCAAAGCAGCATATGGTAGTTGTCCTTTTGGCTTGAGAACAGATCTGTACATGTGTAATAGGACTGTGTGAGCAAAAGAAATCATCTTTCGTGTCAAGATGCCCCACAACAGTTTTGCCTCATACTTCGAGATATCTGTCTTTGAGACTGCCTTGGGTCTCAGACATTCAATGATCACCTTGTGCATCATGATGTGTTTTAAGGGAAAGTCACTGTAGGCAATATGCGACTTCGATTCCCTTGAGAAGCTTGATTTGCCAGTTAGGAAGTAAAAGGCTTCTTCTGCAGTGACATCTAGAGGTGTGAAATCTATCTTTCTGGTTCCCATGATAGATGCCAATTCATCAACAGTCAATAAATACTGCTTTCTTTTCATCGTGAAAGCCAAGGAATTGAAGTTGACAAACTGAAGATTTGAGTAGAAGTAGGCTACCAGATCAGGAAAGGTGTAGCCACTATGCGTTATGAATTGATATATCTTCACCTTTTGTAGATGCTTCTTCAGATAAATGCCGTTACTATCAAAGTACTTTAACTCAAATACCCTGTGAGGTATAACACCTCTTTGTTTCAGGAATTCAAACTTGTCTTTGTGAGCCTGATTCTGGAACTTGGACCAGGAAAGCTTTTATCCACATTAAACCCAATATTCGTCACAAAATCATTGAACAGAAAGTCATCATCATCTTCAACCTTTGCCTTAGTTCCACCAGGTCTTATAGGGGATGGTTTTCTTGACTTCGAACTAGGCTCTGCCATTTTCTCTTTTCCTTTTCTAGATGCCGATTCAGGTTT
Organism: Rhodomyrtus psidioides; assembly: GCA_021437785.1. Lineage (NCBI taxonomy): Eukaryota > Viridiplantae > Streptophyta > Magnoliopsida > Myrtales > Myrtaceae > Rhodomyrtus > Rhodomyrtus psidioides. Next base: position 1,839,119 of record JAILYB010000111.1, read on the forward strand.
TTCTATAGTAATTGGTTCAACTATTTTTCCAGGTAAACTAATAAACTCGAGCAGTTCACCTTCACTTTCGAACTGATGAGCATTCAACAATCTTCTAAGTTCATTGCTAAAATCCCATGCTGCCTTAATACTATCATACATTGGCTTAATAGAATGTGCCATTGCTTCTTTTCCTTCAAAGGCAGATAGAGACAAACCTTTTGCCAATCGGAATGGCTCACGTTGTTCGTTGATTTGGGTTTCCGTAGGTTCGGCGCTGCTTGCTGTTGAGGCGGAAAACTTTCTCTTCAACTGAGGAGTCTTCTTCGAGTCAGAGGCTGATTTCGGAGCCATTGATACGTAGAAAGTTTGAAACTTTGGATGAAAAAGTGTTGTTTTGAGGAAGAAATCGAGAGCGAGAGATCTTGAATACCGTTTTAGGGTTTCAATTTGAGAAAGATTTGAAAGTGAGAGAACAGAGGTGACGGTTTGGTGTTTTATAAAAGATGCGGTTAGTTTTGGAAACAAAATTAATAAAAGAAAATTCTGATCTTCTAAAAAGAAATAAAAGAATTTCTTTAACAAATCAATTAATCACCGTCAATCAGATATTCGGAGATATATATTCATATGAGGAACATACCTTAAAGACAATTTTAGGAGTTAACTGACCTTGATTTATGAACTTTTCCAAAAAGATGTGAATTTCTTCTTACGCATCTTTTAGCGTTCCTTCTGACGTTCCTTCTGACGCTCCTTCTGATGCTCCTTCTGACGCTCCTTCTGACGTTCCTTATTATGTTCCTTTTGACGTTCCTTCTTATGTTCCTTCTGACGTTCCATGTTCTAAAATATACTTAAGAAGGAGGGTTAATGATGGATAATTCATTTCTAATAAAATTAAAAGTCTGCTTATCCAATAGTTTAGTGAAAATATCTGCAAGTTGATTTTTTGTATCAATATATTGAATGTTAACATCATCGTTCTGAACATGATCACGTATGAAGTGATGCTTGATCGCAATGTGCTTTGTTCTCGAGTGAAGTATGGGATTCTTTGTAAGATTTATGGCACTTGTGTTGTCACAAAGGATTTCCACAATTGATTCTTCAACACCATAATCTTTGAGCTGCTGTTTTAGCCAAAGTATTTGAGCACATCAACTTCCAAGAGATACGTATTCTGCTTCAGCTGTACTAAGTGTCACTGTATTTTGCTTCTTGGAATACCATGAGACAAGCATGTTTCCCATGAGCTGACGAGTTCCAGATGTATTTTTCCTATCAATTTTGTAACCTGCAAGATCTGCATCTGAATATCCCTTTAGTATAAAATCAGAAGATTTAGAGTACCACAAACCATAGTTGGGATAAGTCCCAATGTATTTGATTATTCTTTTGACGGCTGATAGGTGTGATTCCCTTGGGCTTGATTGAAATCTTGCGCATAAACAGACGCTATATAGGATGTCTGGTCTTGAAGCTGTGAGATAGAGTAGTGATCCACTCATACTTCAATATAGTTTGGGATCAACTTCCTTTCCATCTTAATCTTTATCTAATTTGGAGGAGTGAGACATAGGAGTTTCTGTCTTTTTGTCGTTCTCCAGACCAAACTTCTTCACTATTCCAGTGCATACTTTTCTTGATATATGAAAGTTCCTTTCTGAGATTGATGAATTCGAAGGCCAAGAAAGAACTGTAATTCTCCCATCATACTCATATCAAATTCATCATGCATTACTTTAGAAAATTTCTTGCAGAGAAGCTCATTAGAAGAACCAAATATAATATCATCAACATAGATTTGAACTAGAAGAATATCCTTACCTTTTTCTTTGAATAAAAAGGGTAGTATCTACATTACCTTTTGTGAAGTTGTGTTGAGATAAAAAGTTACTTAACCTTTCATACCAAGCACGAGGTGCTTGTTTCAGTCCGTAGAGTGCCTTTTTTAAGACATATACCAAATCATTTTCTCTAGGTTCTTCGAAGCCGGGGGGTTGTTCAACATATACCTCTTCTTTGATATAGCCATTTAGGAAGGCACTTTTCACGTCCATATGAAAAAGTTTGAAATCATTGTAACAAGCATAAGCAAGAAGTAGCCTAATGGCTTCTAACCTGGCAACCGGTGCGTAGGTCTCATCGTAGTCTATTCCTTCTTCCTGAGAATAGCCTTTTGCTACAAGTCTTGCTTTGTTTCTTACAACCTTTCCTTTGTCATCTAGTTTGTTTCTGAATACCCACTTAGTTCCAATCACTGGACGATTTTTGGGTCTGTTGACCAATTCCCAAACATTGTTGACTTTAAATTGATGTAGCTCTTCCTGCATTGCATTTATCCAGTTATCATCTGCTAATGCATCTTCAATCCTCTTTGGCTCCAATTCAGATACCAATGCTATGTTGCTCATTGCTTGCTTGAATTTGGATCTAGTCTTTATGCCATCACTTATGTTTCCCATGATGAATTCCTTTGGATGACTTGACTTGTGCTTCCAGTTCTTGCCAAAGCAGTCATTTGAAGATGTTGTAGCTTCATTCTGTTCAGCTTCTGGTCTTTCTTTAACTGAGAGAGTTTCTTTCTGAACATTCTCCGAACCATCATCCACAATTGAGTCTTGTTTTTCTCCTGATTCTTCGTGTGAGTCTGAGACTTGAGGAAGTATATGAACTTGATTGGTTTGAGGTTCATCATTCTGATGGCTTTCATTGAACTTGATGTTCACTGACTCTTCAACAACGCGAGTGTTCTTGTTGTAGACTCTGTAGGCTTTGCTTGTTGTTGAATATCTCAAGAAAATTCCTTCATCTGATCTCTCATCAAACTTTCCAATTCGATCATTAGCATTCTTTAGAATAAAACATTTACAACCGAATACATGAAAATATGCAACATCAAGCTTTCTTTCTTTGAAAATTTCATAGGGGGTTTTCTCGAAAAAAGGTCTAAGAGAAATTCGATTTAAGATATAACAAGTTGTTGAAATGGCCTCAGCCCAAAAATTAGATGCAAGTTTACTCTCAATAAGAAGAGTTCTGGCCATTTCTTGCAAGGATCTGTTTTTCCTTTCTACTACCCCATTTTGTTGAGGAGTATAAGGTGCAGAGAAGTTATGCTGAATTCCGAAATCAGTGCAAAAATTTGAGAAACTTTGATTTTCAAATTCTCCCCCATGATCCATTCTCAAACTAGAAATGGTGTAACCCTTTTCATTTTGAATCCTTTTAGCAAGTTTTGAAAAGGACATAAAAGCCTCACTTTTGTGAGCTAGAAATAAAACCCATGTAAATCTAGAGAAGTCATCAATTATGACAAGACAGTATTTCTTACCTCCAAGGCTTAAGGTTCTGTTCGGTCCAAAGATATCCATATGAAGTAGCTGCAGACAATGCTTAGTGGACACTTGATTTAAGGACTTAAAAGAACTTCTTACCTGCTTGCCTAGTGTGCATGCATGACATAATCCACCTTTCTCAATTTCGTTTGAGGTAACCCTCGAACAAGTCCCTTCTAGGAAAGCTTTGAGATATGTTTTACACTAATATGACCTAACTTTCTGTGCCAAAGATCAGATTCATCCTTAACAGAAATAAGACATTTTGCACTTTCACAGTTAGCATCAATATCTAAAAGGTAAATATTCCCATGCCTTCGTCTCGTGAAGGATTGCTTCTTGTCCTTGCTCATACCTGTACATTTTAAATCTTGGAAGCAAATATCATAGCCAGAGTCACAGAGTTGACTTACAGAAATTAAGTTGTAGTTCAATCCTCTGACTAGATAGACATCTTTAACCGTCAGATTTCAAATCTTTACATTTCCCTTCCCAATGACCTTTCCCTTGTTCTTTCCTCCAAAGGACACGCTTCTACCATCACAATCTGAGAAGGATATAAATACATCTAGATTTTCAGTCATGTGACTTGAACAGCCATTATCCAGAAACCACATGTTCTTTCTTCTCTTTGGTACCTGCAAGAAATAAACAACTTACTGTTTCTTTGGTACCCATGCTTTCTTGGGTCCTTCTGTGTTAGTAGGTTTGACATTTTAACGGGTCTCCAAATTTTCTTGCAGTGATCCTTAGTATGACTAGGATCACCACAGTTCACACAGGATTGTCGAATATAAGATCTAGTACAATGCTTATGAAAATGATGCCTGTAATCAGAGAATGTTGGTTTTCGAAATTCAGTTTTAAAGGAATTTTAAGATTACTCTCATTTTTAAAACCTAACCCAGATCGGTCATTGAAGGGTATTTGTTTTGAAATAATGTTATTCAGAGTTTCTGAGCTTCGTGAAAACCTTTTTGAGATATCGGAAACCTTTTCTTTCAGAGAAGCATTTTCTTTTGAAATCAAATCATGATTTTCTTTCAACTGATGAAACTTTTGTTGTAGAAAATCGATTTTTTCTTTTTAAGATAAATTCTGCTGTTTTAAGGACGAATTTTCCTTTTTCAAACCAGAAACTTTTTCAAGAGCTTCTTTGTAATTTCTACACAATTCATCAATATACTCAGTAACTTCATCAGGGAGTTCAGATGAACATACCTCAGTTTCTGAGTCTGAACTTGAATCTGATTCGGCCATGAGACAGATGTTTGCGTAATCATTTTCACTTTCATCAAAATCACTTAGAGTGTCTGCCTTTAGGGCCTTCTTGTACTTCTCATACTTGAGTTTGTCCTTCTTCAAAATTGGACAGTTCGGTTTGATATGTCATGCCTTCTTACAGTGAAAGCAGATCACGTCTTTGCTATCTTGTGAGTCGTTGCTTGACATTTTCATATCATTCTTCTTCCAAGGTTTCTTCCCTTTGATATTTCTGGCTTTCCGAGCCATCTTTCTAAATTTCTTGACCATGAGGGCTAATTATTCATCATCCTCATCTTCATCATCTATATCAGAAAGACATTGAGCAATTTCAGTTTTCAAGGCAATAGATTTTTTACCTTTTTGTTCTCCCTTCTTGTTTGCTCGTTCTGTTTCATAAGATTGCAAAATCCCGACTAGCTCATCCACCGAGAGTGGTCTGATTGTTTGGCATTCTTGAATTGATGGTTTGATGTAATTCCAATCATCTGTGAGTCCACGTAGTATCTTCCTGACTTGCATTGGTTCAGCAATAGGTGCGCCTTGTCTTGCAAGTCCACTTGCCAAAGTCTGAAACCTGTCTATCATATCTGCAATAGATTCATCAGATTTCATTTGAAATGCTTCATAGTCACTTAGTAAAATACTGAGCTTCGTTTCTTTTACTCGATTTGTTCCTTGAAAGGTAATATGAAGTCTATCTCATATTGCCTTAGATGATTCTTCCTTTGAGACACGATTATAGAGAGGGGTAGATAAGGCACAAAAGAGAGCATTGACAGCTTTAGAATCGAGGTCTCTTCTTTTAGCCTTTTCAGCATCGGTCATTGTTGTGACAGGATTTGCTCCGTCAACAGAGGTTGGATTTGTAGCTGTTGCATGAACTACTTCATTCGTAACGACATCCCACATCAGATCATCATAGGCTTTGAAGAACCATTTCATCTTGTTGCTCCACATATTATAGTCCTTCCCATCAAAGTATGGTGGCTTGTTGGCAAAGTGTGAATCGCTTGTTCCTGAAGAGTGATTGCTAGACATAGTAAATCGTTAACTCTGAAGTCAATAAACACTTCGTAAAATGAGTAACCTGCTCTGATACCAATTGATGGATCTAGCAATATCACCTAGAGGGTGAGTGAATAGATGATTCTGAATATAATTGAAATTTCTTGCAGAATAAAAAAAATTTCATTGCACGATTAGAATCAGGAACAGCATAACAGCGTGCAAAAAGTCTAAACACAAAAGTAAGAGTTTAGAGTAGAGAATATTGCACACGACGATTATAGTGGTTCGGCTTAGATCAAGCCTATGTCCACTCTCCCACGATGACAACCGATCGGCTGGATTTCACTATGGAGAATCACGAGAATTACAAACACTCAATCACTTGGTTTTTCTCTCTCACAGATTTTCACAATGAATAAGATTTTGGGTACATAGAATATTTTCGGATAGAACTCAGATTATGCTTGCATTTTGGATTGTTGTTCGCCCTCACTTTTTTTAGTCAATCATGGTTCTTTTTTTATACTCCATTTCCTCCAAACTAGCCGTTGGATTCCCGGCCAAGGGATCGCTCTTCAATCCTTGATTGGACGTCATCAATCGTGATTGAACGAGACTGTATCTTCAAAAGATATGTAGACCGTTGAGTAAGATATTGAACCCTTCTGATTCAGTTGCCCATACAACTAAATCTCCAGCTTCCATAAGTGTGATAAGTCTAAGTTGGTTCCCGAAAGAATATTCCTTAGAAGATGATATCCCATTATAGAAAGTCCCTTGATTGATTGGAAGGGATATCAGGGCAATCGAATATCACAAGCTTTCCATAGAAATCTTGCCTTGATCGGAAACCTGCCATACGTGGGTCTTCATGTTTTGCAAATGCAGAAACTGATCTTTCTTGGGTTTTGTCTTAGAACAGATTTGTTTCTTACTTGATCGGTTGACATGGAATGGTAATACGGAGATTTGATACTATCCATCCGTCACTGTTTAGATCGTCAGAAGCACTTCCATCTGACCCTTCGTCAAAAGCACTTCCATCTGACCCTCAGTCAGAAGCACTCCATCTGACCCTTCATCAGAAGCACTTGCATCTGACCCTCAATCAGAAGCACTTCCATCTGACCCTTCGTCAGAAGCACTTCCATCTGATCCTCAGTCAGAAGCACTTCCATCTGACCCTTGGTCCACGCGACAGAATTAGATCCACTCAACCTGCTGCTTACACATTCTTTCTGCATTACAGAACGTTATACAATTTCTTTCGATAGTTTTGTCAAAATCAAAATATAGGAGAATTTCCACAACAATTCTAAACTTGGAATTGGGAGCTTAGTCACCTCGGCTCACAAAACCCGTATAAGTTTGGTTCCATTAGCAAATGTTATTGGAAAACAGAAAATGTGCACATGGGAACCAAACTTCTCATTAATTGTGCATTCAATAAACAATCCAAGAGACCTAGGAAACTCGCCAATATGAAAACAAGTTCTTTCGAGCTTTGAGAAGAATTTATGTCTGCTTCAGATAGTTCTTATTGATGCAAGAGTTTAATCTGTCAAGAAACAACTCCAAGATGAGCCAACTTCTCCAAAGTTTAATCTGACAGCAAGTATGCGCATTACAAGCATTCACAATAAAAAACTTAACCCCAGATTGTGGGAATCTTGAAAATTCCCCTTCTTTAAGTTATTAGAAATCGAATGATTAAATATATAGGTCACCCTGTCTTTTGTTCATGGTTGCTTCAGTTAACTTTCTCATTTTGTCAAATGATTCCTAATCATAAGGCGTACCACGTGAACAATTGTTGATGATTTGAAAGATAGGGATTGTATTAATGTTACCATGGGCAACTTCATCAGGGTGATGACTAGGAAGTAGTGGGATTTTCCAATGATTTACAGCCGACAATAATGGTATTGAGATATCATGCCCTTACGGGTCAGCTGTAAGAAGTTAAGAACACTTGAGTCCTTCGTTGTTCCGTAATCTCTCTTCCTTCTGGTCAATATCAGCTATTCAGTGGACAAACATGAGAGCATCAGTGATATTTTTCATGTGCTATCTTCTTTTTTATTTATTGTATGCCGCTCCTCTTTTCAAGCATTAAATACCATGACTACTGTTGTAATAAAATGCGCGGAAGCTAACTAGGATCTTGCAGATGCGTCTACGCAAAATTCAGAGAAAATAACGATGAACGATAAAGGACACCAGATATAACGTGATTCGGTCCGAATGTCGATACATACATCCACGGGGAGAGCCAACAAAAACAATCCACAAATCGAAGAATCAGATTTACAATAACTCAATACGCTCATGTTTCCCTGACCTAAATTATACTCAAACCCAAAGTGTTTATAGTAAACAACTCTCAATTGAATATGATAAAATAAATAAATCTCACGTGGCACAAATCTGCGTGCGTTTGTTCGAGAGTCCCTTTCTTCGTGCGTCATGAACTACTCTCTGAATAGCTTTTCAGATGACACTGTGCGGCGCTTCAATCGAACTCCTCTAGCGCCTTCTAAAGGCCTTTTATCGTGGAGCGGCTCTATCTTTAATGCAGAGAAAAACTCCTCCTCTTTATTCTTGGGCAGAAGGATAGCAGGAGTACCAATATTTATGTACGGCATTCACTTTAGTGCCAATATTTTTTTTGGATCACTTCAGTGCCAATTTTATCAAAAACAATCATTTCAGTGCCAACAGTACACGTATCATGATTTCTGGCAAGCCACGTCAGATCACATTGGGACACGTATCATGATTTCAGGCAAGCCACGTTGGATTTGACACTGAAATGATCGTTTTTGACAAAAATTGGCACTGAAGTGATGCAAAAAAAAATATCGGCACTAAAGTGAACGACGTACACAAATATTGGCACTTCTAGTGTTCTTCTACCTTATTCTTGGGTAAGGGTTCTGCAAGCACACCACAAAAGAGAAAACAAATCCTTTTTTTTATTCCTTCATGGATCCCACAATATAATGTGTGCCCTTCCCCTTTTGTCTCGTTTTATTCTGCCAGAAGAAGTCCGTAGCATAGGAGTCCACGAAAGTCAACTCGTCTTGGTCAAATCTTGCATATTTCAAGATTTTCTTTCTCTATAACAAACCGATTTATATCCGCAAACGATTCAAACTCGAGACATATTTAACAATTCTTCATCTTGGTTCGATATTTGAAGCCAACTCAATAGTGCTCATCATCCATGTTGCTCTCCCATTGCCCTGAAAGGCGATCGGTCTCCACGGACACCAATAGTGCTCAAGCATAGCTTGAGCTTTGCCAAATGAACATGCTTAGACATCATGTATGTCGGGTTCTCTACTGTAGCAATCCTTTTCACAGCAATCTTACCCTTCACTAAGATATCTCGGATGAAGTGGTACCTGATATTGATATGCTTCGTCTGCTCGTGATAAACTGGATTATATGCCAGAAATATCGCACGTTGGTTATCACAATGTATATCAACACTTTTCTGATCTAACCCAAAGTCCAAAAGCAAACTTTGTAACCATATCGCCTCTTTCGCTACAAAGGTTAGTGCCATGTACTCTGCCTCAGTCGACGACAAGGCAACGTGGTCCTGTAAAGACGCCTTCCAACTAACTGCACCACCTACAAGTGTAAACAAGTACCCTGCTAAAGACCTACACTCATCCATTACTGTCCATCAGGTACACTATGCCAACGTCTGTTGTACCCTTCAAATATCTAAGTATCCATTTCACAGCCTCTCAATGAGTTTTACCAGGACGCTTCATATAACGACTAACTACATTGACAGCTTGCGAAATATCAGGTCCAGTGCATGCCATAGCATACATAATACTACCCACTGCACTAGAATATGGAACACGGGACATATGCTCCTCCTCCTCATCAGTCTGCGGTGATAACTTCACTAAAGTTTAAAGTGCTTCGCTAAAGGTGCACTCACAGACTTCGCTGACTACATATTAAAACGTGCTACAATCTTCTCAATATATTTCTTTTGAGACAGACGTAATAATCCAGCAGTCATGTTATGCAAAATCCCCATTCTTTGCAACACCTAAATCTTTCATCTCAAATTCAGCACTCAACTGCCTTTTCAGCACATCAATATCAGACATATTTTTCGCTGCTATTAACATATCATCAACGTATAACAACAGATATATCAAAGTCTCATCATCCAGTCTCCTAAAATAAACACAGTTATCTATCTGACTTTTAGAATAGTCATGACTAGCCATGAAAGCATCAAAGCGCTTATACCACTGCCTAGGAGACTGTTTTAGCCCATATAAAGATTTCTTTAACAAGTAAACATGGTCTTCCTTACCCGGAATAGTAAATACCTCTGGCCGGCTCATGTAAATATGCTCCTCCAACTCATCGTGAAAAAACGTTGTTTTCACATCAAGCTGATCCAACTCGAGATCCTGTGCAGCAACTAAGGCAAGTAAAATACGAATAGAAGTATGTCTTACCACATGAGAAAACACTTCATTATAGTCAATGCTCTCCCGCTGTGTAAACCCCTTTGCCACAAGTCTCGCCTTATATCTCGCTGCCTCGACACTAGGAATGCCCTCTTTCCGTTTGTAGACCCATTTACTACCGACAATCTTCTGGCTCTTGGATACTTTAACTAGTTCCCATGTCTGATTCCGATGGAGTGATTCCATCTATTCACTCATAGCCCCTAGCTACTACGACGATTCGAAACTATCCATTGCCTCAGAGTATGACGAAGGATCATCTGTCTCCACTTCGTCACCTACAGTCAAAGAATAAGCAATATCTGTATAACCATAATGTACTGATGGTTTTATTTGTCTTCGATGTCTACCCTCAACTAGAGTATGTTGCGGCTGTACTGGTTGTTGACTATCACCGTCTTCAAGAACTGCGGCCTCATCTATAGTCTCAACCTCAACATCTGTTACCTCCGAGATCTCCGGAGTCTCCACCTGAAACTCCACTTCACTACTAACACCATGATCTGTCTGCTCTACTGGTAGTGTCTCAAGACTCCTCTATCGAGGCATTGCATTCTCGTCAAAGATCACATCTCTGCTGATTAGAAAATCGAGTGATCTGGGATCGGTGCACCACAGCCAGTAGCCTTTCACCCCATGTGCATAACCCAAAAATATGCACTTCTTCGACCTTAGCTCAAGCTTACCATCACTAGCATGGGCATACGCAAGACATCCGAATACTCGTAATCTGGAGTAATCAACAAGTTTCCCCGACCATACTTCCTCTGGAGTCTTCCACTCGATAGCAGATGATAGAGATCGATTAATCAGATAACACGCCATGTTAACTGCACGGCCCAAAATTCCTTGTCTATCCTAGCATGCTCCGAGCCCGCTCAAGTAAAGCTCTGTTCTTCCATTCTACCACGCCATTCTGCTGTGGTGTCTCAGGTATTGTGCGGTGTCTAATAATACCTTCTCTCTCACAGAACTCAGTAAAATATTTACCACAGAACTTCATGCCGTTATCGGTTCTCAAGCACTTGATATGTTTATCTGACTGCTTCTCAATCAATGCCTTAAATTTCTTGAATCGATCAAACACATCAAATATGTGCTTTAGAAAGTATACCCATACCTTCCTGAAATAATCGTCGATAAAGGTCAGCATATAACGGATGCCTCTTTTCTAAGGAACCGGAGACGGGCCCCAGACATTTAAATGAATATATTCAACCGGTTGCTTGGTCGAATGAATACCTAGTAAACTTAATCATGTGCTGCTTCCCAAAGATACAGTACTCACATAAGTCTAATTTACTTGTCTTCTGACCCTTTAACAACCCCCTATCACTCAGCATTATCATACTTGCCTCAGTCATGTGCCCCAAACGTATATGCCATAAATGAGTTAAATCAAAATCCGACACACCTGATAAAACTACAGCAGCTCCTATCACGGTCTCTCCCAGTAGATGATAGAGAGAACTCGCTTTCTTCCCTTTCATCACTGTCATGGCACCTCGAGAGATCTTTAGCACTCCACCTTCAGCGGTGTACTTACACCAGATATCATCGAGTGTCCTCAGAGAAATAAGGTTCTTCTTGAGCTTCGATACATGCCTCACGTCTGTCAATGTACGAACTACACCATCATGCATCTGAATATGAACTGTCCATATCCCCACAACTTTGCAAGCTGCGTTATTCCTCAACAGAACTCTACCACCATCTGCAGTCTGGTAAGTAGTAAATCAGTTCCTATGAGGCGTCATATGATAAGAACATTCCGAATCTATCACGTATTCGTCTCCTAACGAACCTGTAGTCACATAGAACAACATCTACATCACTAGTGTTCTCCACAGCAATGTTCGCCACATTGCTTGTGGTCTTCTGCTTATCACCTCTATTTCTCATCTTAGAACAATCTCTCCTGATGTGCCCTTCCTCGTGACATTCAAAGCACTTCACGGGTCCCTTAGATTTTCTATGGTGTGATTTAGACCTAATTTTACCTCTGCTGCTACTGGACCATCGCTGTTGCTCTCTACCCTGAATCACTAGTCCTTGTGCTACATCCTGCGCCAGACTGTCATCTCGCAACTTTCGCTGCCACTCCTCAGAAAATAAAGCGGACTTTACCTCTTCTGAGGTAATTGTAGTACGTCCATGTAATAGTGAATCAGTAAAGTACTCTCATGACTCTGGTAAAGAAGCCAACAACATCATGCCATGTTCTTCATCTTCAAGAGTCTTACCGACATTCTTTAAATCCATCATGAGTTTATTAAATTCATATAAGTGGGTTCTGATAGACATACCTTCAGTATATTTGAACTGGAACATCATCTTCAACATGTACGAGCAATTCTTCAATCCTTTTTTTACATAGAGTGACTGAAGCTTTGCCCACAATGCTGCAGTATCCTTTTCCTCACCTACCTCTATTAACACTTTATCTGATAAATTCAATAGGATAAGACTCCTAGCTTTCCTCATCAACACATCCTTATCAGCATCTTTCATTGATTCGGGCAACTTTGCTTTGCCCTCCAATGCTTCTACCAAATCTTGAGTTGTCAGTAATGCCTTCATCTTGAGGCTCCATAACCCAAAGTTGTTCCTCCCGTAAAATTTCTCAATTTCAGCTTTCACCCTAGACATAATTGCAGCAACAGAGTTCCAGATAATAACTAGACAAGAAAAGCCCCAAATCACAATCCAGAAATCTGATCCTCAAGCTCTGATACCAATTGTTGTAATAAAGCACGCGGAAGCTAACCAGGATCTTGCAAATACGTCTACGCAAAATTCAGAGAAAATAATGAGGAATGATAAATGACACTAGATATAACGTGGTTCGGTCCGAATGTCGGTACATACATCCACGGGGAGAGCCAATAAGAACAATCCACTAATCGGAGAATCAGATTTACAATCACTCAATACGCTCGTATTTTCCGCACCTAGATTATACCCAAATCCAAAGTATTTACAATAAACAACTCTCAATTGGATATGATAAAATAAATAAATCTCACGCCGCACAAATCTACATGCGTTTGTTCGAGAGTCCCTTTCTTCGTGTGTCGCGAACTGCTCTCTATGTAGCTTTTCGGATGACACTGTGCATTGCTTCAATCGGACTCCTCTGGCGACTTCTAAAGGCCTTTTATCGTGGAGCGGCTCACACTTTAATGCAGAGAAAAACTCCTCCTCTTTATTCTTGGGTAAGGGTTCTGCAAGCACACCACAAAAGAGAAAACAAATCCCTTTTTTTTATTCCTTCGTGGGTCCCACAATATAATGTGTGCCCTTTACTTTTGTCTCGTTTTATTTTGCCAGAATAAGTCCGTAGCATAGGAGTCCACGAAAGTCAACTCGTCTTGGTCAAATCTTGCATGTTTCAAGATTTTCTTTCTCCGTAACAAATCGATTTATATTTGCAAATAATTCAAACTCGAGACATATTTAACAACTACAAATCAGTCTATACGAGGAGGCGACTGCTTACTTTTCTGCTGCTGAGAAATTTGGATCAAGATTCTTCAGCCCTGGTGATCCCCTGAAGCTATATCGCATTATACTATACAAAACAACTAACAAGGATAGAAGTACGGGTTGCCAATAGAGCCACCTTAAAGTTTACTAGCAAGGAACATGTCCTTTGAATAGGAACAGAAGCCAAATTTGGTCCTCAACTCATCCGCACATGCCCGTAACCCAGTCGCACAACTGTTGTTCGCATAGAAATTCTTATGGTGAGAGGTGTGGATGGAAGTGTTCTATGGCAGAGTTTTGATTATCCTGCATATACGCTTCAAGACTAATTGTCATCCTACTCTTGCCGATTCCACATTACAACTTGGCCCAAATGGATTCCCACAGCTCCTATTGAGGCAGACTTCCGTCATCATGCTCAAGTCAGCACCACTCCATGATACAGTTCGATGATTTTTTCTCTGGTATCAAATTCAAATGGCCTTTTACAACGTGTTGAAACCAAAAGTTACCCCAAAGAGCCACGTGGTAGGCACGAACAGAGATCATAATCGCCTACAGATAGATGAACTAGAGCCAGATGGGGGCCGGCCCTGAATACGCTACGTGTCAAGGCAATTTTTGGGGGCATTTTCCCCAAAACTTACGAGGAAATGACGCACAGAAGAAGCCACGATTGAAGCAGTTACGAAAATTGGCGGCAATTCCCAAAAGTAAAGAAAGAAAAGGCATGAAGAGCTGAGAAACCACCAAGAGCATTATCCACAAAAGCCATCAAAGGAAAACGTGCGCGGAGTAGAGCCCAAGGCAGTAGCCGTTCGACGGTTACCAGAGCACGTTTATAAATACCTAAGGTCGTCCAACGTTTAGCCCCCACAACACAACACAATAAGTCTTATCTTTTCAATTAGCTCTTAGCTTAACTGTAGTTTTCTTATTCCCGTCGTCGATTCAATTCCGGCGTGTTTCATATCTAGAGTTAGGTGTCATCGATTAGATTCCGACATCTGCTCAGCCAGTTCAATGCCACCGATTCAATTCTAGTGTTGTACTGTTTATCCACTCTGTCCAATACCGTCGATTCAATTTCAATACTGTGTCCTACATTTTCACTCTTCCGACACCATCGATTAAATTTCGCTATCATGTCTTATAGTGTGGTCCAGTATCGTCGATTCTATTCCGGTGTTGTGTCATAGTTACGAGTACATCGAAGTATTCGACAAGTTACATCGAAAAGTCATCAAGAAGGTTGATGGAGAGTCTGCACAAATGTAACGCCCCGTAACTGGCCTTTCATTTTTTAGCCAGCCATCACAGGCCGCGTAGAGCCGGTCCGACTTTTTTGGATAATTTTTCTTCTAATTCCAACCAGTCTCTAGGCCTGCATGGTAACCATTCTGATTCTCTCATTCTCATCCCAGGAATAGTAAAAAATGAGAATACTGTTTGGTAACGTAAATAATTCTGATTCTGATTTTATTTCCAGAATCAGTTTTGGAGGATCAGTATCAGTTTTAGAGTAAAATTCAGAAGCAAAAAAAGTTACTGATGGAAAAAGAATCAGTTTTGAAAATAACAAAACAGAATAAAATCTCGCATCTCTCACTTTTCCCTTATAGTTTTCTCGTCATGTTTCCTTCTATCTAACAAAAATAAAATCAAAAATCAAAAAATATAAAATATAAATTTTTAATATATAACAAAAAATTAGAAAATCCCAAAAAACAGAAAAAAAAAAAAACTTAGATTAGGCTAGAGTGACCTCATAATGTTGAGCCTAAATTTCATAGATTTCACTCTCCTACAAAGAATAATGCAGAAGATGAGAGCATCCAACGTGCATACTCATAGCTACGTGCCATAAGATGTTCCTAAGTATTTAGAGAACGCGACATTTAAAGAAAAAATGAGTCCATAATATGAGAACCTGTCCTATGCTTCATCAAACTTTAAACTTCATATATTAAAATTTGTATTTCATTCATGACATACAAAAAAATAATATATTTTAAATTATTCATTGAAATTAGTCTTCAATTTAGGATGAAATTTTATAAATTAACTACATAGTTATTTGACTTAAATGAAAAAAAAAGAAGCATTTTTTTAAATAAAAATTTTGTGCAGTAATCAAACACGTTCCGATTCTCTAAAACTCATCTAGGAACATAATTAAAATATATATATATATATATATATATATTAACCGGAATCAGTTTTCAGAATGAGAATAGTTATCACGTGTAACATAATTTTCCCATGCTAGCCTAAACCAAAATCGCCCTCTGGCACAAACTCAGCCTTTTTGAAAACAAGAAGAAGAAAAACGCAGACTCATTTTTCTTTTCCTTCCTCCTGCTCGTACGCTCTTCAACGACGACACCCTCCCACCCACGTCTTTTCGGCTCCTTCTCTCGACCAGCTCATACTCTCGACGCCTCAACGCGGCTTCCGGCAGCGAAGAACTAGACCCGACGCGACAGAACCAGGTGAGTCCACCCTCTAAACCTCTTCTTAGTCTTTACAATGCTGGTGCGATGAAGGTAAACCGGGAGGAGAGGCTCGGGTCTGTATGGGTTAGTGGGTGGTGGTGGACGAAATAGGCAGCGGACACCGTGCATGTAGGGTTGAGAGGAAGAACGAACTGGAATGGGAGTCGAACTCGACTTTGGTCGTGGCTTGGAGTGATTGGGTTTACGATTAGGGGGTGAAAGATGGAATTTTATGGTATGTGGGTGGAACACTGCCCTGACAATTCTCAATTGAGACGGTTTGGGAGGCTTTGGAGTTGAGTCGGTGCCGAGAATTGAAGGCGTTGGTCTAGGTACTGAGCGTAGGGGTGTCAATAGGTCGAGTCGGATCGGGTCTATGGTATACCCAACCCGAAACACAAGACTTCTGTTTTTGCCCGACCAAGACCCAAAAATCACTTGAACATGACCCTAAATTTCGAGTCGGGTCGGGTTTTCCAGATACCCGATCCGATCCGAAACACAAGACATTTGTCTTTGCCCGACCAAGACCCGAAATTCACTTGAACATGACCCGAAATTTCGGGTTAGGTCAGGTTTTGTGTTTCACATTGTTTTGGCTTCTTCTTTTTTTGGGGGAAGGGGGGTTTTTCAAAGGCCGATTGTCTAGTAACTTCGCTTATACCAAATGTCTTTATGCTTTGCTCCTCCAGCACTTCCCGCAAATCTGTACAAGGAGTTGTTTTACTCATCATAAGCACAGGAAGTCTACACAATACTACATAAGCAGATACATAATCACAGGAAGTGTGCGCGCGTGTTTGCAGAAATGGGTGGAAGCAAATACAAGCCATACAAAAAATAATTTTGAAATATAAAATGTCAGAGATTTCAAATCAATACAGCCCAATTGCTACAAATAATTGTGTTTAACCCTTTGTCTCGAAGGATAGTCATCAATGACTCTTAAAAGAAAGCAGCACAAGACTTGCACTGAAAAGTCCTTTTATCAAACAGCGGTGCTCCTACTTTGCTAACTGAACTTTTCTTATTGGATACTTTGCTTGATTTCTGAATTGAGGCTCTTATGTATTCAAATAACTCGGCCTAAAGACTTGCTAATGAAAAAGCACAATTTCAAAACGAGAAGAAATCGAAAGGGAACCTGAAGATTGTGGGTTGTAAGAGGAATGGAGGAGGCAATCGTAATCGAATGAAACGTCACTAGGACTGAGCCGCTTGTCTTTGAATTCGGAAGAATCAGGAGCAGATTCGAACGAGAGGAGGAAGGTGGTCGATGGAAAGAACAAGTGGCGCTGCGTTAGCCTTTAGGTTTAGTTATGTTTCCATGTTTCCTATTTTTAGGTTGTTTCCGTGTTTGGGCTGGGTTCAATTCTATGTTTGGGCGTTACTGTGTTTGTGTTCGGGTAATACCCGAGCATAAACAACTTCATGACAATACCCAATCAATTTTACTGTTACCTGAACACAGTGTGACCCGAACAAGAAGTTCATATAAATTTCAAGAGGAGTTGAGTCGGGTCATGTTTCGGGTTGAGTCTCTTGTTCGGTATGGACATCCCTAGTAAGAACTACAGTACCGGGAAAAATGCCATTGAATTCCAGATTGAGAAGAATAATCACCTGTAGTCGTACATTTGGAGGCTTGGAGCCGATGGTAGGCGAAAACTAGTGAAAGCAATAACATGGAAATCAAACCAGGTCTGCACGCGAATACACTAAACAAACAGGTGCTTCCTCTAGTTGCAGATCAGTTTACTTAACAACATGTGCAGCAGAAAATATCAGAATTTGAAACTTTGCTATTCCCTTTTTCTCCAAGCCAAGAAGATTTTGGCAGTCGAATTAATGGTAAATCTCCGAAAAAATTACCACTAAACAAGCAGTGCCTCCCCCAGGATTGATGAAAGTAATTAATCAAGCCGAAACCAAAAGAACATAAGCAAGATTGCAAAACAACAGTCAAGCCTTCTAGTACTAATGACACACTGCAATAAAAATAATAACTTTACTAGCCCTGCAAACATTTTGATTATGAGAGGAAGAAATATAACCCGATTGAATTTGTAACCATGTCCAGTACAGCTCCAAAATTTGAAATTGGATAGTAAAACCAATCAATGCACTCACACAGCAAGAACTTCTAATTATGTCCTAACTTGGTGAGGTATAAGATTTGTCGTGAGATCAATACTTCAGGACATTCACTTGGCCTCAAGCATTGCTTGGAAAAATAATATTTTAATTGCTCTGAAGTTCCTACACATGCATGATTTCAAGATATGCATGGTAGATTTCAGGTTTTAAAAACTAGGGAACCAGTTTCGATGGGTGAGTGAAACCTACAACCCGGAACAAATTTTTGTGTTTTTCTTGGTATATATCTTGACGTAATCCTACGGTATTCCATGACGTCATGATGAGTATGTACTTCCTTTCCAGCGATATTGATGACTACGATTTTTTACTTTGTTAATATTTCATATTTATTCATGTGTCTAAATATCAGCAAGTGATTGTCATTAAATGTTATGATTCACTATAATCGTTCAATTACAAATACATGTGGAACTTGGGTAAATCCTAAAGCTTGTGACAGTATATGTTCTTGAATTTCCAAAAAATGAGGAACTTGTTCTGATTGGTAGATTTTAAATTCTAGGTATAACCTGTACATAAATTGAAATTGCTTACCCCTACCTACAATGCGTGCTACCTGAAACCCTACAGACAGGCACGCGTGAAAATGATAAATTAAAAAAAAGGAAAAACAAAGGCCATGGGGTTAACATATAACCAAGGTTTGGCAGTCCGGTTCCTATAACTTAATCATCTGAACTCGCAACACCTTGATTACAACTTTGCGAAGAAATGCTCTGGTTATAACCATTTGAAATGCTCAAAAGACAAAGCAAGCACCCCGTGGATAAGTCCTAAAGGAAATGACTACCTAAGATGAGCTTCTCCAGAATTTGAGCATGACAAGTTTCTGACCCTTACAACAGAAGATGGGGAAAGAATGGAGAGGAAATGAATCTTATCGTGGCTAGTACCGAACATTACGAGTGGATTTAACAAGTAATGACAATGATTCCATCTGACACCTACGGTATTCTACTGAGTATCTGTGTCATATATATCTCCCTCTTTTGTGCCTCTATCCATGCCAGAGCATTAGTAAATGTAAGAATATGTCTCGAATTTGAGCCTGAATTGTTTTGAATATATAAAAATTAGTTTCCTCGTTGAAGTCTGCGAAGTTAATCAAAAAGGGCAAGGTTTGGTTTTATATGTATATTTCAACTTGAAATATCCCAATTGGAGTCCACTGTGCGTTAGATTCCTATGGCCATCAAGAGAGAACAAAAATCCGAGTGAGTTTCCTTTTCTGATAGGTCAACTAGGGATTTCTTTCGTTGACCAAATTTTGGATTTCTTTAGGTAGGGGGTTTTCGGGTATATATTGAGGGTTTTGTTTTATGCGGCACTCCAAGTTGAGAAGCAGAGAAGTCTTAAAGCGCCTATTCACTTGAGTACTTGTGACACGAAGACACGCTGGCCGTACGTAGCATTCGTACGAAGTCTTAAAGCGCCGCTTCCATGAGTGCTTGAGCGTGGGTCTCGTTCGAGAAGGCAAATTTTGTTCGTGGAATTACATCAAGAATTCAAGTGTCGAAGCCGATTAAATCTTGAGGTTAGATTTGTGTTTTAATTCCTTTGTGAGATTAAGAGATTATTTCACTAGGAATTGGGGGTTAAACAATGTTTGCGTTCTTTGATATAATTAGGGCTTGGGAAACACTGAGAGCGTTTGTGTAACTCGAGTGATCTGTAATCTTCGTGTATCGCTTGTTCTATAGTGGAATTCATTGCTGCTCTCCCCGTGGACGTAGGTCTCTACGACCGAACCACGTACATCTGGTGTTTGATTTACTTTACTCGTTCTGTCTATTTTATCGTTCGATTACTGTTCCACGCAACAATTGGTATCAAAGCCAAGCTTGCTAGAGTTGAAGCGAATCGATGGCGACAGAGGAAGCTAAAGTGAAAATCGACAGATTTGATGAGAAGGATTTTGGTTTCTGAAAGATGCATATTGAAGATTATTTGTATAAGATGAAATTGCATACACCCTTGTTTGGGGAGAAGCCAGATACGATGAAGCAAGCTGACTGGGAATTGCTGGATAGAAGAGCGATGGGTGTTATTCGGCTGACGTTGGCTCATAACGTCGGCTCATAACGTCGCTTTTAACATCGTTAAAGAGAAGACCACTGCGGGTTTGATGAAAGCCCTATCGGACATGTCCAAGATGCCCTCTGCGATCAACAATGTCTATTTGATATGACATCTGTTTAATTTGAAGATGAGCGAATGTGCAACGGTTGCTGATCATATCAATGAATTCAATGTGATAGTTAGTCAATTGAGTTCATTTGATATTGACTTTGAAAATGAGGTACGTGCTTTGATTGTATTATCCTCCTTGCTTGATAGTTGGAATACTAATGTTACTGCTGTTAGTAATTCCTCTAGATCAACAAGTTTAACTTTTGATGGGATTGTGAGGATATCCGTAAAAGAGAATCTGGCGAATCTGTATCTGCTGCTTTAGTAGGTAAAAGAGGAAGAGCTAGTACTCGTGTAAGCAGAAGTAGTATGAACATGAATAGACGCAGTCAGTCTAGGACTGGCGATGATGTCTGTTGGAACTATGATAAGACCATCTTAGAAGGTGAAAGATTTGGTGGGACCACTTACCAACTGCTCTAAAAGCTTAAGTTATTAGAAGAATGCGTGGTTTAATATTTAATTATTCTAACACTCCCCATCACGCTTAGCCTGGTACTAAGCGTGGACAAATTTATTAGGGAGGCAAATAGGGGCCTGGAAAGATTTGAACTCAGGACCTCCTGCTCTGATACCATGAAAGATTTGGTGGGACTGTCGCGACCCGTCCGAAAGCGGACGCGGCTAATGGATTACCGATCGCGGGTCTTGGATCGGCGCGGGCCCTCCCAGGCCCATACCAAATCGTGGCGGGAGTACTCTTCGACGATAAGAGTCGATCGCTTTCGACCTTCAGTGTGATCGTGGTGGCATGTGCAAATTGTGCATGCATTTGGAGTCGCCACCGGTCTTTCTTGGAGGGTAGACCGGAAACCTTACTGACCGATTGCGAGAGATCGATCAGTTCTGCGGAACCAGAGATTTTGGGTTCGGGGACTTGGTTACGCTGGTGTCATTACCAACGCCCTTTCGGTACCTAACGCGAGTGATTTTCCTAGCTAAGAATTCATGCAGGCGCAATTTTGGGTGGGGTAGGTTTAATTCAGGGTTTCATGCAGATTGGAAGACTATTCCTGTCAATCACAATCAATTTAAATGAAAGCGCAATCAAGTGCATAAATAAATCACATCAATGCACGCCAATTCACATCATATGGCCTCCTAATATAGCCATAAGGGCTTAGGGAAGGCGGGATTTAGGACCGAGGTGAAATGGGAAGATTTGGAGGCGATTTAGCCCGAAGGGCAAAATCGTCCATTTTTGGAAGACGATTCGCCCAAAGGGCGAAATCGTCATTTTTAAGAATGATCGGGTTCAAAACACCCGGGATGAGCCTTGGCCAGTTGTTTGTGGCCATTTCCTATTTTTTTGGGATTTTCCTGGATTTTTTAGAATTTTTTTTGGAAGATGGTTTGCCGGAAGGGCAAAACCGTCATTTCTGGAAAGATCGGGGGTCAAATGACCCGAAACAGGTCGTGGCCAGTTGAATGTGGCCATTTCCTATTTTCTGGAATTTTTTAGAATTTTTCTGAATTTTTCGAATGTTTTTGAATTTTTTATGATTTTCTATTTTTTATTGATTTTTTTATTATTTATTATTTATTATTATTTTCGAATTTTTTTTATATTTAAAAATATTTTCCGGGCCGGGTCAGACCCGGCCCGCGCCTCGCGGGTGCCCGGCCCGACCCTACGGGTCGCAACCGGCCTAAAACGACGCCGTTTTTGAATTTTTGAGAATTTTCTAATTTTTTTAACATTTTTTATTATTAACCGAAAACCCTGGATCTGATGGTCCAGAACGCGCCACGTGGCTTCGTCTGGCGCGTCCGATCTTCGGTCAGATCGAAAGCTCCTCAGAGCGCCACTTGGCGCGACATCAACCGTCGGATCAAAATATTTTATTATTTTCAAAAATCATTTATTAATTTCTGAAAATCTTTTTAATTTTTCAAAATTCCCAGATCGCGACACGTGGCGAAGCCACGACCGTCCGATCTGGGTTTTATTTTTAACGACGCGGCCCCACCCGGCTGACGTGGCCGCTGACGTGGCGCGCCACGTCAGCCGCTGACTCGTTGACCGAGTCACAGACCGCCGGAGAAGACGACCGGCGCCGGCGATTCTCGCTGGCGCCTCGCCGGAGCTTCGATTCCGACGTAAAAACGTCGGGATCGAAGCGGGATTTCAACATTGAACGAACCCCCACGCGTCCCTGACCAACACGCACCAATAACATGGCGAAAAAGACGCCGGAAAGCGGCCGAACCGGACCCCCACAGTCCCGGTTCCGGCGAGCATTTGCAGAAAAAATATTTACGTCCAAGCTCGATTCTAAGCATTGAGGTAACATGCTAGGGAGGTTTAGAAACTTACCTGAAGCTCCTTGAAGGTTGGAAGACGCCCGAAGTGCCTCGTTAAGCTCCCGATCCGAACCGGGGCCGGCGAGACTCCGAGCCGTGGTTTTCGCCGCGGTTTAATGCAAAACAAAGGTCAAACCGGGCGTAGGAATGAGTCTAGAGAAGTTTAAGGACGAAATGCGCAGAAAATAAGGGTCGGAGAGCCCCGACCGAGACTCAAAAAATACCCAGCCCATTCGGGCATTTCGTCGAACGCCTTGGGTGCGTGAATGAAACGGTAGTCGGGATGGAAAGACCGACCGGTTTGGAGCTCATCGACGGCCACCAAGCTCCTGTGATGATCTAGGTGTATCGCTGAAAGTCCGGGGTCCTCTGTTTTTCCTTCGTCCTCGCCCCAACTTCCTCTCTGAAAATTTTCTTTCCTTGGCCGAACTCCCTCCAAACCGAGTTCCTCCTCCCTTTTTCTCATGGCCGACCAGCCTTTTGGCCATCGTGCCAAAGCAACGGCCGTCCCCCACTCGCCTTTGTTCCCCACTTGCTTCTCTTTTCTTAAAAAAATCCATCCGTTCACGCTCGGTCGCCGCTCCCCTGCTTTTCCTTCTTTAGTGCGCCGGTGGGTCTGCAACTTAGTTGCAGACCCGGTCGGACCGGGTCGGGTCGGGTCTGACCCGACCGGCCCGGTTCGGCCAATTTCGCTCAATTGGGTCCCAAATCGACCCATTTTCATGAAATTGATGGCAAAATCAGACTCCTTGACATGTTTTCTATCAAATATGGGTATTTTTGCGAATCGATTGATTGAAATTTAGTGAAAACCCCAAATTGCCCTTAGGATCCGAAATTGATTTTTGCTTAATCGAGGGCCTAAACGACCGAATTAGTTCCAATTGAGGCCACCAATGGATTCATCATGATGAAAAACATAGGGTAGATGTGTTTAATTTCAATGGGTATGCCCGTATGAAATTTAATTTCAAAAATTGTGAAACCGGGGACTAAATTGAAAGATTTTTATGCAATTAAGCCCTTTTGGCTAAAATTGGTCAAATTGGAGGTCAAATTGACCCAATTGCATTTCAGTACTTTAGATTCCAATGTCATAGCTTATAAAAACCAAGAATTGAAAATTAAAAGACTCGAAAAGGATTTTTTAGGCTCGGTTCGGGATTATGTTTGTGAAGGAACCCCATGAATCAAGCCCAATTTCCCAGATAAAAAGTGAAAATATTAAAGAGGGAATTAAAATAAAATTTTTGAATATTTTTGTGTATTTTTCTGACCACGAATGGTATTTTTTACGATTTGTTTGGTATTTTAACAATTAAATAAATTACAAAAATATTAAAGAAATTCAAAAAATATTTTTTGTTCAAAATTGGTTCCTAAGGCTAGGCTAAGGC
Organism: Rhodomyrtus psidioides; assembly: GCA_021437785.1. Taxonomy (NCBI): domain Eukaryota; kingdom Viridiplantae; phylum Streptophyta; class Magnoliopsida; order Myrtales; family Myrtaceae; genus Rhodomyrtus; species Rhodomyrtus psidioides. The sequence goes on from JAILYB010000111.1 coordinate 1,863,253, forward strand.
TTCCAAAGTTGATCTTTCAATTTTTTTGACCTTTTTTCTATTTTAAATTAATTTTAAAGATTAAAAATCACAATGATAGATGGTCAAAAATCAGGTGTCAACAGCTGCCCCTCTTTGAGAGTGAGCTCGTCAGAGGTTGCTTTCAAAGACAAAATGACACCTGAATCTTAACCGACTCGATTGGGGAAAAGAAATGCTATGACATCGGACCCTTAAGTCTTTTGATGAATGCTCAAGTTAATCACCGGTTTACTCTTGCAATTCGAACATGGGCCGGAGTGAGGGAGGCTTACCTGAAGCTCACCTGTCAGATGCTTCCGGTTGCGACGACTTTCAAGACGATACCTATGACTGTCGCGACCCGTCCGAAAGCGGACGCGGCTAATGGATTACCAATCGCGGGCCTTTCCACCGCACCGGAGTGCGGATCGCGGGCTTTGGATCGGCGCGGGCCCTCCCAGGCCCATACCAAATCGCGGCGGGAGTATTTTTCAAAGGGATTCGACGATAACAGTCGATCGCTTTCGACCTTAGTGTGGTCGTGGTGGCATGTGCAACTTGTGCATGCATTTGGAGTCGCCACCCGGTCTTTCTTGGAGGGTAGACCGGAAACCTTACTGATCGATTGGGAGGGATCGATCAATTCTGCAGAACCAGAGATTTTGGGTTCGGGGACTTGGTTACGTCGGTGCCATTACCAACGCCCTTTCGGTACTTAACGCGAGTGATTTTCCTATTCAAGATTTCATGCAGGCGCAAGTTTGGGGTGAGGTAGGTCTGACTTTGCACATTAACCAGTTTAACATGCTCACGTAATCATAATAAATAAATAGATGTCAATCACATAAACATCTATCCTACGTGGTGATCATGGAATTATGATTTAATGGGTCTCGAGCCAATGAGACCACATTTAATCATTTTAATATTTTAATAACGGAGAGCCGCTCTTCGCTTCTTCTTGGTTTCTTGAACTCTTCAAGAATTGGGCCCCAAAGAGCTCGCCGACTTAAAAGACTCCCCCCACGTAATCCTCGTAGCATTTACATCAACAATTGACTATGCTAAAAATAAAGATTACATGAAAAATAAAAGGAGTACGCAGCCTCCATTTAATAATTACAATCCAAAATATATAAATAATCATCATACATTCATATATACATCAATCACATTGATTAGGGATTTTTCCATGATCACCACCATTCCACGTAAGTAATAAATTCACAATTTAAAACTTAGGAAGGCACAATAAAAATTCTACGTTGAATCATATTCAGAATTTTTACGTAAAATAAGATAGCCACAAATTTTCGATTCAAAATTGATTTAGTCTCAATTTTTGCTACGTTGATTAATTTATCATATAAAATAATCAACCTCCATTAGCCATGTAAGACGAACAATTCGTTAATACATATTGGCCATAGTATTGCAAAAATTGCAAAAATCAATTAAATGCACGAAAACACCTAAGGATTGGCTCTGATACCACTATTGGGATCCACGTAACACGTAGCGGAAATAAATAACAACCCATACATGTATCTCCATAGGCGTACTTCGTACATTTCAATCGAAAAAAAATCACAAAGCCTCAAAGGGAGTAAATAGATTACCTCTGTAGCGTGCTTGAACGGAGGTGTCGGTTCGATGTTCTTCGATCTCAGCCTCCACAAGTGTTAGGCATCTAGTTCGGACGCACCACCAATTGACGAACGGGGAGACGACTAATAACTCCACAACAATTGTGCTAGCAATATGCGGAATCAATATTCCGAACTTAGTATATTTTGCTCACTCAAGATTATGAGAACATAGAGAGTGTTTGTGTTCTTCTCTCTAAGCTCTCAAAAATTTGCACACTCTACAAAATGTCTCTCCTCCCAACCTCAAAACTCTTGCCATCCTTTTATAGCCAAAAATTCCTTCCAATAAATTGTATTATAAAATAGCACTCACAAATAATAAATACTTTCTAAAAATAGCACTCACAAATAAATGACATTTAAAAATAGCACTAACAATAGCACTCACAATTTATAATACAAAAATGCTATTTAAAAATAGCACTAACAATAGCACTCACAATTTATAATACAAAAATGCTATTTAAAAATAGCACTAACAATTATAAATTCTATCTAATAATAGCACTCACAATTTATGATAAATAAATGCCATTTAAAAATAGCACTAACAATAGCACTCACAATTTATGATAAATAAATGTCATTTAAAAATAGCACTAACAATTGCACTCACAATTTATAATACAAAAATGCTATTTAAAAATAGCACTAACAATAGCACTCACAATACAAAAATGCTATTTAAAAAAGCACTAACAAAGGTGTTAAAAATAATAACCATTATTATTATTACAAGAGTTAAAGAAGTTACCAAACAGTATAAATACGTATAACGTATAAATACATATGCCGTATAAATACGTAGAGCATACGTATACATCCAAACGACCAAATTAGCCTGAATTGAGGCCGCCAATGGATTGGGCATGATGAAAATTATGGGTAGAGGTGTTGAATTTTAATGGGTATGCCCGTGCGAAATTCAAGATCCGTGAAACCGGGGACTAAATTGAAAGATTTTTATGCAATTAAGCCCTTTTGGTTAAAATTGATCAAATTGGAGGGCCAATTGACCTAATTGCACTTTAAGACTTTAAAATCCAATGTCATAGCTTATAAAAAGTGGAAATCGAAAATTAAAAGACTTGAAAATGAATTTTTGGGCTCGGTTCGGGTTTATGTTTGTTAAGGAACATAGTGACCCGAGCCGAATTTTTAAGATTTAAAGTGACACACTTGAAGAGAAAATTAAAACAAAATTATTGAATATTTTTGTGTATTTTTCTGACCACGAATGGTATTTTTATGATTTTTTGGGTATTTTTAATAATTAAATAAATTCAAAAAATATTAAAAAAACCAAAAAATATTTTTTGTTCAAAATTGGTTCCTAAGGCTAAGCCAAGGCTTCAAAAGTTGATTTTGTGATTTTATGACCTTTTTTGATATTTTTAATTAATTTTAAAAATAAAAATCGCAATAACAGATGGTCAAAAATCAGGTGTCAACAGCTGCCCCTCTTTGAGAGTGAGCTCGCAGAGGTTGCTTTCAAAGAAAAGACGGCACCTGATTCCTAACCGACTCAACGGGGAAAATGAAAAAGAAATGCTATGACATCGGATCCTTAAGGCTCTTGATAAAAGCTCAAATTATTCCCCAGTTTACTCTAACAATTTGAACATGGGCCGGAGTGAGAGAGGCTTACCTGAAGCTCACCTGTCGGATGCTGCCGGTTGCGATAACTTTCAAGAAGATACCTAGGACTCGTCATTGAGAATATCCTAGGGAAATTAAGCTCTGACCCGTATGGTAGGTCATACCATTATTGGATTCCTAACTGGCAGGAACCTAAGGAAGGCGCATCTCACGCTTGAGGATTTGCCAGAGATTTTAATCCGTATGGTTGATCGGACCTTTGTGTTGATCCTTAAGGCGGTATCTACCTCGTGTTGACCCTTATGGCGGTATCTACCAATAAGTTGACCCTTGAGGCGGTTTCTACCTTGGTTTGACCCTTCAGGCGGTTTCTACCATGAGTTGACCCTTCAGGCGGTATCTACCTTGCGTTGACCCTTCAGGCGGTTTCTACCATTAGTTGACCCTTCGGGCGGTATCTACCTTGCGTTGACCCTTCAGGCGGTTTCTACCATTATGTTGACCCTTCAGGCGGTTTCTACCTTTGATTGACCCTTCAGGCGGTTTCTACCTTTGATTGACCCTTCAGGCGGTATCTACCTTGAGTTGACCCTTCAGGCGGTATCTACCTTTGATTGACCCTTCAGGCGGTTTCTACCTTTGATTGACCCTTCAGGCGGTATCTACCTTGAGTTGACCCTTCAGGCGGTATCTACCTTTGTTTTGACTTTGAAAAGGGGTCTCATGACGAGGGTTCTCCACGTCCGATGAGACTGCCTAAATTTTGAAAAGGGGTCTCATGACGAGGGTTCTCCACGTCCGATGAGACTGCCTAAATTTTAAAAAGGGGTCTCATGACGAGGGTTCTCCACGTCCGATGAGACTGCCTAAATTTTAAAGAGGGGTCTCATGACGAGGGTTCTCCACGTCCGATGAGATTTCCTGAACTTTGAAAAGGGGTCTCATGACGAGGGTTCTCCACGTCCGATGAGACTGCCTAAATTTTGAAAAGGGGTCTCATGACGAGGGTTCTCCACGTCCGATGAGACTACTTGAATTTGAAAAGGGCCCTATCCTCGCCCCTTCTTTTGAAAGATCCCGAAATTTGTCGGGAATTCAGTTTTTTTTTAAGCTGTGAAAGATTTCATTTTGACAAAGCTTCACTTGAGTCTGTTGAGGCGACATTCTGGGAGCTGGGTTCTCTAGGTATCCTGCAGAAGTTTGAGTTTGAAAGATTTTTCTTCACCAAGAAAACGTTAGTAATATTTGGGAAGACCACGGCTGTCCACTTTGACAAAACCGTATGATTTAAGTTTTAATCGTGAAATGTGCATTTTGATGCCGGAGGTTATCCAAAGCATTCTTGCAACAAGCAAATGTGATCACAAATCCCTTGCGCGGAAAATCTGGATCCAACAATTTGAAACTTCCAAAAAGAGTTTGTTCAAAACATCAATTGGAATATTTCTTGACAAGGAGGTCTTCTCACCTGTTTTGCGATAGTGGTTTTTTATAGGGGATGCACTCAATTCCCTACTAACCTGTGCTTAGGTTTTAGGCTCATTCGCAGCGCATACATTTTGATCGGTCGGGAGGTCTTCCACGGGACCGTAATGTTAGGCTTGGATATTGGTTTTCAAGGGGGACCCGCTTTGGAGTCGAGGCCATTGAACGAAAGTTTTCACCATCTGCTCCGGGTTTACAAGTCAAGAACCCTGCAAAATGAGAAAGAAATAGTCTTGCTCGTACTTCTTCGAGCTAAGCTATATGTTAACCCAAGTGTCTTAGTCAGAGAAGACTGTTTCGGGGTTGTAACATTGGTAGGATTGGGGACCGAAAAAAGCTTGTTTTTGGCCCAGAATTCATGAGGGGTTTGACATTGGTGATCATTGCAAATTTACCACCTGCCCTTTCCTCTCTGTATCTTCAATTTTTGAGGCGTGCAACAGCTTTTGAGGTGTGCACGAATCCTTTAGAGAGCGTCTCTGGTTGCATTAAGGGATTGACAACTCTGTCTGCGTCTTTCTTCCACGCTTGACATCATTTGGAGGAGCGGTCTTTTTGATCTGACTCCTTTAGAAATTTTCTCTTCCCAACTAGGTTTCATTGGGGATCACTCAAACAGTTTATGTGAGCGTCGGCCTTGCTTTTACCAGGCACTTTGCTTTTTCTTTTCTGATGCTGGGATTTTTTTGTTCATTTTTGAAATCTCACTTTTTCTCATCTTCATGGGATCATGTTAGACATATAGTCTAAACATGTTTTAAATATCAGTCCGGGAATTCTCTTCATAATCCCTGGGTCTTGAACTCTTCTGTTTCTGAAGTGATGCTGCATCCATCTTGAAATGTGCAATGATCACCAATGGGTTCATGAAACGAATTTGCAGGCTCAACTTGGCTGTGCAAAGGATATGGTGTGTGGGATAGAGAAGTGAATGCTTCTCGTCATCCTATGGCATTTGGATTACCATATAAGCAACACACAAAGATTAATGTTAGTCAGAACAAGAAAATTTCTAACCATTTTCTCCTGATGTTGCTGGACTAACCTCCATTTTGCCCCGATGTGGGGTGATTCTTGACAGGGTTAAGAATGAAAACCGCCGTTCAAAGGGGTTATCAACGGTCACATGTAGTGTTTGGGGGATATGAAACGAACGCCTCCGTCGTCCCAACCCATGTAATCATTGCGAATGGTCCCTACTTCCGTAGGTCTAGATTTTGTTGTCTTATCCGCTCCACTTCTCTCTTAAGTGTGTATAGGACGTGTTTGGACTAGGCTTTGCCTCTCGTCTTTTGAGAAAACGTCCTTTTGAAAGTTTTAAACAACTTTTGATTGAAAAAAAATATTTTTTTGTTTTCTCCAAAAAATTTTACCTGTCAAAGGGATTTTATGGTGCACCATGCATGTTCTTATTCACGTTCAGACAACCTCCTGTTTTAAAACATGAATGCCAATGAAGTTTGAATTCTATGTCTTTTCTAGACATTAGACTCTGAAAGCTTTTCTTTTTATTTAACACCTTCAATGGATTGGGGAAAGGGATACTTACCTGTCCCCCGCGGCCGGAGATCCCTGAAAATGCAGAGGAAACATGTTATTGTACGTTCACGAATTTTTCAAAAAATTAGAACGATACAATTTACCCTTGGTCATGTATTCCAACGGGTAATACATGGGATGTGAAAACCCGTTTTGCCCTGATGGCGAGCCCCTGTCAAAAATAAACAATAAGTGTCAGTTTGTGTTCCAAAATTCAAGACAAATTGGAACGATACCGCCTTGTTCTTGCTTGGCGTTCTCATTTGAACACAAACGCGCGGCTTGCAGAATCTGGCCCCCTATCTTATGGCCTTGATCCCTCCGTTTGGTTGGCGATGAATCATTCTCAAGGATTTGCCCCAGAGGAGATCCATTTGTATTTTTGGACGCATTCCAGCGCCACTCTTCAGAGTTCCTTTTATTCAAGGAAAAAGGAAATTGTTATTGGAATGCATGTCAAAGCATGAAGTGTGGAAGCGATACTTTTTACCCTCCACTCGATCTTGTAATCAAAGACCATTTCTTGGTGTACTGACTCCCAAGGTCAATAATTTTATTCGCCTCCTCGTTGGCAAGTACTTTTCTTTTGAGGCTTTCGGCGCCAACAATTTTCTGCCAAATGAGAACAAACTCACATTAAGCATGGGATCTTCGGAGATCGAATTGGAACGATACAAAGTTACTGTTCACCCAGGTTGGTATCCCGGGGTTTAATTCTGATGCGGACGACTCTGTAATCGCGTCCATTGACTTTGCCGGAGAAGACACATCTTTCTTTGCCCCGCGCAAAATTGATTCACCCGCCCCAGTTAGGCGTGATTTATCACAGTTAGGTGACGCTTGCCCCAGCTAAATTCATTCCTGCATTTTGCTATAATTTCTATCCTCTTTGAGGATGTCTTCTCTCCTGAGATTCATGATGACGTCATACTGACGTATCCCTCTCTTTTGTCGATTGTTGGCGCGCCACATTTGGTGGGGGTCATTTCAGTATCGTATGCTGGTGTGGACGATGAATGTTGTTTCCTCTCGTCTGCACTTGTGGGTGTGAGATGATCCTCGATCATGTCAACAACTGCTTTGCCCTAATCGGGTGGTGTTCGTCTTGGCAACATGCCTTAGCACTTTTCATGTTTGTTGGCGATGTTCGATCCAATTTGAAGAAGTCCATGCACCCCCACGGATTTTGGTCGATTCTGGTCATCTATCTCAATTGCCAGAGTTTTCGATTATTTTCTTTTGCCTCTAGCGGCTTGACATTCTTGGGATTTGTCATGTGGCGGTTTGGTGATTCTCCCGAGTACAGCCGCCATTTGAGCTATTTGATGTTTCCCTGTTGAAGAGAAGAAACCTCATGAGTAAAGGTCATGTATAATTGACTATTGGAGTCGATACAATTTACCCTTGAAAATTATCCTGCGGGAACCGGCATTTCTCCCTTCGGGTTCTCTGTATGCAGGATATGTGCATGATACGCATGATGCATGTTAGGTATGCTGGCAACGAAAAATGAGTTCGTGCTTGTCACTCTATTCCGAGAAAGCATTTTTTATCAGATGTGGCAATCTGCAAAACTTGAATTTTTCTTTTTAAGTGTTCTTTTCACAAAGATTTCTAAATGATGAAAAACTTCTTCAGGTTTCCTCAAAGGTTTTGTTCATAAATTGAGCCATTAGAACGCTCTTGAAATATTCGGCCAGAATGCATGTCATGAAAAGGGGTACTCCCTGTTTTGTCATTTGAAAGCACTGCCTTCTGATTCCTTTGCTTTTGATCGTCGCCGGAATGGACGGTTCCGTATCGTTTTATTCCCCATTTAGGAGGGAAGCTCCTCCTCGGGAACCCGAGTTATTTAACGACCTGCTATGTATGCTTGGAATGGCATGCTTGAAGTGTCACAAAGATGGTTATAAAATAGGGAAAGTTCATGTAATGATAAACTTCTTTGGGAGACTTCTTGGGAAAAAATTGAAAGGGTAGGATGGGAGTTAGCCCTCATATCCTTGGGCATCCTCGCATCCCAAAACTTTGCAAACTAGGAGACGTGTGGGAAATCAGGTCTCAGGATTTTTTTGTTTTTTGTTTTTTTATATCGTCATCGACCGATTTGTGGCTCCCACACGTCCCCATTTTTGATTTTTGATTTTTGATTTTTTGATTTTTTTTTTGATTTTTTTTTGACAATATTACAATGCGAGACGTAAGAAAAAGCCCGAGGCACCTAATGTGAATTTAGATGCGTCGAAGAGAGACAGATATCTCTTTACTCCATGGTAGGAGCGTCGCCGTCGAGTGATTCGATGATGACGTTGACAGAATCTCCCAAAGACAAGTGGGTCAAATCAGGTTCCTCTGCTATGGTTTCTATCCTCTCGTCCTTCAACCATTTGGAACTTTTGGAGAAGAACTGGTCCAGCTTGTTGTTGAACACCTTACTTTTACCTTTCCAGGTACTTGAACCGATGAAAGAACCATCCTGACCCCCTTTGCGTGTAATGCCTCCAAAATTCTTTCCCCTGCCTCGGCTTACACCTCGGCCTCCTTGACGGCTTTCCCCAACATGATGCCAATTTCGCTCCCCAGGATATCCCAGGCCGGCCCTGTGTTCGTTTGACCTTAGTTGCAGAGGTGCTCGAATCCCCTGGTTATGCTTACCCAGACCGCCTCCGGGGATGAACCCATAGGATAGCAATATCTTCCCGGGCAAAAGGTCATACTGGGAGAGGACAGGGAGCCTCGGCTTGGTTCCCACAGGCGTGTGAACGACCGCCACCAGGTCAAAGGAGTGATAACTCGCCTCCTCTTTATTTTCAGGTTCCACATAAGGAACGGCACTATTCTGGTATGACATGAGATCCACTTCACCATGCACAGTGATCATTTTGTTGTCCACTACAAAGCGGACTTTCTGGTGCAGACTGGATGGTACGGCTCCGGCTACGTGTATCCATGGTCTCCCAAGAAGGAATCCGAAGGCACTCGGTAAGTCCATCACTTGAAACTCGATAGAAAATTTGGTCGGGCCTATGAAAACATCCAGCTCGATTTCTCCTACCACCGCCTTCTTCGTTCCATCAAAGGCTCTGATGCTGGCTTTGGAGGTCCTGATCAGTTCCTCTTTTATACCCAGATTCCTCAAAGTGGCCAGAGGACAAATATTAAAAGCGGAGCCATTATCGATCAGTACGCGAGACACTTGCTTTCCGTGGTATCTGACCGTTATGTATAATGCCTTATTATGTGCCCGCCCTTCCATTGGGAAGTCTTCATCTGAGAAACTCATTTGGTCTTTCAGCAGAACAGCGCCAACAAAGTCTTCGAGCTGATCCTCGTTAATAGACTCGGGTACGTGTACTTCATTCAGAATCTTCATTAAAGCCTTCTTGTGCTTCTCTGAATTTAAGAACAAATTTAGCAGAGAGATCTGGGCCGGCATTTTTTGTAGTTGTTCTATCACTTCGAATTCGCTTGTTTTAATGATAGACAAAAGCTTTTCGGCGTCCTCTTTAGATACATCTTTTTTCTCAGGTTCGCCTTCTCGTGGTGCATAAAATTTCCCTGATCGCATTAAGGCACTGATCTCGCTCGTTCCATAATCCCAGTGAACTTTCTTGGGATCATAATACTCTACAGGAGGAATCTTTATCACCACAGGTGAGGTTTTCTCGACTCCTGTGTCCAACTCATTATCTGCTTTGTCGTCGGTAAGGCGAATTACAACTGGCTTAATGAGGCCATCATCATCCCCCTTCCAGTTGTCGATCTTGGTTAAACTGATGACCAAAGGCTTTGTACTGTCCACCATTCCTACCAGATCATTGGGTTTTTTAGGCCCGTGTGTAAGTTCTACGCGGAACTTGTCTGAATCTGTTCCGATCTTTAAACAATTTTTCTTTTTGTCGTCGAAGATCACTCCTACGGTTTGGTGATCAGGAAGTGGGTTTTGTTGCACGTTTGGCTTTGTTTTGGCGAATTCAAGGATGCGACTGTCGATAAGGGCTTGCACCTTGTGCTTCAAAACAATGCAATTGTCTACGTTATGACCCTTCTCTCCCATGTGATAGGCACATGACTGGCTTTCATCGTACCCATTATATTTCACCGGATTCGGCCTTGGAGGCTCTTTAGCCACTAAGTGCTCCTCTAGTAACATAGGAAGCAATTTCGATAATGGCCTTGGCAGGGGGGTGAACTGCTTGGGAGGCAACTTCTTCCTTAGCTCATATGGTTTCTGTGCCGACATTGACGAGTTTCCTTGCACCGTACTTGAATTGGAGAACTGCTTAGGTCTGGGTGGGTTTGGCACGAAGGCCACATCAACTCCCGCCTCCTTCTCCCTTCGGGCCGGATATTGACGTCTTGCTGCGATTTCTGGTGTTTTCCTTTCCCTCATCGCCCATTCCAGCCTTTCTGCGATTTTTATGAGGTGTACAAAGGTTTGGCAACCAGATGTGTTCAGCCTATCGAAATATTCGTAAGGCAATGCTTTTAAGAAAAGGTCGACCAGCTCATCCTCTGGAATAGATGGTTTGACTTGTGTTGCTAAGGCCCGCCATCTTTGAGCGTAGGCGCGAATCGGCTCGTTCCTCCCTTTTGTGGTCCTCAGCAATTCTTCTCTAGAAGGTGCTGTAGCAGTATTGAATTTATATTGATGTAAAAAGTCCTCTGCCAGGTCTTCCCATCCATCATAGTCCTCCAAATCTAATTCGATGAACCAAGCCAGAGCAGCACCCGCCAGACTCTCTTGAAATGTATTCATCAGCAAGGGAACGTAGTCAGAAAAAAGTGCCATTTTGCGTAGGTAATATTTTAAGTGGGCTCGGGGGCAGCTCGTCCCGTTGTATTTTCTGACGAAATCGGGTTCTTTATAGTCTGACGGCGCTTCAATTTTTGCAAATGGTGATATCTTGTCAAATCGAGCCAACTCATACCCTTGGCTGCTTAGGCATTCCTCTATCTTCGCTAGCCTCTTTGCGCCTTCTTCGATTTTGCCCGGGGGTTTCTCCTTTTTGTCTTTTTCTAGGTCGATGACTACAGACGCGGCCTTCGGTAGTGCATCAGTTGCTAACACTCGATTAACATTCTCGGCCACATTCTCTTCCTGAGCTCGCGCCACATTCGAAGCATTGGGGGGTGCGGGCGGAGCATCCTGGCTGAGGTCATGATTTCTTTCTTGTGCAGCCACCATCATGGCTTTCATTTCTGCTAGCATGGTGGCCATTGACGCCATTTGACCTTCCAAACTGCCCACGCGGGATCCCAACTCCTCTTGCTCCATTCTGGCTCGGAGACGAGTTATAATACGAGTTATTCTTGGTTCCGTGATTCAAAGCTACCTACCTGTAAGTAGGTAGAAAGATGCTCTAGCATATGGTGAAAATGAACACGTATATATAAAAGTTATACTGAGTTCAAAAGGTGAAAGGGACGATACTTACGGACCTTTTGACGGGGTAAGATATGTCAAACACATCGATCAAGCGCATGTAAACTTGTGAAGTTTCGACATCTAAAGGGCGGGGTTCCTAAGGCTTAACAGCTCCCACCTCGAGTTCTAGAAAGGGTAGATTCCATTGCACAACTATCGTTGCATTGGGACCCGAACCATAGTTCGAAATGAGCGGAATCGAAAAGTGGATTACCCCATGTTTTTCCTCATGGAGATTCCATTTTCAGTTCCTTCTATTGTTTTCCTATAGGGGCGCCCGGGGTTTTAGGCGCGGTTGTGTGTGTCTATGTGTCGTGATCACCACAATGCAAGTCATGCACAACAGTTTATCAATCAGCGCTTCAAATTATCCACAAAACATATATTCCTACGCCAACCTGCATAAGACAATGTTAATCACGGACTACACCCCTTATTTCTCCAATCTGCAAAAACATATAACACCTATCATGAGCGGACTTACCTCACCTTCAAGAGCGCCTGCAGGGTTAGAAACATCACTCAGCGTTTTAATTACGGCCTAAGTCCACTTAGGGTCTAGAACCATAGGTTCTAGAACAAAGTCCCCAGCGGAGTCGCCAGCTGTCGCGACCCGTCCGAAAGCGGACGCGGCTAATGGATTACCAATCGCGGGCCTTTCCACCGCACCGGAGTGCGGATCGCGGGCTTTGGATCGGCGCGGGCCCTCCCAGGCCCATACCAAATCGCGGCGGGAGTATTTTTCAAAGGGATTCGACGATAACAGTCGATCGCTTTCGACCTTAGTGTGGTCGTGGTGGCATGTGCAACTTGTGCATGCATTTGGAGTCGCCACCGGTCTTTCTTGGAGGGTAGACCGGAAACCTTACTGATCGATTGGGAGGGATCGATCAATTCTGCAGAACCAGAGATTTTGGGTTCGGGGACTTGGTTACGTCGGTGCCATTACCAACGCCCTTTCGGTACCTAACGCGAGTGATTTTCCTATTCAAGATTTCATGCAGGCGCAAGTTTGGGGTGAGGTAGGTCTGACTTTGCACATTAACCAGTTTAACATGCTCACGTAATCATAATAAATAAATAGATGTCAATCACATAAACATCTATCCTACGTGGTGATCATGGAATTATGATTTAATGGGTCTCGAGCCAATGAGACCACATTTAATCATTTTAATATTTTAATAACGGAGAGCCGCTCTTCGCTTCTTCTTGGTTTCTTGAACTCTTCAAGAATTGGGTCCCAAAGAGCTCGCCGACTTAAAAGACTCCCCCCACGTAATCCTCGTAGCATTTACATCAACAATTGACTATGCTAAAAATAAAGATTACATGAAAAATAAAAGGAGTACGCAGCCTCCATTTAATAATTACAATCCAAAATATATAAATAATCATCATACATTCATATATACATCAATCACATTGATTAGGGATTTTTCCATGATCACCACCATTCCACGTAAGTAATAAATTCACAATTTAAAACTTAGGAAGGCACAATAAAAATTCTACGTTGAATCATATTCAGAATTTTTACGTAAAATAAGATAGCCACAAATTTTCGATTCAAAATTGATTTAGTCTCAATTTTTACTACGTTGATTAATTTATCATATAAAATAATCAACCTCCATTAGCCATGTAAGACGAACAATTCGTTAATACATATTGGCCATAGTATTGCAAAAATTGCAAAAATCAATTAAATGCACGAAAACACCTAAGGATTGGCTCTGATACCACTATTGGGATCCACGTAACACGTAGCGGAAATAAATAACAACCCATACATGTATCTCCATAGGCGTACTTCGTACATTTCAATCGAAAAAAAATCACAAAGCCTCAAAGGGAGTAAATAGATTACCTCTGTAGCGTGCTTGAACGGAGGTGTCGGTTCGATGTTCTTCGATCTCAGCCTCCACAAGTGTTAGGCATCTAGTTCGGACGCACCACCAATTGACGAACGGGGAGACGACTAATAACTCCACAACAATTGTGCTAGCAATATGCGGAATCAATATTCCGAACTTAGTATATTTTGCTCACTCAAGATTATGAGAACATAGAGAGTGTTTGTGTTCTTCTCTCTAAGCTCTCAAAAATTTGCACACTCTACAAAATGTCTCTCCTCCCAACCTCAAAACTCTTGCCATCCTTTTATAGCCAAAAATTCCTTCCAATAAATTGTATTATAAAATAGCACTCACAAATAATAAATACTTTCTAAAAATAGCACTCACAAATAAATGACATTTAAAAATAGCACTAACAATAGCACTCACAATTTATAATACAAAAATGCTATTTAAAAATAGCACTAACAATAGCACTCACAATTTATAATACAAAAATGCTATTTAAAAATAGCACTAACAATTATAAATTCTATCTAATAATAGCACTCACAATTTATGATAAATAAATGCCATTTAAAAATAGCACTAACAATAGCACTCACAATTTATGATAAATAAATGTCATTTAAAAATAGCACTAACAATTGCACTCACAATTTATAATACAAAAATGCTATTTAAAAATAGCACTAACAATAGCACTCACAATACAAAAATGCTATTTAAAAAAGCACTAACAAAGGTGTTAAAAATAATAACCATTATTATTATTACAAGAGTTAAAGAAGTTACCAAACAGTATAAATACGTATAACGTATAAATACATATGCCGTATAAATACGTAGAGCATACGTATACATCCAAACGACCAAATTAGCCTGAATTGAGGCCGCCAATGGATTGGGCATGATGAAAATTATGGGTAGAGGTGTTGAATTTTAATGGGTATGCCCGTGCGAAATTCAAGATCCGTGAAACCGGGGACTAAATTGAAAGATTTTTATGCAATTAAGCCCTTTTGGTTAAAATTGATCAAATTGGAGGGCCAATTGACCTAATTGCACTTTAAGACTTTAAAATCCAATGTCATAGCTTATAAAAAGTGGAAATCGAAAATTAAAAGACTTGAAAATGAATTTTTGGGCTCGGTTCGGGTTTATGTTTGTTAAGGAACATAGTGACCCGAGCCGAATTTTTAAGATTTAAAGTGACACACTTGAAGAGAAAATTAAAACAAAATTATTGAATATTTTTGTGTATTTTTCTGACCACGAATGGTATTTTTATGATTTTTTTGGGTATTTTTAATAATTAAATAAATTCAAAAAATATTAAAAAAAACCAAAAAATATTTTTTGTTCAAAATTGGTTCCTAAGGCTAAGCCAAGGCTTCAAAAGTTGATTTTGTGATTTTATGACCTTTTTTGATATTTTTAATTAATTTTAAAAATAAAAATCGCAATAACAGATGGTCAAAAATCAGGTGTCAACAATGACTCGTTCAGAATATCCTAGGGAGATTAAGCTCTGACCTGTATGGTGGTTCATACCATCATGGGATTCCTAACTGGTAGGAACCTAAGGAAGGCGCATCCCATGCTTTGGGATCTGCGAAGGATTTTGATCCGTATGGTGGATCGGACCTTTGTATTGATCCTTCAGGCGGTTTCTACCTTTGGTTGAGTTTAGTTTGATCCTTATGGCGGTTTCTACCAATGAGCTGACCCTTATGGCGGTATCTACCATATTTGACCCTTCAGGCGGTTTCTACCTTTGGTTTGACCCTTTAGGCGGTTTCTACCTTTGTTTTGACCCTTTAGGCGGTTTCTACCTTTGTTTGACCCTTTAGGCGGTTTCTACCTTTGTTTTGACCCTTTGGGCGGTTTCTACCTTTGTTTTGACCCTTTATGCGGTTTCTACCTTTGATTTGACCATTTAGGCGGTTTCTACTTTTGTTTTGACCCTTCAGGCGGTATCTACCTTTGTTTTGACCCTTCAGGTGGTATCTACCTTTGATTTGACCCTTCAGGCGGTTTCTACCTTTGATTTGACCCTTTAGGCGGTTTCTACCTTTGTTTTGACCCTTCAGGCGGTATCTACCTTTGTTTTGACCCTTCAGGCGGTATCTACCTTTGATTTGACCCTTCAGGCGGTTTCTACCTTTGGTTGCTTTGAAAAGGGGTCTCATGACGAGGGTTCTCCACGTCCGATGAGACTGCCTATATTTTGAAAAGGGGTCTCATGACGAGGGTTCTCCACGTCCGATGAGACTGCCTATATTTTGAAAAGGGGTCTCATGACGAGGGTTCTCCACGTCCGATGAGACTGCCTAAATTTTGAAAAGGGGTCCTGAGACGAGGGTTCTCCACGTCATGCTAGGACTGTTTGATATTTTGAAAAGGGGTCTCATGACGAGGGTTCTCCACGTCCGATGAGACTGCCTAAATTTTGAAAAGGGGTCTCATGACGAGGGTTCTCCCCGTCCAATGAGACTGCCTATATTTTGAAAAGGGGTCCTGAGACGAGGGTTCTCCACGTCATGCTAGGACTGTTTGATATTTTGAAAAGGGGTCTCATGACGAGGGTTCTCCACGTCCGATGAGACTGCCTAAATTTTGAAAAGGGGTCTCATGACGAGGGTTCTCCACGTCCGATGAGACTGCCTATATTTTGAAAAGGGGTCCTCAGACGAGGGTTCTCCACGTCATGCTAGGACTGTTTGATATTTTGAAAAGGGGTCTCATGACGAGGGTTCTCCACGTCCGATGAGACTGCCTAAATTTTGAAAAGGGGTCTCATGACGAGGGTTCTCCACGTCCGATGAGACTGTCTAAATTTTGAAAAGGGGTCTCATGACGAGGGTTCTCCACGTCCGATGAGACTGCTTAAATTTTGAAAAGGGATCTCATGACGAGGGTTCTCCACGTCCGATGAGACTGTCTGATTTTGAAAAGGGGTCTCATGACGAGGGTTCTCCACGTCCGATGAGACTGTCTGATTTTGAAAATAGGTCTCATGACGAGGGTTCTCCACGTCCGATGAGACTGTCTGATTTTGAAAAAGGGCTCTATCCTCATCCCTTTTTTTGAAAGATCCCGAAATTTGTCGGGAATTCAGTTTTGAAGCAGTGAAAGATTTTATCTTGACAAAGCTTCACTTGAGTCTGTTGAGGCGACATTCCGGGAGATTGGTGTTTCCAACGGGTTCTGCAGAAGTTCGAGCCTGAAAAATTTTTCTCCGCCAAGAAAACATTAGTAATCTTAGGGAAGAAGACGGTTGTCCATCTGACAAAACCGTATGATTTAAGTCTTAATCATGAAATGTGCGTTTTGATGCTGGAGGTTATCCAAAGCATTCTCGCAACATGCAAATGTGATCACAAATCCCTTGCACGGAAAATCTGGATCAAACAATTTGAAATTTCCAAAAAGAGTTCGTTCAAAACATCTATTGGAGAATTTCTCATCCAAGAGGGCTCCTCACCGCTCTGTGATAATGGTCTTTTGTAAGGAATGCCTTCAACTTCCTACTAACATGTGCCTAGGTTTTAGGATCATTCGCAGCGCATACATTTTGATCGGTCGGGAGGTCTTCCACGGGACCGTAATGCTGGGCTTGGATATTGGTTTTCAAGGGGGACCCGCTTTGGAGTCGAGGCCATTGAACGAAAGCTTTCGCCATCTGCTCCGGGTTTACAAGTCAAGAACCCTGCAAAATGAGAAAGAAATAGTCTTGCTCGTACTTCTTCGAGCTAAGCTATATGTTAACCCAAGTGTCTTAGTCAGAGAAGACTGTTTCGGGGTTGTAACATTGGTAGGATTAGGGACCGAAAAAGGCTTGTTTTTGGCCCAGAAATTAAGAAGGATTTGACATTGGTGATCATTGCAAATTTACCACCTGCGCTTTCCTCTCTGCACCTTCAATTTTTGAGGTGTGCACCCGCTCTTGAGGTGTGCACCAACTCTTTAGAGAGCGTTTCGTCGCATTAAGAGATTGATGACTCTGTCTGCGTCTCTGCTCCACGCTTGACATCATTTGGGGAGTAGTCTTTTTGATCTGACTCCTTTATGGATTTCCTCTTTTCCCATCTGTCGCGACCCTCTTGAGGTTGTCGGGCTCTCGAGGGCTAATGGGCCGTCATGTCTGGTCGGACGCGGGCCTCTCCCAAGGCCCATTACCCAAATCGCAACGGAGGTATGCGTGATCGATTTTCAGTGTGGTCTAGTGACATGTGCTAAGTGTGCATGCCATGGAGTCGCCACCAATCATTTTTTTAGGGTATGATTGGACCACCCAATCGAATAGTTGGGAGTTTCTATTCAATTCTGCGAGAACCAGAGAAATGATTTCGGGGACTTAGTTACACCAACTGTCAGAGTTGACGCCCTTTCGGTACCTAAGTTGACTGAATTTTCTAGCCTGAGATTCATGCGGATGAGTAAGGTATGAACCCTAAATCTAGAAATTCATGTAGATAGGAGTGATTATCCTAGCAATCACAATCAGTAATAAAATGCCCAACTCAAGGAATCTAGATATGCAAATAAATCACATGGCATTCCTAGTAAGGTCCTATTTATCAATCACAGCTCAAGAATAATTTAGCTGTCCTAGCCATTCTACACACGATCTAACCTAAGAAAAGCATTAGGAAGCATCGAAGGAGTTCGAGAGTACTCACATGGGGTTTGCCGTGCCCTGGTTTGGTCTTGGACGAGCTATCGAGCTCATGCCGACCCGATTATATTTGGGGATCCACTCGGCGTTTTACACCATGAAATCATGTGAAACAAAAACGAAAATATTCAGCAAGGGGCATTTATTGTAGATGGTGGTCGATCTAATTGGACGTCAAGACTAAAAAAGATGTAGAAATTTACAAATTAAAATACTCGAATGACATTTTTTTGCTAAATTCAACTCTATGCGTCGTGAAGAAACACATGCAATTGAACTTGAATTTTGACTATTTATGAGTTCAAAATGTAAAAGAAATTAAAATAAAAATATTGACTATTTTTCTATATTTTTACGACAGCGAACGCTATTTTTCTTCATTTTTCATGTATTTTTCTATTTTTGGAAAATATTAAAAAATATTAAAAAATATGAAAAATTATTTTTTATCAAAAATGGTTCCTTTAGCTTGGTCAAGGCTACCAAAGATGATTTTTTAATTTTTTTAACTTTTTATAGATTTTTTATGAATTTTTTAAAAATAAACTATGAAAGACTGATCAAAAATCAGGTGTCAACACCATCCTGCTTCATTGCGAATCAATCAAACAATTTACACGAGCATCGGCCTTGCTTTTACCAGGCACTTTGCTTTTTCTCGATGCCGTGGATTTTTCTCATTCATTTTTGAAATCCCACTTTTTCTCATCTTCATGGGATCGTGTTAGACCTATGATCAAAGGTCTAACAAGGTTAAGCATTAACTTAGGAATTTTTTGCAAACCCTAAGTCTTGAACTCCTTCGTTTCTGAAGTGATGCTGCATCCGTCTTGGAATGTGCAATGATCACCAACGGGTTTATGAAATGATTTTGCAGGCTCAACTTGGCTATGCAAAGGATTCGGTGTGTGGGATAGAGAAATGAATGCTTCTCATCATCCTATGGCACTTGGATTACCATATAAACAACACACAAAGATTAATGTTAGTCCGAGCAAGAAAATTTCTAACCATTTTCTCATGATGCTGCTGGACTCACCTCCATTTCGCCCCGATGTAGGGTGGTTCTTGACAGGGTTAAGAATGAAAACCGCCGTTCAAAGGGGTTATCAACGGTCACCTGTAGTGTTTGGGGGATATGAAACGAATGCCTCCGTCGTCCCAATCTAAGTAATTGCTGCGAATAATCCCTACTTCCGTAGGTCCAGATTTTGCTATCTGATCCGCTCCACTCCTCTCTCAAGTGTGTAGAGGACGTGTTTGGATTTAGGCTTTGCCTCTCGTCTTTTGAGGAAGCGCCCTTTTGATTGTTTTGAACAATTTTCTATTGGAAAAATCTCTTTCATTTTCTCCAGAAGTTTTACCCGTCAAAGGGGATTTTATGATGCCACATGCATGTTCTTATTCATGTTCAGACAACCTCCTGTTTCAAAACATGAATGCCAATGTAATTTGAATTCTATGTCTTTTCTAGACATCAGATTCTGAAAGCTTTTCTTTTCTTCTCTATTTTTCATTCAACATCTACAAGGGATTTGGGAGAGGGATACTTACCTGTCCCTCGCGGCTGGAGATTCCTGAAAATGCGGAAGAAACATGTTATTGTTCGTTCATGAATTTTTCAAAAAATTAGAACGATACATCTTACCCTTGGTCATGTATTCCAACGGGTAATACATGGGATGTGAAAACCTGTTTCGCCTTGATGGCGATCCCCCTGTCAAAGACGGGAATTAGGCGTCAGTTTGCGTTCCAAAATTCAAGGCAAATTGGAACGATACAGCCTTATTCTTGCTTTGTGTTTCCATTTGAGCACAAACGCGCGGCTTGCAGAAATTGGCCATCCATATTGTGGCCACATGATTCCTCCGTTTGGTTGGCGATAAATCATTCTCAAGGATTTGTCCTAGAGAAGATCCATTTGTGTTTTTGGGCGCACTCCAGCGCCATTCTTCAAGGTTCCTTTTATTCAAGAAAAAAAGAAGATTTTATCAAAATGCATGTCAAAGCATGTGACGTAGGAGCGATACTTTTTACCATCCACTAGGTCTTATAATCAAAGACCATCTCCTGGAATCCTGACTTCTAAGGCCAATGATTCTATTCGCCTCCCTATTAGCGCGCTCTTTTCATTTGAGGCTTTCAGCGCCAACGACTTCCTGTAAAATGAGTAAAAACTCATGTTAGGCATGTGGTCTTCGAAGACCAAATTGGAACGATACGAGGTTACCGTTCACCCAAATTCGTATCTTGGGGTTTGATTCTGATGCGGACGACTTTGTTATTGCGTCCATTGACTTTGCCAGAGGAGAAACGTCATTCTTTGTCTGGCGCACAAATGATTCACTTGCCCCAGTTAGGCATGGTTTTGCTGTTTGTCATCTCTGGATTCGATGACCCTGGTCTGATGCGCATTCATGGGGGATTATGAGAGTTCGCCCCCGGTTTGGCTCCTCAAAGCAAATGGGGGGAACCTGCTCCCATTGATTTTTGCAGATTCTGATCATCCATCTCGATTGTCAGAGTCCTTGATCAATTTTATCTGTCTCAAGACAGCTTGATATTCTTGGGATTCGTCATGTGGCGGTTTGGTGATTCTCTCGATCACGGTCGCCATTTGAGGTATTTGATGTTCCCTGTTTGTTATTTGAAAGCATTACATCCTGCGTCCTCTGCTCTTGATCATCATCTGAGAGGAAAAAGAAAGGAAGCATTATTCCCATATCAAGAAAATAATCATTTTGGAACGATACGTCCTTTTACACTTGATTTGCATTCCGTTTTGATGTTGCATATTGATATGCACAATATCTATCAAATTCCTCCATCCGTGCTTGAAGGTATTTGCAACGCCTACGGTTCATTTGCCCCAGCTGGGCGACGTCTGTTTTGTCATTTGGATGCATGAGCTTTAGGGTGTATTGTCTCTTTTATCACCTGAGATAAAAAAAAATGGAGAAAAACTTATCCCAAGATCTGATTAAAAATCAATTAGGAACGATACGTCCTTTCACCAAACGAGTGGCTCTGCGGCCAAATGTATTTTGCACTGAAGGGGTAGATCCCATTATGCTCCGCGGGTGATAGTCATTGTTCATGGAACTTGCTCCACGGATTAAGTGATTAATCCACGGCCCTCGGCTTGAAGATGTTCAAAGGGTGATGTTGACACTCACGCGCAATTAGTTCTAGATATTAATGAAAGATGTTCCAGTGGGAACCTTACAGTGCGATCAACAACATATTCAATAGGAGTATTCAACCCCTTTCCTCTAAGCATTTTTCATCGAGTAGCCATGCCTTGCATTAGACGTTTGATCATCGGCCTTGCGTCACCACTGCGATGGTCCTCCGGCTCCAAACTGATCGAGCCAAAGATTGAACTCATCGCCAAGGATATTGCTCGAGTCTTCGAGCCATTGATGTTCAAGTTGGGTATCAACTATTGTTGGGGGCAGATTTCTTTCATTTCCTTCGTTGTGAGGGACTGGAGTCTTTGAGCTGGAACCTTCATCATTGCCCTGTTGGGGTTGAGACATACATTCCTGAAGAGTATTGATCCAAGTGTCCAACTCCTCATCAAGGAAATCACCTGTTCTTTCTAGCCCTTGGTGCCCAAATTGGGTGTCGTCGACTGCAGGCGAGGGATTCCTCTCTTTGCTCTCGTCATGAGCAATTTGACGCCTCGAATTGGAACTTCCTCCGATGACCGGCAGGTTTATATGTGCACTCTCTACCAATGCCAGATCCGCTTCAGGGACAGCATTAATGAATGATTCGCGCTCAAATTGAGGAATCCCTATGTGCTGGAACTGTGGCATATACTCTTGAGGAGTATTGAGATAGCTTGGCGGAGCATTCTGATTTGGGTTAGAGGAGTCGCTGACACGACTGCTGGTCCCGTCATTGCTGAAACACGGTTGGATGCTCTTGGCTCTCCAATCATCATGGTTGTAACTCTGCCCAGCACTTGAGCTCCAACCGGCTTTATGATGGTTTAACGCTATCCTTCCATCCCTTAGCAATCTCCTATAGTACTTGAGGTGAGACTCAACGTTAATTCTAGAGAGCCCCGGCACATTCATAATCTCGAGTATGCGTAGTGGGCTAGCCGAATCAACTCCCAGCTCTCGAATTGCATCAACAAATTTGGTGTGAAGTTCATAGGTCCAGTAAAACCTTGTTCTCTTATCACCCAAAATATCGTCAATACTTCGGTAGCTATTCTCTACGGGATCTAGTCGTTTCAAAAGTTGTCCAGGGAGGGACTCACCGACTTCGGATTGGCTGGCTGCGACAACGAGTTCGTCATTGGGAGAACTCCACTTGTGATGATTCATGTCCCATTTCTCAGAAGATGTTGGTGTTGACCCCATGGTGTTGACTTGCTCATGCAGATCTCCGACGGTATCTGGCTGTGTCGGAAAATGTTGGGGAGAATACGGTAACAGCTGAGCGTTATTCGTCAACAGGGATGGCTCATCGAGGAACACCTCTCCGAGGACAATAGGATTACCACAATTAAGGCAGGCGGCCTTGGTCAGAGCTTCCTTATATCTCGCGCTTTCAGCTCGAAGCTTCTCATTCTCCTCCTTCAGGGCCAGTAACTCATGGTCTGCGTGTTGCTGTTTCACACGGGTTCGTTTGTTGGCGAACCAAAACTTGACCTTCGAAAGCTCCAATCCTAACTTTCGGCTCAACTCCATTTTCTGTTGTCTGCTTGGAGCGGAGCATTCATTGAAGAAAGCTTCGAGTTCTCGGATTTGGCCTGGAGTGTGGCGTTGCAGTTGCTTCCTTTTTCGACTCCAGTCATCATTGTATACTCCTTCTTCGTAGCTGAAGCCTAGAATTTCATCACTAGAGGAGTCAGCCTCAATGGCCTTCGGGCAGGATTCAGCTCCAGGATCTTCAAAGTCTTCCAGCAGTTCGTGTTCAGAGATGTCCAGGTCGGGCGTTTCTAGCAGATGGGAATAGCTTTTAAACATGATGGATCGGAGTATCTCGGGCTGATCTAGTTCACTCAGATTTCTCTATTCGCTCTTATATGTTTGCTCACTCTAGAAATTTTCTCGAGTGATTGTGCGTGTCCTAGAACCAACCTTCAGGCTGCATATGAAGACCAGCAGGCAAGCGCTCCTCCCGAGACCCTGCAATTACTCTTCGTCTGTATTCCCCCTTTCTTTTTCCTCGTGATAGGATCACAAACTCTCTTGCATTGATTCGGTTTCAACGAGTATTGCACTTGTCCCCTAGTTCAGTCTTCAAAGTGGTGGGTCTACAATCTTTCGGCGCCCTTTTATGATTTGCTAGGCCCGAGAACGTGGGGAACAACGGTGGACCCGCAATTAATGACTCCTTTTAATTCATTTAGCTCCAAGGGAATTAACGCTATGATCTTCTCTCAACCCCTTTTTCATCGTTCAAACGAAAGTGGCATTTTCCCTGTGCATGCTGTTACTCTTCATTTCAGCATCCCGGGCGCTTGGTGAGGAATGAGTTCGTGGCCACTCAAAATTTTAAAGACCGTCTCTGGTTTCAGACTTAATCTAACAAGGGATCATCGCAACTGAGTATGACGATGTTCGTCGATAGCGTTGGTTTTCATACATAATTAACTATAGCCATTAAAGAAAAATGTTCCCATAGGAACTTTACAATGGATAAAAAGAGTGATCCACTCGTGAACATGTTCTTCTTTCTATGGGTGATCGTAGCGACCAACCCATCGTGCCCCGAGTCAGGTGCTGGATCATGGTTGTCCAAGCATGCCAGCTTCCCATTGATTGAACAAGGCATCGAGCCCATCATCAAAGAAATTGTCTGTCGTGGGTTGACCAGCGGCAGGCAGAGCACCAGCCGACTGCTGCTCGAATGGAGGAGTGCGCACTCGCTGTACTTGTGACACGTGCTCTTGAAAAGTGTTGAAATGGCCCGGAAGGACATTCTGATCAGCTTTCAGTTTGCCGGTGGTCGGGTTGCTAGCTTGATTGATGCTTAAATTTGGCCGGGTACCTCCTGATGCCTGAGCATTACAATGGCGGTCCCCCCTAGCTTTTGAGCTCGAGACGAATTCCTCTCGGCTTAGCTCTGCTCGACGCTGTTTTAATAGCTTTCTGTAGGCAGCAAGGTGATTCTTGACCAGTTCCTTACTAAGCCCCGGTACACTCATGGCCTTAAATATGCGTGTCGGAGTTGCTGAATCGATCCCCATTTGGTGAACCACGTCTAGGAATCTGAAATGCAGTTCAGGGGGCCAAGCGAACCTCTTCCTATCGTGGCCCAAAATTGCATTGATGGCTTGACGACTGATTAACTCATCTCTAGCAGGACCCGACCCTATCGAAAATTGTTGTGCATGAGGCTGATATGCTTTGAGCTGGTCGGCGGTAACATCCAGCTCCTTGAAAATGTAGCTCCAATCAAAGCGATGCAAATCCCATCCCCCAGGAGGCATTTGTATCGTCTTCGTAGGATCATCCTGCTCATGCGTGACTCCGGCAAAATCTGGTTGAGCAGGAGATGCCCCGAGGGAGTAGGGTGGTAAATGAACGTCTTCAATCATTGCGTGAGGCTTATCGGGGAATATCTTACCGAGGGCGATGGGGTTATCGCAATGAGGGCAAACGGTAATATTGAGAGCTTCTTCATACCTCATGTTTTCTGTTCGCAGCTTTTGGTTTTCTTCCTTTAAAATCTCGACCACCTGACGTTTGCGTTGAGCCTTCGATTTGGATCTCCTATTTTGAAACCAAAACTGGATCCTCGACTAATTAATCCCCAACTCTCGGCTCAATTCAATTCTCCATTTCTTTTTCATGTGAGGGCTTTTACTGAAGAGGGTTTCCAGCATTTGGGTTTCCTCCTGAGAGTATTGGTGATGACGTCTTCTATTCCCGAGTTGAGCATCGTGGATGTCGTTGTCGTCGTCGCCGTGATTTTGATTTCCGTTGCCAGAAGTGTTGGGCTCCATGGTTTTGGTGTTAGACTTGGTCTTGGAATCTTCGAGATCACTCAGTAGTTCAATTTCTGAGATTTTTGAGTCAGTCGCCTCTAGCAGCTGACAGTAACCTCTTAAATATGTTGGATTGAGAAATGTTTGATTGGTTCTTGCCCACTCAGAGTTCTCTACTCTCTCCTGTATGCTCACTCCCTATAAATTTTTCTTCGAGTGACTTTGTATGTTTAGGAGACGCTCTTCAAGCATGAAAGAAAATCATTAGGCAAACGCTCCCCGTCAAGACCTTGAATTTCTCGCTTAGCTTTTCAACGTGATGTGAGTGCTGAATCCTGTTAGGGCTTTTTTCGATAGTTGCGCTTACCTCCCACCTAACTCTAATAATGGTGATCCCGACAAATCTTTTACATCTTTTAATTGATAAGCCGGAAATCGCGGACCGAGACGAATCCAATGGTTCACGTGAGGGGACCTCCTGCTTTACCCCCTAACTGGGCTCTACCAGCATTATTACTGAGACCCTTCATCATCCTCGAGTTGCTATAAAATGAGGAATTAATGTATGGAAGGTTAACGTTCTCGCATAATCAGCTTCTTCCTTCTAATATCTCTGTTAGCCTCGTCTTATTCTCAAGCCAACCCAACGCAAATGGCCTCCTCTCCCGTACGCACTTTTTCAACTGATGTCTTGGCCCAGTGGCAAAAGCTTTATAACCTACTGGGTCGCGGTTACGCACACATAACCGATCATTCTGCGACCGAGGATGAAATCCGTGTCCTGCTCGAGGACCTTGATACCACTTCTCTCGAAGGTACTACACTGGGGAGGGAATATAGAATTTTCCCGACTCTCTTTGCACACTCCTTAGAGGCCTACCGTGCTGCTAATCGGGAGGTTCTCGTGGCTCGCGTCTTGCGAGCTCGTTATGAGGATCGATCTGATCATTTGGTGCTGACCAACTATCTGGCCGATAGTTACAAAAAGGCCGTCGAGTTTGCTAATGAGCGGGTCGCGACGTTGCTTCGCGATAGGAGAAATCTGGTGGAGCAATTGGCCCTATCCCTGACCACCGGCGAGCATGACCGCCGCAATGTCCTGTTGAGGCTTCAGAGCGACTGGCAGGAAGAACGGCTCGACAAAATAACCGCGGACATAGCTCGCGGGAATGGACTGGTTCGAGACCTGGAAACAATCGCCGAAGAACATGAGGCCAAGGTCGCCGAAGTTAAGGGAGAATGCAAAAGTCTTCTCCTCAGGCTTGCCGACCATGACATGCGGAGTTGGGAGTATGAGCAGAGCATTAATAACATGGAGGGTCAGTTGGGCTCCTTCGTGTCGTTAATTAGGGCTCACTTCGGCTTTACTTTTCTACCCCGAATTGTATGACCTGCTTTTGAAAACCCTCCACTGAGCAAAATAAATGAGAACTCTTGTGTGTGTGTTTTAACTTCTGTATGGTTCATTTCTTCGAGCATCCGAACATCTTCAACTTGGGTGAGCCGAACCATAATATCAATAAGCCGAGCAAATATGTCCTGATTTTATAACTCGCTCATGATCAGATGAGATAATAGCCTTAGACTTGGCCAGGAAAAGATTTCTCTCTATTACCTATTTTTTTACCTGCAAATAAAAAGACAGAATCAGAAGGAATAATTTGAAAAAGAAATCAAAAACCCCTTTCAATCCTATGCTTGCCCATGATTAATAAGGACAAGAACTTTTACAAGGGTTTTAATCTTGCGCGAAAAGTTTTTATCAATATTCCTCGAAGGAAAGCATACTATTGAAAGGAATGTAATTCACAATAATCGCTTTTGATCAATTTCGAGAGGAACGAATTACTCAAAAGTGCGAGGCATAATAACGTGTTTTAAATTTAATTGAAGATACGGCATCCAAATCAAGGCCGTTTTGTTAAGAACGAGAGTAATTTGGACATCTATCTCGTCATTAAATTCAAAACAATGCCGATATTCTCGATCAATTATCGTGGATTACCAGCGACGTAAAACATGCATGGACCAATTCAAGTGTATAATTCCTTCTAGCAAAATTGGGGTTGGATTACCCTATACGACCAAAAAGGTCGTGCAAGATTTCCAATTTTAATTTTCTCTAAAGGAATTATAAACTTCACTTGGGAGTATTCGGATGATTAGAGAAAATGCCACTATCACATTCCCATGACCTGTCAAAAGAAATACAACCAAGTTCCATCTAAATGTATACACCAATAGATCCCTAATACAATCACTCTAAGGGGTGAGATAGAGAAAGCCTCGATAAAAATAAACCCTATACAAGAGGACTAGTAATGGAAAATGAAACAAAGGAATGTGATCCTAACGTTTAAGGATGCCCCAAGTTCGATCTGTGACTTCCGGATCACTTGCCCCAACTCGTCATCTTCATTGGACGATATCTCAATAATGTCCATAGTAGGCTCCTTTGTTGCTCACTCGGTGCTTGTCATGGGATATCATCCTCTTCGTCTTCTATCAAGGACGTTTGGGAAAAACACACACATCTATCCTTGAAATGGCATTTAATCTAATCACCAGAATGCAATGAATGAAATGCCTATATTTATATGAACTGTAATAGATTCGAGGTATAGAGAGTCTTACCAACCAAACTCGTCGACTTATGTGCGGTTTTAGGTGTACCAACCGCCCAAAGACATGCGCATGAGACAAGTTATGGTGAACTTCTAAAAATCAGAGGGTTTGGCACCTAAGGTTAAGGTTCCCACTTCGAGTTCTAGAAAGAGCAGATTCCATTGCACAGCTATCGTGGCATTGAGACTCGATCCATAGTTCGAAGCGAGCGGAATTGAAAAGTGGATTACCCCGCGTTTTTCCTCACGGAGATTCCATTTTCAATTCCTTCTATTGTGTTCCTATAGGCGACGCCCGGGGTTTTAGGCGCGGTTGTGTGTGTCCACGTGTTGTGATCATCACAATGCAATTCATGCATAGCAGTTTATCAATCAGCACTTCAAATCATCCACACAACATACATTCCTACGCCCAACCTGCATAAGACAATGTTAATCACGGACTACACCCCTTATTTCTCCAATCTGCAAAAACATATAACCCCTATCATGAGCGGACTTACCTCACCTTCAAGAGCGCCTGCAAGGTTAGAAAAATCACTCAACGTTTTAATTACGGCCTAAGTCCACTTGAGGTCTAGAACCATAGGTTCTAGAACAAAGGTCCCCAGTGGAGTCGCCAGCTGTCGCGACCCGTCCGAAAGCGGACGCGGCTAATGGATTACCGATCGCGGGTCTTGGATCGGCGCGGGCCCTCCCAGGCCCATACCAAATCGCGGCGGGAGTACTCTTCGACGATAAGAGTCGATCGCTTTCAACCTTCAGTGTGGTCGTGGTGGCATGTGCAAATTGTGCATGCATTTGGAGTCGCCACCGGTCTTTCTTGGAGGGTAGACCGGAAACCTTACTGACCGATTGCGAGAGATCGATCAGTTCTGCGGAACTAGAGATTTTGGGTTCGGGGACTTGGTTACGCTGGTGTCATTACCAACGCCCTTTCGGTACCTAACGCGAGTGATTTTCCTAGCTAAGAATTCATGCAGGCGCAATTTTGGGTGGGGTAGGTTTAATTCAGGGTTTCATGCAGATTGGAAGACTATTCCTGTCAATCACAATCAATTTAAATGAAAGCGCAATCAAGTGCATAAATAAATCACATCAATGCACGTCAATTCACATCATATGGCCTCCTAATATAGCCATAAGGGCTTAGGGAAGGCGGGATTTAGGACCGAGGTGAAATGGGAAGATTTGGAGGCGATTTAGCCCGAAGGGCAAAATCGTCCATTTTTGGAAGCCGATTCGCCCAAAGGGCGAAATCGTCATTTTTAAGAATGATCGGGTTCAAAACACCCGGGATGAGCCTTGGCCAGTTGTTTGTGGCCATTTCCTATTTTTTTGGGATTTTCCTGGATTTTTTAGAATTTTTTTTGGAAGACGGTTTGCCGGAAGGGCAAAACCGTCATTTCTGGAAAGATCGGGGGTCAAATAACCCGAAACAGGTCGTGGCCAGTTGAATGTGGCCATTTCCTATTTTCTGGAATTTTTTAGAATTTTTCTGAATTTTTCGAATTTTTTTGAATTTTTTATGATTTTCTATTTTTTATTGATTTTTTTATTTTTTATTATTTATTATTATTTTCGAATTTTTTTTATATTTAAAAATATTTTCCGGGCCGGGTCAGACCCGGCCCGCGCCTCGCGGGTGCCCGGCCCGACCCTACGGGTCGCAACCGGCCTAAAACGACGCCGTTTTTGATTTTTTGAGAATTTTCTAATTTTTTTAACATTTTTTATTATTAACCGAAAACCCTGGATCTGATGGTCCAGAACGCGCCACGTGGCTTCCTCTGGCGCGTCCGATCTTCGGTCAGATCGAAAGCTCCTCAGAGCGCCACTTGGCGCGACATCAACCGTCGGATCAAAATATTTTATTATTTTCAAAAATCATTTATTAATTTCTGAAAATCTTTTTAATTTTTCAAAATTCCCAGATCGCGACACGTGGCGAAGCCACGACCGTCCGATCTGGGTTTTATTTTTAACGACGCGGCCCCACCCGGCTGACGTGGCCGCTGACTCGTTGACCGAGTCACAGACCGCCGGAGAAGACGACCGGCGCCGGCGATTCTCGCCGGCGCCTCGCCGGAGCTTCGATTCCGACGTAAAAACGTCGGGATCGAAGCGGGATTTCAACATTGAACGAACCCCCACGCGTCCCTGACCAACACGCACCAATAACATGGCGAAAAAGACGCCGGAAAGCGGCCGAACCGGACCCCCACAGTCCCGGTTCCGGCGAGCATTTGCAGAAAAAACATTTACGTCCAAGCTCGATTCTAAGCATTGAGGTAACATGCTAGGGAGGTTTAGAAACTTACCTGAAGCTCCTTGAAGGTTGGAAGCCGCCCGAAGTGCCTCGTTAAGCTCCCGATCCGAACCGGGGCCGGCGAGACTCCGAGCCGTGGTTTTCGCCGCGGTTTAATGCAAAACAAAGGT
The DNA here is from genome assembly GCA_021437785.1 of Rhodomyrtus psidioides. NCBI lineage: Eukaryota > Viridiplantae > Streptophyta > Magnoliopsida > Myrtales > Myrtaceae > Rhodomyrtus > Rhodomyrtus psidioides. The sequence continues at coordinate 1,893,508 of JAILYB010000111.1, forward strand.
CAAACCGGGCGTAGGAATGAGTCTAGAGAAGTTTAAGGACGAAATGCGCAGAAAATAAGGGTCGGAGAGCCCCGACCGAGACTCAAAAAATAACCAGCCCATTCGGGCATTTCGTCGAACGCCTTGGGTGCGTGAATGAAACGGTAGTCGGGATGGAAAGACCGACCGGTTTGGAGCTCATCGACGGCCACCAAGCTCCTGTGATGATCTAGGTGTATCGCTGAAAGTCCGGGGTCCTCTGTTTTTCCTTCGTCCTCGCCCCAACTTCCTCTCTGAAAATTTTCTTTCCTTGGCCGAACTCCCTCCAAACCGAGTTCCTCCTCCCTTTTTCTCATGGCCGACCAGCCTTTTGGCCATCGTGCCAAAGCAACGGCCGTCCTCCACTCGCCTTTGTTCCCCACTTGCTTCTCTTTTCTTAAAAAAATCCATCCGTTCACGCTCGGTCGCCGCTTCCCTGCTTTTCCTTCTTTAGTGCGCCGGTGGGTCTGCAACTTAGTTGCAGACCCGGTCGGACCGGGTCGGGTCGGGTCTGACCCGACCGGCCCGGTTCGGCCAATTTCGCTCAATTGGGTCCCAAATCGACCCATTTTCATGAAATTGATGGCAAAATCGGACTCCTTGACATGTTTTCTATCAAATATGGGTATTTTTGCGAATCGATTGATTGAAATTTAGTGAAAACCCCAAATTGCCCTTAGGATCCGAAATTGATTTTTGCTTAATCGAGGGCCTAAACGACCGAATTAGTTCCAATTGAGGCCACCAATGGATTCATCATGATGAAAAACATAGGGTAGATGTGTTTAATTTCAATGGGTATGCCCGTATGAAATTTAATTTCAAAAATTGTGAAACCGGGGACTAAATTGAAAGATTTTTATGCAATTAAGCCCTTTTGGCTAAAATTGGTCAAATTGGAGGTCAAATTGACCCAATTGCATTTCAGTACTTTAGATTCCAATGTCATAGCTTATAAAAACCAAGAATTGAAAATTAAAAGACTCGAAAAGGATTTTTTAGGCTCGGTTCGGGATTATGTTTGTGAAGGAACCCCATGAATCAAGCCCAATTTCCCAGATAAAAAGTGAAAATATTAAAGAGGGAATTAAAATAAAAATTTTGAATATTTTTGTGTATTTTTCTGACCACGAATGGTATTTTTTACGATTTGTTTGGTATTTTAACAATTAAATAAATTCCAAAAATATTAAAGAAATTCAAAAAATATTTTTTGTTCAAAATTGGTTCCTAAGGCTAGGCTAAGGCTTCCAAAGTTGATCTTTCAATTTTTTTGACCTTTTTTTCTATTTTAAATTAATTTTAAAGATTAAAAATCACAATGATAGATGGTCAAAAATCAGGTGTCAACAGGGACCACTTATCAACTGCTCTAAAAGCTTAAGTTATTAGAAGAAGACGTGATTTAATATTTAATTATTCTAACAGAATGAATTATTTTAAGCTGAAAAAAGAAATGACTAAGGGAATTATAGTTGAATCTACTAATGATATTACAGTTGTAGCTGAAAATTCTGATGGTGTCGATAGTGTCTTGTCTGTCAATGAGAATTCATCGTTTGACGAATGGATTATGGATTCTAGTTGCTCTTTTTATGCTACACCAAACAGGAACTGATTTGCTACTTATCAGTGCATAGATAGTAGTAAAGTGCAGTTGGGAAACAGCGCTGAATGCAACATTATGGGTATTAGTGATGTTAAAATCAGAATGCATGATGGTATTGTGAGGACATTGACTAGAGTAAAACACGTTTCAGAATTGAAAAAGAACTAAATTTGCTGGGGTCTCTAGATTCAGCTAGATGCAGGTATTCTTCACGATGTGGAGTTCTGAAGATTGTTCGAGGTGCCCTGGTGATAATGAAAGGAATCAAGTATGGTGGCATGTATGAGTTTCAAGATGAGACATTGATAAGTTTCGCTCCTGAGACATCGACATCTGTTCGAGAGTCTAATGGCTGCTCAAGAAAGGCCTTGATGGTTGTGCCGATACACAAGTTTGATGCTATTGTTAGGAATACGTGGTCGAGAGCTTTGATCGGAACGGAGACTGGTAAGTTGATCAAGCATGTGCGAACTGACAGTAGCATGGAGTCCTGCTCGAAGCTGGCAAATAAATTCTGCACAAAAAAAGAGCATAGTGAAACACCGCACTAGTGCTAGTAAACCACAATAGTTTACAGAATTGATGAGCTTAGTATGGCGAGCTAATTGGTGAATAGATCTACATCAACTGCGACTGGATACAGGACTCCTGAAAAAGTATGGTCAGGTAATGTTGCTGATGATTCTATTTTTATAATGTTTAGGTGCCCGTGTTATTATCGAGTAAGTGATTGTAAGCTCGATGTGAGGGCAAAATGCATATTCCATGGCTATGCACGAGATGAGTGTGGCTATCAGTTGTGGTGCCCGAATACAAATTCACCTGTTTGTAGCGGAGAAATTACCTATGACAAGTCTCCAGTACTTTAGGTTAGGAGTGATTATGGCAGTGTTAATATGGATCTGGACGGTGTTCATCTTGAGGTAGAGTTGCAACCAGAAACTCATGAGGTAGCGGATACTAGCGAAGTAATCGACACAGATGGTGCTTGTAGCAAGGTAGAGCCTGTAGTGCCAACAATTGCAGTAACTGTTGATATTGACAAGGTATGTGCTCGATCTCCTGACAGATATGGATGCAACAATGGTTTTGCTTTATCTGTGGTTAAGGAGCTTGTATTAGAAAGTTCTTGTGGAGCAGTTAAAAGTGCATATGCAGTTGATGTTTTGATGAGGTCCTCAGTTATGGTGAAGTTCAAGCGCGGCTTGTACTTGGATGATATCTGTGGCGATTGAGCCCACTAGGGCTATGTGAGAGTAGTAACAGATAATGTTCAAATTATCAGCGATGCGATTGTGTTTTGACTCAAACATCGAGCCAAGGTGGAGATTGTTAGAATATGTCTCGACTTTGAGCCTGAAGCGAAAATCTAATTTTCGAAAATTGATCTTGATCTTGAAATTAAAGATGAGATTTGTTTTGAATAGATGAAAATTAGTTTCCTCGTTGAAGTCTGCGAAGTTAATCAAAAAGGGCAAGTTTTGGTTTCATATGTATATTTCAACTTGAAATATCTCAATTGGAGTCCACTGTGCATTGGATTCCTACGGCCATCAAGAGAGAACAAAAATCCGAGTGAGTTTCCTTTTCTGACAGGTCAACTAGGGATTTCTTTCATTGACCAGATTTTGGACTTCTTTAGGCGGTGGGTTTTCGGATATATATTGAAGGTTTTGTTTTATGCGACACTTCAAGTTGAGAAGCAGAAAAGTCTTGAAGCGCCTATTCACTTGAGCGCTTGTGACACAAAGACACGTTGGCCGTACGTAGCATTCGCACGAAGTCTTGAAGCGCCGCTTCCATGAGTGCTTGAGTGTGGGTCTCGTTCGAGAAGGCAAATTTTGTCCGTGGAATTACGTCAAGAATTCAAGTGTCGAAGCCGATTGAATCTTGAGGTTAGATTTGTGTTTCAATTCCTTTGCGAGATTGAGAGATTATTTCACTAGGAATTGGGGTCTAAACACTGTGTGCGTCCTTGGATGTAATTGGGACTTGGAAAACACTGAGAATGTTTGTATAACTCGAGTGATCTATAATCTCCGTGTATCGATTGTTCTATAGTGGAATTCATTGCTGCTCTCCCCGTGGACGTAGGTCTCTACGACCGAATCACGTACATTTGGTGTTCGATTTACTTTACTCATTCTGCCTATTTTATCGTTCGATCTCTTGTTCCGCGCAATAGTAAATGACAAGGAAACTCGAGTAAACGACCTGATTAAATTTGCCAGCATACAACGCTGAAAATTACAAACGCCCTTATTTATCTCAAACCATTTTGGCACCTTCAAATAATCGAATTAAATCAAGGAATTCGAAGATTAGTAGCTGCAAACCTGGAGAAGTAGATGATGAGAAATAGACTTCTGTTGGAGAAGCATATTGGAAAGGCTACACAGTTCATGAGCAACTGTCATATAGCATCCCCTGCATTTGTCACCAACAGCCACTCGAAAAGCAGTCTTCCATGCTTCCAAGAGGTAGAAAATAGTCCTCGTGGTCTCAGACTATAAATCTTTGAAATGCAGTCATTAACTCAATATACTGACAATAAGAAGACACCAACTCTATTTGGTTGGACTGTAAATAGCACATGGCCAATTTTCGCTATGTTGCTGCTGATTCGCCAGCCATTGAGCTTCTCTGGGAAACTACAAAGGGCATATGAGCTGCTCCTGCATCGAACTAATTTTGTCAAAAGCCTCTCCCCCACCCCACCTCCACCCCCCTCCCAACACACATACACACACATCAATAACTCGACTATGTTTAGCGACAACCAATGACAGGAATGACATGACTGCGCAAATGAAAAAAGCTTGAAAATTCCATTACACCGAAAGAGAATTAAAGGATCAAATCTCATAACTAGCCAAATTATCCTAGCTTTGGTCTGGCATTGAAGCATAAATGTCCACGAAGAATGCTATGGCCATCGCCAGTAAAATTGGGAGTTGTTAATGTACATGGGGTTGTTGACGTGAATGGCTGTCGACGAACTTTCTTGAGGGTATTGTGGAGATTGATGTTGAAAGGCCATTGTAGGTGGGAAGTTGGGCTAGTGGTGGCGATGAACAAACTTACTGGGTGAACTTTCTCTGTGAAAGGCTGTCTGATTATTGCTATACATGTGTAAGATTAGGGCATGCTGAAGGGTTTTGTAAATAAGAAAGCTGATTGGTTCATCGTTTTCAAGTCTTCTATGTTAACAACGATAATCAAGGCAGGAAGATGAGGCGGCAAAGGAGAATAAGAGCAAGTTTTGGAAGAAGAAGAAGAATTTAAATCACCTTCTGTTGTTGTGAAGTGCACCAATGGAGAATGCTAATCCTAGTTGGCAATTTTCCAATTTGGTATTTAAAAATATTTACCAAAATAGCATAAATATATATGTCGCTCGGTAATTGGGCCGCCGAGCGGAGCCCAATCGGGCAATGGAACCACCGAGCGGGGCCCAATTGTGAAAATATGCCACGACCAGACTGTGCATATCGTACTGTAGAAGGGCCTGGAGCGTAAGGAGGGAAATCCTCATATGAAGCCGAATGAGTATATGGAGTTCGCTGTTGTGGATAGTCAAGAGACGTAAAAGCAAATCCATAGGTAAATGGGGTGGTAAACTGCTCGAATCCTTCATCAAAATATGTCGTATGATACTTGATGGTGTGAGGGACGACATGACTAACTGGACAAGCTCGATGGGTCCTCCTGAACGGCTGACCAGGCTCAGATGGGACATCTTCTTCCGATTCATCGGGTCCCGCTACAATCGGTGGTTGGGGTGGTAGCATGGCTGTTACTAGCCGCATCTCCTCCTTCTGGGCATGTAGCAATGCCTCAAGTAGACTCTCCACGTAATTCAAATCCTCATGAGATCGAGGCCTCTTCATTAGATTCAGAGCATGTTTAATGCCATTAGTCTGAAAATGATATTAAAAAATTAACAAAAGTTATCAAATGCCAATAACTTATGTCACGAACAAATAATTAATGAATTAAATTGAGAGTGTTTGCACGAACCGTTGAACCGTTGCAGCTCCTGAAACAGAAATCCATTTTCGTGTATGTCTACGGAACCACTCCATATATCCTAAATGAAAATGGAGCTCCTCCGTTATAGGATGGCCCTGGATGATACGTGCCTGACATCTACCCCACAAATTGATGCAGTCTATATGCCTAGCCACCCAATCCGTCTACGGGTGACGTGTTATCAATATCATGGAAGGCAGTATGATCATTGAGACCTTTTGGTATTGGCTGTTGCAAGCTAAATTGCCGAAGTACTCGGTCGGGGTAGTGTCACTCAACTATCCAACGGTAGATGAGTAGGACCTTCGCCTTCCAATAACACGTCCCTGTCGACAGTACTCTGGTAGACCCCAAATGACAACAGTGTAGGGCTCCCAAATAATCTGTCATCGTAATAAAACATTTAAAAGTAAATGAATAATTAATTTAAAAGCTAACTTCATATTAAAACATATAAAATTAAACGAATAATTAAACTCGTTCGTTGCCACCATCACTTACATTTTCGGATGTTAATCTGCCAAGTTGATAGCGCAGATGTGTCAAGGTATGCGTGGGGATCTCCATTGTGCGTAAGCTTAGAGTCCAACTGCAAAAACCAAAAAATATTAAACTTTCACTTATTTTACGCACGGAAAATAATTAATGAGCACGAACTAAAAATGCAATAGATCACATACCGACTACTGAGAGGCGTATCTGGTAAAGGAATATCATTGTTCAGGCATGGAGAGATACATTTGATACGCTCCCACGCCCAAATCTATAGTACCTGTAGCGCACCGCCCATTTGCTTTGCGTCATGGTGGGTTGCACGGCATAACTCTCAATACAACCACGCTAGTGCTGCTAAACCCCAATTGTACTGCATAGGGCCTCGATATTCGTCATTAGTGGGAGAAAGTGCAAACTAACCCGAGCACCTAATTTGTCCATGAAAATAAATCTTCCAAGTAAGCGAAGAACGAATGCACTATGTCGGTGTCATCTGCATCTGTCGAAATATTTGCAAATCGTTGTTCCAACCAGCTCAAACTTATCTGCGAGCTGCGCATCTCTGGTGGCCGAGATACGTGCCCGTGTCCGACACATTGGGACTAGCGTGTCCCATGGGGCAATTTAGGAAAATGAAAAAAAAAATTAAGGGCAAAAACGTAAGTGAAGAAAAATCTGAAAATTCACTAATTGTTAAAAGTTAATTTTAATGCTGGAATATGAATTATGTAGTACTTGTCTTTTTTCCTCCAAGTTTACGTAATTTCAATATAATTTATTATTTAATTGATACTTTTAAAAAAATTATAAATATACTAAATATAATAAAAAAATTTGACAATTCCGGGCCTGCTCGGTGGCCCATTTGTCTATTGAGGCTATCAGCGTCCCGCTCGGCAATTGGGCTGCCAAGAGGGGCCCAATTGCCCCAATTGGGTGCCGTTCGGCAGCCCAATTTTTTTTAAATACCAATTTAAAAAATTGCCCAACCCTAGTGTTGTTTCCACTAAGGATGAGAAAGAACCTCCTCCATTCTATGTTAGATAGCGCAACACCTAAAGAATCTGCTCCGGTTAGCTTGATGATGCATACTATTGACCAAACTTTGATTTTTACACCAGGAAGCCATTTATCTTATCCCGATTCTACTGAGTCTCTTATCCATTTGTATGTCCAACACAACAACCTGCTGATGAATATGGCGCTGATATTGTTAATGTTATCATTTTTTCAAGAGAACCTGCATTTTCCTTCTAAGCACGGCTTAGGGGGCGCATGGTAACACTTCTGCTTCAGAAATCATTTCTGAAGCTGAAGTTGATTTTTCAACTTCTCAATCAGAAGCGGAAGTTAATTTTTCAACTTCTCCATCAGAAGTTGATTTCTACTTCTGAAATTTTCTACTTTTGGAACATTATTAACCCGCCGGCGACCGGCGGGCGGCTGCGGCGGCGTACGGCGTCCGGCGGCCGGCGACGACGGCCGGCAACCGGCGGCGTCCGGCGGCGGCGGCGTCCGGCGGCCGGCGGTGGCGGCGGCGTCCGGCGGCGGAGACGGCGTCCGGCGGCGTCCGGCGGCCGGCGACAGCGGCGCCGATCGGCGACGGCGGCTGCGATGGCGTCCGGTGGCGGCGACCGGCTGCGGTGGCGTCCGGTGACCGGCGGCAGCGGCTGCTACGGAGTCCGGCGACCGGTGGCGGCGGCGTCCAGCGGCGGCGACCGGGGGCGGCGGCGTCCGGCGACAGGAGGCGGCAGCGGTCGGAGACCGGCGGTGGGTCGCGGGTGGGCATTGGGCGGCGAAAGATCGGTGTAGTTGAGAAGTGATTTCTTTTTTAGAAGCTACAATTTTTAGCTTCTCAAAATTGGCCAAAAATCACTTCTGGAAGTAGAAATCACTTCTAGAATCACTTCTGGAAGTGATTCCTCAATATTTTTACCAAACGGCTTTCAGCTTCAGAAGCACTTCTGAAGTGTTTTTACCAAACGGATTTCAGCTTCAGAAGCACTTCAGAAGCAAAAATTCTGCTTCTGAAGTGTTACCATGCGCCCCCTTAGATCATATCTGAAACCCATGTCTGATCATGTCCAAAGCCAGCCACCAACATTTGGTGGGAAGAGTATAGGTAGACATGGCCGATTTCGTGGAACCGCCGGTTCCCGGTTCCGGTTCCGGTTTCGAATTTTTAATTTTATTTTTAAAATAATAAAATTAAATTAATAAATTATAAATTATAATCAAATTGTACATTGTAAAAAAAATTGAAAAGAGAGAGAGAGAGAGAGAAGGAATGAGCTTGAACTTAATGAATTATCATTAAACGCCTACATATCTTCTTGGGGATAGAAGAATCAAAGCCCATGTAGTTCTCTTACCTTTGGTAATTCCCAAGTTACCTCATCGTCAATCGTCACTAACCGTTGTGGTGGTGATAGTATCTCCACAGTCATCACTGAAGAATTCGTGTTCTCGATCCAGCTCTTGTTGGCGAAATCTCGCCTTTGTCCAATCATTGATACAAGCTTGAAACTCCACACTTTCTGGGCTTAATCTTGAACAGTGGGGGTCCAAAATTAATCCTCCAGTGCTAAATGCTTGTTCAACTGCCACTGTTGGAGAAGGGGTCGCTAATATTTATTTCGCGATGAGGGAGAGAATTGAAAATTGAGTTAAACGGTTCTTCCACTACTCAAAAATCTTGAAATCTGCGCTATGTTCGAAATCATTAAACTCAAAATAAATTGTTAAATAATTTTCTAATTAGGAAATACTACCTGTTGATGTCCCTTTCTTCTTCTTCTTTTTGCCTACTCTTAAGCATTTTATACCCTCTACTAAGTAGTGAAATACCCACATCGCTTTTTGAGATAATATGTTGGGCAGATCCACATTTACTGTCATTTAATTCATATCAATTACAAAATTCATTATATAATACTACTATAGCTTCTTTAGCCTCTACTTGTATAATTAAAATATTATTACTCCATCTAAATGTAAACAATCATAACAATAAGCATTCAGATAATCTAATAAACCATCTAATTTAGTACGAGGATCGAAAACAATACCAACTAAATAGACCAGAGGAATGTTCAAATAATAATGCAACCATTTTTCTCGCATTACTAAAATACTCGAAACTAATTCAGTATCTTTTTCATATTCATTAAAAACATTAGCAATTTTAACACACTCTATTAAAAATAAACACATAGTAGGATAATAAATACCAGATAAAGTTTTAGTAGCATCATTAAAAACTTTCAAAAAATATAAAAAAAATTTGCAAACGTCCCAATGTTGCGGGAGTAAAACAATATCGGGAACAATATTTGAAATAAAGGAACATAATAAATCTTTGTAATCAAAAGTTTGTAGAAGCATCTCGTAGATAGAATTCCAACGAGTCGGAACATCTTTTGAAAACCTTTTTGCCTTTCTCCCATTTTCTTTACAAAATTTTCCCCACGCTTTCATAAGTTGAGGGCGGCTCCATAAAAATCTAATTGTACTATTTATTGTGTGGAGAGAAGTCACAAGAATTCGTAAATCATCTTGAACACATAAATTCAAAACATGGCAAGTACATCTAATGTGAAAAAATTATACGCCAAAAGAGGGTTTACATATTTTTTCTAACTCGGGAATGGAAGCAATATTTGCGGCGGCATTATCAAAACCAATTGAAAAAACTTTATTCATCAAACCATATTCTTCTAAAACTTGCCTAATTATTTTATAAATATTATGGGCCGTATGCCTTTCAAGAAAAACTTGAAATGCAAGAAGTCTTTTTTGAATAACTCAATCTCACCAATCCAATGGCATGTGACACACATATAAGAATTAATATTCCAAGAATCACTCTAAATATCACTACCTATATGTACATGTCCATTGAATTCTTAAAAAAAGTCAAATAATTTGTTCGTTCTATATAAACTCGTTTAAGTTCACGTTTAAGAGTAGTTTTCAGAACAGATAGTGCTTGCAGAGCCAGCGCAGTGTTTACCAAATATCTAAAATTAAAATTTTTACCAGTATTAAACGGAGCATGCTCACGAAAAATATATTCAGCTAATGTTTGTTTATAAAGTGCATTAGTGAAACGGAATAAATGATGATGGTTAAAATTGGCGAACCCGAAAATTTGTTGTTGGCTAATGTCGATCCCCGTTTGCATTGGATGTTTTTTCGTTAGATGCCGACGAAATATTCCATAGTCATCTCCTTTACCAAGTTTGTATTTTTGCGGACAATATTTACAACTTATATCAAACTTACCTTCGTTTTCATTCCATACTTTGTTGAAGTGTAGTTATCAGTCGGATTCTCAGCTCTTCTGTCCCGACTCCTTTGGTATCGACGATTCTTTGACACCAGTGGCAATGGCAGTAGGGGGATAAAGACTTTCTTGGGATGCGATATGCTCGGCGTTGGGAATGAGAACATCGCCGTCTTCCCAACATACATATTCATGAGGATCATATTCATGAACATGATAATTGGATTCTCCCATCGCCATCGGGCTCTTTCCCTTTCCAGTATTTCTGCTTCCACTTGCCATTTTTTGAGAGAATTGATCGAAAAGTTGATTCAAAGAATTGAGACGGAGTTGAGAGAGAATATCGGATTGAGACAATTTGAGAGAATTTAACTTAAGAGTTGAGAGTACTGGAGAGAATGGTGAGAAATTGTGAGAAAAATAAAGAGGAATTGAGAGGTTTTCATAGTTTTTTTTTTGGAAATTGCAACGGCCATTTTGGCCGTTGCAATTTCCAACGGACTAAAGGCCCGCTAGGGAAGAGCCAAACGGCTCTTTCCGCCCCCCCCCCCCCCCCCCTCCCCATTTTTTTTAAAAATTTACCGGTTCGGCGGTTCCAGCCGGTTCCGGTTCGGAACCGCGGACTCGGTCAACGGGCCCAAATGGCCATGTCTAAGTATAGGTCAGTCATTCAGACACCCCAGCGCTATCAGGACTGCCTTGGCAGATACTTCCAATATGTAAAGAGGGAAGGAGCATGTTATGTGGATCCTCATCAGCTATCTGGAGGGTTGGCTTTCTGTTGGGGGCATGACTTGAATTGGCGTAGACACACGAACCGCCGTAAATACAAGAACGCGGACGTTGAAATTTTGGCGGAGAAATAAAAATTATTATTGACCCGGGGATGACTTCTGTAGACAAGAGGCAGGGAGGAAAAATCGGTCGGGCTGGCGGGCCGCAAAAGGAATTGCAGAGAGTTGTAAGGGGCCATGGATGTGGAAAAGGGGTCTTAATGAGATTGGCAGCCACGATGGAAAAAAGGGAGGAAAGGAGGAAGGCAATGATGAACACAACAAGTTTTCAAGATCCTGCAATCTGAGGCTGGTTTGGCATTGGCTTTACAGGACAGGAATTCACTTGGTGTAATAGCAAAGATGCGAGGGGAAGCGCTAAGGAAAGGATTGGACAGATGCTTGTGCTGTGTGGTTTGGAATAATGGATTAATACATTGACAGGCGGAATGTGACTTCCTTTGATAGATGGCTAGTGCAGATCCTGAAGCAAGCTGTAGTTCTTAGTAAAGAGGAGAAGAGGACAATGTGTACAAAACTGACTTTTCATGAAGGAGGTAATATTGCTGCAACTGGGAATGGGATTGTGGTCAAAGATGAAGCTGGGACACTAAATGATGGGGCTTATGCTGTTAAGGAAGCAATTGCAGAGTAGAGTATTAAGTCGGAATCCGATTCGAAGTTGCGGTCGATGTCTTTAAATGGGTGTCGACCCTAGTAGCGAAAATCTTTCGAATCGAACCCTGCACATATGATACTAGCGTCCTCTCCCCCTTAATCTCTTTACTAGCAGGGTCGCATGCCTATTAATTATTATAAAAAAAAAACAAGATACTCATGATCAATTGACGTTGTGCATCACTTGCATTTGATGGCCATCGATGATCAAGTTCTCCGATTGTTGATAACTACATTATACATATCGGTGAATATCACATAGGCTTACAACGAGCTCTTCGTGCCGATTATGAGGGGTCGGTTATCTCTTCTTGTAAACAGAAGTCGGAGACTGATTTCAAGGAACGCAAATGTATAATGACCCTGGTTTTTTTTTTTTTTTTTTTTTGGTCACCTGGTATATTTTTATTTTATTTTTTGTCATCAGTTATGGAATTTGATTCTCAGATGCAATTTTTTTTTTTTTGTCGCCAGTTATGGAATTTTGATTCTGTGATGGGCAGAAAAATGAAATAAAAAATTAAATGAAAGGACAACCTTAGCTACTTTGCAGTTCTTTCCATGTCGCCCGACCCGACACTGCACGGGGTAGCGTTTTCCCCACGCGAGTACCAGAATATAAATCTTAAAAAAAAAAAAATACGGTACATTGACTTCTCCCAGTCAACGATTCTCTTTCCACCTCTATTTAAAGGCGCAAATATTCTCGCCTTCCCTTCCTGTGGTCTCTCCTGCACTCGATCGAATCTGGGCCGTACAATTTCCGCATCCCTTCGTAGAAAAGTCGCTGGCTCTCGCCGAGGGCAGATTTGGCTGCTGAAAAAACAAAGAGCGACAAAGTGACAGAGCACAGAATCCATCCAGCACGGTGAGAGAGAGAGAGAGAGAGAGAGAGAGAGAGAGAGAGAAGTAGAAGAAGAAGGAGAGAGAGAGCGGGAAGATGTCTGGCATTGCTCGAGGCCGTCTCACCGAGGAGCGGAAGGCATGGCGCAAGAACCATCCCCATGTCCGTACGCTCTCTTTTTTTTTTTTTTCATTTCGGTTCTTCGATTCTCCCGTCTTGCCCTTTTGCTGCTTTCGTGCGGTGATTTTCGTTTTCGTTTGTGGGTTTACCGATGAGTTTTCGTGGGTTGCTGTGTTCTAGGGTTTCGTCGCCAAGCCGGAGACTTTGCCCGATGGTACAGTCAATTTGATGGTGTGGCATTGCACAATCCCTGGTAAAGCCGGGGTAAGTGTCGGTTCTTGCCTTTAATTTTCAGATTGAAGTGAAAGGAGATGCTAATTCGAGTCAATTTCGTTCCTTTGGTTGTTTTGGTGGATGGGTGCGATGCTCATGAGAGGTTGCTCTGATGTGAATATGATTAGAGTGAGTAGTTGTTCCGTGATTTCTCTTCTGCAGGCCCGGTTTGTTGTGTTTGGTTGAGTCGCTTGCTGTGATATCTCGTGTTGCATGAGAGTGTGGGGTGTTTCTCCATGGAATTGGAGTCTGGAGGTGTATGCCTATGATTGGACTTTCTTGTTTTAATTTTGAATGGACCTGTAGCCTTAGGATGCAATTGGCGGAGCGCTGCTGTGTGATAGGATGCGTTTGCATGACGGATTTGTTTGCGTAAGGCACTGCCACTCATTATAGAATAGCACCTGTGCAGTGATAAGAGGGAAAATGACATGTTTGAGGAGGTTCACAGAAATGGGGGAAAAGGAGAAATTTTTGCCGTCTTGATGCAGGATTCAGAGGGAGCACAACTGCCAATTGGTAGATCCACCTTTAAAATTCTGCCCATTTTTTTTTTCATAGTGTGAATATTGCCAATTTTGGCTTTTGGACATATTGCTCATTTTCCCCAAACGCCTGCTTAAGTCGGCAATTTTCCCTATGAATCCATGATGATTTTGCTAGGAAGAGACATTTATCTTGTAACTAAATATTTAACATAAAAAATTACCTTGCACTACAAGTTGATGATTGCAGCTGTAAAGCAACTAAACATCTAATTCAGTTGACATAATCATTACAGTGTCCGCGCTATAAACAATTGCCCACATTCCTAGATATCTATCACATCGGCATTCCTTTTGATACTTCTCTCCAATGCATCCCAGTTCTCCAGTTACGAATATAAGGTCCTCTTATTTGCTTTTCCTTAAAAATAATGTCTTCAATGTGGGGTATCTGTTCATCTTGTTCGTGAAAGATGTGGTTGTGGCCATCCATATTGTAATTAGGAAAAGTTTGAGCGTATCTTGAATTGTATCTTTTCCTAACACATCTCGATTGCTACTTATCTGTAAAGTTAATGCACTCTTATAGGCAGAAAAAACAATTAAACAATAAAAAAAAATCAACTATAAGTGACATGACTCAGAGTATGGATGGGATTGAAGAGTATACTCATTCTTATGTATTTAGTGTATACAAAGAGAACTATGCTCTTTGATAGAATTGGGTGTCTAGGGGCATCCACTTGATCAATAACCCCTGTCTACCACAATCTTTTTAGGCTATACAAGGAACCCCCTTTGCGTAAGCTATCAAATCAAGCTGTCACTTTAATAATTGAATTTCCTGCTCTCTGTTGTAACTTATTTGCTAATACTGTCATATGCTTGTTGACATTGGTTTATCATCCTTTGTGCATGTGCAGCTATTATTATGTCGATTAGTCTAATTGTTGTCTTTATTCATTGTGGTTTAATGTAGATGACGTTCCGTAAAATAACGTGACAAATAGTTAAAAAAAATTCGGGAACTTATAACTTTTAGCTGATTTGAAGAATTTCTATATTTTGTTTTGCAGACTGATTGGGAGGGTGGTTTCTACCCGCTTACACTTCACTTCAGTGAAGACTACCCAAGCAAACCTCCAAAATGTAAATTTCCTCAAGGGTTCTTCCACCCAAATGTGTACCCTTCTGGAACTGTCTGCTTATCAATCCTCAATGAAGACAGCGTAAGTCATTTTGCGTCTGCTGATTAAAACATAGTTTATGTAAATGTCCATATGCTATGTCACGTCTTTCCATTTAGTACATATAATAATTTCACTTATGTGCAGGGTTGGAGACCAGCCATTACGGTAAAACAGATTCTTGTTGGCATTCAGGACCTACTGGACCAGCCAAATCCTGCGGATCCTGCACAGACTGAAGGGTATCATCTCTTCATCCAGGTATTCTCCTTCTATTATTCTTTTTATTGCAATCGATCTCTAATTACCTGCCAGATCCTTGGAGAGCCTCAATAGTTAAGTCACGTCACATCACCCTTCTAGGCCCTCAAAAACCTTTGTCTGAACCTCTTCAGAAGCTACATAGTACAAGTTAATTTATTGATGTGGGTCCCTCCTTACTGATGATGCATAGTGCGAGAAAATGATGCTCCTAGGATATCTTTTACTTTTTAACGCTGCATTTACTTATTCCTCCAAGGAAAAAGTGCTCTTCAGCGGTTGATTTATAGTTATGCCTGTGTAACTTTAATCGACATAATATTTGATCTCTTGCAGGATGTCACTGAGTACAAGAAGAGAGTTCGACAGCAGGCCAAGCAATATCCCTCGCTTATCTGACATTGGCCTGCTTTCTGGTGATTGATGGTTCTTGATCTCTGTCAAATTTCTCGCCCATGTTTGTCTGCTTTTCACTTCAGACTGATTGTACTTGGTAATTGTTGGTTACCGTTATATCTAGACTGTACTTCTGAACCATTCTATCATCTTTTTACATAGTATTGGGGCTTCAACTGTTACAGATGACAGCTATAAACAAACAAACTGTTCTTCATTGTGTTCGCGTCCGTAAAAGGTGGCTTAATTGTCGTTGGGATTAAATGGTGGAAGATCTTCCTTGTCTAGTTTAGTGGATCTCATTGTGGGTGAGTGTCAATGACATTCAAGGAGAAATATATCTTATGATAGATGCAAGAACCGCTTGTCACGAAAATGTTATCGGCATGGCTAGACAAATATGCCTTTTTTCCCATATGGTTGACTTATTTATATTTTGCATGGCTTTGCACAAATGTGGGAGAAAGATAGCAAAGTTGCATACTTTTGCTGAGGAGTTATCAGCAAAACTTGAAGAGAGGTTCCACTGAGCTGCTGTCTCAAAGACTTAGGTACTTAATCCTCATTTCTGCTGAAGAAGATTATCAAGCAGGATTTAACTCACCTCGGCACTCGAAGTGAAGGGTGTTGCCAGGGTTTTCTTTTTCTTTTTTTCCTGTTCGATTTTCTTTTAATCAATTTTAACAATTCTGTGTTGGCATCATCGACATCCAGGTCCTTTTAATAGTTGGGATTTCCTTTACTTATACTGACCCCCTCTAAATGGACGTTCTTGTACATCCGATGACTACCATTGATTCGAGACTCGAGCCATATAGAAACTATATTTCTCGAATCAAAGAGTACGGAATCTCCAATCGTGACAGATCTCCGAAGCTACTGTTATGTCTCGTCCAGAAAAAGCCCCTTTGATGATAACCCTTTTCGAAATTACTTTCGTACCATCAGAAGTCATTAGGGTGTAAGAATGACTAACGTCGCTCTCTCTACTCCGGCTCTTTAGATCTGTGGACACGGTTGTGTCCATCTGCAGGTTGAATGGCATGAGGGAAATCACGAATTGCGTAGACAAGATGTGAATGCGGCACGACAAGACAGGTGCATTTGATCTCATATGATGGCCCGAGAGACATGAAGGGCAAGGATTCTCTACCATGAAGATAGAGAATCATTGAAATCCCACCCATCCATCCCCTACCTTCCCCTACCTTCATGGTAGAGAATCTGGATTATAATGTTTCCCTACCTTCATGGTCTAGACATGAATCCACCCATTTCTGTGGTAGTTCAATTATTTGAATGAGACACGTCTTTAAGGAAGGCAGTGGGCGCGTTCATCAGAACAGGGACAATGTGCTGTTTTGGAAACATGATTGGACTGATTTTGTACAGTTGCAAGATATTGTCCATGGTCATTTTTCCTTTGCAAGAATGGAAAACACTGCTAGTTACTTTTTAAATGCGTATCGCACTTGGGATCTTCTGACCTTTTTTGTCCTCCTTGAAGAGGTTTTCGTCACCATCAATTCAGTGCCCCAACTTCTATAATGGGAAACACAGTCGACCCTTGTGGGAATGAATCAAGGGGATGGAGATTTTCCCCCGAAATTCTGCGTATGGAATTGCATGGTGAGATAGCACAGACAAGTCCTCTGGGTTTGTAATATGGTTGTGGATCTAGAAAACGGAGACGACACCGAAGTCAAAACATCTCATATGGAAATGCCTCAAAGAGGGTAGTGACGCAAAATCGATGCTCAGTTATGGAGGATTCAAACGTGGACTTCGTTCGCAGTAGGGGTAGGCAAGGACAATGACCTGCTGAGCATTCTACTAAGGTTCTGTCCTAAAAGCAAGAAGCTTCTGGGATGAAATCAGTAATCCACCCCCCTTCCCTTATTCAAGAATCATTCGGCAAGCATCAACACGAGTGGATGATCGAGGAGAATGCTCCCTCGAAAGTCTGGTGTACTGCGTACCTCAAAACGCGATGCGGAGAAGCCTGGAGATTGGAACGGATACGTTAAATCTTGTTAGATGTTGGCATGACAATTCTCTTGCCAATCCTTTAATCTTGAGCATTTTCTAATGAAGGCCAGGCGACTGTCGAGAGAGTTATTAAGCAATACAGGTTCAGGCATGTGCTTGGTGAAGCTAACATAGGCGCGGATGGGGAGGCCTGCAAAGATAACGAAAGAAACAAGCAAGCAACCCATTTTTGGTCTGTGATGATATTCCTTAGGAGATGAAGATGTTTTCTCGATGGCGATTTATGTAAGATGAACCTCCTTAGCGTTAGCTCAAGCAATAGCGTAAAGGCGATGTGTCGGGTTGCATCCCGATGCGATTTCCCAAGTTTTTTACCTTGTGATTAAGATGCCGGAGCATTCCTTCAAGGCCATCAACTCAGCAACTCTCGAAAAATAGTAAAACTCAGAGACGTACAACCAACTATATCTCTCGTTTTTTACTAGGTTTTTATCATGCTTTATAGTAAAACTAGTTTCGTCTTTCCAACGAGTCTAACTTAGAAGGTCTTATTCCCAAGGTATAGTGTGCCTTTCTTATTTGTGTTACTTCGTCGAGAAAAAAAATTAGTATAAAATCACTTTTCAGACATGTTTGTTTACGTTTAAAATTTTATTTAAAATTTTTAACTTTTTTTATGAATGAGTATATGCGTATTTGTTTGTCTATACTCATAATAATACTATGATAGTTCTCGTGTGCTTGGAGTGGAATTTTAAATTAACTAAAAACAAAAAAGCTGAAGTGTCGACCTGAAAGAAAACCAGTCGTCTGCTAAAAGCAAAGGCCTCCCCTCCACCGTCCCCCGCTTGTTGTCTCCGATGGACGACATGGCGGCCTACTATCCTCCGCCGCCGGGAACCCTCCCAACCTACGCTTACTACCAAGCGCCTCCTCCCCCGCAACCTCCCGCGGCGGTGGCGCCGCCCCCTCAGCCCTACCTCCCGCACCTTCATCAGGCTCCTTTCCCCTCCTACGGAGCCCCCGTCGCCTCTTATGGTTCGTACGACGAGGTCCGAACGTTGTTCGTCGCCGGCCTGCCCGAGGATGTGAAGGCCCGCGAGATCTATAACCTGTTCCGCGAGTTCCCTGGCTACGAGTCCTCGCATTTGAGAAGCCCTAGCAACAATTCCCAGGTGCGTTAGCTTCTGTCTTGCTTCTTCTGCGAGGTTGTGGTTTAAATTTCTGGTGTGCTGTTGTTGGTGATCGTGTTCGATTGCTTCTTCGAGTGTGGGTTGAAGTGAACGAACGGTTTGTAACTTTACTCTTGCCGTAGCAGATTGGATGATTGGATTAATGCGCATTCTGTATTTTCTGTGTTGAATGTTGTAATGGAGTGTGTACACGGGAGCGACTCAAAACAATGACTATGAGATGTTTACATTGTAATTATCCCACTGTTTCTGTTGTGAATATCCGAAAGGTTGGAACTTTAATTAGGGGTGTCTGTCTGTACTCATTCTGAGCTTATTCTATATGTTTTCGTAGAGTTTATTTGATAAAATTTGAATTGTTTTCGATTTATTGATCCTGAATCCAATTGATGACTTAAGTAGCCATACGATCAAAGTAATTATTGCATGGCATGGGCTGTATGTAGATGAAAGGGGATTTGATAGGATATCTTCTGGACTGGGTAATCAAGTGCTTTTGTCTGTTCCTTCTTCTCCTTCACGTTGGGATGGGAGTAGACTCTACTGATGGGGATGGGTGTGTTTTATGGGATGTCAAGTTTCCCTGGGGCAGCTGCTAAGGGGATTATGTCTAAACCGTCAGTTTTGTAAAGTAGATTTTGTTTTCTCTATGTAATTACGTGGGGTTTGGAGATGTAAGTTTCAGAATTTAAATCAAGCTTAATGATTACGGCATTGTAGTGGAAAGAAGCAGCCTTTGGAAAAAAAAAATATATATATTTTTCTGAATCTTCAACTCCTGTTGAGGTTGTTGTAGACTATGTTTGCTGTCTTCCTAGGAACCAAGTCCTTACGGTTAAAGGTAATGCGATGAATGAATACTTACTGGACACTACGAAAAACAGTTAGTCAAGTTTTGCCTGTGATTATTAGATTTCAAACTTCCCTTGGAAATGGATTGGGTGGCTGCAGTCAACAGCTTTCTTCTTACTTGCTTAACATAAATGATGAAAGGCAACTCAAGACCACTTTACACACCCCCCCCCCCCCCCCCCCCCCCCCCCCCCCCCCCCCCCCAAAAAAAAAAAAAAAAAAAAAAAAAAAAAAAAAACTCACGACCATAACATTTACTTCTGTGAAACCATCAAGAATAAAAAACATTGACTCTGATGCTTGAGGGCTACACGACTCTATCACTTTCCTCTCAGAGTATTTTGTGGGTTGTACATAAACAGTGAAAAATCTACTTAAATGTTGGAACTGGTTTGGGCTGGCTCTAAAATCTTATTATGCTCAAGCATCGGTTTGGCTCTACTCCCTGGAAATGAGTTGAATAAGAACTTCTGGAAGATGAACTTTTAGTGATAGGATCGTAGATGTGAATTCCAGGCTCCATAATCAGGAATAGCGTAGCAAGCTCCACTCCAGCAGTGACCCACATCGAATGAAAGCTGTGAGGAAGAAAATTCCTCGTAGCAGACAGGCAACTCCTCACTATCCCAACTCATACCAAAAGATTGTATAGAAAAATGACCAAGATCTCATCAAGGAGCATCGTCACACATAAAGGGAGCAGGCTTCTCAATCTCCCATATGTACTCCCTAATAGTGTGTAAATGATAGAGTCCCTATCTCTCCTAAAATTCCCCCAGTCTTCGGAAGGAGAAAAACTTATAAGCTTGCCATCTGGGCCACAATACAAAGGTCTTCCGCAAGACCAGACAAGTTACTCCCTCATCTCGAAGCCCCTCCTCAACCGGGTAAATAAGTAACCCTGTATGAAATTCATAAGACATGCTCCTGTTTGTTTTATCAACAGCTCCTAAGGTCTCCTCAATAGAAGCATGAGCCGAGCATCACCCCACCTGAGCCTGTTCGATAGTTAATAGCAGTTGCTACAATAATACATAGCTGAGTTTTAGCGTTTGGTGAGGTGCTTTCTTTTGAGGGATGGAAAGCCTATTTCAGAACTATTTGAAGGGTTTATACCCGCTCTGCCCCCATCTAAGGCATAGACAGGCTAATTTATAATTGATAATGCATAATTGGATGGCTGATTACATATCAATCCATCAGCTGAGTAGGGATTTTTGGTCATCTGACTCAACCAGTTTATACTGAATCGGCTCTTTTAGTTGGTCATATGCTAGTCTCCTCCATTTTCTCCTTGAATGCTGTTATGGTTTTGTTTCCGCAATACAATGTCTTATTAAGGAAGAATTGCAGCTGTTCATAAACAATGAGGCTGCATAATAGCAAGCTGACGAGCGTCTCTTTCATGGAAGGATAACCAATTTGAGATCTTGGTTCTTCATGGATATATCTGCATAAATGGGGGGTGGTTATACGCATCTGCTTGTACGTTGAGTATATATGCATAAGTGCATGTGGTTGTGTTTTTGTCTACTTATTGAAATAAAAATAGTGAATCTTATGTGAAGTGCTCTATCCTGATATGGTATCCTCGTAATGCCAGCCATTTGCTTTTGCTGTATTCTCAGATCAGCAATCTGCAGTTGCAGCAATGCATGCACTGAACGTAAGAATTCTTGCCTTCCCTGTTATGTTTCGTCTTCTACTTTATGGTTGGTTTTTTCCAACAAATTACTGGATACTTATTCTTTATTACTAGTTAAGTACTGCGTATGTAGTGCAAATTTATGTCCCTGTAATGACTCGCTATCTGAGAACTGACCTGGTATTTAATGCCACCTATGGTGCATAATTTGAATTTTTCATGTGCTAACTATTCAAAGTGGAAATAGTTATATGCTTTTACACAGTTTGTGGCCCTCGATCTTGTGGCCCGACTTTTCAGGAAGCTCGTCTAGTGTAGTGACCATTTTTTGTCAAGCATGCCTTTTTGTGAAGAATTGTCTTGGATAATTGTATTTGATAATAATGGGTCATTCTGAAATCTATGTCTATTGATATCATCTCAAGAGCCATCCTGACAATGCTTTGTCCTTTAAATGGATTTACGGTTGCCCAAAGTATCTGATGTTCAGTGGCCTCCTTGACATACCTTACCGTAGCTAATATTGATTTTTTTGACTTGCAATAGCCACCAATTTCCTTTTACTATAAATTGGAGCTTTTGAGCTAATTTATGATGTTTGGTCCTTAAACCTTTCATCGTGATGCTATGCATGCGGACAAATTCTTTCAAAGGAAAGAACACAATTGATGTAAATGAAGTAGATAGCGTTGCTTTTTCTTTACTATTTAATCTGCTATTACTTGTTGACCCAAAAAAGAAAATCTACAATTGCTTATGAACTTTTAATCTTTTAAAAGTTTTTATTTAGAACTGCAGGGCTTTTGCGCAAGCATCATTTTGATAATTTTCATGAATGAAAACTAGTCCTCCGCCTTATTAATTAATCTTGGAAATTATGATGTAATTATATCATATTCTAGTTTATGTTGTTATAATAAAGTTGGTGATGCATAACTTGTTTTATCCTGTCAGATTTAAGACATGATTAAAGGAATAAAAGAAATTCTAATTTTGCTTGAAATGGAAAGATGTGTTTAAAGACAAATACATATCTAAGAATTGGATTGTGGCAAACAGACTTATGGAACATTCCTATGGTGATTGTCTATTAAGTAGGAATGCTGGGCTGCTGCAATATTGGAAGTTATGACTTGGTCCTCTGATTGCTTTTATCAACCTTATATGCAGGGAATGGTGTTTGATCTTGAGAAGGGATCAACACTATACATTGATCTTGCAAAATCTAACTCCAGATCTAAACGATCGAGAGGTACAATAAAGATTGGTTTTAATTTGTGTAAAATTTACTGTCGTAGTCAGTATGCTTGATTTATTAATTTGGTATGGCCTGTTGATTTTGAAAATCAGATGAAGACAGACATGGCTCAGATAAGAGAGCTAAATTATCATCCCCATTTTCCTTCGGCGCTTTGGATTCTGGTAAGAAGACTATGAATTCCCTTGTTAATGGAGGCAGATACCTGCCGTTGCACTTTTAAATCGTTTATTCTGGATGTTATCATCATTGATTTGCTTAATCTAATGTTATTTATTTTGGTGCAATTTATCATGGTCACTACAAAGGCACATGTTCCTGAAAAAGCTCACATTGCACATGTTTTGCACTCTTGGACACTAGCAGGTGTTGGCAGCACTCACATGCCTGGAATGGGTAATTCTGCTTACAGCACAATTGGTTATCCATCTACACCAAGGTCATTGGCACTACTTAAGCACATTCTTATTACTTGAAATGGTATACTTCAGCAGTCACTAGATGGGATTATTGCCTCTAGTGGATAGGTTGAGGGCTTCGTAGAAGCCATTACTGCATGCCCTGTTCCCAACAAGTTGGAGCACAATATTTTCCTTTTTCTTTTTCTTAGGCATGTTTGTTTCCTTGTCATATTGTCATTGTAAATTTTTTATTTGTAAATGTTCAGTTATGGAAGTTCTGATGGCAGAAGTATAAAGGGGACAACAGCTGCGAAAACGGTAAGGTCACTCTGATATGTGCTTTAACATTTGAGTCAGAATTCATGTTCTTTCCCAAAGTAACATGGTTTTCCAGACACTTATATTAGCCTAAACTTGTATTCAGGGGCTTCGAGCCACCATTATTTTTTCTTACTTTATAGAATCTATTCTCTTTGTATGTGTACGCTCGCGCGTGCGTGCACGTATGACTTCATTCTTTGTAGTCCTTGTGATAATAACAGTCATCTTGAAGAAAATATTCATATAAATTTAGGATGAAGTTGGCATTTCACCAAACAGTGACAAAAACACAGTAATTGTTCTAAGTATTGCTGGAAGTGTGACTCATGTTGCCCAGTTCTTTGCTTGCATGCAAGTAGTCGAGCAGTCGTACACTTGCACTTCGCTAAACAAATAGAGACTTAGCAGCCACAAACTTATTAATTTCAAGTGTCGTTGATGATTACTTGAGTAAGATGATTTATGTTGGATGTCCTACTCAACTTGTATATCGAATGGAACTCATCTGCCTTGTGAGATTTACCTAAATGGATTTATTATTGCATCGCATTTCCCCTTTGCACATAAACCATTTAGGAGCTCACTATCTTGACAAACGTCCATTACAGTTATGTTGCGCATTCTAGTCTGGGTAACCTGCTTTATTATTGACTTACAGCTTTTTGTTGATCATTCTAGTCTGCGCTTGTTTTGTCTCTCCTTTTCTTTGATTTTTTTTATATATTCTCTCTTTTCGTATATGGACAGAGTAATTCTTCTGCACCCCCATGTCCAACACTTTTCGTGGCTAATCTGGGGCCAAGATGTACAGAGCAGGAGCTTATTCAAGTCTTTTCACAGTTGAGAAATATTTATTATGATCTATATATGCAATATGTTGGTTTTTCTGAATACAGTTGTAATTTCCTTTTGGTATTCCCATTTCTATTAGATGCTCTGGGTTTTTGAAATTGAAGATGCAGAGTACTTATGGTGCTCCAGTTGCATTTGTGGACTTTCAGGTACTATGTAACTTCATTGCTACCAATATGTTTTTCCTTTAAACAGACTTTTGGTAGTACCTCGTATTGCTACCATTGTGTTTTTCCTTTAAGCAAACTTTTGGTAGTACCTCTTTATTCACGGAAGAGATGCATTGTTTTCAAGTTGTTACCCCTCGGTACCTGCATGCTGTTTAATGAATGGGTGTTCTTAGAGCCGAAGTGTTTTTGTATGATAAATCAGCAACTTTTTCAGTATGATACCACCAAAGTATATGTCACGAATGGGTTAGCTACAGCCTCTATCGATTGTGCTCAAGTGAAGTTTGTTTGTGCAGGACACTGCTTGTTCAAGTGGAGCTCTAAATCAACTTCAGGGCACGCTTCTCCACTCTTCACCAGCTGGAGACGGCATTCGGTTGGAGTATCCTTATAAAAGCTGCTTCCATCCTATGCTTGCTTCCCCTTTTATTTCTTCTTTCTACCCTTAGGTTGGTAAGCCTCCTTATTTTTCAGTAAGCTGGGGTCTACTGTGTGAAATGTTTCCTTAATAGGAAATTCAGGTACGCAAAATCAAGGATGGGAATGCGCAGGAAGGGAAAGTAACAAAAGGCCCAGATGTCTTGGAGCTCCCATGTTGGCGGATGCACATCGATAAAAATCACTGTCGTCCTCCTAATAGTCTCTTCGCCGGGCTCTTCGGTTATGTTGTATTATGCTAGTAATTTTTTTTAGCCTTCAACTGGCCTTTAGTGCAGCACCGCGCTCCCTTATCGGAAATGGCTAATCTAGGAATTCTGAGCTTAGGCTTCTTTTTCTTATGTATTAAATTTATACAGGATATCGATTGCTTGGAGATCAGGTTATATATTGAGCGCCTGTTTTGATCATCCTCTCCTCTTTACCAGGGAGCAGTAAGTAGATAGAAATCTTCTTGTAGGGAGAAGCTAGCCTCTGGACGATCCTTAGGTAGTTATTCGCAGCAAAAAGTGCCTCTCCGTGTGGTTATATCTGTAAAGTCATTGCCTTCTTCCGTTTCCAAACTGCAACACGAGATTTGTTGTGACTCGGGCATGTTAGTTCCCCCCGAGTATGCAAACTACATACTCATGTGCCCGTATTGGTGCGCATTCTGTCCTAGGAGCGACGAAGTAGCATGCTATTCTCGCAGAAGTTCTTTTCCATTTTAAGCCAAAATACGTTCAGAAGAGGTTTTCGCTTGATCATAGTTGCGAAACTTGATTAAAATTGATACTGTTCTTTTTCCAGTGTTAGGCTTGAGCAACTACGTACAAATTAGTATTGAAGTGATCATGTCATACTTCAAGTTACTTGTGATATGCCATGCTTGTAGGTTACAATGGGTGGTGACATTGGTTCAGACTGTAAAGATTACCTAGGAATATGATACATGAAATATCCAATGATGATGTATTGAGAGTTAAGTTAGCGTGCGCATGACAATACTTTGTAGACATTTATTTGGTTATGTAATTTTAATTTTTTTTTATTTCTAGATGATTGTTTTTGCTTCAGAAGTAGTTTTGGAGTCATTAGTAAAAAAATTTGCTTCTCTCCAGTAGAAAAACAAATTTTGCTCTGAAGCAGCTAGAAGTGAATTTCTAGAGCAAAAGTGTTACTATGCGCGCCCTAATTGCCACTATCAACAATGGAAAAAATTACCAAAAATATTTAGACCTATGCCAATTGTGTCAATTCGGTTCTAAACTTTTTTTGGCTAATTGAGTCCTAAATATTTTACATTTGTATCAATTCAGTCCATTTGGCTAATTTTTGGTAAAAATCATCGACGTGGCTCTATCAGCGTTGACGTGCATAATTTTTATAATATTTTAATATTTTCATTCCAAATAATTATTTCTTCATTCTTTTATCCTTTTTTTTTTCTCTTTTCTTTCTTCACTTCCTTCTTCCTCCGACTCGAGGTGAGGGCCAGTCTGGGTTAGGCTCGACCTCGCCGAATTTGAGCAAGGCTCAACCTTGCCATCTCTAGGCAAGGTTCAACCTTACTATCACTGGGTGAGGTTGAGCCTCACTAAGGGTTGGGTGAGCTTTGCTAGAGGCTGGCGAGGTCAACCTTGCGGACCCTTGCCTCTAGCAAGCCACCAAGGTCCGGCATGGGAGGAAGAAGGAAGGGAAGGAAAAAAAAAGAGAAAAAATAAAAATTAATTGAGAAATATCAAAATAATTAAAAATGATTCACGTTAGTGTCGGGCGCCACGTCAATAATTTTCTATCAAAATTTCTCTGATAGATTGAATTGGCATAAATGCAAAAGATTTAGCACTCAATTAGCAAAAAAGAAAAGAAAAAGATTTTAAATTGTATTGACACATTTGCAATAGATTTATGACTTTTTTAATAATTCTTTCTCGATAATGAATTTACTTGGATTCCACATGTTTAAATCTCATATTATGCACTTAAGTAGCCCTAGGAACTACTTTGCTTATGCCAAGACATTTTGAGAAATGAAATGGCATTATCCTTCAAGAAATCTATTTTAAATTATGAATTTTACATTTCAAGACATATTAAGGAGGGCTCGCACCTATTAAACATAATATACAATTTGGTTACTTGTGTCATATGTACACTACTTACTCCTAGATATCCTCAAGAAAAGGACAGATAAGCGTCAATGAACGCAGTGCTATGTTACTAGAAAGTCAAACCACACAAAAAAAGTCCACATATCATAATCACCATTAGCAAACAAAAACTACTTTGACTTTCTCGACCAAATAATTGCGCGGCGATGCTTTAACTTGTGATTTGTTGATCGCACCTTTTATGGGGGGGCAATGCGTTCATGCATCTACCTTTTCTTCTGCTGCTCTGGTTTGAGAACTTAAGCAATTCTGTCCCCCATTTTCCACATTCATTCATGACTTAGATCCACGTCAAGATGTCGCTTCAAATGGTTTGGAATGCATGTGCTGTCGTACCAGACACGCTCCATTCCCCTGTGACTTTGGCATTGCAAAGCATTGCATGGTTTCATTTACTCCCATAGGTCTGTAGAACTGGGAACCATGACCAGCCTTGTTTGACGCCAGATTTCATGTCCATGCCCACTTCGATAATGTTTGGACTTAAGGAGTTACGAGCTAGCGAGATTCACGCTGCCATTCTGGCCCGCTTGTTTTAACTTATCGAGCAAATGGGGCTAGGGATGCGTGTTTTTTAATCAAGGACATGGACCTGTCATGCTAGCTGTCACCTTTTCAAGCACTATTGTCTTATCAGGGATTCTCAGTTATGTATGGAAGATGTGCATGCTACATTACTTTTGAAGCAACGGATCCTGCGCTCTAATATCACTAATAACGACCCGATGTTCTAATCATATTAGCTTCACCCAACGATGGAATCAAAGGTTGGACATTATGCTGTCATTAGCTAGGTTTCTTCACTTTTGAGCGTCACAGCTTGAACTCTTTCCCACTGTTTTGTCGAACTTGCATTGGCACGAGTCCAAGATGTGGCATTTAAGTAGAAACCCACCTATCTTCTTCAGTTTCCAGCTCAATAGTTAAGTTCACATTTCAGAGAAACGTCCCATCCAGAACACGAAACAGCGATGCACATCAGTCCAAACTTTCCTTCTACTAACTGGACTCTCCCTTTTCAAAGTCTCTGCTTAACAACCCCCAGAGAACACTCCACTGTTCTATCAACTGCGGGAGAAAAATCTGAATGCATCATCTCATATCCTCAGCCATAAATGAGATTTCCTGGTTGCTAGCCAGTCTAAGCTGCAACCTATGAAAATCAGCAAATTTATTCGAAGTATCTTATTTGGCCAACTAAACTCATGTCCAACTTCCAACCACTCTCTTTATTGTAGACCATATCCTTGCCGAAGTAGACTCTGAAGTCACATTCGAAGAATCAAGTGACTCCTGGTCTCCTTCTTGTATGAAAAACACACATCAAAGGCCGATACCATTTGCAAATTCGTCAATCCCAGAGTGGAAATTCTGTCTAGAATCACCAACCAGAAAGTTAAGCAGAAGTTAGGAATAACGGGAGTGAAAATCCGATACAAGTCCATTTGCAAAGATAAGTAACTTCTGCAATCAAGCGAGTCGCCACTTTCAGCTAGTAATGTGTTGCCGTCGTCATCATGCACCTTTTCTTCCTCTTGTTTACCACCTTCCTTAAGAGGCAAGGGTCTGTTTCGACAGGTGAGGTATACAATATGAAAGGTTCGGACCCGTCCGGAACAAAACGTTGCGAATCGGGTCAGTCGACGTTTTGGTGCTCCTCTAATGAAAAGAAGAAATCTTCTTGGTTGAGAGCAGCGACAGAAAGTTAAAACCCACATAGCACAAAGCTGCGCAGAAGGGTTTGGCTTACTGGTTCCATGGTTTTGCGAACAAATTCAACAGTACAAGAAATGTATTGACACGCTATTCTGCTCACGTTTCTATGGGAAACACGAGTTTCATTTGATGTGTTAAAAAAAAGAGTTTTGCTTCAGCAAGAAGTCCGTGAAACAGATTAACCAGCAAAGAAACGTGGAGGGAATTGATTAGACGTAACAATTGTTTAATAATTTGTTGGAGGAATTGATTAACAATTGGTCACTGATTGCGGACAAAAGTTTAGCTGGAAACTCAAATACTCGGAAATGCATTAAAAAAAAGAGGAGATTGTCAGAGGGAACCAAAAACATATCGCCATGATTTGTGGAGGGAATCTTGGGATGCATGATTGAGAAAACCTAAGATTATATTAAGGAAAAAGAAGAAGCAGGTTGTCTGTCTTCATCTAATTCAATAGTTATCTTAAGTGTGGCTACAATCCTACTTAGGTTGTCTTGCTGTTCTATTCTTTTTCCTTCTTCTTTTTCCATGTTTATTTCTTTTATTGGATTTATTGATATTCTTTTCTTTAATTTTTTGGGTCGAAAATTTATTGATATCCTTGAAGTTGCATGGAATGCTGACTTATTTTGCACGAGAAGAGGATCCGGACGGGGTTTGGACCTATCTCACTCGCTGCTAAAAAGTTCACTTCAAGCTGTCAAAAAAGCTCCGATTGCCCACTAGGCGAGGCTGTCCTGTCACCATAGTCTCGCTAAGTACCGAGTGAAAAATAAAAAATTTGCAAAACACCTAAACCAAGCCCTCTTTTCCATGGATTAATAATCAAGACCTAAAACCAGAGATAGATTAGGGGATCGAACCTGCAATATTCGACTTATAAATGAAGTCTTACATCATTCAATCAATAATCTCATTGGTAGTTTGATTTTGATTATTTTTAGTTAAATTTGGAGTGGGCGATGTCCATAACCATATAGACACTTCATTAGGGGTGCGCAACCAGATCGAGTAGAACTGAAAATCGGACAAGACCGCTCGAAAAATTGGTTCGATACCCGGTTCCAACGTGAACAGGTCCGCTTCCCCATTCCAAAAATTTGAAACCGGTTTGAGCAAGTCTAGTTCTCGGTTCCAAGTGAAGGCCCGCTCGACAATTGGATCGATTTTGGAACCAGTTCTTAGCAACAGTAAAAAATAACATAATTTTTTAAAAGTTGATTCTGACTCTGTCTTGCTTCATTTGTTGCTTCTCCATTCTTTGTCGCCTATCTCTCTATTCTTTAGAACAATATTTTTATGGACGAATAGGGAATGGAGTTTAAAAATTAATTTTTCTAAATGGGGAACGGAGTTTTATAAATTATGTTTTATGTTACGTGCTTGAATTTTTTGTTGTTTATAATTGTATGTGGCTAATTTTTCATTATTTATAGCTGTATGTGACCACGTGTTTGGCAGATAGGGATTTATGTTGATCATCTTTTACTTTGAGCAACTCTGTTGCTCAAATTATTGTATTGTAGAAAATGAAATTAAGAAAAGAAAAAAATAATAAGTTCTCGAGTAGACCTTGAAAGCGGACCGAAAATACTAGGTTGGTTAAAAAAAAAACTGGGTAAGTTTTAGGCTCCAAAAATTGAGAACATGTTATAACAAGCTAGGCTCTAGGTTTCAAGTCTGGAACCTACTCACCCTGAAACCGATCACCCCTACACTTCACAGTTCACATTGCACAGAATTCTATCAGCAAATTTGCTAATACTCGTTCTATCTTAAATTTCATCGTGTAGGAAGTCCCTGTAGCAATATTCGTGCAATAACGTCCCTCCTTCGGTAATATACTGTTTAATAAAATTAATTAGGCATCTTTTCCCAACTATTGAGTATATATTGGGGTAATCTGCATCCTTGTTCTTACATTTTTGCCGTGGTGTTGTTGTTGTTGTTGTTGCTGCTGTTGCGAAGAGAACCTTATTAGCATAAAATTAGAAAATATTAATATTGGTAAATCTTTCACCGTTTTTCCCCCATTAGGTCGCTTTATTAGTATTTATTTGTGTTTGAACTAAGGCCACAACTTCCTCCATTCCTGTTTGGCAGATTACAGATACGGACGCCACCCACTCTCTCTTTCACATTTTGATGCGGGTGATGTCCCCATCTCGTAGCTTGTTTAATTAGAATCGAAGTTGGAGCAAATCTCCTCCAACCAAAAATGGAGGAAAATATAGCCCTTTGAATTAAATTGTCGTTTCGATTTATAAAAAAAAAGTAAATTAAATTGTCGCAGTCCAACCAAAAAAAAAATTAATTTGTTGCAGACTAAAATTTTTTCACGACTACCTGGTGAACAATGTCAAGCTCTAGAGAGTAGTTTTTTTTTTTTTTTTTGGTTGAAAACTAGAGAGTAGTTTTACCTAGCTCACTTTGAATGGCCTAGCTATAAGCTGAGCCAGAATAGCTCAACATGTGATTGGACTTTCACATCTTACTTCCCGTTTTTCCCTTCTTCTTCTTGTTCTTCATCATTTTTTTTTTTCCAATCTCGCCGCACACAGTTTTACTTTACTTAATGCCAAATGTTTAAGATGTTTGAAATTTGAATATACCCAAATATTGATACGTAAATTTATATGTAAATTTTGATAGTTGTTTATGTTAGAATTACCTAATGTGCTCTATATTAATTAAAACTAATATATATGAGTTGGTCTATTAAAGTATGACATACACTCTTAATATATAATATGGGCTGGCTTAGTGTAGGGCGAAGAGGCACGACCCTTGATGAGAGGGTCTTCGCCGAAGCAACTATAAAAGGTACAAGTCCTCCCTCTAGCTTTTTGGATCAGAAATTTTTCAGAACACACTCCTCCGTTCTGTGGTGGTTCTCTCATCGGCCAGCGACATATCAAAAGGAATAGAGGGAAAGACTTGGTCTCGTGAATCCTCGACGTTCTGCATCAAGATGGATTCCAAACCAGGCATGCTCCTAACCCGATTACATACTTATGTGTGTTTATATTTCCTTGTTATGGCTATCCCGGGTGTTCTACAATTTCGTAGTTTAACATTTGGTATCAGAGCAGCCTAATCGAGGATAGAAACCATTCTGTTTTGATCTGTTTCGAATATTTTAGATCGATGAAATTAATTAATGACTACATATTCTGATTCCTCTTGTTAATACGAGAAAAATGAGTGGTCGCATGTCTCCGGCGGACGTCGAGAACCACCACGCGTGCCCACATGCGCTGTGACGGTGGCGGCGCGTGACGATTACCGGCGAAGGGTACTGTTCAGGCCTGTTTTGTGCATTTTCGTTACGTAAAATTTTATTTTGAACATCTAATTGGATAGGGCTCGAAGATACGAGCAAGTAGAGGGGTCGCCAGCCGTCAAAGATCGCCGGACGGTGGCGAATGCGCCTACACGCGCAGAAGGCGTGAGTGCGCGTGGCCTCCATGCGCCTCAGGTGTGAATTAACGCGACGGTTGACTTGGGTCAACCGTCTTGCTGACGTCATCATGACGTCAGCGTGTCAAGGTCTGGGTCTAAACCTGACCCGACCCAGTTCGATCGGTTTTGACCCAATTCGGTTCGATCGAATCAGACCGTTGATCGGTTTGACCGTGTACGGTTGGATCGAACTGGTCTTCATTTTTTATGCACATAGACCTCACGCGCCTGATCTTCAAACGGCGCGTGAGGGAGCGTCCGGCCTCTGATCGGAGCGTGGTTTGGGGTGTTGTGTTCGTATCTTTCTCCTCTGCATTGTGGTATATTCATATTACATGTTTGAAGCATTTATGGTTGAAAAAATGCATAAGAAACCTTACATACGCGCGATGTTAAGGGTATTTTTGGCATTTTTTCTTGTATTTCTATGCGGTTTTGGAAATACAAATGCTAGCTAATGTGTATATGGCCACATATAGTTTATGTGGAACTAATTCATTGATATATATATATATATATATATATATATATATATATATATATCATTGAATTATTACAATGTAATTAGCAAGCATGTGATTTTAAAGATATATTGCCCTATTTTAAGTCTAAATTCACGTGTATTTAATAGATGTGACACATAACATTTATATCCTTGGTGTGAGAGATTTTCAAGAATTTAATTGGGTAGTGACCGCTAAAGTGGCACACTTAGTTGAGTTTGAGAAATATCGATCTCACATTATTGTGGGATGTCTCTTGCTCTGATGTGTGATCATACTCCCAAAGAAGGTGGTTGTGCATTAGTTCTTGAAGGGACACATGTACAACATGAGCTTGAGATGTATCAAATCCTAGTGATTCATACCCCCAAAGGTGGTGAGTTTGCGAAGGTTGAAATATATTCTCGTGGCCGTTGCCATGTGGAAAGTAGACAACTACATGTCATATTATTCTTCCTAAAGGTGATTACATGACGATGTTTGTGTCTCTTGAATTTTAGTACTCACATGATGCTAAATATACATTGTTTATTTTACAGTCACATTCTCCGTAAATGGTAACTTTATTTCAATCGAGGTTCTCACTGGTTCGAATTTCAAGATATGGAAAGAAGATTTTTTGTTTGTGATGGAGCTAGAAGATGTTTACATTGCTTTTACTAAAGATAAGCCAGCAAATTTTACGGACACTAGTACTAATGCTAAGAAAGCACTTTTTGATGCTTGGGAAAAGAGCGATAAGATTTGCTTGTTGACAATGAAGCGATCCATCAAGGAATATTTGAAGAGCGGTCTGCCAGCTGACTGCACTGCTAAGGATATGATGACAGTATTAGAAGTAAGAAATTGTGTCTCATCAAATGCTGAGATTGAGACACTTATGCAAAGACTTTTCAGTATGAAGTATGATGGTGCTAGTGGTGTTAGGGATTACGTTTTGAAGATGTTGGATATGCAAACAAAACTTGGGGTTCTTCAAGTTATTATTCCTGATGCCTGCATTGTGCATCATGCTTTGAACACTCTTTCACCTGATTTTGGGATTATAAAGATAAATTACAACTCTCAAAATGAGACGTGGACCATTAATGACCTAATTGTTAGGGTGGTGGCAGAAGAAGAAAAACTGAAGAAAGAAAAAGGACACATTGCCTTATATGCCTCAAGTTTTAGTAACAAGAAGAGTAAGAAGGTCAGAAAAAGTACTCCTAAAGGTACTTCTGAATCCACCGGACATTCGGATAGTTTAGGTCCTAAGAAAGAATCTTTCAAGAAGGATGGTGACCGTTGCTTCTTTTGTAAGAAGAGATGTCATAAGAAGAAGGATTGTGAAAAATTTAAGAATTGGTTATCCAAGCATGAGCCTACATGTAATGATTCTTCGGTATTTGTTTATGAATCCAATCTATCAAAAGCCTCATCCAGTCATGGTGGCCAGATAGCGGTACAACTAATCATGTTACATTTACCATACATGGATTCATAAATCGGAGGAAGCCAAATCAGTATGAGTCAACGCTCACTGTAGGAAACAACAAGAAAGCAGACATTAAGTTCGTGGGAGATATTATTTTGATTTTAGAAGCTGATTTTGAATTGTTATTGAAAAATACTCTTTTTGTACCGTCCTTTAGACGGAATTTAGTTTCCGTATCGTGTTTGGATATGTATGGCTATTCATTTGAAATAAAGAACAATGCAATTTCTTTGTTTTTTAATTCAAGTAAGGTTGGGTGCTGTAACGTGTCCAATGGATTGTACAGATTGTATTTATCTCCCAATGATATATACGTTGCTTATATTGTTGAAAATGTTGTTACTAAAAGGCCGCTATATAAGGAACAGTCCTATGCTTTATGGCATAAACGTCTTGGTCATATCTCTAAAGAAAGAGTTGAAAGGCTGATAAAGGCTAGCATCCTACCTACTCTTGATAGTGACTTAGAAACTTCTGTGGACTGTTGTAGGGGAAAGATGACTAATAGAAAGAAGAAAACTACAGTTTGAAGTACTGACCAATTGGAGGTCATTCACACTGATATTAGTGGACCTTATACATCAACCTTATGTAGAAATTTTTATTTCATTACATTCATTGATGACTATTCTCGATGTGGTTTGTGTATACTTGATTAAAGAAAAGTCCGAGTCTCTTAACAAGTTCAAGATATTTCGGACTGAAGTCGAGAAGAAATTGGGAAAAGTCATAAAGGTTGTGAGATCAGATAGAGGTGGCAAGTACTAGGGCAAGCATGGCGATGTTGGACAGCTTAAATGGCCATTTGCCAAGTATTTAGAGGATTATGGAACAGTGGCTCATCTTACTAGGCCTGGGAGTCCTGAGCAAAATGATGTGGCTGAAAGGCGCAATCGCAACCATATGGAAATGTTGAGGAGTATGATGAGTATGACTAATTTGCATGTTTATCTATGGGGTAAAGCATTGAAAACAACTATATATATTCTGAACCGTGTAGCTTCCAATGCTATTACATCGACTCATTTTGAGTTATGGGCTAGACGTAAACCTAGCATGAATCATCTTAAAGTATGTGGATGCCCTGCATAAGTGAAGTTGTATAATCCAACCTTAAGTAAGTTGGACTCCGGAACTACTCAGTGTTATTTTGTATCTTATCCAGATCATTCAAAAGAGTATAGATTTTATAATCCTACTAGAGGAACAAGAATTGTGGAATCACAGACGGCGAAATTCCTGGAGTTTGATGTGGCCGAAAAAGGTAGTTGCTCACAAGCAATGAGGATAACAGTATGATGGATACTACTCTATCTTCATCTCTTCCTATACAAAGGACAATGGAGTCTCTCACACTACAGACTGAGGTTGTTGAGGTTGAAGATAATGCTTTTGAGACAGTTTCTGATGAAGTTCCTCAAGTCTCTAAGGTGCATAATAAGGTTGCATCAATTCCATTAAAGAAATCTGTCAAGGAGAGATAATCAACAATACCACAAGACTATGTAGTCTATCTGGGAGAGCATGATTATGATATCGATTTTGTGGTTGATCCAGTGACTTATACAGATGCTATTTCTTGCCCTCAATTAGATTTGTGGATGGATGCGATGAAAGATGAGATGCAATCTATGAAGCATAATGGTGTATGGCAACTTGTTGAATTACCTGATAGTCATAAGCCCATCGGCTGCAAATGGGTATACAAGACAAAAAGAGACTTCAAAGAAAAGATTGAGAAATTTAAAGCATGATTGGTAGCCAAAGGTTTCACTCAAAGAGAATGA
Source organism: Rhodomyrtus psidioides (assembly GCA_021437785.1). Lineage (NCBI taxonomy): Eukaryota > Viridiplantae > Streptophyta > Magnoliopsida > Myrtales > Myrtaceae > Rhodomyrtus > Rhodomyrtus psidioides. The sequence goes on from JAILYB010000111.1 coordinate 1,929,184, forward strand.
ATAGACTATAAAGCTACATTTTCACCAGTCTCTTCCAATGATTTTTTTAGAGTGATTATGGCATTAGTGTCTCATTTTGATATGGAGTTACACTAGATGGATGTTAAGACTGCTTTTCTAAATGGAGACCTTGATGAAGAAGTCTACATAGTTCAACCCGAAGGTTTTGCAATAGATAATAAGCTTGTGTGTAAACTAAAATGGTCTATTTATGGTCTCAAGCAAGTTTCTAGACAATGATATTTGAAGTTTCATAGCATTTCACTTCATTCAGCTTTATTGAGAACAAAGTGGATCAGTGTATATACTGCAAGGTCAGTGGGAGAAAATTTAATTTTCTCATACTTTATGTAAATGATATTCTGCTTGCGAGTAGTGATCCTGGATTATTGCATGAGACAAAGCGAATGTTGTCAAAGAATTTTGACATAAAGGATCTTGGTGAAGCATCTTTTGTCCTTAGGATTGAAATCCATAGGGATCGTTCTCGCCGTATGTTGGGTCTGTCACAAAAGGCATATCTCGATCGTATTCTTCAAAGATTTAGTATGCATGATTGTAGGCCATGAATTGCTCCTGTCACTAAGGGTGATAAGCTGAGTTTGTCACAGTGTCCTCGTCTAGATGTTGAGAAAGCTCAAATGAAGAATGTACCTTATGCTAGTGCACTTGGAAGTATCATGTATGCCCAAGTTTGCACCGAACCTGATATTGCTTTTGCAACGGGACTTCTAGGCAGATATCAATTCAATCTAGGACATGATCACTAGGTTGCTGCCAAGAAGGTTTTAACGTACTTAAAGAGAACACGTGATTATATGCTAATTTACGAACATGTTCAGGACCTACAACTAGTTGGGTATTCGGACGTTGATTTTGCTGGCTATCAAGATGACATGAGATCGACAATTGGATATATCTTTATGTTAGCTGGAGGTGCAGTATCGTGGGGAGTTGACAGTTTTATATTTTGTAGATAGACCCGTACAGTTATATTGTGATAACAACTCAGCAATGTTGTTCATCAACAACAATAGAAGTCTTAAGGGGTCTAAGCAATTAGCGGTCAAGTCTTTAAATATAAAGGAGACAGTTTAGAATGGTGACATTACAGTAAAGCACTTTTCTACAGATGATATAGTTGCTGATCCACTAACTAAAGGCCTTCGCCCTTGTATATTTGAAAGACATGTCATTAGCGTGGGCTTAAGAGCATCGTTGGATGTTGTTGTCTAGTGGGAGCTATTTAGATTTTTGCTCTAACAAAGATGACGTCTGTATTTATTACAATTATGTAATATTTGATGTATTTGATGCGTATCAACTCTTTTGCATTCAATAAAGTATTGTGAATGTATTGTTATTAAGTTGAATATATACATTTTTGAAAATCTCAAGGGATTGTGTAAACCTTAAATAAAGGCTTGGGGCAAGAAGTTATTAGCCTTATGGATATGTCTTGTTAGACATAAAATGTAGTTAACTATAAAGATAAGACATTTGTAGGTTCATTGGAACCATTAGGATATTCTATAGTGGCATATCAAGATTTGTGACATACAAAGAGAGAGAATGTGACTGATAAATGTGATGACACATAAAATGGCACTCTTCTATGAGGTGTTATCTATTTGCTACACTACCATATTAAATCCATATCAGTAGAGTTAAAGACATTTGTGACATGGAAGACTCTATGTCCGTTGATGTGCTTACCGCCATGATTCGGTGTTAAAAACTTTATGGGATTGAATTGATTATTAAGAATAATCACAAGACCAACATAAAGTTATGTGCGTATAGTACAGTTTTTATTAATATAGCCAAAGTGGGAGAATGTTAGAATTACCTAATTGGTCTATATTAATTAAAACTAATATATATGGATAAGTCTACTAAAGTATGACATATACTTTTAATATATAATATGGGCTGGCTTAGTGTAGGCTGAAGAGGCACAACCCTTGATGAGAGGATCTTCACCGAAGCAACTATAAAAGGCACAAGTCCCTCCTCTAGCCTTTTTGGATTAGAAATTTTTCAGAGCACACTTCGTCGTTCTATGGTGGTTCTCTCATTGGCCAGCGACATATCAAAAGAATAGAGAGGAAGACTTGGCCTCGTGAATCCTCGACGTTCCGCATCAAGATGGATTCCAAACCAGGCATGCTCCTAATCCTATTACATATTGATGTGTGTTTCTATTTCCTTGTTATGGCGATCTCGGACGTCCTACAATTTCGTAGTGTAACAGTTTATATTTTGAATTGACTTAGGAGTCATTTACGTGTCCACTATCTTGGATCTGAGGTTCAAGTTAGAAGGGCTCGAAACCCTCCATACTATATATTGTGAAAAATCTTGGCGGTTCAGGGAAAGCCGATATTGGTAACCAGAAGGTGACAGAAGACGTACGTAGCATACAATACGAAGAGTTCCATCCCTATTGGGGATGGCGCCCTTATCGAGCGGCGACAACAAGTTCCTACTTCGCATGGTCCCTACTTCGTTGAAGGAGGACGCCTTATTGCCGTCCGCTAGCTCTTCAGTCTTCATCTACCGACGAGTTCGAGACGTACTTGATGATAAACCAACTCCAAATGCATCACAAGAGCTGGCGAGAAGATAACATTGATGTTCCGAAATGGTAAAAGAGGAGAGCCGCCTTTCCCATTCTTTTGTGACATGCTAACCCCCACCAGCGTCCTTTTGGTATCATCAGAATCCACGCTCAAGTAGTAGCTAGCCTGTGGGTTTTGAACGACAGTAAGTGTAACTTGGATGCAAAAAAAATTTGTAGGGCAGAGCATTTTTTTTTTTTTGTGCCTGCGTTGACTCCAATGGAACGTGTCCATTATGCGTAATTTTTGTTTCAATTTGTTGGAAGAGACATGCTTGGTACTTCATTCATATTTTAATTGAACACTTGTTCTTCATCAATTCCCGTACCATTTCCGATATTCGAAAGAAAAATCAGAAACTTTTCCATTATAAATAAATAAATCAATTCAAACAGCTGGGCCATGGCCGGCCCGTGGCCCGAAGCTAGCTCCGTCCGAATTTTTTTTTTTTTTTGGGTGCTCTAAGCCTTGTCCGAAGTAGGAAGCCTCAAATTACGATTATGTCAGCCATCCTTTTCATCTCCATATTTTCTTTTCTTCTCATCTCTCACACGGTCGTTCATCAATTTTGGTAATCTAACGTGAACCCCACGTATCATATCTTAGGCCACAAAAAAAAAAAAAAAAAAAACACAACACAACACAACACAACAGCAACAACAACAACAAATGAGAATTTCTGGTGATAGCGGTCCTCCTGTTTGCTACATCATGCCAATTAAGAAAGTCCCTATTATAGAATTTGATGGGACGCCTCACGAAATGACGATACCACCCCTCTCACGCCCCGAACAGGTTACTCTCGGCGAAGGGCAAAAGCGGATATCCGAGGGACAGAAAATTCGTTATTGCGCGGAGGGGAAGTCCAATTCCTAACGGTATCCATCCACCGACCACCGACCACCGACCTCTCCGTAGAATTAATTTTGAAGGAAAAAGATAAAATAAAATAAAGATAAACAAAAGCAAAAAACAAACAAAAAAAAAAAAGGGGAAGAGGAAGCATCAATCAATCAAACCCTAATAAAGAAACCGCACGATATCGCAGAAAATATCCCGAGAAAATAATCTTTTTTTTTTTTTTAATCTTCTTCTTCTTGCGCTCCTCCTCCATTGCTTTCCCCGTGACGAATGAACTGACCCTTCTTTTAAGTTTCTTTCCAAAACCCTTCTCATCTTTCCACTTCGCTCAGCCACGGACGGACAGACACAGACCGTCATCACCACCGCCAAACCCGTCTTAGAAAAACTGCTCGAAGAAGTCCAGATGAAGCCAAACACCTGCTGTATGACCACACGATCTGTCCTGTTCGATCGCTGCTGCTGGCATATTTAAGGAAAAAGGAACAGCCCCCCCCGCTTTGCTTTCGTACAGAAATCACCGAGATTTGTCGGTGATATTATTTATATGTGTCCCTTCCCCTCCTGTTTCAATTATTAGTGATTTTGTTTTTCGCGGAAGGAACGAGGGGAAATCGTTGGGGGAATTCGACGTGTAGCCTCACCCAGATGACAACCTTAGCTGCCAAGATAGCAGGAAACTCCAAACAAAAGCCTTGCCCCTCTTTTAACTTGGCGTGTCTCTGATTCTTAACAGCTCTCTCTCTCTTTCTCTCTCTTTGCCGTTTCGTTTCCATGAAAACTGCCCTTTGCTCTGTTCTGCATCACCTTCACAAAGTTTCAAACTTTCACCTTCAGCAGGATAAATCTTTCAAGACCCTTCTTGTTTTTCCTGCTTAGAAGCTGTTTTCATGGAAGCTGAAGGTGGTGGGGAGAGAAAAAGGGGCGTGGCGATGGAGAGGGAGAGGCCCTACAAGGGAATAAGGATGAGGAAGTGGGGCAAGTGGGTGGCCGAGATAAGAGAGCCCAACAAGAGGTCCAGGATCTGGCTCGGCTCCTACTCAACCCCCGTTGCGGCGGCGAGGGCCTATGACACGGCGGTGTTCTACCTCCGGGGCCCGTCGGCGAGGTTGAATTTCCCGGAGCTCGCGGCGGCGTCGGAGGAGGAGGAGGAGGTGGGAGGAGGTGGCGACATGTCGGCGGCCACCATCAGGAAGAAGGCGACGGAGGTCGGGGCACGTGTGGACGCCGCGCTGATAAGCCGCGAGCTGAAGCGAGAGAAGGCTAACGATAAGGCGGGGGACGATCAGTTCAAGAAGTGTGTTGGGGTTTTGGAGAGGGTCGATCTGAACAAGATGCCGGATGATCCTGAGGACTCATGATGAATCACCGCGGGTGCGTGCATGAACTCGGGTTCAGGTCAGCCTTCTGCATGCGGCTGTGAAGGAGTTTAGATGCTACTTGCTAGTAATTCAGATGAGCTAGATTAGTCCATAGTACCTCTAATTTAATCTTATTAGCCCTTCTTAGTTAACCTTTTGGGATCTGATCATCAAAGAATTTTGATGGTGTGAGCGGAAAAAAAGAAGAAGGCGAAATGTAAATTAATCAGCTGGGGTTTGATGCAGTTGCAGAGTCATCTTCTTCCTCCTATGCTTGTCTTCACTTTCTTCATTGATCATGATTTTGTCTGGAGCAACATAGTCTCTGGAGAGAGAGTAGAGAGAGAGGAATGGCCTACCAAGGAGCAGTTGGAAGCAAAGTGGGCATGCCTTGAACTGCTAAAAGCAGAAAGGGATGTGAGAAGGAAAGGCCTTTTGCAACTGCTGCTAATGATGAGTTGTGGGCACAGGTTCAGGTTGGTGTATGGGGTTGAGTTCCCGCTGCAAACCCCAGATTTTGTCTGTCTTCTTTTTGTTTCTTGACCTATATTTGCAAGGGGATGTTGTGCCAAATTTTGAATATCCCGAGCTATATCAAACACGTTAAACGAAAATTCACCGTAGCGATCCGATCAGCGACAGCCTTCGTGTCTCTAGCATTACTCGAATCGAAAACTCGGTAAATCCAGAAGATTTAGCTCCGCGATCGCAGCATCAGATCGGTGTGTGTTGTGGGCCACTTGACCTAAATGATATGGAGAAGATATAAGGTAAAGATTGTGACTGAGCTCAGCATAGCACTGTAACAAATGTCGGACTCCATATGTTTCTGCAATGGGGTCCAATTGTGAACCTTGCTCTTCCTTGATTTCTCAGAATATGTTTGAGTAGGATGTACCCTCATATTAAATTGGAGGGAAGATCCAACCGACAACATAAGCTGTGAAAAAGGTTTCTGGCTGTTTTGCTGTTGTACGAAAATTCTGGGGCACGATGAGAACATGGCATTGTACTCGGTATGAAATAGCATGAGATATGAGACAAATCTCGACTCTCAAAAAGTGTAATCAATCCAAAAAAGGAAATCACAACGCAAATAGTGATTATTTGAATACGCATTATATCCTAGCAATAAGGATTCTCTCCATTTGGCGGGTCCTTTAGTGGGTCATTGTTCACATCGAAATCGAAAGCAGCAGCAAATGTTTTTTTTTTTTCCCTCGTTCAACAATGGATAGCTGTATAGACCAGACAGGAAGGTTTCATCCAAGCATTTGCTTTTTACTGTGCTAGTGATCCGAGTGCTGTTTTCAGTTACTGGTGTTTGAAACAGGAGCATTGTTATTATCATGATATCGCCGTCCGCTGAACGCGAATGAATGGAACATCACGACATCCTCGAATAGGTTTGGGGCCATATTCCCTTAAATAGCGCCAACTTACGAGTAATGTGCCAAGAAGAGAAGGCACACTCAAGATCCAAAGCCGGCACCTATTAAGCTGCCGTCCACTTTCGACTATTAAAAAATCAGATGTCATCTGACGTGCAACGCGCAAAACTCACGGACGCTGCTCACGTGAATTGCCGAGCAAGAGACCGCATCGCTCCACGAGGCCTTTCGATTAAAATCGTGAGTTTGGCTTCTTCGCGCGGCTGGCTGATGGGGGGAAAAATCCAAGAAAGAATTATCGATTTGGGGGATCCGTTACTCTTTCTAGGATTTAGCCTAATCTAGCTTTGCTCCTTGGAACAGTCTATACTGTGCTATTGTAATTTTATGAAATGTGACAGTCAGTCTCCAGCCCAGTAGTGCACTTCAGCAACGTCCCTGAGGTGCCCAGTCTGCATCCGCCGACAGGTTGTTGGCTTCTTAAGGTTCATGGACAGCAGCTAATTAACAGGCGCCAAGGTTAGACCTCCACTAGAATTTGGTGCTTTGTTTTGGCACATCCGAATGTTGGTGCGGGGTCAAACCAATTTTGTTTGGGGAAAAAAAACAATAATTTATGCTTGCGTACGGAATTTGGTCATTTGATTGAAGACTGCCAATCTCACGAGCAAATTGCCGGCCTTCACCAACTTCTTCAAAAAAATCGCTATTCAAGTCGTGAAATCATACGATCGAAATAATTTCACTCGCCCTCAATATCGGGAAATTAGTCAAATCGTAATTAAATCACTAGTTGAATCGGTCATGTCAATGAAATCTCGCGACTATATTGATTTAGGATCAGCTCCGATGAAGAAGTAGATGAAAGAACAGAGGGTGATTTTGCTTTAAAGTTGCTAGTTAGTGGTTGTGTTTTTGTCGTTAATGCACTGTTAAGTCTAATTGGATTGCCGCTATCGCTATTCCTTCCCTATTTCTTGTTCAAACAGTGCTAGGAACAATAAACTAAAACCGACTTATATTATCGTTAGGTTCATAATGTAATCACCACTTATTCCAATATTGTCCAGCATATTCATGACTTAAAATTACATGGATGAACTTCCAAGGTTACCTGTATTGGTAGTAAATCCACGTTTTGACAACCTTGGTCTTTACAAACTCTTACCCAGAGCAACCCAACCCCTTCTGGCTGAATTCCCAATGGCATTTCCCAATTCCATACATACTTCCACGAACTCCCCGATCTTCAAAACTTGGTGAAAGGTATCCATCCGTTATTCATCTTCCAACATACAAAAGATTTAGAACCATGTCGCTAATCTCATGCTCTTAGTAAGAGCGGCTACAAGGTAAGAACCCCATGCCTAAGCTCAACAAGCAGACCAAGGCTAGGAGATCAATTAGTCCTACTTCCGTTCAGTCGCTACCAACTTCGGCGGTGTTTTCAAGCTAAGATATATCATCTTCTTTCTTTTACCTTTCTTTTTGTCTTTCAAGAATACTAACCAAGAACACTGCACGTGGTGACTAACACTTATCAATTCCTCGCTGATGCTCTTATATATATTTATATGATTCCAATCAGGTCAATTTTTTTCGACCAAAAAAAAAAAAATTCAGGTCAATTCCTCTTATACAAATCAAAACTCGACAAGTAGAACCAGCATTGCTTTTGACCTGCGAGAGAAACCCAGTCCTCCTGTCCAGACCCAGCTGCCTCAAATGCTTCAATTGATCTCGAGGTGCTAAAGCTTACACTTCATTGGCACGTTTTATATGAAGGGCAGCTCTTACAACATTCCCTCTAGTGATGATGCCGACCTTCGTAACACTAAACTGGGTCAATAAAACCGGAAACCATGATCAATACGACATATTGAGAGGCGACAAATGATCTCTTACCAGCTTTCCCTCAGCATCTACAACTGGAAGTCGACGGTATTTTGTTTCAAGCAATATCCTGAGATTGAATGCATGGGGGCAAAAGTTAAAAGGAAGAAACACAAACAAGAGGAAGAAGAATTGAAGGAAAAGATATAGACAGAACCTGGCAGCATCCTCGAGATTTGTGGTCTCACGGACAACTACAGGAGCCGGCGTCATCAAATCACCAACCACTTGCCCATTGGTCTTGCTGAGCAACTTCTGAACTTCATTGAAGGTCTGCAAGATCATTGTCAACATGCATGAATATCATCAGCTACTCCCAACGCAAATATAAAAGACAGTTTCTCTGTATATTAGCAGCAGCAGTTGCTCATAAACTGCTTCCTGTATACCCCACATCAATGATGGAACCAGGGAGGGTCTGATGGGGGCAGTCGTCACAACTGACCACCAGATGCTCAGTTAAAAGTTTTCATAATCAAATACTGTACTATGAAAATTGAAGTTAAAATATTGCAAAATCTTTATCTACTCTCCCCGCCCGGCAAAGGTTGATCTCTAAAAGAAGAGCTCTTACTCACTTTCCATGTGCTGTCAACTTCAGGGAACATGCTGTTGTCAGCTCGCCCACTACCTAATGAAGATGTCCATATGACATCAGTCACTCATTAAATTCATGAAGCACCGATCTGCAGATAGTCAACATTTCTACAAGCAACCACTGTTACTAAGACAAGATTCAAATCATGAATCGTAAACCTCATTTTCGGACTTGTCAAACTTTACATTCAGTAAGAAATGTAAGAGAACTCCAAACAATAAGCATTTCTTACTAAAATTAAGCTATAAATTGCAAAAAGCACAATAAAAGCATGTTGCAGTAATACTGTCGAGAAGATTATACCTAAAACTGGTACTGCTCTATTGTCAATACCCAATTTAACATCTAAATTTTGAATATTATAGAGGTGCAAAATTAAAAAGAGGCCTCAAACAGTTAAAAACGAAAAAAACTGTCAACCAGATTTAAAAACCTCACTACGCAATAATCAGGACTTAATTATAGTCTATTCAAGCCAGCTAAAAAGATGAGACTAATCTTAAATACTCAATCTGTGACTCTTGTCCAAGCATGCAAATTAAACAAGCAAAACAGGATGATCAGAGGTGTGATGGCCAGTGCCAGAGGTGGCAACGGCTGGCATTGTCACCAGAGGTGGCAACGGTTGGTGTTGAGCTGGTGACGGCTGGTCCAGAACTGACAAAAAAACAGTCTAGCATCTTTTTGAGTTCCTTCGCTAGCCTGAGGGCTGAGAGAACAAAGGTATTCTGGCGTGTTTGCACATTTTCTTTCCTTTTTCTTTTCACTCGTTGGTTTCAATTGTTGGGAATTTCTTTTTAGAACCTTTTGAGCCAAACCTCTAACATAAAACCCAATAGTGCAAATTGTGGTTGTTCTCCGGAACCATAGAGAATTGCAGAGTCCTATGATTATAATTGTGTCAGAGACGAATCGTACAATTCACTTACGATCATGCACTCTTATGATTGATGAGTGCAAGACGAATTGTTTGAAGGGTGCACTCAAACGAATCATCGATTCGAACCGTGAATCGGGTGATCTTTACAACAGGGCAGAAAACTGCTAAAAACTAGGCACCAATAACAATAATCGCACAAGTCCAGCAGAATCATTCCGAACACGAAGAGATAGCATCTATGCAAGCCATAGCACCCATATGAAAGGAACTAGTAAGTTAAGTATTTTGATAGTTTTACAGATCATCTCATGGCTTTGATTTCTCTCTCTTAACTTAAGAATATCATCTAGTCCCCTTGAATAACAAATTAGCATTGTTACCTCCTGTTATTTTCTTTTTATCAATTAAGGTATAGGCATTGTAAACAATTTATAGATGCAGGAACAATAAAATATGAGATATACATTTTGCAAGAATTATGTTTTCTGAATCTTTTTCAACCGAGTTTCTCGTAAATACCGTTTGACTATGAAATGTTTTATAACCAAAAAAATGGGAAGCTTGACTCTGAGGTAACATTACACCACTGATGCCAAATGCAATTTGTGTTATAACACTTGCCAGATTTAAAACATTAAACATAAACGACAGAAAACACAGAATGCCAACAGCAAAGGACCTCATGAAATTGCTAATGATACACATGAATTTTGAGAAGCCTCCTCACACACACACACACACAGATATATATATATATATATATATATAAAAGGAGTCAATGGTACCTGATATAGAGTCCAGAGCTAACAAATCATAATCAGAAACAAGACCAACCTGCCAAAACAAGCTACTCATGAACATTTATCTTGGGAATCTAATGAAGACCCATCACAGGAAGCTGATGTCACATAATGAGCAAAACTTGGAAGACAGATGAACATAGTAGCAAAAAAGAAGACTCTCAGACATATACACAGAAAAATTCTGATTGTTAATACAATGAAAAGACGAAAATAAATCAGTAACTAGAAGTTGAAGGTTTGCTGTAAAGAAGTTTAGCAGCCAAGGCCATACTTAGGAAATGAGGGGAGGGAAAATTGGGTGCATAGAACAAATAAATGATGTTTTAAGCCTATTTAAGCTAGCAGAGCCACTAGGCATGTGGGTCAACAAGATCAGGAAATACACCAAACACTGCTCTCTCTGAATCCAATGAATCTAGCTTAACGTGAAACGAAAAATATATTGCCAAGCCTTACCACCAACTAAGCAAAAAATTTAGTTTGATTAAAGCATCTCAAAACTTGCCTTTCTAAAAATATACATGGTCATGGGCTTCTGATCGGTGAGCAGCAATACTCAAATCAACAAGGCCACAATTAACGAAAAGGGGAGAACAAGAAGCATACCAATTTCCAGTCATCATCAACTACAGGAAAACCAGTGATTCTGTTCTCCACAAGCATCTCCAATGCTGATAAAACAAGATGAGTAAAAATCCTGACTTCTTCAAAATTTCCAGAAACATGATATTCAGAAATACCTTCATCTACAGTTGTATATGGTTTTACCACATGCAGATCCTCTTTTCTTGTCATGAAGTCGCCTACAGTGTATACGCTACTTTTTGGCTGGTCGAAACAGGAAAACAAGTATGTAAATACTATGCAGAAATTCTAGGATGATACATTACATAAGCCGTCTTATTGGATAGTGTGGATCCAAAAAGCACTTGTTGAAGACATGGCAAACCATAATGAATTCTGAAAAAGCAGTGTACTTCACATGAACTAAAACGTTCATGTCCAGCAGAAAGAGGACCAAATACAAAACATTAATCACAACTCTCAAGTAGATTGACGGGCAGGGTAGTGCCTTTAATCATGCCTTAGTAACAATCAGGGATGAAAATGGAAATTATGATACAGAACATCTGCAAAAGCTAAAGGAAGCCAGAAGATCCATATATATCTCCTGTTTTCATAGTTTCTCCTACCACAGAACAGCATGAATGAACTAGTTCCATGAAACCCTGACGGTCATTATGGGAAAGATAGAGATGGATAATCCAAAATGCCTCTTTGGAAGATACGTGCTTTGAAAATTTTCTTTCTTTCATAGGTAAATGTGTGTGTTGAAAACTATATTCCAATTTTGGTTTGAATTCTTTTGAGTTCTGCATTAATCCTCTATGCACGGTGCTATGGTAGCTCCACCCAATTTCCGCAACCTAAAAATTAGAAGCCCAACTGGAATGATGCCTAGAAGGTTTGAAGATACATCTCCAATCAATAAGCCAAAAATAAGAGCAATGGGACTCGAAAAAACAAACCAAACCAGGAGATTTCTCAGTAACAAGATGTCACGGAGAAAAATGGAAGCTAACTCTAAGTTTCCAAAGACGGTACAAGCAAAACATATGTATAACTTGAAGAATCTCCGGCATAATATGATAGAAGGGATGCAGACACAATAGCTTCCATCTTGATCACATGAAAAAAAAAAAAAAGCACCTAACAAAAGTGAGTTATGCGCATGATGGATTGAATTGCACCTGGACCAAAGCATCCAATTAATGATTTCTAGCAAAACTGTGCAAGCTAGGCGCTCAATCATTCTCAAGATCAATGAAATGCCACTAGGGATAGTCCAAAATTCTGCTACTTATAGACTGACGTATTCGACTGATACTGTTCCTCTTCCGAGGAAAAAATAGCCATAATCTCTGGCATGGGATCAAAGCATGACGCAAAAAGCTTCCAGAATTGATAACAAAGTATGAACAAATTAATTGTAGCTTATTGTTCTATTTGTGCTCCAAAATGCAATATAGAAATATTCCTGCTCTCAGCTGCTAAAGCCATCGCGGCACAGCAACTGCAGACAACATTTACCAGACGAAACCATCATTAGTGGTGCTTGCAATTCCGATTGCTCACCGAGAGACATAATAATCCCTGGAATGCAATGTCATACGATTATAACCGCAACAAGAGACTCGACTTCCTAACCAAAACCAGCAGCTCAAACTCATCTGAGGTTGCACGTCACAAACACAGCCTCACTAAGCGAGACGAAAAGCACATTCTACCAAAGAATGACAAAGCACAAAAACATCAAGAGACTCCAAACCGATTGCAAGTGCGAAGTACTAGAAACACAAAATGGGTAGCACAGAGAGAGAGAGAGAGAGAGAGAACCGGCACGGGATTAGCCGTGAGAGTGCCGCTCGCGGCGACGGCGGGGGATTTGCAGAGACCCAAAGCCCGATTCGCGGAAATCGAAGCCGGATGGGGAAGAAGGGAGAGTCCGGAGGAGGGAACGACGGAGGGCAGCTGATGAATCAGACAAGCGGTGGAGCGAAGGCGAGAGAGAGACGGAGAGAGCGACTGAGAGATAACTGCGTCCATCGTTGACAAGCGACTTCGCTTTCTTCGTATAGTCGACGAGTGAGAAAGATAAATTCTCTGGTTTCTGCCGGAGTTCGGACAAACCGTCGACACTCGAGAGCAGACAAAAGAGCACAGAGGAAGAAGATTATATATATATATATATATATTGGTATTTTCGGTTTATCTTTTTGCTCGACGTGGAAAACATATGCGGGGGCGACGGCGCCAATGCTGCGTCCAGTCCAGTTTATCTCCAAACAGTTAAGACTTCGGCCTGATGGATCTCCCATTGGGTCAAGTAATCAATCTTCGTATTTCATAAGTTATGATAATTATTTGTCATAATCATGGTGTAACCGATCAATAAAAAATATAATATAATATACTTATGAATATTAAACCATGAAAATAATATCTAATCTGGGTCTTCAGGGTGTGTTGAACAGGGAGAAGAGAGCATGGGAAGGGATTTGGACGCCTGAGCTTTTTTGCCAGCTCCGTTCCTATTCTTCCCTGCTTTTCTTAATTTCCGAATTGCTTTCTATGGACCCAAAACGAGATCCACGATGCGAAGGCTTGAGATCTGCTATCGCTTCTCCAGATCAACGGACGACCCTAAACGCAAGCGACCACGAAGAGGTGGCTCGGCCATGGCCGACCCACGGCTACGAGTCCCCCGCGACTAAGGTGGTGGCTCGGCCATGGACCCTGACTCCACATCTCGCCTGGTTGATCGTGGACCAGCTGCATCACTGTTCGCCATGACTCCGGCCGGTGTAGCAACGAAGGGAGAGGGGGAGGAGGGAGAAATTTTTTTTAGTTTTTCAAGTTTTACATATCCTATTCGGATCTATCCCACCCCTCAAGTGGGATTTTTTTTTATCCAGGCTATATTCAGTCATATTCGGATGTTGTCTCACTCCAAAAATTGAATATGATAAAAGTTATCCTACACGAAATTTTATTTGGCCCACCAAACGCAGGCCAAGCATAAGTCAGAGCATACTGAGCTAAAAAGTGCAATGGATTATTAAAACTTACAAAAAAAGTGCAATTAAATGCTAAAGCTGATCAAATTAGTGTAATTGAGTTCTTTCGTTAACTCCATCTAACTTGACTAACGAAAAATAATAAAATGGCTTTTCTAACATTTTCTCTCTCCTAGTGACGATGACGTGTTGGAATGATATCGTTTTTCCACATATGATTTTTTTGATATATTTATTAATTTCGACACACACACATACATATATCCATGACTGCTGCCACATCACCATTGCTGGAAGGGTCGGCGATTGTGGGGGGAGTGGTCGGCGGGAGTCATCGAGCTGCCAGTTGGCTTCCCTTCTTGGTGGTGGTGTCGTCGCCAGTCACGTTCTAGCTTCCTCTCCTTTTTTTAAGCATATTTTATTTTTTAAAATTTAATATAAGTAAAAATTCATTTTAATCTTAACTTTATTATTTTAATCAGCCCTTCACACGTCTTCTCCTCTCCTTTGTTACAGTCCTCTTTCCGCCATTGATTGAGAAGCCCTGAGTTAGCAAACCCATCCTCTCTCTCTCTCTCTCTCTCTCTCTCTCTCTCTCGTTACTTCTTGTTGATGGTGGTGATGGGGACAGCTGCACCTCACCGCCTGTGCCCGGCGATGAGAGCCACTGACCCTCTCCTCAAATTGGATAGGGTCGCGGCCCTCTCCGTCGTAGTGGAGAGGTCCAGCGACCTTCACAGGCGAGTGGCGAGGCCGGAGACGGCTTCGATCTCACCTGCCTTGGCTTGGTGGTCGTCGACACACTCCGTGTCTTTGCTCGGCTTCAGACCTTCACCGCCAGTCTACTAAGCTTTTGAAATCATAAGATATAACCTTAACGATATGGCCACTAGTTTTTTGAACCTAGCCTGGTAAACTTCGCACTTTTTTGTCCCCTTCCATTACCCTGTGGCATTCCTTAAAAACAAGACATTGCCTGGTGAATGACATAGATGAATACTCGAAAGCATGATGCAATGAACTTTGCAAGCATGCCAAGCGAGCCTTACCTTAATACACATGATGACATCTTAGAATGCTCTGATCCTATCTCATATCTGTGTGTGCATCTTAGTGTTCGGAATACATGCATTACTTACTCCATGTATTACTTGCAAGGTGGAATTGGCGCTCCTCGGAAGCATGCTTCTGGGACAAGCTCCAGGTACCGAGTGAAAGCTGTTGATTATGTTTTGATCTTTTTAATATACAATGCCTTCAGTTTTCTCTTTTCTTGTTCTAGTGTCATCATGTATCCTTCATTAGCATATCGAGCATACTTTAACCATGGAAAGCGATGCCTCCAACATCTATTGTTTCATTTACGCAGAGATCTGAGTATTTTAGGCAGAGTAGGAGGAAATTAATGCGTTGAAAAAGCAGGAAAAAGACCCTGAACTTGAAGTCGCTTCTGACCAGTAATTTATCGCCTCCGTCCAATTCCTTTTTCTGCATTTCTTTTTCTGTTTTTGTATTTCTTGCTTCTTCCTCATATTGGAGATGAGGTTTAGTAACTTCGACTGATTTGTGCAACAGGGCTTTGGAAATTTGGATATGGCATGTCTCTGTTGATGCCTTTTCCCGATGGTACCAACCAGCCTGAGCCCAGATTGTTGCTATACTAGACTCTAGCGCAAAGGCAGGCATACCACCACCGTTATCCTGTCTCTGCTGGTGTTAAAGCAACTAAATAACTTCTGATGGGATAAGTTGCTCGTGGCTGGGTTGAGTGACATAAGCATTGGATGCTGCAATGTGTTAAGCAAAGAAATTGTTTGCGTTGGTGACAATGTGCCATTTGAATTGTACAGACTGCTAATAACAAACAACACAGCGCAGACTTTGTTGTTGACCTATCATGTGATGGTTGACCGAGAGCCACGATCTATTTGTTGGAAATTAAACCAAATTCTGTTATCAGTAATCGTTCGACTCCCATGGCGCATGCACAAATCAAGACGTGTCATTATTGTGTAATTTTAATAGACATAATTAGTTGAGTCTATCAGAAATCTTTTAGTATTCCGATGTAATTATTGCTTTAGTCTTTTCACTTTCCTAGAGAGACTCAAGAGTCGTGTTTTAAGTCTATAAATAGGTGAGTCTTGTAATCATTTCAGTATGGGTGAATCGATTGTGAATACAGTATATTGAAAAGCCACCTCCAGTCTCCTCTTCCTTGTGTGAACAAAGTTCCTTTGAGAGTGCTTGTTGAGAGCCCTACAGTCGATTTATCCCATCAAATTGGTATCAGAGCTTCACGGTTTCGTGATTATGGCGTCAACAAGCAACCTTCCTTTTCAGTTTCCAATCCTCACCAAAGAAAACTATGGCAAGTGGGCTTCCAGAATGAAAGCCATACTCGGCGCCCATAGTGTGTGGGATCTTGTCAACAATGGCTATGATGAGCCAGATGAAGATGTCGCGTTGACTCAAGCTCAGAGGAATGCGTTGGAGAAGACTCGTTCGAAAGATCAACTCGGGTTGTCAATCATCTTTCAAGCCTTAGATGATTCTATGTTCGAGAAAGTCTCGAATGCTACTACATCCAAGGAGGCATGGGAGATTCTTCAAACCACGCACCAAGGTGTTGAGAAAGTAAAGAAGATCCGCCTTCAAACTTTGAGAGGCGAGTTCGAGGTAATCCGTATGAAAGAATCTGAGTCGATTTCTGATTATTTCACAAGAGTTTTAGCTATTGTGAATCAGATGAAAAGGAATGGCGAAGATGTTCCTGATGTTCGTGTTGTCGAAAAAATCCTGCAGTCGTTGGATAAGAAGTTCGACCACATCGTCGTCGCTATCGAGGAATCGAAAGATGTCGATTCTATGACGGTCGATGAGCTCATGGGTTCGTTGCAAGCCCATGAAGAAAGACTGAAAAGAAACAAGTCTGAACCGGTGGAGGAAGTACTCCAATCTCGATTGACTATCCGAGATGACAAAGGCCAAAGAAGTGACCCTGTGCAAACTCGGTGGGTCAATCAAGATCGTGACCGAGGACGCGGTAGAGGCCGTTTCCAAGGAAGAGGTCGTGGACGAAGCGGAGGAGATTTCGCCCGAAGCAATGAGTGCTTTCATAATCAAAGAAGTACTCATGGAAGAGGAAGAAACACAAATAGCCGGTATGATAAATCAAAGGTTCGATGTTATCGTTGTAATAAATGTGGCCATTATGCTTATGAGTGTTGGCAGAAAGAAAGTGCGGTGGCAGATGAAAAGGCGAACCTGGTGAATGATGGTGATCAAGTTCTTATGCTGGCATTTAAAGAAAATGCTGATGAAAAGAATGATACGTGGTACTTGGACACTGGAGCAAGTAACCACATGTGCGGCCGAAATGAGATGTTCGTTGAAATGGATGAGACAGTAAAAGGAAAAGTCTCGTTCGGTGATAATTCTCAAATTCTTGTCGAAGGGAAAGGTACGATTTTAATTCGTCTGAAGAACGGAACACGTCAGTTTATTACTAACGTGTATTATGTGCCGAAGATGTCGAGCAATATTTTGAGTTTGAGACAGCTTCTTGAGAAAGGATTTACTGTCCAGATGAAAAATCTATGTCTTATGTTGAGAGATCGCAATAATAAGTTGATTGCGAATGTGAAGATGTCGAAGAATAGGATGTTCACTCTGAACATCAAAGATGATATGTCTACATGCCTTCAAGCATGTGTAGACAATCCTTCGTGGCTATGGCATTTGAGGTTCGGTCATCTCAATTTTGGCGGACTCAATATGCTTTCTCGCAAGAAGATGGTGTATGGCTTACCGCATATTGATCACCCCGATCAATTATGTGAAGGATGTGTAATTGGCAAGCATTCTCGAGCAAGTTTTCCGAAGGAGTCGACTTATCGAGCGAAGAAGCCACTAGAGTTGATTCATTCTGATGTATGTGGTCCGATCACTCCTCAGTCATACGGTAATCATCGCTACTTTGTTACGTTTATTGATGATTTTACTCGAAAGACTTGGGTGTTTTTCTTGAAAGAAAAATCAGAAGTGTTTGATACGTTTAAGCACTTCAAGAAAATGGCTGAAAAGGAAAGTGGTTATTTTATCAAGTCTTTAAGAACTGGTCGTGGAGGAGAATTTACTTCTGGAGAATTTAATCAATTCTGTGATTACCATGGCATTCGACGTTTCTTAACGGCGCCGTATTCCCCACAACAAAATGGTGTGGCTGAGCGAAGGAACAGAACCATTCTCGACATGGTTCGCAGTATGTTGAAAAGCAAAAATTTGTCAAAGGAGCTTTGGGGCGAAGCTGTCAGATGTGCAGTTTATGTGCAGAATCGATGTCCCATGCAAGGACTCGATGGTGTTACCCCAGAAGAAGCATGGACCGGGAGAAAACCTACAGTTTCTCATTTAAGAATTTTTGGGAGTGTTGCGTATGCTCACGTACCCGACCAGAAAAGATCGAAGTTGGAAGACAAGAGTAAAAAGCTCATTTTCATCGGGTATGATTCCTCATCAAAAGCTTACAAATTGTTTGATCCTGACACTTTGAAAGTATATGTAAGCAGAGATGTGAAATTTGATGAAGAAAGTTTGTGGGAGGAAAATCGACAACTTGTCAAAACCAGTCATGATAAATTTGTCGAAACCGTTCGTGATGATTCTGTCGAAATGGAGATTGAAGCTCATTCATCTTCTCCGATGTTTTCACCATCATCATCAGCTTCAACTTCAAATACTGTCGAAGAACCGCTAGCACCGAGATCAAGAAGACTCTCTGAAATTTATGAAGCTACCGATGAGCTTCACCTTATATGTCTTCTTGCAGATTGTGAACCACTTATTTTCGATGAAGCTGCCAAAGAAGAAAAATAGAGGAAAGCCATGGATGAAGAGATAGAAGCCATCGAAAAGAATAAAACGTGGCAACTCACTGATCTTCCGAAGGACAAAAAGGAGATCGGTGTCAAATGGGTATACAAGGCCAAGAAGAACGAGAAAGGAGAAATCACTCGTTATAAGGCCAGACTTGTCGCAAAGGGCTACAAACAGAAAGCTGGGATCGACTATGACGAGGTATTTGCACCTGTCATCCGAATGGAAACCATCAGACTAATGATTTCCATTGCAGCTCAAAATCGGTGGCCAATCTATCAAATGGATGTCAAATCGGCATTCCTGAATGGCATTCTTGAAGAAGAAATCTATGTGGAGCAACCCCTCGGGTTTGTTGTGAAAGGTCATGAAGACAAAGTGCTGAGATTGAAGAAAGCTTTGTATGGGCTTAAGCAAGCTCCGAGAGCTTGGAACTCCAGAATCGATGCTTATTTCAAGGCAAATGACTTCGTACAATGTCCGTACGAACATGCTCTCTACTTGAAGCATGAGAAAGGTGATGTTTTATTGGCATGCTTATACGTTGATGATCTTGTCTTCACAGGAAATAATTCTGGATTGATCGACATTTTTAAAGCATCGATGGTGAAAGAATTTGAAATGACAGATAATGGTTTGATGAGTTATTTTCTGGGTATCGAAGTGAAGCAAAATGAAGATGGGATTTTTATTTCCCAAAAAAGATATGCTGAAAATATCCTTGAGAAATTCAACATGAAGAATTGCACTTCGGTTAATGCTCCGATGGATTGTGGTGCAAAACTGTCGAAGTTCAATGAAGGTGTTGATGTTGATTAACATATTTTAGAAGCTTGATTGGAAGCTTAAGATATTTGACTTGTACCAGACCAGATATCATGTACAGTGTCGGAATTGTGAGTCGATATATGGAGAATCCGAAGACATCTCATCTTAAGGCAGCGAAGAGGATACTTCGGTACTGTCGCGACCCGTCCGGAAGCGGACGCAGCTAATGGATTACCGATCGCGGGTCTTGGATCGGCGCGGGCCCTCCCAGGCCTATACCAAATCGCGGCGGGAGTATTCATTTAATGGGTTCGACGATAAGAGTCGATCGCTTTCGACCTTCAGTGTGGTCGTGGTGGCATGCGCAACTTGTGCATGCATTTGGAGTCGCCACCGGTCTTTCTTGGAGGGTAGACCTGAAACCTTACTGACCAATTGGGAGAGGTCGATCAGTCCTGCGGAATCAGAGATTTTAGGTTCGGGGACTTGGTTACGTCGGTATCATTACCAACGCCCTTTCGGTATCTAACGCGAGTGATTTTCCTAGCTAAGAGTTCATGCAGGCGCAATTTTAGGTGAGGTAGGCTTAATTCAGGATTTCATGCAGATTGGAAGACTGTTCCTATCAATCACAATCAATTTAAATGAAAGCGAAATCAAGTACATAAATAAATCACTTCAACACACATCAATTTAGATCAATGGCTTCCTAGTATGACCATAAAGGCTTAAGGAAGGTATGACTTCGGACCAGTGATAAAATGGGGAGATTTGGAGGCGATCAGCCCGAAGGGCAAAATCGTCATTTCTGGAAGGTTGGGATACCGAATTATCCAAAATATTCCATGGCCAGTTGATTGTGGTCATTTCCCATTTTTGAGAATTTTTTGGAATTTTTCTGAATTTTCCGAATTTTTGGAAGACGATTCGCCCAAAGGGCAAAATCGTCATTTTAAGAAGGGTCGGGGTTCAAAACACCCAGAATGAGACTTGGCCAGTTGTTTGTGGCCATTTCCTATTTTTGGGGATTTTCTTGGATTTTTTTAGAATTTTTTTGGAAGACGGTTTGCCGGAAGGGCAAAACCGTCATTTTTGGAAAGATCGGGGGTCAAATGACCCGAAACAGGTCGTGGCCAGTTGAATGTGGCAATTTCCTATTTTCTGGAATTTGTTTAGAATTTTTCGAATTTTTTTGAATTTATTATGATTTTTTATTTTTATTATTATTATATTAAAAAAAAAAGGTTCGGACCGGGTCACGGGATCCGACCCAAGCCGTAAATGCCCAATTTGGCCTAAAAGGCCTAAACTAAAAGGCAAAATGGGCTAGACCCCTTTCCTTTTTCTGATGACACTAAGAGTGGCCCAATTGTTATTCGAAAGCCCAACATCCAAATTTCAACTTGAAAATTCACGTGTGCCCCAAGTCTCTCTTTCAATTCTCTATCTTGAATCCAACTTAAACAGGCTCAAACTAAAGATTAAAACGACAGACTAACCTAGCCCAGCCTAAAAAGATACAAAACATCAAACCAACGCACATCTTGCCAACCTAGCTTCCCCACCATTTTTATTATTATTTTACTAATATCCCCAACGTCTTCTTCATTAGGTTGCCAACCTAGCTTCCCCACCATTATTATTATTATTTTATTAATATCTCCAATGTCTTCTTCATTAGGTGTTCAGGATGCGAAGCAATTGCAGAATCCAACCTATGAAAGAACGAACGAGGAAGCATCTTACCATGGGTCTATGCATGTACCTCCATCGGACCGCTAACGCCGAGCCACCAACAACGCTGGACCTACTCTGATCACAGCTGTGAGTCGTAACAACGAAGTCAATCCCGAATCTGCAGATTTCGTTGCTCCGCCATAAGGACGCCATGAACCGTCATCTTTTGGCCGTAGTCTTCACTAAACCACATTGTTTTCAGCTTGGCTCTTTATGCCTCCTGGTGTCCAGCTCGTTCATCGCACCGCTAACGTGCGCATTGCCGCCGGAACAAGCTTGTGTCGTCATCACACCAAGTTCGAACTCGTGCGCCACGTTCCCCTTGCTCTCTTCTTCTCTCACCCAATATGCCTTCTTTGACCTCCACTGTGAAGAGCGCGAACTCTCTTTCCTTTATGTGTATTGCACCGTTGATGCTCATCGTTGATAGGAAGTTAGTTTCCATTTGCTGTCATGAACTTGATAGCCACTAGAATGTAACACCAACGAACGAAACCAATATTCCCAAGCTTGCATAATTATCACAAACGACAGTGGATCACTTGAGAGAGAGCGACTTGGGCTGTGTCCACCCAAAGACTCCTCTTCGGACACGCTCCGAAGATGAGGCCCCGGGAGTCACCTCTTGCTTTGCACGAGCTCTTCGATATGTCTGTGAAAGTCACGTTGCCGTCGTATCAGCCACGAGGCCGACTGCTCCACTTCACTCTTTTGTAAAAAGGGAATTCTCAAAACTGTGGAATATTGATCTTGAGGACTCAAGGGTGGAGTGGATGTTGCAGATCAATCTTTTTCATTTCCCCCGGCCCCCCTCGGCGGAGGAAGTGATGGTCTCCTTATATCCTCCGCTTGGGTCGTGCGTCTTCTCTGCTAGAGGAGGAAGATTCCTTCATTTTTTTATGCATTGTCATTGCTTCGTGTGCTGCCCTTGCACAATGGTCCCCCATCCTTCTTTTTTTTTTTTTTTTTTATTTCCTCACCACTTTGAAGTGTTGGACATCAGAGGAACAATGATGGCCAAGTTGCGGCAACGTGGATGGTTCTTCCCTTCTCAATGTACTCTAACGCCGATCCCTTTTTTTTTTTTTTTTTTTTTGTTTAGTCGCACGGTTTGCTCCACGATCCATTTGTCGGCCAGCTTCTCACTTTGAACCATCCTGATGCATATTACGTGTTGCTTGACAAATTGCATAAGGAATGACAAACTTCGCACAAGCTGATATTGAATGCTATTTTTTAATTTAATTTTTTTTTGCCTTTTTTCTATTTTTCAAAAATATAAAATATATATATATATATATGAAAATTATTTTTTTTTTGGTCAAAATGGTTCATTTAGCTTGGCTAAGGTCACCAAAGTTGATTTTTAATTTTTTTTTATAGATTTTCTATGAAATTTTCAAAATTAAACTATAAATTAATCAAAAATATGGTGTCAACAGCTGCCCCTCTTTGAGAGTGAGCTCGTCAGAGGTTGCTTTCAAAGACAAAATGACACATGAATCTCGTCCGACTTGATTGGCGAAAAGAAATGCTATGACATTGGATTCTTAAGGCTCTTTGATGAAAGCTCAAATTAATCCTCAGTTTGCTCTAACAATTTGAACATGGGCCGGAGTGAGAGAGGTTTACCTGAAGCTCACCTGCCGGATGCTGCCGGTTGCGACAACTTTCAAGAAGATTCCTAGGACTCGTCTCAGAAAATCCTAGGGAGATTAAGCTCTGACCTGTATGGTAGGTCATACCGTTATGGGATTCCTAACTAGTAGGAACCTAAGGAAGACGCCTCCCACACTTTGGGATTTGCCAAGGATTTCGATCCGTATGGTGGATCGGACCTTTGTGTTGATCCTTACGGCGGTATTTACCAATGAGTTGACCCTTATGGCGGTTTCTACCAATGAATTGACCCTTATGGCGGTTTCTACCTTAAGCTGATCATTCAGACGGTTTCTACCTTACATTGACCCTTTAGGCGGTTTCTACCATGAGTTGACCATTCAGGCGGTTTCTACCTTAAGCTGACCCTTCAGGCGGTTTCTACCTTAAGTTGACCCTTCAGGCGGTTTCTACCTTGAATTGACCCTTCAGGCGGTTTCTACCATGAGTTGACCCTTCAGGCGGTATCTACCATGGTTTTGACCCTTCAAGCGGTTTCTACCTTGAGTTGACCCTTCAGGCGGTATCTACCATTGATTTGACCCTTAAGGCGGTTTCTACCTTTGGTTGACCCTTCAGGCGGTTTCTACCATTGTTCGACCCTTCAGGCGGTATCTACCATGTGTTGACCCTTCAGGCGGTTTCTACCTCGATTTGACCCTTCAGGCGGTTTCTACCTTTGATTGACCCTTCAGGCGGTTTCTACCATTGGTTGACCCTTCAGGCGGTATCTACCATTGAGTTGACCCTTCAGGCGGTATCTACCTTGAGTTGACCCTTCAGGCGGTTTCTACCATGAGTTGACCCTTCAGGCGGTGTCTACCTTTGTTTGACTTTGAAAAGGGGTCTCATGACGAGGGTTCTCCACGTCCGATGAGACTGCCTAAGTTTTGAAAAGGGATCTCATGACGAGGGTTCTCCACGTCCGATGAGACTGCCTAAATTTTTGAAACGGGGTCACATCCTCACCCCTTCTTTTTGAAAGATCCCGAAATTTGTCGGGAATTTGATTTTTTTTGAAGCAGTGAAAGATTTTATTTTGACAAAGCTTCACTTGAGTCTGTTGAGGTGACATTCTGGGAGCTGGGTTCTCCAGGTATCCTATAGAAGTTTGAGCCTGAAAGATTTTTCTTCACCAAGAAAACATTAGTAATCTTTGGGAAGACCACGGCTGTCCATTTGACAAAACCGTATGATTTAAGTCTTAATCATGAAATGTGCGTTTTGATGCTGGAGGTTATCCAAAGCATTCTTGCAGTATGCAAATGTGATCACAAATCCCTTGCACGGAAAATTTAGATCTACAGTTTGAAAATTCCAAAAAGAGTTTGTTCAAAACATCAATTGGAATATTTCTCGACAAGGAGGTCTTCTCACCTGTTTTGAGATAGTGGTTTTTATAGGGGATGCACTCAATTCCCTACTAACATGTGCCTAGGTTTTAGGCTCATTCGCAGCGCATACATTTTGATCGGTCGGGAGGTCTTCCACGGGATCGTAATGTTGGGCTTGGATATTAGTTTTCAAGGGGGACCCGCTTTGGAGTCGAGGCCATTGTATGAAAGTTTTCACCATCTGCTCCAGGTTTACAAGTCAAGAACCCTGCAAAATGAGAAAGAAATAGTCTTGCTTGTACTTCTTCGACCTAAGCAATATGTTAACCCAAGTGTCTTAGTCAGAGAAGACTGTTTCAGGGTTGTAACATTGGTAGGATCGGGGACCGAAAAAGGCTTGTTTTTTTTTTTTGCCCAAAAATTAGGAAGGGTTTGACATTGGTGATCATTGCAAATTTACCACCTGCCCTTTCCTCTCTGCACCTTCAGTTTTTGGGATGCGCAACCGATTTTGAGGTGTGCACCAGCTCTTCAGAGAACGTTTCGTCGCATTAAGAGACTGATGACTCTGTCTGCGTCTCTGCTCCACGCTTGACACCATTTGGGGAGTAGTCTTTTTTATCTGACTCCTTTAGGGATTTCCTCTTTTCCCATCCGGCTTCATTGCGGATCAATCAAATAACTTACACGAGCATCGGCCTTGCTTTTACCAAGCACTTTGCTTTTTCTCGATTCCGTGGATTTTTCTCATTCATTTTTGAAATCCCACTTTTTCTCATCTTCATGGGATCGTGCTAGACCTATGATCAAAGGTCTAACAAGGTTAAGCATTAACTTAGGAATTTTTTTGCAAACCCTAAGTCTTGAACTCCTTCGTTTCTGAAGTGATGCTGCATCCGTCTTGGCATGTGCAATGATCACCAACGGGTTTATGAAATGATTTTGCAGGCTCAACTTGGCTATGCAAAGGATTCGGTGTGTGGGATAGAGAAATGAATGCTTCTCATCATCCTATGGAACTTGGATTACCATATAAACAACACACAAAGATTAATGTTAGTCCGAGCAAGAAAATTTCTAACCATTTTCTCCTGATGCTGCTGGACTCACCTCTATTTTGCCCCGATGTGGGGTGGTTCTTGACAGGGTTAAGAATGAAAACCGCCGTTCAAATGGGTTGTCAACGGTCACCTGTAGTGTTTATGATATGAAACGAACGCCTCCGTCGTTGTTGACACCTGATTTTTGATTAGTCTTTCATAGTTTATTTTTAAAAAATTCATAAAAAATCTATAAAAAGTTAAAAAAATTAAAAAATCATCTTTGGTAGCCTTGACCAAGCTAAAGGAACCATTTTTGATAAAAAAATAATTTTTCATATTTTTTAATATTTTTTAATATTTTCCAAAAATAGAAAAATACATGAAAAATGAAGAAAAATAGCGTTCGATGTCGTAAAAATATAGAAAAATAGTCAATATTTTTATTTTAATTTCTTTTACATTTTGAACTCATAAATAGTCAAAATTTAAGTTCAATTGCATGTGTTTCTTCACGACGCATAGAGTTGAATTTGGCAAAAAAATGTCATTCGAGTATTTTAATTTGTAAATTTCTACATCTTTTTTAGTCTTGACGTCCAATTAGATCGACCACCATCTACAATAAATGCCCCTTGCTGAATATTTTCGTTTTTGTTTCACATGATTTCATGGTGTAAAACGCCGAGTGGATCCCCAAATATAATCGGGTCGGCATGAGCTCGATAGCTCGTCCAAGACCAAACCAGGGCACGGCGAACCCCATGTGAGTACTCTCGAACTCCTTCGATGCTTCCTAATGCTTTTCTTAGGTTAGATCGTGTGTAGAATGGCTAGGACAGCTAAATCATTCTTGAGCTGTGATTGATAAATAGGACCTTACTAGGAATGCCATGTGATTTATTTGCATATCTAGATTCCTTGAGTTGGGCATTTTATTACTGATTGTGATTGCTAGGATAATCACTCTTATCTACATGAATTTCTAGATTTAGGGTTCATACCTTACTCATCCGCATGAATCTCAGGCTAGAAAATTTAGTCAACTTAGGTACCGAAAGGGCGTCAACTCTGACAGTTGGTGTAACTAAGTCCCCGAAACTATTTCTCTGGTTCTCGCAGAATTGAATAGAAACTCCCAACTATTCGATTGGGTGGTCCAATCATACCCTAAAAAAATGATTGGTGGCGACTCCATCGCATGCACACTTAGCACATGTCACTAGACCACACTGAAAGTCGATCACGCATACCTCCGTTGCGATTTGGGTAATGGGCCTTGGGAGAGGCCCGCGTCCGACCAGACAGGACGGCCCATTAGCCCTCGAGAGCCCGACAACCTCAAGAGGGTCGCGACAGACTGGCGACTCCGCTGGGGACTGGTTCTTAACCATTTAGTGGACTTGAGCCGATTAAAAAGTTGATTGATTCTTCTAACCTAATTTTATGCAGATGCTCTCGAAAGTGAAGTGTATATGCTAACGAATGTGTTAGATGTTTTTGTAGACGGGAGAAATAAGGGGTGAAGTGCTTGTTAACTTTGTTTTATGCAGGCAAGAGTTTTGGATGTATGATTGTGTGGATGTTTATATTGAAGCGGTGATTGTTAAATAAAATGCATGTCTTTTGCTTTAGCACGACACAATGAATACACACAATTGCGCCTAAAACCCCAGGCGCCCTCTTTAGGAACACAATAGAAGGAATTGAAAATGGAATCTCCGTGAGGAAAAACATGGGGTAATCCACTTTTCAATTCCGCTCACTTCGAACTATGGATTGAGTCCCAATGCAACGATAGTTGTGCAATGGAATCGGCTCTTCCCAGAATTCGAGGTGAGAACCTTGGCTTTAGGTACCAAGCCCTATCTTTTGATTTTTAGGAGTTTTCCCTCACTTGTCTCATGCGTTTGTCTATGGAAGGTTAGTATACCTAACACTGCTAAAAATACAGAGAAGCTTGATTTTCTCTTAAGTTTGGTTGGTAAGACTTTTCTATCCCTCGAACTTGTTACAGCTCTTAATCATTATATTCATTGCATAATTCCAGTGATTGGATTAAATGCCATTTTGAGGATAGATAGGTGTGTTTTCCTCCCAATGTTCTTGATGGAAGATGAAGATGGTGTCATCCCATTACGAGCGCCAAGTGGACAAGAAGAGCCTGCTATGGACATCATTGAGGTATCATCTAATGAAGATGACGATTTGGAATAGGTGATCCTGAAGTCACGTCTCAAAGATCGAAACTGGGGCATCTCTAAGTATTAAGATCACATTCCTTTGTTTTAATTTTCATTTCTAGCCTTCTTGTATAGGATTTATTTTGCTGAGATCCTCTCTATCTGATCCCTTATATTGATTGTATTAGGGATCTATTTGTGTTTATATACATTCAGATTGAAATTTGTTGTATTTCTATTGACTTGTCATTGGAATGTGATAGTGGCATTTCTTCTAATCACTCGAATACTCCAAAATCAATTTTATAATTCCTTTGGATGAAATTGAAATTGGAAGTCTTATACAACCTTTTGGCCGTATAGGGCAATACAATCCCAATTTCGCCAGAAGGAACTATAAACTTGAATTGGTTCATGCATGTTTTGCATCATTGGTAATCCACAATAATTGATCAAGAGTATTCGTGTTTTTCAAATTTAATGAAAAGATAGATATCCAAATTACTCTCGTTCTTAGCAAACGGCTTTAATTTGGATACCGTATCTTCAATTGAATTTAAAACACATCGTAATTGTGTACTTTTGAACATTCCATTGATTTTCTTGGAATTGATCAAAGGCGATTATCGTGAATTACATTCCTTTCAATGATATGCTTTCCTTTGAGGAATATTGATAAAAGCTTTTGCACAAGGCCAAAACCCTTGTAAAAGCTCTTATCCCTATTAATCACAAGTAAGCATAAAATTGAAAGGATTTATGCTTTATTTTTCAAATTCTTTCTTCTGATTCTGCCTTTTCATTTGAAACAGGTTAAAAACAAGTAGAGAAGAGAAGTCTTTTTGTGGATAATCGCGGTGGGAGGTTCCTTTATCCGATCATAAGCAAGATTAAAAAATCAAGATGTACACGCTCGAATCATCAATGTCAAAGCGCAGCTTGCCTAGGTTGAGAGTGGTCAGGTGTTCGAGAAAGTCAGCCATACAGAAGTTGAGACACACACATTAGAGCTTTCATTCATTTCGCTCAATCGAGGGACCTTAAAAGCAGATCATACAAATCATCGGGGTGGAAACATAAAACCGCAATGAGCCCTAATTAGCATCACAAAGGAGCCAAGTTGGCCCTCCATATTATTGATGCTTTGCTTATACTCACCACCTCGAGACTCGAGATCTGCAAGCTTAAGAAGAATGCGTTTACATTCCCCTTTAAGCTCGGCAACCTTGGTCCCGTGATCTTCGGCGGCTATTTCCAGGTCCCGAACTAGTCCTCTCCCATGGGCTATATCCGCGGTAATGCTGTCAAGCCTTTCTTCCTGCCACTCACATTGAAACTTCAACACGACATTACGACGGTCGTGCTCATAGGTGGTCAGGGATAAGGCCAAGCGCTCCACCAAATTTCCCCTCTCGCGAAGCAACATCGAGACTCGCTTGTTGGCGAACTCAACAGCCTTTCTGTGACTATCGGCCACAAGGTTGGCCAACACCAAGCAGTTGGACCGATCCTCATAGCGAGCTCGCAAAACGTGAGCCACGGTAGCTTTTCGATGAGCGACACGGTAAGTCTCTAAAAAGTTTATAAAGAGGGTTGGGAAGATTCTATATTCCCTCTCTAAATTAGTGCCCTCGATGGAGGTGGTGTCTATTTCCACGAGCAAAATGCGGATTTCATCTTCAGTTTCTGGGTGATCGGCTATATGAGCATAGCCTCGACCGAGGAGGTTATAGAGTTTTTCCCACTGGGCCAAAATTTCGGCCGAGAAAGCGCGAATAGGAGAGGTCATTTTCGTTGGAGTGAGGGAGAAGAAGATGAGTGTGGTAGAGTGATTAAAATAAGAAAAGGCAATTATGTAAGAGTGTTAATCTTCTCTGCATTAACTCCTCCTTTTATAGCAACTCGAGAATGAAGAAAGGCACAGCAATAATGCTCGTGGAGCCAAGTTAATTGGGTAAAGCTGTGGTGGCTCTTTCGGTGAACCATCAGATCTGTCCCAGTCCGCGATTTCAGGCTTGATAAACCTAAAAAAGTTGTAAAAAGATATGTCGGTGTCACCATATTAAAATTGAGCGGGAGTTAAGCGCAACTATCGAAAAAAGTTGCGAAAGGATTTGGCGGTCCCATCATATTAAAAAATTGAGCAGGAGGCGAGCGTAGTTCCACCTTTTTGAAAATAAGTGGGAGACAGACATGGATATCGAGAAAAGGAAATCGATTTGGTGTCCCTCCACGTTGAAAAGAAGAAAGAAGACGACAAAGCGGGAAATACGAAATCTTGGGAGCAACGCTTGCTTGACGATCTTCATCCATGTTTAAAGAACGTTTCATGGGCATACAGAACCACTCAAAAGAAAATTTAGAGAGAGTGAGCATACATGAGAGAGTAGAGAACCCTGAGTGAGCAAAAATTGATCGAACATTTTTCGATCCAACATGTTTGAGGGTTACCATCAGTTGCTAGAGGCGACTGATCCAAAAATCTCAGAAAATGAACTACTGAGAGATCTCGAAGATTCCAGGATGGCGTCTGGTACCAGAACCACAGAACCCAACCCTTTCGGCAACGAAGTTCAGGATCTCAGCAGCGACGACAACAGCAGCAGCGATGGTCAATCTCGGAAAAGGAAACTTCGCCAGTGCCACACTCAGAATGAAATCCAAGAGCTTGAAGCTTTCTTTAGTGAATGCCCTCTCCCGAACATGAAACAAAGAAATGAATTGGGCCAGAAGCTAGGGATGAAACCTTTGAGGGTCAAGTTTTGGTTTCAAAATAAGCGAGCCAAATTGAGGGCTCAACACAGACGTCAAGAACTTGCGATTCTAAAGGAGGAAAACGAAAAGCTTCGAGCGGAGAACATGAGGTATAAGAAAGCTCCCAGCACTATCGCTTGCCTTAATTGCGGTGGCCTTATCACTCTCGGCGAAATGTTCCTTGATAAGCCTTATATGAGGATTGAAAATGCTCATTCACCACCCCACTCCCTCGAACCATCTTCGATACAATCGGATTTTGTTGGAGATATGCATGAACAAATCAATTCTACGAAGTCAATATCGATGCCTTCTAAAGGATGTGATATGCGTCACCATGATTGGAGTTTCCTTAACGATGAGCTTACTATCACGACCGACCAATCCAAAGCTGATGAATTCCCTCCACAACAATTTCCGGCTCGATCAAATTCTACTGGAAATAGGCCAGAGAGCAATAGCCAAGTTGTCAACACTGTTCCGGGTCGCAAGAAGACGAGGGTCAATTGGTCCCCCGAGCTTCATCTCAAGTTCCTTAGTGCGGTTCAGCAACTAGGGATCAACTCAGCATATCCAACGCGCATACTTGAGATCATGAACATACCAGGACTCACTAAAGATGGAGTCGCGAGTCACCTCAAGAGCTACAGAAGGGCGCTAAGACAGCGCCACACAGCACTGAACCTGAAAGAACTCAACTTGTGCCTAAACACTAGGCATGGCTATAACTACAATGCCCCTGAAGTAAGAAATACCCTGCCGAATCTAGGCACCGACCAAGCTGGTAGCAGCACCATCGACTACTTGGGCGCTAATCAGAATATTCCCCCGAATCATCTCAGCACCCCTCAAGAGTATATGCCACAAGTGCAGCAGGTACGAACTCCTTGGTTTGAGCAGCAACTTTTCGCTAGTGCTCTTCCTATCCCCGATCAACATATTGCGCCTAGTGTTCAAAGATCTGCCCGGCTTGGGCATATGATTTCGGAAGATCAAGCGGGCGGATGCTTTGAGGATTTTTGTTTCTCCCATTCCCAAATGGAATGTGCTTTTGATAGTGAACCGATCAATCATCCTCTTATAATCTCGAGCAACGACGAAGGTTCTAGCTCGAAGAATCAGATCGCTCACAACAGAAACAGGAATCCTTCAACGCCAAGCGATGATGGTCAACCCGAATATCAGTTGCTCGAAGAATCAAAAGATTTCCTTGATGAGGAGCTCCATATCTGGATCGATCAGTTTAAAACTGATGGACTTATGAAGTTATGATCCAAAATGACGATTATATGTCTGATTCATGGTGTAGTTGGCTGATCACCGAGAATCCTCAAGGGAACTAGGCACATGTGAATGGATGTATCATTAATCTTTCTGTCATAAAGTCTTCCATGCAAGATAATCTTCCTTAATGCCTAGAGTTAATCTGGGGCAGCGATCAGTACTACCTGCGAGCATCATCATGCTTGAGTACGACAATCCCTTGTTAGATTAGAGTCGAGGCGAATCAATTGAACGCCACGAAGAAAAACATTTAAAGGCTTCACATAGGAAAATGCGAGCAAAAGCCCGAGCGAGCTCAAAGACGGTTAGCTCTGTATCGTTCTAAGGGACCTTTAGTCGTTATGAACTCTAAATTGAGCTTGTTTCATTCTCGATGGGGGTCGCTAACTGCTTCAAGAATTTTATAACAAAAAACGAACCAGTTAGGGACGCCAATAGTGCTGTGTCCTGGTAGTCAGTGAACTGGAAGTGGTACGAAACGTCAGGAGTTCGATCTCAGGATTGAAAAATCATTTTATCAGTTTGTCTATCACCCGATGAAGTTCAAAGAGATTCGACGCAGATGACTATAGAACTTGGGGCAATTCGAAAATCATCGATTCATTTTCATCAAGTGGCGAAGTTGGTATTGTAAAATGTGAAGCATGCAAATGACAAATCCGAAGCAGAAGGAGATGAATCATGATTCGCTTATCCAAGGTCGGGATTTCAACCTTCGACTAAAGCCAAATCTAGGATGAGTTTTTGATCTTGCCCACTCGACAAAACCCATCTCCACTGAAAATGGGGGCAAACCATTCCTACATCTGGAAAGCATGTCGAAGCCGAAGACATCAAATTCATCGTTTGATCCGTGGGGCAAGTCCCCGAAGCGATATTTATCATCCGCAGAGCGTAATGGAATCCATCCTTTCAATGTAAAACACATTTGGCCGCGGAGCCACCCATTTGGTAAAAAGAACGTATCGTTCCTAAATGATTTTCAATCAGATGCGGGGATAATGTTCTCTCATTTTCCTCTCAGGTGATGAACAGAGATGAGGCACCCAAGAAGCCATGCATTCAAATAACAAAATAGTGCATGAAACACGCCCAAAAAGATGAATGAATCTCCTCCGACGTAAATCCTCGAGGTGGATTCGTTGCCCAACCAGACGAAGAAATCATGGCCACAAGCTTAAGGGCCGGCTTCTACAATCCGCACATTGGCATGCAGAATGGAATTCAAATCAAGAGTAAAGTAGTATCGTCCCAATTTGTTTTGAATTTGGAAACCCAAAATAATGCTTAATATTTATCCTTGGCAGGAGCTCGCCATCAGGGCAGACATGTAAGTTTCATTTTTCTCCAAAAACCAAGAAGTCGAAAGAACTTTAGAACACCCAACAATCTTGTGTTACTATGTGAAGTGCAGATTTTCACAACCCTTGTACACTCGTTGGAGCATATGACCAAGGGTAAGATGTATCGTTCCAATTTTTGTAAAGTTTTAGAATATACAATGACATATCCCTTTTATATCTCCAGGATCTCCAGCCTCGATGGGCAGGTAAGTATCCCTTTTCCCAATTCATTGGAGATTAAAAACTTTCAGAATTAATTCGATTCTCACATCTAAAAAGACATAGAATTCTTACTTTATTGACATTCATGTTTTAAAACATGAGATTGTCTGAACATGAATTACACATGTATGGTGCATCATAAAATCCCTTTGAAGGATAAATCTTGATGAAATGAAATGAATTTTTCCAACAAGAGTCGTTTGAACTGTTCAAAAGGGTATTTTCTCATAAGAGAAGCGAGCCTAATCCAAACACGTCCCATACACACTTGAGAGATGAGGAGATTGGAAATGATAGCGAAACCTTAACCTATGGATATAAGGGTCATTCGCAACGATTACATGGATCGAGATGACAGAGGCATTTATTTCTTCATTCCAAACACTACAGATGCCCATTGAGAACCCCATTGAACGGCGATTTTCATTCTCAACCCTGTCAAGAACCACCCCACATTGGGGCAAATGAAGGTTAGTCCATCAGTATCAGAAAGTAAACGGTTAGAAATTTTCTTGCTCGGACTAACATAAATCTTTGTGTGTTGTTTATATGATAATCCAAGTGTCATAGGATGACGAGAATAATTCATTTCTCTATCCTACACACTGTTATCCTTTGCACAACCAAGTTGAGCCAGCAAATTCATTTAATCAACCTATTGGTGATCATTGCACATTCCAAAGCAAATGCAACATCACTCTAGGAATGGAAGCGTGCCAAAGTTTAAGTTGCATATCTAGCATGATTGCCGAAAATCCTAGCTCCAAAAGAAAAGAAAAACACGGGATTAAAAAAAGGGGGAAAAGAAAAATCCCTAGACATCAAGAAAAAGCAAAGTGCCTGGTAAAAAGCAAGGCTGATGTCTATTCAAAATATCCCCAGTAAAGTCTAGAGAGACGATGAAAAGACCCTGCAAAGGAGTTAGATCAAGATGACTACTCTCCAAATGATGTCGTGCTCAAATTGCAAACACACAAACAGACGGTCTCTTAATGTAACAAGAGACGCTTTTAAACATCCTTGTGCGCTCTAAAAGAGGAGTGTACACTTCAAGAAATGGAGATGTTCTTCGAATGACATGTGGCAAATTTGCAATGATCACCAATGTCAAACCCTTCACAATTTCTGGGCAAAAAATAAGCCTTTTTCGGTCCCCAATCCTTCCAATGTTACAACCCTGAAGTAGTCTTATCTGACTAAGACACTTGGGTTAATGTATAACTTAGCTCAAAGAAGTACGAGCAAGACTATTTCTTTCTCATTTTGCAGGGTTCTTGACTTGTAAACCCGGAGCAGATAGTGAAAAATTTCGTTCAACGGCCTTGACTCAAAAGTGAGTCCCCCTTGGAAACCGATATCCAAGCCTAACACTACGGTCCCGTGAAAGACCTCCTGATCGGTCGAAATGTATGCGTTGCGAATGATCCTGAAACCCAGGCACAGGTCGGTAGGAAATTGAGCACTTTCCCTATTAAAGATCATTATCACAGAGCAGTGAGGAGCCTTCTTGGGTGAGAAATACTCCAATGGATGTTTTGAGCAAACTCTTTTTGAAATTTTCAAATTGTTTGATCTAGAGTTTCCGTGCAAGGAATTTATGATCACATCTGTATATGGCAGGAATGTTTTGGATAACCTCCAACAATCAAAATGCACATTTCATGACTAAAACTTAAGTCGTAGAATTTTGTCAGTTAGATAATTATTGTCTTCCCAAAGATTACTAATATCTTCTTGGCGAGGAAAATTTTTTCAGGTCTAAGCTTTTTGCAGGACTTTTGGCCACCCCAAAGACTGGGTGCGTCATCCTTAGGTGAAGCCTTTTAGTAGGCAAATCTTTTCTAAGACCGATCCACAGAATGATCGAGTCTCCGACTAGCCCCGAAGAGCGGGTACGTCATCCTTTGATTCATATCAATTTGGAATCTCATAAATGGTAGAAACCGCCTGAAGGGTCAACTCAATGGTAGAAACCGCCTGAAGGGTCAATCAACGGTAGAAACCGCCTGAAGGGTCAACACAATGGTAGAAACCGCCTGAAGGGTCAATCAATGGTAGAAACCGCCTGAAGGGTCAACACAATGGTAGAAACCGCCTGAAGGGTCAATGTATGGTAGAAACCGCCTGAAGGGTCAACCAATGGTAGAAACCGCCTGAAGGGTCAAAACAATGGTAGAAACCGCCTGAAGGGTCAATGTATGGTAGAAACCGCCTGAAGGGTCAACCAATGGTAGAAACCGCCTGAAGGGTCAACTCAATGGTAGAAACCGCATGAAGGGTCAATGAATGGTAGAAACCGCCTGAAGGGTCAAAGGACTGGTAGAGACCGCCTGAAGGATCAACCCAATGGTCCGATCCACCATACGGATCAAAACCTTGATGAATCCCGAACGCGGGAGGAGTCGTTTTCCCTAATAAGCCTTACATTAGGCAAGCCATTTCTAGTTTAGTCCACCACACGGATCAAAACCCTTGGCAAATTCCCAAATGTGGGATGCGTCTTCCTTAGGTTCCTATCAGTTAGGAATCCCATTATGGTTTGACCTACCATACAGGTCAGAGCTTAACATCCCCAGGACACTCCGATGACAAGTCCTTAGGAATCTACTTGAACCCATCAGACACAGCAAATGCCGCAAGCATTAGGCAGGTAAGGGGCAGGGAAGTCTATCTACTCCTTAACTTTCTTACATCATATCAGGGAATTGAATGAGCACATCTCTTTTTAAGGAAAAGCACACATTGATGGGCATGAAAATTGGATGTCATGATTTCTTTTCTTTTCCCAGTCGAGTTGATCGGAACACAGGTGTCACATTGTCTTTGAGAGAAACCTCTGACGAAATTCCTCTCAAAGAGGGGCAGCTGTTGACACCTGATTTTTGATCAGTCTTTCATAGTTTATTTTTAAAAAATTCATAAAAAATCTATAAAAAGTTAAAAAAATTAAAAAATCATCTTTGGTAGCCTTGACCAAGCTAAAGGAACCATTTTTGATAAAAAAATAATTTTTCATATTTTTTAATATTTTTTAATATTTTCCAAAAATAGAAAAATACATGAAAAATGAAGAAAAATAGCGTTCGATGTCGTAAAAATATAGAAAAATAGTCAATATTTTTATTTTAATTTCTTTTACATTTTGAACTCATAAATAGTCAAAATTTAAGTTCAATTGCATGTGTTTCTTCACGACGCATAGAGTTGAATTTGGCAAAAAAATGTCATTCGAGTATTTTAATTTGTAAATTTCTACATCTTTTTTAGTCTTGACGTCCAATTAGATCGACCACCATCTACAATAAATGCCCCTTGCTGAATATTTTCGTTTTTGTTTCACATGATTTCATGGTGTAAAACGCCGAGTGGATCCCCAAATATAATCGGGTCGGCATGAGCTCGATAGCTCGTCCAAGACCAAACCAGGGCACGGCGAACCCCATGTGAGTACTCTCGAACTCCTTCGATGCTTCCTAATGCTTTTCTTAGGTTAGATCGTGTGTAGAATGGCTAGGACAGCTAAATCATTCTTGAGCTGTGATTGATAAATAGGACCTTACTAGGAATGCCATGTGATTTATTTGCATATCTAGATTCCTTGAGTTGGGCATTTTATTACTGATTGTGATTGCTAGGATAATCACTCTTATCTACATGAATTTCTAGATTTAGGGTTCATACCTTACTCATCCGCATGAATCTCAGGCTAGAAAATTTAGTCAACTTAGGTACCGAAAGGGCGTCAACTCTGACAGTTGGTGTAACTAAGTCCCCGAAACTATTTCTCTGGTTCTCGCAGAATTGAATAGAAACTCCCAACTATTCGATTGGGTGGTCCAATCATACCCTAAAAAAATGATTGGTGGCGACTCCATCGCATGCACACTTAGCACATGTCACTAGACCACACTGAAAGTCGATCACGCATACCTCCGTTGCGATTTGGGTAATGGGCCTTGGGAGAGGCCCGCGTCCGACCAGACAGGACGGCCCATTAGCCCTCGAGAGCCCGACAACCTCAAGAGGGTCGCGACAGTCGTCCCAATCCATGTAATCGCTGCGAATGGTCCCTACCTCCGTAGGTCCAGATTTTACTATTTGGTTCGCTCCACTCATCTCTCAAGTGTATGTAGGATGTGTTTGGATTTGAGCTCGCCTCTCTTTTGAGGAAACATCCTTTTGAATGGTTTGAAAAATAATCATATTTGGAAAAATTCATTTTCTTTTCTCCAAAATTTATCCGTCGAGGGGATTTTGTGATGTACCGTGCATGTTCTATTTATGCTTCAGGTAACCTCCCGATTTAAATCATGAATATCGATGCATTGGAAAATCTTTATGCCGGCTGAGAGTATTCTGACATTTTTTTATCTCCAGCTAACTGGGAAAAGGGATACTTACCTGCCCGTCGCAGCTGCGGATCCCTGCAAATTGTAAAAGAAGCATATCATTGTATGTTCACGAATTTTCCAAAAATCGAAACGATACATCCTACCCTTAGTCATGTACTCTAACGAGTAGTACATGGGATGTAAAAACCTGTTCGTCTGCAAGGCGGCTCCCTTGTCAAGGATAAACAATAAGTGTCAATTCATATTCCCAAATTCAAGACAAATTGGGACGATACAACTTTACTCTTGATTTTCATCCCATTCTGATGTTGCGTATTGATATGAACAACATCTATCAAATCCGCCTATCCATGCTTGGAGTGTTTGTAACATCAATGGTTCATCTGCCCCCAGCTGGGCAGCGTCTGGTCTGCTATTTGAACGCATGACTCCTTAAGTGATTTATCCACGTTTATCATCTGAGAAGGAAAAGAAAGAAGACATTATTTCGGTATCCGATTGGAGATCGTTTAGGAACGATACATCGTTTTACCAAATGGGTGGCTTCGCGGCCAAATGCATTTTGCATTGAAGGAATGGATTCCATTATGCTCTGCGAACGATGATCATTGCTTGGGGAGCTCGCCCCTGAGCTTAAAGATGCTCAAAAGGTAAGGCAGATCTTCGTACGACTAGTTTTAAGCGTAAATGAGAAATGCTCCCATGGGAGCTTTACAATGGGATTGCCAATACATTCATTCGGAGTATTCAACCTCTTTTCCCCGAGCATTTTTTTTTTTTTTTACAATCGCGCCTTGAATCAAACACCTGATCGTCGGCTTTGTATCACTATTGTAAGAGTCCGCCAGCTTCAGACTGATCGAGCCAGAAATTGAGTTCCTCTCCAAGGAAATCGCTCGAATCTCCGAGCCATTGATGCTCAAGTCGAGTATCACCGACCGCTGGCGATAAATCACTTTCGCCTTGGATGATTTGATTCCTCGAGCTGGAACCTCCCTTGTTGACCGGCAAATCTGTAGACATGTCCCATGTAAATGTTGGATTTGCCATAGGAAGAGCACTAGCAACAGGTTGGTACTCAAATTGGGGAGTTCCTATTTGTGGGAACTGCGGTATATTCCCTTGAGGGGTATTGAGACTGCTTGGTGGAGCGTTCTGATTTGGGTTAGAGGAGTCGGTGACATGGTTGCTGGTCTCGTCAACACCGAAACATGGTTGGGTGTTCCTGGCTCTACAATCATCATGGTTGCAGTTATGACCAACATTTAAGTTCGAACCAGCTCCATCCGAGCTTAGTGTCACCCGTCCCTCTTTTAGCAACCTCTTGAAATATCCAAGGTGGCTCGCGACGTTAACTTTAGAGAGTCCCGGCACGTTCAGGATTTCGTGTATGCGCGTTGATCGTGCCGTGTCGATCCCCAACTGTCGAACTGTATCAACAAATTTCCGATGGAGTTCAGCAGTCCAAGAAAATCGCGCTTTCTTGCCAACAAGAACAGCTTGCCGACTAATCTCTATGAGATCTGATTGTGTTGGAAACTGCTCTTGTAAGCCTTCGACGGTATCTGACTGCACCGGAAGACATTGCGAAAGCCATTGTAACATATGAGCACTACCAATCTCTAGAAGTGGCTCTTCGGAGAATATTTCACTAATGAGAATATGGTTACTGCAATCAAGGCAAGTGGCACTGCTCAGCGCTTCCTCATACCTAGCGCTTTCTGTTCGAAGCTTTTCATTTTCTTCCTTCAGAATCGCTAACTCTTGCTGTCTATGTAGATTCCTCAGCCGGGCTCGTTTGTTATGAAACCAATTATAGACCTTCCCAGGCTCCCACCCTAACTCTCGACCTAGCTCAGCCCTCTGCTTCTCATCTGGATGGGAGCATTCCTCGAAGAAAAAATCAAGCTCCCGGTCTCGACTTGAAGTACGGTGAAGGGGATGTTTTCCTTTCTGACGCTGATCACTGCTATGGGCATTGTTTTCATTACCACAACCTTGAGTTTCATCGTTGGAAGTGTCAATCTCCATGACCATCATTCCGGATTCGGTCCCGTGATCTTCAAATTCTTCCAGCAGTTCAAGCTCGGAGACTTCTAAGTCGGGCGTTTCCAACAAATGACGGTATCCTTGGAACATTTTGGATCGAAGTATCACTGACTGATCATCGTAGAAGTCATCTGACCCTTCGAAATATTGATGTATGGGTTGGGTAGTATCGCCCGACTGGTTCTTCGAACTGGAACCTCCATCCCTTCTCAAGAACATGAGAGGGGAGTTGACCGATTGACCCCCATAAACATCTTCTACTTGGGAATTAGGGAAACAAAAATGCTCAACGCATTCCTTTGTTAGATCCTTTGAAACCACATGCCCTAGTTCGGCAAGTCCTTGAGCACTAAGCGTAGAAAGCTCATTAGTAAGCGGAAAAACAGCGACGGATGGGTACTGCACCTGCTGCATCTGTGGCACACACTCTTGAAGAAAATTGGGATGACTCAGATGGATATTCTGATAAATTTCCCAATAAGTGTTGGATTGGCAACCGAGGTTAGTATGACGCTGTCTTAGCGCTCTTCTGTAACAACTGAGGTGATTTGAGACCATAGCCTTGGTAAGTTCTGGTGCATTCAGGGCCTCCATTACTTTCTTCGGGCGTGCACAGTCGGGCCCTATTCGCCGAACCACGTCTAAGAACTTGCGGTGAAGCTCAAGGGGCCACGCGAAAATTTTCTTCTCTTGGTTCAGAATAGCGTCGACAACTTGACGGCTGATCTTTAACCCTTCTCGAGCAGGATCTGATCCTGCCAGAAGTCGTTGTGGAGAAGACTCTTGGGCTCTGACGTGGTGACTCTCATCATAGTGACATATATTCCCTCCTTCAGAAGGCACTGGCACTATCTTTGTGGGATTGATTTGTTCATGCACATCACCAATATTTTCGATCCTAGCAGAAGGCTTAACGGGAAACAATCTACTGAGAGTGGTAGGGCCACCGCAGTTAGGGCAGACAATAGTGCTAAGAACTTCTTCATACCTCATGTTCTTTGTTCGAAGCTTCTCGTTCTGTTCCTTTAGAAACGCAGTCTCCCGTCGTTTGTGCTGATTACTCAGCTTGGTTCGTTTATTTTGAAACCAATTCAAGATCCTCAAAGGGCTCGTCCCTAGTTTTTGGCCCAACTTCTTCCTCTGTTCTGTGTCCGGGAAAGGGCATCCCCTGAAGATAGCTTCAAGTACCTGGACCTCATCCGGAGTGTAGAACTGGCGACGCTTTCTTTTCTGGCGCGGATCATCGTCGCTGGCGTCTTGGTCGCTGAGGGCTTGAGTCTCCTGGATGGTCGGGTCGATTTCCATATCCTTCATAACGAATTCGTTTCCAAGGTCTTCAAATTCCTCTGGCCGTTCAAGTTCGGAAACATTTAGGTCGGGCGTTTCCAACAAATGACGGTACCCCTTGAACATTTTGGATCGAAATGTCTCTTCCTGTTCTTCGTTCGCTCAATTTTCTCCACCCTTTCTCAGATGATCGCCCTCTCTGTGATTAT
Source organism: Rhodomyrtus psidioides (assembly GCA_021437785.1). Classification (NCBI taxonomy): domain Eukaryota; kingdom Viridiplantae; phylum Streptophyta; class Magnoliopsida; order Myrtales; family Myrtaceae; genus Rhodomyrtus; species Rhodomyrtus psidioides. Next base: position 1,970,269 of record JAILYB010000111.1, read on the forward strand.
TAGAGATTAGGCGTGTCCCAAGAAACGCCTTTCGAAAACAAATAATGAGTGTCTGGCGAGCGTTCCTTTTGAGACCTCGTGATTCCCCCCGTCTGTTCTTACTCTCTCTTGCTTGAGTGGAGCGTGCAGATTTCCCGTGTCGACTTTTGCTTTATCGAGCATTACGCCTGCCCCCTAGCTCGGTCTCCAAAGTAATAGGTCCGCCGGCCTTTAGGTGCTGTTACCTTTTCTAAGCCCGAAATCACGGGATGGAGGTGGACCAGTGACTCACCAGGGATGTATTAATGAGACTTGATTAGCCCGGCTGCGTATAGAAAAATTATTGCAGCTTTCCCTTTCTCGTTCGAGCGCTAAAGGGCGAGAGGTTGACATCGAGAAGATTAACATTTCGATCTAACCTCTCAAACACGCCTCCATCATTCCCTCTCTTCTCTGTCGTTGAATCGCAGATGGCTTCCTCTCCTGTACCTGCTGCCTCAGCCGAAGCTTCAACCCAATGGGAGAGGTTTTATCACCTCTTGGGTAGAGGTTATGGCTACATAAACAGTCATCGTGAAGCTGAGGTTGAAGTTCGTACTCTGATTCCAGCCCTGGATACTGTGTGTATTGAAGGTACGAAACTGCAAAGGGAGTTTGTGATCTTCCCAACTCTCTTCAACAATTTCCTGCAGGCTTACGAAGTTGCTAGCCGGGAGGTCACTTTGGCTGGTATCGTGCGAGCCCGCTATCAGGACCGAACTGAGTCTCTAATGCTGGCCATGCTGACGGCCGATAACCATAAAAGGGTTGTTGAATACGCCCACGCCCAGGTTTCGATGTTGGTCCGTGAGAGGGACAACTTGGTGGAGCGTCTGGCTCTTTTTGACACCGCCTTTGAGCAAGATCAGCACAACTTCGTGCTGAGGTCCCAGTGTGCCTGGTTGGAGGAAAGGCTTGAAGACCTGAGCATGGATATAGCTCGCGGGAGGGTGCTGGCTCAGGACTTAGAGCTTGAGTTCGAGTACTATGAGACCAAGGTGAACGAACTTAAGGAGAAATGTCGTCTCCTTTTCTTCAAGCTTGTAGACCTCGATTCCCAGAGTGTGGGTTGTAAGCAAGGCATGGATAGCATGGAGAATCAATTGAGCTCATTTGTGACGCTCATTAGAACTCACTTTGGATTTACGGTTCCTCCTCAGTAGTCTGTTTGTAAAGTCTCCTGTTAAGTGCAATAAATGAGAGTGTATGTACATTTTCCCTTATCCTTCGCAAGATTCAATATTGCCCTTGGTTTCGCAATCATAGTGTTTGAGGCAACTGACGATCTTTCCGCTTTCGAGCCCGCTCACGTTATGTTTGTAACCAATGCTGTCACGTTTGCCTTCGTGCGTTTGGTCGATTTACCTCGAACCCATTATGACAAAAGATTGTTGTAGCTAAACATGATGATGTTAGCAAGCATCATTGTGTGAAATCAACCCTAGGCCTTAAAGAAGAAAGGAACTGCTCCGATTGAAACTTTACAATGCGCAGATAAGAAATAAGTTCTACTTGTGTACAAGCCCCCCTTTCTCTGGGTATGTTCGATCACCAACCCATCATGTCTGGGTTCAGGTGCGCGGTCATCGACTCCAGATCCTGGCCGTAAAGGTTTGCTAGCCTCCTCCTGATGGATTCTTCGAACTGTGACCACCATCTTTGTTTGAGAAGAAAAGAGGAGGGTCGACCTCTTTCCTATCAAAAACATGTCTCACTCAGAGATCAAGGAAGCAAAATTGTTCGAAGTGTTCCCCCATTGGATCATCTGAGATCATATGCCCTAGTTGGGCGAACTCCTGAACATTAGACGTCGTGGGTGGATCAGCAGCAGGAAGAGCGCCGGTGGACGGCTGCTGCTCGAGCGGAGAAGTGTATATTTGTTGCACCTGTGGCACGTATTCTTGAGGAACATTAAGATGACTGATAGGGCTATATTGACCAATTCTCCAACAGTTGGTGGTAGAGCTACCGGCTTGGTTGGTATCGAGACTCGGCAGGGCTCTTCTTGAGGCATGGCTGTTGTGTTCGTGGCCGTACCTAACGTTCAAGTTCGAGTCGGGCTCTTCTAGGCGCCGTGCGGCATGACGCCGTCTTAGCGTCCTTCGGTAACCATTAAGGTGGTTTGCGACTAACCTTCTAGCGAGCCCCGGTTCATTCATGACCTCATGTACGCGTGTTGGACATAATGAGTCATTCCCTATTTGGTGAACCGCATCAAGGAATTTTCTGTGAAGCTTTGGAGACCATATGAACTTCTTTTGGCGACTCAGGATAGCATCCGTGACTCGGCGATCATTCCTCGATTCACTCTCGGCAGGGTCTGGTTGTGCCAGAGGTTGTTGCAGGGGAAGCTGGTTGACTTCGAACTGGTCTGTGGTGATAGTAAGCCCATTGTCAGGGAAATTGTAGTGACGCGCCTCCCCTCTTTCAAAAGATGGTTTGAGGGAGTGGGGTGGCGGACGACCACCTGCGATTCTCATAGAAAACTTATCACGGAACATTTCGCGAGTGTCGATAGAACCACCGCAGTTAAGGCAAGTGGTGTTGATGAGGACTTCCTTATACCACATGTTTTCTGCTCGAAGCTTGGCGTATTCTTCTTTTAGAGTTTCGAGCTCTTGACACTTTCCCCGAACCACTGATCTGGCCCGTCTATTTTGAAACCAGTGCTTGACCCTTAAGGGTTCCATCTTTAATTTCCGGGCTAATTTTCTTCTTCGTCTCGTATTCGGGTAACGGCACTTATTGAAGGTGGCTTCGAGTATCTGGATTTCCTTCTCAGTATAGGGCCGGCGACGTCTTCTTCCACGAGATGGGACATCGCCGCTGCCGTCGTTGTTGCTGCTACTGTCGTCGTCGCCACCACTGTCATCGTCGCTGTCCTGATCCTGAACCTCGTTGCCAGCAGGGTTGGGTAGCATGGTTTCGACATCTGGCTCGATCCCAAAGACTTCGAGGTCTCCCAACTGAACATTACCTAGGACATTTACGTCAGTCATCTCCAACAAATGACTATGACTGTTAAACATACTGGATCAAGAAGAGGTTTGTTCGTCCTTTTTTTATTCACTCAAGGTCTTGTAATCCTCTTCGTATGTTTACTCTCTCTAAACTTTCTTTTGAGTGACTTTGCGTACTCAGGAGTCGCTCTTCGAGCATGGAAGACGATCACCAGGCGAGCGCTCTTCTAGAGATTTTGAGTTTCTCGTCTTGTCGTCTTCCTTCCTTTTCATGGTGGAGAGATCCCGGATCGCTCTTCTTTCCTCGATAGCCGAACCTGTCCCCCACTATCTCTCAAAAGACTAAATTACGTCCACCACCCGCTCAGCTTTTCATCATGACAAAACTATCAACCCTATCGCGGCTCCTTCGATATTTGCGCTCGACTCCCGTTCCATCTCAATAATGGTGAAATAGACAACTCTTTTACAACTTTTCAAACTCGTCAGGCCTGAAATCGCGGATCAAGACAGGTCTGATGATTCACGGGAGGAGCAGCCCCTGCTTTACATTAACTACCCCGGCTCCACAAGCATTATTGCTGTAACTTTTCTCCATCTTTGAGCTACTATGAAACGAGGAGAAGGTTAGTGCTCTCCTTTGCCCAGCTTTCGCTTTCATTCATTCCATCGCACTCGTCTTCCTCTCCATCCTTCCAACAAGAAATGGCTTCATCTTCTGCTTCTTCCTCTGACTCTTCCCATGCTTGCGTCTTTTCAATCGCAGTCCCGGCCCGATGGGAAAAACTCTATAATCTCTTGGGTCGGGGCTATGCTTACATAGCCGATCATCCGGAGATCGAGGCTGAGATCCGCGTTCTATTCGCGGCCACAGACACTACTTCCATCGAGGGTACTGAGTTGGAGAATGAGAATAAAACATTCCCAGCCCTCTTTGCAAACTTTCTAGAGGCTTACCGTGTTGCTCACCGAGAAGTCACCGTGGCTCGTGTTTTGCGAGCCTACTACGAGGACCGATGCGAGCACTTGGTGCTGATTAATTTCGTGGCTGACAATCACAACAAACTTATAGAGTCAGCCAACGAGCGGGTCTCAACATTGCTACGTGAGCGAGGAAATTTGGTGGAGCGACTGGCCATGTGCTTGATCACCTATGAACATGACCGTGGTAATATCATGTTGAAGTTTCAAAGTGAGTGGCTGGAAGAGAGGCTCGATCGTGCTACCGAGGACGTATCCCGTGGAAGGGAGCTAGTTCGGGATCTGGAACTCGCCGCTGAAGATCACAGAGCCAAGGTTGCTGAGCTTAAGAATGAGTGCAAGCGCCTTCTTCTCCAGCTTGCGGACCTTGATACGCGGAGCAGTGAGTGCAGGCAGAGGATCAATAACATGGAGGGTTAGCTGGGCTCTTTTGTGTCACTAATTAGGGCTCAGTTCGGCTTTACTTTTCCGCCTCGCTAATCTGTATTAATCTGCTTTGAAAGTCTTTCGATTGAGCGAAAGTGAATGAAAGCTCTTGTGTGTGTGTTTTAGCTTTTATATGGTCCATTTCTTCGAGCATCCGAACATCTTCAACTTGGGTGAGCTGAACCATAATATCAATAAGTTGAGCAAATATGTCCTGATTTTCTAACTTGCTCATGATCAGATGAAAGAATAGCCTCAGATTCATCCAGGAGAAGATTTCTCTCTATTACCTATTTTTCACCTGCAAATGAAACGACTGAATCAGAAGAAGTAATTTGAAAAATAAAGCATAAACCCCTTTCAATCTTATGCTTGCTCGTGATTAATAAGGACAAAAACTTTTACAAGGGTTTTAATCTTGCGCAAGAAGTTTTTTATCAGTATTCTTCGAAGGAAAGCATATTATTGAAAGGAATGTAATTCACGATAATCGCTTTTGATCAATTTCGAGAAGAACGAACTAGCCAAAAGTACAAAGCATAACGACGTGTTTTAAATTTAATTGAAGATACGGCATCCAAATCAAGGCCGCTTTGTTAAGAACGAGGGCAATTTGGACATCTATCTCGTCATTAAATTCGAAACAATGCCGATACTCTTGATCAATTATCGTGGATTACCAATGACGTATGACATGCATGAATCAATTCAAGTGTATAATTCCTTCTGGCGAAATTGGGGTTGGATTACCCTATACGACCAAAAAGGTCATGCAAGATTTCCAATGATTTCCTCTAAAGGAATTATAAACTTGACTTGGGAGTATTCGGATGATTAGAGAAAATGCCACTATCACATTCCCATGACCCGTCAAAAGAAATACAACCAAGTTCCATCTGAATGTATACACCAATAGATCCCTAATACAATCACTCTAAGGGGTGAGATAGAGAAAGCCTCGATAAAAATAAACCCTATACAAGAGGACTAGTAATGGAAAATGAAACAAAGGAATGTGATCCTAACGTTTAAGGATGCCCCAAGTTCGATCTGTGACTTCCGGATCACTTGCCCCAACTCGTCATCTTCATTGGACGATATCTCAATAATGTCCATAGTAGGCTCCTTTGTTGCTCACTCGGTGCTTGTCATGGGATATCATCCTCTTCGTCTTCTATCAAGGACGTTTGGGAAAAACACACACATCCATCCTTGAAATGGCATTTAATCTAATCACCAGAATGCAATGAATGAAATGCCTATATTTATATGAACTGTAATAGATTTGAGGGATAGAAAGTCTTACCAACCAAACTCGTCGACTTATGTGCGGTTTTAGGTGTACCAACCGCCCAAAGACATGCGCATGAGACAAGTGATGGTGAACTTCTAAAAATCAGAGGGTTTGGTACCTAAGGTTAAGGTTCCCACTTCGAGTTCTAGAAAGAGCCGATTCCATTGCACAGCTATCGTTGCATTGGGACTCGATCCATAGTTCGAAGTGAGCGGAATTGAAAAGTGGATTACCCCGCGTTTTTCCTCACGGAGATTCCATTTTCAATTCCTTCTATTGTGTTCCTAAAGGCGGCGCCCGGGGTTTTAGGGGCGGTTGTGTGTGTCCACGTGTTGTGATCATCACAATGCAATTCAGGCACAGCAGTTTATCAATCAGCACTTCAAATCATCCACACAACATACATTCCTACGCCTAACCTGCATAAGACAATGTTAATCACGGACTACACCCCTTATTTCTCCAATCTGCAAAAACATATAACACCTACCATAAGTGGACTTACCTCACCTTCGAGAGCGCCTGCAAGGTTAGAAAAATCACTCAGCGTTTTAATTACGGCCTAAGTCCACTTGAGGTCTAGAACCATAGGTTCTAGAACAAACGTCCCCAGCGGAGTCGCCAGCTGTCGCGACCCGTCCGGAAGCGGACGCAGCTAATGGATTACCGATCGCGGGTCTTGGATCGGCGCGGGCCCTCCCAGGCCCATACCAAATCGCGGCGGGAGTATTCATTTAATGGGTTCGACGATAAGAGTCGATCGCTTTCGACCTTCAGTGTGGTCGTGGTGGCATGCGCAACTTGTGCATGCATTTGGAGTCGCCACCGGTCTTTCTTGGAGGGTAGACCTGAAACCTTACTGACCAATTGGGAGAGGTCGATCAGTCCTGCGGAATCAGAGATTTTGGGTTCGGGGACTTGGTTACGTCGGTATCATTACCAACGCCCTTTCGGTATCTAACGCGAGTGATTTTCCTAGCTAAGAGTTCATGCAGGCGCAATTTTAGGTGAGGTAGGCTTAATTCAGGATTTCATGCAGATTGGAAGACTGTTCCTATCAATCACAATCAATTTAAATGAAAGCGAAATCAAGTACATAAATAAATCACTTCAACACACATCAATTTAGATCAATGGCTTCCTAGTATGACCATAAAGGCTTAAGGAAGGTATGACTTCGGACCAGTGATAAAATGGGGAGATTTGGAGGAGATCAGCCCGAAGGGCAAAATCGTCATTTCTGGAAGGTTGGGATACCGAATTACCCAAAATATTCCATGGCCAGTTGATTGTGGTCATTTCCCATTTTTGAGAATTTTTTGGAATTTTTCTGAATTTTCCGAATTTTTGGAAGACGATTCGCCCAAAGGGAGAAATCGTCATTTTAAGAAGGGTCGGGGTTCAAAACACCCGGAATGAGACTTGGCCAGTTGTTTGTGGCCATTTCCTATTTTTGGGGATTTTCTTGGATTTTTTTAGAATTTTTTTGGAAGACGGTTTGCCGGAAGGGCAAAACCGTCATTTTTGGAAAGATCGGGGGTCAAATGACCCGAAACAGGTCGTGGCCAGTTGAATGTGGCCATTTCCTATTTTCTGGAATTTGTTTAGAATTTTCCTGAATTTTTCGAATTTTTTTGAATTTATTATGATTTTTTATTTTTATTATTATTATATTAAAAAAAAAAAGGTTCGGACCGGGTCACGGGATCCGACCCAAGCCGTAAATGCCCAATTTGGCCTAAAAGGCCTAAACTAAAAGGCAAAATGGGCTAGACCCCTTTCCTTTTTCTGATGACACTAAGAGTGGCCCAATTGTTATTCGAAAGCCCAACATCCAAATTTCAACTTGAAAATTCACGTGTGCCCCAAGTCTCTCTTTCAATTCTCTATCTTGAATCCAACTTAAACAGGCTCAAACTAAAGATTAAAACGACAGACTAACCTAGCCCAGCCTAAAATGATACAAAACATCAAACCAACGCACATCTTGCCAACCTAGCTTCCCCACCATTTTTATTATTATTTTACTAATATCCCCAACGTCTTCTTCATTAGGTTGCCAACCTAGCTTCCCCACCATTTTTATTATTATTTTATTAATATCTCCAATGTCTTCTTCATTAGGTGTTCAGGATGCGAAGCAATTGCAGAATCCAACCTATGAAAGAACGAACGAGGAAGCATCTTACCATGGGTCTATGCATGTACCTCCATCGGACCGCTAACGCCGAGCCACCAACAACGCTGGACCTACTCTGATCACAGCTGTGAGTCGTAACAACGAAGTCAATCCCGAATATGCAGATTTCGTTGCTCCGCCATAAGGACGCCATGAACCGTCATCTTTTGGCCGTAGTCTTCACTAAACCACATTGTTTTCAGCTTGGCTCTTTATGCCTCCTGGTGTCCAGCTCGTTCATCGCACCACTAACGTGCGCATTGCCGCCGGAACAAGCTTGTGTCGTCATCACACCAAGTTCGAACTCGTGCGCCACGTTCCCCTTGCTCTCTTCTTCTCTCACTCAATATGCCTTCTTTGACCTCCACTGTGAAGAGCGCGAACTCTCTTTCCTTTATGTGTATTGCACCGTTGATGCTCATCGTTGATAGGAAGTTAGTTTCCATTTGCTGTCATGAACTTGATAGCCACTAGAATGTAACACCAACGAACGAAACCAATATTCCCAAGCTTGCATAATTATCACAAACGACAGTGGATCACTTGAGAGAGAGCGACTTGGGCTGTGTCCACCCAAAGACTCCTCTTCGGACACGCTCCGAAGATGAGGCCCCGGGAGTCACCTCTTGCTTTGCACGAGCTCTTCGATATGTCTGTGAAAGTCACGTTGCCGTCGTATCAGCCACGAGGCCGACTGCTCCACTTCACTCTTTTGTAAAAAGGGAATTCTCAAAACTGTGGAATATTGATCTTGAGGACTCAAGGGTGGAGTGGATGTTGCAGATCAATCTTTTTCATTGCCCCCGGCCCCCCTCGGCGGAGGAAGTGATGGTCTCCTTATATCCTCCGCTTGGGTCGTGCGTCTTCTCTGCTAGAGGAGGAAGATTCCTTCATTTTTTTATGCATTGTCATTGCTTCGTGTGCTGCCCTTGCACAATGGTCCCCCATCCTTCTTTTTTTTTTTTTTTTATTTCCTCACCACTTTGAAGTGTTGGACATCAGAGGAACAATGATGGCCAAGTTGCGGCAACGTGGATGGTTCTTCCCTTCTCAATGTACTCTAACGCCGATCCCTTCTTTTCTTTTCTTTTTTGTTTAGTCGCACCGTTTGCTCCACGATCCATTTGTCGGCCAGCTTCTCACTTTGAACCATCCTGATGCATATTACGTGTTGCTTGACAAATTGCATAAGGAATGACAAACTTCGCACAAGCTGATATTGAATGCTATTTTTTAATTTAATTTTTTTTGCCTTTTTTCTATTTTTCAAAAATATAAAATATATATATATATATATATATGAAAATTATTATTTTTTTGGTCAAAATGGTTCATTTAGCTTGGCTAAGGTCACCAAAGTTGATTTTTAATTTTTTTTTTATTTTTATAGATTTTCTATGAAATTTTCAAAATTAAACTATAAATTAATCAAAAATATGGTGTCAACAGGTACATCAAAGGTACTATCTCTCTTGGCTTGTATTATTATCAATCTAAACTATTTCAACTCAGAGGTTATTCAGATAGTGACTATGGGGGAGATGTCGATGATCGAAAAAGCACTACGGGCTATGTATTTTATCTGGGTGAAACTGCTTTTACATGGTCATCAAAGAAGCAATCCAGTGTTACTCTGTCGACATGTGAAGCGGAATATGTTGCTGCATCATCGTGTGTTTGTCATGCGATATGGTTGAGAAAGTTGCTCAAAGAAATCCATATGAAGCAAAAGGATGCAACAGAGATTTTTGTTGATAATGTTTCTGCCATTGCTTTGACAAAGAATCCAGTTTTTCATGAGAGGAGCAAGCATATCGATGTTTGATATCATTTTATTCGAGAACAAGTCAGCGACAAACAAATCGAAGTTGTGCACGTGAAGACCGGTGATCAAGTCGCAGATATTTTTACGAAACCTCTCAAGATCGAAGTGTTTCAGAAATTCAGAAGTTTACTTGGAATGATCGACGGAAGAGAATTTGGCTTAAGGGGGAGTTTTGTTGGAAATTAAACCAAATTATGTTATCAGTAACCGTTCGACTCCCATGGCGCATGCACAAATCAAGACGTGTCATTATTGTGTAATTTTAATAGACATAATTAGTTGAGTATTTCAAGAGTCTGTTCGTATTCCAATTTAATAGTCATAATTAGTTGAGTCTATCAGAAATCTTTTAGTATTCTGATGTAATTATTGCTTTAGTCTTTTCACTTTCCTAGAGAGACTCAAGAGTCGTGTTTTAAGCCTATAAATAGGTGAGTCTTGTAATCATTTCAGTATGGGTGAATCGATTGTGAATACAGTATATTGAAAAGCCACCTTCAGTCTCCTCTTCCTTATGTGAACAAAGTTCCTTTGAGAGTGCTTGTTGAGAGCCCTACAGTCGATTTATCCCATCACTATTGTGACAATCTCTCTCTGTATGACTACAAGTAAAACCACTGCCTTGAGATCTTCTTCTTTGTTGTTGACCTATCATGTGATGGTTGACCGAGAGCCACGATCTATTGTGACAATCTCTCTCTGTATGACAAGTAAAACCATTGCCTTGAGATCTTCTTCTTCTTTGAAATGACATATGTTGTGTGAATATAAGTGTTGAGATAATAATAAGGCGGAAACGCCAACGGATCTTGCAAATATATCGAAACAAAATATCAAAGAAATTACAATGAACGATAAAGGACACCAGATATTTACGTGGTTCAGTCCGAGATAGGTACCTACGTCCACGGAGAGAGCCAGCAATATAATCCACTATAAACGGAGGTCAGATTTACAATCGCTCATGCACTCGAGTGTTTCCCACACCTAGATTAAGCTCAACGCAAACCCACAAGTAATCTCACAGTCTCTCACAGAATTTTCACTCAAAAAGGACTCAGAGAGAAACGTACTCATCTTGTTTGCTCTCGAAAACGGCTGAACAAAGAACCCTGACGTTCTTTTCTTCGTCTTTGTGTGGCTTCAAGAAGCGCTCTTTTTCTGCTTCTTTATCTCTTTGTGCGATTTTTGCTTGTGCGGCTCTAAAGACCTCTGTGCGACACACCCTCAATTAAAACGCCCTGTGCATTTTATTTCTTCCTTTTGTTCGTGCGGCAGCCTATTTTTCTTGTCTTCGTGCGGCCACCTTTATTGGAAGAGTCCACGCTTTTTTTACCCACTGCAGCAGGCGCAATACCAAAAGCAAAGCCCTCTTTTTTTTCTTTAATTACTTCATGGGTCCCACAAGCTAAAAGATATATCAATAATATATTTTAGCTCTTTCGGATACAGAAGTCCCTCTGCAATATTTCATAATCCACAAGCACAACTTGGACAATCTTGTATGTTTCCAAGATTTACTTTTCCTTTAGTAAATCGATTTCACAAACCGATCAATATCCGGAGCAATTCAAACTCGAGACATAACCCAACAATTTTCACCTTGGTTCGACGTTTAAAGCCAAGCCAATAGTGTTCATCGTCCATGCTACTCACCCATCGCCCCCGCGGGCGCTCATTCTCCACAGACGTCTATCAAGCTCACGTAGAGCTTGAAATTGTTTAGAGAAATTAAGTCGGTCCACATGTCCATAGGATTCTCCACCGTAAGAAACTTCTTCTCAGTCACATCCTCTCTTGACATGTTATCTCTGACGCAAAAATTCCGGTCACCGATGAACTTGATTCTCAAGTGACATCTCTGACTTCTATCGAACATTACATCAACCGAATGTCCCGCGTCAACATCACTAACCAAGTCATTAGACCACACCGCCTCTTCAACTTTTTCTATCGCTACTATGTTTCCAATCTCAGTCACCAATGAGACTATAACGTCCCCTAACGGCACTTTCTAACTCATAGCACAACTGACAAAAGTAAAGGCATAACTGCTCAGAACTCGACCATCTTTCAGGTTCCCTACATGACCCAAGTTCATAAACCTAGTTACCGTCTCACTACCTGAACTACATTCTCCAAAATGTAACCCAACGCCTGTCGTCCTCGATAAAATCAGGAGGATCTACTTCACACCATCACAATGTATACCTGGATTAATTATATACATTTTCCTGACTGCATGTGATAGATCAAGCCTAGTACTATCCATGGCATAATTCAAACAACCAACAGTACTAGCATGTGAAGCATGGGACAATTGCTCCACCTCCATCCAAGTATACTGTGACAGACAAGACAATTTATAATGTGTAGCAAGTGAGATACTTACAGAATTTCTTCCAACAGTCTCTCTATGTATCTCCATACCCGAAGCTATCTCTACTGCACCAAAATCATCTATTTTAATATCTGCATATAACAGTCGCTCTATCTCATCCATCCCCGCTGACCACCTCGAAACTTCATCATCTATGACCTCAGAACATCTGTCAACTACTATGGAATCTAGCGACTCTACAGACTCTGTCACATCTACTGTACTCTGAAAATCTATAGGCTCTACCTGAAGCTCCACCTGTTTCTGAACACCGTCTAGATCGTTCTCCCTAATTGACCCCTCACTCCTTTTCTGAAACAAAACAGATTCGTCAAAGGTAACGTCACTGCTAAACATAAAACCAGGTGAATCATCCTATGTGTACCACAGCCTGTATCCCTTCACCCCATGTGCATAGCCTAGGAATATACATTTCCTTACACTCGGCTCCAGCGCGCCATCACTCACACGAGCATAAGCAGGGCAACCAAACACTCTCAGTTCGGTGTAATCAGCAGACTTACCTGACCACGTTTCCTCAGGAGTTTTCCAGTCAATCTCTGGTGATGGTGATCTGTTCACTAACCAACAAGCGGTATTAACTGCTTCAGCCCAGAAATCTTCATCTAATCCAGCATTGGAGAGTAAAGAGCGAGTTCTCTCCAATAAATTCATGTTCATCAGTTCGGCAACTCCATTCAGCTGTGGCGAATCAGCAACAGTGCGGTGTCTCATTATGCCTTTCTCTGCGCAAAACTGACCAAGCTCATTAGGACAAAATTCTAACCATTTATCGATTCTCAGACCCATGATCTTTCGTCCTATCTGCTTTTCGATCATTGCCTTCCATGACTTGAACCGACCAAGCACATCGCTCTTGTGCTTAAGAAGACAAATCCAGACTTTTCTTGAAACGTCATCAACAAAAGACAATACATACCTAGCACCTCCTTTGGACGAAATTGGAGAGGGTCCACATAAGTCTGAATGTATGCAGCATACAATCTCCGAGGTCCGGTGAACTGCCGTACTGAACTTCACTCTCCGCTGACTACCCATGTCGCAGTGATCACAGAAGCCCACCTTCTCAATTCGATGACCTCCTAGTAGACCCTTCTGACCCAAAATAATCATGTTCCCCTCACCCATGTGTCCAAGTCTCATATGCCATAACTGGGTCGTATCCGCACCTGAAATATTCGAGGATCTAGCAGACGTGCCGATCACTGTCTTTCCCTAGAGGAGATAGAGCCCGTGGTTTATCTTCCCTCGCATCATGGTAAGCACGCCTTGAGAGACCTTTATAACTCCACCTACAGTGGAAATCGGGCATCCGAACCTGTCAAGAGTATTCAACGAGATAAGATTCTTTCTCAGTTCTGGAACATGCCTCACATCGGTCAACGTCCACACCATTCCATCGTGCATCTTAATCTGAACTGTTCCGATCCCCACTACTGCACAAGTAGCATCGTTTCCCATGAACACCTTATCACTCTCCATGCATTGATAAGTAGTAAACCAGTGTCTATGAGAAGTCACATGATAAGAACATCCAGAATCAAGCACCCATTCATCGCCTGATAAATTCATAGCAAATGTTAACACATCACCGGCATCACTAGAACTATTATCTGATGTAGTAACAATATTACTCTCACCTGCAGACTCCACCTTAACTCATTTTCCCTTATACTTCGGGCAGTCTCTCCTATAGTGCCCTACCTCATTATAGTGATAACATCGTCGTTCCGAACATTGGACCTTGATTTAGAACGGCGCTTCCATCTGTTGCCTCTAGACTCTCTCTGCTCATCTCTACCACAAACGAATAAACCTTGCGCACTACCTTGCGCTAAGTTATCTTCTCTTAACTTCTTTTGCCACTCTTTAGATAATAAAGTGGACTTTACCTCTTCCAAGGTAATCACAGTATGCCCCTGCAGTAACGAATTTATAAAGTGCTCAAAAGAATTCGGTAGAGATGCTAACAATACCATACCTTATTTTTCATCAGGCAATGCCTCGTTGACGTTCTTCAAGTCCATCATGAGTTTGTTAAACTCATCTAAGTGGGCTCTGATGGATGTGCCTTCAACCATCCGCAACTAAAACATCCTCTTCAGCATATACGAGTGATTCTTCAAATCTTTCATACCATAGAGTGCCTGAAGCTTAGCCCACAATACTGTGACATCCTTCTCATCGGTTATCTCTATTAACACGTCATCTGATAAGTGCAACCTGATTATACTTCTCGTCTTTTTGATTAACCTGTCCTTTTTGGCATCTTTCATTATTTCGGGCAACTTATCATTGCCTTCAAATGCCTCGGCCAAACCTTGAGTCATTAATAATGCCTCCATCTTGAGACTCCATAACTCAAAGTTATTCCGTCCGTTAAACTTCTCAATTTCAAATTTCGCTCCAGACATAATTGCAGCAAAAGAATTTTCAAACAATAATCAGACAAGCAAAAGCCTCATATTAATTGCTGAAATTCTAACCATAGCTCTAATACCAATTGTTGAGATAATAATAACGCGGTAACGCCAATGGATCTTGCAAATACGTCGAGACAAGATATCAGAGAAATTACAAGGAACAATAAAAGACAACAGATATTTACGTGGTTCAGTCCGAGATCGGTAGCTATGTCCACGGGGAGAGCCAGCAATATAATCCACTATAATCGGAGAGTCAGATTTACAATCGTTCATGCACTCGAGTGTTTCCCGCACATAGATTAAGCCCAATGCAAACCCACAAGTTTCACAATCTCTCATAGAATTCTCACTCAAAAAGGACTCACAGAGAGAAACGTACTCGTCTTGTTTGTTCTCGAAAACGGCTGAACAAAGAACCATGACGTTCTTTTCTTCGTCTTTGTGTGGCTTCAAGAAGCACTCTTTTCTGCTTCTTTTTCTCTTCGTACGATTTCTTCTTGTGCGGCTCCAAGGACCTCTGTACGACGCACCCTCAATTAAAACGCCCCGTGCGTTTTATTTCTTCCTTTTGTTCGAACGGCGGCCTGTTTTTCTTATCTTCGTGCGGCCACCTTTATTGGAAGAGTCCACGCTTTTTTTACCCACTGCAGCAGGCGCAATCCCAAAAGCTGAAAACCCTCTTTTTTTTCTTTAATTACTTCATGGGTCCCACAAGCTAAAAGATATATCAATAATATATTTTAGCTCTTTCGGATACAAAGTCCCTCTGCAATATTTCATAATCCACGAGCACAACTTGGACAATCTTGTATGTTTCCAAGATTTACTTTTCCTTTGTTGACACCTAAATTTTGATATATTGTTTAATCATTTATTGCATAAAAGATTAGAGACTAAACTTAGTCCCTAGCAAAAAAAAAAAAATTCGATTTTCATATAATTATCATTTAGATTAATTTAATTTTAGTTGCATTGCATTTGCATTCATATTGGATTGGCGACAGGTGAATAGCCTTGAGATTAATTCAGCACATAAGCTCGTGGTGATGAAAACTTGCTCAAAATCATTTCCCTTCACATTAAGTTTCGGTCTCATGGCGAAGAAAACAATCCGTATGGATTCGTGTGTGCTCAGTTAGGGGAGGAATCAAATTGAGGGAGAAAGTAAATTTTCTAAATAAATCAATTGCTCTACCAAAGCTCCATCGATACACGTGGTCTGCATATTTTGGGGACAAAGATGACTGAGCTAGTTTGCCCAAGGGGATAAGGAAGGAACAGCAATGGAGAAGATTGGAAGGCTAACAAAATCAAAGGGATATGCTGCATACCAAAAGAGAAACGAATGAAAGTTGCACAGCCATAAATCATGACAAGATTGGATCAATTGGGGAAAAGAAATATTTGATTGATAAAACAGGTTTGATTCTAGGTGGCAGTCAGGAGCCAAATTACAGTAATTGATTCCACGGCTCAAAACTTTCCGAAGAAATGTGACTGATGTTGGCTATAAAAGCAGACTTCCTTCATTCAAAAGAGGAGGAGAGTTCAATAGGCAATTGCGCTCACAGCATAATTGAGAGAAAAAGAGGTTTTCAAGAAATTCACTCTGAGGATTTTTTCATGAAATTTCATACTTCGCATGAGAAGCTACAAAAAGAGAAGAGAGGTTCTGAGTGTCTTCGATGTATGAGAGAGGATTCGGGAGAAACAAAAAGAATTTGAGTGATCCTTCTGACATATAGAGAGAGACTTAGAATAGAAAGCTGAGAAATCATTCAGAGTCTCCATCAGAAATCCGCGTCCTCGTTCCTCCGCTCCAGCGACGCCATCTCTCCATCCTGACGGTTTAACGGCGTCACAAACTCCTTGCGCTCAGCCCCAACGACGACCCTAAACCGCCATTGTCCTCTGCCTCGACACCCGACGGCTTTACTGAAATCTTCGCCGGTTCTTCTATCGTCTCGACGGATTCGCATCACCCCCCAACGAGGACCATTCCTTCGCCGTGTCTGTTGGCCCGAACCTGTTCGGCATTATTCATCGCTCGCAGTTTGTGCCATTGCTCGAGCTGTCCATCAGTCTTCCCTGGTTTGCGTTGCGAAGCTATTGACGCAAAATCATCGACGTGGCGTCATTTTTGTGGATCTCGAGCCCTCAAAATCTATTTCACCCGAGTCCAATAATCTCTTGGGGCAATATACTTGACTTCGCAGGTTTCTTCTTTTTGGTGTTTCCTTGTCTCAACTAACGTGCTTTATGCATCATGGCGTAGTCAGCAATCCCGCAGATTATTCGTTCGGCCACCAAGCTCGCTATTCGAACCGGTCAGATTTACAAGTCCATTGGGAGTGCCTTGTCAAGCTGCTGTTCCAAATCTGTGCGTGATTCCCAAACCAAGTTGCGATCTCCAAAGCCAAACGAATCTCAACGAAAATCGACCCTATCCGCAAGGTACCACGTTCAATTGGAAGGGCATCGAATCTAAAACCATTTCAGATTAGGTAAAATTCGCTTCGCTCAATTTTTGCCTATTATTTCGTGTTGATGTGAATATTGGTTGATGTTTTGATTAGGCGAATTTTACCTGTTACAATATGTGGTGAATGCATATCTTTTTAGCATGTTAGAAAACCGGTTCGAATCTAGGAGTGATTCCCTAACGACAACATGTAAGTTTGAACTAATCTCAACCTTGAGGTTTGTTCGAATGCACGGGGGTCAAGATATCTAGTCTCAACCATGAGATTTGATTCCTTGATCCAATCTGTCATCCAATTCGAATCGGAGAACATTTTTTTAAAAAAAATCATGCATTATTTGGACGTGTTTTGATTTGTTACCCCCCTAAAAGAAAAAATGCCAAAAAGATTAGAGGATAAGGTTTCTTTTAAGCCTTGTATGGCTAATCTCAAATTCGATGGAGGTAATAAATCAATCACAATATATTGATGTCAATCAGTAAATCAGATTGCCCTTTTAAAAAATGGGGCAAGTGGATGACGGGGTAGAATTTTTTGGGAGCTAATTCAGAATCCTTTTAGATAGTCTTTAACCTATTCGTGCCATTTTTTTTCATCATCTTGTTTAATAAAAATAAAAATACCAAAAATATCTCATAGGTTGCATGGAATATTCTGATCATGTAGATTCAATACATTCATTTACATGTGCATGTCATGTAGGCCTAGTTGCATGACCGCTATCTCATTTTAAATCGGCATTTGTTAGCCAAGTTGTATGGCTTTGCCACGCCATAAAGTCAGTCACGTCATCCATAATAAGATTTCGCTATCATGTCCATCGCATGTCATATTTTGCCCCGTCATTCATGCACCTTGCCATGTCATTCGCGTGTCATGCCATGTCATCATACATATGCCACGTCATATAGTTTTCCATGTTGCATACTCTCTGTCATTTAAGACCATGTCTTCATTAATTAATCTGGTTTGCATGTTTAAATATTCTAACTTGATGTCATACTCCACCTAAGTTAAAATTAGATCATTTTTACATGCTATCATTCCACTTATGTATGTTTTGCATATCATCAAAACTCAGATTTTTTGAATGGGCATATATGCATGTTGCATCCGTACGTCATTTAGAATAAGATCCATTCATTTAAAATTAATAGGCCAATCTAGTCCAATGTAATACATCATTTAGATTAAATTCGTGCCATCTTTGCATAACATGTAGGTTATAATTTATGTTGTTCTGCATGTCAATGATAAAAAAAAATACAAAACATTATCATGTCATAATAAAATAGTTGCTGTCACGCCCCGAACCCGGCGAGCACGCGAACATCCCACCAAGCCGTTCTTCATATCAAGATATTACCCAGGATCCAACGGCCAACAACGAGCTCAAGGCTTCTAAATGAGATGCATGCAGAAATGTGAAACAACATCATACGACAAAACAACACAAGATGACTTGAGACAAAAGGGTATTCTTCTCGTTAATATCAAAGTCAGGTACAATTCTAACTCCAAAGAATATATTCAATCCCTAAGGTTTTAATCAGATTAATCTCTATTGCCTCCAATGACTTCCTCAAATGCCAATCCATAGAAAGCTCGGGTTTCCTTTGTCTGAGACCTGAAAATGTTGGTCCCACAACGGGGTGAGATATATAATCTCAGTAAGTTAAACCTAACCCTAAACTAGGCTGCCAGTACCTCCAAACACTTTTGAAAAACATGGGTATTTTGGTATTAAAAACTTTGGCATGGCAAAAGCATGATTCCATCAAAATTAGTCCTTTCAATATTTTCAAATCAGTTAGACTCAGTCACAAATCATGGCAAAATCTAAACTTCGTACAGTGGCATGGTTTTCAATCAAACATACACACTCGAGGCCACTCAAAACATGAGGCAACTTTTAAAGTACATCAAAGTACCATTATCGAAATTCCCAGAAATCATAGCCTTTTTTATTTCACGCCCTTCCTGGGCCATTTTCAACTCATGAGGCAGATTTAAAACTCAAGAAAAATATCAATTCATGAGGCATCTTAGTTTCTCAAAAATCCATTCTTGATCCTTTCCAGAAAATCAGATCTTTTCATTTCCGCCCCATCCAGGGCCGCCCATTTCGGGCTGCGAGATGATTCGATCTCCATATGACCCGTCGGTCCATATGAGACTCTTGCGCCCGGACCTAGAGATGATTCGGTCACCATACGACTCTCGACGCCCATTTTCAATCGAGATGAATAGTATCGATATGGGACTCTCTAGCCGCACGACCTCGTCAGGTCAAATGGGAGTAACTCCTTCCCAATCGTTGGCCAAATTTCATAATTCCTTGGCGATCCCACACGCCAGTGCACTTATAATTTTTCCCGGCGATCCCACACGCCATTGGCGATCCCATACGCCAGTTCACATATAATTTCCTCGGCGATCCCACACGCCATTTATTCATAAGAATTCAATTATAAAAATAGCCCCAAATATTCATTAAAAGAAAACAGTTCACGCCTCAAAATTCTTTATTCAAGAACAACTCAAGAGATTCATCGCCAAAACAAGACATTCATTTCAAACGTCCCTCAACTGGACGAAACACATTTCTCATTATGAAATTCTCTGTAAAACACAAGCATAATTCAGCTCAATTTGATCAAATCTCAAGTTTGGTCATTCACAAGTCATCTCAAGACTCGATTTCACAATTTTCATGCCATGAAACCATTCAAGTTCAGTTCATCAAAACATGACAGAATTGGGTTTCCTCGCGCCTCTCACAAAATCAGACCATAAACCTTTCATTCCAATTCAAAACTTCATCTTTTAGTAACCTAACATCCTAATCAAGGTTTAGGAATAACTTACCTCTTTAATTGAGCTAGCAATTCCAATCCAATTGAGTCACCAAGCTCAATCCACTCACAGCCAGAGCAAGGCATGGCACGGTCCTAAGAGAAATTTCACGATTCCATCAATAAAACTCTACCAATCTCCATTCCATCGAGTAAACACTTCGTCAACACATCAATTAACGTCCCAAGGTGCCTTAACGATGAATTTATAACAAGGCAACACCTTCCTCATCCCTCAAGAGGTTCGGTTTGCATAGTCACAACTTAGGGCAGAATCGGTTCTGTTCTTAATCACACTAATCAGCCCATAAATCCATCCTAAACTTCAATTCTCTACCAAACCATCTTGTTAAAACATCAATCAACAAGTCTAGAAGGCTCACCAACAATTTCGAAGCAAGAAAATCCTTCTAGGCCTTCCAATCGGGCCGATTCCCTTCGGTGTGCAAACGGTCAGTTTCGCCTCAAGAAAACCATCTTAAATTAGACATGGAAACCCATCTTAATGCATCTAAAATTACAACCAAATCTCATCCAACTCTAATACTAAGATTCAAGAGAGTCTCACCGAAGATTTGGAGCCATTTGAAACCTTGAAGCCCACAAAAACGGACTCTCTCCAAAACCGATCAGAATCTGCCTCGTCTAGACCTTTGTCCATTCAAATCGACCTACGGAAGGATTTACTGGGCCAAATGGAGCTTATAATATATCCCTAGAAAGGTAAGACGATAAGATTTCAGATGGCGGTGGTTTTACCTCAAACGGATGTCGGACGACAAAGTTATGATCAAAACAGTGGGGTGGTCGGACCTGGGCAGCGAGCTGAGCGACGGGTTCTGCCGGCCATTGGAGGAAGAAGAAGAAGAAGAAGATGATGGAGAAGAGAGAGAGTGGCCATCCGAAAATGAAGAGAGAGAGAGAGAGAGGAGAGAGATTAACTTTAGTCCACCTTGGTCAACTCCTTTGAATGGTAGGTTAAAAGTTTGTCCATCAATGTCATCCACTCCCATCTTGACACTTGTCTTCTTGTATTAAAAATCTTGGCATCAAATGACCATTATATCCTCCAATTTTCAACAGCCATGGGGAACTCCAAATGACTAAAATGCCCTTATTCTAATTTTAAGGTAAGATTAATCTTCGAGGGCAAAAGGTAAATTTCCATTTCTAATCCACCGCCTCACTTCTCTAGCCTTATGAGGTGAATCTCAATCCTAATTATCCTCGATGAGGCGGTGTCCAAACGTTTAAATTGTTGGAATTCCTCAATGTCCAATACCCAAATTCGAGGCCAAAGATCATGTTGAATTATCGTCGATTGTAATTCTAATATCTCAAACTGACGGACGACTCTTGCAGGCGCTACGCGTATCGACCTTGGGATTTTTTTTTAAGCCGTAGCGACTTTGATTGTCATGTAATTGCGAGGGTTTATCGCTAGCTCCTGCGGTCCTGATCATCGGAATCCGATTTAGGAAATTCTCGCAAATTACACATTGGTTAAGCGGAATCACCCGCGTCCCAACATATAACGCTAGCAAGGCATTCCATGATCATTCCTAGATCGCTCTCTGCTGGACCAAAATATTCCCTCGACAATCCTTATGGTCAAAGTGCCATTCCTCATTCAAATTCCCCAGGTCCACGTACCTGACCTCGCGTTAGTCTTTCCCTTTCGATCGGTTAACTCGAGAGTGGCCTGCTCTGAGTGAGAAACCACTGAAATAGACCGATCGATATCCTTCCATTCCGTAGCCTCGAGAGGGGGTCAGAATTCGGAATGTCACAATTCTTCCCCCCTTAAGAAATTTCGTCCTCGAAATTCACATCCTTCCAAATAATCAAATCTTGTGGGGTACTGACGCCTCATCGCTACTTTTCTTTCCAAAGTAATTTCCTTCGGTTCTTGACATTTCCACAATGTCCTTGCTAATAACAGCTCTAATCCTTTGGAACTCATCTTTCTTTATCCACACTCGGTCCTCGTCTTTTCCTCATTGATGTTTCTTTCTGTTCACTTTCATAACTCCATTCTTCAAATCATAGTTGGTCTGGTTCGTACTTCTTTTGTATGGTCATTCGGAGTTCAATTCTCTTTTCTTTTAGACTGAAATGTTTCTCTCCCTTCCGACACCTTGGAATATCTGTGAATGTTCCTTCTTGAACACTCAAAGTCCGTGTCGCTTGTTCACTTGTTCCTTTCGGGTATTTTGAAACTTTCCTCCTTTAATGGATACGTAACTCGTCCATGAGACTTTAGGGCTTCTACCCCCAACTTCAAGGTCTTTTTCCCAAGTACTCGAAAATCTGGATTTTCTCCTTGTCACCGTTATTCACACTATCCCTTAGACATTAAGGTCCGTTAATTATCATAGCTTACTCTCTTCCTGACCCTCAGGTCTAATACTTGAGGTAGTCATTATGCCCGTCAATCGGCAAACTTCCAATTTAGAAGTTGAATCTCTCACTTCATGAGGTAAGGTCTGCCCTCCAATTGCCAAGCACACGATGCTCAATTTCCTACTATACACATCCGCTACCGTATTCGTCTTTCCATAGCGATATAAAATATCTTCCTTCGTCATTAAGCAATTTCATTCATCCACGTTGCTCCTCGTTCATTTCTCTTAGGCAACCAAATACTTTAAGTCCTCACGGTCTATGTGAACTCACATCCTTTCTTCACGCAAGTAATGTTTCTCAAGCTTTATCACAAGAACGTTTGTGAGCCAACTCCAATCATGCATTCGGCACTCCAACTCGTAGGGCCTTACTATCGCGACATACACCCAATGTCCACTTCAGATCGCCTTGTTACGCTTCATATCTCTTTTCTACGACACGTCATTACGTTCTCAGGATTCTTCCAATTCCAAACGGAAATGCCGTTGTCGACGTGATCACCAACTTGACTTAAGTCCTTAAAACTCCTTCGTGTTCATCCATACATTCACGATATGTTTCATTCTTAGTCAGTCTTATCACCAGATTAACTATTGCGGGGATTCCTCTCACGTATCATCCACAATAATCCATTAGGTTTAGAAAAACCTCAAGCCTTAGTAGCTCGCATCGGCCTTACTCAATCCACTATCATTTCCCACCCTTGAAGGTTCCACAGGGATTCTATTTCCCATAGACTTTACGTCTTAAGAAACGCCATCTTATTAAGCCGAAACTCGCATTTATTACTCTTTGCATACAGCGAGTGTTCATGTCCTTCTTGACTCTTCGAATAATTTGATCATCGTCTCTAAAGACGGTAACAATCGATCCAATTACTCCTTGAATACTCAATTCGATTGTTATCAATCTTTCTACTACCAAGTGTCGAATTGTTCTAACTACTTTTCGCACCATCCACTTGAAAGTCTGTGATTCGACTTTCTCTGCTCCCGTGGATCCCTAATTAAACCATGCATCATTTTGTTCATTTTTGTCACTCTTTCCTGAGGAAGCATCAGTGTCTTTAATCGCTAGATTTCATAACCAGCCAATGCGTCTTCCTTCCTTAATCCAGACGCTTAATCTTAACACCACGTCAAGTAGGATTCCTTCCTCCTTTCCACGCTGGGGTCTCTTACCCTATGAACGGAACTATACACTTCAATGGCATTCCCTCGCCTCAAGTCCACCTTGTCCTTCTCGTTCCATAGGACGTCTATACCACAACAATGCATTTACTTCAGAATTCAGATGCCACCATACTTAGCCTTCCTCTTTCATTAACTCAATCACCTCAAGTGACAAGGTTTCAAGGATCGAGGTCCCTCTTTGGTTTCCACATATCCACACCTAGGATATCCAAGTTGAATAATTCAAGTCACCTTGCAGTTATAATCCAAGCACCATGTTCGCTTACTCAACCATTCATTAGGATTACAAACAACTCGGACTACCAAGTCCAATCACTTTCCTTTCCATTGACGACTATCTCATGGTCTAATCGTCTTTAACAACGCCCTATCCCTTAGGGGACCATACTTTGTAACTCCAGTTTAATGGTTTAGTTCAATCTCAATCAATCTGATTAGATCATTAAACCCAGGTAGACTAGCGTGCGGGTTTTCCTTAACACTTTCCATGACAAGAGGGACGGACTATCAATTTTCCACCATGGGCCTTACGCTCAGGTAATCAGCCTTTCCTCACAGGCGCTTCCCGTGATTCATAAGTGGAAGTCCATTCACTTACACTTCCTCCATATCATTGAGTCATTCGAGACGAGGTTAATCATAATCCTTCAGATTCAAGGGTGCCAACTTACTACAAAGCTTGGGATTTCAATCCATTCTTAAACCTCACCGTCTTGACAAATAGGTTCCTGACCACCTTTGGTATTGCCTAGACGACCTTGAGAACTCTGCCTCACAGGGGTCAATTGTCCTCAACTTCTTACAAAGCTATTAGAATTCAAGCAAATCCTCGCTCTCGAGTAACCTCGGAAAGGTACCCTCCATTGCACAATTTGACGAAGGCAATCCAGTTAAATATCACGCCTTCCAGGAAACTCTTCCTTTGGTGGTCTTTCACCAATCATGAATAGCCTCTTAGGACTAGGACTTGTCAGGGTCACTTTTTTTTTCTTTTTTGTATACCCAAAACCTCTAAGGTTTCCTTTCTAAGCTCTCAATCCAGAGAAAAGCAGTTTCACGATCATCTTTCCATCGAACCTCAGTCTATCTCAACCTCACGATCCACTTCACAAGCTATTCAAAGCTTTGTGGTTCTTTTCCACATTTCCCATTTTCCAGCGTCTTTCCCATGATCTCTACCATTTACTTTGCTAGCAATAGCAACAACAGTCTCAGCGACTTGGGTAACAATGATAGTTTCTTCTTGAGTCTGCTCACACCTTTTAGATTCATATTTCCATTCAAGGTTCTCTTGACCCCATTAGCCCTTGGGTCTCATATAATTCACAAACTTGAGCCAAAAGCTCTTTAAATGCCCTTATTCTGTTGGCCCAACCTTACTAGATTCTCGTGACATTCAAGCCACTACAATTCCCTCTAGGAATTAAAGAACTAAGTCATTCATCCAGGTCTACCAGTCTTAAGCTGCTCATCTATCACAAGCAATCAATCATCCAGTGGTTCCACGCGAATCCTTAATCAATCACCAATCATCTAGGGATTTCAGATCATCCTTCATCAGTAACTACTCATCAAGCCAGCCTCAACTAGGCAATTTCTCAGCTATTCGCCAATTACTAGGCAAGCATCAACTAGGTCAATATCAGGCAAACTCTCGAGGTACAATTTCAACGCGTCAAACGCTCACACCTCAAGTCTAGACGTATCTGCGACTTTAGCAATAACTCACCAAACTATCTCAATTTCATAGGTGTCGCGACCCGTCCAAAGGCGGACGCAGCTAATGGATTACCGATCGCAGGTCTTGGATCGGCGCGAGCCCTCCCAGGCCCATACCAAATCGCGACGGGAGTATTTTTTGAGGGATTCGACGATAAGAGTCGATCGTTTTCGACCTTCAGTGTGGTCGTGGTGGCATGTGCAACTTGTGCATGCATTTGGAGTCGCCACCGGTCTTTCTTGGAGGGTAGACCGGAAACCTTACTGACCGATTGGGAGAGGTCGGTCAGTTCTGCGGAACCAGAGATTTTGGGTTCGGGGACTTGGTTACGTCGGTGTTTACCAACGCCCTTTCGGTACCTAACGCGAGTGATTTTCCTGGCTAAGAGTTCATGCAGGCGCAATTTTAGATGAGGTAGGCTTGATTCAGGGTTTCATGCAAATGTGGAAGACTGTTCCTATCAATCACAATCAATTTAAAGGAAAGCGCAATCAAACACATAAATAAATCACACTAAAGCACATCAATTCAAATCAATGGTCTCCTAGTACAGCCATAAGGGCTTAGATGAGGCGTGATTTAGGACCAGGGGTAAAATGGGAAGATTTGGAGGCGATTTAGCCCAAAGGGAAAAATTGTCAATTTTTGGAAGATTTGGATACCGAATTACCCAAAATATTCCATGGCTAGTTGATTGTAGCCATTTCCCATTCTTGAGAATTTTTTTGGAATTTCTTGACTTTTCTTCAATTTTTGGGAGACGATTCGCCCAAAGGGCGAAATCGTCATTTTTAAGAAGGATCGGGTTCAAAACACCCGGGATGAGCCTTGGCCAGTTGATTATGGCCATTTCCTATTTTTTTGGGATTTTTCTAGAATTTTTAGAAATTTTTTGGAAGACGATTTGCCGGAAGGGCAACACCGTCATTTTTGAAAAGACCGAGGGCCGAAAGAACCGAAACAGGTTGTGGCCAGTTAAATATGGCCATTTCCTATTTTTTGGAATTTTTTAGAATTTTTATGAATTTTTCCCGATTTTTTTGAGTTTTTTATGATTTTCTATTTTTTATTGATTTTTTTGATTTATTATTATTATTTTTTTATTATTAAAAATAATAATATAAAAAATTATCCGGACCGGGTCGGATGACCCGGCCCACGCCCAGATCCGCGACCCAGACCCGGCCCGCCTTCTCCCTGATCAAAACGGCGCCGTTCCATAGGTTTCGAACGGACGTGTCAGATCGAGACACGTGTCACATTTATAACAGTCGGATCATCATTTTTATATTTTTTTATTTATTTATTACCTCACGCTGACGTGGCCACCACGTGGCTGCCACGTCAGCGCCACGTAGGCGTTGACCAGGTCAACATGCGTTGACCGGTCAACGCCTCGCCGGGGAAGACGACCGGCGCCGGCGCTATCTCGCCGGCGCCTCGTCGGAAGGCCATAACTCGGCCTACAGGACTCCAAATCGCACAAGATCAACGGCGTTAAACTCGTACATACCTCATCTACAACATACCCGAAGCTCGACATAGCAGAATTACATTTGGCCCACCTGCAACTCCGGCCGAACCTATTTTCCGGCGAGAGATCGCCATAGCCATTCTACACGTAACATGGTGGATCTGAGCTATCAGGGAGCATCTAAGGGGTTGCAGAGGACTTACCTGGCCATCATGGAGCTTCGGTATGGCGTGGAACGAGCCGTGGAGCTCGCGGCCGGTCGGTGGACGTCGGAGGCCGCCTCGAATATTTATCCAACGAAATCATGTGCAGTCAAAGGAAAAAAGGATCAGCAAGGTGTATAGATCAAATCGCAAGTTATACCACATGAAATGACCCACTCTAGTTCAACTTGCCATGTGAGGCCGAGGAAGAGCTTGATGGAGCAACCCACGATTTTCTGAGGTCTGCGGCCGATTGAATGGGCTTGACAGCTTCCTCGGAGCTTAGGGAAGTCGAAGATGACTATCGCCAGCTTCGGTTTTCGTCGAGGATGATTCGGACGAGCGTTTGGGAGCTTCGGCCGAGCACGGCGTTGTTGGGCTTGAACGGCGGTTTGGGCCGTCGCGGTGGCTGTGAGTCGGCGATGGCGGCCGGAGGTGATGCTCGGTGGCTGAAGAGGCAGTGGCCGCACAAATATGGGCGATGAGGGAACATGGAGAAGCCCTCTGGTGGTGGCGTCGAACGGCGGGGCCGAGCTTCCGAAGCTCTCGGTTCCTCTCTTTCCTTCCTCCCTCTCTATGTTCGGCTCCCTGTTTATGCAAGGCGGTCTACGGCGGCGATGCTGACGACGATGATGGTGCAACGCGGCCTCGGAGTGAGGTGGTGGTAGTTGCACAAAAAATGAATGAAGAGGGAAGAGGATCCTCCCTGCTCAGTGTCGTCTCCGGCTCTCAAAACGCGAAGGAGGGGGAAGAAAAGGGGAGGGAGCCAGAGAGCAACGTGAGGGAGCGTGTGAGTGGGGAAAATAAAATAATAATATTAAATAAACTAAAGTGAAATAAAATAATATAAATAAAAATAAAAGCCAAGACAACATCATTGGTCAAATATCCCTCTTTTCTTTTGCTTTTTCTTTTTTTCTCTTTTTTTTGTAATAATTCTTTTTTTCGAAAATATTAAAAAAAATGAAAATTATGAAAATTATTTTTTTGGTCAAAATGGTTCATTTAGCTTGGCCAAGGTCACCGAAATTGATTTTTTCAATTTTTCAACTTTTTATAGATTTTCTATGAATTTAAAATAATAATAATAATAATAATAATAATAATAATAATAATAATAATAATAATAATAATAATAAAGGAAAGAAAAGTTGATCAAAATTTAGGTGTCAACAATAGGATACCAGTCAAACGACAATCAATGCCAAAACTCGCCATACAGGCCAAACACACGCGTCAATTTTCTTTTTTTTTTTAAACAACACCCATTGCCATGTACGAAGCTTCTAACCATGCCAATCACATGCGCATTACAAATGCCATGCAGTTTTGAAAGTTCACCCTGAGGATCACTTCAGTGCAATACATCTCTTAACCAAAATCAGACTCAACCCGATACCTAGACTCTCTCTTTCAATTTATGACTTGGGTCATTCCTGCCTCCTTGCTATCTTAGAAGCCTGCCAGGAGCCGCTCCTTGTCCGAACCTCTCTGTCCCGGCGTACACTCCCCTCCCTCGTCAGACCTGGTCATTGCAGGTTGTCCCAAGACATACATCTACGAAGAGAGTCCCGTTCCACATGTCCCATAACATGCTTCATTACAGTTTGTAGGTATCCCATCAGCTCGTCCCATACCAAGCGACAGTTTGTCAAGTCTAATAATGATAAGCTCATGCATTCACCTTCCTCAACTTTCATTTGAATGCCAGAAACACATGCACTGAATGACCATCCTCAATACTCGCCACATCACATTCTCTCTCGGATCAACTCTTAGTAGTAGATGATTTCTATTGCCGCAAAGGACCATTCATCTCACAGATCAAGTGCCTAGGATCAACCATATACCTCAAAGTCACAATCACGATCATAAAATCAAATCGACCCTTTACTCATAAGCAATCATTTATTAACCTCAAACACACTTACACTTCAAATCCATGCTTAATGCTCCTTGACTTCTATTTGCTTCCTCGTGAACCTCAATCATATCACCACTCAAATTCATCAATCGAGATCGATACTATAACCATTAAAGTGCAACACAAGTTCAAGCCTATAATCCTCGAGATTCAATAATCAATACTTAATCCTAAGGGCCTCACTATCTAATGTCCTCAAGTCATCACTCCTTATCACTCCAAGTCTCAATCAAATTGGATCGAGCTGACCTTGCTTTGATACCACTTAAATGGGGATGTCACGCCCCGAACCCGGCGAGCACGCGAACATCCCACCAAGCCGTTCTTCTTATCAAGTTATTACCCAAGATCCAACGGCCAACAACGAGCTCAAGGCTTCTAAATGAGATGCATGCAGAAACGTGAAACAACACCATACGACAAAACAGCACAAGATGACTTGAGACAAAAGGGTATTCTTCTCATTAATATCAAAGTCAGGTACAATTCTAACTCCAAAGAATATATTCAATCCCTAAGGTTTTAATCAGATTAATCTCTATTGCCTCCAATGACTTCCTCAAATGCCAATCCATAGCAAGCTCGGGTTTCCTTTGTCTGAGACCTGAAAATGTTGGTCCCACGACGGGGTGAGATATATAATCTCAGTAAGTTAAACCTATCCCTAAACTAGGCTGCCAGTACCTCCAGACACTTTTGAAAAACGTGGGTATTTTGGTATTAAAAACTTTGGCAAGGCAAAAGCATGATTCCATCAAAATTAGTCCTTTCAGTATTTTCAAATCAGTTAGACTCAGTCACAAATCATGGAAAAATCTGAACTTCGTACAGTGGCAGGGTTTTCAATCAAACATACACACTCGAGGCCACTCAAAACATGAGGCAACTTTTAAAGTACATCAAAGTACCATTATCAAAATTCCCAGAAATCATAGCCTTTTTTCTTTCACGCCCTTCCTGGGCCATTTTCAACTCATGAGGCAGATTTAAAACTCAAGGAAAATATCAATTCATGAGGCATCTTAGTTTCTCAAAAATCCATTCTTGATCCTTTCCAGAAAATCAGATCTTTTCATTTCCGCCCCATCCAGGGCCGCCCATTTCGGGCTGCGAGATGATTCGATCTCCATATGACCCGTCGGTCCATATGAGACTCTCGCGTCCGGACCTAGAGATGATTCGGTCACCATACGACTCTCGACGCCCATTTTCAATCTAGATGAATCGTGTCGGTATGGGACTCTCTAGCCGCACGACCTCGTCAGGTCAAATGGGAGTAACTCCCTCCCAATCGTTGGCCAAATTTCATAATTCA
This sequence comes from Rhodomyrtus psidioides, assembly GCA_021437785.1. Taxonomy (NCBI): domain Eukaryota; kingdom Viridiplantae; phylum Streptophyta; class Magnoliopsida; order Myrtales; family Myrtaceae; genus Rhodomyrtus; species Rhodomyrtus psidioides. The sequence continues at coordinate 2,000,352 of JAILYB010000111.1, forward strand.
TTGGCGATCCCACACGCCAGTGCACTTATAATTTTTCCCGGCGATCCCACACGCCATTGGCGATCCCATACGCCAGTTCACATATAATTTCATCGGCGATCCCACACGCCATTTATTCATAAGAATTCAATTATAAAATAGCCTCAAATATTCATGAAAAGAAAACAGTTCACGCCTCAAAATTCTTTATTCAAGAACAACTCAAGAGATTCATCGCCAAAACAAGGCATTCATTTCAAACGTCCCTCAACTAGACGAAACACATTTCTCATTATGAAATTCTCAGTAAAACACAAGCATAATTCAGCTCAATTTGATCAAATCTCAAGTTTGGTCATTCACAAGTCATCTCAAACTCGATTTCACAATTTTCATGCAATGAAACCATTCAAGTTCAGTTCATCAAAACATGACAGAATTGGGTTTCCTCGCGCCTCTCACAAAATCAGACCATAAACCTTTCATTCCAATTCAAAACTTCATCCTTTAGTAACCTAACATCCTAATCAAGGTTTAGGAATAACTTACCTCTTTAATTGAGCTAGCAATTCCAATCCAATTGAGTCACCAAGCTCAATCCACTCACAGCCAGAGCAAGGCATGGCACGGTCCTAAGAGAAATTTCACGATTCCATCAATAAAACTCTACCAATCTCCATTCCATCGAGAAAACACTTCGTCAACACATCAATTAACGTCCCAAGGTGCCTTAACGATGAATTTATAACAAGGCAACACCTTCCTCATCCCTCAAGAGGTTCGGTTTGCATAGTCACAACTTAGGGCAGAATCGGTTCTGCTCTTAATCACACTAATCAGCCCATAAATCAATCCTAAACTTCAATTCTCTACCAAACCATCTTGTTAAAACATCAATCAACAAGTCTAGAAGGCTCACCAACAATTTCGAAGCAAGAAAATCCTTCTAGGTCTTCCAATCGGGCCGATTGCCTTCGGTGTGCAAGTGGTCAGTTTCGCCTCAAGAAAACCATCTTAAATTAGACATGGAAACCCATCTTAATGCAACTAAAATTACAACCAAATCTCATCCAACTCTAATACTAAGAGTCAAGAGAGTCTCACCGAAGATGTGGAGCCATTTGAAACCTTGAAGCCCTCAAAAACGGACTCTCTCCAAAACCGGTCAGAATCTGCCTCGTCTAGACCTTTGTCCATTCAAATCGACCTACGAAAGGATTTACTGGGCCAAATTGAGCTTATAATATATCCCTAAAAAGGTAAGACGATAAGATTTCATATGGCGGTGGTTTTACCTCAAACCGATGTCGGACGAAAAAGTTATGATCAAAACAGTGGGGTGATCGGACCTGGGCAGCGAGCTGAGCGACGGGTTCTGCCGGCCATTGGAGGAAGAAGAAAAAGAAGATGATGGAGAAGAGAGAGAGTGGACATCCGAAAATGAAGAGAGAGAGAGAGAGGAGAGAGATTAACTTTAGTCCACCTTGGTCAACTCCTTTGAATGGTAGGTTAAAAGTTTATCCATCAATGTCATCCACTCCCAATCTTGCCATCAAATGACTATTATCCTCCAATTTTCATCAGCCTTGGGGAACTCCAATTGACTAAAATGCCCTTATTCTAATCTTAAGGTAAGATTAATCTTCGAGGGGCAAAAGGTTAATTTCCATTTCTAATCCACCGCCTCACTTCTCTAGCCTTATGAGGTGAATCTCAATCCTAATTATCCTCGATGAGGCGGTGTCCAATTTAAATTGTTGGAATTCCTCAATGTCCAATACCCAAATTCGAGGCCAAAGATCATGTTGAATTATCGTCAACTGTAATTCCAATATCTCAAACTGACGAGCGACTCTTGCAGGCGCTACGCGTATCGACCTTGGGATTTTATTTTTAAGCCGTAGCAACTTTGATTGTCATGTAATTGCGAGGGTTTATCACTAGCTCCTGCGGTCCTGATCATCGGAATCCGATTTAGGAAATTCTCGCAAATTACATTGGTTAAGAGGAATCACCCGCGTCCCAACGTATAACGCTAGCAAGGCATTCCATGATCGTTCCTAGATCGTTCTCTACTGGACCAAAATATTCCCTCGACAATCCTTATGGTCAAAGTGCCATTCCTCATTCAAATTCCCCAGGTCCACGTACATGACATCGCGTTAGTCTTTCCCTTTCGATCAGTTAACTCGAGAGTGGCCTGCTCTGAGTAAGATACCACTGAAATAAACCGATCGATATCCTTCCATTCCATAGCCTCGAGAGGGGTCGGAATTCGGAATGTCACAGTTGCCACCTACCATGTCGTTAGAATAATTGTGTTCTTATAACACAATTGCATCCGTGCATTACATTCATTTTAATAAAAAATAAAAATTACACCTTCGAAACTTTAAATCAGAATCCACATAAGTTATCAAACTCAGATAATTTTCATGGAATGGGTACCGAAAGGGCGTTAATAGAAATATTAGTGTAACTAAGTCCACGAACTTAAAATCTCTGGTTCGTAGAAATAAGGTATTTCTCCCGATACTTTATTTAGGTGTCTAATCAGCCTACTGCGAATTGGTTAGTGGCAACTCCAAGTTAAATTATTTTCATATTAGATATTGAACCGTAAGTTGCGATTTGGTATGGACTTGGGAGAGTCCGAACTAGGTTTAACAGCTTAGTAATCCATTAGCCCAGAGCTCCCTAATTTTTTAGGTCACGACAGCTTGGCGACTCCACTGGGGAATTTGTTCAAAAATTTTTAAGCATAAGTTGACTTAGGGCCGAAAATTTTCATGAAAATATTTCCTCTTTGGCAACTTTGATTGGATTCTAATGTTTTTTTTTAGGTGTTAAATATTTTTGCAGATGGGAGTTATAAGGGGAGGAGTGTTGTGACTAAACCCTTGTTTTGTAGGCGTTGGAGTTTGGAATTTAATTTCTGTATATTATTGAAGCGGTGTTTGGATATAAACTGTCATGCATGTTGTAATTAAATTCGCATTGCACACACTCACGTATAACCCGCTGCCGGACCTAGGCATGGACAACTTAGGATGGTACTAAAAAGGGATGATCTAGCTAAATCCATCTAGCTACGAAATTCCACGCAACACTAGTTACAACCTTGTAACTTGAGTCGCACTTCTTATGTCCCGAAATTTCTTTCAAAGTTGAGATTTGCTGCCCATCTGTGAACCACGCAGATAGATTCATAACCTTTCGAATCATGGGTCACTACTTGACTAGCCAGGATCATGTGGGATGGTTGAGCTGCAACCCTTTAGCTTCAATCTATACACCTATGTGGTTTCATTTTGTAAGCCTATGATGTCACCTCTCACCTTTTCATGTGCATGTCTATGTGGTTGACATTATCTGCGATATAAAATAAGTTTTTTCCCTTGATTTATTTCAAATTTTCCTTCTTTTAATTTCGTTTGGGTCGGTCCATGAATTAGGTTGTTTTCCGGTCTCGGTCTATATACTATGGGAATAGCTGGCGCTCATATCACGACTGCCCCTGAAGAAGATGCTAAGGGAACAGCTTGCATTCAGATTATAACTACCCCCAAAGAAGAATTCAGCCAATGGTACAACAGACTTGATACGACGGGCCGCAGCTTTGTCCGGCTCAGGATTGGTCGATTACTCCCCTTACTAGAAGTACGAGTTCGAACGGGTCTTGTCAGAGCATTATCACATTGTTGGTGCCCCGAGACTACCACATTCGTCATTGGTAAGCACGAGCTCACTCCGATTTTGGAAGAATATAGCATGATTATTGGAAAATCTCTAGATTCGGATTTGATTAATCCACCGATTGAATTTGATCACATTGCAAGCCTAGCAGACTTCTTAAACAAAGAAAAAGACACTATTGGAAAACTTTTGAAAGCAAACCATGGTGGCTGTCCTTTTTCATTCCTCAAACAATGTTTTGAGAATTCTAAATCCTCGTATGATATGGGAAAAAATTTTGTATTAACATTTGTTGGGTTTATAGTCTTTCCTTATCGCAAGAATGCTATTCATCCACAAGTAATTTCTGTCGTACGACAGTTTTGTTCCAAAAAAAAATATTGTCTCTGCGATGCTTGCAGAAACCTTTTTGTCTCTCACTAGATACATACAGAAAAAGGAAAAGGTTTTACGAGCATCTTCTGAATTTTTGCAAATTTGGTTCCTTTCTCATATAAAAAGAGGTGATAGGCTATTCACAATATCTGAAATTGGTACTTCGGATAACCCAATATTAAGTTTCAAACAAAATCAAGAAAAGGCCCCCGATTATCATTATTCAGAATGGCTAGTTTTCATGAAAAATCCGAGTCTTAGGGGATTCATATGGCATGCTAATTGGTTCCAAGTTGGAGAAGCTCGTCTCGCATGTCGAGGATTCGGGCCTATTCCTTCGATGGGTTTCACGGGGGCCATTGAATATTATCCATCCAGAGTAGCTCGACAATATGGCGCCTTACAGCAGCTACCGCCAGCATTATTGAAAGACCGAATTTTGACGGATTTTTCTGATCATAGCATCGACCTCGAGGAGTCTATTGCGTTCGTCCGTTCGGTTTGGAAGGATTGCCAGCCAATAGAGTTAAAACCACCAGAAAGGCCCTGGAAGGTAAACAAAGGATGTATCATGCTTCAAGGGAGTACATCGATCATCATGTGATTTCAGATGCTATACGGCCTTGTTGACACCTGATTTTTGACCATCCGTTATTATAGTTTTTTTTATTTCTAAAATTAATTAAAAATAGAAAAAAAGGTCAAAAAATTGCAAAATCAACTTTGGAAGCCTTAGCCTAGCCTTAGGAACCAATTTTGAACAAAAAATATTTTTTGTATTTTTTAATATTTTTTGGAATTTATTTAATTATAAAAATACCCAAAAAATCAGAACAAATACCATCCGTGGTCAGAAAATTACACAAAAAATATTCTGAACTTTGGCTTGGTTCATGGGGTTCCTTCACAAACCTAATCCCGAACCGGGCCTAAAAAATCCTTTTCGAGTCTTTTAATTTTCAATTCTCGGTTTTTTATAAGCTATGACATTGGACTCCAAAGTATTGAAATGCAATTGGGTCAATTTGCCCTCCAATTTGATCAATTTTAACCAAAAGGGCTTAATTGCATAAAAATCTTTCAATTTAGTCCCCGGTTTCACAAGTTTTGAAATTAAATTTCACACGGGCACACCCATTAAAATTAAACACCTCTACCCAACAGTTTTCATCATGCTGAATCCATTGGTGGGCTCAATTTTGGCTAATTCGATCGTTTAGGCCTTCGATTTGGCGAAATCAAATTTCGGATCCTAGGGACAATTTGGGGTTTTCACAGAATTTCAATAAATTGATTCATGAAAATACCCATATTTGATGGAAAACATGTCAAGGAATCCGATTTTTCCATCAATTTCATGAAAAGAGGTCATTTGGGGGGTCAATTTGACGATTTGGTCGATTTGGCCGAACCGGGTCGGTCGGGTCCGAACCGACCCGACCCGGTCCGACCCGGTTCTGCAACAATGCACAGAATGTGCAACAAGGTGCCCATAACGTGAAAAAAAAGGGGGGGCGGCGAGTCGCGATTTTCTAAGGAAAAAAAGGACGACGCATGCAGGGGACACGAACGGGTGGTCGACAATCGTTTGTGCGGGTTAAAGGACCCGAAAAAAGGGTTGGTCGGCCACGAGGAGGGGGATATACTCGGTTTTTTTTAACCAATCTCGGAGGGATGAACAAAGGGGGAGCCGAGAGAGAAAGGAGGATTTTTTGAGCTGAGGGGAAGCGCGAAACGGCGTCCTCGGACCTTCAACATACCAAGGTGAACATCACCAAAGGCTCGGCGGTCGTCGGCAAGCTCCGGATAGGTCGGTATCTCGCCGGATCTCCATTTTTTTTTCCGCGCATGCTATGTGTTCGATAAAATGCTCAAATGAATGCTATGTCTTTGGGGGTCTCGGTCGTGTCTTCCCGAGCTCCATTTGCGCGTGTCTAGCCTCAAGCATGCATTAGAACCGACTCTAAGCCTCGTTTCCCCTTTATTTTGCATCGAACGTCACCGAAAAACGGGGGCCGGAGGTCGCCGAGCCATACCCGGACCAAGAGCTCACGCCGGCGAAGCCGGAGGTCGCCGACCATCAAAGGACCATAGGTAAGCTTCTAAACCTTCCTTAGATGCCACGTGAATGCCCGGAACCGAGTTTAGACGAATAAAATTTTCTGCAAAATTCCTCGCCGGAGCCGGGTTCGGGGAGGTCCGGTTTGGCCATTTTTCGAGGTAAAATCTGTCATAATTTGCTTATATGTTGTTGCTGAAGTTGTGAGGAGTTGAATGCCGCAAGAACGGGCGAAAAATACCAAGTTTCGGGCCCGTTTCGCAATTTTCCGGCGACCTCGCCGGAATTATTACTATTCATCGTCTTCTCCGGCGACCCTCCGGCCGGTCAACGGTCAACGGCCGACGTGGCGTGCCACGTAGGCAGCCACGTCAGCCGGGTGGGGTCCGATCCATGTATTTTCAAATAAAACAAACGGACGGCCACGATCGCGACACGTGTCGCGATCCTGGAATTTTTGGAAAATTAAATAAATGATTTTCGAATAATCGATCCGGCGGACGAGGATGTGCCACGTGGCTCACTGAAGGACGTCCGATCTTGTACAAGAGCGGATGCACCAGAGGAGGCCACGTGGCACGTTCTAGAGCGTCCGATTTGTGGGTTTTTCTAAAAAAGGAAAAGAAATTGATTTTTGATCCGATGGTCGTGATCGAGCCACGTGGCTCTCTGTGAGTCGCCCGATCTAGTGGAAGATCGGGCGCACGAGACGAAGCCACGTGGCACGACGTGGGCCGTTCGATTCAGGAATTTTCGGATAATTAAATAAAATAGATAAAAAAAAATCAAAAAATTTGTTAAAAAAATGGAAAAATGTTTAAAAATATAAAACGACGTCGTTTTAGGCCGGTTTCGACCCCTAGGGTCGGGCCGGGCGCCCGAGAGGCGTGGGCCGGGTTTGACCCGGCCCGGAAAACATTTTTAAATATTAAAAAATTCAGAAAATAATAAAAAATAATAAAAAAATTCAAAAATCAATAAAAAATAGAAAATCATAAAAAAACTCAAAAAAATTCGGAAAATTCAGAAAAATTCTAAAAAATTCCAGAAAATAGGAAATGGCCACATTTAACTGATCACGACCTGTTTCGGGTCTTTTGACCCCCCGATCTTTCCAAAAATGACGGTTTTACCTTCCGGCAAACCGTCTTCCAAAAAAATTCTAAAACAAATCCAGGAAAATCCCAAAAAAATAGGAAATGGCCACAAACAACTGGCCAAGACTCATTTCGGGTGTTTTGGACCCCGACCCTTCTAAAAATGACGATTTCGCCCTTTGGGCGAATTGTCTTCCAAAAATTGAAGAAAAATCAAGAAATTCCAAAAAATTCTCAAAAATGGGAAATGGCCACAATCAACTGGCCATGGAATATTTTGGGTAATTCGGTATCCAAATCTTCCAAAAATTGACGATTTTGCCCTTCGGGCTAAATCGCCTCCAAATCTTCCCATTTTATCCCGGTCTGAAATCACACATTCCCAAAGCCCTTATGGCTATACTAGGAAGCCGTTGATTTGAATTGATGTGCATTGATGTGATTTATTTATGCACTTGATTGCGCTTTCATTAAAATTGATTGTGATTGATAGGAATAGTCTTCCAATCTGCATGAAACCCTGAATCAAACCTACCTTACCTAAAATTGCGCCTGCATGAAATCTTAATTAGGAAAATCACTCGCGTTAGGTACCGAAAGGGCGTTGGTAATGACACCGACGTAACCAAGTCCCCGAACCCAAAATCTCTGGTTCCGCAGAATTGATCGATCTCTCCCAATCAGTCAATAAGGTTTCCGGTCTACCCTCCAAGAAAGACCGGTGGCGACTCCAAATGCATGCACAAGTTGCACATGCCACCACGACCACACTAAGGTCGAAAGCGATCGACTGTTATCGTCGAATCCCTTTGAAAAATACTCCCGCCGCGATTTGGTATGGGCTTGGGAGGGCCCGCGCCGATCCAAAGCCCGCGATCTGCACCCTTGTGCGGGGGAAGGCCCGCGATCGGTAATCCATTAGCCGCGTCCGCCTTCGGACGGGTCGCGACAGCTGGCGACTCCGCTGGGGACTTTGTTCTAGAACCTATGGTTCTAGACCTCAAGTGGACTTAGGCCGTAATTAAAACGCTGAGTGATTTTTCTAACCTTGCAGGCGCTCTTGAAGGTGAGGTAAGTCCGCTTATGATAGGTGTTATATGTTTTTGCAGATTGGAGTGATAAGGGGGGTAGTCTGTGATTAACTTTGTTTTATGCAGGTTGGGCGTAGGAATGTATGTTGTGTGGATGATTTGAAGTGCTGATTGATAAACTGTTGTGCATGACTTGCATTGTGATGATCACGACACAAGGGCACACACAACCGCGCCTAAAACCCCAGGCGCCGCCTTTAGGAACACAATAGAAGGAATTGAAAATGGAATCTCCGTGAGGAAAAACATGGGGTAATCCACTTTTCAATTCCGCTCGCTTCGAACTATGGATCGAGTCCCAATGCAACGATAGCTGTGCAATGGAATCGGCTCTTTCTAGAACTCGAGGTGGGAACCTTAACCTTAGGTGCCAAACCCTCAGATTTTTAGAAGTTTACCATCACTTGTCTCATGCGCATGTCTTTGGGCGGTTGGTACACCTAAAACCGCACATAAGTCGACGAGTTTGGTTGGTAAGACTCTCTATCCCTCAAATCTATTACAGTTCATATAAATATAGGCATTTCATTCATTGCATTCTGGTGATTAGATTAAATGCCATTTCAAGGATAGATGTGTGTGTTTTTCCCAAATGTCCTTGATAGAAGACGAGGAGGATGATATCCCATGGCGAACACCGAGTGAGCAACAAAGGAGCCTACTATGGACATTATTGAGATATCGTCCAATGAAGATGACGAGTTGGGGCAAGTGATCCGGAAGTCACAGATCGAAACTGGGGCATCCTTAAACGTTAGGATCACATTCCTTTGTTTCATTTTTCATTACTAGTCCTCTTGTATAGGGTTTATTTTTACCGAGGTTTTCTCTATCTCACCCCTTAGAGTAATTGTATTAGGGATCTATTGGTGTATACATTCAGATGGAACTTGGTTGTATTTCTTTTGACGGGTCATGAGAATGTGATGGCATTTTCTCTAATCATCCGAATACTCCCAAGTCAAGTTTATAATTCCTTTAGAGGAAATTAAAATTGGAAGTCTTACACGACCTTTTGGTCGTATAGAGTAGTCCAATCTCAATTTCTCTAGAAGGAATTATACACTTGAATTGTTTCGTGCATGTTTTACGTCGCTGGTAATCCACGATAATTGACCGAGAATATCGGCGTTGTTTTGAATTTAATGACGAGATAGATGTCCAAATTACTCTCGTTCTTAAACGGCCTTGATTTGGATGCCGTATCTTCAATTAAATTTAAAACACGTTATTATGCCTCGCACTTTTGAGTAATTCGTTCCTCTCGAAATTGATCAAAAGCAATTATCGTGAATTACATTCCTTTCAATAGTATGCTTTCCTTCGAGGAATATTGATAAAAACTTTTCGCACAAGATTAATCCTTGTAAAAGTTTTTGTCTTTATTAATCACGAGCAAGCATAAGAGTGAAAGGGGTTTATGCTTTCTTTTTCAAATTATTCCTTCTGATTCGGTCGTTTCATTTGCAGGTAAAAAATAGGTAATAGAGAGAAATCTTTTCCTGGATAAGTCTGAGGCTATTCTTTCATCTGATCATGAGCGAGTTAGAAAATCAGAACACATCTACTCGACTTATTATGGATCGGCTCATCCAAGTCTAAGACGTCCGGATACTCGAAGAAATGGATCATATAAAAGCTGAAACAAACACACAGGGGCTTTCATTCATTCTCACCTAAACCAGATCATATAATTCATTGGGGTGGAAAAGTAAAGCAGAAGTGAGCCATGATCAAAGACACAAAGGAGCCCAGCTGACCCTCCAGGTTTTGGATGCTTTGTTTATACGCACCACTCCGCGTATCATGGTCCGCAAGCCTGAGGTGAAGGCGTTTGCGTTCATCATTGACTGCAACAACCTGAGTCTCGTGATCTTCGGCGACTACTTTCAAGTCCCGAACAAGTCCATTCTCACGAGTTATATCCTCATTTATGGCGTTGAGCCTTTCTTCCAACCACTCACTTCGATTCCTTAGCAAGGCATTACGACGATCGCGCTCATAGGTAGCCAAGGATAGAGCTAAGTCCTCCACCAGGTTCCTCCTCTCGCGAAGCAATGTCGAAACCCGCTCTTTGGCGAACTCAACAGCCTTTTTGTGACTGTCAGCCAGGTAGTCAGCCAGCGCTAGGCGGTCGGACTGATCCTCATAACGGGCTCGCAGGACACGAGCCACGGTAAGTCCCCGGTGAGCAGCGCGGTAGACCTCCAAAGAGTTTGTAAAGAGCGTTGGAAAAATTCTGTATTCCCTCCCCAGCGCAGTACCCTCGAGGGAGGTGATGTCCAGGTCCCCGAACATGACTCGGATTTCATCCTCGGTTTCGGGATGATCAGCTATGTGAGCATAGCCTCGACCCAAGAGGTTATAGAACTCTTCCCATCGAGCCAAAGCTTCTGCTGAGAAAGTGTGAACATGGGAAGAGGCCATTTTCGACGGGGAGGTGTGTAATGGAGCGATTAGAAGATGGAAGCAAATTATATGAGAGCGTTAATCTCCCAAACACCAACTCCGCATTTTATAGCGTCTCGAGAGTGGAGAAAGGTTACATCAATAGTGCTTGTGGAGCCGGGTTAATTAATGTAAAGCGGGGGCTGCTCCTCCCGTGAATCATCAAACATGTCCTGGTCCGTGATTTCAGGCTAGCCAAATGAAAGCTGCAAAAGATCCTTTGGTCTCACCATTATTGATTTTAGGTGAGAGGCGAGCGCAACTATCGAAGTAGCCGCGAAAGGATTGGGTTGTTCCATCACGCATAAAGCTGGGCGGCGAGTGAACGGCTCTGCCACTTAAAAAAGGGAAGACAGTGCTGAACATGCATGACTATTGAGGAAAAGTGAAAGGCGAGCGCTACTATCGAAGAAACCGCGGAAGGATTTGGTTACCCCTTCGTGTCGGAAAGCTGAGCAAGAGGTAAACAGTTCCGTCGTTTCAAAAAAGGAACGCTGAACAGACCTAGCTTTCAAGGAAAAGGAGGCAACAAATCGAAAGAGCGAGTATACAAAAGAGAACAGAGAACCCCGAGTGACGAGTTCGTGGAAGACCTCAAATCCTCCATAATCAAATTCGATATCGAGGCCATGGAACTCAATATTGCCGGTGACGAACATCAAGATCGCAGTGGTGACGACGGCAGTGGCCACGACGCTCAACCCCGGAAAAGAAAAAGTCGCCAGCGCTACGCTCGGAAAGAAATCCAGGAGCTTGAAGCTTTCTTCGATGAATACCCTTGCCCAAGCGAGGAACAAAAGATTGAATTGGGCCGGAAGCTGGGAATGAATCTTATGAGAATCCATTTTTGGTTTCAGAATAGACGTTTCAGACTAGGTGTCCAACACAGGCGTAAGGAGATCACGGCCCTAAAAGAGCAGAACCAAAACCTTCAAATGGAAAACATGTGGTATGAGAAAATCCTCAGTACTATTACCTGCCCTGACTGCGGTGGCCCTACCACCCTCAGTAAATTGTTCCCCGGTAAGCCTTCTACGAAGATAGAAGGCGCTCATTTATCCCCCTGCTCCCTTGAGCCATCTCCGGTACAATCAGATCCTGCTAATGGCGCGCATGAGCAGATCGGTCCTACAGAAATTATACCAGTGTCTTCGGAGGAAGAAGATACGTGTCGTTATGATCGGAGTCACCTCATCGAAGCCCATGAATCTCCTTCACAACAGCTTCAGGTAAGATCAGATACGGTTCAAGAGGAGTTAGAGGTTAGTCGGCAGGCTATCAACGCCACTCTGGACGACGAGAAGAAGAAATTCACTTGGCCCCCGGAGCTTCATCTCAAGTTCTTGGACGCAGTTCGACAGATAGGACTCGACTTCATAGGTCCGACAAGCATACTTAGGGTCATGAACGTACCGGGACTTACCAAGCAATTAGTCGCGAATCACCTTGGTTGCTACAGAAGGGCGTTAGGACAGCGTTATGCAGAACTGAATCCGAGCAATAGATTCGGCTACGAACCCAACACCCTTATGACAAATGAGGCCCGGTCGAGTCTGGACGACTATTGGGGATTTGATCAGGATATCCTCGCGAGTCATTTCAATATTCCTCAAGAACACGCATCACAAGTGCAACGAGTAAGCACTCCTCCGTCCGAGCAGCAGCTAGTCAGTGTTCATCCTGTCGCAGATCAGCCCACCACGCCCAGTGCTCAAGGGTTTGCCCAATCAGAGCATGTGGCTTCAGATGATCTAATGGGAGAATGCTTGGAGCATTCTTATTTCCCTAATCCCCAAGTGGGAGATGCTTGTGGTAGTCAATCGATCAAATCTCCTCTTATAATCCCAGACAAAGATGGAGGTTCCAGTTCGAAGAACCCGTCGGGCGATGCAGCTCAACCTACACATCAATCGTTCGAGGGGTCGGGTGATTTCTTCGATGAAGGACTTGATACCTGGTTCGATCAGTTGGAAGCTATTAAAGGTTGGCAACCATGATCTGCAGTTGGTAATGGCACACCTAAGCCAAGGCCAAATTGGTTGGTCATTGCACACGCCCAAAGAAAGAAGGGGATGTACGCGAGAAGGATGTCTCTCCTATTGTAAAGTCCTCATCGGTGCATGCGTTTGTTTCTTCAATAGCTAGAGTTGATTTTGCATAATGTTTTCTGCGAACGTCATCTCGCGTGTATACGGTAATTCCTTGTTATTAAGTTCAAGGTAAAATCAGCCCCGACGCGTGAAGGTAGAATTGATGGCATGAGTTACTAGCAGAATGTGATCGAGCTCGAAAATGAAAGATTGCTAGCGGCCCCAAACGCTATGACCACAAAATCAGGGGCAATATTTAAGTTTCGAGCAACTACAAATCTATTTCTCACGAGGCATTCAAGTCAATCAAATATAAAGCGTCGGGCTGTGAGAATGATGCGTAGTCAAGCTGTTGACACATGCGGAAAAGGAGTCGCGTAGATCCGAAAGCAAAAACCTTTCTCGGCTAGTCAACAATGCAGAATGAAAGAGCGTATATAAACAAACTCGCATTTATTTCATTCAGCGGGAAAGTTTACAAGTGGATCACTGAGGGGGAACAGTAAACCCAAAATGAGTTCTGACAAGCATCACAAAAAAGCTTAACTGACTCTCCATGCTATCCATGCCTTGCTTACAACCCACACTCTGGGAATCGAGGTCTACAAGCTTGAAGAAAAGGAGACGACATTTCTCCTTAAGTTCGTTCACCTTGGTCTCATAGTACTCGAACTCAAGCTCTAAGTCCTGAGCCAACACCCTCCCGCGAGCTATATCCATGCTCAGGTCTTCAAGCCTTTCCTCCAACCAGGCACACTGGAACCTCAGCACGAGGTTGTGCCGGTCTTGCTCAAAGGCGGTGTCAAAAAGAGCCAGACGCTCCACCAAGTTGTCCCTCTCACGGACCAGCATCGAAACCTGGGCGTGGGCGTATTCAACAGCCCTTTTATGGTTATCGGCCGTCAGCATGGCCAACATCAGGGACTCAGCTCGGTCCTGATAACGGGCTCACACGATACCAGCCAAAGTGACCTCCCGGCTAGCAACTTCATAAGCCTGCAGGAAATTGTTGAAGAGAGTTGGGAAGATCACAAACTCCCTTTGCAGTTTCGTACCTTCAATACACACAGTATCCAGGGCCGGAATCAGAGTACGAACTTCAACCGCAGCTTCAGGATGATTGTTTATGTAGCCATAACCTCTACCCAAGAGGTGGTAAAATCTCTCCCATTGGGTCGAAGTTTCAGCTAAGACAGCAGGCACAGAGGAGGAATCCATATGCGTTGGAATGACGGAGAGGAGAGTGGGAATGTGAAGAGTGTTTGAGAGGCTGAGTCTGATAAGGCTAAAGTGTTAATCTTCTTGACATCAATCTATCACCTTATAAATGCTCGAGTAAACAGGGAGAAGTGGTAATAATATTTTATGTGCAGTAGAGCCAAGCGGGTTTCGTTAATGCATCCCCGATGAGTCACGAATCCACCACCGTCCTGTGATCTCGGGTTTTACGAAACATAATGGCGCCGAAAGGTGGGCAGGCTTGTTACTCTAGAGACTGGGCCGGGGGGACAAGCGTAGTGCTCGACAAAGCGAAATCAACACAAGAGATCTTCAGGCTCCGTTCACGTAGAAAAGAGCAAAAAAGGACAAAGTGGGAATTACGAAGCCTTGAGAAGAACGCTCGTCAGGTAGCCATCACAAAAGACGAAGTGGGAATTACGAAGCCTTGAGAAGAGCGCTCGTCAGGTAGCCATCACAAAAGGACGAAGTGGGAATCTCGAAACATTGAGAAGAGCGCTCGTCGGGTAGCCATCACCTTTGATCAAAGAACGGTGATCCGGCTCCTTTAACCTTTCAGAATTTGCAGAGAAAGTGAGGATCCAAGGAGGAACGAAGAAAGCTAAGTTAACGGAAAATCAAGCAATGATATTCCGGTCAAAATGTTCAAGGGATTCTGTCATTTACTGGAAGCGCCAGACTTGGAGGTCTCCGAGCTTGAGCTGCTGGAAGAATTTGAAGATCTCAAGACCGAACCTGACACGAGGGCCATGGAGACTGATCCTTCTAATGATGAAACCCGCGGCTTGGTTAACGAGAACAGTACCCGCGACGGTGATCAGCGTCAGAAAGGGGAATGTCTCCAACGCAACACTTCAGGTCAAGTCCATAAACTCGAATTGTTTTTCAGGGAATACCCCTATCCGGACATGGAACAGAAAATCAAAATGGGCCAGGAGATAGGGTGGGAGCCTCGGAAGGTCAAGTGTTGGTTTGAAAACAAACGAACCCGGCTGAAGCAGCAACACGATCGGCACGAGTTAGCGATTGTGAGGGAGGAAAATGAAAAGCTTCAAATAAAAAACATTCAGTACAAAAAAGCTCTAAGCATCGCTATTTGCCTTGAGTGCGGTAACCCTGTTCCCACGGACGGAGTATTCACTGAAGGGCCAGATCTGGGGGTTTATAATGCTCATTTGTTGCAATGCCCTTCGCAGCATCTTTCGGAACAGGCGGGTACCGCCGAGGATCTACAAGAGGAAACTAGTGCTATAAGGTCAAAGTCTACGCCCATTGTGGAAGGGAACATGCGTCATGACAAGTCGGGTCCGCTCAATGATGAACTCACCATCATGACCAGCCGATCTGAGACCACTAAATCCCCTCCAGAGCAACCTCCAACACGACCAGATTCCGAGAAGAGTAACCGCCAAGTTGCTGACACCACTTCGGATAGCAAGAAAATAAGATTTCGTTGGACCCCGGAGTTTCATAGCAAATTTGTTGATGTGGTTCAACAGTTGGGGATCAGTTTTGCTTGCCCATCGCGCATACTCGAAATCATGAACGTGCCGGGACTGACTAAAAATATGGTCAAGAATCACCTTTGGCGCTACAAGAAACTACTGAGAGATGGACGAGCGTCGCTAGACCAAGATAGAGGCGGTTCAACACGACCAGATTCCGCGAAGAGTAGCCGCCGAGTTGCCAACCCTACTTCGGCTAGCAAGAAAACAAGGTTTTATTGGACCTCGGAGCTTCATAGCAAATTTGTTGATGCAGTTCAACAGTTAGGGATCAGTTTGGCTCGCCCATCGCGCATACTCGAGATCATGAACATGCCGGAACTGGATAGAAATAAAGTCAGGAACCACCTTTGGTGCTACAAAAGACTACTGAGAGATGGACGAGTGGCGCTAGACCAAGATAAAGGCAGTTCAAGTTTAAACGATGAGCATGGCTGTGATCGCAATCCTCATGAAGCAGGAAGCATCCAATCACCTCTTAACACCGATGGGACTGACAATTACACGGTCGATTGTTCAGGCATCAATCAGAGTACTCCCCTGGGTTATCCTAGTACTCCTCAGGAGTATGTACCGCAATTTCAGCAAATCGGGACTCCCCAGTCTGAGCACCGACTGGCCGTTAATGCTAGTCCTACAGCGGATCTAACATTGGCAGGAGATGCACGTACAATCTTGCGAGACGATTACGGAGATTCCGGCTCGAAGAATCAGGTGGTCCATGACGAAAATGGCGAAAAGATTCCTTCTCCAGTAGTCGACAATACTCAACCTGAGTGTCAGTCGCTCGATGGTTCAGACGATCTCCTTGAAAACATCTATTCTTGGTTCGATCGGCTGAATTCCCCCCTGAGTTACCCTGGTACTCCCCAAGAGTATGTACAACAATTTCTGCAGGTATGGACTCCCCAATTTGAGCACCAACCGATCGTTAGTGTTATTCCTACGGCGAATCCAGCATTGGGTACAAACCTACTGGACAACGATGAAAATACCAACTCGAGAAGTGAGGTTGTTCATGTCGAAAGTAGTGTGAGGAACCCATCGCCAACGGTTGAGGATGCCCGACTTGGGCGTCAATGGCTTGAAATTTCAAGTGAGTCCCTCAGTGAGCAACTCGGCGTGTGGATCACGCATAAACCGAGGAACCAGGTTGTTCATGCCGAAAATGGGAGAAGTCCGTCACCAGCAATTAAGGATGCTCAACTTGAACGACTCGAGCGATCGGACGATCTCCTGAATGAGCAACTCAGCCTATGGGTCAAGCATTTTGGAACAAGTGCATCTTCGCAGTCGTGACCGGTACCGGCGACCGGACATCTGGTTCGAAGCTCGTGTGCTAAATCATTAGAAGGCTCAGGAGAGTGAGAGGTGAATACGTCGAATGAATGTGTTACGGATCTCGTTGTAAAGTTCCCGCGGGAACATTTTAATTAACGCTGAAAACTAACCGCTCTGAGTGTCAACATTACCCTTTGAACGTCTTCGAGCCAAGGGCCATGGATTAATCACTTAATCCGTGGAGCAAATTCCATGAACGATGACTATCACCCGCGAAGCATAATGGGATCTACCCCATTCAGCACGAAATACGTTTGGTCACGAAGCCTCCCATTTGGTAAAACGATGTATCGTTCCTAAACGATCTTCAACCGAATACCAAAGTAATGTCTCATTTCTTTCCCTTCTCAGGTGATAAACGTGGATAAATCACTCAAGGAGCCATCTGTTCAAATAACAAAATAGACGTTGCCCAACCATGGGCAGCTGAACCATTGATATTGCAAATATTCCAAGCATGGATAAGCGGATTTGATAGACGTGGTTCATATCAATACGCGACGTCAGAACGGGATGAGAACCAAGAGTAAAGTTGTATCGTCCCAATTTGTCTTCAATTTGGGAATATGAGTTAACACTTGTTATTTATCCTTGATAGGGACTCACCATCAAGGAGGACAGATTTTCACAACCTGTGTGCACTCGTAGGGGCACACGACCAAGGGTAAGATGTATCGTTCTAATTTTTTGAAAAATGCGTGAACGTACAATAACATGTTTCTTCCATATTTTCAGGGATCTCCAGCCGCGGGGGACAGGTAAGTATCCCTTTCCCCGATCCATTGAAGATGTTGAATAAAAACTGAGAAGAAAAGAAAAGCTTTCAGAATCTAATGTCTAGAAAAGACATAGAATTCAAAATTCATTGGCTTTCATGTTTTTAAAACAGGAGGTTGTCTGAACATGAATAAGAACATGCATGGTGCATCATAAAATCCCCTTGACGGGTAAAATTTTTGGAGAAAATGAAAGAGATTTTTTCCAATCAAAAGTTCAAAACTTTCAAAAGGACGTTTTCTCAAAAGACAAGAGGCAAAGCCTAGTCCAAACACGTCCTACACACACTGGAGAGAAGTGGAGCGGATTAGATAGCAAAATCTGGACCTACGGAAGTAGGGATTATTCGCAACAATTACATGGATTGGGATGACAGAGGCATTCGTTTCATATCCCCAAATACTACAGGTGACCATTGACAACCCCTTCGAACGGCGGTTTTCATTCTCAACCTTGTCAAGAACCACCCCCACATTGGGGCAAAATGGAGGTGAGTCCAGCAACATCAGGAGAAAATGGTTAGAAATTTTCTTGCTCGGACTAACATCAATCTTTGTGTGTTGTTTATATGGTAATCCAAATGCCATAGGATGATGAGAAGCATTCATTTCTCTATCCCACACACCATATCCTTTGCATAGCCAAGTTGAGCCTGCAAATTCATTTCATAAACCCATTGGTGATCATTGCAAGTTCCAAAACAAAGGCAAATCACTTCAGGAACGGAGAAGTTCAAGACTTAGGGTTTACGAAGAAACTACTAAGTTGATACTCAAGCGTGCTAAGAGCCAAGTCATATATCTAGCACAATTGCCAAGCATCCCACTTGCGACAAGGGATTAAAGAAATCCCAAGCATCAAGAAAAAGCAAAGTGCCTGGTAAAAGCGAGGCCGATGCTCGGGTAAACAATTTGATCGATCCCTGAAGAAACCTGGTAGGGAAAAGAAGAAGGAAAAACCCCTAATGGAGTCAGATCAAGAAGACTGCTCCCCAAATGATGTCAGTCGTGGAGCAAAAACACAGAAAAAGTTGTCAACCTCTTAATACCACAAGAGACGCTCTCTAAAGAGTTTGTGCACACCTCAAAAGCGGTTGCACGCCTCAAAAATTGAAGATGCGGAATGGAAAAGACAGGTGACAAGTTTGCAATGATCACCAAGGTCAATCCCCTCATAAATTCTGGGCCAAAAACAAGCCTTTTTTGGTCCCCAATCCTACCAATGTTACAACCCTGAAACAGTCTTCTCTGACTAAGACACTTGGGTTAACATATAGCTTAGCTCGAAGAGGTACGAGCAAGACTATTTCTTGCTCATTTTGCAGGGTTCTTGACTTGTAAACCCGGAGCAAATGGTGAAGAGTTTCATTCAATGGCCTCGACTCCAAAGCGGGTCCCCCTTGAAAACCAATATCTAAGCCCAACATTACGGTCCCGTGGAAGACCTCCCGACCGATCAAAATGTACGCGTTGCGAATGAGCCTAAAACCTAGGCACAGGTTAGTAGGGAATTGAGTGCATCCCCTATAAAAACCACTATCTCAAAACAGGTGAAAAGACCTCATCGTCGAGAAATATTCCAATAGATGTTTTGAACAAACTCTTTTTGGAAATTTTCAAATTGTTTAATCCAGATTTGCCGCACAAGGAATTTGTGATCACATCTGTGTGTTGCAAGAATGCTTTGGATAACCTCCAGCATCAAAATACACATTTCACAATTAAAACTTAAGTCATACGGTTTTTGTCAAATGGATAGTCGTGGTCTTCCCAAAGATTACTAACGTTTTCTTGGTGAAGAAAAATCTTTCAGGCTCAAACTTCTGCAGGATACCTGGAGAACCCAGCTCCCAGAATGTCGCCTCAACAGACTCAAGTGAAGTTTTGTCAAAATAAAATCTTTCACTGCTTCAAAAACTGAATTCCCGACAAACTTCGGGGTCTCTAAAAAAGAGGGGAAGAAAAACCCTTTTAAAAGAGAAAGTCCTATCAGACGTGGAGAACCCTCGTCCCAGGACCCATTTTCAAAATATCAAACAGTCTCATCGGACGTGGAGAACCCTCGTCATGAGACCCCTTTTCAAAAATCAAACAGTCTCATCGGACGTGGAGAACCCTTGTCATGAGACCCCTTTTCAAAATTCAGGAAATCTCATCGGACGTGGAGAACCCTCGTCATGAGACCCCTTTTCAAAATTCAGGAAATCTCATCGGACGTGGAGAACCCTCGTCATGAGACCCCTTTTCATAATTTAGGCAGTCTCATCGGACGTGGAGAACCCTCGTCATGAGACCCCTTTTCAAAATTCAGGAAATCTCATCGGACGTGGAGAACCCTCGTCATGAGACCCCTTTTCAAAATTTAGGCAGTCTCATCGGACGTGGAGAACCCTCGTCATGAGACCCCTTTTCAAAATTTAGGCAGTCTCATCGGACGTGGAGAACCCTCGTCATGAGACCCCTTTTCAAAATCAAAACTAATGGTAGACACCGCCTGAAGGGTCAAAACAAAGGTAGATACCGCCTGAAGGGTCAACTCAAGGTAGATACCGCCTGAATGGTCAACTCAAGGTAGATACCGCCTGAAGGGTCAACTCAAGGTAGATACCGCCTGAAGGGTCAATTCAAGGTAGATACCGCCTAAAGGGTCAAAACAAAGGTAGATACCGCCTGAAGGGTCAACTCAAGGTAGATACCGCCTGAAGGGTCAATTCAAGGTAGATACCGCCTGAAGGGTCAACTCATGGTAGAAACCGCCATAAGGGTCAACCAATGGTAGAAACCGCTATAAGGGTCAACTTGATGGTAGAAACCGCCATAAGGGTCAACTAATGGTACGACCTACCATACAGGTCAGAGCTTAATCTCTCTAGGATATTCTGAACGAGTCCTAGGTATCTTCTTGAAAGTCATCGTAACCGGCAGCATCTGACAGGTGAGCTTCAGGTAAGCCTCTCTCACTCCGGCCCATGTTCGAATTGCAAGAGTAAACCGGTGATTCATTTGAGCATTCATCAAAAGACTTGAAGGTCCGATGTCATAGCATTTTTTCCCCCAGTCGAGTCGGTCAAGATCCAGGTGTCATTTTGTCTTTGAAAGCAACCTCTGACGAGCTCACTCTCAAAGAGGGGCAGCTGTTGACACCTGATTTTTGACCATCCGTTATTATAGTTTTTTTTATTTCTAAAATTAATTAAAAATAGAAAAAAAGGTCAAAAAATTGCAAAATCAACTTTGGAAGCCTTAGCCTAGCCTTAGGAACCAATTTTGAACAAAAAATATTTTTTGTATTTTTTACTATTTTTTGGAATTTATTTAATTATAAAAATACCCAAAAAATCAGAAAAAATACCATCCGTGGTCAGAAAATTACACAAAAATATTCTGAACTTTTATTTTAATTCTATCTTCAATATTTTTTGGCTTGGTTCATGGGGTTCCTTCACAAACCTAATCCCGAACCGGGCCTAAAAAATCCTTTTCGAGTTTTTTAATTTTCAATTCTCGGTTTTTTATAAGCTATGACATTGGACTCCAAAGTATTGAAATGCAATTGGGTCAATTTGCCCTCCAATTTGATCAATTTTAACCAAAAGGGCTTAATTGCATAAAAATCTTTCAATTTAGTCCCCGGTTTCACAAGTTTTGAAATTAAATTTCACACGGGCACACCCATTAAAATTAAACACCTCTACCCAACAGTTTTCATCATGCTGAATCCATTGGTGGGCTCAATTTTGGCTAATTCGATCGTTTAGGCCTTCAATTTGGCGAAATCAAATTTCGGATCCTAGGGACAATTTGGGGTTTTCACAGAATTTCAACAAATTGATTCATGAAAATACCCATATTTGATGGAAAACATGTCAAGGAATCCGATTTTGCCATCAATTTCATGAAAAGAGGTCATTTGGGGGGTCAATTTGACGATTTGGTCGATTTGGCCGAACCGGGTCGGTCGGGTCCGAACCGACCCGACCCGGTCCGACCCGGTTCTGCAACAATGCACAGAATGTGCAGCAAGGTGCCCATAACGTGAAAAAAAAGGGGGGGCGGCGAGTCGCGATTTTCTAAGGAAAAAAAGGACGACGCATGCGGGGGACACGAACGGGTGGTCGACAATCGTTTGTGCGGGTTAAAGGACCCGAAAAAAGGGTTGGTCGGCCACGAGGAGGGGGATATACTCGGTTTTTTTTAACCGAGCTCGGAGGGATGAACAAAGGGGGAGCCGAGAGAGAAAGGAGGATTTTTTGAGCTGAGGGGAAGCGCGAAACGGCGTCCTCGGACCTTCAACATACCAAGGCGAAAATCACCAAAGGCTCGGCGGTCGTCGGCAAGCTCCGGATAGGTCGGTATCTCGCCGGATCTCCATTTTTTTTCCGCGCATGCTATGTGTTCGATAAAATGCTCAAATGAATGCTATGTCTTTGGGGGTCTCGGTCGTGTCTTCCCGAGCTCCATTTGCGCGTGTCTAGCCTCAAGCATGCATTAGAACCGACTCTAAGCCTCGTTTCCCCTTTATTTTGCATCGAACGCCACCGAAAAACGGGGGCCGAAGGTCGCCGAGCCATACCCGGACCAAGAGCTCACGCCGGCGAAGCCGGAGGTCGCCGACCATCAAAGGACCATAGGTAAGCTTCTAAACCTTCCTTAGATGTCACGTGAATGCCCGGAACCGAGTTTAGACGAATAAAATTTTCTGCAAAATTCCTCGCCGGAGCCGGGTTCGGGGAGGTCCGGTTTGGCCATTTTTCGAGGTAAAATCTGTCATAATTTGCTTATATGTTGTTGCTGAAGTTGTGAGGAGTTGAATGCCGCAAGAACGGGCGAAAAATACCAAGTTTCGGGCCCGTTTCGCAATTTTCCAGCGACCTCGCCGGAATTATTACTATTCATCGTCTTCTCCGGCGACCCTCCGGCCGGTCAACGGTCAACGGCCGACGTGGCGTGCCACGTAGGCAGCCACGTCAGCCGGGTGGGGTCCGATCCATGTATTTTCAAATAAAACAAACGGACGGCCACGATCGCGACACGTGTCGCGATCCTGGAATTTTTGGAAAATTAAATAAATGATTTTCGAATAATCGATCCGGCGGACGAGGATGTGCCACGTGGCTCACTGAAGGACGTCCGATCTTGTACAAGAGCGGACGCACCAGAGGAGGCCACGTGGCACGTTCTAGAGCGTCCGATTTGTGGGTTTTTCTAAAAAAGGAAAAGAAATTGATTTTTGATCCGATGGTCGTGATCGAGCCACGTGGCTCTCTGTGAGTCGCCCGATCTAGTGGAAGATCGGGCGCACGAGACGAAGCCACGTGGCACGACGTGGGCCGTTCGATTCAGGAATTTTCGGATAATTAAATAAAATAGATAAAAAAATCAAAAAAATTGTTAAAAAATGGAAAAATGTTTAAAAATATAAAACGACGTCGTTTTAGGCCGGTTTCGACCCCTAGGGTCGGGCCGGGCGCCCGAGAGGCGTGGGCCGGGTTTGACCCGGCCCGGAAAATATTTTTAAATATTAAAAAATTCAGAAAATAATAAAAAATAAAAAAAAATTCAAAAATCAATAAAAAATAGAAAATCATAAAAAAAACTCAAAAAAATTCAGAAAATTCAGAAAAATTCTAAAAAATTCCAGAAAATAGGAAATGGCCACATTCAACTGGTCACGACCTGTTTCGGGTCTTTTGACCCCCCCGATCTTTCCAAAAATGACGGTTTTGCCCTTCCGGCAAACCGTCTTCCAAAAAAATTCTAAAAAAAATCCAGGAAAATCCCAAAAAAATAGGAAATGGCCACAAACAACTGGCCAAGACTCATTTCGGGTGTTTTGGACCCCGACCCTTCTAAAAATGACGATTTCGCCCTTTGGGCGAATTGTCTTCCAAAAATTGAAGAAAAATCAAGAAATTCCAAAAAATTCTCAAAAATGGGAAATGGCCACAATCAACTGGCCATGGAATATTTTGGGTAATTCGGTATCCAAATCTTCCAAAAATTGACGATTTTGCCCTTCGGGCTAAATCGCCTCCAAATCTTCCCATTTTATCCCGGTCTGAAATCACACATTCCCAAAGCCCTTATGGCTATACTAGGAAGCCGTTGATTTGAATTGATGTGCATTGATGTGATTTATTTATGCACTTGATTGCGCTTTCATTAAAATTGATTGTGATTGATAGGAATAGTCTTCCAATCTGCATGAAACCCTGAATCAAACCTACCTTACCTAAAATTGCGCCTGCATGAAATCTTAATTAGGAAAATCACTCGCGTTAGGTACCGAAAGGGCGTTGGTAATGACACCGACGTAACCAAGTCCCCGAACCCAAAATCTCTGGTTCCCAGAATTGATCGATCTCTCCCAATCAGTCAATAAGGTTTCCGGTCTACCCTCCAAGAAAGACCGGTGGCGACTCCAAATGCATGCACAAGTTGCACATGCCACCACGACCACACTAAGGTCGAAAGCGATCGATTGTTATCGTCGAATCCCTTTGAAAAATACTCCCGCCGCGATTTGGTATGGGCTTGGGAGGGCCCGCGCCGATCCAAAGCCCGCGATCTGCACCCTTGTGCGGGGGAAGGCCCGCGATCGGTAATCCATTAGCCGCGTCCGCCTTCGGACGGGTCGCGACAGGCCTAAGATCCCCCAGGTTCCAGTAAAGATCACGCAACGTGCTGAGATCAAGCACCTCAAGAAGAAAGCCAAAAGAGCTGCGAAACGAGCTTCAAGGATATCCAAGAAGTATAAGCAGTTTCGAGATGACGTTGGCACCCATATGTATATAGATCAAGCTGAGTGAAGGCTTGAATTTGTGTTTTAATTTATTAGTTCATCTGTTTAGGAGTCCTGGTTTTAATTTGGCGAGTTGTCGTACTTTGATTTTCAAGTTCCCATTATTGTCAAATTTTGCATGAATAATATATTTGACCTGTCATTTTTGTGCGATTTTATAAAATCCCACAGTTTCTTCATATATACTTTGATCTATCGCCAATTGAAATGCTCTTGCAAAGATTTTTTTCTTTTTCTCTTAGATATACATAGATGTCATGGGCCGGCTCACTTTCCTCGCTCGTTATACTGATTTTTATCTTATTTTTCTTTGAAGGTAATATACCACGGGTCATCCACACATCACCAGGTCGGTCGCGAGGAAAATGGCTGACAAAGCTGAAATGGATGCTGCGATCCAAGAAGCCCTCAAAGAGCATGTGAAGGCTCTCAATGACAAGATGGATAACATGGTCTCCCAGATGGCGGACAAAGTACTGGCTAGCCTCATGGCGAAGATGCTGTTGCCTGGCCTATCTCCCCAACCAATGGCACCTTCGCCTCCTACAGCTGATGATCCAACCAAGAACCAGGGGCAGTTCCTGTCACTAGAGGACATGTATGTCCCATGTTCTAATATGATTGCTCCGCCGATGGCTCCAGTTCACCAAGCCAGCCTTGTGGCGACAGAGCAGATTAACGATACAGCAAAGCTGATGGCTCAGATGGAGCAAAAGATGGAGCAGAAGATGGAGGAAAGGCTTCGGAAAATTCAGGGAACACACAGTATCCCCCACATCGACTTTTATGCCTTCACGAAAGTCGACGTGCCAGAGAAGTTCAGAGTGCCCGATTTCGAGAAATATGACGGCACCTCCGATCCTGTGCAGCATGTTCAAATGTACCAAGCAAGAATGAGCAAATATGCTGACAACGGCCCTCTACTAGTTCAGACTTTTCAGGCCAGTCTGAAAGAGGCAGCCATGCGATGGTATATTGACTATGAAGTATACAGCATGGGAAATTGGAAACAGGCGACGACTGCTTTTATCAAACACTTCAGTTTCAACATAGACGTCCTCGTCTCCAGAGAGGACTTGGAACAAGCCGAAATAAAGAAAGGCGAGACGGTCAAGCAGTACGCCACCAGGTGGAGGAACATTGCGTCCCAACTCAAGCATGTTCCCCCTGAGAGGGAACTCATGAAGCTGTTTGTCTCTACCCTTCCACAGACTATGCGGACACGAGTCCTTAGCACCTCTGCAATATCATTTGCTCACCTCATAGCAATGGCCGAGGAAGTGGAAGGTGGCATGAAGAAAGGCTGGTACGGAGATGCTAGCACGCCAGCAAAACGATTCGGAATGAAGAAGGACAAGGAAGTCACTGCTCAGATCAATATGACAAGTTCCGCACTGGCTGTACAAGTTCCCGTCAAACAGCAAGGAAACTTTGGTGAACAAAAGCAGAGGAGAAATTCACACCCATCCCGACAATACACGTCTCTGCCTGGAACACTTTCTCAAGTCTTGGATGTCCTCCGCAAAAAGGACCTACTGTCAACTGAACCTTTGAGGCCGAATTATATGTCGTATGCAGGTTATGACCCGTCCAAGAAATGCGATTACCATCGCGGTGAAGTTGGCCATGACACAGACAATTGCGTTGTGCTTAAAAATCGTATCCAGGACTTGCTCGATTCAAAGGCATTTTCATTCCAAGGCAACACCCAGCCAAATGTCCAGAATAATCCCTTACCCAACCATTTTGGTAAAATTAATGTTGTGTTTGGCTGCGGTACCCAAACGGCAGGCGTTTTCAAAGTCCAGGTAACAGACATTTATGATGCTCTAGTTAGGGCGGGCTATTACCAGACCAGAGAGTTGGTGTCGTTGGATCAGTTAAAGAAGATGATTGTGGCCCTAGTAAGGAATGGGTTGATAGTTAAGGTCAATCACGCGGAAACAATTACCACTATATCTCAGATCATCATTGATTGGGACTAGGATTTCGCCGCTCTAACCATGACTCAGTCTGAACATCTTCCAGAAATAGAAGTAGCGGAAGCCGATGTAGCGAGTTTGGTCGAAGCTGATCTGGATTTGGCTGACATGCCCCCTTGGGAGATGCGTTTGGCGATGAGTTAGGGATTGTCATACCCGAAGCCTTGGTGATCACTTCACCCCAGCCATTCCCTTATACAGATGATAGGGCTGTTCCTTGGTCATATGACCTGGCCTTGGTGACGAGATCCGGCCGCACTTACAACGAGGATCAACCGACCAAACCGGTCACGGACAAAGATGCAAAAGAATTCCTGGCTGTAATCAAAACGAGCGAGTATAACATCATCGACCAACTGCGGAAGTTGCCAGCTCAGGTTTCTCTGCTCGAACTTTTACAATCGTCAGAAAAGCATCGGGACTCCTTGACGAAGGTACTGGGGCAGGACCATGTCCCAGAAAATATTGACCAGGACAAGCTGGAGAATTTTTTCGGGACCATCCTTCTAAAAGATCGGGTGGCATTTGATGATGATGAGATTCCTGCTGAAGGTCGTGGTCACAACAAAGCCTTACACATAACAATGAAGCACAAGCAAACTCTAGTAGCACGGGTACTCGTCGACAATGGGTCGACACTGAACATCTGCCCTTTAGCCACTCTAAATCGCCTGGGGGTAGACCTGGCCAGAATGCAAGCTGCCAAGACCTCAGTTAGAGCTTTTGATGGTGTAAAAAAGGATGTCATGAGACAGATCAATCTAGACATCCTGATCGGGCCTTCTGTGTTCGATGTTTTGTTCCAGTGCTGGATATTCTGTCGGCTTTCAACCTCCTGCTGGGTCATCCGTGGATTCATAATGCGGGAGCTGTGCTGTCAAGTCTTCATCAGAAGATCAAGTTCCTCGTCAAGAGAAAACTGGTGATTGTTCATGGTGAAGAAGATCATCGGATCTTCAATGAAACGGCTATCCCTTACATTGAGCCGGCTCACAATGAAGAAGACTCGTATCATGCTTTTGAGTTGGTGCAGACTGTTCATGCATCACCAGAAAGTCCTCTACCAGTTCCTGAGGTACCAAACGCTTCTGTCATGATGGTGAAGGTAATGGTGGGCAATGAATTTCAACCTGCCACAGGCCTAGGCCGGCATGGTCAAGGGATCCGTATCCCAATCGAGCTTAATGGACAATCTCATACGGCCGGTCTGGGACACCAAGGGCGTGTCCAGTCTAGACGAGGTAGACAGCATGGGACATGCCGTGGCAGGTTGGAATCTAGCTCTCTACCACCTCCCCTCTACACTACTTTCCGATCAACTGGAGTGGTCGGTGGGTTTGATGAGCTAACCCAATTCGAGGATAATCTAGGGATTGTATTCCCCGACTCGCCAAAGGACCGAAATGCTTTGATGGCGGTAGACGAACATGCAGCTGATGATGGGTTCTTGGATCTTATCGGTTGTTTTGATGACCTCATTACTGGAGCCATATCTGAGGATCTCGTGCAGGATGATGAGACACTTGAAGAGGAGCTGGCGTCTGGATCCCTAAGCCCATCTATTGAAGCCATAGTCGATGATCCAATGGAGGGATTAGAGTAACACTTTCAAAATTTTACAATCCCCTGCGTGGGATCTTTCCAGTTTTCTTTAAGTTTCTACTTTCTTTTCAAATTCATTTCAATTTAATGTTGCATTTCCATTCAATAAGATGTAATATGTTGATTTTATAACAATAAAATTACAGATGTTTTTCGCTAAAATTTTGGGATCTTGATGAGATATCTCAAACTGACCCGATGACGCTAACCTACGATCGAACTAATTTGTCATACATGGTAAGAAACTGAGGGTTGGGCCTCTTCAAGATTTCTTGTCCCGCGGTCTTTAAAAATCAAAATCAAAATCAAAGTTTTCAAAAATGACACATTGGATTTCGAAAGTTGCAAAGCATGCATTTTTTAAACCCTGTTTGTTTCTCTGACTTTGCCATTTTATGTTTCAGGGGCAAATGTGATGAGGGTGATCCATTGGATTTTGGAGTATATAACTTGGACGAATTCATTTCTGATTATGAAGAAATACGTGAAAACTTTGAATGGCATGAGATGATTAAGCCTCTGACTGGCGACGAGACGATATCAATCAATTTAGGCGATGAAGAAAATCCAAGAGAGGTGAAAATCGGAGCGAACCTGTCTACTGGAATGACAAAACGTCTTACCAAACTATTGAAGGATTACCAGGATATCTTCGCCTGGTCCTATGCAAATATGCCCGGCCTTGATCGATCAATCGTTGAACATTGTTTACCAACCGACCCCGCAGTCAAGCCAGTAGTACAAGGTGCAGGAAGGGCTAGCCCAGAGCTAGCGAAGAAAATTAAAGAAGAAGTCATGAAGCTCTTCGATGTCGGATTTATTGAGGCTACCCAATACTCTGACTGGGTCGCCAATATTGTCCTAATGCTAAAGAAAGAAGGTCGAGTTCGAGTATGTGTCGACTACTGTGATCTAAACAAGGCTAGTCCTAAGGATGGTTTCCCACTCCCACACATTGATGTGCTTGTAGACAGCACGGCTGGTTTCGAAATGTTTTCTTTCATGGATGGTTTCTCAGGCTATAATCAAATCCTGATGAACGTGGACGATAAACTAAAGACTACGTTCACCACTCCGTGAGGGATGTTTCATTATAAGGTGATGCCCTTTGGCCTTAGGAATGCCGGCGCAAATTATTAGCGGGCCATGGTTACTTTATTCCTTGACATGATACACAATGAGATTGAAGTATATGTCGATGACATGATCGCAAAAACGAGGCACAGGGAAGATCATATCGAAATCCTGACGAAGCTATTTGACAGACTTAGGAAATTCAGGTTACGCCTTAATCCCGCTAAATGCGTTTTCGGCGCCAGCTCGGGCAAGTTGCTTGGGTTCATTGTCAGTAATAAAGGCATTGAAATAGACCCGTCTAAGGTGAAAGTCATATGTGAGCTCAAGCCACCGACAACAGTCAAGGAAGTCCGAAGCCTCATGGGTAGGCTGAATTATATTGCCTGATTCGTTTCTCAACTGTCTGAGACTGCTAAGCCTTTCTTCAGGTTGTTAAAGAAGAATGCATTAATTGAATGGGATGATGATTGTGATGAAGCCTTTGAAAAAATAAAACAAGGCCTCATGAATCCGCCAGTCCTTGTTCCGCCAGTGCCGGGGCAACCCTTGATCCTCTATCTCACGATCCATAGTGAATCCTTGGGAGCTATGCTAGCGCAGATAAGACAAAGTGATGGAAAAGAACAAGCCATTTATTATCTGAGCGAGAAGTTTACAGCTTCCGAAATGAACTATTCTGAAACTAAGAAGACATGTGCGGCTTTAGTTTGGGTGCTACATCGACTGCGACAATACACTTTGCATTACCGAATTCTTTTGATGACAGAGTGCGATCCCATCAAGTACCTATTGAATCAACCTGCATTGATTGGCAAACTTGCCAAATGGCAGATCCTCATTTCTGAGTTTGATGTGCAGTATCTGTCCCAAAAGTCAGTAAAGGGATGAGCCATAGCTGATGTCCTGGCAGAAAATCCAGGGGAAAATGAAGATCCCTATCGACCTGAAGATCGAGTCATGACAGTGAATGATTATTTCTGGACAATGTATTTTGACGGAGCCATGAATTTATCTGGATCGGGTACAGGGGCAGTCCTGATATCTCCGGGCGGTCAACACTATCCGAAAGCAGCAAAACTAGTATTTCCTTGCACAAATAATATTGCAGAATATGAAGCTTGTAGTTTGGGCCTACAAGCCGCAATCGAAATGGGTGTAACCCGGCTCAAGGTATTTGGAGACTCGGCCCTAATCATCCTTCAAACGGTAGGAAAATGGAAGACACGAGACGCTAAGCTGCTGCCCTACCATGAGTATCTGGATGAGTTGGTAGAGGAGTTTGATGATATTTCATTTGAGTACTAATCTAGAACTCACAATCAGTTCGCCGACGCGTTGGCTACCCTATCTTCGATGTTGCAAGTTACTAATGGGCTTGAAGTTGAGCCATTGAAGATCGAAGTGTTAAGAAAGCCGGCTTATTGCATGGTCATAGACGATGAATCCGATGACAAGCTTTGGTATCACGACATCAAGACTTACATTCAAGAGCAAAAATTTCTTGAGAAGAGTACTGCCTCAGATCAGAGGTATATAAGAAAGATGGCCTCAAAATTCTTCCTCAGCGGTGAAAATCTTTACAAAAGATCGTTTGATTCAGTTCTTTTGAGGTGTATTGATTCTACTGAAGCTGTCCGTTTGATGATGGAAATACATGAAGGGATCTGTGGCCCGCATATGAATGGTCACATGCTTGCCAAGAAGATCATGAGGCTGGGCTATTATTGGCTTACTCTAGAAAGTGATTGTATTCATCATGTTAGAAGCTGTCATAAGTGTCAGATTCATGGCAACAAGATCAATGTTCCTCCGAACAAGCTACACCAATTATTTGAACCATGGCCTTTCTCTATATGGGGCATTGATGTGATTGGTCAAATTAACCCAAAAGCATCAAATGGACATCGTTTCATCCTGGTTGCCATCGACTATTTTTCCAAATGGATCGAAGCAGCATCGTACTTGGCAGTCACAGCACGAAATGTCGTGAAATTCATTAGTCGAGACATCATCGCTCGATATGGTTCACCTGAAGTCATAATCACCGATAACAGCTAGAACTTGAACAACAAGCTGATCGATGATTTGTTCAAGAAATTCAAGATCAAGCATCTGAACTCTTCCCCATACCGTCCCCACATGAATGGAGCAATGGAAGCAGCCAACAAGAACATCAAGAAGATCTTGGCCAAAACTGCTGAGAATTATCGAGATTGGCACGAGAGGTTGCCGTTTGCGCTTATGGCCTATCGGACTTCGATCCGGACATCTACTAGGGCAACCCCATATTCTCTTGTATATGGAATGGAAGCGGTGTTACTGGTTGAGGTGGAAATCCCTTCCTTGCGTATACTATCTCAAGTTAAGCTGACCGAGGCCGATTGGATCAAACAGAGGATGGACCAATTGAACCTGATCGATGAAAAGCGGCTTAAAGTTTTATGCCACGGCCAATGCTACCAACAAAGGGTTGCTAAATCCTTTAATAAGAAAGTCCGGCCTCGACATTTTCAGGTAGGAGATCTTGTTTTGCAAAAACTATTGCCTATTGTTCCTCCCCCAAAAGGGAAGTTCGCCCCGAACTATGGCGGCCCATATGTCGTGAAGAAGGTACTCCTAGGAGGTGCTTTGATCCTTGCAGAGATGGATGGCCGTGTTTTCACCAGCCCAATCAACTCTGAGGCTATAAAAAGTATTATACTTGATTTACCTTGACATTTTCTAATCAAGTTATAATGTTCATTTGATACCGGTTTGTTTGCCTATTGTTTGCATTATGAATTTCCATAGTGAGATAATTTCAATCAGGAATTCTTTCTGATCTAATTGAATTGACCTTTTTGAATGAGGAATGTTAGGATGATGAAAGGCAAGCCATTTCCAAACACGTCCTATATCACAATCCCTAGTGAGCAATATGAGAATTTACATGCTTACAAGGTAAAAGGGTTATCTCGCGAAAAGTATGACGACTGAAATGATCTGAGGCATTCATTTCATCTATCCCAAAAAACTACAGGTTGCCCATTGCTTAACCCCTTTTGAACGGTGGTTTCATGCCATAACCCTGTCAGGAACAACCCCACATTACGGGCAATTTCAGAAATTCAAAAAATGAGTAGAATTTCTTGCTTTCACTTGCATCAATCTTTGAGTATGTTTGTTGTACGCGAATTCTATGTTAGCTCAAGTGCCTTAGACATGACGAAGAGCATTTCATTTCTATACCCATATACACTCATCCTTTGCAAAACCCAATTTGAACGGCGAATTCATTTCTTGAAACCCGATTGGTGATCATCTTGAAAGGAAATTATTTCAGACAATCATCTGATGAGCAAAGTGCCTTGCGGCAAGCTAAAACTTGGAAACTTTGCCAGCATAATATGCAGGCAATTCAGATAAGACTCTTCCTTCCTTAAAAAAAAAGAGAAAAGAAAAAGAGAGCGAATTGTGCCATGAAAAAAGAAAAAGGGACAAAAGCACCCACTTTCATACAAAAAAAAAAAGGAAAGAAAGAAAAAAGAAAAGAGAAAAGAAAAGAGCCTTCTCAAAGAATCTCTGGAAGGAATGGAAATCTTACCTGAATTGGTTCAAGAAATGAAAGATCATTTTTGAAACATAGAGTGATAGATACAGATGATTACCAATTTTCTCAACTTCATACAGCCCCTTAGCTGAAAATAGACCTTTCATTTTCAAGCCTACCCTGAGCCTACATTACAACCCTTATCAAAAGTCTCTTCAGATTAGGGCACTTGGGTTAATACAGGGTTTCAAATGCTTATGAATGTCGCTCGGAGAAGTGCGAGCAAGATCATCCTTATCTCAATTGGCGGGGTTCCTGACTTGTAAACCTAACGCAAATGATGAAGATTTCGTCTCATAGCCTAATGACTCACATGAGTCCCTTTTGAACAGCCTTTGACCAAACCTGAATTACAGTCCTTGTAAAGGACCTCATGGATTGGTCTGGTCATACTAATTGCGAGAATACCCGGACCTTTTGTCAACCATGATGATGACAGCTCTGAGCATTTCTCTTACCCGCATTAATGGTCGGGTTTCGACGGCATCTTTCATGAGAGTGAATAAAAAGTCCTTTCTGACTAAAATTCCTCATTCAACATGATCAGAATTGTCAAAAGGGTCAGATAGGCTTCCTTATTGACAAAATTTCCAAGTGGAGCTTTATAATGCTAGCAAAAGCTCACGAAATTCTTCTGGCCTATAACATTGCAATCGCAACAGTTTATGCATATCAACATGTTTTTCGAGCGATTGGATAGGTACGATGCAGTCGGCCTATCCATGTCATTTGGAATCATTCAGAAAAACCGGGTAAGTTTTCTGAACCCTTTTCAGATTGGCAGCTTTTAATATTTAAGTTGCCATTTCTGGCCCTTCATGTTGCACTAACAGTTTTTCAGGCATCACACCATTTTGTATTCATACTGACTCGATTCAGGTGATACATCATCTCTTGTCTTGATACGGTGAGACCTTCTTGAAAAAGTCGCAAGAGATTATTTTTACCGACTCATGCTGACCCGTTGAGGAGGTCGCAAGAGATATTCTACCGTCTCATGGTGACCCGTTGAGGAGGTCCCAAGAGGCATCTCTCTTCTTGATACAGTGAGACTTTTGAAAGAAAG
Source organism: Rhodomyrtus psidioides (assembly GCA_021437785.1). Classification (NCBI taxonomy): domain Eukaryota; kingdom Viridiplantae; phylum Streptophyta; class Magnoliopsida; order Myrtales; family Myrtaceae; genus Rhodomyrtus; species Rhodomyrtus psidioides. Next base: position 2,034,166 of record JAILYB010000111.1, read on the forward strand.
TCGCGAGAGATTATTTTACTGACTCATGCTGACCCGTTGAGGAGGTCGCAAGAGACACCTTACCTACTCATGCTGACCCGTTGAGGAGGTCGCAAGAGACATTCTACCGTCTCATGGTGACCCGTTGAGGAGGTCCCAAGAGGCAACTCTCGTCTTGATACAATGAGACCTTCCTGAGAAGGTCGCGAGAGATTATTTTTACCGACTCATGGTGACCCGTTGAGGAGGTCCCCAAGAGACAAATGGTCAGCTCCAACCATAACTCGAGCACATTTTCAAACCCTACTCAGATCATGCGCTGTCCCACATCAAAGAAAAACCTTTGATAACGGATAAGGCCCCCAAAACCTAAGATCTACATGTGATCTTGGTTTGTTTTCTCGATTTCATAATGTATGCGCTCATGTGATTTCGAAAAAACAAATGGCCAGCACGAACCATAACTCGAGCACATTTTCAAACACTACACAGATCTTGCGCCGTTTCGCGTCAGAAGGAAACTTCTGACAACAAGTGGGCCAGTACTTAAAATTCTGACGTCCACTGAAAGTCTGGAAATTAAGGGAATCACAAGCTTACGAGGTATTTGGTAAAATAAGTATTCTCGTATGCGATCCATGTGTGAGTTTCTCTAATACAAAAAAGAAAAGAAAAGAAAAGTTTGTGCACAAGTTATTTACAGTCTTGCATAGCATACATCATTTCTTTTGCATAGAAAATGGGAGTAAAACCCTAAAAAAAATTGTCATTCATTTGCATCGTCAAAATTTATGCTTCAATTTTGTCTTTGAGTGAAACCTCTACGAGCCTCCACTCAAAGAGGGGCAGTTGTTGACACCTAAATTTTGATATTTTATTTAATCATTTATTGCATAAAAGATAAGAGACTAAACTTAGTCCCTAGCAAAAAAAAAAATCGATTTTCATATAATTATCATTTAGATTAATTTAATTTTAGTTGCATTGCATTTGCATTCATATTGGATTGACGATAGGTGAATAGCCTTGAGATTAATTCAGCACATAAGCTCGTGGTGATGAAAACTTGCTCAAAATCATTTCCATTCACGTTAAGTTTCGGTCTCATGGCGAAGAAAACAATCCGTATGGATTCGTGTGTGCTCAGTTAAGGGAGGAATCAAATTGAGGGGGAAAGCGAATTTTCTAAATAAATCAATTGCTCTACCAAAGCTCCATCGATACACGTGGTCTGCATATTTTGGGGACAAAGATGTAACAACCTAGGCCCACCGTTGCGCCACTTTGCAAGATATTGTCGCTTTGGGCTTTGCAACCCGCACGGTTTTGCTTTCCGAGCACTCAGCCCGGAAAACGCGTCTTGCTAGTCAAAGGGGGCCCAAGGCTTATATACTAGCCCAAGGTCTCCCCCCTAAGCAATGTGGGACTAGGGGAGGGATGTCACAATCTCCCCCCCTTCAGACACAACGTCTTCGTTGTGCCCGCACCTCACCCGCTCTTGGGTGAACGTCGCCCGATCCCGGCCGCGACTGCCCGCCCTCAAGGTTTGGTCCACCACATGCGGTCGGGGGTCGGCTCTGATACCAACTATAACAGCCGGGCCCACCACGCACCGCTGCGCCACTACTTGCAAGATATTGTCCGCTTTGGGCTTTACAACCCGCACGGTTTTGCTTTCCGAGCACTCAGTCCGAAAAACGCGTCTTGCAAGTTTAGAAAGGGCCCAAGCTTATAAAGCCCCCAAGATCCCACTCCCTAAGCAATGTGGGACAAGGTGAGGATGTTACAATCTCCCCCCCTTCGGACACAACATCCTCGTTGTGCCCATACCTCGCCCAGTTTTGGGTCACAGTCGTCCGCCGGCGTAGCCTCTCCTGCCATCCCGGTCACGACTGTCCACCCTCAGGGTTTGGCTCCCACACGCTGTCGGGAGTTGGCTCTGATACCAACTGTAACAGCCTGGGCCCACCGCGCACCGCTGCGCCACTTTGCAAGATATTGTCCGCTTTGGGCTTTGCAACCCGCACGGTTTTGCTTTCCGAGCACTCAGCCCGAAAAACGCGTCTTGCTAGTCAAAGGGGGCCCAAGGCTTATATACTAGCCCAAGGTCTCCCCCCTAAGCAATGTGGGACTAGGGGGAGGGATGTCACAATCTCCCCCCCTTCGGACACAACGTCCTCGTTGTGCCCGCACCTCACCCGCTCTTGGGTGAGCGTCGCCCGATCCCGGCCGCGAATGCCCGCCCTCAGGGTTTGGTCCACCACATGCGGTCGGGGGTCGGCTCTGATACCAACTGTAACAGCCTGGGACCACCGCGCACCGCTGCGCCACTTTACAAGATATTGTCCGCTTTGGGCTTTGCAACACGCACGGTTTTGCTTTCCGAGCACTCAGTCCGAAAAACGCGTCTTGCAAGTTTAGAAAGGGCCCAAGCTTATAAAGCCCCTAAGATCCCACTCCCTAAGCAATGTGGGACAAGGTGAGGATGTTACAATCTCCCCCCCTTCGGACACAACGTCCTCGTTGCTTTTCCGGGCGCCGTCACACAACGCCCGGCAAAACGCGTCTTGCTAGTTAAAGGGGGTCCAAGGCTTATAAGCCTATCCCAAGACCTCCCCCTAGGCAATGTGGGACTAAGGGGATGGATGTCACAATTGTTACATCCTCACCTTGTCCCACATTGCTTAGGGAGTGGGATCTTGGGGGCTTTATAAGATTGGACCCTTTCTAAACTTGCAAGACGCGTTTTCCGGGCTGAGTGCTCGGAAAGCAAAACCGTGCGGGTTGCAAATCCCAAAGCGGACAATATCTTGCAAAGTGGCACAGTGGTGCGCAATGGGCCCAGGCTGTTACAATTGGTATCAGAGCCGACCCCTGACCGTATGTGGTGGACCAAACCCTGAGCGGGTGAAGTACGGGCACAACGAGGACGTTGTGTCCGAAGGGGGGGAGATTGTGACATCCCTCCCCCTAGTCCCACATTGCTTAGGAGGGAGACCTTGGGCTAGTATATAAGCCTTGGGCCCCCTTTGACTAGCAAGACGCGTTTTCCGGGCTGAGTGCTCGGAAAGCAAAACCGTGCGGGTTGCAAAGCCCAAAGCGGACAATATCTTGCAAAGTGGCGCAGCGGTGCGCGGTGGGCCCAGGCTGTTACAGTTGGTATCAGAGCCAACTCCCGACAGCGTGTGGGAGCCAAACCTTAAGGGTGGGCAGTCGTGACCGGGATGGCAGGAGAGGCTGCGCCGGCGGGCAACTGTGACCCAAAAGCGGGCGAGGTATGGGCACAACGAGGACGTTGTGTCCGAAGGGGGGGAGATTGTAACATCCTCACCTTGTCCCACATTGCTTAGGGAGTGGGATCTTGGGGGCCTTATGATGTAACTAGCAATATCTCATAGAGGGGGGTGAATAGGAGATTCTGAACACAATTTAAATTTCTTGCGGAATAAATAGAGTTCAGTGTACGATTAGGAACAAAAGCAGTATAACAGTGTGCAGAAAATCTAAACCAAAGAGTAAGAGTTTAGAGAAGAGGATATTGCACACGATATTTATAGTGGTTCGGCTTAGATCAAGCCTACGTCCACTCTCCCACGATGACAGCCGATTGGCTGGATTTCACTATGAAGAATCAAGAAGATTACAATCACTCAAGTGTTTTGTTTCCTTCTCATACAGATTTTCACAGTGAAGGATTTTGAGTACTCAGAATACTCTCTCAGATGAAACTCAAATTATTCTTGCACTTTGGATTGTTGTTCGCACTCTTACTCTCTAGTCGAACATTATTCTTCTTTTATACTCCTCTGCTTCCGAACTAGCCGTTGGATTCCAGCCAAGGGATCGCTCTTCAATCCTTGATTGGACGTCATCAATCATGATTGAACGAGACTGTATCTTTAAAAGATATGTAGACCGTTGGGTAAGACATTGAACCCTTCTGATTCAGTCGCCCATACAACTGAATCTCCAGTTCCATAAGTGTGATAAGTTTGAGTTGATTCCCGAGGATATATTCCTTAGAAGATGATATCCTATTATAGAAAGTCCCTTAATTGACAGGATGGGATATCAGGATAATTGAATATCACTTCTGGTCTTTCTTCAGCTGAGGAAGTTTCCTTCTGAACATTCTCCGAACTCGTATTCACATCTGATTCTGCTGGTGAGTTCGTGACTTGATGAAGTGTATGCATTTGAATGGATTCAGGTTCATCATCCTGGTTGCTTTCATCGAACTTGATGTTTACTGATTCCTCAACAATACGAGTGTTCTTTTTGTAGACTCTGTAGGCTTTGCTTGTTGTTGAATATCCCAAGAAAATTCCTTCATCTGATCTTTCATCAAACTTTCCAACTTGATCATTAGCATTCTTTAGAATAAAGCATTTGCAACCGAATACATGAAGGTATGCAACATCAGGCTTTCTTTCTTTGAAAAATTCATAGGGAGTTTTCTCGGAAAAAGGTCTGAGGGAAATTCGATTTAAGATATAACATGCTGTTGAAACGGCCTCAGCCCAAAAGTTAGAGGCAATTTTACTTTCTATAAGAAGAGTTCTGGCCATTTCTTGCAACGATCTGTTTTTCCTTTCTACAACCCCATTTTGTTGTGGAGTATAAGGTGCAGAGAAGTTATGCTGAATTCCGAATTTAGTGCAAAAATCTGAGAAACTTTGATTCTCAAACTCTCCCCCATGATCCGTTCTCAAACTGGAGATAGTGTAACCCTTTTCATTTTGAATTCTTTTAGCAAATTTTGAGAAGGATATGAAAGCTTTGTTTTTGTGAGCAAGAAATGAAACCCATGTAAATCTAGAGAAGTCATCAACTATGACAATGCAATATTTCTTACCTCCAATGCTTAGAGTTCTATTAGGTCCGAAGATGTCTATATGAAGTAGCTGCAGACAACGCTTAGTGGAAACTTGATTTAAGGACTTAAAAGAACTTCTTACCTGCTTACCCAGTGTGCATGCATGACATAGTCCACTTTTCTCAAATTTTGTTTGAGGTAGTCCTCGAACAAGTCCCTTCTTGGAGTGCTTTGAAATATGTTTTACATTAATATGACCTAACTTTCTGTGCCAAAGATCAGATTCATCCTTAACAGAAATAAGACATTTAGCATGTTCACAGTCAGCATTAATATCTAAAAGATAAATGTTCCCATGCCTTCGTCCCGTGAAGGATTGCTTCTTATCCTTGCTCATACCTGTGCATTTTAGATCTTGGAACCGAATATCATATCCAAAGTTGACTTACAGAGATCAAGTTGTAGATCAATCCTTTGACTAGAGAGACATCTTTAACAGTCAGATTTCCAATCTTTACATTTCCTTTCTCGATCACTTTTCCATTGTTCTTTCCTCCAAACGACACGCTTCTTCCATCACAATCTGAGAAGGATATAAATACATTTGGATTTCCAGTCATGTGACTTGAACAACCACTATCCAGAAACCACTTGTTCTTCCTTCTCTTTGGTACCTGCAATAGATAACCAACTTACTGTTTCTTTGGTACCCATGTTTTCTTGGGTCCTTCTGTGTTAGTATATTTTGACCTTTTAATAGGTCTCCAAATTTTCTTGCAGTAATCCTTAGTATGGCCAGGATCACCACAATTCACACAAGGTTGTTGAATGTAGGATCTAGTAAAATGCTTATGAAAATGATGCTTGTAATCGGAAAACGTTGGTTTTCGAAATTCAGCTTTAAAGATATTTCTTTGGCTACTTTCCTTTTTAAAACCTAACCCAGATCGATCATTGAAGGGTATTTGTTTTGAAATAATGCTATTCAGAGTTACTGAGCTTTGTGAAAACTTTTTTGATATAGTAGAAATTTTTTCTTTCAAGGAAGCATTTTCTTTTGAAACTAAATCATGATTTTCTTTCATCTGGTGAAACTCTTGTTGTAGAAAAATAATTTTTTCTTCTTGGGACAAATTCTGTTGTTTTAAGGAAGCATTTTCCTTTTTCAAACAAGAAACTTTTTCAAGTGCTTCTTTGTAGTTTCTACACAATTCATCAATATATTCAATAACTTCATCAAGGAGTTCAGATGAACATACCTCAGTTTCTGAATCTAAACTTGAGTCTGATTCGGCCATGAGACAGATATTTGCATAATAATTTTCGCTTTCATTAGAATCACTTAAAGTTTCTGCCTTTAGAGCCTTCTTGTACTTCTCATACTTGAGTTTGTCCTTCTTCAAAATTGGGCAGTTCGGTTTGATATGTCATGCTTTCTTACAGTGGAAGCAAATCACGTCTTTGCTATCTTGTGATTCGTTGCTTGATATTTTTACATCACTCTTCTTCCAAGGTTTCTTTCCTTTGATGTTTCTTCCTTTCCGAGCCATCTTCCTAAATTTCTTGACCATGAGGGCTAATTCTTCATCATCCTCATCTTCATCATCTGCGTCAGAAAAACATTGATTAATTTGACTTTTTAAGGCAATAGATTTTTTACCTTTCTGTTCTCCCTTTTTGTTTGCTCGTTCTGTTTCATAGGATTACAAAGTGCCGACTAGCTCATCCACCGAGAGTGGTCTAATTGTTTGGCATTCTTGAATTGATGGCTTGATGTAATTCCAATCATCTGTGAGTCCACGTAGTATCTTCCTGACTTGCATTGGTTCAGCAATAGGTGCACCTTGTCTTGCAAGTCCACTTGCCAAAGTCTGAAACCGGTCTATCATATCTGCAATAGATTCATCAGGCTTCATTTCAAATGCTTCATAGTCACTCAGTAAAATACTGAGCTTTGTTTCTTTCACACGATTTGTTCCTTGAAAGGTAACATGAAGTCTATCCCATATTGCCTTAGATGATTCTTCCTCTGAGACACGATTATAAAGGGGAGTAGATAAGGCACAAAAGAGAGCATTGACAGCTTTAGAATCAAGGCCTTTTCTTTTAGCCTTTTCAGCATCAGTCATTGTTGTGACAATATTTACTCCGTCAGCAGAGGTTGGATTTGTAGTATTTGCAGGAACTATTCCATTTGTAACGACATCCCACATCATATCATCATAGGCTTTGAAGAACCACTTCATCTTGTTACTCCACATATTGTAATCCTTTCCATCAAAGTATGGAGGCTTGTTGGCAAAGTGCGAATCGCTTGTTCCTGAAGAGTGATTGCTAGACATAGTAGATCGTTAACTCTGAAGTCAATAAACACTTCGTAAAATGAGCAACCTGCTCTGATACCAATTGATGTAACTAGCAATATCTCCTAGAAGGGGGTGAATAGGAGATTCTGAACACAATTTAAATTTCTTGCGGAATGAATAGAGTTCAGTGTACGAATAGGAACAAAAGCAGTATAACAGTGTGCAGAAAATATAAACACAAGAGTAAGAGTTTAGAGAAGAGGATATTGTACACGATATTTATAGTGGTTCGGCTTAGATCAAGCCTACGTCCACTTTCCCACGATGACAGCCGATTGGCTGGATTTCACTATGAAGAATCAAGAAGATTACAATCACTCAAGTGTTTTGTTTCCTTCTCACACAGATTTTCACAGTGAAGGATTTTGAGTACTCAGAATACTCTCTCAGATGAAACTCAAATTATTCTTGCACTTTGGATTGTTGTTCGCACTCTTACTCTCTAGTCGAACATTATTCTTCTTTTATACTCCCCTGCTTCCGAACTAGCCATTGGATTCCAGCCAAGGGATCGCTCTTCAATCCTTGATTGGACGTCATCAATCGTGATTGAACGAGACTGTATCTTTAGAAGATATGTAGACCGTTGGGTAAGACATTGAACCCTTCTGATTCAGTCACTCATTGTCGCGACCCTCTCGAGGTTCGCCGTGGGCTCTCGAGGGCTAATGGGCCGTCCAGTCTGGTCGGACGCAGGCCTCTCCCAAGGTCCGTTACCCAAATCGCAATGGAGGTATGCGTAGTCGACCTTCAGTGTGGTCTAGTGACATATGCTAAGTGTGCATGCCATGGAGTCGCCACCAATCATTTTTTCGAGGGTATGATTGGACCACCCTATTGAATAGTCGGGAGTTTCTATTCAATTCTACGATAACCAGAGAAATAGGTTCGGGGACTTAGTTACCTCAACTGTCAGAGTTGACGCCCTTTCGGTACCTAAGTTGATTGAATTTTCTGCAATTTTTCTCAAATTTTTTTTGAATTTTTCCTTAATAATTCATTTTTTTGAATTTTTTTTATTTGATTTTTTTTATAAATTTTCTGAAAATAAATCCCAACTGACGGTCCCTAACTCGCCACGTGGCGTCTCGGTGACAATGGAATCATTTTAATTTTTGTAAAATTCGAAATTCATTTCTTTTAATGTTAAAAATATTTTTTATTCTGAAAATCATCGGATCACGACACGTGGTTCATCTGCAGCCATCCAATCTAGCATTTTTTTGTTTTTGTTTTTATAGGACGCAACACAATGCAAAAAATAAAGAAGATATTAAGTCATTATACAACATAAATATAAGCAAAGGAGATGGGATCCGGTGAATTTTACGACGTCGGAGTCCGTCGGTGCTCGTGCAACAATGTGTGGGGGTATAAACCACCAGCATGAGGCTCGGCCTTCCGATTCTGCGGTAGCACAATATAATTTGCAGAAAATAAATGAATAGAATGCCTTGGACACCAATAGGAGGCTTGGCCTTCCGATTCTGGGTCTGATAGGTGAAATATAAAAAATGTGCACTTTTATTGGATGCAGTACAATGCAAATTAACTATATGATGCATGAAATGCTAAGACATAAAGTAAATACACAGCAAATATTTAGACACCAACATGAGGCTCGGCCTTTCGATTCTGGGTCTAATAAGTAAAATGTAGAAAATGCCCACTTTTATTAAATGCAATACAATACAAATTAACTATTGTCGCGACCCGTCCGAAGCGGACGCGGCTAATGGATTACCGATCGCGGGCCTTCCCCCGCACAAGGGTGCAGATCGCGGGCTTTGGATCGGCGCGGGCCCTCCCAGGCCCGTACCAAATTGCGGCGGGAGTATTTTTCAAAGGGATTCGACGATAACAGTCGATCGCTTTCGACCTTAGTGTGGTCGTGGTGGCATGTGCAACTTGTGCATGCATTTGGAGTCGCCACCGGTCTTTCTTGGAGGGTAGACCGGAAACCTTATTGACCGATTGGGAGAGATCGATCAATTCTGCGGAACCAGAGATTTTGAGTTCGGGGACTTGGTTACGTTGATGTCATTACCAACGCCCTTTCGGTACCTAACGCGAGTGATTTTCCTTAACTAGGATTTCATGCAGGCGCAATTTTGGGTGAGGTAAGTCTAACTTTGCACATTAACCAGTTTAACATGCTCACGTAATCATAATAAATAAATAGATGCCAATCACATAAACATCTATCCTACGTGGTGATCATGGAATTATGATTTAATGGGTCTCGAGCCAATGAGACCACATTTAATCATTTTAATATTTTAATAACGGAGAGCTGCTCTTCGCTTCTTCTTGGTTTCTTGAACTCTTCAAGAATCGGGCCCCAAAGAGCTCGCCGACTTAAAAGGCTCCTCCACGTAATCCTCGTAGCATTTACATCAACAATTGACTATGCTAAAAATAAAGATTACATGAAAAATAAAAGGAGTACGCAGCCTCCATTTAATAATTACAACCCCAAATATATAAATAATCACCATACATTCATACATACATCAATCACATTGATTAGGGATTTTTCCATGATCACCACCCTTCCACGTAAGTAATAAATGCACAATTTAAAACTTAGGAAGGCACAATAAAAATTCTACGTTGAATCATATTCAGAATTTTTACGTAAAATAAGATAGCCATAAATTTTCGATTCAAAATTGATTTAGTCTCAATTTTTGCTACGTTGATTAATTTATCATATAAAATAATCAACCTCCATTAGCCATGTAAGACGAACAATTCGTTAATACATATTGGCCATAGTATTGCAAAAATTGCAAAAAATCAATTAAATGCACGAAAACACCTAAGGATCGGCTCTGATACCACTGTTGGGATCCACGTAACACGTAGCGGAAATAAATAACAACCCATACATGTATCTCCAGAGGCGTACTTCGTGCATTTCAATCGAAAAAAATCACAAAGCCTCAAAGGGAGTAAATAGATTACCTCTCGTAGCGTGCTTGAACGGAGGTGTCGGTTCGATGTTCTTCGATCTCAGCCTCCACAAGTGTTAGGCATCTAGTTCGGACGCACCACCAATTGACGAACGGGGAGACGACGAATAACTCCACAACAATTGTGCTAGCAATATGCGGAATCAATATTCCGAACTTAGTATGTTTTGCTCACTCAAGATTATGAGAATATAGAGAGTGTTTGTGTTCTTCTCTCTAAGCTCTCAAAAATTTGCACACTCTACAAAATGTCTCTCCCCCTCAACCTCAAAACTCTTGCCATCCTTTTATAGCCAAAAATACCTTCCAATAAATTGTATTTAAAAATAGCACTAACAATTATAAATTCTATCTAAAAATAGCACTCACAAATAAATGACATTTAAAAATAGCACTAACAATAGCACTCACAATTTATAATACAAAAATGCTATTTAAAAATAGCACTAACAATAGCACTCACAAAAAATGCTATTTAAAAATAGCACTAACAATTATAAATTCTATCTAATAATAGCACTCACAATTTATGATAAATAAATGCCATTTAAAAATAGCACTAACAATAGCACTCACAATTTATGATAAATAAATGTCATTTAAAAATAGCACTAACAATAGCACTCACAATTTATAATACAAAAAATGCTATTTAAAAATAGCACTAGCAATAGCACTCACAATACAAAAATGCTAAAAAAAAAGGCACTAACAAAGGTGTTAAAAATAATAACCATTATTATTATTACAAGAGTTAAAGAGGTTACCAAACAGTACAAATATGCATAACGTATAAATACGTATGACGTATAAATACGTAGAGCATACGTATACATCCATGAAACCGGGGACTAATTGAAAGAAAAATGTGCAATTAAGCCCTTTTGGTAAAAATTGATTAAATTGGAGGGCAAATTGACCTAATTGCACTTTAAGACTTTAGAATCCAATGTCATAGCTTATAAAAAGTGAGAATTGAAAACTAAAAGACTCAAAAATGATTTTTTTTTTTTTTTTTAGGCTCGGTTCGGGTTTATGTTTGTGAAGGAACATAGTGACCCGAGCCGAATTTTTGAGATTTAAAGTGACACACTTGAAGAGGAAATTAAAACAAAATTATCGAATATTTTTGGGTATTTTTCTGACCACGAATGGTATTTTTCTGATTTTTTGGGTATTTTTATAATTAAATAACTCGAAAAATATTAAAAATACCGAAAAATATTTTTTGTTCAAAATTGGTTCCTAAGGTTAAACCAAGGCTTCCAAAGTTGATTTTGTGATTTTATGACCTTTTTTGATATTTTTAATTAATTTTAAAGAATAAAAATCATAATAATAAATGGTAAAAAAAATCAGGTGTCAACAACTATATGATGCATGAAATGCTAGGACATAAAGTAAATACACAACAAATATTCAGACACCAACAGGAGGCTCGGCCTTCCGATTCTGGGTCTAATAAGTAAAATGTAGAAAATGCCCACTTTTATTAAATGCAATACAATACAAATTAACTATATGATGCATGAAATGCTAGGACATAAAGTAAATACACAGCAAATATTCAGACACCAACAGGAGGCTCGGCCTTCCGATTCTGGGTCTAATAGGTAAAATGTAAGGAGTGAGAGGCGGTCTTACCAAGATTGAACCCAAAACAAGCCCGGAAATCCAATTTGGCACTCGCGGACTCAAGTCTGATCAGTCTGACCTTTGCTCCTTCAAACAGCTCTACGGGACAAATGGCTCGGCCAAATTAGACTCACGAAATGTCATTAGAACGGAAAGAGAATAAGTTTTCTAACATTATATGGCTCGTTCCCATACGATTCCTAACGAAAGAGTTATGGCCGAAAAACCGGACGGTTTTCAATTGCCCAATGACCAGAATCTGTCCTAGAAAACTCCTTCAATTCAACCATTAAAACCCATCCAAAACTCAACTAGACTACAATCTCAGCTTGCTAGATTCCTAAGTTATGTGCTAGAAACATCTTATCGAATATTGGAAGCAAGGCAAGCCCTTGAATCACTCACAATGTTCACGGCACCACCTTGACAGAACCGGTTCAGATTTTTCGAACAAAACAATAAGGGATCAGCCCTTAAATCCAAATATAATCCATCTTCAAACCATAAAACACAATAATATATGTCTTACCAAGATTGAACCCAAAACAAACCCGGAAATCCAATATGACGCTCGCGGACTCAAGTCTGATCAGTCTGACCTTTGTTCCTTCCAAAAGCTCTACGGGAGAAATGGCTGGGCCGAATTGGACTCACGATATGTCATTAGAACGGCAAGAGAATAATCTTTCCAATGGTATATGGCTCGTTCCCATACGATGCCTAACGAAAGAGTTATGGTCGAAAAACCGGACGGTTTTGGGTCTGGGCGGCAGGCTGAGCGAGAGAAAAAAAAACGAAAGATCAAAGAGAGAGAGTTGAGGGAGAAGAAGAAGAAGGAGGAGGAGGAAGAGGAGAGGAAGGAGAGCACGGATGATGGGGGGGGTGACTAAATACTAAAAATAAAATAATAATAAAATAAAATACTAAAAAGTAAAAATAATAATAAAATAATCAAAAGTGAAGACAAAATGATTAGCCCATTTTCCTTTTAAATGATGATGTTTTCACTCCTTTTCCTTTTAATCATTACTAATATTTTTGTCAAATTCAATTTTATGGTGATCAGAGAACACCCGAAATCGAACTTGAATTTTACTGTTTTATGAGGTCCTAAAGTAAAGAAAATTAAAAATAAAAAATACCGACTATTTGTATATATTTTGTGACCTCAAATATTATTTTTCTTGATTTTCTTCTTTTCTTTTCTTTTTCTTTTCTTTTTTTATTTTTCGAAAATATTAAAAAAAATAAAAATTACGAAAATTATTTTTTTGGTCAAAATGGTTCATTTAGCATGGCCAAGGTCACCAAAATTGATTTTTCAATTTTTCAACTTTTTATAGATTTTCTATGAATTTTTTTAAATAAAGGAAAAAAGGTTGATCAAAATTTAGGTGTCAACAGCTGCCCCTCTTTGAGAGGAATCTCGTTAGAGTTTTCTCTCAAAGATAAGGTGACACCTGAGTCCTGATCGACTCGACTTGGGAAACTAAAGGAAAAGGAGTCATGACATCCAATCTTCATGCTTGTCCATGTATGCTCTTTCTTGAAGGGGGAAACGTTCATTTGACATGAGAGAGTGAGATAGTAGAGAGACATACCTGCCACTTACCTGTTCGATGTTTGTGCGATTTTCGCGGTGTTTGATGGATTCAAGAGAATTTCTAGGAACTCTTTACTAGAGTATCCTAGAGAGGTTAAGCTCTGACCCGTATGGTAGGTTAAACCATAATGGGATTCCCAACTGATATGAATCTAAGGAAGACGCGTCCCATTTGGGATTTGCTAAGGATTTTGATCCGTATGGTGGATCAGACCATTGAGTTGACCATTTAAGTTATTTTCACTATTGGATTGACCCTTCAGGCGGTTTCTACCTTTGATTGACCCTTCATGCGGTTTCTACCATGAGTTGACCCTTCAGGCGGTTTCTACCTTTGATTTGACCCTTCAGGCGGTTTCTACCTTGAGTTGACCCTTCAGGCGGTGTCTACCTTCAGTTTGCTTTGAAAAGGGGTCTCATGACGAGGGTTCTCCACGTCCGATGAGACTGCCTAAATTTTTGAAAAAGGGTCCCGGGACAAGGGTTCTCCACGTCTGCTGGGATTGCTTGATTTTTTTTTTTAAAGGGGTCCTGGGACGAGGGTTCTCCACGTCATGCTAGGACTGTTTGATATTTTGAAAATGGGTCTTGGGACGAGGGTTCTCCACGTCTGATCGGACTTTTTCTTTTTAAAAGGTTTTTCTTCCCCTCTTTTTTTAGAGATCCCGAAGTCTGTCGGGAATTTGATTTTTTGAAGCAGTGAAAGATTTTATTTTGACAAAGCTTCACTTAAGTCTGTTGAGCCGACATTCTGGGAGCTGGGTTCTCCAGGTATCCTGCAGAGGTTTGAGCCTGAAAGATTTTTCTTCACCAAGAAAACGTTAGTAATCTTTGGGAAGACCACGGCTGTCCATTTGACAAAAACCGTATGACTTAAGTTTTAATCGTGAAATGTGCATTTTGATGCTGGAGGTTATCCAAAGCATTCTTGCAACATGCAAATGTGATCACAAATCCCTTGCACGGAAAATCTGGATCAACAGTTTGAAAATTCCAAAAAGAGTTTGTTCAAAACATCAATTGGAATATTTCTCGACAAAGAGGTCTTCTCACCTGTTTTGCGATAGTGGTTTTTTTATAGGAGACGCACTCAATTCCCTACTAACCTGTGCCTAGGTTTTAGGCTCATTCGCAGCGCATACATTTTGATCGGTCGGGAGGTCTTCCACGGGACCGTAATGTTGGGCTTGGCTATTGGTTTTCAAGGGGGACCCGCTTTGGAGTCGAGGCCATTGTATGAAAGTCTTCACCATCTGCTCCGGGTTTACAAGTCGAGAACCCTGCAAAATGAGAAAGAAATAGTCTTGCTTGTACCTCTTCGAGCTAAGCTATATGTTAACCCAAGTGTCTTAGTCAGAGAAGACTGTTTCAGGGTTATGATGTCGGTAGGATTGGGGACCAAAAAAGGCTTGTTTTTTGCCAAGAATTTATGAGGGGATTGACATTGGTGATCATTGCAAATTCGTCACCTGTCTTTTCCATTCTGCATATTCAGTTTTTGAGGTGTGTAACTGCTTTTGAGGTGTGCACAAGTCCTTTAGAGAGCGTCTCTTGTTGCATTAAGAAGGTTGACAACTCTGTCTGCGTCTTTCCTTCGCGCTTGACATCATTTGGAGAACAGTCTTTTTTATCTGACTCCTTTGGGAATTTTCTCTTTTCCCATCCAAGTTTCACTGGGGATCAAGCAAACAGCTTGCACGAGTATCGACCTTGCTTTTACTAGGCACTTTGCTTTTTCTTGATGTCGGGGATTTTTTCTCATTTTCATTTTTGAAATCCCACTTTTTCTCATCTTCATGGGATCATGTTAGACATATAGTCTAAACATGCTTTAAATATCAGTCCGGAAATTCTCTTCGTAATCCCTGAGTCTTGAACTCTTCCATTTTTGAAGTGGTGCGGCATCCGTCTTGGAATGATCACCAATGGGTTCATGAAATGAATTTGCAGGCTCTAGTTGGCTGTGCAAAGGATTCGGTGTGTAGGATAGAGAAATGAATGCTTCTCGTCATCCTATGGCACTTGGATTACCATATAAACAACACACAAAGATTAATGTTAGTCCGAGCAAGAAAATTTCTAACCATTTTCTCCTGATACTGCTGGACTCATCTCCATTTTGCCCCGATGTGGGGTGGTTCTTGACAGGGTTAAGAATGAAAACCGCCGTTCAAAGAGTTTATCAACGGTCACCTGTAGTGTTTGGGGGATATGAAACGAATGCCTCCGTCGTCCCAACCCATGTAATCACTGCGAATGGTCCCTACTTCCGTAGGTCCAGATTTTGCTGTCTTATCCGCTTCACTTCTCTCTTAAGTGTGTATAGGACGTGTTTGGACTAGGCTTTGCCTCTCGTCTTTTGAGAAAACGTCCTTTTGAAAGTTTTGAACAACTTTTGATTGGAAAAAATCTCTTTCATTTTCTCCAAAAATTTTACCTGTCAAGGGGGTTTTATGATGCACAATGCATGTTCTTATTCATGTTCAGACAACCTCTTGTTTTAAAACATGAATGCCAATGAAGTTAGAATTCTATGTCTTTTCTAGACATCAGATTCTGAAAGCTTTTCTTTTCTTCTCTATTTTTTATTCAACATCTTCAATGGGTTGAGGAAAGTGATATTTACCTGTCCTCCGCGGCTGGAGATCCCTGAAAATGCGGAAGAAACATGTTATTGTACGTTCACGAATTTTTCAAAAATTAGAACGATACAATTTACCCTTGGTCATGTATTCTAACGGGTAATACATGGGATGTGAAAACCCGCTTTCCCTTGATGGCGAGCCCCTGTCAAAAATAAACAATAAGTGTCAGTTTGCGTTCCAAAATTCAAGACAAATTGGAACGATACCGCCTTGTTCTTGCTTGATGTTTTCATTTGAACACAAACGCGCGGCTTGCAAAAATTGGCCATCTATATTGTGGCCACGATTCCTCCGTTTGGTTGGCGATGAATTATTCTCGAGGATTTGCCCCAGAGGAGATCCATTTGTGTTTTTGGGCGCATTCCAGCATCACTCTTCATAGTTCCTCCACTTGATCTTATAATCAAAGACCCTTCCTTGGAGTGCTGACTCCCAAGGTTAATAATTTTATTCGCCTCCTCGTTGGCGAGTTCTTTTCTATTGTGGCTTTTGGCGCCAACGACTTCCTGTTAAATGAGGAAAACTCATGTTAAGCATGGGATTTATGGAAATCAAATTGGAACGATACAAAGTTACCGCCTCTAGGTTTGTATCCTGGGGTTTATTTCTGATGCGGATAACTCTGTCATTGCGTCTACGGATTTTGCCAGAGAAGAAACGTCCTTCTTTGCCCAGGGCAAAATTGATTCGCATGCCCCAGTCATGCCTTAACGCTTTCCGCTTTTGTTGGAGATTTCTAATCCAATCTGAAGGAGTCCACGCACCTGCATGTGAAGAAATAGACATGGGTTTTTATCTGACTTCATTTGGAATTTCTGAAAAGAGGTACTCCCTCTGAAGTTTCGTCCTTTCGTGCTTTTCGAGCAATTTGCCCCGGTGAGGCCGGTTTTGCTGTTTGTCCTCTTTGGATTTGATGACCCTGGTCTGTTGCACTTTTAGGGGGGGATCATGAGAGTTTGCCCCTGGCTGGGCTTCTCGGAGAAAAGGGAGAGACTTGCTCCCACGAGTTTTGCCAATCCTGGTCATCTATGAATTCGTGCTTTTCATTCTACTCAAAGAAGGTATTTTTATCAGAGGTGCCAATTGATAAAACTTGAGATTTTTTTTTCAAGCATTCTTTTCACAGAGATTTCCAGGTGATGAGAAACTTTTTCAGGTTTTCTCAAAGATTTTGTTCACAAATTGAGCCATTAGAACGCTCTTGAAAACATTCAGTCAGAATTATGTTATGAAAAGGGGTACTCCTTGTTTCGTCATTTGGAAGCACTGCCATCTGATTCCCCTGCTTTTGATCATCGCCGGAATGGATGGCTCCGCATCGTTTTATTCCCCATTTAGGAGGGAAGCTCCTCCTCGGGAACCTGAGTTATTTAACAACTGCTATGTATGCTTGGAATGGCATGCTTGAAGTGTCACAAAGACAGTTATAAAATAGGGAAAGTTCATGTAATGATAAACTTCTTTGGGAGACGTCTTAAGAAAAATTGAAAGGGTAGGATGGGAGCTAGCCCTCATATCATTGGGCATCCTCGCATCCCAAAACTTTGCAAACCAGGAGACATGTGGGAAATCAAGTCTTAGTTTTTTTTTTTTTAGTATACTTATATTACAATACAACACGTAAGAAAAAGCCCGAGGCATCTAATGTGGATTTAGATGCGTCGAAGAGAGACAGATATCTCTTTACTCCATGGTAGGAGCGTCGCCGTCGAGTGATTTGACAAAATCTCCCAAAGACAAGCTGGTCAAATCAAGTTCCTCCGACGTCGTTTCTATCCCCTCGTCCTTCGACCATTTGGAATCCTCGGAGAAGAACCGGTCGAACTTGTTGTCGAAGATCACCCCCACGGTTTGGTGATCAAGAAGTGGATTACTTTGCACGTTCGGCTCTGTTTTGTCGAATTCAAGGATGCAATTATCGATAAGGGCTTGTACCTTGTGCTTCAAAACAATGCAATTGTCTACGTTATGGCCCTTCTCTCCCATGTGATAGGCACATGACTGGCTTTCATCATACCCGTTAAATTTCACCGGATTCGGCCTTGGAGGCTCCTTAGCCACTAAGTGCTCCTCTAGTAACATAGGAAGTAATTTCGATAACGGCCTTGGCAGGGGGGTGAACTGCTTGTGAGGCAACTTCCTCCTCAGTTCATATGGTTTCTGTACCGACATCGACGAGTTTCCTTGCACCGTACTTGAATTGGAGAACTGCTTAGGGTTGGGTGGGTTTGGTACGAAGGCCACATCAACTTCAGCCTCATTCTCCCTTCGGGCCGGATATTGGCGTCTTGTTGCGATTTCTGGTGCTTTCTTTTCCCTCATCGCCCATTCCAGCCTTTCTGCGATTTTTATGAGGTGTACAAATGTTTGACAACCAGATGTGTTCAGCCTATCGAAATACTCGTAAGGCAACGCTCTTAAGAAAAGGTCGACCAGCTCGTCCTCTGTGGTCCTCAGCAAATGGACAGTTTGACTTGTGTTGCTAAGGCCCGCCATCTTTGAGCGTAGGCGCGGATTGCCTCATTCTTCCCTTTTGTGGTCCTCAGCAATTCTTCTCTGGAAAGGGCTGTAGCAGTATTGAACTTATATTGATGTAAAAAGTCCTCCGCCAGGTCTTCCCATCCATCATAGTCCTCCAAATCTAATTCGATGAACCAAGCCAGAGCAGCACCCTCCAGACTCTCTTGAAATGTGTTCATCAGCAAGGGAACGTAGTCAGAAAAAAGTGCCATTTTGTGTAGGTAATATTTTAAGTGGGCTCGGGGGCAGCTCGTCCCGTTGTATTTTCTGAAGAAATCGGGTTCTTTATAGTCTGACGGCGCTTCAATTTTTGCAAATGGTGATATCTTGTCAAATCGAGCCAACTCATACCCTTGGCTGCTTAGGCATTCCTCTATCTTCGCTAGCCTCTTTGCGCCTTCTTCGATTTTGCCCGGGGGTTTCTCCTTTTTGTCTTTTTCTAGGTCGATGACTACAGACGCGGCCTTCGGTAGTGCATCAGCTGCTAACACTCGATTAACATTCTCGGCCACATTCTCTTCCCGAGTTCGCGCCACATTCGAAGCATTTGGGGGTGCGGGCGGAGCATCCTGGCTGAGGTCATGATTTCTTTCTTGTGCAGCCACCATCATGGCTTTCATTTCTGCTAGCATGGTGGCCATTGACGCCATCTGACCTTCCAAACTATTCACGCGAGATCCCAACTCCTCTTGCTCCATTCTGGCTCGGAGACGAGTTATAATACGAGTTATTCTTGGTTCCGTGATTAAAGCTACATGCCCCTGTGGTAGGTAGAAAGACGTGTTAGCATATGGAAAAAAGTTATACTGAGTTCAAAGGGTGAAAGGAATGATACTTACAGACCTTTTGAAGGGGGTAAGACATGTCAAACACATCGATCATGCGCATGTAAACTTGTGAAGTTTTGACACCTAAATGGTGGGGTTCCTGAGGCTTAAAGGCTCCCACCTCGAGTTCTAGAAAGGGTAGGTTCCATTGCACAACTATCGTTGCATTGGGACCCAATCCATAGTTCGAAGTGAGCGAAATTAAAAATGGATTACCCCGTGTTTTTCCTCACGGAGGTTCCATTTTCAATTCCTTCTATTGTTTGCTTATAGGGGCGCCCTGGGTTTTAGGCGCGGTTGTGTGTGTTCAGGTGTCGTAATCATCACAATGCAAGTCATGCATAACAGTTTATCAATCAGCGCTTCAAATCACCCACACAACAAACATTCCTACGCCAACCTGCATAAAACAATGTTAATCACGGACTACACCCCTTATTTCTCAAATCTGCAAAAACGTTTAACACCTCAAGCGTTAAAGTACATACTTCAATTTGAAGAGCGTCTACATAAAACATGTCAGAAAAACCAATCAACTTTTTAATCGGCTCAAGTCCACTAAATGGTTAAGAACCAGTCCCCAGTGGAGTCGCCAGTCTGTCGCGACCCTCTCGAGGTTCGTCGTGGGCTCTCGAGGGCTAATGGGCCGTCTAGTCTAGTCGGACGCAGGCCTCTCCCAAGGTCCGTTACCCAAATCGCAACGGAGGTATGCGTAGTCGACCTTCAGTGTGGTCTAGTGACATGTGCTAAGTGTGCATGCCATGGAGTCGCCACCAATCATTTTTTGGAGGGTATGATTGGACCACCCTATTGAATAGTCGGGAGTTTCTATTCAATTCTACGATAACCAGAGAAATGGGTTCGGGGACTTAGTTACGTCAACTGTCAGAGTTGACGCCCTTTCAGTACCTAAGTTGATTGAATTTTCTGCAATTTTTCTCAAATTTTTTTTGAATTTTTCCTTAATAATTCATTTTTTTGAATTTTTTTTATTTGATTTTTTTTTATAAATTTTCTGAAAATAAATCCCAACTGACGGTCCCTAACTCGCCACGTGGCGTCTCGGTGACAATGGAATCATTTTAATTTTTGTAAAATTCGAAATTCATTTCTTTTAATGTTAAAAATATTTTTTATTCTGAAAATCATCGGATCACGACACGTGGTTCATCTGCAGCCATCCAATCTAGCATTTTTTTTGTTTTTGTTTTTATAGGACGCAACACAATGCAAAAAATAAAGAAGATATTAAGTCATTATACAACATAAATATAAGCAAAGGAGATGGGATCCGGTGAATTTTACGACGTCGGAGTCCGTCGGTGCTCGTGCAACAATGTGTGGGGGTATAAACCACCAGCAGGAGGCTCGGCCTTCCGATTCTGGGGTAGCACAATATAATTTGCAGAAAATAAATGAATAGAATGCCTTGGACACCAATAGGAGGCTTGGCCTTCCGATTCTGGGTCTGATAGGTGAAATATAAAAAATGTGCACTTTTATTGGATGCAGTACAATGCAAATTAACTATATGATGCATGAAATGCTAAGACATAAAGTAAATACACAGCAAATATTTAGACACCAACAGGAGGCTCGGCCTTCCGATTCTTGGTCTAATAAGTAAAATGTAGAAAATGCCAACTTTTATTAAATGCAATACAATACAAATTAACTATATGATGCATGAAATGCTAGGACATAAAGTAAATACACAGCAAATATTCAGACACCAACAGGAGGCTCGGCCTTCCGATTCTGGGTCTAATAGGTAAAATGTAAGGAGTGAGAGGTGGTCTTACCAAGATTGAACCCAAAACAAGCCCGGAAATCCAATTTGGCACTCGCGGACTCAAGTCTGATCAGTCTGACCTTTGCTCCTTCAAACAGCTCTACGGGACAAATGGCTCAGCCAAATTGGACTCACGAAATGTCATTAGAACGGCAAGAGAATAAGATTTCTAACAGTATATGGCTCGTTCCCATACGATTCCTAACGAAAGAGTTATGGCCGAAAAATCGGACGGTTTTCAATCGCCCAATGACCAGAATCTGTCCCAGAAAACTCCTTCAATTCAACCATTAAAACCCATCCAAAACTCAACTAGACTACAATCTCAGCTTGTTAGATTCCTAAGTTATGTGCTAGAGACATCTTATCGAATATTGGAAGCAAGGCAAGCCCTTGAATCACTCACAATGTTCACGGCACCACCTTGACAGAACCGGTTCAGATTTTTCGAACAAAACAATAAGGGATCAGCCCTTAAATCCAAATATAATCCATCTTCAAACCATAAAACACAATAATATATGTCTTAACAAGGAGTGAGAGGTGGTCTTACCAAGATTGAACCCAAAACAAACCCGGAAATCCAATTTGACGCTCGCGGACTCAAGTCTGATCAATCTGACCTTTGTTCCTTCCAAAAGCTCTACAGGAGAAATGGCTGGGCAGAATTGGACTCACGATATGTCATTAGAACGGCAAGAGAATAATATTTCCAATGGTATATGGCTCGTTCCCATACGATGCCTAACGAAAGAGTTATGGTCGAAAAACCGGACGATTTTGGGTCTGGGCGGTAGGCTGAGCGAGAGAAAAAAAAAAACGAAAGATCAAAGAGAGAGAGTTGAGGGAGAAGAAGAAGAAGGAGGAGGAGGAGGAGGAGAGGAAGGAGAGCACGGATGATGGGGGGGAGGTGACTAAATACTAAAAATAAAATAATAAATTAATAATAAAATAAAATACTAAAATGTAAAAATAATAATAAAATAATCAAAAGTGAAGACAAAATGATTATTCCCCTTTTCCTTTTAAATGATGATGTTTTCACTCATTTTCCTTTTAATCATTACTAATATTTTTGTCAAATTCAATTTTATGGTGATCAGAGAACACCCGAAATCGAACTTGAATTTTACTGTTTTATGAGGTCCTAAAGTAAAGAAAATAAAAAATAAAAAATACCGACTATTTGTATATATTTTGTGACCTCAAATATTATTTTTCTTGATTTTCTTCTTTTCTTTTCTTTTTTTTTCTTTTTTTATTTTTCGAAAATATTAAAAAAAATAAAAATTACGAATTTTTTTTTTGGTCAAAATGGTTCATTTAGCTTGGCCAAGGTCACCAAAATTGATTTTTCAATTTTTCAACTTTTTATAGATTTTCTATGAATTTTTTTAAATAAAGGAAAAAAGGTTGATCAAAATTTAGGTGTCAACACTCATACAACTGAATCTCCAGCTTCCATAAGTGTGATAAGTTTGAGTTGATTCCCGAGGATATATTCCTTAGAATATGATATCCTATTATAGAAAGTCCCTTAATTGACAGGATGTGATATCATAATAATTGAATATCACTTGCCTTGATCGGAAACCTGCCATACGTGGGTTTTCGTGTTTTGTAAAATGCAAGAACTGATCTTTCTTCAGATTCGTCTAAGAGAAATTTGATCAGTTGGCATGGAATGGTAATACGGAGATTTGATGTGATCCATCCGTCACTGTTTGGATCGTCAGGAGCACTTCCATCTGACCCTTAGTCAGAAGCACTTCCATCTGACCCTTCGTCAGAAGTACTTCCATCTGACCCTCAGTCAGCGCGACAGAATTGGAGTCACTCAACCTGCTGCTTACACATTCTTCCTGCATCACATTTCATTTAACAATATCTTTTGAAGGTTTTGTTAGAATCAAAATATAGGAGAATTTCCACAACACTTTATAAGCTTGGGCCCTTTCTAAACTTGCAAGACGCGTTTTTCGGACTGAGTGCTCAGAAAGCAAAATCGTGCGGGTTGCAAAGCCCAAAGCGGACAATATCTTGTAAAGTGGCGCAGCAGTGCGCGGTGGGCCTAGGCTGTTACAGTTGGTATCAGAGCCGACCCCCGACCGCATGTGGTGGACCAAACCCTGAGGGCGGGCATTCGCAGCCGGGATCGGGCGACGCTCACCCAAGAGCGGGTGAGGTGCGGGCACAACGAGGACGTTGTGTCCGAAGGGGGGGAGATTGTGACATCCCTCCCCCTAGTCCCACATTGCTTAGGGGGGAGACCTTGGGCTAGTATATAAGCCTTAGGCCCCCTTTGACTAGCAAGACGCGTTTTCCGGGCTGGGTGCTCGGAAAGCAAAACCGTGCGGGTTGCAAAGCCCAAAGCGGACAATATCTTGCAAAGTGGCGCAGCGGTGCGTAGTGGGCCCAGGCTGTTACAGTTGGTATCAGAGCCGACCCCCGACTGCATGTGGTGGACCAAACCCTGAGGACGGGCAGTCGCGGCCGGGATCGGGCGACGCTCACCCAAGAGCGGGTGAGGTGCGGGCACAACGAGGACGTTGTGTCCGAAGGGGGGGAGATTGTGACATCCCTCCCCTTAGTCCCACATTGCCTAGGAGGAGGTCTTGGGATAGGCTTATAAGCCTTGGACCCCATTTGACTAGCAAGACGCGTTTTGCCGGGCGTTGTGTGACGGCGCCCGGAAAAGCAAACCGTGAGGACTATGTGTCCAAAGCGGACAATATCTTGCAAGTAGTGGCGCAGCGGTGCTTGGTGGGCCCGGGCTGTTATAGTTGGTATCAGAGCCGACCCCCGACCGCATGTGGTGGACCAAACCCTGAGGGCGGGCAGTCGCGGCCGGGATCGGGCGACGCTCACCCAAGAGCGGGTGAGGTGCGGGCACAACGAGGACGTTGTGTCCGAAGGGGGGAGATTGTGACATCCCTCCCCCCTAGTCCCACATTGCTTAGGGGGAAGATCTTGGGCTAGTATATAAGCTTTGGGCCCCCTTTGACTAGCAAGACGCGTTTTCCGGGCTGAGTGCTCGGAAAGCAAAACCGTGCGGGTTGCAAAGCCCAAAGCGGACAATATCTTGCAAAGTGGCGCAGCGGTGCGCGGTGGGCCCAGGTTGTTACAAAAGATGACTGAGCTAGTTTGCCCAAGGGGATAAGGAAAGAACATCAATGGAGAAGATTGGAAGGCTAACAAAATCAAAGGGATATGCTGCATACCAAAAGAGACACGAACGAAAGTTGCACAGCCGTAAATCATGACAAGATTGGATCAATTGGGGAAAAGAAATATTTGATTGATAAAACATGTTTGATTCTAGGTGGCAGTCAGGAGCCAAATTACAGTAATTGATTCCACGGCTCAAAACTTTCCGAAGAAATGTGACTAATGTTGGCTATAAAAGCAGACTTCCTTCATTCAAAAGAGGAGGAGAGTTCAATAGGCAATTGCACTCACAGCATAATTGAGAGAAAAGTGTCAGAGAGGTTTTCGAGAAATTCACTCTGAGGATTTTTCTCATGAAATTTCATACTTCGCATGAGAAGCTACAAAAAGAGAAGAGAGGTTCTGAGTGTCTTCGATGTATGAGAGAGGATTCGGGAGAAACAAAAAGAATTTGAGTGATCCTTCTGACATATGGAGAGAGACTTAGAATAGAAATCTGAGAAATCATTCAGAGCCTCCATCAGAAATCCGTGTCCTCGTTCCTCCGCTCCAGCGACGCCATCTCTCCATCCTGACGATTTAGCGGCGTCACAAACTCCTTGCGCTCAGCCCCAACGACCACCCTGAATCGCCATTGTCCTCTGCCTCGACACCCGACGGCTTTACTGAAATCTTCGCCGGTTCTTCTATCGTCTCGACGGATTCGCATCACCCCCCAACGAGGACCATTCCTTCACCGTGTCTGTTGGCCCGGACCTATTCGGCATTATTCATCGCTCGCAGTTTGTGCCATTGCTCGAGCTGTCCATCAGTCCTCCCTGGTCTGCGTTGCGAAGCTATTGACACGAAATCATCGACGTGGAGTCATTTTTGTGGATCACGAGCCCTCAAAATCAATTTCACCCGAGTCCAATAATCTCTTGGGGCAATATACTTGACTTCCCAGGTTTCTTCTTTTTGGTGTTTCCTTGTCTCAACTGACGTGCTTTATGCATCATGGCATAGTCAGCAATCCCGCAGATTATTCGTTCGGCCACCAAGCTCGCTATTCGAACCGGTCGGATTTACAAGTCCATTGGGAGTGCCTTGTCAAGCTGCTGCTCCAAATCTGTGCGTGATTCCCAAACCAAGTTGCGGTCTCTAAAGCCAAATGAATCTCAACGAAAATCGACCCTATCCGCAAGGTATCATGTTCAACTGGAAGGGCATCAAATCTAAAACCATTTCAGATTAGGTAAAATTCGCTTCGCTCAATTTTTGCCTATTATTTCGTGTTGATGTGAATATTGGTTGATGTTTTGATTAGGCGAATTTTACCTGTTACAATATGTGGTGAATGCATATCTTTTTAGCATGTTAGAAAACCGGTTCGAATCTAGGAGTGATTCCCTAACGACAACATGTAAGTTTGAACTAATCTCAACCTTGAGGTTTGTTCGAATGTACGGGGGTCAAGATATCTAGTCTCAACCATGAGATTTGATTCCTTGATCCAATCTGTCATCCAATTCAAATCGGAGAACATTTTTTTAAAAAATCATGCATTATTTGGACGTGTTTTGATTTGTTACCCCCCTAAAAGAAAAAATGCCAAAAAGATTAGAGGATAAGGTTTCTTTTAAGCTTTGTATGGCTAATCTCAAATTCGATGGAGGTAATAAATCAATCACAACATATTGATGTCAATCAGTAAATCAGATTGCCCTTTTAAAAAATGGGGCAAGTGGATGACAGGGTAGAATTTTTTGGGAGCTAATTCAGAATCCTTTTAGATAGTCTTTAACCTATTCGTGCCATTTTTTTTCATCATCTTGTCTAATAAAAATAAAAATACCAAAAATATCTCATAGGTTGCATGGAATATTCTGATCATGTAGATTCAATACATTCATTTACATGTGCATGTCATGTAGGCCTAGTTGCATGACTGCTATCTCATTTTAAATCGGCATTTGTTAGCCAAGTTGTATGGCCTTGCCACGCCATAAAGTCAATCACGTCATCCATCATAAGATTTCGCTATCATGTCCATCGCATGTCATATTTTGCCCCGTCATTCATGCACCTTGCCATGTCATTCGCGTGTCATGCCATGTCATCATACATATGCCACATCATATAGCTTTCCATGTTGCATACTCTCTGTCATTTAAGACCATGTCTTCATTAATTAATCTGGTTTGCATGTTTAAATATTCTAACTTGATGTCATACTCCACCTAAGTTAAAATTAGATCATTTTTACATGCTATCATTCCACTTATGTATGTTTTGCATATCATCAAAACTCAGATTTTTTTATTGGGCATATATGCACGTTGCATCCATACGTCATTTAGAATAAGATTCATTCATTTAAAATTAATAGGCCAATCTAGTCCAATGTAATACATCATTTAGATTAAATTCGTGCCATCTTTGCATAACATGTAGGTTATAATTTATGTTGTTCTGCATGTCATTGATAAAAAAAAAATACAAAACATATTATCATGTCATATTAACGAACTAGGAGCATAGTGTTTTGGGAACTCAGGCCATTCGATTGTGCATAGGGCTTCTGGGAACTTTTCCGGGAGAGAGAGAAGGAGAGGGGAGGGGGGGGGGGGGTGTTTTCTTTGTTAGTTTTTATGATGATACCCTTAATGTAACACGAAAAGAATCAGAGCTGGGTATTGATTGACGAACTAGGAGATCGGTACTTGTTAAACCATTTTCTTATTGAGATTTTGAGAGGGAATTTCAAGAGTGATGGTAGTTGGGTGGTTACCTAGTTATCCTTCATGTCTTTAACTTCTGTTAACTTGGAGCATAGTCATCCCTCGGGTTTGTCTGCTTCCATCAACATTTTTGGTTTTCAACTTCAGTGTCTTGTGTCTCTATCCGATTGCTTATTCTGCTTTTGAACTTTTTTATATGCTTGTTTAACTCAGAAAGATGTTCAATGTTATGTTTTGGGGTCCACCATTATCTTGATCCTAGTTGTTAGCTTTTTTTTATCATTTTATACTTCACCTCCAAATGATGTCCAGAATTTTTCTTGAGGTTTGTTCTCTGCCCTTGCTGCTCCTGCACTCACTTCACCTGTTCACGCACAGATTGCAACTTGCAAGTACTCACAACATCACTCGCCAGTCAAAACCATAACCAACGCAAAATAGAACTCTCAACCTTTCCCAATCCTTTTTTTATCGCAAGAAGTATCCAAAAGTTCCTGAACGAGCATAAATTCGTGACATTGAAGCAGGAGATCCCATTCCACCAATCCTTTCTATGTGTCAATGCTATTCATAGTCGTAAGGGTCCCGTTTTTTGGTGTTATAGGTGACGCCAAGCAGCATATGTCCCCACAGAAATGAATTTAAAAAAAAAATGGAAGAGGAATAAAAAATATTTGTAGGTGCAAAGGGGAGAGAGAGATGGAAGCATTTTAAGGGAGAACTCAAACGCTCTCTCTGTTAAATGGAAAGTCGTTAATGGGTTCTCACTTCGCCATGCACAAACTGTCATTTAGGATGAACCAAATAGATCCACTTTACCAATTGCAATTTCTAGAAGCTTAAACAATGGGGAAAATTGTCAAAAAAAAAAGTTCTAAACTTGTTTAATTTTTGCTAATTTAGTCCTAAACTTTTTTAATTTTTTCAATACAATTCTAAGCATTTTGTATTTGTGCCAATTCAATCCTAAATTTTTTTTCACGTGTGCTAATTTAGTCCATCTGGCTAACTCTAGCCGGCTACCGTTGATGTGGATGCTGGCAAGCTAATGTGGACAATTTTTAATAATATTTAATAATATTTTTTGAACTTTTTTATTTTTCTTTTTCTTTTCATTCCTTTTTTTTGTTTCCTTTCTTGTTCCTCCAGCAAGGAACAATCCGCCAGCCATGGCAAGGTTGCAAGGCCAAACCTCACCCAGATTTGTTGGCAAGGAAAGCAATGGACTGGTCAAGCACTGGTCCAGGATCCTAACTTAATGGAGCCAGATGATCAACGGAGGGATAAAGCCAGTGAAGGCATTGTGGCCAAGGAAGAGGGTCTTGAGGTTGACGAGGCTAGAAAGGTCGGGGCTCATGCCAATGAGCTAGTCGTTCTGCAGTCTCAAGGCTCAAAACTGGTCAAGATGAGTCAGTAAGTTGGGAAAGAGCTCGTCGCCGAGAGCCATTTGAGGACGAGATTCCCAGGCCAAATTTGGCGAGGTCTGGCCTCGCCAGGCTGGGTGAGGCCGACCTCACCTAGCGCTGATGAGCGAGTTAGTGAGTCATTCTACTAGCTTAGGATTTGGGCTGGTCAAGGCCAGTGAGTTGGGAGAGAGCTCACTGTCGAGCTTGAGCCCTTCAAGGACGAGACTTCCATGTCAGATCTGGGCAAGGTTTGATCTCACCATGGCTAGGGGAGACTGATCGGATCCGGATCCCCTGCTATAAAGGCAGGGGATCATTGAAACTGGGGCTGTCAGATCATCCCCTATTATAGGGGTCGGGGATGATCCGACGGCCAATGGGGCCATGATCAGGTGATTCGCGCCCAGGCTGGCCTTGTCCACCACTGGCAACTGGTTAGAGAAAAAAGAAAATATTAATAATTCAAAAATATTAAAATATTATTAAAAATTATCCACGTTAGAATTTACATCCATGCTAGTGGCAGCCGACATCTACATTTGCCGCGGCCGGCCAAAATCGGTCAAATAGACTAAATTTACACTAAATGCAAAAAGATTTAGGACTAAATTGGCAAAATTATAAAAGGTTTAGAATTTTATTTTTTTTCTTTTTGACAATTCTCCGTGAACAATTGCTTCCGTGAAACTTTGACAAAATTACCTTGTCTCCATAGTTGCTCCGTGACCGGTAAGGCTGTCTTCTTTATATATAGAAAAGATATACATAGATGGGCCCGGCTAAGGTAACGGCACCGTTGGGGGAATGACCGAGGATTTTTCATCGCCTTTTTCCTTATGACTTATGAGGCAAAAGCCAAAAGGCAACAGGGCAACTGGAGCCGAGGAGAGGACGGACCCCATCAGCAATTATTTCATCCAGACTACTTCCACCCTCTAAGAAGGGGAAAATAAAGCCCATGAAACATCGGTGCGTTGACGGACAAAAGGAAGTTGCTTCGACCATCATAAAATTTTAGATGGCAGGTTTCATTTTTACCGTAACCATCCATGTAATGATTCTGGTTGGCTATTGAAAATTTGCATGAATTGTTTTTTTTTTCCCCCTCAGAATCCTACTAGCACGATCAAAACTTTTCTGGCCCACGAATCAAGTTGCCCATTTTAAATCCGCTAATTAAGTACAAACTGTTTTTCGATCCAATAAAAAAAAAAGGTACAAACCTGTTTTAAATTAAGAGTCATTTGCACTGGCCAAAGGCTTTGGACTTAATTTCACGTGTTTTGCATGTTGTCTCGTGGGCTTCCGCATAGCCGCACGCTTACACAATTAAGCATTTCTAAGGCGTACATCAGCCCTGTAGTCATCTGCGAACATTATTGGCATGAAAATCAGTTCCTCCACAAGGAAAGTCAAAATACTAACACGTGCTCAAATTTTGATGTTGACAATTGCGTTCGTTTTGTTCAACGATGCAAATTTTCTTTTCGCGGCTCTAAGTGCGAAGAATGTTTTACATTTGCGATTTAGCTAAAATAGAAGTCCCACGTTTATTTCTAATGTGCGCATCTTTTTTTCCTCGTTGATTTTTTTTTTTTTTTTACTGTAATTTGGGAAAAGTCCCACTTGAATGTGAAGACACTGTTCCGGGAAAAATCTTCCTCCATGACCTGTTCTCTTCTCTGAAAAATCTACGTCGCAATTCGAACTTTTCCATTCTGGCGGCCGCCGCGTGATGCGAGAAGTTCGCTCATATGGTCAAAAGAACAAAGCCATACATACACGAGAGAGATGGAGCTGCAACCCAACCAGACAGTAGAACATCCCGCGGGGAAGCACATCAACCTTTCAGCTTCTCTAATGGCTGCTTCTTCGAACCCGGGAGGGAGTTACCACGTCTTCCTGAGCTTCAGAGGCCCGGACGTTCGGAATAGCTTCCTCGGCCATCTCTACGAGGCTCTTGACCAGAGAGGAATCAAGGCTTATGTCGACAGCGAGGAGCTCCGGAAAGGAGAGCAGATATCGCCATCGTAGTTTTCTCCGAAGACTATGCTTCCTCGCCGTGGTGCTTGGAAGAGTTGGCGAAGATCATGGAGTGCAAGGAGCGAAAGGACCTCTTGGTCTTTCCGGTGTTTTACAAAGTGGAACCCCGAGAGGTGAGGACGCCGAGAGAGAGGTACCGGGAAGCTATGGTCAAGCACGAGAGCAAGTTCGGGAAAGATTCGGAGAAAGTGAAGATATGGAAGAAGGCTCTCTTTGACACCGGCAGCTTGTCCGGGTGGGAATTGAATGACAAGTAAGTGCTACGTAGCGATGCATGTGACACTGCTTCGTTATTTTTTTCTTTTTATATGCTGAATCACGTCTTCTTCTTTCTTCCCTTGAAAGTTAATTATCTTCGAAATAATGTGCGAAGTACCTTTCCGGATTTTATCAGAGATGAAGCGGATCTTATAAAGAGAATCGTGAAGCAGATCTCTATGCAGCTAGACCGAATACCCTTACATGTTGCCAAGCATCCAGTTGGAATACATCCACGTGTTGCAGAGCTGGAATCAATGTTAAATCTCGAGTCTGATGATGTTCTCATGATAGGTTTATGGGGACAGGGAGGCGTTGGAAAAACGACATTAGCAAAAGCCCTTTATAATGATATCTTTAGAGGATTTGAGGGTACATGTTTTTTGGCAAACGTTC
Organism: Rhodomyrtus psidioides; assembly: GCA_021437785.1. NCBI lineage: Eukaryota > Viridiplantae > Streptophyta > Magnoliopsida > Myrtales > Myrtaceae > Rhodomyrtus > Rhodomyrtus psidioides. The sequence continues at coordinate 2,065,315 of JAILYB010000111.1, forward strand.
GGGAAACTTCGAACGATTCCAAGAATTTAGTTCCTTTGCAAGAAAGATTGTTGTCCGAGATATTACGGGGAAAAGAGTTAACAGTGTTTAGTGTTGATGGAGGAATTAATTTGATCCAAGATAGACTTTGCCGCAAGAAAGTTCTCCTTGTTCTCGACGACGTCGATAACGTGAAACAATTAAATGCTTTAGCTGGAGAGCGTGAATGGTTTGGTAAAGGAAGCAGAATCATCATCACTACTAGAGATAACCATATATTAACTCTCCATGGGATAGATAAAGATCATATCTATAAAGTTAAAACTCTGGAGCATGATGAAGCTTTTGAACTATTCGAGAGACATGCTTTTCTTAGAAACGACGAAATAGTGATAAGGAGGGATCTTGTGTACAATGCTTTGCATTATGCTAATGGACTTCCTTTAGCACTTGAGGTATTGGGCTCTTTCCTACGTGGTAGAAGAGAACTAGAGTGGGAAAGTGCAATGAATAAACTTGCCAGAAGTCCTGACAAAACCATCAATGATGTCCTCAAGTTAAGTTATGATGGACTAGAGGACTATGCAAAGGAGATATTCCTTGACATTGCATGTTTCTTCAAGGGGCGATCTACAGAGTACATTATGAGGGTCCTTAACAGTTGCGACTTTGATGCGATGATTGGAGTACAAGTTCTTGTTGAGAAGTCCCTAATAACTGTTGAGTATTCCTCCGTAACAGTCGAGAAGAGCTCAATACTTATAGCAACGAAGACACTACAGATGCATGACCTTATACAGTTGATGGGAACGGATATTGTTAAACAAGAATGCAGCGATGATCCTGGAAGACGCAGCAGGTTATGGCTTTGTGAAGATGTCCATGATATTCTGTCGAGGGAAATGGTAAGTTTTGGCAGTTCAAACACTGATTTTGCTCTCTTGTTCTCTGACTTCACATATTAATTCCAATGCCACTTCTAAAAATGCAGAAAACAAATGCAATAAAAGCCATAGTTTTGGATTTACCCAAGACAGAAGCAATATACATAGGTCCCAATGCTTTCAGAAACATGAGAAGATTGAGGTTGCTCATCATGATTAATGTGCATAGCACTTTTCTAGGTCCTATCTGTCTTCCTAATGAATTGAGATGGTTGGAATGGCCTGAATGTCTTCCTTGCGTTCCCGAATTCTCTTCTGGTACGAAAAAGTTGGTGGGACTTGATCTGCACAAAAGCAACATGCAAGTAGCAAGGGTGCAACTTAAGGTGTGCATTTATATGAATTGTCTTTCTTTTCTTGTCTTTTATACATCTAAATCCGCATGCATGCGATTATGGATACGTTTATGTCTTATGGAGAACTTTGAATGCAACGATTACTAACTCTGATGATGTGTGCTTTGGAAACATCTGCATCTATTAAATTGTTTAGATTTGATTAAAACATTTAATACAGGATGTCGATCTACTGCATGATTCAACATAAGTGGAATCTTCCCTTTTTAGGGGACTATTGAACATTTTCCTATGTGAATCTTAATTGTCGATTCCAACAAAAAAGATTCACTAAAAAAGTCCAATCTCATTTTCAAAATGTTACCAGTACCAGAGATTATAAGAAGGATGAACTTAAATTAGGACAAGAACTGACTGGTGACATGATTTAAAAAAATTCAACGATGAATGTGCTATGAAGAGGAAAAACCCCACTATGGAGGAAAGGAAGAGACTATGTAGGCCACTTGAAGGATGCAGCACTCTCTTGATCACTCATGAATCCACCAAAGCGACAAAGAGAATGACCAAGAAAAATAGAAGGAAACTTCGTTGTATAAATTAAGTGTGCTTTTCGACCCAAAAAAAACCTAAGTGTGCTTACAATGGGAGACCAGAGGCACGTATTACTAGTGTTGACACCCAAATTTAGCACGACTCCCGAGCAAGCCCAGAAGCTATCATTGCTTTGTTCGGGAAGTGGGAGAGCCAAGTAAACTTCCCGAAAGAGTCAGTAAGCAGACAGGATGTTGAAGCACCGAGATTCGGGAAGTGGGCAACAGAGCGGAAAGTTACCGAACCGATCGGTAACTCGGAGGGAATCGGTAACTCAAAGACGGCTTGATAGCTTACCGAGCAATATGGAGAGTTAATGACAAAGACCACGAACGTGGAGGAAGTTACAAAACCGCCAAAGAAGCCACGATAATGGGAAGTTACAACAGAAGATCAAGATAGTGGGCACAATCATATCATGGGCACAGAAGTTGCTGGAAAAGATTCGAAGTTCAAGCCCGCGAAGACGGTTCAAGTCCGGACCACGCAATAGTCCAGTCTCCAGTTCTGAAGTAGGAAGTTGCGTGGTCCGGACTCGAGCCTTAACCGAAGACTGATATGTTTTAGAAACGGTTACTAAAATGCGAAAAATTATAAGAACAAAAGTACAGTGGTAGACAAGGAAAGTCAGAGGTGTCTCATAAAAAGTCACCTTTAAGCGAACGCATTTTTAACCTACGAGAGGTAGGCCTTCGAGAAGAGTCCTCTAGAGAGTTTGGGGTTTCAGAATCCATGGATGGAACAGCTGATTTGATATCCATAGGTCCTCTCGACATCTTTGTTACGTCAGGTAACACCGGCACTTTTTGCTTCTTGTTTACTGAAGAAGCAGATGATTAAAAGTAAGGAGAAATACCAGGTTAAGACACATGTTAACTACATGTTGAAAGATAGAAGAAGCAAGCATACCCTGAGTCGATTCAGTTGACATGTTTGCATTAATAAGTCTTCTAGGCCTGGAAGGAACCTGTTCTTGGATCCTTAGAAGGATAACGCCCAACTTGTCTGAGAATGCAGTGACAAAATATATGCTCTCCCACCAAAAAGTGAAATTTTCTGAGATAGTATCAGGGATACTAGTAAACTCAGCAATCGGGAACAATTCATACACACTCCTTATGAGAGTGTTCAGCTCATCAAATGGCTGGATGTCACCCTTACTACAAACGATCTTGTCAATGGAAGAGAAAGAGAAAGTATGCAGAGCTGGGATGGGAATGCCCTGGACAAATCCAAGCTGCCTGGCCCAATATTGGGGAGAGTAAATCTCAAATCCCACAGTAAACATTCCTTTTGAAGACAACCGAATTGAAAGATCGATGGTAGTCACAGCTGTTTGGCAGAAATCAGTTTCTTCGTCAAGGGATTCAAGATAGTACGTTTGAAACTCAGGAGATATCAAAGGCGAAAAGGTGAAGTGCTCAACATCCAATTCAAAGAGATGGGAAATAAAGTGCTTAAGGTATGAAAAGGGTCTTTCTGAAACTGAGACCATCTTTTTGCATAAAGCCTGAGAAGAAGGATGGTTTGGGACAGCTGCTGAAAGGGGTTGAGTAATTTGTTCCTGAGAGAACCAAGACGGGAAGTAGAAAACATCCCAAGCTTGCAAAATCCAAAGGGGGCCACCTAGGAGCTCATCCGATTGGTCTGAGCCAATGGCTGAGGTGATATAACTCAAACCGTGGTATAACAGAGCTAAGGTTAGCTTTCCCAAAGCAAGCTGAGTCCCCAAAGCTAGAGCAGTTGCTATACCAAAGAGGTCAGTCGAAATTTGAGCCGATGGATGGCAAAAGAGAAATTTACATAGCCAATACAAAAGGAAGGTGATGTGTTCCTCTTCAGTAATGATCCCATCCTTCTTGAAGTACTTTCGTATGAAGGCCTTATAAGACAGCTCAGAAGCACACAATCTATGGAATGATTTGGGAATTGACGGAGAAATGGTGGCTGGGTCAGTTCCCAAAATACTAAGGCCGGTAATGAAGTGAAGATCAAGCAATGTTACTGACATAGGAGAAAAAGGAAAGAAGAAGCAATTGGTAGAACGTGACCAGAAGTAGGACAACGCGCTGATCAATTCATGATTAAGAGAATGATCGAAACAGCAAAGGCGCAACGCATTATCAATCGAAATATTCTTCCATAAATAGCCTTTAGAAGGATGAAGTCGATGATACCATTGGTGGAATTCAAGGTCATATGAAGATGCAACAAGGGCTTCAAGTCGGGGAGAATAAGGAGGCAAATTGCAAGCATAAATCGAAGAGTCAAGAATTGGAAGTACCTCGAAAGGATTACGTGGAAAATAGTCCTGGAATTTCTCAGGGACAAAATAAGAACTAGAAATTGCAAGACTGAGGATTTGAAAAATCCCATCGGCGTACTGTATCGAGAAGAGATGTCGGTCCTCTCGAAAATCCTTCGAGGCCCTAAATGAGTAATACCTGTCGAGAGCCTCAGACGCGAAAAAGGAATGAGCTTGAGCCGTTGACGCCATGAAATGGAGACGAGTTGCAAAGCAAAGACGCAAAAAGACGGAAAAGGCAAAAGAGTCTCGGAGAAGACGATTGGGTTCGGAAGAGCAAAATCAAGATTTTGTGGGGACAGATGCTTATATATCGACCCGATGTGAAAAGACGAAAAGGCAAAGCGCACGAAACGAGGTGACGAGATGGCAACCAAATTGAAAAGTAAGCCACCTTTCATCATCAACATTTAAAAGAATTAAAGGTTCTTTTAATTCTTTTAAAAGGGAGCATCTGTTGACACCCAAATTTAGCACAACTACCGAGCGAGCCTAGAAGCTATCGTTGCTTTGTTCGGGAAGTGGGAGAGCCAAGTAAACTTCCCGAAAGAGTCAGTAAGCTGAAAGGATGTTGAAGCACCGAGATTCGGGAACTGGGCAACAAAGCAGAAGGTTACCGAACCGATTGGTAACTCGGAGGGAATCGGTAACTCAAAGATAGCTTGATAACTTACCGAGCAATAAGAAGAGTTAATGACAAAGACCACGAACGTGGAGGAAGTTACAAAACCGCCAAAGAAGCCACGATAATGGAAAGTTACAACAGAAGATCAAGATAGTGGGCACGATCGGATCATGGGCACAGAAGTTACGGGAAAAGATTCAAAGTTCAAGCCCGCAAAGACGGTTCATAGGCAACTCCTGACGGACATGATAGTGAAGAATGTGCGCAAGAAAGAGGATATCAAAGGCGCCAAGATTCAAGATTTCAAAATAACAAAGATAACTGACTGTGCGGTTATCAAAGCATGGGAAGATACAAATACTTGGAAGAAAGAAAGCAGGGGCATTATCAACACACATCCAACACAACTCAACTTTCCTATGCAATTTATCTTCCAAGTCCTTTACATTTCCAGTACCTTTACGTTTCCAGCACTCGTACCTTTATCTTTGGCCAAGGCCATTTATCTTCCTGCAATTTACATGCTTTCCTAGGAGTATTGTAACTTAGCTTGAACCATGTTGATCTCAATACAACTTTCCGTCCATTTTCGATCCATACACAATCCGGCATCACCCATTTCCACACTTTCACCATACTTCTTTGAGGATTGAGTCACAGAACCTATCTTAATAAAAATCAAAGAACGAATTTCGGTGAAAGGTTTTCCTTGTTACGAAAACAAGCGAACATCCTAAAATACCTTTGAGTGACTTCCAAATAAAGAAAAGATAATTTACCTCAAGTGCGGAACTCAAAGAGGCAACAATGCTATCAAATTGTAATCAAGACTAATGCAATTCTAAAAAGATGTAAGATCCTAAGGATTTAAAAAGATGCTTTCGGCGCACAACTTCAAATTGGTATTTTCGAATAGTTTTGAATCGCGGAATTATTATACGCAAACTGAACATGAACCAGTAATAAATCCCATTGTTTAACATGTTTTCGGTTATAACTCCATAATGAGATGGCTAGCAAGACTAAACTGAGGCTTAAGTCCCAATTGTTCATAATGTATGCCAAAAGTGACTGATAAACTTGACATAAGGGGTTTTCTTTGGAATACCACGTAGACACACAATTTCACTAATGTAAAGTTCAGCAACACGTAACGCGTTGAGGGTCTTACTACATGGCGCAAAATGTGCGATTCTCAAAAATCGATCAACCAACCACATACGACCTACTAAGTGATGTCCACCACCTTTGCGGCAGGCTGCGTATCCCTGCATAAGATTGCAGATCTATCAAGTGCCACCTATGTTAGCTTAAATTCATGTGATGAATTAGTTGCCAAAGGATTGACCGTGGCTCATGTGCTCCCACTTGAGCTTTCACTCTCTCCGTTCCTCCCTGAATTACAAGTATTTTTTCTGCACGTATATGTAGGAAGTGGTCACGCCACTTAGCATTGGAATGATTACTCTTCTACGTCGCTTGATAGAACTCCAGTGTGTGTGGAATTACACAGCATTATTTTTTTTTGTTTTATTTTTTTGGTAAGAACATTATTTTTTTTGTTTTTCTCTTCTGGCCAATTTCCAAGGATCGCTTGTTAACTCGTATTTGAAAAAGGAGGGGGAATGCTCTATATAACACCATATGATCAACTGAATTCTGATCAGCAGGTGGCTTGAAATTGAATGAAGTTCAACTGTTTTTAATTACATATTTTTTTCTCTGTTTATTTTTTCCCGACGGGATGTTTCTTGCAGGACTTTAAAAATTTGAAGTTCCTTAACTTCAGTGAATGTCCATCATTGGTTTGTATGCCAGACCTCGATTTAACTCCAAATCTCATGGAACTGGATCTCCATGGGTGCAAAAACTTGGAGCGTGCTCACGAATCAGTTGCATATCATGCCAAGTTACAGATGTTGAATTTGAAAGGGTGCTCTAACCTTCATCATCTCCCCAATGTGCTTCAGTCCAAGGACCTTCAACTTCTCAATCTTACTGGTTGCTCAAAGTTGCGACGATTCCCTGATATTCCGGATAAAATGGAAGGGTTGCAAGAACTTGACTTCTATTGAGGAACTTCCTGCATCCATAGAAAATCTCGTTTCTTTGAAAAATATGAGTTTAGTTAATTGCAAAAAACTGGTGATCCTTCCGTCTAGCATTTATAGGTTGCCAAATCTTGAGAGCTTACGGCTTGATGACTGTTCAAAACTAATCAAATTCCCAAAGGAGGAGGAGGATTCGAGTGATCTCCATAGCAAGACGGGATTTCCTAAGTTACTGATTTTAAGCCTTGACAGATGCAATCTGTTAGAAGTAGAGTTCCTGGAAAATCATTCATGTTTTCCATACTTAAGATATTTGAGTTTGTCGGGAAACAATTTTACTCACCTTCCTACATGCGGGCGACTACATAATTTGTCCGAGTTGGATGTTTCGAAATGCCGACAACTACAAGAGATCCTTCAGATTCCAGGGCAATTGGTTTATCTAGAGGCAAGAAGTTGCGAATCTCTGATTAAAGTTCCCTCCGACATATGTGTGGTTGATAATATTTACTTGAGTTCATGTTATGAACTGGCCCGTAAAGGGCTCACCGTGAATGATTTGTTCAAGCCTGAGGTTAATCCTGAGGTTAGTCTCTCTCGCTCTCTCTGTGATTAATATGGAGTCGTCTACATGGTGGTTTGCACCAAGTGTTGTCTATTGCGAAAGGCTGAAAATATTGGATCAGTGGGCTAATTAAGTAAAGCGAACATGGAGAAAGTGATTCTGCATGTATATGTAGTGGAAGAGGCTATAAGACAACGAAATGGATATTCTCTTTATTTATATAACTCTAGCTCGCTGTAGGATTACGAGGATGCCCAATGAAAAAATTCAACAATAAATGCCTTGTTTCCACCAATTAGGTACTAGCCATTTCGTAATGATATTGCTAAACTATAGCTAAACTCTAGGACTACCCACTGAACTCAGTGAAACTCGTCTTTTTTAGGTGCCAATTTCGAAAAACTAACAGTCTACATCTATGACAGAAGCCTCGCAGGAAATTTCAGAGCCGTTTTACTCTACCTGGAGGAGAGATGCCACGGTGGTTGCTCCCCGATAAAGAGGGTTATTTATCTTTCACGGCTTCAAAGGACTTGTACAAGAAAATCCTAGGATTAGCTTGCGGTGTTGTATTCCGAGTAAAGGAAGGAAAAGGAAGGGCCGGACTTGAGCTATTTACAAGCATTGACGGCAAACTCGAGACTAGAATAATATACAGTTCATTGCTTTCAGATCACGCGTGGGTTGAATTTTTCAATGCAAAGGATCTGTGGGGACGAGTCGATTCTGGTCCCAATGACACCAGGTCTTTCATAGTTGGCATTAAATGTAGAAACCCGGATGGTTCTTTGCGGAAGTTTGGTGGTTTCAAGGCGAGAGAGTTTTTGAATATGTAAAATGAGAGTGATATTCAGAATAGCCTTGCTAAGGCTTTTACACAAACAAAACACACATACAAGCTTCCTAAGCTTGAGATACAAAAATCACAACTCTCTAACTCTCTTGCTCTCTATGTTCTAACACCACACAAATACAACTATGGCATATCACAAATGCCTTCAAGACATCTCTATTTATAGAGAGTTTCCATGCCTAACAAAGCATCAATTTGTTGACCTTCAAGTGTAAAAACAAATGTTGCCTAACTTGCCTAACTTTGAAGGTGTGCTACAAATGTGAAATGTGAAAGGTGTGCTACCGTCCACTTTTAATCTTTGATCAAGTGGTAGGTTGCCAAACATGCCACCTATTTGGTGTTGAACTCCAACACTCCCCCTCAACACCTAATATTCTTCACCTTATAACATTTGATATTCATCTTCCTCAGTTGCTTCAATAACTGTAATTTCTGACTGAGCTTTGCGAAGCTTGGACTTTGTCAACGCCATTCGAACTTGCGCGTCGATCACTTTTCCTTTCTTTGCAGTCTCCGTAGTTGCGAGAGTTTCAAACCTCTTATTGACGGTTTTCATTTCACCATTCAATTTATTCAACTCCATCTGAAGCACTTCGGTAGAGGCATCTCGATCCTTTCTTTTGTAGGACTTTTTCTCTACCCTCTTCCAATGATCCTTACGCCTTGGGATCTTTTTCTCTGGGTAATACTTCTTAAACTTTTGCAATTTCTTGAGCTCGTGTCGGAGCTTCTCGTGCTCTCTTTCTTTGATCTTGAGCTCCTCGTTCTTTTGCTTCAGCATTTCATCCCTTGCTTTCAATATCCCCAGCAGCTCCTTCTCACTTCTGCTTGTTGAAGTTTCAACTTGCTTCTTTGAGTTTTCACTTGACTTGCTCTTCTTCGGAGACATCTCAGTAGCTATCGCATTATCTGCCTCGATGATCCTCGTGGTTGCGAGTTCTTCTTGAACCTCTGTTGCAACAGTTGCTTGAAGACTCAATTCTTCTTTACCCCCGTGCTCTTTCATGGTAAAAGACATGTCTTTTTCTTTTACCTGTTTGAACCAACAGACTCTAGCAAAGTGACCTACTTTCCCACATATGTAGCACCGTCCGCTACGCTTCCTGTTGTTCTTATCATGATCTCGATGAGCTCCCCCTGGCTGAGAGCTTGTCACTGCTCCCCCTAGCTGAAAGCTTCTCGCTGCTGATCGTCTCTGCCAGTTTCGATGTCCTTTTGACTGTTTGTCATACTTACCAACATTGCTCCTTCTATGATTCTTGGAACATCTTTTATTACAAAAGATGGAACTACCATAATCTATGGTACATGCGAGAACCATATCTTCAGCATTATCGACGGTATGTGCATATTCCGTCGTCTTTTCTTGACATTCGGATTTGTAATGTCCAAACTTATTACACTTAAAGCACCTTACCTTTGATTTATCATGTGCTTTATACTTTCTGATGAAACTCGAATTTTCACATCTTCCTCGGCCTCCTCCGCGACCTCGATCGCCTTGATAGCCTCCTCGGTTTGGTTGAGCGACCCGACTTTGCAATGCTTGCTCGGGAACGGAACCCGTAGACTTCTGATTCATTCTTTGCTCATGGGAGCATAATGAACCCATCAACCGCTCCAACGTGAGAGTTGATACGTCTTGTCCTTCCTTGATCGCTGCGACGACGTAGTCAAATCTTTCGGTCAAAGACCTCAAGATTTTTTCTACGACACGAACATCTTGAAGTTCTTCACCATTAACCCTCAATTGGTTAACGATGGCCTGCACACGATCAAAATATGCCGATATTGTTTCCGAGTCATTCATGCGTAAAGACTCGAAATCACCTCGAAGAGTCTGAAGCCGCACCCGCCGGACACGATCATCGCCTTTGTAGGATTTCTGCAAGATATCCCAGGCAGCTTTCGCCGTCTCCGCGCATGATATTTTTTCAAATATCATTTCTTCCACAGCTTGAAAGATCGTATACAATGCCTTTTGATCTTTCTTTCGGGACTCGACCAACGAATCCTTATCTTCCTTCTTCAAAGCATTGAATTCTTCGGCGTTAGCTACTTCGGTGTAGCCACTCTCCACCAGGTTCCACAAATCCTGTGATTTGAATAGAACCTTCATCTGGACGGACCAGTTGTTGAAATTCCTCCCATTCAACTTTGGAAGTTGCATTTGAACGGAACTTGTGGATGCCATAGCTATCTCCGGGTTCACGATCCTTGATCGTCCACTCTAGGTTCTCGGTCTCCGCGATTGGATTCTTGACCGCCTAGGTTCCGGCACGATCCTTCGACACCGTGGCTCTGATACCAAATGTAGAAACCCGGATGGTTCTTTGCGGAAGTTTGGTGGTTTCAAGGCAAGAGAGTTTTTGAATATGTAAAATGAGAGTGATATTCAGAATAGCCTTGCTAAGGCTTTTACACAAACAAAACACACATACAAGCTTCCTAAGCTTGAGATACAAAAATCACAACTCTCTAACTCTCTTGCTCTCTATGTTCTAACACCACACAAATACAACTATGGCATATCACAAATGCCTTCAAGACATCTCTATTTATAGAGAGTTTCCATGCCTAACAAAGCATCAATTTGTTGACCTTCAAGTGTAAAAACAAATGTTGCCTAACTTGCCTAACTTTGAAGGTGTGCTACAAATGTGAAATGTGAAAGGTGTGCTACCGTCCACTTTTAATCTTTGACCAAGTGGTAGGTTGCCAAACATGCCACCTATTTGGTGTTGAACTCCAACATTAAAGCCTGGGGTGGTGTAATTGTGAAAAAGTGGGGATTTCGACTAATATGCAAGCCACTAGAGGACGATTTGGAGGCTCTGCTTCAAGACGACCTGTTGCTGGATCCGGCTCTGCTCTATGAGGTTTGGCATGAAGATAGTGCAATGAGCAAAGAGGAAGAAAGTTCAAGTGAAATGGAACATTTGCTGGATAGTAAAACTAGCGCAGAGGCAAATAGTCCGAGTAACTTAATCCACCAAGAGTCGGACATCGCTGACCGCTCATATCAGGTCTCTCTCTCTCTCTCTCTCTCTCTCTCTCTCTCTCTCTCTCTCTCTCTCTCTCATATATGTGACTATGCACCTGTGACAGCGGTGGCGATGCCATGACGATAATAATAATCGGACAGGCACCGTGGAAGAGTGCACCGGGGAAGAGTGTTCATTTGGGGCAACATCTCGAGGCACGGCGGACTTCTCAATTGAGGTCTCTCTCTCTCCCCAACCCCCCTCGGGTGCATTCTTAAGTGTGTGGATGTTGATATGGAGTGTATGTCGGGCGCACTGTGTTTGTATAAGCCAAAAGCTGAAAATTCTAGACAAACAAAGCAAATTTAACATAAAGTTTCTCTACACATACATGCTAGGGGTGGGCAAATCGGACCACACGGACCGGGATCGCCAGGACTGGATCAGGACCGGTGGTCGAGTTCTTGGTTCTAGAAGGAGCGGTCCGGTTCCCGGTTCTAGGGTCCTCTAGGACTGAACCGCTCGGACCGGACCGATCGAATTTTTTTTTTTTTAAAGTTCGGTGCCTCGTGACTCGTAGTTCTTGATGCTGAGACGATCTAAGTTCGGCACGCTCTTTATTGAACTTTTCTTTTTTCTGAGCAGCATATGTCTCGATAGGTTCTACATTATAATGGGAACCCTCTGCCTTTATCTTCTGTCCCTCATTATTCTCTGTGCTGAAACTTCCATGATCATTACCTATCGCAATCTACAAGCCGAGGACTGGAAATGGTGCTGAAACTTCCTTGATCCTTCCTTGGTCATTTGCTAAATGAGTGAAGGTGCCGATTAGCACTAATCAGCACAGGTTAAATGACCTCGATCAAGGAAGGATCAAGGTCATTTAACATCTGCTAATTGGAACAGTATAGTGTTGATTCACTCATTTAACCTATGCTAATTGGCAAGCTGCCAGAGCTGTATCTTCAATCCAGCACTATACTGTTTTAATGTCTCTTCGAACTGAAGGTGCCGATTAGCTTTAGGAATGGTGCATACTTTTTTTCCTTGGCATGTGTTCGGTCAAATGGAACTGCTCGGGAACCGGACCGGAGCTCGGGAACCGGACCGGACCGGTAGTCCGGTTCCCGGTTCCGGAAAATTGAGAATCAAGGTCACCGGTCCAGTTCTCGGTTCTTAAGGGAACCGAACTGGACCGGGAACCGATCACCCCTAATACATGCAATAGGGGTGGCTACCACACTTGCAAGTGAATTATTTCATTGAGAATTATATAAAAGGCAATGAAGGATCGATATGTTTAATTATTATCGACCTCTAGCTTTGGTTGAATTACAAGAAAAGTTATCAAATCAAACTCTTCTATTTGAACTAATTACCAACTTGGGTACTTCTAACAATTTACTGTATAACAGGAATATCGCTATCCCGGAATATCTTCTCTGTACAGAGATATTCTCCCGAAAGGAGAGATGCAAGAGGAGTTCATATTTGTTGAAGGCGGTACCATATCTTTCATGGTTTCACAGGACTTTTTTGATAAGTTCCTAGGATTGGCTCTCTGTGTTGTGTTCAGTGTAGAAGATGGAGAAAGGGAAATATCTTTCGACATTGTGCCGCATGTTAACGGCAAAAGGCGAAATGTGCTATCAGGAACCCTTGGTTCATTTGATTCGGATCAGATGTGGATTCAATACCTCAAACCAAATATGTTGTGGGGAGTGTTGGGGGGAGAAGTTGATTTTCTTGAATTTGACGAGAATGATTTACGATTTAGCCTTACGCTTAGAGTATCGGGTGGAACCGTGGAAAAGTTGGGATATGTGCTAAGATGCGCGCAACTGGATGATGATCTGAAGGCTGTGCTCGAAGATTGATCCAGCTTCACTCTGTGAAATGGAGTTAAGAGAATTGGTGGGCAAATATCTCCCACGCCGAATGGATGAACTGGAAGAATGGGAAAGAAATGGGAAGAGGATGTGGCCACTGGTGTAGTATTGGCTTGCAGCTAAGCTGTCATTAAGCCAGCGAAACAAATTAGGAGTGGCATATGTTTCTTGAGATCCGGGGACATCTGTCTTGGCGTTCAATTCAATCGCTCGTGTGAGATCAAATACATGTGAAGGGACGGAGGGTGACTTTGCACGCAAGACACTTTAATTCATTAGAACGGGCATCATGTTTGGCTCTAGTATCTCCGGCATGTGCTGTGGAACTATGTTAATAAAAGACATGTCATTATTTTCCTTTACTCAGATTGTATGGTGCTAACAAAAGTACTTCTTTGTAAAGATTTGAATAAATTTCGGGACTCGGTTGCATTTTTTGAAAACTTTGGAAATTGATTGCATTTTCGCAGCAAGTTTTAGGACTTCCGGTGTACTTATTCCTTGAGAAACTGAATTCGTATTTCATTTGCCAGTATTGTTTCCCTTTAATTGGGTAATTTCAAATCTTTTTCATGCAGTTTATAGGTGAAGCAGAAAAGGTTTTCTGCCCTCCCTTCTTACGTGTTTCTATATATTCTACTGTTATAGCCGCACGTCAATCTTTGCTATACCCTTATGTTAATCTGAGTGGTTAGTAAAATTACTATAGTAATTTCATCAAGTAGTCTTCATGAATAACGAAATTTCTGAGTGACTATTCCAGAACAATTGCAAATCACCCTGCGATCCTCCAACGATTAGACCGCACCTATGGTTATTAACTTTCCATCAGCAACATCTCTTCATTATTCTTAAGTTTGAGGTGTGCTATGACTTCGCAATTCTCTATCGATACAGTAATTTTCTTCCTTATTTGTAACTGAGAATATTCCGACATCGTAATTACTTTAGGTGACAGTATTTGTAGCATTTCTCCAAGTGGAGTAGATTTTTCTCAAAGTTCACGTGAGTTTGGGAGTTCTAGCTTTCGAAAACTTTACGAGAGATCGCAAACAATCAGAGTTTCTCACTGAATTTTCTGATAGCATATGTTTAGTACATTTACTTCAATGATCCTGACTCCCCTCCGATTACTTGACTTTAAAGAAGCTATCGACGAGTAATGATCCTTATATGTCATGATTTTCCTTAACAGTGCAACTCCAAGAACGCCATAGTACGTGACTTTCCTTTACGCTATTGAGCTGCTTTAATATGATCTAGTGGCTCATATGTTTCCCCTTCTAACGTCACAATTGATATTTCTCGATGAGCACTCTTGCAAAAATTGAATTCACCGCGTGGCAAATTAACGCAAACCCAGAAATTCTAAGGGTCCAAATGTAATTATCCCCCTGCCTGAGAGAAATATTTTGTGTCCATCAAACTGCCGACGTGATGTAACCGATCAATTTTGGTGACACTTAAATTTTGGAATCACTGATCACTCGTTGTATTGCTTGTTGCGAAACACGTGACTACCACGTGGTGTAATTCTCGCATCATCACTTGTATTACGCATCTCTTCTTGTGGTGATTCTAAACCCATTAGCACTCTTCAATCACCATCCCCTTACACCATCAATGTCTGACTAAACTATGTTTCATAGTTTTTCCTTAGTACAAAATCAGTGGACTAAAGATTTGAGAACGAAACATTATGGATTTAATGTTGAATTTCTTCCCATTCATGACAAAAGATGGCTGAGCATGACCAAAAGAGAGAGCTTACATACGTGGCTATCTACTCAGCCAATTATTGCCAATCATAACCTATATCGAAGCATTTCTCTTTGGTAGTATTTCAAGTCTATAATACTAGAACTTGAGTTCATGGTTGGGTATGTTGAAGTTTGTTTGTAAAACAAACAAAAATGCTGCCTTTTCAATCCCACATAGGATAGAAAGAAGGGTGCAAGTCTCTTTATTAGCTAGAATGCTATTATAGTCTTTTAGAATAAAGAAATGGGCAAGCGGGCTAGACCACACTATACCCGCGTGTAGGTGAAAGTGTGAGTGTGCAATTGTTAGACGCACTTAACACATGATGGAAATAAATCTTAATTATTTTTTATTTTGAAATAAATTATTTTATAATTATATTTTTTTTTAATTGTGACTGTTCGGACATAAACAATTGCGGTTGTCATTTACGAATAGTTGTGTCCGAATAACTGTTATCACACACGAATGGTCATGTCCAAATTGCAATTTTTCGGACATGAATTGGTGCGATATTTCAGACATGAATTAGTGCAATGTTGAATTGGTGTGTTCATACATGGGTGATTTAGACACCAAGAGGTGTATTTATTAGTATTATATAATAGACAGTTCTATTCAGTTTCGGTCATTAACTTTCATTCTTCGTTTTCCATCAAAAGAGATAGCCATCTTTCATTGTTTCGCAGAGAACATTAGGAGATTTATTGGAATTGTTATCTAGTATTCTCACTGTGACTTTATTGTATCATGAAGGGAATTTGTCAGAAACCTATAGCAACTTCATGGGGCAAATTGATCCTAAAAGAAAGTGATTACACGCCTCAAAGTCTAACTATATTGTTACTCCATTCCATTATATTTTTCAACAGGGTACAATAATGTGTTGCTTTAGGAGTAACAAAAAATCTCATTTCCTATTAACTTGAGCGAGCCACCTCAGGAAGAGACCTAGGCTTGGTCCAGTGGCTTTTACAGACCGCTCTTTTGGAGGCCATCGTGATCATGAGCGAGGGCCGCGACCGTTGCTGGCCTGCTAGAAAAGGAAAAGAAAAAAAAAGAGCAAACGGAAGCAAAAAGGAGAAATAATATTAAAATATTGTTAAAAATTGTCTACATCAACAATTTTCGATCAATAAGACTAAAATAGCAAAAAGTGAAAAGCTTTAGGACTGAATTGAAAAAATTAAAAGATTTAGGATTGAATTAGCAACGCCATAGATTTATGACTTTTTGGATAATTTTCCTAAAAACTCTTTTGCTCTGCTAAAATTTCGCAGATGCACATGGCATCTAGACATTGTCTATCGTTTAAGAGCTTTGGAGACTATAATTCGTCTAATGATGACATGATGCTATAATAACCACTTACAACCAACAAAAGATGTCCAAGACGAGCTTTTTTTGCCACAATAAATAAATATAAGTGTCGGTCAAAGTTGTTTAATGTTATAAAAACGCACCAATTTGAGTGGAAGAGCTACCTCATGAAATTTCTGTGTCATTTCCCACTACAAAAAGATTGCAGTCGGACCCATATGTTAGATCCGTCAGCAATTGCTTTATAAAAACTACTAGCACCCCTAATTTTAAGATAGGAAGCAAAACATATAATTCCTCTCAGTACAGAGATCATTAGGAGAAAAGAAGCTTTTGAAATACTAATGTGTGTAATCATAGGGGTTTACTCCAGTGGCCATTTTTCTGACTTAGGAAGAGGGAGGTGGGGGTTCGAATCCCCACCTT
Organism: Rhodomyrtus psidioides; assembly: GCA_021437785.1. Lineage (NCBI taxonomy): Eukaryota > Viridiplantae > Streptophyta > Magnoliopsida > Myrtales > Myrtaceae > Rhodomyrtus > Rhodomyrtus psidioides. The sequence continues at coordinate 2,081,913 of JAILYB010000111.1, forward strand.
TCTGGGGAAGTTGAGATGGGAACGCGTGAGGAAGGAGCAGGATTTCGCAACCTGCTCTAATACATAGCATACATACACGGTAACTTGTAAAATAAAATAGAATATGACTAAAAATATATATATACTGGTGTGCGTAGACCGACAAAAAGAAGTTGCATGATAATCATAAAAAGGATAGTTTTTTGGTCTGAAGCCAGCCTGTATTCAAGTCGGTCAACTCTTAGGTATGCAGTTTTAGAAAGCACACCCGAAAAGGATAGTCCGTAGTTGGGGGCTCTGAATTCTGATCTGTATTTGTCCATTCGATTTTGCGCCGGGCAATTCGAGAAAGTTAAGAGTCCAAAACAGAGTGATTTGTGCACGAGTGCTACAGTTGTAACCCTATCAGAGAGTAGATACTCTCCAGAAACACGTCAAACCTTCAGCTCCTTCAATGACTACTTCTCCGAATCCGAAAAGGACTTACCACGTCTTCCTGAGTTTCAGAGGCTCAGACGTCCACAACAACTTCCTCGCTCATCTCTACGAAACTCTAGACCGGACGGGAATATATGCTTACATTGACAGTAAAGAACTGAGGAAGGGAGAGCAGATATCACCCGCACTTACAAAGGCGATTGAGGATTCGTGAATAGCGATCGTCATGTTTTCCGAGGACTACGCTTCTTCGCCATGGTGTTTGGAAGAGGTGGCGCATATCATGGAATGCAAGAAACAAAATGACCTGATTGTGTTGCCGGTGTTTTACCTAGTCGAACCAAGAGAAATTAGAGGGGGGGAGAGAGAATTATGTGAAAGCTATGGCTAAGCATGAGTCCAAGTTTAGGAAGGATTCAGAGAAAGTGAAGAAATGTAAGGAGGCTCTCTACGAAGCTGGTAGCTTACCCGATTGGGCCGGGAATGATGAGTTAGTAGTAATTGAATCGATGCACTGCATTTGTCGTTATTTTTTCACATGCTAATCTAGACATGGCCAAAATGGCCCGTGGGCCCGGAATCGGCCCGTTGCCCATGCCCATGGTTTCGAACGCATTCTCTCAAAAAATAGCAAGTGAAAGCAGAAATACTAGAAAGAGCCTGATGAGAGAATCCAATTATCATCATCATGAATATGATCCTCATGACTATGCATATTAGAGAGACGATGATGATAATACTTCTTTATTCCCAATCCCAACGTCGAGCACATCCCAACGCAAGAAAGTTTTCATCCTCCTACTAGTGTCGAAGAAACGTCGATAGTAAAGGAGCCAGAACGGAAGGCCCGAGAGGATACATCCGACTTATGGCAATACTTTGACAAGGTACGTGAAAACGAAGGTAGGCTTAAGATAAACTGTAAATATTGTTTGAAATCATACAATTTTTCTAAAGGAGACGGCTACGGAACATTCCGTCGGCATCTGACAAAAAATCATCCAACGCAATCAAGGATCGACACTAGCCAAGGATAAATTTTCGGGTACGCCAATCTTAACACTCATCCTTTATTCCGTTACATTAATGCACTTTATAAACAAATATTAGCTGAATATGTTTCCTTTGAACATGCTCCGTTTACTACTGGTGAAAGTTTTAATTTGAAATTTTTGGTAAACACTGCATTGGTTCCGCAAGCACCATCTGTTCCGAAAATTACTCTTAGACGCAAACTTTTGGAGGTTCAAAAAAAATTTAAAAAAAATAAAAACTTTGGTAAAAAAAATTACGGATTTCAATGTATGTGTGCATATAGGTAGCGATATTTGGACTGGTTAAATTTATTCTTATATGGGTCTCACATGTCATTAGATAGGTAACGATTGAATCATTCAAAAAAAACTTCTTGCATTTCGAGTTTTTTATGAAAGGCATACGGTAAATCCCGAGGTTTCCTATGCACGACGGAACGTGGTCTCCAAGGGAGAATGAATGAATCTTCTAATGATTTCCTGAGTATTCTAGAATGATCTTAGGGGCGGACGATATGGGAATTATGTATCTTTGTAATTAATACGAGAAGATGAGGTTGGGAAGATGTAATCTCCACCGTTAGATTAAGAAAAGATCTACGGTCATTATCGCATGAGTCTTTACATATAAACGGATCTCTTCCCCTTCATCTCTAGAATTTCTCTCTACAATCTCTGTGAGAGTGAGAAAATATGACTTGGGAAGAAATTCCTTAGATCACGATTAAACCTGAATTGATCCGCTCGTGACACATGCCTACTTCCCTTAACAAGTTGTGCAGTAAATTAATACCAGCAACATCCTCCATGCCATGGAAAAAACCCTATGACCTGCAACGAAAAGAACCGAGCAGTGAGTATTGCCTGTGGCGCTCCTTCAGGACCAAATTGGAGTAGACATTGAATCCTATACTATAAACCCGACACTAAGCAAAAACAATGTGTTTCACTCTGTACATAGTAATGTTGTGGGCAAGCTGAGCAATCTGCTTTGATCCGTTCCTTTGAAGACTATTGACGCTTATCCCGATCTTAGTTTTCTGCGATAAATCATAGGAATCAAATTATCAAGATAACAAATTTTTTATGCAAAAAGCATGTACCACTCGATATAAAATTTCAGTCAAACCTCCTACGCATCCATGGTGATAGTCATCGATCGGAGTCTTCTCAGTGATTCAAGCAGCATGGAATCAGACTGCCATACCAAGAAACATAACTAGATCAGATTGCTTGCATTCAAGAAGATCTCAAGAATGAAAAAGACTAGATGCGACTTCTTAAGACACAATTATCTCTGAAACTGTGAATTCGAAGTAAAAATGTGATGCATGGACAAGAAACAGAAACTCTCGAGCAACAAACCAAATTCAGAATTAGGGCACTGACCTCATGTAGATTTTTGTCCAAAACCCGCTTGATCCTTAGAACTTCACCAACAACTTGAGAGGTCTCTTTGACATCATCGCTGAACATCTCAACTTCTCCCCGACTATACTTGATGTTCACCACATCACGTGCAACATTATCGAGGTTGCCGTTCGCCGCTTTCTCTACTCGCGAGTATGCAATCACATCTGGCCCTAGTGGTCTCGCACGAGAACAGCCGCTCGGCAATACCGTCTATTTGCAATAGAAAATCTTTGGGGCGATCGAGCATGGTGATAGCGAATGCCTTGTCAATGGACTCAAAGACATCGGTGTCTGCGGTGGTTCTGAAGAATTCTCTCCGGACATCGATCAACTCCCCCATTGTGGAAACGATGGAAGAGAAAATTGCTTAGGGCACAAGCAACGGCCGACAAACTGCAAGATATTTCTTTTATTTATCAATCGAAGAGAAAAATATTGTGTGTCTGTCAGACTGCTGACGTGATGTAACTTACCAATTTTGGTGGCACTTAAATTTTGAAATCACTTACTCGTTGTATTGCTTGTTTCGAAACATGTCACTACCACGTGGTGTACTTCTCACTTCGTCACTTGTATTACGCATCTCTTCTTGTGGTGATTCTAAACCGATTAGCACTCTTCAACCACCATCCTCTGACACCATCAATGTCTGACTAAACTATGTTTCATGCGTTTCCTTAGTACAAAATCAATGGACTAAAGATTTGGGAACGAAGCATTATGGATTTAATGTTGAATTTCTTCTCATTCATAACAAAAGATGGTTGAACATGACCAAAAGTGAGATCTTACATACATTGGCTATCCACTCAACCAATTATTGCCAATCATAACCTATATCGAAGCATTTCTCTTTGGTAGTATTTCAAGCATATAATTCTAGACCCTGAGTTCATGGTTGGGTACAGTAATGTGTTGCTTTAGGAGTAACAAAAATTCTCTTTTCCTATTAACTTGAGCGAGTCGCCTAAGGAAGGGACCTAGGCTTGGTCCAGTGGCTTTTACAGACCCCTCTTCTGGAGGCCATCGCGACCGCGAGCAAATGCCGCGATCGTTGCCGGCCGCTGGACAAGGAAAAACAAATGGAAAATGAAAAAGGAAAGAACAAATGGAGACAAAAGGGCGAAATAATGTTAAAATGGAGCTTTTTTTTAAATAATTCAAAAAATATTAATATTTACAAATTTAATATTTTAAAAAATTACAGTTTTAGATCTCTCTCAGCAAGTCAACCGCCGAGGGAGACCACGTGGGCCCCCTCTCCTCTCCCTCGGCGGTTGACTCGCCGAGGAAGAGGAGGGGCCCACCGGTGGGCCCCCCTTTCCCTCGGCATTTCAACTGCCGAGGGAGTGGAAGGGGGCCCACCGGTGGGCCCCCTTCCTGCCGTGGGGGGCGGGCCCCCTCACGTGGGTACCCCCGTCCCCGTCCCCCCGCGGGCGACACCATTGCCTTTTTTTTTTAATCAACATATTAACATTTATAAAGATTTATAATTAAATTTTGATTTTCAAATTAATACAAAACATAAAATCAAGTTGGTAGAATATATAAAAAGAAAGTAAATATGCATAATAAATAACAATCGTCATCCGCAATTACATTTACTAATAATATCGTTCTCCTATATGGCCTCCTGTCCCGCAATCAGGTCATCTTCTTTGTTTGGCAGGTCTAGTATTGTATCGAGGACGAGGATCCGGATGAATAGGACGGGCAGATGATAAAGGCATATCTTGGTAAAATATGCCACGTCTAGACGCTACATTTCCTACTGTAGGAGGGCATTCAAAAAAAGGAGAGAAATTTGGTCCATATGAACCGGGAGAATTGGCTAGAGTTTGCGGCTGTGGATTGTTATGAAATGAAAAATCGAATTCCCCATGAAATGGGCTGGAAAAATGTGAGAACCCTGCAGAATAACCTAGCTGGCCAAACCCTACTGAATAACCCGGCTGGCCAAACCCTGTAGAATAACCCGGCTGGCCAAACCCTAGAGTGAACCCCTGATCGAAATCTATCGCATGATACTCCAAAGTGTAGGGGACGCTATCACCAGCTGGAGGAGGTCGAGTAGTCCTCCGAGTCGGCTGAACAGCCTCAGGTAGCTCATCATCAGATGGCCCAACGGGTTCTGTTATAGTTGCTGGCTGGGGTGGTGGCATCATTGTTAGCCGCCTCTCCTCATTCTGGGCATGTAGCATTGCCGTAGCTATATTCTCCAAAGCTTCCCAAGACTCCCGAGATGGATTGAAGTTACGTTTGATATGTAAGATGTGTTCGACACCATCGCCCTAGTAATGATATCAAAATTAACAAAAATTAACAAATAAGTTATATTACTAAAAAATAATTATTGCAATTTTTTTGATACATAATGAATTAAATTGAAAGTGTTTGCACGAACCACCACACCCATTGCAGCTCCCGTAATAGAAATCCACTTCCGCGTATGTCTACGGTACCATTCCATATATGCTGAATGAAAATGAAGTTCTTCCATTGCAGGATGACCATTGACAATATAATTGGCACGATTGTCCTACATATCAATCAACTGTCTGTGCTTTTTTACCCAATCCTTCCCAACTGGCCTTAATTCAATATCATGAAAGCACGTATGATCATGCGGAGGTATAGGTATCGGCTGCTACATACCGAACTGACGAAATACTCGGTCTGAATAATGCCACTCAACTATCCAGTAACAGATGAGTGGGACACAAGCTCTCCAAATGTCTCATCCTTGCAGGCAGTAAGATGGTAGATCCCTCAGAATGCCATTGGTGTAGGGCTTCCAAATAATCTGTGATTGTAACAAAATACAAAATCAATAATTAATCTAAAAGCTAACATTATATTAAACCCATTAGTTGCTATAATTACTTATATCTTCTAATGTCATTCTATCAAGTTGATAGCGCAAATGTGACAACGCATGTGTGGGAACTGCCGTTGTCTATAGGCCTAGACTCCATCTGCATAAAAAAAATATATGATACGCACTAGAAAGAATTAATGACTCGTGAACCAAAAAAAGTAACATATCACATACCGACTACCAAGAGGTGCATCTTCCAAAGGAAGACGGTCCATCAGGGTTGGGGCGATGCATTTGAAGCACTCGCACGCCCAAATCTGCAATACATGTAAGGCACCCCTGATTTGATGCGTCTTGAAATCGGTTGCATTGCATAGCTCCCGATACAAACAAGCAAGCGATGCTGAACCTCAACTATACTGCGTAGAGCCGTTGAGGTTCATTAATAGTGGAAGAAACAGCAAACTAACTCGGGCCCCTGATTTATCTGCAAAAATAGATCCTCCAAGTAGGCGAAGAATAAATGCCCTAGTATGCTGCATGACGGTGACCTCATCGGCGTCTGTCGGAAGTTCGTTAAAGCGGTCTTTCAGCCATCCTAAGTTTATCTGTGTACCTTTCAAGTTGGGTGGGCGATCACCAAGTAGATCATCACATAGAGTGCCCCAATTGAAATTAGTATGGCCAGTAACTGTAAATTCATCAATGGGCAGCCCTGTGATCAACGCAATATCTTGTAGAGTAATAGTGCATTCACCTTCCAGCATATGAAATATGTGGGTCTCGGGTCTCCAACGCTCGACCAACGCATTAATCAAATGCCGGTCTAGCTGAAAAAAACCCATCATATAAATTTCGTAAAATCCCGAGGCCCGAAGATACGGGACTATACTCGGATCAAGATCATCGATATCGACGTGTAACATCGCTCGCTGACATCTAAGGGGTACATAATGATGTCCCTGCGAAATGTAAAATAAATTGTTATTAACAATTTACACATTGCCGTTATGAATGACAGATGAACTGATAAATTTTTAAAATACCTTAGCGTTCCATACGGTCTCTGATCTATGTCGGGCCTGTCCTGTAAGAAGGGAATCATCCTCAGGTCCCGGCTGAATGTAAGTCCTCAGTGCCATATATACAATTGTGATATTATATTATTACAATAATATCACATATATAATGTAATAATAAAATATTTAAAAAAATTAATGTAACAACGATCGACATAATTCAGAGGTAATTTACATATAAAATGTAACAACATTAAAAAAAGATCAATACAGTTCTTTACCCAAAGAAAATAAATTACTATAGCTAATTTACATAATTCACACAACTGTGAGCTATTCTCGGGTCGATCTGTATGCACAAGTTTCAATATTGTGCCCTGATTGTCCACAGTTACTACAATTGATACCAAAAGAACTACTGTTAGGCGTCATCCAGTCCATCTCATTACGTATCCGTGATATACGGGGTCTTCCTTTTTTCCTAATGCGTCTTGGGTCTGCCACTAATGGCAGCACGTCAGGTGTAGACCAATAATCAATATCGCCTGACGGATGAAATGGATACCGATAGCATTGAAGGGTTTTATCCATTGTGTAACACTCATCTATGTATGTGTTGTAATCCACGGCATGTGTTTGACATGCTACAATTACGTGGGAACATGAAATTTTAATCTCTTGAAATTTTTCGCATGTGCACGTTCTCTGGTCTAGGCTCACTATGTGCTTCCGGCCCCCTGAACCTCTAGATTTGTCAAGTCCAGTTTTTACTTCGAAAAGTCATGTATCAGAGTCGAAACGTGTCACTTGATGGTTATTTGCACGTTGACTGTTTTCCTCGAGCGTCTGACCCGCAAAATGCGTCAAAATACGTCCTTGAGCCTCCTGCATCCTGTACGTCGTTCTTTTCGTGTCAAAATAAAGGTTCAACTGATAAAATATCTTATCCACCATAGCAGTTATTGGCAGACCACGATAACCCTTTAACATGTTGTTGACCGATTCAACTATATTTGTTGTCATCGCTCTATATCTTCTCCCTCCATCATAAACCTTGGTTCATTGTTCTCTTGGAATCTAATCACACCAAGCAGCTGTGCATGGATCCATACCCCTAATTTGGGCGATGATGCTATCAAACTTTTGCTGTTGATTCGCGTAAGCTGTATATTGCAATAATAATTAGTGCTTCGCACTCAAATTTATCAACATTATTTTTCTAAAAATAAAAAATTTTAAAATTTACATGCCTCCTCCATGAGACCTTTGCCTTCGGTATTTTTGAATTGTCTATTGTAGTTGCTGACAATATGCCCTGCGCAAAATCTATGGTGGCCATGTGGAGGACGCCACACTACTGTCTCCATTGCTTTTTTGATTCCTTTGTGCCTATCTGATATTACAGAAATATTGTCCCTCCTCCGACAAAAATATCTCTGTAATAGAGTCATAAACCAAGTCCAATTGTCATTATCTTCCCGATCGACCACAGCAAATGCCAGCGGGAATATATGATTGTTCCCATCATGTGAGGTCGCTATAAGGAGCGTTCCTCGATATTTCCCCTACATAAAAGTACCATCAACAAATATCACAGGTCGACAACTTGCAAAGCATTCAATCGTCTGCTTGAAAGTCCAAAACATGCAATTGAAAAAGGTGCGGCTCCGATCTTCGCTCATGCGATCATCAATCACAAAATGAGAACCTGCATTATGTAACATCATTTCATTCATGTACTTCCTCAGCCTACCGTACGATTCATCTCATCCTCCAAAAATTTCGATAATTGCCATTTGTTTAGCTGCCCAAGTTTTACGGTAAGTAGGTTTGAAGTGCAGCTTGTCTTGAATTTCTACCATCAGTGCTTTGATTTTGATATCTGGTTGGGCTCTGACCATCGCCTTTATCTGGCCGCATATGTACTTCTGATCAAGTTGTCGGTGATCCCGTGACATTTGAGGATTTGTGCATGTGTGGCCCATTGTACTTCGTTATTTTCCAAAATAGGGTGCTCGCTTTGTTAGACACACGGAGCTTCCAATCACACGGCACATTCTTATTACCACACCTAATAATATAAAGTGACTTATTTGTCACATCACTACAAAAGCTCTGATTTCTTGTCAGAGAGTACTCTTTCGCAACCAACTGTAACGCGTCTCGTGATGGAAACACCATATCAACATCAAATTCTTTTGATGGATGAAATGGCCTACATCTCGGCTTCGCTCTTGTATCGACTTGCATCATATCAAAGTCGATCTCCGAATAGGGCGGTGGATGTACCAACGGCGAGATGGGATTGCTGCAATGAATGTTGTAGTAAGCATCCATATTATCATCTTCGACATCTTCGACATCTTCTTTATCACTATCATCAGTATCCATCCAAGGATCATCTTCTTCATCGATATAAATTCCATCATTATCATCGGGCTCCACGTGCTGATTATGCACACCAATGTCATTTTCACCAACATTGGAACCTCCTACTTGGTGTTCATCGACAGTTACATAGAACTATAAAAATCCCACAGAACCAACCCAAAGTGCAAACTGCTGGATCATCCCAACTGTATCATCATTATACACATCCATAATGTCATGTACATCATGTGTTGCAATCGGGTATCTATACATCACGCTACGAATATACTGATTTCCTGTTATATTCATCGCGCGCGCAATCGTAGCACGTAACTCATAAAATGTGGATATATTTTCGAATTGGAACATAGCAGAATGTCCCCCATCGTAATCACGTCCATATTGATTTCGTACTATTGTACCTCCCCAGCGAACAACCGCAAAAGATGTAGACGACATTCTGCTAAATAAATAAATTATAAATTATTTCGTAAAAGCTGTACATTGTGCAAAACATATAAATGGACCTCTCGAAATTATAATTTTTAGATTTTTGCAATTTTTTTAGAACTTTTTCTAATTCTTTGAGAATAATTTTTCAAAAGATCAAATTTGTCCTTTTTTTCCCAAATATCATTTTTTCAGGATTTGTCATAAGGGAAAAATCGTTATTTTCTTGAAAAAATTGGGGGTCATAATATTGAAAATACGTTTTCGAATTTTTATGTACTTTTTCGGAATGAGAAAGGCAAAATGGTCAATATTTGGAAAATAAAGGGCCAAAATACACAAAATTGTACATGGCCAGTTGATTCTTATATATATAATTTCTTTTAGTAATTTTATTTTATTTTTTCCTGATTTCTTATTTTTTGAATTTTAAAATTATTAAAAAAAATTGGACCGGCGAAAACCAGGCCCGTGCTTTTTGAGTTAATTTTCCAAAAATTTATCAGCTATCATTTCAAAAGAAAAATCACAGGACATATTATTTTTAAATTCTTCGGTGATCATTTTTGCCGGAATCACAACCAAAAAATTCATATTACTTTTTATATTAACAAAATCGCCGGATCGCAACACGTAATTACTTTTCTCATTCCTATAACAGTACATATTTTTGTAGAATACCTAAATTCATAAATATTAGAACTACCATCACATTAACAGAAAAATTATAACATATTATTAACTGTCTATAAATTTATACTAAATAAATAAATTTATACTAACGAAAAATTATAACAATTATTAACTGTCTATAAATTTATACTAACGAAAATAAGTAAATAAAACAACTACAATGAAATTTACCTCAAACGACTGAAGGAGAGTACGCAACAAATGAGGAGCTCAAACTGTCAAGAGAAAGACCCGCTTTTATAGAATACCTAAATTATTAGAACAATCATCATATTAACATAAAAATTATAACATATTATTAACTGTCTATAAATTTATACTAAATAAATAAATTTATACTAACAAAAAATTATAACATATTATTAACTATCTATAAATTTATACTAAAGAACTAAATAAATAAATTTATACTAACGAAAAATTATAACATATTATTATCTGTCTATAAATTTATACTAAATAAATAAATTTATACTAACGAAAAATTATAACATATTATTAACTGTCTATAAATTTATACTAAATAACTAAATAAATAAATTTATACTAACGAAAATGCAAAAAACAACTACAATGAAATTTACCTCAAACGACTGAAGGATAGTACGCAACGAATGAGGAGCTCAAACCGTTAAGAGAAAGACCCGCTTTATTTTTTTCTCAAATTCTGTCAAATAAGAAATTTATAAATTATTTTAAACACTGCGAAAATATTAACAAAAAATTATACCCGACAATCTGAGAGAATTTAATACCGGGAACGTCTGAGGGAGGAACCGCGAGCAAGGTAGATCGAGGGCAAGCGAAAATGAACGCGTTTATCTGAGAGAGGGAAAAGAATGAGCAAGCGAGCGTGATTGCAATGGAAAAAGTGTTTGAGAGAGTAAATTACCGACGTCGAAAGAACGAGAGAGCACGAAGCGCCTGTGAGAGAATGAGGAGCGAAACAAAATGAAGAAGTGAAGAAGACGAATAGCTGCTTCGACTTTGCTTTAAGCAAAGTGAAGCACCTTGCTGCAGGCGCAAACGCCTGCCCGTGAAGGCCTAGAGGCAGGCCTGCAGGAGCTATCCCATCCCATCCTTCGGCAAAATATCGAGGCGAAGACAAGGAAAAAGGGGGAGGGGAGGGGCCATGCAACGAAAATATAAGGAGATGTTGCCGCGTGTCGGCGGGGTAGGGAAGCGGCCGGGGGGAATTGCCGCGTGTCGGCGCGGGGCAGGCCCCCACATGGGGGGCCCGCCCCCTCTCCCTCGGCAATTCTATTGCCGAGGGAAGGGCCTGCAAAAGCTGCAGGCCTGCCCCACACGGCAGGAAGGGGGCCCACCGGTGGGCCCCCTTCCACTCCCTCGACAGTTGAAATGCCGAGGGAGAGGGAGAGGGAGAGGGGGCCCACGCGTGGGCCCCAAGGTCTCCCTCGGCGGTTGACTTGCCGAAAGAGACCTAAAACTGTAAAAAAAAAATTAATATTAAATTTGTAAATATTAATATTTTTTGAATTATTTAAAAAAAACTCGTTAAAATGTTGTTAAAAATTGTCCGCATCAGTGATTTCCGCTCAATAAGACTAAAAACAGGTGAATTGAAAGATTTAGGATTGAATTAACAATGCAACAAACTTTACCAAAAAAAATTTACAACAGATTTAAAACTTTTTGGATAATTTTCCTGAAAACTCTTTTGCTCTGCTAAAATTTCGCAGATGCACATGGTATCTATACGTTGTCTATCGTTTAGGAGCTTTGGAGACTATAATTCGTTTAAATGATGATATGATGCTATAGTAACCACCGACAACCAACAAAAGACCTACAAGACGAGCTTTTTTGCCACGATAAATAAATCTAATTGTCGATCAAGTTGTTTAATCTTATAAAAATCCACCAATTTGAACGGAAGAGCTACCTCATGAAATTTCTGTCATCTCCAACTGCAGAAAGATTGCATTCGGACCCATATGTTAGATCCATCAGCAATTGCTTCACAAAAACTACTTCCACCCCTAATTTTAAGATAGGAAATAAAACATGTAATTCCTCCCGATATAGTGATCCTCAGGAGAAAAGAAGCTTTTGAAATACTGGCGTGCGTAACCAGGGGGGGTTTGTCCCAATAGCAACTCTTTTCACTTGGGAAAAGAGAGGTAAGGGGTTCGAATCTCCACCTTCTAAGGGATTAGGGTGAGGATACGTGAGGATGGAGTAGAATTTCGCAACCCGTGCACACACATAACACACATTATGGGTGGGTTTAGTTCAGCATTTCCAAAGCTCCTTGGAGCCCCAAAGCCCCTTGGGAAAAATGCTGGGCGTTTGGCAACCATTTTCAATGGGCTTTGGGATGAAAGTTAGCCTTGAAAATGCTGAAAACTCAATGCTGGTAGGGACCGCATTGAGCTTTCAGCATTTGGCTAAATGCTAAGCCATGATTTTTTCTTCTAAATCTGCCTGTAAAATAGAATATGATATGACCAGATAAAAAAAAATTACTAATATGCATATCCGACTAAAAAAATACTGGTGTGCGTGAGCCGTGAACCGACAAAAAGAAGTTGCATGATAATCATAAAAATTTTGGTTGTCCTTTCCAATTCAAGAAATCCCATTAGGCAGACCGGGCAAACCACGACGTGGGATTCACTCAGGAACTGGACAAGCCATTTCTTGGATTTCCTTGAGAAAATGTGGGGTGGAGGCCACACAAATGACCACGGTGCTCCCACAATCTCATTTTTCTATATACATAAATATACACTAATAGCATACTGCTATACTAATAAAAAAATTATGAGGCTGTAACGCTAATATCATAAGTGCAGGGCTCGACTCAAGAAGAAGAGTCGGAATAAAAAATATAAGAGCTAAATATATTGTATATGTATAATTGTGCATTAAATGGGAAGACAAGAAGCCTTGGAATCTTTCATTTATGATGCAATAAAAAAGGAAATTTTTATTGAGCCGGCCTGTACTTTTTTGGTCTGAAACCGGCCTGTATTTTAAGTTGGTCAACTCTTAGGCATGCTGTTTCAGAAAGCACGCCCGAAAAGGATAGTCCGTAGTTGGTGAGAAATTCTGATCTGTCTTTGTTCATTCGGTTTTGCGCCGCGTGATTGGAGAAAGTCAAAAGCCCAAAAAAGAGTGATTTGTGCGCGAGAGCTAGAGTTGTAACCCGATCAGAGACTAGATACTCTCCGGAAACACGTCGAACCATCAGCTCTCCTTCAATGGCTGCTCCTTCGAATCCGAAAAAGACTTACCACGTCTTCTTGAGTTTCAGAGGCTCGGACGTCCGCAGCAACTTCCTCGCTCATCTCTACGCAGCTCTAGACCAAACGGGAATATACGCTTACATCGACAGTCAAGAGCTGAGGAAGGGAGAGCAAATATCACTTGCGCTTATGAAGGCGATCGAGGATTCGCGAATAGCGATCGTCGTGTTTTCCGAGGACTATGCTTCCTCGCCATGGTGTTTGGAAGAGGTGGCGCAAATCATGGAGTGCAAGAAGCAAAATGACATGATCGTGTTACCGGTGTTTTACAAAGTCGAACCAAGAGAAGTTAGAGGTGGGAGAGAGAGTTATGGGAGAGCTATGGCTAAACATGAGTCCAAGTTCGGGAAGGATTCAGAGAAAGTGAAGAAATGGAAGGAGGCTCTCTTTGAAGCCGGTAGCTTGTCCGGTTGGGCTGTGAATGATGAGTTAGTAGTAATTGAATTGATGCACTGCTTTGTCATTATTTTTTATATGCCGATCATTCCTCATTTTTTTTCTGTGGAAAAATTTAAACATATTTGAATTGCTGAATCAATGTTTGTCAGAGATGAAGCGAAGCTTATAAGGAGAATTGTGAAGGAGATCTCTATGCAACTAGATCGAACACCCTTACATGTTGCCAAGCATCCGATTGGAATGCGTTCACGAGTAGTAGAGCTGGAATCAATGTTAAAGCTGGAGTCTGATGATGATGTTCTCATGATAGGATTATGGGGACAGGGAGGTATAGGAAAAACAACATTAGCTAAAGCCCTTTACAATGATATCTTCAGACAATTCGAGGCTTCATGTTTTTTGGCAAACGTTAGGGAAACTTCAAAAGATTCCAAGGATTTAGCTCCTTTGCAAGAAAAACTGTTGTCCGAGATATTACTGGGAAAAGGATTAACAGTGTTTAGTGTTGATGGAGGCATTAGTTTGATGCAAGACAGACTTTGCCGCAAAAAAGTTCTCATTGTTCTCGATGATGTCGATGATGGAAAACAGTTAAATGCTTTAGCTGGAGAGCGTGAATGGTTTGGCAAAGGAAGTAGAATCATTATTACTACAAGAGATAGCCATTTGCTAACTACTCATGGGATACATAAAGTTCATATCTATGAAGTTAAACCATTAAAGGGTGGGGAAGATCTTGAACTTTTCAGTAAGCATGCTTTTCTGAGAAACAACGAGACAGTAATAAGGAGGGGTCTCGTGGATAGAGCCTTGCATTATGCTAACGGACTTCCTTTAGCACTTCAGGTATTGGGCTCTTTCCTATGCGGTAGAAGAGAATATGAGTGGGAAAGTGCCTTCAATAAACTTGCCAAAAGTCCGGACAAAACCATCAATGATGTTCTTAAGCTAAGTTACGATGGACTAGAGGACTATGCAAAGGAGATCTTCCTTGATATTGCATGTTTCTTCAAGGGGCAATCTATAGAGTATGTCATGAAAGTTCTTAACTGCTGCGACTTTGACACGACTATTGGAGTACAAGTTCTTGTTGAGAAGTCCTTGATAATTGAAGGGAAAAAGACCCTACAGATGCATGACTTGATTCAGTTGATGGGTATGGACATTGTTAAACAAGAATGCCAAGATGATCCTAACAGACGGAGCAGGTTATGGCTTATTGATGATATTCTTGACGTTTTGTCAGGAAATATGGTAAGATTTGTTGGTATAAGCACTGAATTACTCTCTTATTCTCTGACTTAGTATATTGATTGCGACCGAAATTCTCTATAAATACAGAGAACAGAAGCAGTAAAGGCCATAGTTTTGCGTTTACCCAAGCCAGAAGTAATCAACATAGGACGTGATGCTTTCACAAACATGAGAAGGTTGAGGGTGCTCATCATGATCAATGTACATAACTCTTTCCAAGGTCCTATCTGTCTTCCTAATGAACTTAGATGGTTTCAATGGCCCGAGTGTCCTCCTTGGATTCCAGAATTTTCCTCTGGTCCAAAGAAGTTAGTTGGACTTGATCTCCACAAAAGTAACATCCAAGTACTGAGGGATCAATTTAAGGTACGCAGTCTTGTTTTCCTTACCTGTTATATGTCCATAGCTATAGGCACTTACATGAATAGACTTTTCTTGAAACAACACTTACTAAATTTGATGATCCCGACCAAAAAAAAAAAAATTTGATGATGCTCGTGAATGTGCTTAAGAAACATCCACATCTACTAAATTGTTTGCACTAGAATTGAGCAATGCAGGATGCATGTCGATCAACTACATGAACAAACATAAGAGGAATCTTCCCGTTTTAGATTAGTATCAAACACTCCTATTGTGATTCGAACTAAGAATGTTCTACATAAATGATTTTCAAAATGTTACAATTACTGAAAACTATAAGAACAATGAACTTAAAAGCAGTCGGTAACTTTCTTTACCAAAAACAAAAAATAAAAACAAAAAAAACAGTCGGTAACTTTGGCTTACGGAAAATTGGGGATCCGGATTCCCTACCATGATGGTAGGGAATCATAGAATCTTGGCTCTCCATTCCCTATATATAGGGGGCAAAGGTTTGGGGGTTGGTAGGGAATGGAGGGCCAAGATTTTAATGTTTTCCTACCATTGATGGTAAGAAATTCTTAGCCGAAAATTGGAGCCAAAACGTATAAGTGATACAACTGAAATTAATAAAGAGGACATGAGGGTTCAAACCGTTCAATATGTCTTTAAAGTGATAGGTTCCAAAAATGTCATTAAAGATTTTGTACTGTATAGCATAGACAAGTCAATTAGACTCTTTTTGAAATTGTTTATAGAAATAGAGATATTTTTCTTGTTTTGAAATGAGTGCCGTTTTGACCGAACCTCTCATTGTTCTCTTTCGATAGCATGCAGCCAATTAAATTCATGTCATCGATATTTGGCAAAAAAAAATCATGTGATGAATAATAAGTTGGCAAAGGATTGAGTGTTGCTCTCCTCCTCAATTATTGTTTATGAAGTGGATTCTGATACATATGGATTGGATTATGATCAATTGATTTTTCGTGAAAAAGTCTGTTTAAGTTGGTTTCATGGTTCTTGCAGGACTTTAAAAAATTGAAGTTCATCAACTTCAGTAAATGCCAGTCGGTGGTTTATATGCCGGACCTCCATTGTACTCCAAATCTCGAGGAATTGGATCTTCATGGGTGCAAAAACTTAGAGCATGCCCACAAATCACTTGCACATCACAGCAAGTTACAAAAGTTGAATTTAAGTGGGTGCTCTAAACTTCCTCATCTCTCCGATGTGCTCGAATCCAAGAATCTTCAATTTCTCAACCTTGATAATTGCTCAGAATTGCAAAGGTTTCCTGTTGTTCTGGATGAAATCAAAGGCTTGCGACATCTTTATTTAAGAGGGACTTCAATTGAGGAACTTCCTGCATCCGTTGAAAAACTTGTCTCTTTGGAGCAAATAGATTTAAATGGTTGTAAAAAATTGGCAACCCTTCCGTCTAGCATTTACAGGTTGCAAAATCTTGAAATTATGATGCTTCAAGGCTGCTCAAAATTAGTCAAGTTTCCAAAGAAGGATGAGGATTCGAGTGATCCCCATACCAAGACCGGATTTCCTAAGTTAAAAGGGTTATACCTTAGTGGGTGCAATCTACTTGAAGTAGAGTTCCTAGAGAATCAATCATGTTTTCCCTTCCTAAATTTTTTGGATTTGTCAGAAAACAATTTTACTATCCTTCCTCCATGTGGGCATCTAAATAAATTGCTCTCTTTGGATGTTTCGTATTGCCGACAACTACAAGAAATCCACAAGACTCCAGTATTCGTCAAACTATTGGCAAGTGGTTGCAATTCTCTCAGTAAAATTCTCTCCGATATACATTGTGGGTATATCGACTTCTCTTCATGCCATGAACTGCTTCGTAATGGCTTCACCATGAATAAATTGTTCAACCTTGAGGTTAGACTCTCTCTCTCTCTCTCTCTCTCTCTCTCTAGTAGTGTTTGTTTATTAGGAAAAGCAAACATGTAGAAAGTAATTCCGCATGCATATGTAGTGTAGGTGGCTATAAGGAAATACAAAGGATATTCTCTCTCTTTGTAGCACTCTAGTTCTACAAAATCTTGAACAATCCATACACTGTTTCCACCAATTTAGTACAAGAAATCTTTGTAATGCCATTGCCGACTATCGCTATGTTAGAGTTTTCCTAAGTGTGGGCTTATATTAATTGAGATTATAATTACCATTATACGGTATTAATTTACCGTTAACGGGGTTGGTCTAATAAAGTGAGATATAAGGATTCTTAATTAGCCTAATATGGACCTGGCTGGTGTGGGCCGAGTTCGGCCCGGCCTGTGATGATAGGGCCCTGCCAAAGAACTCTATAAATAGGCTAAGGCAACCCCCCTCTAACCCTAATTACTCCATAATTCCACACACCCAACTTCCTTGAGAAGTTGCTTCACTAAGGAGGTTGTTTCCTCCTATAAAGTCAAGTGAAGGTGAGGGAGGTGGTATCATCGACGCCAGGATTCCGGAGGGTTATAGAGGTGACGCGCCTAAGCCGAGGAATCGCCGGAGTTCCGCCTAAAGACCGGCGAATCCAAAACAGGTACACAAGCTCGTCTCTTTCACTGTACGGCATCCGATTCTCTGCTATGGTGATCCGGGGAGTGCCGTGGTAAAGTTTCTCACGGCCAACATGTGGTATCAGAGCCGCCATAGCGAAGATCGGGACCGTACTGTGTTTGCCTGTTTTCGGAAATTTTTCCCGACGAAAATTATTTTTGATCATATATTTGGAACGGGCTCGTCGAGACGAGCATTTTGATGGGTAGATCGTCGCCGGAGGAGGCCGGGAACGGCCGCACGCGCCACCACGGTGGCTGCGCGTGGTAGCCCACGCGCGCACGCGCTGGCACGCGCCCAGCGCGGGCCACGTCCGCGCATGCCACGTGGCGCACTCTGATTGCGCCACGTGGACGCGGTTGCGGTTTAGGGTCAAACCCGACCCGAATTGACCGGGTCGACCGGTTGACTGACCCGGTTTGACCGGGTCGACCCGACCCGACCCGGACCCGACTTCGACCCGACTCCGACCCGAGTTGACCGTTGACCGTTGACCGGTCCGACCGGTCAACGGTTGGACCGGATGAACAGTTGGACCGGTCTCCGGTTGGACCGGTCATTGGACCGGTGAGCTCGCCCCGCACGTGAGGAGCACGTGCGGCGCGTGAGCCCCACGCGCCGAGGCTTTGGCCGGCGCGTGAGGGCGCGTGGTTGCTCCGTTGGGGGTGATCTTGGTACCGGCGTGCTCGTATGGAAATTCTCTACACTGTGGTATATTTATTTGACATGTTTGAAGCTTTTAAAAATAGAAAAATGCATAAAGACCCTTATGTACGTATGTTTTTTAGGGGTATTTTGAGCATTTTTCATGTATTTCTATATGGTTTCGGAAATACCATGATAAGCTTATATATATATGACCACATACAAGATGTGTAGAGTTTTAGCATGTATAAAGTTCCACATGCATCAATGTATACAGCAATGTTATTGGCATCGCCTATGATTTCAGAATAAAGTGCCCTATAGTGAAATTTGAAATTATTTGGATATGGTAAATGTGAGACATAAAGCTTATATCCCTGGTATGAGAGAGTTTCAAGGATTCAGTCAGGTAGTGACCGCCAAAGTGGCACACTTGGTTGGGTTTGAGAAATATCAGTCTCGTATTGTGGAAGGATGTCTCCTGTTTTGATGCATGGTCATACTCCCAAAGGAGGTGATTGTGTATTGATTATGGAGGGATACATGTATAGCATATGGTTGGGGATTGATCGATTCTAGTGAGTCATACACCCAAAGGTGGTGATTCACGAAGATTGAAATAGATTCTCATGGCCGCTATCATGTGGAGTGTTTGCAACTGCATGTCACATCTTCTGCCCAAAGGTGATTTTGTGATGATGTATGCAGCTCTCTGGATGTGTACTCAAACAGTTTTTAAAGTTACACAATATTGGTTCATGAGGTATCACATGTGCAGCATAAAGTTTGAGAAGTAACTGATCCTAGTGGTTCATCCACCCAAAGGTGGTGATTCATAAAGATTGGATTTATTCTCTTTATAGGCTGTCACATATATGTTGACACCTGATTTTTGACCATCTGTTATTGCGATTTTTATTTTTAAAAAATTAATTAAAAATATCAAAAAAATGTCATAAAATCACAAAATCAACTTTGGAAGCCTTGGCCTAGCCTGGGGACCAATTTTGAACAAAAAATATTTTTTGGTATTTTATAATATTTTTTTGAATTTATTTAATTATAAAAATACCCAGAAAATCAAAAAAATACCACTCGTGGTCAGAAAATACACCAAAACATTCAATAATTTTGTTTTAATTTCCTATTCAGGTGTGTTACTTTAAATCTCAAAAATTCGACTCAGGTCAATATGTTCCTTCACAAATATAAATCCGAACCGAGCTAAAAAATATACCAATCGGGTCTTTTAAATTTATAGATTTTGTAATCTTGACATCGACCACCATTTCAATTAAACTCCCATTGCTTCTCTTCTTCGTGAGGGGACTATAAAGGATTTAAAAATGAAAAGAAAGGGGAGTGGACAGTCCATTGAGCGAGAGTGGGGGGAGCGGCGCCAAAATATAAAAAAAAAAAAAAAAAGAGATGGTGCAGGGGGATCTAGGAAAAAAGAAAAGGCAAGGGGAGTTCGGCACGTCTACTAAAAAAAGGGGGGGGAATCATGTGAAGGAGGAGGTTCTGGACAGTCTGGATCTCATAGGGGATCGTCCACCAGGAGGATGCGATTTTTTTTAAAAAAAAAAAAAGAAGAAAGACCATGGCCACTCGCAGGGAGCTCATTTTTTCTCTCTTGCCAGATGGGTGGCAAAAAAAAAGAGAGGACCATTCTGAGGAGGGAGGGGATGAATGCAAATTGAACTCTCTGGCCCGATTTGGGCGTCCCTGTTAAAGCAAGGCCTTCTCACTTCAGGCTGGAACACTCGCTCGCGAATCTGGAAACTCTTTACTGGCCATCAGTCAGATCAAAAGCCGCATTTTTTTCACAGTCCCCTGTCATGAGAAACACCCACATGCTCAAACTCATTTTGGGACTGGCTACAGCTGCCGCTGCATTAGCTCGGTTCCTCTTGTTTTACTTCTACTGAAATGCATCCAGAACAGCAGAGTCTCCCTCTTATTTTTTTTAGAGTTCGGGATATCTATTAAAAAAGGGGACAGAGGAATCCTGTTGCAAAGGATTGGAGCATCACCATGGACGACCTCAAACCCACCGGACCATCGCTGAACCTACGTCATCTCTAGACTTCTCGACGGCGCTCCGAGAGAGGACTGATGATATTGAGACATGCAGAGAATTGAAAGAGAGAGCAAACCGAAAAAGGAGCAGAACATAGATCTCTCAGCCATGGCATCTTAAAAAAGGGGTCGCCGGAACACCACCAGTTTTGCAGCCGCTGTGGCGCTCCAGCCGCGGCCACAGCCGTCCACCATCATCATCCCTCTCTCTTCGACCTCCAGCTGTCATCCCCGACCGCCTCATGCCGGCCGAACAGCCCTGAAAGCAGCTGAACAACCTGCAGGTCCGGCGCCCCTGTTTCTACGTCCTTGGGCGGCAGCTTCGGTTCCGACGCCCATCAACCACCATCACCGCATATAGCTACTACCACATCACCTCCTCATCCTCCTCCGACCATCAGTCGTTGCCTCTCCTCCGTCGGATAGCCAGTCGAAGCCCCGGAGCAGCCCGAAGTCTTGCTCGGTTCGCTACTCCCCTGTCCTGACCCGGTTCCGCTCAGGTCCGGTTTTCTGTCGGTTCCACCACCTTCAGCTCGTGGCTTCAGCCACCTATGACACCTTCATCAACGACCAGAACTCCAAGTACTGCGGTTGTAGCTGCTACGGCAAGGCCAACTTGTTCCAGAAGGTCATGATGGAGAACGGATCCGAAGGTCGTGTCCTTCCTCTATGGAACGGTGCGGATCAGCAATAAGGAGACCTTCCTGTTCCATTCGCAGTCGCGGGAAGCGTGGGATCGCGAGTCCAACTGGATCGGTCGCTGTGACGACCGACGAGGTCAGCCAGCAGCTGGACCGCCGCGAAATCTACGTCACGTGGCGAGGCCGTCCTCGGCGCGAAGCGCAGTTCATCGAGGCGCTTCACAGCACGCACCGACGACGGCAGACATGTACTCGGGGAAGAGGAGGTCGAGAACAACTCCAGCAGCAGCGACGATGTCAGCATAAGCGACAGGGTGCGCGAGTCCTGAACTGATGGCGGTCCGACCGGATGGCAGCGTGATCGGCGGGTTTTAGCTTCGTTTCCTCCAGTCCTGGTTAGGCAGATCCCACGTTGGTGACGGGAAGGGCTGTTGGAGCGTGACCCGACGGTGGAGTGATCAGGCGACGGTTCAGTTGGGAAGCCGACGACGATCGGAGTGAGGGACGCCGACGACGCAAACCGAAACAGACTTGAGCTCACCTCTAATTCCATGGAGAAGACGTCGCACGAGGAAGGAGACGATTGAACAGTGGCATATTAGGCTGCTTCACGTGAGTTAATTTTCGGTGGGTTACCTGATTGGGCTAGTGGAATATAAAGGGGAGGTGGACCTGGGCTGTGCATTTCTTGAAATGGGTAGAGGGAAAATTGGGCCATAAGGATTTATAAGCCCATTCCGGTTTAGATAAAAGCGAGCCTGTTTTTTATACAATTCCCTCGAATCTGGCTCCATTTCATTAAAAATTAAATAAAAAATGAAAAATTCCAAAAAAATTAGAAAAATGCCTTAAAATGCCAAAAAAAAAGAAATAGATAGGAAATGCCTCTATTTGCTTATATTGTTTAGTTAGACTTTTTGTATGTTTGATTATCGATTTGTTCTCAAGTTTAATTAGCATGACTTAGTTTTAACTTCGCTTGTGAATGTCTGAATATTATGCATGTCTTAGTAGATAAATTAGCACGATAATTAGAGTTTAATTCGCGACACTCGTTTTATCTTTTAATTGGCTGAACTTTGCTGACTATCTACTTTGAGTAAGTGCATGTTCCAAAGGTTGGATATACCATTTTGGATATTCCGATGTGGCGACTGACGATGATGCCCATAGCGATGGAAGCTCAATGGGGCTTGGTGATTGAGGTGAAGCGCACGAAGAAGGGTTGCAGGCTGAGGTTGGGCGATTGAAGGCCGGTGTCCAATCCGGTATGTTTTACGTATCCGATCCGTATATCATGATTATTTTTCTAAAATATTGCCTTTATAGACTTGATTTGCATGTATTTGTTTCAGTCTAGTGGTTAGCTTATTTATCTGGTTGAGTGTTATCTATTGTTAAAGACACGCTTTTTAATAAAAAATAGAAAATAATAAAAATAATAATAATAAAATTCAAAAATCAATAAAAAATAGAAAATCATAAAAAATCCAAAAAAACTCGAAAAATTCAGAAAAATTCTAAAAAAATTCCAGAAAATAGAAAATGGCCACATTCAACTGGCCACGACCTGTTTCGGGTCATTTGACCCCCGATCTTGCCAGAAATGACGGTTTTGCCCTTCCGGCAAACCGTCTTCCAAAAAATTTCTAAAAAATCCAGGAAAATCCAAAAAAATGGGAAATGGCCACAAACAACTGGCCATGGAATATTTTGGGTAATTCGGTATCCAAATCTTCCAAAAATTGGCGATTTTGCCCTTCGGGCTAAATCGCCTCCAAATCCTCTCATCTTGCCCCGGTCCTAAATCACATCCTCCCTGAGCCCTTATGACTATGTTAGGAAGCCATTTACTGGAATTGATGTGCATCGATGAGATCTATTTATACACTTGTTTGCGTTTTCATTAAAATTGATTGTGGTTGATAGGATAGTCTTCCAATCTGCATGAAACCTTGAATCAAACTTACCCCATCCAAAACTGCGCCTGCATGAACTCTTAGCCAAGAAAATCACTCGCATTAGGTACCGAAAGGGCGTTGGTAATGACACCAACGTAACCAAGTCCCCGAACTCAAAATCTCTGGTTCCGCAGAATTGATCGATCTCTCCCAATCGGTCAATAAGGTTTTCGGTCTACCCTCCAAGAAAGACCGGTGGCGACTCCAAATGCATGCACAAGTTGCACATGCCACCACGACCACACTGAAGGTCGAAAGCGATCGACTCTTATCGTCGAATCCTTCAAAAAATACTCCCGCCGCGATTTGGTATGGGCCTGGGAGGGCCCGCGCCGATCTAAGGCCCGCGATCCACATTTCAGAGTGGGGGCCGCAATCGGTAATCCATTAGCCGCGTCCGCTTCCGGACGGGTCGCGACAGCTGGCGACTCCGCTGGGGACCTTTGTTCTAGAACCTATGGTTCTAAACCTCAAGTGGACTTAGGCCGTAATTAAAACACTGAGTGATTTTTCTAACCCTGCAGGCGCTCTTGAAGGTGAGGTAAGTCCGCTCATGGTAGGTGTTATATGTTTTTGCAGATTGGAGAGATAAGGGGCGTAGTCTGTGATTAACTTTATTTTACGCAGGTATGGCGTAGGAATGTATGTTGTGTGGATGATTTGAAGTGCTGATTGATAAATTATTGTGCATGACTTGCATTGTGATGGTCACGACACATG
Organism: Rhodomyrtus psidioides; assembly: GCA_021437785.1. NCBI lineage: Eukaryota > Viridiplantae > Streptophyta > Magnoliopsida > Myrtales > Myrtaceae > Rhodomyrtus > Rhodomyrtus psidioides. The sequence goes on from JAILYB010000111.1 coordinate 2,106,035, forward strand.
GACACACACAACCGCGCCTAAAACCCCAGGCGCCACCTTTAGGAACACAATAGAAGGAATTGAAAATGGAATCTCCGTGAGGAAAAACATGGGGTAATCCACTTCTCAATTCCGCTCGCTTCGAACTATGGATTGAGTCCCAATGCAACGATAGTTGTGCAATGGAATCGGCTCTTTCTAGAACTCGAGGTGGGAACCTTAACCTTAGGTGCCAAACCCTCTGATTTTTAGAAGTTTACCATCACTTGTCTCATGCGCATGTCTTTGGGCGGTTGGTACACCTAAAACCGCACATAAGTCGACGAGTTGGGTTGGTAAGACTCTCTATCCCCCCAAATCTATCACTGTTCATATAAGTATAGGCATTTCATTCATTGGATTCGGGTGATTAGATTAAATGTCGTTTCTAGGATAGATATGTGTGTTTTTCCCCAACGTCCTTGATAGAAGACGAGGAGGGTGGTATCCCACGACGAACACCGGGTGTACGGTAAAGGAGCATACTATGGACATTATTGAGGTACATTATTGAGGTATCATCCAATGAAGATGAAGAGTTGGGGCAAATGATCCTGAAGACACAGATCGAAACTGGGGCATCCTTAAGCGTTAGGATCACATTCCTTTGTTTCATTTTTCCATTACTAGTCCTCTTGTATAGGGTTTATTTTTATCGAAGTTTTCTCTATCTCACCCCTTAGAGTGATTGTATTAGGGATCTATTGGTGTATACATTCAGATGGAGCTTGGTTGTATTTCTTTTGACGGGTCATGGGAATGTGATAGTGGCATTTTCTCTAATCATCCGAATACTCCCAAGTCAAGTTTATAATTCCTTTAGAGGAAATTAAAATTGGAAGTCTTACACGACCTTTTGGTCGTATAGGGTAATCCAACCCCAATTTCGCTAGAAGGAATTATACACTTGAATCGGTTCATACATGTGTTACGCCACTGGTAATCCACGATGATTGATCAAGAGTACCGGCATTGTTTCGAATTTAATGACGAGATAGATGTCCAAATTGCCCTCGTTCTTAACAAAACGACTTTGATTTGGATGCCGTATCTTCAATTAAATTTAAAACGCGTCGTTGGTCAAAAGCGATTATCGTGAATTACATTCCTTTCAATAGTATGCTTTCCTTCGAGGAATATTGATAAAAACTTTTCGCACAAGATTATCCTTGTAAAAGTTTTTGTCTTTATTAATCACGAGCAAGCATAAGATTGAAAGGGGTTTATGCTTTCTTTTTCAAATTATTCCTTCTGATTCGGTCGTTTCACTTGCAGGTAAAAAATAGGTAATAAAGAGAAATCTTTTCCTGGATAAGTCTGAGGCTATTCTTTCATCTGATCATGAGCGAGTTAGAAAATCAGAACACATCTACTCGACTTATTATGGATCAGCTCATCCAAGTCTAAGATGTACGGATGCACGAAGAAATGGATCATATAAAAGCTAAAACAAACACGGGGGCTTTCATTCATTCTTGCCCAAACCAGATCATACAATTCATTGGGGTGGAAAAGTAAAGCAGAAGTGAGCCCTAATCAACGACACGAAGGAGCCCAGCTGGCCCTCCAGGTTATGGATGCTTTGTTTATACGCACCACTCCGCGTATCATGGTCCGCAAGCCTGAGGTGAAGGCGTTTGCGTTCATCATTGACTGCAACAACCTGAGTCTCGTGATCTTCGGCGACTGCTTCCAAGTCCCGAACAAGTCCATTCTCACGAGTTATATCCTCATTTATGCCGTTGAGCCTTTCTTTCAGCCACTCGCTTCGGTTCCTTAGCGGGGCGTTACGTCGATCGCGCTCATAGGTAGCCAGAGATAGGGCTAAGTCCTCCACCAGATTCCTCCTCTCGCGTAGCAATGTCGAAACCCGCTCTTTGGCGAACTCAACAGCCCTTTTGTGACTATCGGCCAGGTAGTCAGCCAACGCTAGGCGGTCGGACTGATCCTCATAACGGGCTCGCAGGACACGAGCCACGGTAAGTCCCCGGTGAGCAGCGCGGTAGACCTCCAAAGAGTTTGTAAAGAGCGTTGGAAAAATTCTGTATTCCCTCCCCAGCGCAGTACCCTCGAGGGAGGTGATGTCCAGGTCCCCGAACATGACTCGAATTTCATCCTCGGTTTCGGGATGATCAGCTATGTGAGCGTAGCCTCGACCCAAGAGGTTATAGAACTCTTCCCATCGAGCCAAAGCTTCGGCTGGGAAAGTGGGAACATGGGAAGAGGCCATTTTCGACGGAGAGGTGCGTAATGGAGCGATTTGAAGATGGAAGCAAATTATATGAGAGCATTAATCCCCCAAACACCAACTCCGCATTTTATAGCGTCTCGAGAGTGGAGAAAAGTTGCAGCAATAATGCTTGTGGAGCCGGGTTAATGTAAAGCGAGGGCTGCTCCTCCCGTGAATCATCAGACATGTCCTGGTCCGCAATTTCAGGCCTGACAAATTCGGTCTCGCCATTATTAAAGCTGGGAGGGAGGCGAGCGCAGCTATCGAAGAAGCCGCGAAAGGATTGTGTTGTTCCATCACGCATAAAGCTGGGCGGCGAGTGAACAGCTCTGCCACTTAAAAAGAGAAGACAGTGCTGAACAGGCATGACTATTGAGGAAAAGTGAAAGGCGAGCGCAGCTATCGAAGAAGCCGCGAAAGGATTGTGTTGTTCCATCACGCATAAAGCTGGGCGGCGAGTGAACAGCTCTGCCACTTAAAAAGAGAAGACAGTGCTGAACAGGCATGACTATTGAGGAAAAGTGAAAGGCGAGCGCTACTATCGAAGAAGTCGCGGAAGGATTTGGTTACCCCGTCGTGTCAGAAAGCTGAGCAAGAGGCAAACAGTTCCGTCGTTTCAAAAACAGAACGCTGAACAGACCTAGCTTTCGAGGAAAAGGAGGCAACAAATCGAAAGAGCGAGTATACAAAAGAGAACAGAGAACCCCGAGTGACGAGTTCGTTGAAAGACCTCAAATTCTCTAGAATCAAATTCGACATCAAAGCCATGGAACTCAACATTGCCCGTGACGAACATCAGGATCGCAGTGGTGACGACGGCAGTGGCCACGACGCTCAACCCCGGAAAAGAAAAAGTCGCCAGCGCTACGCTCGGAAAGAAATCCAGGAGCTTGAAGCTTTCTTTGATGAATGCCCTTGCCCAGGCGAGGAACAAAAGATTGAATTGGGCCGGAAGCTGGGAATGAATCCTATGAGAATCCATTTTTGGTTTCAGAATAGACGTTTCAGACTAGGTGTCCAACACAGGCGTAAGGAGATCACGGCCCTAAAAGAGCATAACCAAAACCTTCAAATGGAAAACATGTGGTATGAGAAAATCCTCAGTACTATTACCTGCCCTGACTGCGGTGGCCCTACCTCCCTCAGTAAATTGTTCCCCGGTAAGCCTTCTACGAAGATGGAAGGTGCTCATTTATCCCCCTGCTCCCTTGAGCCATCTCCGGTACAATCAGATCCTGCTAATGGCGCGCATGAGCAGATCGATCCTACAGAAATTATACCAGTGTCTTCGGAGGAAGAAGATACGTGTCGTTATGATCGGAGTCACCTCATCGAAGCCCATGAATCTCCTCCACAACAGCTTCCGGTAAGATCAGATACGGTTCAAGAGGAGTTAGAGGTTAGTCGGCAGGCTATCTACGCCACTCTGGACGACGAGAAGAAGAAATTCACTTGGCCCCCGGAGCTTCATCTCAAGTTCTTAGACGCAGTTCGACAGATAGGACTCGACTTCATAGGTCCGACAAGCATACTTAGGGTCATGAACGTACCGGGACTTACCAAGCAATTAGTCGCGAATCACCTTGGTTGCTACAGAAGGGCGTTAGGACAGCGTTATGCAGAACTGAATCCGAGCAATAGACTCGGCTGCGAACCCAGCACCCTTATGACAAATGAGGCCCGGTCGAATTTGGACGACTATTGGGGATTTGATCAGGATATCCTCGTGAGTCATTTCAATATTCCTCAAGAACACGCATCACAAGTGCAACGAGTAAGCACTCCTCCGTCCAAGCAGCAGCTAGTCAGTGTTCATCCTGTCGCAGATTAGCCCACCACGCCCAGTGCTCAAGGGTTTGCCCAATCAGAGCATATGGCTTCAGATGATCTAATGGGAGAAATTTTGGAGCATTCTTATTTCCCTAATCCCCAAGTGGGAGATGCTTGTGGTAGTCAATCGATCAAATCTCCTCTTATAATCCCAGACAAAGATGGAGGTTCCAGTTCGAAGAACCCGTCGGGCGATGCTGCTCAACCTACACATCAATCGTTCGAGGGGTCGGGTGATTTCTTCGATGAAGGACTTGATACCTGGTTCGATCAGTTGGAAGCTATTAAAGGTTGGCAACCATGATCTGCAGTGGGTAATGGCACACCTAAGCTGAGGCCAGACTGGTTAGTCATTGGACATGCCCAAAGAAAGAAGGGGATGTACGCGAGAAGGATGTATCTCCTATTGTAAAGTTCTCATCGGTGCATGCGTTTGTTTCTTCAATAGCTAGAGTTGATTCTGCATAATGTTTTTCGCAAACGTCATCTCGTGTGTATACGGTAATTCCTTGTTATTAAGTTCAAGGTAAAATCAGCCCCGACGCGTGAAGGCAGAATTGATAGCATGAGTTACTAGAAGAATGTGATCGAGCTCGAAAGTGAAAGATTACTAGCGGCCCCAAACGCAATGACCGCAAAATCAGGGGCAATCTTTAAGTCTCGAGCAACTACAAATCTATTTCTCACGAGGCATTCAGGTCAATCAAATATAAAGCGTCGGGCTGTGAGAATGATGCGTAGTCAATCTGTTGACACAGGCGAAAAAGGAGTCACGTAGATCCGAAAGCAAAAACCTTTCTTGGCTAGTCAACAATGCAGAATGAAAGAGCATATATAAACAAACTCACATTTATTTCATTCAGCAGGAAAGTTTACAAGTGGATCACTGAGGGGGAGCAGTAAACCCAAAATGAGTTCTGACAAGCATCACAAAAAAGCTTAACTGACTCTCCATGCTATCCATGCCTTGCTTACAACCCACACTCCGGGAATCGAGGTCTACAAGCTTGAAGAAAAGGAGACGACATTTCTCCTTAAGTTCGTTCACCTTGGTGTCATAGTACTCGAACTCAAGCTCTAAGTTATGAGCCAGCACCCTCCCGCGAGCTATATCCATGCTCAGGTCTTCAAGCCTTTCCTCCAACCAGGCACACTGGAACCTCAGCACGAAGTTGTGCTGGTCTTGCTCAAAGGCGGTGTCAAAAAGAGCCAGACGCTCCACCAAGTTGTCCCTCTCACGGACCAGCATCGAAACCTGGGCGTGGGCGTATTCAACAGCCCTTTTATGGTTATCGGCCGACAGCATGGCCAACATCAGGGACTCAGCTCGGTCCTGATAACGGGCTCGCACGATACCAGCCAAAGTGACCTCCCGGCTAGCAACTTCATAAGCCTGCAGGAAATTGTTGAAGAGAGTCGGGAAGATCACAAACTCCCTTTGCAGTTTCGTACCTTCAATACACACAGTATCCAGGGCCGGAATCAGAGTACGAACTTCAACCGCAGCTTCAGGATGATTGTTTATGTAGCCATAACCTCTACCCAAGAGATGGTAAAATCTCTCCCATTGGGTCGAAGTTTCAGCTAAGGCAGCAGGCACAGAGGAGGAATCCATATGCGATGGAATGACGGAGAGGAGAGTGAGAATGTGAAGAATGTTTGAAAGGCTGAGTCTGATAAGGCTAAAGTGTTAATCTTCTTGACATCAATCTATCACCTTATAAATGCTCGAGTAGACAGGGAGAAGTGGTAATAATATTTTATGTGCAGTAGAGCCAAGCGGGTTTCGTTAATGCATCCCCGATGAGTCACGAATCCACCACCGTCCTGTGATCTCGGGTTTTACGAAACATAATGGCGCCAAAAGGTGGGCAGGCTGTTACTCTAGAGACTGGGCCAGGGGGACAAGCGTAGTGCTCGACAAAGCGAAATCAACGCAAGAGATCTTCAGGCTCCGTTCACGTAGAAAAGAGCAAAAAAGGACAAAGTAGGAATTACGAAGCCTTGAGAAGAACGCTCGTCAAGTAGCCATCACAAAAGACGAAGTGGGAATTACGAAGCCTTGAGAAGAGCGCTCGTCAGGTAGCCATCACAAAAGGACGAAGTGGGAATCTCGAAACATTGAGAAGAGCGCTCGTCGGGTAGCCATCACCTTTGATCGAAGAACGGTGATCCGGCTCCTTTAACCTCTCAGAATTTGCAGAGAAAGTGAAGATCCAAGGAGGAACAAAGAAAGCTGAGTTAACGGAAAATCAAACAGTGATATTCCGGTCAAAATGTTCAAGGGATTCTGTCATTTATTGGAAGCGCCAGACTTGGAGGTCTCCGAGCTTGAGCTGCTGGAAGAGTTTGAAGATCTCAGGACCGAACCTGACACGAGGGCCATGGAGACCGATCCTTCTAATGATGAAACCCGCGGCTTGGTTAACGAGAACAGTACCCGCGACGGTGATCAGCGTCAGAAAGGGGAATATCTCCAACGCAACACTTCAGGTCAAGTCCATAAACTCGAATTGTTTTTCAGGGAATACCCCTATCCGGACATGGAACAGAAAATCAAAATGGGCCAGGAGATAGGGTGGGAGCCTCGGAAGGTCAAGTGCTGGTTTGAAAACAAACGAACCCGGCTGAAGCAGCAACGCGATCGGCACGAGTTAGCGATTGTAAGGGAGGAAAATGAAAAGCTTCGAATAAAAAACATTCAGTACAAAAAAGCTCTAAGCATCGCTATTTGCCTTGAGTGCGGTAACCTTGTTCCCACGGACGGAGTATTCACTGAAGAGCCAGATCTGGGGGTTTATAATGCTCATTTGTTGCAATGCCCTTCGCAACATCTTTCGGAACAGGCGGGTACCGCCGAGGATCTACAAGAGGAAACTAGTGCTATAAGGTCAAAGTCGACGCCCATTGTGGAAGGGAACATGCGTCATGACAAGTCGGGTCCGCTCAATGATGAACTCACCATCATGACCAGCCGATCTGAGACCACTAAATCCCCTCCAGAGCAACCTCCAACACGACCAGATTCCGAGAAGAGTAACCGCCAAGTTGCTGACACCACTTCGGCTAGCAAGAAAATAAGATTTCGTTGGACCTCGGAGTTTCATAGCAAATTTGTTGATGCAGTTCAACAGTTAGGGATCAGTTTTGCTTGCCCATTGCGCATACTCGAAATCATGAACGTGCCGGGACTGACTAAAAATATGGTCAAGAATCACCTTTGGCGCTACAAGAAACTACTGAGAGATGGACGAGCGTCGCTAGATCAAGATAGAGGCGGTTCAACACGACCAGATTCCGCGAAGAGTAGCCGCCGAGTTGCCAACCCTACTTCGGCTAGCAAGAAAACAAGGTTTTATTGGACCTCGGAGCTTCATAGCAAATTTGTTGATGCAGTTCAACAGTTAGGGATCAGTTTGGCTCGCCCATCGCGCATACTCAAGATCATGAACATGCCGGAACTGGATAGAAATAAAGTCAGGAACCACCTTTGGTGCTACAAAAGACTACTGAGAGATGGACGAGTGGCACTAGACCAAGATAGAGGCAGTTCAAGTTTAAACGATGAGCATGGCTGTGATCGCAATCCTCATACAGCAGGAAGCATCCAATCACCTCTTAACACCGATGGGACTGACAATTACACGGTCGATTGTTCAGGCATCAATCAGAGTACTCCCCTGGGTTATCCTAGTACTCCTCAGGAGTATGTACCGCAATTTCAGCAAATCGGGACTCCCCAGTCTGAGCACCGACTGGCCGTTAATGCTAGTCCTACAGCGGATCTAACATTGGCAGGAGATGCACGTACAATCTTGCGAGACGATTACGGAGATTCCGGCTCGAAGAATCAGGTGGTCCATGACGAAAATGGCGAAAAGATTCATTCTCCAGTAGTCGACAATACTCAACCTGAGTGTCAGTCGCTCGATGGTTCAGACGATCTCCTTGAAAACATCTATTCTTGGTTCGATCGGCTGAATTCCCCCCTGAGTTACCCTGGTACTCCTCAAGAGTATATACAACAATTTCAGCAGGTATGGACTCCCCAATTTGAGCATCAACCGATCGTTAGTGTTATTCCTACGGCGAATCCAGCATTGGGTACAAACCTACCGGACAACGATGAAAATACCAACTCGAGAAGTGAGGTTGTTCATGTCGAAAGTAGTGTGAGGAACCCATCGCCAACGGTTGAGGATGCCCGACTTGGGCGTCAATGGCTTGAAATTTCAAGTGAGTCCCTCAGTGAGCAACTCGGCGTGTGGATCACGCATAAACCGAGGAACCAGGTTGTTCATGCCGAAAATGGGAGAAGTCCGTCACCAGCAATTAAGGATGCTCAACTTGAACGACTCGAGCGGTCGGACGATCTCCTGAATGAGCAACTCAGCCTATGGGTCAAGCATTTTGGAACAAGTGCATCTTCGCAGTCGTGACCGGTACCGGCAACCGGACATCTGGTTCGAAGCTCGTGTGCTAAATCATTAGAAGGCTCAGGAGAGTGAGAGGTGAATACGGCGAATGAATGTGTTACGGATCTCGTTGTAAAGTTCCCGCGGGAACATTTTAATTAACGCTGAAAACTAACCGCTCTGAGTGTCAACATTACCCTTTGAACGTCTTCGAGCCAAGGGCCATGGATTAATCACTTAATCCGTGGAGCAAATTCCATGAACGATGACTATCACCCGCGGAGCATAATGGGATCTACCCCGTTCAGCACGAAATACGTTTGGTCACGAAGCCTCCCATTTGGTAAAATGATGTATCGTTCCTAAACGATCTTCAACCGAATACCAAAGTAATGTCTCATTTCTTTCCCTTCTCAGGTGATAAACGTGGATAAATCACTCAAGGAGCCATCTGTTCAAATAACAAAACAGACGTTGCCCAACCAGGGGCAGCTGAACCATTGATATTGCAAATATTCCAAGCAGGGATAAGCGGATTTGATAGACATGGTTCATATCAATACGCGACGTCAGAACGGGATGATAACCAAGAGTAAAGTTGTATCGTCCCAATTTGTCTTCAATTTGGGAATATGAGTTAACGCTTGTTAATTATCCTTGATAGGGACTCACCATCAAGGAGGACAGATTTTCACAACCTGTGTGCACTCGTAGGGGCACACGACCAAGGGTAAGATGTATCGTTCTAATTTTTTGAAAAATGCGTGAACGTACAATAACATGTTTCTTCCATATTTTCAGGGATCTCCAGCCGCGGGAGACAGGTAAGTATCCCTTTCCCCAATCCATGGAAGATGTTAAATAAAAAACAGAAAAAAAAAGGGCTTTCAGAATCTAATGTCTAGAAAAGACATAGAATTCAAACTTCATTGGCATTCATGTTTTAAAACAGGAGGTTGTCTGAACATGAATAAGAACATGCATGGGGCATCATAAAATCCCTTGACAGGTAAAATTTTCGGGAAAACGAAAGAGATTTTTCCAATCAAAAGTTGTTCAAAACTCTCAAAAGGACGTTTTCTCAAAAGACGAGAGGCAAAGCCTAGTCCAAACACGTCATATACACACTTAAGAGAGAAGTGGAGTGGGTAAGACAGCAAAATAAAATCTAGACCTACGGAAGTAGGGACCATTCGCAGCGATTACATGGGTTGGGACGACGAAGGCATTCGTTTCATATCCCCCGAACACTACAGGTGACCGTTGATAACCCCTTTGAACGGCGGTTTTCATTCTTAACCCTGTCAAGAACCACCCCAGATCGGGGCAAAATGGAGGTGAGTCCAGCAGCATCAGGAGAAAATGGTTAGAAATTTTCTTGCTCGGACTAACATTAATCTTTGTGTGTTGTTTATATGGTAATCCAAGTGCCATAGGATGACGAGAAGCATTCATTTCTCTATCCCACACACTGAATCCTTTGCACAGCCAACTTGAGCCTGCAAATTCATTTCATGAACCCATTGGTGATCATTCCAAGACGGATGCAGCACCACTTCAAAAATGGAAGAGTTCAAGACTCAGGGATTACGGAGAAGATTCCTAGGCTGATATTTAAAGATGTTTAGACTTTCAGACATATGTCTAACATGATCCCATGAAGATGAGAAAAGTGGGATTTCAAAAATAAATGAGAAAAATCCACGGCATCGAGAAAAAGCAAAGTGCCTGGTAAAAGCAAGGCCGATGCTCGTGTAAGTTGTTTGATTGATCCGCAATGAAGCCGGATGGGAAAAGAGGGAATCCCTAATGGAGTCAGATCAAAAAGACTACTCCTCCAAATGATGTCAGGCGTGAAAAAAAAAAAGACGCATACGGAGTTGTCAAAAGTGGTTGCATGCCTCAAAAATTGAAGATGCAGAATGGAAAAGACATGTGACAAGTTCGCAATGATCACCAATGTCAATCCCCTCATAAATTCTGGGCAAAAAAAAATAAGCCTTTTTCGGTCCCCAATCCTACCAACATCATAACCCTGAAACAGTCTTCTCTGACTAAGACACTTGGGTTAACATATTGCTTAGCTCGAAGAAGTACGAGCAAGACTATTTCTTTCTCATTTTGCAGGGTTCTTGACTTGTAAACCCGAAGCAGATGGTGAAGAATTTCATTCAATGGCCTCGACTCCAAAGCGGGTCCCCCTTGAAAACCAATATCCAAGCCCAACATTACGATCCCGTGGAAGACCTCCCGACCGATCAAAATGTACGCGCTGCGAATGAGCCTAAAACCTAGGCACAGGTTAGTAGAGAATTGAATGCGCTCCCTATAAAAAAAAAACATTATCGCAAAACAGGTGAGAAAACCTCCTTGTCGAGAAATATTCCAATTGGTGTTTTGAACAAACTCTTTTTGGAATTTTCAAACTGTTGGTCCAGATTTTCCGTGCAAGGGATTTGTGATCACATTTGCATGTTGCAAGAATGCTTTGGATAACCTCCAACATCAAAATGCACATTTCACGATTAAAACTTAAGTTATACGGTTTTTGTCAAATGGACAGCCGTGGTCTCCCCAAAGATTACTAACGTTTTCTTGGTGAAGAAAAATCTTTCAGGCTCAAAATTCTGCAGGATACCTGGAGAACCCAGCTCCCAGAATGTCGCCTCAACAAACTCAAGTGAAGCTTTGTCAAAATAAAATTTTTCACTGCTTCAAAACTGAATTCCCGGCAAATTTCAGGATCTTTCAAAAGAAGGGGTGAGGTTAGACCCCATTTTCAAAAATCAAGCAGTCCTAGCATGACGTGGAGAACCCTCGTCCTAGGACCCCTTTTCAAAAATATCAAACAGTCTCACCGGACGTGGAGAGCCCCCGTCATGAGACCCCTTTTTAAAAAAATCAGGCAGTCTCATTGGACGTGGAGAACCCTCGTCATGAGACCCCATTTCAAAATCAAGCAGTCCTAGCATGACGTGGAGAACCCTCGTCCTAGGATCCCTTCTCAAAAATATCAAACAGTCCTAGCATGACGTGGAGAACCCTCGTCTCAGGACCCCTTTTCAAAATTTAGGCAGTCTCATCGGACGTGGAGAACCCTCGTCATGAGACCCCTTTTCAAAACAAACAAAGGTAGAAACCGCCTAAAGGGTCAAACAAAGGTAGAAACCGCCTAAAGGGTCAATTCAAGGTAGAAACCGCCTAAAAGGGTCAAACCAATGGTAGAAACCGCCTAAAGGGTCAAACCAAAGGTAGAAACCGCCTAAAGGGTCAATTCATGGTAGAAACCGCCTAAAGGGTCAATTCAAGGTAGAAACCGCCTAAAGGGTCAAATCAAAGGTAGAAACCGCCTAAAGGGTCAATTCAAGGTAGAAACCGCCTAAAGGGTCAAACCAAAGGTAGAAACCGCCTAAAGGGTCAATTCATGGTAGAAACCGCCTAAAGGGTCAAATCAAAGGTAGAAACCGCCTAAAGGGTCAATTCAAGGTAGAAACCGCCTAAAGGGTCAACCAAAGGTAGAAACCGCCTAAAGGGTCAAACCAAAGGTAGAAACCGCCATAAGGGTCAAACTAAACTTGAAGGTAAATACCACCTAAAGGGTCAAATATGGTAGAAACCGCCACAAGGGTCAACTCATTGGTAAATACCACCATCCGGATCAAAATCCTTGGCAAATCCCCCAGCGTGGGATGCGCCATTCTCAAGTTCCTACCAGTCAGGAACCCCATAATGGTATGACCTACCATACAGGTCAGAGCTTAATCTCCCTAGGATATTCTGAACGAGTCCTAGGTATCTTCTTGAAAGTCATCGCAACCGGCAGCATCTGACAGGTGAGCTTCAGGTAAGTCTCTCTCACTCCGGCCCATGCTCGAATGGCAAGAGTAAACCGGTGATTAATTTGAGCATTCATCAAAAGACTTAAGGGAGCGATGTCATATCATTTCTTTTCCCCAGTCGAGTAGGTTAAGATTCAGGTGTCATCTTGTCTTTGAAAGCAACCTCTGCGAGCTCACTCTCAAAGAGGGGCAGCTGTTGACACCTGATTTTTGACCATCTGTTATTGCGATTTTTATTTTTAAAAAATTAATTAAAAATATCAAAAAATGTCATAAAATCACAAAATCAACTTTGGAAGCCTTGGCCTAGCCTGGGGACCAATTTTGAACAAAAAATATTTTTTGGTATTTTATAATATTTTTTTGAATTTATTTAATTATAAAAATACCCAGAAAATCAGAAAAATACCACTCGTGGTCAGAAAATACACCAAAACATTAAATAATTTTGTTTTAATTTCCTATTCAGGTGTGTTACTTTAAATCTCAAAAATTCGACTCGGGTCAATATGTTCCTTCACAAATATAAATCCGAACCGAGCTAAAAAATATACCAATCGGGTCTTTTAAATTTATAGATTTTGTAATCTTGACATCGACCACCATTTCAATTAAACTCCCATTGCTTCTCTTCTTCGTGAGGGGACTATAAAGGATTTAAAAATGAAAAGAAAGGGGAGTGGACAGTCCATTGAGCGAGAGTGGGGGGAGCGGCGCCAAAATATAAAAAAAAAAAAGAGATGGTGCAGGGGGATCTAGGAAAAAAGAAAAAGCAAGGGGAGTTCGGCACGTCTACTAAAAAAAAGGGGGGGAATCATGTGAAGGAGGAGGTTCTGGACAGTCTGGATCTCATAGGGGATCGTCCACCAGGAGGATGCGATTTTTTTTTAAAAAAAAAAAAAAAAGAAGAAAGACCATGGCCACTCGCAGGGAGCTCATTTTTTCTCTCTTGCCAGATGGGTGGCAAAAAAAAAGAGAGGACCATTCTGAGGAGGGAGGGGATGATTGCAAATTGAACTCTCTGGCCCGATTTGGGCGTCCCTGTTGAAGCAAGGCCTTCTCACTTCAGGCTGGAACACTCGCTCGCGAATCTGGAAACTCTTTACTGGCCATCAGTCAGATCAAAAGCCGCATTTTTTTCACAGTCCCCTGTCATGAGAAACACCCACATGCTCAAACTCATTTTGGGACTGGCTACAGCTGCCGCTGCATTAGCTCGGTTCCTCTTGTTTTACTTCTACTGAAATGCATCCAGAACAGCAGAGTCTCCCTCTTATTTTTTTTAGAGTTCGGGATATCTATTAAAAAAGGGGACAGAGGAATCCTGTTGCAAAGGATTGGAGCATCACCATGGACGACCTCAAACCCACCGGACCATCGCTGAACCTACGTCATCTCTAGACTTCTCGACGGCGCTCTGAGAGAGGACTGATGATATTGAGACATGCAGAGAATTGAAAGAGAGAGCAAACCGAAAAAGGAGCAGAACATAGATCTCTCAGCCATGGCATCTTAAAAAAGGGGTCGCCGGAACACCACCAGTTTTGCAGCCGCTGTGGCGCTCCAGCCGCGGCCACAGCCGTCCACCATCATCATCCCTCTCTCTTCGACCTCCAGCTGTCATCCCTGACCGCCTCATGCCGGCCGAACAGCCCCGAAAGCAGCTGAACAACCTGCAAGTCCGGCGCCCCTGTTTCTGCGTCCTTGGGCGGCAGCTTCGGTTCCGACGCCCATCAACCACCATCACCGCATATAGCTACTACCACATCACCTCCTCATCCTCCTCCGACCATCAGTCGTTGCCTCTCCTCCGTCGGATAGCCAGTCGAAGCCCCGGAGCAGCCCGAAGTCTTGCTCGGTTCGCTACTCCCCTGTCCTGACCCGGTTCCGCTCAGGTCCGGTTTTCTGTCAGTTCCACCACCTTCAGCTCGTGGCTTCAGCCACCTATGACACCTTCATCAACGACCAGAACTCTAAGTACTGCGGTTGTAGCTGCTACGGCAAGGCCAACTTGTTCCAGAAGGTCATGATGGAGAACGGATCCGAAGGTCGTGTCCTTCCTCTATGGAACGGTGCGGATTAGCAATAAGGAGACCTTCCTGTTCCATTCGCAGTCGCGGGAAGCGTGGGATCGCGAGTCCAACTGGATCGGTCGCTGTGACGACCGACGAGGTCAGCCAGCAGCTGGACCGCCGCGAAATCTACGTCACGTGGCGAGGCCGTCCTCGGCGCGAAGCGCAGTTCATCGAGGCGCTTCTCAGCACGCACCGACGACGGCAGACATGTACTCGGGGAAGAGGAGGTCGAGAACAACTCCAGCAGCAGCGACGATGTCAGCATAAGCGAAAGGGTGCGCGAGTCCTGAACTGATGGCGGTCCGACCGGATGGAAGCGTGATCGGCGGGTTTTAGCTTCGTTTCCTCCAGTCCTGGTTAGGCAGATCCCACGTTGGTGACGGGAAGGGCTGTTGGAGCGTAACCCGACGGTGGAGTAATCAGGCGACGGTTCAGTTGGGAAGCCGACGACGATCGGAGTGAGGGACGCCGACGACGCAAACCGAAACAGACTTGAGCTCACCTCTAATTCCATGGAGAAGACGTCGCACGAGGAAGGAGACGATTGAACAGTGGCATATTAGGCTGCTTCACGTGAGTTAATTTTCGGTGGGTTACCTGATTGGGCTAGTGGAATATAAAGGGGAGGTGGACCTGGGCTGTGCATTTCTTGAAATGGGTAGAGGGAAAATTGGGCCATAAGGATTTATAAGCCCATTCCGGTTTAGATAAAAGCGAGCCTGTTTTTTATACAATTCCCTCGAATCTGGCTCCATTTCATTAAAAATTAAATAAAAAATGAAAAATTCCAAAAAAATTAGAAAAATGCCTTAAAATGCCCAAAAAAAAAAAGAAATAGATAGGAAATGCCTCTATTTGCTTATATTGTTTAGTTAGACTTTTTGTATGTTTGATTATCGATTTGTTCTCAAGTTTAATTAGCATGACTTAGTTTTAACTTCGCTTGTGAATGTCTGAATATTATGCATGTCTTAGTAGATAAATTAGCACGATAATTAGAGTTTAATTCGAGACACTCGTTTTATCTTTTAATTGGCTGAACTTTGCTGACTATCTACTTTGAGTAAGTGCATGTTCCAAAGGTTGGATATACCATTTTGGATATTCCGATGTGGCGACTGACGATGATGCCCATAGCGATGGAAGCTCAATGGGGCTTGGTGATTGAGGTGAAGCGCACGAAGAAGGGTTGCAGGCTGAGGTTGGGCGATTGAAGGCCGGTGTCCAATCCGGTATGTTTTACGTATCCGATCCGTATATCATGATTATTTTTCTAAAATATTGCCTTTATAGACTTGATTTGCATGTATTTGTTTCAGTCTAGTGGTTAGCTTATTTATCTGGTTGAGTGTTATCTATTGTTAAAGACACGCTTTTTAATAAAAAAATAGAAAATAATAAAAATAATAATAATAAAATTCAAAAATCAATAAAAAATAGAAAATCATAAAAAATCCAAAAAAACTCGGAAAATTCAGAAAAATTCTAAAAAAATTCCAGAAAATAGAAAATGGCCACATTCAACTGGCCACGACCTGTTTCGGGTCATTTGACCCCCGATCTTGCCAGAAATGACGGTTTTGCCCTTCCGGCAAACCGTCTTCCAAAAAATTTCTAAAAAATCCAGGAAAATCCAAAAAAAATGGGAAATGGCCACAAACAACTGGCCATGGAATATTTTGGGTAATTCGGTATCCAAATCTTCCAAAAATTGGCGATTTTGCCCTTCGGGCTAAATCGCCTCCAAATCCTCTCATCTTGCCCCGGTCCTAAATCACATCCTCCCTGAGCCCTTATGACTATGTTAGGAAGCCATTTACTGGAATTGATGTGCATCGATGAGATCTATTTATACACTTGTTTGCGTTTTCATTAAAATTGATTGTGGTTGATAGGATAGTCTTCCAATCTGCATGAAACCTTGAATCAAACTTACCCCATCCAAAACTGCGCCTGCATGAACTCTTAGCCAAGAAAATCACTCGCATTAGGTACCGAAAGGGCGTTGGTAATGACACCAACGTAACCAAGTCCCCGAACTCAAAATCTCTGGTTCCGCAGAACTGATCGATCTCTCCCAATCGGTCAATAAGGTTTTCGGTCTACCCTCCAAGAAAGACCGGTGGCGACTCCAAATGCATGCACAAGTTGCACATGCCACCACGACCACACTGAAGGTCGAAAGCGATCGACTCTTATCGTCGAATCCTTCAAAAAATACTCCCGCCGCGATTTGGTATGGGCCTGGGAGGGCCCGCGCCGATCTAAGGCCCGCGATCCACATTTCAGAGTGGGGGCCGCAATCGGTAATCCATTAGCCGCGTCCGCTTCCGGATGGGTCGCGACAATATAAAGTGCACATTATGTATTCTGCCCAAAGGTGATTACATGATGGTGCATCTGATCCTCAAGATGTGTACTTTTAAGGATCAAGTTACACAGTACTCACATGGTGCCATTATTATACATTGTTTTTTAAAGTAGTCACCTTCCCAGTAAACGGTAACTCCATTAAGATTGAGGTTCATACTGGTTCAGACTTTGTGAAATAGCTGGAGGATATTAAGTTTTGTGATATGGCTGGCAGAAGTTTATATTGCTCTTTATGAGGATAAGTTGACAGATTTTACTGTTAACATATGGAACTCAAGAAGGGACATTTTATTGCCTGGATTAAAGAGCAATTGGATTTGCTTGTGATTTCTGAAGTAATCCATTTAGTACTACTGTGAGAGTAGATGGCCTGCTGACTGCACTGTTGTATGGATGATGGAAGCCCAAGTAGCCTGGGTCTGTGTCTCGTTCACTGCTGATATTATGATACATCAGTGAGAACTCTTCAATATAAGGTTTGATGGTTTTTATGAAGTTAGAGATTACGTCATAAGGATGGTGGACACATTGAGCAAAAGGTTTAAAGATCGTACTCATAAAGGAACTCTTGAAACCACTGGTCATTCAGACAGTTTGGGTCCAAAAATGGCATCTTTTGAGAAAGATTGTGACTACGACTTCTTTTATAAAGAAATGTCACATAAAGTGGGACTGCTATTGTAATAAGGCTTGGTCATCTAAGTGTGGGCATGTAGGTGATGATTCTTTGGTTTTGATTCACGAATCTAATCTAGCAGAAGTCTCATCCAGTTTATGGAGACTTTATAAAGGTGTAACCAATTATATTGTGTTCACAGTACAAGGATTCATGAATCACAAGAAACCAAATCAAGATGAATCAAAAGCTCACATCAGGAAACAACAATAAAGTTGACATTAAATTCGTGGGAGATG
Source organism: Rhodomyrtus psidioides (assembly GCA_021437785.1). Lineage (NCBI taxonomy): Eukaryota > Viridiplantae > Streptophyta > Magnoliopsida > Myrtales > Myrtaceae > Rhodomyrtus > Rhodomyrtus psidioides. Next base: position 2,123,730 of record JAILYB010000111.1, read on the forward strand.
TGTCATTTTAATTCCATTCTCTGGTTTTGATCTGACATTAAAGAATGCATTTTTTGTATCTACCTTTAGACGGAACTTGATTTCCGTATCATATTTGGACGTGAGCAGCTACTCTTTTGAACTAAAAGAACAACGGAATTTCTGTGTTCTCAAGTCGAATAAGGATGAGTGCCGCAATGTGTCAAATGAATTAGATTATGCTTAACTCCCGATGATATCTACATCACTTATACAGTGAAAGGTTGTTTTCCAAGAAATTTCCAGTTAAAGAACAGTTTTACGCATTGTGGCATAAAGATCTGGCCACTTATCTAGGGAAAGAGTGGGAGGCTGATAAAGCTTAACATCCTAACTACTCTTAAATGTGACCTGGAGAATTGCGTAAACTGATGTGGAAATAAGATGACCGAGATAAAGAAGAAATATTATAGTCCAAAGTTTCGACCTTTTGGAGGTCATACAGTTTTGTGTCAATGGACCTATATGACAACTCTGTGTTGAAAATTTTATTTCAACACATTTACTAACGACTGTTCCCCATATGGTTATATGTACTTGATTAAGGAAAAGTCTGACTCTCTTGACGAGTTCAAGGTCTTTAGGCTGAAGTCAAGGAATAGTTGGGAAAAGTCATAAAGATTGTCAGATCAGACCAATATGGTGAGTATTATGGTGTACATGACCATGCTGGAAAGCTTTAAGGGTCATTTACCATATACCTAAAAGGATTCTGGGATAGTAGTTAAGTCTACTATGCCTGAAAGTTGTAATGAGGAGTATGATTAATGGAATGAACCTACAAGATTCTGTGTATGGATAGCCTTTGAGGTGTCTTCATACTTTGATTGGTGTTTTCACTAAGGTTATTCTATTGACCCTTTTGAGTTATGGATTAGACGTAAATCTAGATAAACCATCTAAAGATTTGAAGTTATCCTGCAGAGGTGAAGATGTATTGTCCAGCATTAGGTAAGTCCAGATCATTTGAAGGGATATTTGGTTAATGATCCCAACAGAAGTACGAGAATTATGGAATAACAGACAATGAAGTTTCTGAATTTTAATGAGGCCAAAAGATGCTTAGGCTATTAAGGTTAAAGGTACGATACATGTGTTGTGTCGTTTTCTCTGCCTATATACACGATCGTGAAGCCTACCACATCACAGTCTAAGCCTATTGGGGTTTAGGACAGTGTTATTAACACAGATTCTGATGAAGCTCTTCAAGCCCCATAGGTGTATGATGAGGTTAACGAGGCTCCATTTGGAAGATCCCTAAGGTAGAGACGACCAATTATACTGCCAGACTTATAGTCTATTTGGAGAGCATCATTATAATATAGGCCATATGGTTGATCCAGAAACTTATACAGATGCTGTTTCTTGTAATCAGTGAGATCTGGAGTTGGATGTGATAAAAGACGAGACATGGTCTATGAAACATAATGGTTTTTGAGAGCATAATGGATAGTTGAGGGTTATAAGTTCATCAGTTACAAGTGGATGAATAAGACAAAAGGTCTTTAAAAGAAAAGTCAGAGAAGTTTAAAGCTAGACTGGTTGCCAAGATTTCACTCTGAGAGGAGGTGAAGACTATAAAGTAACTCTTTCCTCTAGTCTCTCATAAAGGTTCTTTCAGAGTGATCATGACATTTGTAACTCATCTTGTTTTAGAGTTACGCCAGCTGGATATTGATATCTATCTTCTCAAAGAGAGACCTTGATGAGGAAAGTCTATATGGTATAACCCGAAGGTTTTATAGCTGGTGATTCAGATAAACTTATCAGTAGACTAAAATAGTTTACTTAAGGCCTCATGCAACAGCTCTCAGATAATGACATCAGGAGTTTCATATATGTTGTCACTTTATTCGGTGATGTTGAAAGTGAAGTGAATTAGTGTATATACTACATATTGATTCACATACAGATTGATTACTTGCAGCTAGTAAGGCATTCGGATTAAGACCTTACTAACTATTTGGATGACGAGAAGTTGACAACATAATACATCTTTGAATTAGCAGGCAGTGCGGCATAATAGAGAAAAACACAGATCTGTATTGTCCTCTAGCATTCAAGCGGAGTTTATAGCAAGCTTTTGGGCTGCTACTCAGGTTATTTAGCTCCAGAACCTCACTAGGGAGTTGATCGTATTTATTTTTATATGGACCCATACAGTTATAGTATGATGATGGCTCTGCATTGTTGATTATATACAACAACAGAGGTTTTAAAGGGTCCAAACATCTGGCGGTCAAGTGTTTGACCATAAAGAACCAGATCAAAATGGTGACATTAAAGTGGAGCATAGTTTCACAGATGATATAGTTGAAGTTCCACTGACTAAAGTTGTTTGCCCTTTTGTGTTTGAAATGACGTCATTAAGATGGGCCTAGCAGCATCTATGGATGCGGTTGTTCAGTGGGAGCTGTTGTCAATTTTTGCTCCAATAAAGTTTGCATCTGTGATTGTTACATTTGTAACATCTTGATATGGATCAACTCTATTGCGTGCAATAAAGTTTTTTGAGTTGAGTTGATCAATTGAAAATCTCAAGGTATGTGTAAACCTTGAATATAAGGCTGGGGGCATTGAGATACTAGCCTTGAAGATATGTCTTGTTACACATAAAGTACAGTTGACTATAAAGATAAGACATATGTAGGTTCATTGGAGCCATATATGTATTCTCTGGTGCATATCAAGTTTCGTGTCACTTAAGGAGAGAGAATGTTGCCTGACAAAAGGGGATAACACATAAAGTTTCTGTCTAAATATCTATTCTATGAGGTGTTATCCAACTGCCACACTACCATATTGAATCCATATCAATAGAGTTAAGGTCATTCGTGACCATGGACGGCTCTGCGTACATTTTATGCAGTTACTACCATGATTCGGTGTTTAAGATTCTATGGGATCGGATTGGCTATTAAGAATAATCTCTAGACCAACATAGAGATGCGCATATACAGTACAGTTTCAATTAATATTCGCCCAAGTGGGAGAATGTTAGAGTTTTCCTAAGTGTGGGCTTATATTAATTGAGATTATAATTACCATTATACGGTATTAATTTACCGTTAACGGGGTTGGTCTAATAAAGTGAGATATAATGATTCTTAATTAGCCTAATATGGACCTGGCTGGTGTGGGCCGAGTTCGGCCCGGCCTGTGATGATAGGGCCCTGCCAAAGAACTCTATAAATAGGCTAAGGCAACCCCCCTCTAACCCTAATTACTCCATAATTCCACACACCCAACTTCCTTGAGAAGTTGCTTCACTAAGGAGGTTGTTTCCTCCTATAAAGTCAAGTGAAGGTGAGGGAGGTGGTATCATCGACGCCAGGATTCCGGAGGGTTATAGAGGTGACGCGCCTAAGCCGAGGAATCGCCGGAGTTCCGCCTAAAGACCGGCGAATCCAAAACAGGTACACAAGCTCGTCTCTTTCACTGTACGGCATCCGATTCTCTGCTATGGTGATCCGGGGAGTGCCGTGGTAAAGTTTCTCACGGCTGTCGCGACCCTCTCGAGGTTGTCGGGCTCTCGAGGGCTAATGGGCCGTCCAGTCTGGTCGGACGCGGGCCTCTCCCAAGGCCCATTACCCAAATCGCAACGGAGGTATGCGTAGTCGACCTTCAGTGTGGTCTAGTGACATGTGCTAAGTGTGCATGCCAGGGAGTCGCCACCAATCATTTTTTGGAGGGTATGATTGGACCACCCTATTGAATAGTCGGGAGTTTCTATTCAATTCTGCGATAACCAGAGAACTGGGTTCGGGGACTTAGTTACGTCAACTGTCAGAGTTGACACCCTTTCGGTACCTAAGTTGACTGAATTTTCTGACCTAAGATTTCATGCAGATGAGTGGGGTACGAGTCCTAAATCTAGGAGTTCATGCAGATAGGAATGACTATCATAGCAATCACAATCAATAATAAAGTGCACAAATCGATGAATTCAAGTGTACAAATAAATCACATGGCATTCCTAATAAGGCCATATTGGCCTAGAGAAGCATCAATCAGGCTTAGGAATGATTTAGACATGATTTTGCCCATCAGGGGCAAAATCGTAATTTTGAGACAAAGGGGACAATTTGCCCAAAAAGGACAAAATCATCATTTCGGAATGAATCCGGAGTCAAAACAGGTTTGGTCACTCAATTGACCCATTTCCTATTTTTTGGCAATTTTCGTGATTTTCGGGAATTTTAGAAACAGATTTACCATTCGAAGGGTAAAATCGTCATTTTCTAAAAATGAAAATGAAATGTGGAAATCTTAGACATAAGGTTTAACCACCCATCTGGCCCATCACCAAATTCTAAGCAATTTCCACAATTCATCAGAATATCAAAGACGATTTACCCTTTGAGGGGTGAAATCGCCATTTTGGATTAAATGGGAGAAAATCCCAAAAACGAAAACAAATCAATTTTTTGTCATTTTCAGCCTTGGACAATTTTTAGAATTTTTCTGCAATTTTTCTCAATTTTTTTTGTTTTTCTTTAATTTTTCCATTTTTTTTGGCATTTTTGATTTATTAATATTTTTTTATATTTTCAGAAAATATTTTAACAAAAAGCATGTCTTTGACAATAGATAACTCTCAACCAGATAAATAAGCTAACCACTAGACTGAAACAAATAAATACAAATCAAGTCTATAAATGCAATATTTTAGAAAAATAATCCTGATATACGGATCGGGTACGTAAAACATACCGGATTGGACACCAGCCTTCAATCGCCCAGCCCCAGCCTGCGACCATCCCCATGCCCGTTACCTGTCTATCACCATTAGAATGTCGATAGTCAATTTCACAAATTAAGACTAAAAAATAAAAAAAAATTAAAAAATTAAAAAAATTGACACTGTTCATGCAATGTTCCGACACTGTTCCGACACTGCTCGGACACGGCTCCGACACGGCTCCGACACGCGCCGACACGTCCGACACGCCCGGACACGTCCGGACACGCTCCGACACGTTCGGACACGCTCCGACACGTCCGACACGCCCGGACACGTCCGGACACGCTCCGACACGTCCGGACACGTTCCGACGACGGGGTGGTGACCCGAGACTGTTTCTGGGCTCCACCAGCGGCGCGTAGGCTCCATAAGCTCCGAGGGAGGAGGTAGGACTCCGGGGCTGTCGCCGGAGGCGATAGCGCGCTTTGGCGATGACGGATTTGGCCCGATCCGAAACAATTCCGAACCAAACTCCGAAACGGGTGGAGGCCGCGGGTCTTGGGTTATTCACGGCGGCTTTGAGGTACGACGGCTAGCGACGACGGCGGAAGGGTCGAAGGCGAAGGCAAATAGTGCACGAAGGTGAGGATTCCATTTTTTTTTTTTAAGAAGAAGAAGAAGAAAAGAAGAAGAAGAAGAGGAGGAGGAAGAAGAGGAAGGACCGTCGGCCAAGAAGAAAAGAAGAGGAAGAGGAAGAAGGAGGGGAGACGGATGATGGGAGGGGGGAGGCGAATAAAAAAATAATAAATATAAAATAATAATATAATAAAATATTAGAAAGTAATAATAATAATAAAATAATCAAAAGCGAAGACAAAATGATTATTCATCTTTTCCTTTTAAATGATGATGTTTTCAATCCTTTTCCTTTTAATTATTACTAATATTTTTGCCAAATTCAATTTTATGGTGATTAGAGAATACCTAAAATCGAACCTGAATTTTACTGTTTTATGAGGTCAGAAAATAGATAAAATAAAAATAAAAATACCGATTATTATTATATAATTTTTGTGACCTCAAATATTATTTTTTTTTATTTTCTTCTTTTCTTTTTTTTTGTATTTTTCGAAAATATTAAAAAAATGAAAATTATGAAAATTATTTTTTTGGTCAAAATGGTTCCTAAGGCCAAGCCAAGGCTTCCAAAGTTGATTTTGTGATTTTATGATATTTTTTTGATATTTTTATGAATTTTTTTTAAAAAAAAAATAAATAAATAAAAGTTTGATCAAAATTTAGGTGTCAACAGCTGCCCCTCTTTGAGAGGAATCTCATCAGAGGAATCCCCTTAGAGGTTTCTCTCAAAGACAAGGTGACACCTGAGTCCTGATCGACTCGACTCGTGAAAAGAAATGCTATGACGTCGGACCCTTAAGTCTTTTGATGGATGCTCAAATTAATCACCGGTTTACTCTTGCGATTCGAACATGGGCCGGAGTGAGAGAGGCTTACCTGAAGCTCACCTGTCAGATGCTGCCGGTTGCGACGACTTTCAAGAAGATACCTAGGACTCGTTCAGAATATCCTAGGGAGATTAAGCTCTGACCTGTATGGTAGGTCATACCATTATGGGGTTCCCGACTGGTAGGAACCTAAGGAAGGCGCATCCCACGCTTTGGAATTTGCCAAGGATTTTGATCCGTATGGTGGATCAGACCATAAGCGGTTTACCTACAGTAAGGCTTACCTTTGGATTGACCCTTCAGGCGGTTTCTACCTTTGGTTGACCCTTCAGGCGGTGTCTACCTTGAGTTGACCCTTCAGGCGGTATCTACCTTTGTGTTGACCCTTCAGGCGGTTTCTACCTTGATTTGACCCTTCAGGCGGTATCTACCTTTGATTTGACCCTTCGGGCGGTATCTACCTTCATTTGACCCTTCATGCGGTATCTACCTTCATTTGACCCTTCAGGCGGTATCTACCTTTGTTTTGGTTTGAAAAGGGGTCTCATGACGAGGGTTCTCCACGTCCGATGAGACTGCCTAAACTTTGAAAAGGTGTCTCATGACGAGGGTTCTCCACGTCCGATGAGACTGTTTGATATTTGAAAAGAGGTCCTAGGACGAGGGTTCTCCGCGTCATGCCAGGACTGTTTGATATTTTTGAAAAAGGGATCCTAGGACGAGGGTTCTCCACGTCAAGCTAGGACTTCTTGATTTTTGAAAAGGGGTCTCATGACGATGGTTCTCCACATCCGATGAGACCGCCTAAATTTTGAAATGGGATCACATCCTCACCCCTTCTTTTGAAAGATCCCGAAATTTGTCGGGAATTCAGTTTTGAAGCAGTGAAAGATTTTATTTTGACAAAACTTCAGTTGAGTTTGTTGAGACGACATTCTGGAAGCTGGGTTCTCCAGGTATCCTGTAGAAAGTTCAAACCTGCGTGCTCCACTCCACGGAGCAAATGTTTTTCTGGGATTTGGGGTTTCCAAGAATCCTGCAGAAGTTCGAGCCTGGAAGATTTTTCTTCACCAAGAAAACGTTAGTAATCTTTGAGAAGGCCACGGCTGTCCATTTGACAAAACCGTATGTTTTAAGTTTTAATCATGAAATGTGCATTTTGATGCTGGAGGTTATCCAAAGCATTCTTGCAATATGCAAATGTGATCACAAATCCCTTGGACGGAAAATCTGGATCAACAGTTTGAAAATTCCAAAAAGAGTTTGTTCAAAACATCAATTGGAATATTTCTTGACAATGAGGTCTCCTCACCTGTTTTGCGATAGTGATTTTTTTTTTGTAGGGGATGCACTCAATTCCCTACTAACCTGTGCCTAGGTTTTAGGCTCATTCGCAACGCATACATTTTGATCGGTCGGGAGGTCTTCCACGGGACCGTAATGTTGGGCTTGGTTCTTGATCTTCAAGGAGGACTCACTTTTGAGTCAAGGCCATTGAATAAAAATTTTCATCATCTGCTTCGGGTTTACAAGTCAAGAACCCTGCAAAATGAGAAAGAAATAGTCTTGCTCGTACTTCTTCGAGCTAAGCTATACGTTAACCCAAGTGTCTTAGTCAAAGAAGACTGTTTCGGGGTTGTAACATTGGTAGGATTGGGGACCGAAACAGGCTTATTTTTGGCCCAGAATTCGTGACGGGTTTGACATTGGTGATCATTGCTGATTTGCCACCTGTCCTTTTTTTTCTGTATCTTTAGCCTTTGAGGCGCGCAACCTATCTCGCGATGTGCACCAGCTCTTTAAAGAGCGTCTCTTGTTGTATTCAGAGACTGACTCTTTCTATGTCTTTGTTCTGCGCTTGATAGCATTTGGGGAGCAGTCCTTTTGGATTTGGCTCCTTCAGGGATTTCCCCTTTTCCCATCCAGCTTCATTGCGGACCAATTAAACAACTTGCACGAGCATCGGCCTTGCTTTTACTAGGCACTTTGCTTTTTCTTGATGCCGAGGATTTTTCTCATTTTCATTTTTGAAATTCCCATTTTTCTCATCTTCATGGGATCATGTTAGACATATAGTCTAAACATGCTTCAAATATCAGTCCGGGAATTCCCTTCGTAATCCCTGAGTCTTGAACTCTTCCATTTTTGAAGTGGTGCGACATCCGTCTTGGAATGATCACCAATGGGTTCATGAAATGAATTTGCAGGCTCAACTTGGCTGTGCAAATGATACAGTGTATGGGATAAAGAATGAATGCTTCTCGTCATCCTATGGCACTTGGATTACCATATAAACAACACACAAAGATTAATTAGTCCGAGCAAGAAAATTTCTAACCATTTTCTCCTGACGTTGTTAGACTTACTTCCTTTTTGCCCCGATGTGGGGTGGTTCTTGACAGGGTTAAGAATGAGAACCGCCGTTCAAATGGGTTATCAACGGTCACCTGTAGTGTTTGGGGGATATGAAACGAATGCCTCCGTCGTCCCAACCCATGTAATCGCTGCAAATTGTCCTTACCCCCGTAGACCCAGATTTTGTTATCTGCTCACTTCACTCATCTCTCAAGTGTGTATTGGACATGTTTGGATTAGGATTCGCCTCTCGTCTGAGAAAACACCCTTAAACGGTTTGAACAGTTTTTATTGGAAAAATTCTTTTTGTTTTCTCCGAAAAATTTCCTCCGAATGGGGCTTTATGATGCACATGCATGTTTCATTCATGTTCAGACAACCTCCCAACTTCAACTGTGGATGTCTATGAGTTTAAAAATTCGATGCCTCTTTTCAGACATAATGATTGAAAGAGTCCTAACACTTTTTTTATCTTCAACGACTTGGGGAAAAGGGATACTTACCTACCCGCCGCGGCTGGAGATCCCTGAAAATGCGGAAGAAACATGTTATTGTACGTTCATGAATTTTTCAATAAATTAGAACGATACATCTTACCCTTGGTCATGTGTTCCATTGGGTAATACACGGGATGTGAAAACCTGTTTCGCCTTGATGGCGAGCCCCTATCAAAGAAGGGAATTAGGTGTCAGTTTGCGTTCCAAAATTCAAGACAAATTGGAACGATACCGCCTTGTTCTTGTTTTGTGTTTCCGTTTGAACACAAACGCGCGGCTTGCATAATTTGGCCCTCTATCTTGTGTCCTTGATCTCCCATCTGGTTGGGCGATGAATCCTTCTCAAGAATTTGCCCCAGAGAAGATCCATTTGTGTTTTTGGGCGCACTCCAGCGCCATTCTTCAAGGTTCCTTTTATTCAAGGAAAAAAAAGAAGATTTTATCAAAATGCATGTCAAAGCATGTGACGTAGGAGCGATACTTTTTACCATCCACTAGGTCTTATAATCAAAGACCATCTCCTGGAATCCTGACTTCTAAGGCCAATGATTCTATTCGCCTCCCTGTTAGCGCACTATTTTCATTTGAGGCTTTCAACGCCAACAACTTCCTGTAAAATGAGTAAAAACTCACGTTAGGCATGTGGTCTTGGAAGACCAAATTGGAACGATACAAGGTTACCGTTCACCCAAATTCGTATCTTGGGGTTTGATTCTGATGCGGACGACTCTGTTATTGCGTCTATTGACTTTGTCAGAGGAGAGACGTCCTGAGATAAAAAGAATGGAGAAAAACTTATCCCCAGATCTGATTAAAAATCAATTAGGAACGATACGTCCTTTCACCAAACGAGTGGCTCTGCGGCCCAATGTGTTTTGCACTGAAGGGACAAATTCCACTACGCTCCACGGGTTTGGGGAATTTGCCCCCATTTTCGATAGAAATGAGCCTTATCAAGATGTATACAATACAAATAGATCCCTAATACAATCAATCTACGGGACGAGATATAGAGGATCTCAGCAAAATTAATTTTATACAAGAGGACTAAGAATGTCAAATCAATCAAAGGAATGTGGCCCGATGTTGACACCTGATTTTTTTTACCATTTATTATTGTGATTTTTATTCTTTAAAATTAATTAAAAATATCAAAAAAGGTCATAAAATCACAAAATCAACTTTGGAAGCCTTGGTTTAACCTTAGGAACCAATTTTGAACAAAAAATATTTTTCGGTATTTTTAATATTTTTTGAGTTTATTTAATTATAAAAATACCCAAAAAATCAGAAAAATACCCAAAAATATTCGATAATTTTGTTTTAATTTCCTCTTCAAGTGTGTCACTTTAAATCTAAAAAATTCGGCTCGGGTCACTATGTTCCTTCACAAACATAAACCCGAACCGAGCCTAAAAAAAATCATTTTCGAGTCTTTTAGTTTTCAATTCTCATTTTTTATAAGTTATGACATTGGATTCTAAAGTCTTAAAGTGCAATTAGGTCAATTTGCCCTCCAATTTAATCAATTTTTACCAAAAGGGCTTAATTGCACATTTTTCTTTCAATTAGTCCTCGGTTTCACGGATCTATACGTATGCTCTACGTATTTATACGTCATACGTATTTATACGTTATGCATATTTGTACTGTTTGGTAACCTCTTTAACTCTTGTAATAATAATAATGGTTATTATTTTTAACACCTTTGTTAGTGCCTTTTTTTTAGCATTTTTGTATTGTGAGTGCTATTGCTAGTGCTATTTTTAAATAGCATTTTTTGTATTATAAATTGTGAGTGCTATTGTTAGTGCTATTTTTAAATGACATTTATTTATCATAAATTATGAGTGCTATTGTTAGTGCTATTTTTAAATGGAATTTATTTATCATAAATTGTGAGTGCTATTATTAGATAGAATTTATAATTGTTAGTGCTATTTTTAAATAGCATTTTTGTATTATAAATTGTGAGTGCTATTGTTAGTGCTATTTTTAAATAGCATTTTTGTATTATAAATTGTGAGTGCTATTGTTAGTGCTATTTTTAAATGTCATTTATTTGTGAGTGCTATTTTTAGATAGAATTTATAATTGTTAGTGCTATTTTTAAATACAATTTATTGGAAGGTATTTTTGGCTATAAAAGGATGGCAAGAGTTTTGAGGTTGAGAGAGAGAGACATTTTGTAGAGTGTACAAATTTTTGAGAGCTTAGAGAGAAGAACACAAACACTCTCTATATTCTCATAATCTTGAGTGAGCAAAATATACTAAGTTCGGAATATTGATTCCGCATATTGCTAGCACAATTGTTGTGGAGTTATTAGTCGTCTCCCCGTTCGTCAATTGGTGGTGCGTTCGAACTAGATGCCTAACACTTGTGGAGGCTGAGATCGAAGAACATCAAACCGACACCTCCGTTCAAGCACGCTATGAGAGGTAATCTATTTACTCCCTTTTGAGGCTTTGTGATTTTTTTCGATTGAAATGCACGAAGTACGCCTCTGGAGATACATGTATGGGTTGTTATTTATTTCCGCTACGTGTTACGTGGATCCCAACAGTGGTATCAGAGCCGATCCTTAGGTGTTTTCGTGCATTTAATTGATTTTTTGCAATTTTTGCAATACTATGGCCAATATGTATTAACGAATTGTTCGTCTTACATGGCTAATGGAGGTTGATTATTTTATATGATAAATTAATCAACGTAGCAAAAATTGAGACTAAATCAATTTTGAATCGAAAATTTATGGCTATCTTATTTTACGTAAAAATTCTGAATATGATTCAACGTAGAATTTTTATTGTGCCTTCCTAAGTTTTAAATTGTGAATTTATTACTTACGTGAAAGGGTGGTGATCATGGAAAAATCCCTAATCAATGTGATTGATGTATGTATGAATGTATGGTGATTATTTATATATTTGGGGTTGTAATTATTAAATGGAGGCTGCGTACTCCTTTTATTTTTCATGTAATCTTTATTTTTAGCATAGTCAATTGTTGATGTAAATGCTACGAGGATTACGTGGAGGAGCCTTTTAAGTCGGCGAGCTCTTTGGGGCCCGATTCTTGAAGAGTTCAAGAAACCAAGAAGAAGGGAAGAGCGGCTCTCCGTTATTAAAATATTAAAATGATTAAATGTGGTCTCATTGGCTCGAGACCCATTAAATCATAATTCCATGATCACCACATAGGATAGATGTTTATGTGATTGGCATCTATTTATTTATTATGATTACGTGAGCATGTTAAACTGGTTAATGTGCAAAGTTAGGCTTACCTCACCCAAAATTGCGCCTGCATGAAATCCTAGTTAGGGAAAATCACTCGCGTTAGGTACCGAAAGGGCGTTGGTAATGACATCAACGTAACCAAGTCCCCGAACTCAAAATCTATGGTTCCGCAGAATTGATCGATCTCTCCCAATCGGTCAATAAGGTTTCCGGTCTACCCTCCAAGAAAGACCGGCGGCGACTCCAAATGCATGCACAAGTTGCACATGCCACCACGACCACACTAAGGTCGAAAGCGATCGACTCTTATCGTCGAATCCTTCTGAAAAATACTCCCGCCGCGATTTGGTATGGGCTTGGGAGGGCCCGCGCCGATCCAAGGCCCGCGATCGGTAATCCATTAGCCGCGTCCGCTTCCGGACGGGTCGCGACAGCTGGCGACTCCGCTGGGGACTTCTGTTCTAGAACCTATGGTTCTAGACCTCAAGTGGACTTAGGCCGTAATTTAAACGCTGAGTGATTTTTCTAACCCTGCAGGCGCTCTTGAAGGTGAGGTAAGTCCACTTCTGATAGGTGTTATATGTTTTTGCAGATTGGAGTGATAAGGGGGGTAGTCTGTGATTAACATTGTCTTATGCAGATTGACGTAGAAATGAATGATTGTGTGTATGTTTTATATTGAAGCGGTGATTGTTAAATAAGATGCATGTTTATCGCTTTAGCACGACACCGAAAATACACACAACCGCGCCTAAAACCCCGGTCGCCGCCTATAGAAAAACAATAGAAGGGATTGAAAATGGAATCTCCGTGAGGAAAGACACGGGGTAATCCACTTTTCAATTCCGCTCATTTCGAACTATGGATCGAGCCCCAATGCAACGATAGTTGTGCAATGGAATCTGCTCTTTCTAGAACTCGAGGTGGGAACCTTGACCTTAGGTGCCAAATACTTTGATTTTTAGGAGTTTTATCCTCACTTGTCTCATGTGCATGTCTTTAGATGGTTGGTATATCTAAAACCACCTAAAAAAAAAAAAATTTCGGTGATCCTGGAGTCACATCTCGAATACTGGAACTGGGGCATCTCCAAGTGTTTGGACCACATTCCTTTGATTGATTTGACATTCTTAGTTCTCTTGTATAAGATTAATTTTGCTGAGATCCTCTCTATCTCGTCCCTTAGATTGATTGTATTAGGGATCTATTTGTATTGTATACATCTTGATAAGGCTCATTTCTAACGAAAATGAAGGCAAATTCCCCAAACCCGTGGAGCATAGTGGAACTCGTCCCTTCAGTGAAAAATACATTTGGCCGCAGAGCCACTCGTTTGGTGAAAGGACGTATCGTTCCTAATTGATTTTTAATCAGATCTGGGGATAAGTTTTTCTCCATTTTTTTTTTATCTCAGGTGATAAAAGAGACAATGCACCCAAAAGCTCATGCATTCAAATGACAAAACAGACGTCGCCCAACTGGGGCAAATGAACCGTAGGCGTTGCAAATACCTTCAAGCACGGATGGAGGAATTTGATAAATGTTGTTCATATCAATATGCAACATCAAAACGGAATGCAAATCAAGTGTAAAAGGACGTATCGTTCCAAAATGATTATTTTCTTAATATGGGAATAATGCTTCCTTTCTTTTTCCTCTCAGATGATGATCAAGAGCAGAGGACGCAGGATGTAATGCTTTCAAATAACAAACAGGGAACATCAAATACCTCAAACGGCGACTGTGATCGAGAGAATCACCAAACCGCCACATGACGAACCCCAAGATACGAATTTGGGTGAACGGTAACCTTGTATCGTTCCAATTTGGTCTTCGAAGACCACATGCCTAACATGAGTTTTTACTCATTTTGCAGGAAGTCTTTGGCGCTGAAAGCCCCAAATGAAAAGAGCGCGCTAACAGGGAGGCGAATTGAATCAGTGGCCCTAGAAGTCAGAATTCCAGGAGATGGTCTTTGATCATAAGACCTAGTGGATGGAACTATGAAGAATGGCGCTGGAATGCGCCCAAAAACACAAATGGATCTCCTCTGGGGCAAATCCTCGAGAATGATTCATCGCCAACCAAACGGAGGGATCGTGGCCACAATATAGATGGCCAATTTCTGCAAGCCGCGCGTTTGTGTTCGAATGGAAACACAAAGCAAGAACAAGGCTGTATCGTTCTAATTCGCCTTGAATTTTGGAACGCAAACTGACACATAATTCCCTTCTTTGACAGGGGATCGCCATCAAGGCGAAACATGTTTTCACATCCCATGTATTACCCGTTGGAATACATGACCAAGGGTAAAATGTATCGTTCTATTTTTTTTGAAAAATTCATGAACGAACAATAACATGTTTCTTCTGCATTTTCAGGGATCTCCAGCCACGAGGAACAGGTAAGTATCCCTCTCCCAAAATCCCTTGAAGATGTTGAATAAAAAATAGACAAGAAAAGAAAAGCTTTCAGAATCTAATGTCTAGAAGAAGACATAGAATTTAAATTTCATTGGCATTCATGTTTTGAAACAGGAGGTTGTCCGAACATGAATAAAAACATGCATGGGGCATCATAAAATCCCCTTGATGGGTAAATTTTTGGAGAAAAAGAAAGAGATTTTTCCAATCAAAAGTTGTTCAAAACTTTCAAAAGGACGTTTCCTCGAAAGACGAGAGGCAAAGCCTAAATCAAAATACGTCCTATACACACTTAAGAGAAAAGTGGAGCGAATTAGACAGCAAAACCTGGACCTACGGAAGTAGGGACCATTCGCAGCAGTTACATGGATTGGGACGACGGAGGCATTCGTTTCTTATCCCCAAACAATACAGGTGACCATTGACAACCCCTTTGAACGGCGTTTTTCATTCTCAACCCTGTCAAGAACCACCCCACATTGGGGCAAAAGGGAGGTGAGTTCCACGACATCAGGAGGAAATGGTTAGAAATTTTCTTGTTCGGACTAACATCAATCTTTGTGTGTTGCTTATATGGTAATCCAAGTGCCATAGGATGACGAGAAGCATTCATTTCTCTATCCCACATACCATATCCTTCGCACAGCCAAGTTGAGCCTGTAAAGTCATTTCATGAACCCGTTGGTGATCATTGCACATTCCAAGACGGATGCGGCGTCACTTCAGAACGGAGGAGTTCAGGACTTAGGGATTACGAAGAAAATTCCTGTGCAGACGTTCAAAGCATGCTTAGACTTTCAGTCATAGGTCTAACATGGTCTCCTGAATATGAGAAAAACAGGATTTCAGAAATGATGAAAAAAAAATGAATGAATGAAAAAAATCTCCAGCATCAGAAAAGAAAAGCAAAGTGCCTGGTAAAAGCAAGGCCGATGCTCGCCTAAGCTGTTTGATTGATCCCAGTAAAGTCTGGTCGGGAAAAGAAGAAATCCCTAAAGGAGTGGGATCAAAAAGGGCTGCTCCCCAAATGGTGTCAGACGCAGAGCAAAAACACGGACATAATTGTCAATCTCTTAAAACAACAAGAGACGCTCTCTAAAGGACTTGTGCACACCTCGAAAACAGGGGTACACCTCAAGGACTGAAGATGCAGACAAGTAAGGACAGGTGACAAGTTTGCAATGATCACCAATGTCAATCCCTTCGTAAATTCTGGGCCAAAAACAAGCCTTTTTCAGTCCCCAATCCTACCAATGTTACAACCCTCAAACGGTCTTCTCTGACTAAGACACTTGGGTTAACATATAGCTTAGCTCGAAGAAGTACGAGCAAGACTATTTCTTTCTCATTTTGCAGGGTTCTTGACTTGTAAACCCGGAGCAGATGGTGAAGACTTTTATTCAATGGCCTCGACTCCAAAGCGGGTCCCCCTTGAAGACCAATATCCAGGCCCAACATTACGGTCCTGTGGAAGACCCCCCGACCGATCAAAATGTATGCGCTGCGAATGAGCCTAAACCTAGGCACAGGTTAGTAGGGAATTGAGTGCATCCCCTATAAAAACCACTATCTCAAAACATGTGAGAAGACCTCCTTGTCGAGAAATATTCCAATTGATGTTTTGAACAAACTCTTTTTGGAATTTTCAAACTGTTGATCCAAATTTTCCATGCAAGGAATTTGTGATCACATTTGCATGTTGTAAGAATGCTTTGGATAACCTCCAGCATCAAAATGCACATTTCATGACTAAAACTTAAGTCATAAAATTTTGTCAATTGGACAATTATTGTCTTCCCAAAGATTATTAACATTTTCTTGGTGAAGAAAAATCTTTCAGGTTTGAACTTTCTGCAGGATACCTGGAGAACCCAGCTCCCAGAATGTCGCCTCAACAGAAAAAGTCCTATCAGACGTGGAGAACCCTCGTCCCAGGACCCATTTTCAAAATATCAAACAGTCTCATCGGACGTGGAGAACCCTCGTCATGAGACCCCTTTTTCAAAACTTAGGCAGTCTCATCGGACGTGGAGAACCCTCGTCATGAGACCCCTTTTCAAAATTTAGGCAGTCTCATCGGACGTGGAGAACCCTCGTCATGAGACCCCCTTTTCAAAATTTAGGCAGTCTCATCGGGCGTGGAGAACCCTCGTCATGAGACCCCTTTTCAAAACTTAGGCAGTCTCATGGGACGTGGAGAATACTCGTCATGAGACCCCTTTTCAAAAATTTAGGCAGTCTCATCGGACGTGGAGAACCCTCGTCATGAGACCCCTTTTCAAAATTCAAACAGTCTCATCGGACGTGGAGAACCCTCGTCATGAGACCCCCTTTTCAAAATTCAGGAAATCTCATCGGACGTGGAGAACCCTCGTCATGAGACCCCTTTTCATTTAGGCAGTCTCATCGGACGTGGAGAACCCTCGTCATGAGACCCCTTTTCAAAGTCAAAACTGATGGTAGACACCGCCTGAAGGGTCAAACAAAGGTAGATACCGCCTGAAGGGTCAAATGAAGGTAGATACCGCCTGAAGGGTCAAATGAAGGTAGATACCGCCTGAAGGGTCAACTCAAAGGTAGATACCGCCTGAAGGGTCAAATGAAGGTAGATACCGCCTGAAGGGTCAAATCAAGGTAGATACCGCCTGAAGGGTCAAAATATGGTAGATACCGCCTGAAGGGTCAAATCAAAGGTAGATACCGCCTGAAGGGTCAAAATCAAATGTAGATACCGCTTGAAGGGTCAACACAAGGTAGATACCGCCTGAAGGGTCAACACATGGTAGATACCGCCTGAAGGGTCAACACAAGGTAGAAACCGCCTGAAGGGTCAAATCAAAGGTAGAAACCGCCTGAAGGGTCAACTCAAGGTAGAAACCGCCTGAGGGATCACATTAATGGTAGAAACCGCCTGAAGGGTCACATATGGTAGAAACCGCCATAAGGGTCAATTCATTGGTAGAAACCGCCATAAGGGTCAACTCATTGATAAATATCGCAGTAAGGATCAACACAAAGGTCTGATCCACCATACGGATCAAAATCCTTGGCAAATCCCAAAGCGTGGGATGCGCCTTCCTTAGGTTCTTACAAGTTAGGAATCCCATCATGGTATGACCTACCATACAGGTCAGAGCTTAATCTCCCTAGGATATTCTGAATGACGAGTCCCAGGCATCTTCTTGAAAGTCGTCGCAACCGGCAGCATCCGACAGGTGAGCTTCAGGTAAGCCTCTCTCACTCCGGCCCATATTCAAATTGTTAGAGCAAACCGGGGATTGATTTGAGCTTTTATCAATAGGCTTAAGGATCCGATGTCATAACATTTCTTCTCTTATTTTCCCAGTTGAGTCGGTTAGGAATCAGGTGCCACCTTATCTTTGAGAGAAACCTCTAACGAGATTCCTCTCAAAGAGGGGCAGCTGTTGACACCTGATTTTTTTTACCATTTATTATTGTGATTTTTATTCTTTAAAATTAATTAAAAATATCAAAAAAGGTCATAAAATCACAAAATCAACTTTGGAAGCCTTGGTTTAACCTTAGGAACCAATTTTGAACAAAAAATATTTTTCGGTATTTTTAATATTTTTTGAGTTTATTTAATTATAAAAATACCCAAAAAATCAGAAAAATACCCAAAAATATTCGATAATTTTGTTTTAATTTCCTCTTCAAGTGTGTCACTTTAAATCTAAAAAATTCGGCTCGGGTCACTATGTTCCTTCACAAACATAAACCCGAACCGAGCCTAAAAAAAATCATTTTCGAGTCTTTTAGTTTTCAATTCTCATTTTTTATAAGTTATGACATTGGATTCTAAAGTCTTAAAGTGCAATTAGGTCAATTTGCCCTCCAATTTAATCAATTTTTACCAAAAGGGCTTAATTGCACATTTTTCTTTCAATTAGTCCTCGGTTTCACGGATCTATACGTATGCTCTACGTATTTATACGTCATACGTATTTATACGTTATGCATATTTGTACTGTTTGGTAACCTCTTTAACTCTTGTAATAATAATAATGGTTATTATTTTTAACACCTTTGTTAGTGCCTTTTTTTTAGCATTTTTGTATTGTGAGTGCTATTGCTAGTGCTATTTTTAAATAGCATTTTTTGTATTATAAATTGTGAGTGCTATTGTTAGTGCTATTTTTAAATGACATTTATTTATCATAAATTATGAGTGCTATTGTTAGTGCTATTTTTAAATGGAATTTATTTATCATAAATTGTGAGTGCTATTATTAGATAGAATTTATAATTGTTAGTGCTATTTTTAAATAGCATTTTTGTATTATAAATTGTGAGTGCTATTGTTAGTGCTATTTTTAAATAGCATTTTTGTATTATAAATTGTGAGTGCTATTGTTAGTGCTATTTTTAAATGTCATTTATTTGTGAGTGCTATTTTTAGATAGAATTTATAATTGTTAGTGCTATTTTTAAATACAATTTATTGGAAGGTATTTTTGGCTATAAAAGGATGGCAAGAGTTTTGAGGTTGAGAGAGAGAGACATTTTGTAGAGTGTGCAAATTTTTGAGAGTTTAGAGAGAAGAACACAAACACTCTCTATATTCTCATAATCTTGAGTGAGCAAAATATACTAAGTTCGGAATATTGATTCCGCATATTGCTAGCACAATTGTTGTGGAGTTATTAGTCGTCTCCCCGTTCGTCAATTGGTGGTGCGTTCGAACTAGATGCCTAACACTTGTGGAGGCTGAGATCGAAGAACATCGAACCGACACCTCCGTTCAAGCACGCTATGAGAGGTAATCTATTTACTCCCTTTTGAGGCTTTGTGATTTTTTTCGATTGAAATGCACGAAGTACGCCTCTGGAGATACATGTATGGGTTGTTATTTATTTCCGCTACGTGTTACGTGGATCCCAACAGTGGTATCAGAGCCGATCCTTAGGTGTTTTCGTGCATTTAATTGATTTTTTGCAATTTTTGCAATACTATGGCCAATATGTATTAACGAATTGTTCGTCTTACATGGCTAATGGAGGTTGATTATTTTATATGATAAATTAATCAACGTAGCAAAAATTGAGACTAAATCAATTTTGAATCGAAAATTTATGGCTATCTTATTTTACGTAAAAATTCTGAATATGATTCAACGTAGAATTTTTATTGTGCCTTCCTAAGTTTTAAATTGTGAATTTATTACTTACGTGAAAGGGTGGTGATCATGGAAAAATCCCTAATCAATGTGATTGATGTATGTATGAATGTATGGTGATTATTTATATATTTGGGGTTGTAATTATTAAATGGAGGCTGCGTACTCCTTTTATTTTTCATGTAATCTTTATTTTTAGCATAGTCAATTGTTGATGTAAATGCTACGAGGATTACGTGGAGGAGCCTTTTAAGTCGGCGAGCTCTTTGGGGCCCGATTCTTGAAGAGTTCAAGAAACCAAGAAGAAGGGAAGAGCGGCTCTCCGTTATTAAAATATTAAAATGATTAAATGTGGTCTCATTGGCTCGAGACCCATTAAATCATAATTCCATGATCACCACATAGGATAGATGTTTATGTGATTGGCATCTATTTATTTATTATGATTACGTGAGCATGTTAAACTGGTTAATGTGCAAAGTTAGGCTTACCTCACCCAAAATTGCGCCTGCATGAAATCCTAGTTAGGGAAAATCACTCGCGTTAGGTACCGAAAGGGCGTTGGTAATGACATCAACGTAACCAAGTCCCCGAACTCAAAATCTATGGTTCCGCAGAATTGATCGATCTCTCCCAATCGGTCAATAAGGTTTCCGGTCTACCCTCCAAGAAAGACCGGCGGCGACTCCAAATGTATGCACAAGTTGCACATGCCACCACGACCACACTAAGGTCGAAAGCGATCGACTCTTATCGTCGAATCCTTCTGAAAAATACTCCCGCCGCGATTTGGTATGGGCTTGGGAGGGCCCGCGCCGATCCAAGGCCCGCGATCGGTAATCCATTAGCCGCGTCCGCTTCCGGACGGGTCGCGACACCCGAACACTTGGAGATGCCCCAGTTCCAGTCTTCGAGATGTGACTCCAGGATCACCGAATTTTTTTTTTAGGTGGTTTTAGATATACCAACCATCTAAAAACATGCACATGAGACAAGGGAGGATAAAACTTCTAAAAATCAAAGGATTTGGCACCTAAGGTCAAGGTTCCCACCTCGAGTTCTAGAAAGAGTCGATTCCATTGCACAGCTATCGTTGCATTGGGACTCGATCCATAGTTCGAAGTGAGCGGAATTGAAAAGTGGATTACCCCGTGTTTTTCCTCACGGAGATTCCATTTTCAATCCCTTCTATTGTTTTCCTATAGGCGGCGCCCGGGGTTTTAGGCGCGGTTGTGTGTATTTTCGGTGTCGTGCTAAAGCGATAAACATGCATCTTATTTAACAATCACCGCTTCAATATAAAACATACACACAATCATTCATTCCTACGCCCAACCTGCATAAAACAGAGTTAACAAGTACTCCACCCCTTATTTCTCCAATCTGCAAAAGCATTTAACACCTCAAGGGTTAAAGTACGTACCTCACCTTGAAGAGCATCTGCATAAAACATGTTAGAAAAATCAATCAACTTTTTAATCGGCTCAAGTTCTCTAAAGTCCCCAGTGGAGTCGCCAGTCTGTCGCGACCCTCTCGAGGTTGTCGGGCTCTCGAGGGCTAATGGGCCGTCCAGTCTGGTCGGACGCGGGCCTCTCCCAAGGCCCATTACCCAAATCGCAACGGAGGTATGCGTAGTCGACCTTCAGTGTGGTCTAGTGACATGTGCTAAGTGTGCATGCCAGGGAGTCGCCACCAATCATTTTTTGGAGGGTATGATTGGACCACCTTATTGAATAGTCGGGAGTTTCTATTCAATTCTGCGATAACCAGAGAACTGGGTTCGGGGACTTAGTTACGTCAACTGTCAGAGTTGACGCCCTTTCGGTACCTAAGTTGACTGAATTTTCTGACCTAAGATTTCATGCAGATGAGTGGGGTACGAGTCCTAAATCTAGGAGTTCATGCAGATAGGAATGACTATCATAGCAATCACAATCAATAATAAAGTGCACAAATCGATGAATTCAAGTGTACAAATAAATCACATGGCATTCCTAATAAGGCCATATTGGCCTAGAGAAGCATCAATCAGGCTTAGGAATGATTTAGACATGATTTTGCCCATCAGGGGCAAAATCGTAATTTTGAGACAAAGGGGACAATTTGCCCAAAAAGGACAAAATCATCATTTCGGAATGAATCCGGAGTCAAAACAGGTTTGGTCACTCAATTGACCCATTTCCTATTTTTTGGCAATTTTCGTGATTTTCGGGAATTTTAGAAACAGATTTACCATTCGAAGGGTAAAATCGTCATTTTCTAAAAATGAAAATGAAATGTGGAAATCTTAGACATAAGGTTTAACCACCCATCTGGCCCATCACCAAATTCTAAGCAATTTCCACAATTCATCAGAATATCAAAGACGATTTACCCTTTGAGGGGTGAAATCGCCATTTTGGATTAAATGGGAGAAAATCCCAAAAACGAAAACAAATCAATTTTTTTGTCATTTTCAGCCTTGGACAATTTTTAGAATTTTTCTGCAATTTTTCTCAATTTTTTTTGTTTTTCTTTAATTTTTCCATTTTTTTGGCATTTTTGATTTATTAATATTTTTTTATATTTTCAGAAAATATTTTAACAAAAAGCATGTCTTTGACAATAGATAACTCTCAACCAGATAAATAAGCTAACCACTAGACTGAAACAAATAAATACAAATCAAGTCTATAAATGCAATATTTTAGAAAAATAATCCTGATATACGGATCGGGTACGTAAAACATACCGGATTGGACACCAGCCTTCAATCGCCAGCCCCAGCCTGCGACCATCCCCATGCCCGTTACCTGTCGATCACCATTAGAATGTCGATAGTCAATTTCACAAATTAAGACTAAAAAATAAAAAAAAAATAAAAAAATTAAAAAAATTGACACTGTTCATGCACTGTTCCGACACTGTTCATGCAATGTTCCGACACTGTTCCGACACTGCTCGGACACGGCTCCGACACGGCTCCGACACGCGCCGACACGTCCGACACGCCCGGACACGTCCGGACACGCTCCGACACGTTCGGACACGCTCCGACACGTCCGACACGCCCGGACACGTCCGGACACGCTCCGACACGTCCGGACACGTTCCGACGACGGGGTGGTGACCCGAGACTGTTTCTGGGCTCCACCAGCGGCGCGTAGGCTCCATAAGCTCCGAGGGAGGAGGTAGGACTCCGGGGCTGTCGCCGGAGGCGATAGCGCGCTTTGGCGATGACGGATTTGGCCCGATCCGAAACAATTCCGAACCAAACTCCGAAACGGGTGGAGGCCGCGGGTCTTGGGTTATTCACGGCGGCTTTGAGGTACGACGGCTAGCGACGACGGCGGAAGGGTCGAAGGCGAAGGCAAATAGTGCACGAAGGTGAGGATTCCATTTTTTTTTTTTTAAGAAGAAGAAGAAGAAAAGAAGAAGAAGAAGAAGAGGAGGAGGAAGAAGAGGAAGGACCGTCGGCCAAGAAGAAAAGAAGAGGAAGAGGAAGAAGGAGGGGAGACGGATGATGGGAGGGGGGAGGTGAATAAAAAAATAATAAATATAAAATAATAATATAATAAAATATTAGAAAGTAATAATAATAATAAAATAATCAAAAGCGAAGACAAAATGATTATTCATCTTTTCCTTTTAAATGATGATGTTTTCAATCCTTTTCCTTTTAATTATTACTAATATTTTTGCCAAATTCAATTTTATGGTGATCAGAGAATACCTAAAATCGAACCTGAATTTTACTGTTTTATGAGGTCAGAAAATAGATAAAATAAAAATAAAAATACCGACTATTCTTATATAATTTTTGTGACCTCAAATATTATTTTTCTTGATTTTCTTCTTTTCTTTTTTTTTGTATTTTTCGAAAATATTAAAAAAATGAAAATTATTTTTTTGGTCAAAATGGTTCCTAAGGCCAAGCCAAGGCTTCCAAAGTTGATTTTGTGATTTTATGATATTTTTTTGATATTTTTATGAATTTTTTTTAAAAAAAAATAAATAAATAAAAGTTTGATCAAAATTTAGGTGTCAACAACGGCCAACACGCTAAGCTCTAGGACTACTCACTTAACTCATTGAAACTCCTCTTTTTAGTTGCCAATTTAAAATGACTATCTAACAGTCTACATTTATGACAGCATTCTCGTCCCACAAGTCTTTTTGGAGTTCTACCTGGAGAAGAGATGCCAAAGTGGTTGCTCCCTAATGAAGACGGTTACATATCTTTCATAGCTTCAAAGGATTTGTATAAGAAGTTCTTAGGACTAGCTTTCTGTGTTGTATTCAGAGTCAAAGAAGACCGTTCTGGCGCTTTTGACCTTCTAGCATCTATTAATGGCGAAAGGACATGGAAAGGTCGTCCAAACGTTGCCATGTCAATATATTTGGATCATGTGTGGCTTGAGTATCATGAAGCAGATCGACTGTGGGGACGAGATGCTTCTGGTCCAAATGACAGTTTCCAATTTATGATTAGAGCATGGTCTGATGCAATTGTGAAAAAATGTGGATTCCGACTAATATGCAAGCCACTAGAGAATCATTTGGATGTTTCGCATCAAGAAGATCAGTTGCTGGATTCAGCTTTACTCTACGAGGTTTCACATGAAGACAGTCCCACGAGCATAGAGGAAGAAAGTTCAAGTAAAACAAAAGATTTACAAAATAGCGAAACGTGCACAGAGGAAGAAGGTTTGTATATGAATGACTTCTCAATTAAGGTATCTCTCTCTCTCTCTCTCTCTCTCTCTGCCTGCGTGCGTGCGTGCATTGTGTGTTTGATACAGTGTATGTTGGGCGCACCATGTTGTGTAATGCAAAAGCTGAAAAGTCTAGACAAATAAACAACACTAGTATGAAGCGATTACGCAGGCATGGAATAAGGGTGGCTACATCAATTGCAAGGGAATGATTTCTATTGCATGGGTTTCTATATAATATAAAGCAAGCAAGGATCGATATGTCTAACTATTATAAAACTCTAGCTTTGGTTGAATTACAAGAATTTTCTCTAATCAAACTCTTCTACTTGAACTGCTGACAAACTTGGGTATTTCTTCCTAACAGAAGTATCGCTATTCACAAGGTTTTCCTGAGTACCGAAATTTTCTCCCTGGAGGAAAGATGCCATCGGAGTTTGTCCTTGTCGAAGATGGTATAGTATCTTTCAAGGCTTCACAGGAGCTGTATGACAAGTTCCTAGGATTGGCTCTCTGCGTTGTTTTCAATGTAGAAGATGGTAGAAAGGAGACGTCGTTCAACATCGTGCCCCGTGTTAACGGCCAGAGCCGAAATGTTCTATCGGGAACTCTGGATACATTTGATTCGGATCACGTGTGGATTCAATATCTGGAATCAAATGTCTTGTGGGGAATGTTAGAGGGAGGAGTTGATTTTGGTCAGGAGAGTTGCTTACAATTTACCCTTAGCCTTACTCTATCGGGTGGAACCGTGAAAGAGTTGGGGTATCTGATAAGATGCGAGCAATTGGAAGATGACTTGAAGGGGGTGCTTGAAGACAATCAGTTAGTGGATCCAGCTGCACTTTGGGAGTATCCCGATGGATCAACATATTCAAGCGAATATCACAAGAGTACAGAGAAACCGGAAGCCGGTGAAACAGATCTCATGGGAAGAGCCGAGGGTAGTAGTGCTGGCTTGCAGCTCTTGAGGAAACAATTAAGCAAACGAAGCAAATTTGGGGTGGGATATGTTTCCTGATACGCCAGCACATCTGCGTTGTTGTTGGAAGCAACAGATTGCATTCAATTCAATCTCTCATGTGAGATTGAATATATGGGAATAGATAAGACAGTGAATTGGCACACAAGACGATTCAATTCATTAGAACGGAGCATCATGTTTGGCTCGAGTATCTTCGGGGTGTGTGTACTCAAAACATATTTAGAATTGACATGTCGGCATCTTTTGTTATACCCGCATGTTGATCTTTGCTCATTGCCAGAAAGAAATCTTAGTCATTAGTCATTCTAAAACGATAAGCGACTTTCCTAAATAATTATTCCTGAAAATTTGTAAAATCCCCTGAATTCCTCGTAGGGTACACTGCGCATATGGTTATCGACTTTCCATTACTAGCATCCTTTCCTCCATAGATGCTGTAATTTTCGCCTTTGCTGCAACTGGTAGTTATCGCAGTTATTCTTCCAAAGATTGCAAGTCCCGTGAAGTCCTCATATTCACGACTGCGCCCATCGTCAGTCACTTTCTTTTAAGAGTAGTAATTTAGTTGTAGGGTAACCCTACTAGGGTTTACATCTAGATGATCCTATTCCCGGAAAGTCCTTGTAAATTTAGGCAACGAAATATTAACATTTCTTAGAACGGAATAGGTATCCCGAGGTTTTGATAAGTTTGGGAGTTGTAGTATTCATAAAACTTTCGAGATACCATAAATAATCTGAGTTTCTCGCAAGATTTTCTGATCCGACATTGTTAGTATATTTACTTTAGTGAACATAACTTTCCTTTCGAGTAGGTAACTTTAATAGAAGCTATTAACGAGTTCAATCAAGTGTAACTCCAAGAATGATATAATAATACGCAACTTTCCAGTAAGCGATTGAGCAGCTTTAGTGCGATCTAATGGCTCGTATTTTGCCCCTCCGACGATTAATATTTCTTGACTGGCACTCTTGCAAAAATTGAAACACCAGTTGACAAATTAGCACAAGCCCAAATGCCCAAGGGGCCGAATGATCTTACACCATCTTTACTCCAACTAAACCTATTGTCGAATCATCTAATACTGGCCTTTTACTACTCTGATTGGAATGAACACGGCGAAGCCGATCGACCAGAGATTCTTAAATAAAAGCATCATATATTTCTTGCTGAACTTCTTCTCATTCAAAATGAACAGTGGTTGATCACAACCACAAAGAGAGCTTAAATACATGGCTGTCCACTAAACCGGTTACTGCAAATCAGAACTTTATGTATGTTTCTGTGGCCGAAAAATAAAGAAACTCTATTATACTACAGACAAAGGGTAACTACACTGATCTAAAGGAAGGGGCCTAGGCTTGGTATATTGGCTTTGACAGAGAATTAACTAACTCCCTACGTGATTACAACAGCATCACTATATGAGGTTCAATGCTTGTTAAGCTGTTAGATGAAGAAACGATGATCTTTTTTTTTTCTTTGGGTAAAGTAAATAGTAAGAAGCGACGATATTTTTTTTTTTTTTTTGGGTAAGGGTAAGAAGCGACGATCTTTTATCTCCCCATTTCGGCACAAACAAGTATACAAGACTAATAATGTACCAGACTTCTTAGACAGAGCACATGTTAGTATAACATTATGCTCTCTGTAATTGCTAACGGAGAATGAAAAGATTTATATTTGAGGCAAGCCACGAAAAATCATAAGTAACCTCATAAATTGCTCCAGGAGAAGCTCGAGTTATAGGCTTCTTTCAGCATCAGTTTTCTTTTCACAATTTGACTCGCTCCCCACCCCCTCGTGGATGCGATGATGAAGCTGCAAAATTGTTGTGATTCTTGAGAACTGGACAAGCCGCATCTGACACGATGCAATTCCACGGAAACAATGAGAAAAAATTCAGGATTTAAATTGTGGGATAACTGGAAAACATTCTGTTAAATTTTGCAGATGCTCATGTTACACATTATCTATCACTTAGGAGCTTTGGAGATTATAATTTGCCTAAGTGATAATTTGATGATATAAAAACCACTGACAAACAACAAAAGGAAATGTTTTTTTTTTTCAAAACAACCAAAAAAGACAACTTTCAGTCAAAGTTGGTTAATCATAGAAAACTGCACCAATTTGGAGAGAAGAGCTGGCATGTGTAATATCTCTGTCATCTCCACTGCAAATGGATTGCATTAGGACCTTGTAGATAGAGCGTAAGTGCATTTCGGATCTTACATGTCTTTCATCAATTACAATAATTTGTGTGAAAGAAATAAAAGTAAAAAAATAACATCTTCACAGGAACCCCAAACCACAGTTACAGCAAAACCAACACTTGAAAGGTAATGTAAGAATTGAACCATCACTTGTCAAATTCATGTGAACATCTCTTTTATATTAATGAAAAGGATTAGCCCTGGAACAGCAATAACTGAATTTCCTTCCCCCTTTGGTTGCTGACCAATACGACAATACCTTAGTTTTTTTTTTTTTTTTTTTTTGGGGGGGGGGGGGTTTGTTGTGTGTGGGGTGGAGTGGGCGGGTTTAGGTGTTATGTGCATGGGCATCAATTATGAGTACACAGACGGGCAGACCATCCGGGCAAAGTAACACCATGAAAATTTTGTACCTATACATCTTTCTTAATTTGGCAACAGGTGAAAAACTAGAAAGTGCAATTATCCCAAAGATCAAAGGAGATGCATGCTAACCCCAACTAGTTTGGGATAAAGGTGATGTTGATGTTGATGTTGATCAAAGGAGATGCATGCGTCAAATACATGCTAATATAAATAGGAAAAAAAATTGTGTCAAGTCAAATATTTGAAAGACATCACGCATACTGTTATCTGAAATTCAATAGGTAATGCTGCGCATACTTTGGCAAAAGATCAGATACAAAGAGCCCCCATATCAGGTGGCCCTCCATCAGATCCACTAGAAAGTGCAGATTTGTCAGACCCTCTCTTTCCTCGCTTCTTTTCCTTTCTACTTTTTCTGGATTCAAAAGCTTGATCACTGCAAAACAACATTTAGACATAAAAAGGAGAAATCTTCATTGCTGTCTTTATTTTTGTAAGTATAAATTTAAATGTGTGAAGTTTTTCCAAAGTGTACGCATTATTCGACAAAGTGTAGGAGTGAGAAAATATTCCAGACTTGAATTTAAGGAAGGCAATTAATACCATGTTGGATACATAAACCATAAAATTTCAAGATAAGTATCAATTCCAATCACAGGGAAACAGAAAAAATACTTCAACAAAAGCCAAGCTTAAACTATAACTTGACATATAAAGCACAAAGAGAACAAGAAATACTTGGAAATTGCAGAGACTTTCCCTGTCCCTGACCCGCAACAGGACTTGTATTTTTTTTTGGAACCACATGGACAAGCCTTGTTTTTTGGGATTTTCTGCATTTCAAATAAAACCAGCAAATGAAAATTAAGAGGCACATCACCAACAGTTCTCATGTTTTAGCTTAAGCCAAAATGGTAAAAGATATAACTTCATCATCATTTGCCAAAACCTTGTCTTCTCGCTGGGCACTGCTATCATCATGAGTCCGTTTAGCACTATTGCTAGGTGGATTCTCTTTATAGGTCTCTTCCACATTTTCCTCTCTCTGTTCCTCAGAATTTCCATGGGCATCATCACCTAAATACCACAAAGAACGATGAAAAAGCTATTGTTTGCAAGTTTGACAACCCCAAAATCCATGGATGGCAAGACAAAGTATGTTAATGCTACCAGTTACATCACAATGACTCCAAACAAGCTTCTCGTGAAGCTAGACACCGTATCTCCGAAATTGCGAAGTTAAATAACTAGAAAAAACCTAGAGAGATAAATACTGACCAGCCATTACCATGAGAAGCATCTGCATTGCAGGGAGACCGGACAGTTTCCTCTGAAAAATCTTCAGTGCCTTGTTCTGCTATCAAATACTCTATGGCGGCATTAACATCCCCATACATTTGCAGCAATGTCTGTAAAAGTATCACATGTCACACAGAAATCAGAAAAAGGTCCAAAAACATTGCATTCAAATTCTAGATTCACCCAGTAAATGAGATTGAGAGGTAAGCATTTAATGCAAACATGCATGCCGAAGAAGAGTGGACATAACCTGCTCAACTTTCTCAATGCTCTCACAACCACTTCCTTCCATGACTAGCTTGATGGATCCTGCATCAGTAATATCCTTACCAGCTCCTGATTTAGACTTGTTTGACCCAGCTTTTGCTTGGCGAGATGGCGACGAGAGATTAGAATCAGCCTTTAAGCAAAAGAAGTAATCAAATCACATCTTTAAATTCGCAAATTTGTCCTACTTGCATACTAACTTAGTAAACTAAATTAAATCCAAATAGCGACCTTGATTGTAATTGGCCTAGCTGCCCCATCTCCAGTGTCCTCCTTCAACCTTACACTGTTGTAATGTTCCTCATCATGATAAGATCTAATAAAAAAAAGCAAAATATAAAAGTTAGAACAATGCACATACAAACACCAATCAGTACAAAAAGACTAAAAGATTTTCCCTATCCACAAACAATGAGTGCACGCACATTTTTTATGCCTTGTTTCCCAATGATGACACTTATCGAAGATCGTAATGTATGGAATAACATATATCCACTAGATTTCATGATCCTCGTGACCACTCACAATGGCCACCTCGACAGAGCCAATCAATCTTAACTTAGAATATCATGGCATGTCATTCATTGAATAAGATCTAAAAATGGGAATTTCAGTAAAAAGTTTATGGAAGAGCAAAAGCTAAAGTGACATTTTGGTCTCCTATCATGTAAGCTTAGCCAGTAATTTATCCCCTTATGACCACACCAAAACATCTCTCAAAGCAGCAAAAGAACTTCCATGGTTAAATCTAACAACACTGCAACTACACTCATATCTGCAACTTATGAGATGTTGTCCTTGCATGCCAAAATTTCACAAATCAGCAGTCTCCCTGAACAAGCTGCAGTACCTTCTTTCATGTAATGAGCCAGTACGTTTAGATGACTTGTAGTTATAGCTTCTTCTTCTTTTCAAATATTGTGGCTCTTGCAATTTGACTTTTAAGAAACTCGAAGGAACATATGGTCTTTTCATAATCTCCTAAAATCTTGTAATGGCACATCAAGTCATTTTCCAATCACAGTGAGCTTACACCAAGGTTCTACTTTGAGTCCTTATCTTTTTGCTCTAGTTACGGATGAGCTAACAAAAGATATCCAAGATGAGGTGCCGTGGTGTATGCTTTTTGCAGATGATATTGTGCTTATTGATGAGACCAGAGCTGGGGTTAGCGCTAAATTAGAATTACGGAGAAGCACGTTGGAGTCTAAAGGATTTACATTAAGTCGAAGTAAGACCGAATACATGAAGTGTGAGTTCGATACGACAAGAGGAGGAGATCAAGAATCCATGAATATGCTTGGATAGGAGGTACCCAAGAAAGATGCTTTTAGATATCTAGGATCAATATTGCAAAAAATAAGAGAACATAGATTGAGATGGTTTACGCATATTCTCCCTAGATGATCCGGTAAGAACATAAGTTTGTTATCAAGAGCTTGACATGAAGAAAGGAAGAGGTCGGCTGAAACTTACTTAGGGCAAAGTAGTAAAACAAGATTTATTGGAGTGGGAAATAGATTGGCATACGGTTGATCTTATGACGGAATGGAGGAAAGCTATTAGCATTGTGGAGGGGCAGAATTCCTATGGTCCTGGTTGTCCTATATAAATATATATATTCCCCTCGGGAGGTCTTGCTTTTATTTTATTATTTTTGGGTACCCCAACTAGTTTGGGATAAAAGTGATATTGATGTTGATGTTGTTTCAACTCTTTTGAGGGAAAGTAAAATGTAAGAAAAGGTCATTTATTTAAGCGTATACAAACAGAGCCAGATCTCAACCAAGTATTTGAGCACTTGCTTAGCCAAAAAACAACATCAGGCTCTAGATTCAGAGAACTCACAAATGGATCATACGAGCACCCGGCTGATCAAAATTGCGTATGTACCACCGAGGTGACATGTTCTGCATCAAGTAAGGAGTGAGCTAAATTGATCCATCTGGAGTCAACGAACCAATATTTGCATGCACGGCATGTATCAAAACTAATTACTGCTAAAAGGTGCAATGTATCTCTGAAAAAATCTTTAGAACATGTTCCCATGCTTTTACCACAATAGACATCACGAGACATGCTAGATTTCATTGCACTCCAGATGAGTCAACTTTTCAGTCTAAAGAGTAACAAATTGTAACCAGACAGAAAAGAACAAGCTATTATTGAAACAACATTCTAAGTGGTCTTTTGATCTTCACAATGATGGTTCGACCCAAAAAAAAAAAAAAAAAAAAGATCTTAACAATGATGGGAAATAACTTCTCAGATAACGAGGGCCCATATTGGGGAAGCAAGCCGTCATAAGAAGAAGTGAAGAACGAGTCTGAAAACCAATAATCATGGGTTCTAATTCTAGGATTCACGCTTAAACAGGAAACTTAAAATCCCATAGCAAGGTTCATCATCGACGAGTCTATTGACGTTCTTATTTAGTCTGGATGTTTCCCCTGAAGGACTGAAAAAACTGTAACCAAAAAACGTTAATGTAGCTGATGGCTGATGACATCCTTGTCAGTCTTACCCGATGAATGCAAATGTTACTCCGTGTAACAAGAGAAGCTGCTTGCAATTCCATATGACCAGCCCACGTGCCATCACTGTCCATGGTTTTGCAATACTCCTCAAATGGCACCTCATCCTCAATAAATGGTTCAAACATTTCACGATTTTTCTGTCATTAATAATTCCCCTCTTAGATGCATATATCAGGTCCATTCTTCAAACAAGGATTTTATTTCCTTAAATACATCACTATAAGAAACAAACCAATGAAAATAATTCTGTTGAAACTTGAAACAAGCAAAACCATCAATTTGTTCCATTGCAAAATATTACAGTTTTATCATACATGCTAAAAGGTAGAAGTGAATATACAACCCGGCTGATCAAAACAATGCTGCTAACTATATAGTCCAGCTTCCTCCCATACTTGTCAGTAAGCCAAGGTACATCATTTAAATCACAGTTAACACTCAACAGGTTTTCCACTCTAGTAAAATAAGAATGTCAAATTGCTCAGGTGATCTTTGCTTTAGTATAGCTATATGCAACAGTGACTGTGAGCTGAATAATATCAGGAATAACCATTGGCAGCAGAAATAAGAGCTTCAATGTAAAATACCCATTTTAACTTGATTTTTTTTCTTGCAAAGGCATGCTATTTGAGTGTCTAAATAAGTGTGAAATCCATCAATACTTACACAAAAAGTTCAAGAACAAAAGGCACCAACTAAAAGTTCAGATTCAGATCACTGAGCACTAATACAAATGAGGACAACATCACCATTTAGAAAAAAAAATTAAGAACATTACTTCTACAGCTTGAAAAAGAGAAATCAGTACTCCGCATACCAATATGTACTGAACAACCATACTGCGGTACTTTCCATGTTCATCTTCATTGCCTTCCAACTGATCTGCAAGGGCCCTGAGTAACAAGGGTGGACAATTATGAAAATTTCAACCCCAGCAAAGGCATCTCTATAAACAAAAGCTCCATACAAGGCAGTAAGATTACCTGGAGGGTGAATCATTCAAATACATGGAATGAAGATAGGAATGAGGAACATGGTTTGTTTGTCTAGGACGTTGTTCAATAGTTGATAGAATTTTACAAAGTAATTTAGTTGGATCTCAGAAGAGACAGTATAATATCCTCGAGACTAAGGTAGAAGAGCTACATTCCCTGACAAATAGAGCTCTTCTTCGAGATATGTTTCCAGATGCATTGTATCAGACAGAATGACACATCATACAAAAATGCAATAGTTTTTCCAACAGAGGAATTTACAGTACATTATGATAGTATTCCAGAACCAGTGTACCATAAAATGCAATTTGTGTGGTGTTCTGACAACAGAGTGGTAATTCAATGAGCATACCACTAACCTTCTACAACAGAGAGGAACAATGTCATTTTACAAAGCAAATGAATTTTCGGAAAATTCAAAAATCATGAGCAAGTTGCTGATATATTCTAACAAGGAACACGGACCTGAAAAAGCAATTACCATCAGCAGTCACCTGGACAATTTTCAGGCCTAGAGCATCAAGGTGAGCACGGAACTGCGTGATATCAGCTTGTTTCCCCTGCTTTTTGACCTGTTCATCAACGCATGCTACATTCACGTCTATTCAGATTCTAAAACAACCACCACCTACGAACACTCCAACTAAGAACTTAGCCAAAAACACGTCCACGAAAGCTCAATTCAGAGGCCTCGGAGCAACAAGCAGGTTATCACGGCACGTGGAGCTATCGAGTTTCTTTGGAGACACAAAATACGCCGCCGTCTCATCGAAGACCAAGCAATAGTCACGAGCGCCCAAATAGAAGCAAATTGCAATCATAAGAGCGAAGGAGATGGCTTACGTGAGGCTGTTTCTTGGCGTTGGACTTGCGGTGCTGCTTCTGTACCATCGCTGCGGAGAGGAGAAGACGATCGATGCTTCCGGTGATGATCGAGCGAGGTAGAGATGTGACGCCGAGAGACCAGAGTCGCGGCGATTCGAACCAGAGCGATGAGCGATGATCGCCCAGCGATGAACATGGAGACAAATGCCGAATGGGCCATAGACTTTTTCCTTAGGAGCCCAATTTGTCTTTCTTGAAAAACGAAGGATGGGCCGAAAAGCGAGCCCAATGTGTCTTTCTTGAAAAACAAAGGATGGGCCGAGGAGCGAGCCCAATATTATCTCTCCTTACCTTTTTTTTTTTTCCTTCCGTTTTCAATCATATCACGATGTTTAGGGTCAATTACAATGTGGCCCTTGTTCTGTGAATTTTCGCAACTAGCCCCCTTTTATTCTTAGTAGATCGAGTCATGAAATTGCCTCGAATATGCAATTGAATGCTCCTATGTATTCCTCTTGGAGGTCTGGACTCTCGATACTTGCGTTCGCTGGCTATCGAGCTCCATAATCAAAGATTTCCCATTCACTTAAAGTAGCGTAAGCTCGAATATACCTAAAGTCTCGCTTGTTCTTTAGATATTGGACGGGTGATAAATGACATGATGCGCATTCTACTCGAGTTTCATGCTCCTTCCATTGGATTTCACTGGACTTTACTAAAGAACCGCAAAAAACAAATGTGGATTTTATTAAGAATGCAATGCCCTTGAAATGCTCTGTAAACAATAGTGTTTTCTAACGCATTGGCCTTTTAGCAATATATCCACTCAATGTATTTGCTAAACATATAATTGATTAGGAGCGTCTCGAGGACGCTTGTTAAGCCACGAATTAAGGAAATCTATAGTTTCCCGACGCGTCATTCGTTCTCGTGTCATGCACAATCGATGCTTTAAAGATCGGATCACTCCAGTTTAAGTACGTCGGGCACTCGTTAACGGGACCACTTTTACAAAGTTTAGGACTAGGTGTTAGCTTAAGCGGCAAGAAATCCGAAACCTACACGCCAATCGTTAGTCCAAGTCATTGCAACATCAAATGAGCTGTGGGACAATGACCCGCCATGCTCACTAATGTCTCTAGCCCTGCAAGTCAAAACGCACTCATTGGCAATTACTCCTCCCAACTGGTTGCTGACGTAAGCAAAGAGGGTTACGATACAACACCTCCGACTTTCACAACCCGTCTTAACAGCAAGATAGAGCTTTTGTGATTCCTCCGGTTCGTGAATCGCTATTTCCATTTTCGTAATGTCTCGAATTCTCTACATCTAGATTCATCTACGGAAAAAAAAAAAAAAGAGATCGATACCGTTAAAAAATCTCAAATCGATACTTTGGCTCAAATTCACAATCTGTTGTCATTGCATTCTATGTCCAGTCAAAATGAATAGTGCCGAAGCATCGTGATAGACGGGTAGGACGTATCAGATGTGGAGAATGACGGATCCGAAGAGGAACTATTAACATTTGTTGGTACGTCTATTTTATGACGCGGCAACGCACGATGAATTAACCAGTTTGGTCCACACGTGTGATGTGAGAGGAAAATTAGACCGAGGTAAGTGCGTATTACTTTGAGAGTTTTAGTGGTATTAACAATTTACCAAAAGACCTCGTCAACAAGTGACACGATAAGGCATCTTGAATTTTTTTTTTTTTTTTTACTTTTCTCAAGCACCTTAAAAAATGCTTCAGAAGTAGAAAAATGAAGCTATATAACCAAACGAGTTTTTGCTCCAGAAGTCGCGCCACCAGATGGGTCTCTCTCTGCTCGAGAAGTTTTGCACGCACGCGTAAATCGATCAAGAGTTAAAAAAAAAAAACCCCTTTTCAACATAATTTTAAAAAATCAGACGAGCTCAACTATTTTTTTTTTTAATTCGGAAAAGGACTTTCTTACATTTTCAAACCAATAATCCCAATGAATCGGTCTCTGTCTCATCCCATGATCCCATCCCATCCCATCCCATCCCATCAATGATTGGAAAACGCCCCCACACGAGTGGTTAGATTAGAGCGAGGTTGTCTCGTCACACCAGCCAAAAAAAAAGTCGCGCTGAATTAAGCGAACAAAAAAAAAGACAGCCAAGAACATCATGTTCGTGGGGGGCGGCGGTGGTTGCGGGGGGATTGGCATGGCTTGCTCGTCACGAGTGCTGCTGCGCCACTTTGGTTGGCCAAATGCATAAAAAAAAATCAAACGCCTTTGGCATTTTCGTCCTACTCTAAATTGGACCGACCTATCTATATTTAACTCGACATAATGGGTAGGAGTCTAATTTATGGATGGTGCATCTTTAGTTGGATGGTGGTCCTACTCCTCTCCCGTTCGCAATCCGGCGGTTTGACAGACATATCAGCTTATTAAAAAAAAAGAAGAAGATGGGAATTATAAGCAGCCCCACAAATGTCCAAATTACACAAAGTGAGGGAAAAAAAGGGGTTCGCCACCCTTAGTTTGATCACGCCTCCTTTTGCTTTTTTTTCCTTTTTATTGTCTTTTCGAGTATTTTTTTTGTGTTTTTTTTTTTCTAAAGTGTTTATAAAAGTGGTGTCGCAATTGGAAACTTTCGAGCTGGATTCAACTGGAGGGGGACGATGGAATGAGCAAATGAAGTACCAAGAAGAATCATAATTCATGAGCATTTCCCTCGTTTAGTTATAGTGTCACTGAAAAAGAGAGAGAGAGTGAGGTGGAATCGAGTCATGCTATCGCTAGCAAGTGTCCATCGATGCTATTTGAATAGACCTTTTTGAAGATGATTTTGTTAACGAGTGCCTTACCACCAATGAAAGGAACTTTACGATTTTGAATGCATTATCGATTCTCGTGTCAAAAATGGATCAATGTTGGAATATATAAATATTAAACCACGCCTTCTTCTAACAGCTTAAGCTTTTAGAGCAGTTGGTAAGTGGTCCCATCAAAATCTTTCATGGTATCAGAGCTGGAGGTCTTGAGTTTAAATATGTCTAACGCTTAGTACTAGTCAAGAAGACCAGACTAAACGTGAGGGGGAGTGTTAGAATAATTAAATATTAAACCACGAAACCATGTCTTCTTCTAACAGCTTAAGTTTTTAGAGCAGTTGGGAAGTGATCACATCAAAATCTTTCAACCACGCCTCCTTTTTGCCTTTTTTTTTTATTGCACGACTGTTAATTTCTTGTCAAAAAGTTCGTAATTGAATCGTGGTGAATGGTTAGGCTTAAGACACTAGCTCTGAAAACGTCGTCGCATCCCGACGATCACGTAAGAAGTCGCGGTCTGTCGACAAGCACCTGCACTCTTCCGGTCCGTCAGATCAAAGCCAAAGCGAACGAAAGCGATTGAGAGCGAGAGTCAACCGACCACCCCCACAAGAATAGCCCAAACCGAACTTTAACAAGCTTCCATTGACTGGTCCCACTTACAGCGCAACGACCAGCCGACCACCCCCCCCCCCCAGCGAGCGTCAAGCCCACGCGCCATTTCTCAGTGCTGTCTTCTTCATATGTTACCACTTTACGAGATATTTCAACATAATCTTCCCACCAGAAAGAAGAATACTTCAACACAAGAAGTAACTATGAAAGGAAAGAGGCGCAATACGCATTTCAATTAATCTTACCGAGCTCGACTTTCAACCCAAAAAAAAAAAAAATCTTATCGAGCTCGGCTCAAAATCCTCTCGATTTATAGAGTATCTTGTTCGATTTGTTTTCTCATATCGAGTAGAAAAAAATCATACGATTTTGAAATCAAAGAGAAGAAGCGTAAGTATTTTATATTGTTATTAAACATTCAATTTGATCGTATTGCTTCCTCATAAACTCAAATATTCGAAGTTTGTCGAGGCGATCAATATAAGTAAGCTTCAACAATTAATCATCCGATGATCGCCCGCCATCACGTCCATGCCTTGGATCGCTCGTCACCTGTCCCTAATGTCGTCGTCAAGTCGAGGCCCAGCGGCTGGCAACCATAGAGATTTTTATATTATCAGAAATTCTTCCATATCAAAGTCCGGTCCGCTACTGATCCAAATACGGACAGTAATTACTAAATTGTCCGGAGACGCCGTTGCTTGCTTCGGACGAGGGGTTCGACCAGACCGTTCGAGCCTAAAAGCTTAAAGCACAGGCCTGGTCGGAGTCGGATGGTCCCCGATGTTTGTCAAATTGTCAAAGCCGTACTCGCGTCTCCTGTGATCTCACATCACTTTCTCTGCAGTTCAGTCAGCTCCACGTCAACTCCTCCCTCTCTTCACTTTCTCTCTCTACCAAACTCTCTCTTCGAGTTCCTGGTTTTCGCTTTAGTTGAGTTCTTACTCTACAGCTACTACTCGGCAATGTTGAGTCGATTGTCTGCAATTGAGGTTGTCGGTGAGATCGCGCCATCGCTCATTATGGTGATTTATTAAAATTCGGAGCGGCATTTCTTTTTCTGGACAGCGATCTCCTACTGGACGACGAAGTACCCTTCTTTTCTTATCCTCGCTTCACTCGAACTCGATGCTTCACGGACCTCGTACTGCCGCCGCCGCCGCCACCTGCTGATCGATCCCGTAAGTTCCCTGAGCCCCCCTCTAAATGCTCGCATTGATCTTGTACGGTCTCGGTTTTATGGTGTTCGGTGAGAGGTTCTGTACTGTTTGGAATGTCGTGAGTGGATTGTACGGCTCGCATTGGCTGCTCGGAGGTCCGTACTTCAGGACAACCACGCAATCGGGAAGATGATCAATGTCTCTCTATTTTTCTTTTTGGGTTTTTCTTTTTATGCCGGATTTAGATTGAGGTTGGTATTGCATGCGACTGTTCCGGTGCTGTCTACACTCAGCCTTGTTGTTAGTCGCAGTGCTCAGATTATCTTTTGAAGTTGGAGCTCTGGTTGAGGTCATCCTAAGATCGATTCCGCTTCCATGTTTGATTTATACAATTTGGCCGGAGGCTGGTATTATAAATCAGCTGTCTGCCTGATTCAGTAACTTTTGTTGCTGGAAATCGGTTTATCCCGGCCTGATGTGTTTGAAATATGGCTTCAAATTTGAGCTTCTTCATGCTCAACTTAATATTAAATTCCACTTCCCCTTTTCCGACTCCTTGTTCTATTTTCCCATCCGTTTTGCTTTTGCATGGGAGGGGGAGCATACATCTATCCTACCATTGATTGTTTTCTTCCTTAATAGCAAGGTAAGTTTTTAGGCTGGAATATCTTTGCTGTTTAGTTAAGTTCCGATTGTGAAAACTCAAGATGCTCTGGCTTGGTAACCGACATGAATGCTCTGATGGGGAACGAGGTTCTGCTATAATCAGTCGACAGTCCATTTCCATTTTAAGCAGTTTTTTTTCCCCTTTGATGGAGTTCAAAGTTTCGTTCTGACGCTGTTATGACTAATTTCCATCACGACCCTTGCTTTGGTATATACATTCTTGAGTGTGGAATATAATGGTGACCCCATGCGATGCTGTAGAATTAATTCCTAAGTGCAGAAAGATGCAGAAATGAATATTTCACGACAGTTGATGACCAGGGTATTTTACATTATAAAATGCCCAGTAATGTTCAATAGAGGATGGACAGATGCATAAGAATCTACAGTGCACAAATGCAAAAGCCTCTTTTTTTTTTCCCTACTGTTCTGAACTTTATCTGAAGTGATTTTAGTATTTAGCAATTCATCTGTGCCTGTTCTTCGTCTTCTTTGTAGGGAATGCATTGTTCATGACGCATGTTTCTATGTGGTTACTTTTAAGAGTTTTGTTTGACAGATACATGATAATACTTTCGAGTGAAGCTGTGAATCGTCACTGGTTGCACCCAACAACAAGCTAGAGACTTCATATCTGATTAAGCTGTATTTCCTGGATTAGAATTGACTGATTGTAGCTTCTGACGTCATGCAAAATTTCTTCTTTCGGAAATTGCCTTCATACAAAACTTGTCTTTTTTTATGTGCTTCCAGAGATACATTTTTGCGAAGCGATGGACCATAAAGCATGGCTTTGGAAAAAGAAAACTGCAGAGAAAACCATTGCTAATGATAGAGTTGACCTTCCCCTAAATGGAAACACGGAGCAGCAGGTAATTGTGGTCCTATTGGAAATTGTTTGCATGCAAACTACTTGCTGGTAGCAATTTTTGCATGGAGTTCTTTCGATGGTGTCAAGCCGATTTGGTTGTTTTCTGGTAATTTCCTGATGCTGTTATGTGCTCCCCCCCCCCCCCCCCCCCCCTGTGGCTGGTCACATAATGAGCAACAGGCCCTGCTTTCAAAGGGAAGTTTGGTGCAGCCCCAAGAAGGCAGGGATGGGGTATTCATGCCTAATGGGTACTTAAAGAGGAGTGGAGGCAACTGTTGAGACCATCTTTCCTATCTTTCCCCCTGTGATGCTAGAACCTTATAAATAAATAGTTGGCCAAACTACACAAAATAGAAGTCTGGGCACATTGTCATTTCTTTCTGTTTATTTGCATTCAAAATTCTGTATCTCATGC
This sequence comes from Rhodomyrtus psidioides, assembly GCA_021437785.1. Lineage (NCBI taxonomy): Eukaryota > Viridiplantae > Streptophyta > Magnoliopsida > Myrtales > Myrtaceae > Rhodomyrtus > Rhodomyrtus psidioides. Next base: position 2,164,275 of record JAILYB010000111.1, read on the forward strand.
ATCTGAGTTGGCAGATTCTTTTTTTTAGTTAAGGGGTCGCAATGCTTGATAATATCGACATTAAGGTCATTTACAAGTTTAACTGCTTTCTAGTGTGCTTCCTATTATCAAGTGAATGACCTGTTTTAGACTATAGCTTGGGAGTCTCACTAAACATAGACCTCTTCACCTGCTGATTTACTGTAAAACTTTTTATGTCCGGCTTCTAAATGAAAAGGAAAAGGGTCAGCGACTGGTTTATGAATGACAATGAAGTTTGCACAGGACAGACCACATATTAACTTAGGAGACCATACGGCATGTCTTTTGTATAGGTGTGTTATTAACTTAGGAGACCATGCGGCATCTCTTTCGTATCGGAGTGTACCATACTGGAAATCACTATCGAAATATAACTCCACAATAAAAGGGGTAGTATAATCGAACTCATAGCTAATCGCTTGCATCTGAAAGTGAATTTAAAATGGAGATAAACCCATAACTTATTATAGTGTGATCTCTGTGAATTGTTGAAGCACCCAGATGTTCTTTTTATTCAGAAATCTTAAACTTAGTAGCTGCTCCCCCTGCCCCCCTCCTCCCTCCTCTCTCTCACTGTCATATCTATATGTCTGTGCTACAATTGTGGGTGCATGTGCTATACGTGTGTAAAATATATATATCCTTGATGCATGAAAATTAATTTCATCCGACAGGTACAGATGGCTTCAACTGAAAAAGCAGAGTTGGAGAAAGAATTGAAACATTTGACTGATAAGCTTTCTTATGTTCTTTCCGAATGTAATGCCAAAGACGAGCTTGTAAACAAACATGAAAAAATGGCCCAAGAAGCTATTGCGGGTAATGCCTTTCCCCTTCTCGACTATTTTATATGACAGATTGGATATTTCTATGCCTTTGTTCATTTTCAACTGCCCCCCCTACAATCTACTCGTTGTTAAAGTCATTGTCTAAATAGGATGGGAGCAAACAGAAGCTGAAGTGGTTTCTCTAAGAAAGAGGCTAGAGGAATCATTGAAGGAGAGACTAGCTGGTGAAGAGAGACTCACACATATTGATGCAGCTCTGAAAGAATGTATGCAGCATCTGCATTTTGTCAGAGAAGAGCAGGAAAAAAGAATTCATGATGCTGTTATGAAGACGTCAAAGGAGTTTGAAAAGTCCCAAGTAGTTTTGGAAGGGAAATTAGAAGAAACAAACAAAAGGCTTGCCAAGATGGGCATTGAGAATAGTCATCTCAGTAAATCTCTATTATCCAAGGAAAAATTGGTTGAAGATTTAAATAAACAGCGAAAGCGGGCTGAGGCAGATATTGGTAGCCTAATGGCTAGACTTGAATCCATTGAGAAAGATAATAATTCTCTCAAATATGAGGTCCATGTTCTTGAAAAGGAGCTTGAGATTCGGAATGAGGAGAGAGAGTTCAATCGTAGGACAGCTGATGTGTCTCACAAGCAACACCTCGAGAGTGTGAAGAAAATCGCAAAGTTAGAATCAGAATGTCAGAGGTTACGTCTATTGGTTCGGAAAAGGTTACCAGGACCAGCAGCCATAGCTAAAATGAAAAACGAAGTTGAAATGCTTGGAAGAGATTCAGCCCGGACGAGGAAAATAAATACTGGGCAAATAGGTTCCATGTCTGACTTTGCATTCGAGAACTATCCTGAGACACCTAGTAAGAGAATCAGCATTCTCACAGAGCAGTTAATTGTCATGGAGGAAGAGAACAAAGGTCTCAAAGAAGCTTTACGTAAGAAAGAAAGAGAACTTCATATCTCTAGGGTCCTGAATGCTCACACAGGTTCCAAATTATCACAGATTGACTCGCAGGTTGAAGCTTCACTAAAAGGTCAGAAGGGTGTGGACATGACAAGGACCACTCATTTGTCACATGAACCATCTCTTGCATCAGCATCTGATGTTGGCAGTGATGATAAGGTAAGTTGTGCTGAATCGTGGGCAACTGCTCTAATTTCAGAATTGGAGAACGTCCGTAATGAGAAACAGAGGCGGTCGGTATCCTCCAAAACTATTGGAGCTTCCGACATCAGCTTAATGGACGACTTTGTTGAAATGGAAAAGTTAGCAATTGTCTCTGCAGATGATACATCAAGGGCAGACCAGGAATCCCATTCCACTGGTACAATCCTTGTTAACGTTCCTGAATGGCTTCAACAGATACTGAAAGTGATTCTGGAGCAACATCAGTCCGCTGAAAGACACCTGGATGAAATACTTGAGGATGTTAGAATTACTTTGGCTCGTGTGCACCATCAAAACCCCGGAAAGTTTGGAGATACAAAGGAAAGGGCAAGTAACAATGAGAATAACTTATTTAAGCCTTGTAATAGTTCTTTGAGGTTGGGATTATCTCATAAGATCGTTGACCCTGATTTCTCATCAATGGGAAAGAGCAATCAGAAGGTAAAGCCAGATTTGAGCAAATCAATGTCTAAGATAATTGAGCTTATGGAGAGTATTAGTCTTCCTTCTCAAAACTCAGAAGATCCAGATACATCTCCGAAGAAAGAAGGGAATTTCTCTTCCAATAAGAGCTCAGAAACACCCACAGGTTACATGGTTCGCGTTTTTCAATGGAAAACTTCTGAACTTGGTGATGTCTTAGAGCGCTTTCTTCGTACTTGTTATGATCTTTTGAATGAAAAAGCTGATCTCTGTAATTTTTTTAAAGAATTGGCTTCAGCTTTGGAATGGGTTCTGAACCACTGTTTTTCCCTTCAAGATGTTTCAAGCATGAGGGATGAGATTATGCAAAATATCGATTGGGATGAATCGAGAAGCGAAGGCGAAGTAGAAGCAGGAATTATACATCAGCTATCTGATGCAGATAAATTTCATATTCCCATCAAACAACTTTGTATCTCTACTAATTCTGTAGGTGGCAATAACGATATGGCTCAGCTGGGAGAACTCCAATCTGATGAACACAAAAAATTGGAGGAAAACCTGGAAAATATAGAATCTGCAAAGGAAGGTTTGGAAGGTCAGCTCCAGTCTGCTATAGGTGAAAATGGATCTTTGATAGATCAACTTGAAGCATCCAAAGAAACTATTGAGAGCTTGCACATGGAACTGAATAGCTTGAAAGAATCAAAGGGTTTGGCTGAGGACCAGATGGTTAATCAAAAGTTGAGTTATGAAGATCTTGATAGACAGCTTGCCTTGGCCAAAGTTGAACTAAATGAGGCTCGTCAACAGTTCTCTTCACTAGAAGTGGAACTGGAGAATAAAAGCAGCTGCTGTGACGAACTGGAGGCCACATGTCTTGACTTGCAATTGCAGCTGGAAAGGTAACTATGATTTCTTGCCTCGGTGATCATATCCTTGCTTGAATATATGTCTGTATTTGCTAGATGTTCCTAATCACTTGTATTTCTGAATCTCACTGACACGTCCATTCATTTCCAGTATGAAGAAGGATGAGAGTCTGAAAAATGACGTCATTCAGGAAGGAAAGCAACTACGAACTGTAAGTCACCATCAATGTTTGCTTTCTCAAATCCTGAAATTAGACATCATCGCCAAATCCTTTTGTCTGGATGTGAAGCAGTCGGTTAAGAGAAATTTATTGATGGCTTGATAGTTACTCTCCATCCTGTCTCATAAGAAGCACATCATCATTGCCTATACATCCCAAGCATGTTTTCAGCGACCCGCAATCTTTCTTATTTTTCATTTAAATCCCGTGTTCTTTGAATCATTTCAGGGCACATTTAACGAAGTGACTTGGAATAAAAATGGCATTAAGAAGGCTCGTTACGATTCTCTTTTTATTGCAAAAAGTTGTTGTGTATAGACTTTACTTGTCAATGTCTTCCATGTTCTGGAACTTTGCTCCTAAGTAATAGAAGTGTAGAACGTTATACAGAGGGAGTCGAACTTGTGTCTAGGTATGAACACTAATAGAGAAAAGAGTAGGGGCCCTTTATTCTGAAGCAGCATTAAATGATATTAGATTATTTTAAAAGCTGTTAATTCAGAGTAATGGAGGTAAGGAACATTTGCTTTGGAACAAGAAATGCAGATCCTTGTCGCTGATGCAACATTATATATTGCAGAACTGGGAGATCACATCTGCTTCTGAAAGATTAGCGGAGTGCCAAGAAACCATTTTGAACTTGGGGAAGCAGTTGAAAGCTTTGGCTTCACCAAAAGATGCTGCTCTCTTTGATAAGATTGGTCCTACTCCAAAAGATGCAAACTCTGGCATTGCCACCGATAGCATCGCGACAATGATTCGAGAGTCACCCAAGAACAGGAGTATGGCCCGTCGCTCTTCTTTGTTGGACAAAATGCTTGCAGAGGATAATGCCAATGCTGTAAACCCAAAATCCTCCGACATAAAGGGAGAGAACAACGATTGTTCTATCCTCCCGGGTGGATTGGTGGATCCTTCAGAGAAGATTCTCAGTTCAAATGGAACTAAACAGATGGACGTCGACGAAGCTGTTGGTTCTTTGGCCATCGTGCCACTGAGCAAACGGGGAGGTGAAAGTCTGTGGAGAAAGCTTCTATGGAGAAAGAAGAGAGTTAACAGCAAGAAGCCATCTCTTCCATTTAACCATTGAAAACCATGCATGTCCAACAGAAAGTTGCTTCCCTCTTTCTTATGACTAACAGAGGAGTAAATAAGACCGCCTTCGCAGTGAGCCGGGTTTGTTTGCACTGCTTGTGTACATAGCGCAAGCTCCTCTAGTTAACATGCCGAAGTCCACACAGTTCTTGACAAAAGGGGTTGTCTTTTGGTCAAGAGTAAGCTAGCGGCCATGGGTTGTATATTCACTTCACCTCCCAGTTTTGTAGTGACTAATACGAATGTGCTTGTCCAATAAATGTCTATTGTGGAGCGTACTTCCTATATATCAGCATTTAATCCTGAAATGCCGTGAGAATTGTCGGTGAATCACAAGGCATGTGAAACTTTGTAGATGTGGCTTTGTCTTGTGGATGTGCACAAGCCGTGAGAACCAAATCTCCTCTCAATTGCAGCTTGGGAGAGATATTCAGATGGCTGAATAAGAGGCATATCTTCAAGCAATCTTTGTTCATGGAACCAGTAGAGCAGTTGAAGCGTTCGAGACACATCCAAATGAACGCACCAGGCATTCTCGGGCAAATTGGATTCACATGAACCTTGATTCAAATGGAGAATGGATAGGCCGCTTTAGTTTACTGATCATATTAAATTTTCCTCATCGCCACCAACCACTTCTGGAGTCTAGCATAAACTGACTCGATTTGGAAGTAACGTGGAGAATATTGAAATGCAGATGAAGTCTTTGACGCGTGCACTGCATTCTGGATCAATCATTTTCAGTTTTTACCAAAACGTCCTTTGAGATAATACAATAATTTCAAAACTTCAGACAGATAAACACCTGCAAAGGTAAATTCTAGGGATAATGACATAAGTCTCGGAACCTTTTTTATTTGTGCCACATAGGCGCCATGTCGCTGCTATGTAAGTGCGCGTCGGCACTTCATGGCGACATCACTATTGCTGTCGGTTTTTTCTTAATAACAAAAGTACCAACATGAACAATCAAACATTTAGTTTGACTGGTTGCACAAATAAAAGGTCCAAGGACTACATTGCATAAATCCAAAAGGTTCAAAGACCTCTCATGTCATTATCCCTTAATTCTAAGATGTCAAGCAGAGTGTTCATGGTGAACTAGATATTCTATTGGTCGTCATTGTCACTGAACTATAATCTCTAAACAAAGATTGCTGCACGATCACTATGACAAAAGATTAGAGCTATTACAACAGATCTTTGTACTCCTAGAAAGTTTTATCATGGTTCTGAGTAAAGTGCATCTAAATTTATACCTTAGAAGTATTACTAGGCAACTGTCAAAAAGAAATCCATTCTAGAAGAAGATGTAGTAAATGCAGCAACAACAAAAGACCAAAGTTCTAGGATCGAGTACTTTTTCTGTTCTATATTGAGGATAGTTGGCAGTACACGCTAATTAAACTATGTTTCAGATGAGTAATAACCTCCCTGGCTTTATGCTCACTCTTGATATCGTACAAATTGTGCAATATCGTGAAGTCCAGCCTCTTCATAACATTTCCCTATCCTATCCACAGAATCATCCCAAGTCCCATTCACTGAAGCTAAGTCCATCAAAAAAGCAGCTTCATCCAACGCAATCTGTGAATTTGAAGCAGAACTCTGTTGGCATAACATCACTGGGAAGAATGTATCCCTAATTTTATCTATAAGCCAGGACTGTAATTCAACCTTCCATATAAATATGCAGACACCTATTGATAAAATGGAGATTGACAGATAATCTCAGAAAAAGTACCTGGGCAGGTGGCTTTCCCTTCATCAGGTCCTCTTCCCTACCCTTTTCTGTGATTTTCTCTTTAATGCGTTCAATTTGCTCATCCTCCCATTCTGCTATCTCAGCAACATCCTGTGAAGAAGTTGAGAAGAACCTAACTACCGGTGGAAGGCGGGAAAGCATGTAAAAAGAAGAGTATACCTCATATTTACAACCCAGAGTCCACCATGGCAGTTTTAGAGCCCCTCTTGCAGCGTCTTTGGCTTCGAGGAAATGGCCAACCCTTAGAAACGGACATAAGGCTTTTCTAAGCAAGCGGTCGCCTCTCAAAGCATTTATGTAAGTTTAATGAAGAGAAGTAGAAAAAAGAGATTATTCACAAACTTCAGTAAAAGTACTGCGTTGAAAACAAAAGGCCGAGCAAATCCTGGAAAGTTTTCCTTCTTCGTGTAGAACTCTGCGGTGACTAGTGCAGAAACCTTTGACAAATAATTACAGATGAGAAAGCCCTTGGATTTAGCTGAAAAAAGTCATACAGAAAACTGCAATAGCTGATGCTCACATCGTCCCCTTTCTCAAAGTGGTTCATTGCTTTGCGTTCCAAGATATCTGGAAATAAACCAACCTGAAATTGATCCATTCATCATACCTATTCACAGAGCTCACTCATAGCAACTAAGCTAACTATTACCTTTTTGAGGAGATAAATATCAAGATTTGAGAATTTGGACTTAGTGAACTCCCCCTCATTAAAAAGTCTTCTTCTAGCACCAGCTGAAGCATGAAGTCGCTTGTTGCTTGCATCCAGAGAACCAAGGATGTCTTCTTCAAGGAGAATTCTATGAATAAACTGATCTACCTGAACTTCAAAACAAAACAGAACAACCATGATTTCTGGAATATGTATGGACAATATATGCACATGGGTTTTTTACTCCAGTGTATTGGTGGATATACCTATAAATACATGTGTAAGAGAGAGCGAGAGCGAGAGGGTATAAAGAATAAAAGCAAGCCCTGAGTAAAGCTCAAACAGGAACAAGGGCAGTCACAGCACTTAAATTGTGAAAACTAATATGCCGATTATCTGGCAGATGAATGCACGGACTATGCTAACGATCTGGAAGAGCGATATAGACATACTCGGGTTTGTAAAGGACAGTTTGCATATGCAAGTGAGATGCTTGTAACAACATATCCAATTATGCCTATGCCCATATGCTCACTTACAGATTTAGCTAATAGGTACACTCCATGCTTGTCAACCTCAACCACAGGCATCTCCATACTGTACACAAAACAATATGGTAATGCAATCACAATAATCCACAAAAAGAAAATATCATCAATGTTCATTTTCTTACCCAGATGGAGCTGTAGGCCATCTTAGCAGTGCAGTAATAGCCCCTATTGCAAGCAAAGTCATAAGTGAAACTGTATTTGCAACTCAACATGCATAATTCTTTATGAGATGAATCATACATACCTGAGCAACTTTTTGCTAGCGGAATGGCAAGGGGAACCATCCCTTTCCTGGATCCAGGAGAAACTATCGTTTCGCCTATTGTAAACAAAATGTGCTGCGAACTTCGTTAGGACTAGAATAGCCACTTCACATAGACTTTAAATACATACCAAGTCATGTTATTAGCAAAATATATTGTTTACAGAAATGTTTTCAGCAAAAGACGTCATTCTTAGTTGTATAAGGTGCGTTGGTCAAATATTAAGGAAACTATTAGCTTTCATAGCTGCTTTAACTGTCAGAAGTCATGTAAACAATGAATCATCACGTGTTATTTGAGATCAAGTTAACCCTTGGGAGCCTAAAACAATTTAACTGCGAGAAACTCTATAGTAAAAATCCAAATGTTTATGGCCAGCTGGAAAATTCAACGATACATCTTCTGCTGGTAAGATGCTCCACATATGATACGTTATCCTCTGTTATATCCTTTGAGTTCCCTAACCTAGAAGCAATGAAGTAAATCCTTATGGCGTATAATACACAGTCAACAACACAAGTGCCCTATTTAAATAAGTCAAGCCCTTTTTCCTGGATCTATAGGTATGTATTGATTGTCATAGTCTGATCTCACCATTTTGGCATGCACATTGTTAGCCATGCAAAAAAATTATCAGTCTCCATATGAATATCCCTCTTTTTCCAGGTATGCCGCAAAGTGTTCATTTCAGAGACAAACTGGAAAACTACAGCCCAAGCTAGCTTAACAGCTGCGTAACTTTCCCTTGCATGCAAGACCGACTGTTTCTGGCGACTCTGGTTCCGGATAATCTCAATCGGCTGATAGTCTATGTCAGGTAGTTACGAGTGAGATAGATGTGTAATTAAGCCAAGCCAAGTCCCGGGGATGGAGCTACCTTAACTGCTGTATAACTTCTTCTAGATAAATCACCTTAGAAGGGAAAGGAAGAAACCAGATAGACAGAAATTGTAAGTTCATTCAGCTTGAGGTTTTCCTTTATTCCTATAGTGCATACAAGATATTTAAAAAAAGAGGCCATGTTCCGAATACAAATGTTCATATTCCCAAAGCATAAAAACTGACTCTTAACAAGTGCCTTGGTAACACCAGCATTTTCCTTACCTTAATTGAAAGATTTTCCCTCTATACTTAAGTTGATTAATTCATGATACTGCAAGAATGAAATTGGATTGTGTAAAATAACATAGCTATACCGAAGAACCGAAAGAGATGCTGGTATACAATTGGGTTTCCCCCATCTGATCTTGGCTTGAGATCTTTTTTTTTTTTTTTTTGGGTAAGGATCTTGGCTTGAGAACTTTCGTCTTTCTAAGAGCTGATATTCCTAAGAAGCAATTCATAGAAAGATTTGGTGCTGCTCACTAAATTCTGTGGTAAAGTTCAATGCCTACAAACTTGTATTAAAAAAAATAAAAATAAACACACACAGAGCACATGATCCTAGTATTATGCTAGAGATGTAATTGAGAGATTTTGAAATTTGCAAAAGGCCTTCTGGTATTAACCAGATGAGCTAAGAGTAGGAAAGAACACAAGTATGCATACAAAAATGACTGCATCAAAACCATCTCAATGAAGTTACATATGGTTTTTAAATGAGACACAAATTGACATTTAAACTTGAATATTCAGCACAATCGGTCCAAAGCTGAACTGAACCAGTTCGATTGGCAATACTCGCCGTAGATATTGGTGCAACTTATTTTTACAACAAAAAGTCCAAAGCTACCCATACTGCTTAAAGTCAGCTCTGATGCCAAAAACACGCATTTGGCCGCATGATAATGGCTTGATCACGAGTAGTCAAAAGCCCCAATCTTTATCCGATCCCCGTTAATTGAGCAGACTCATATTGAAAAGGATAAATGCAATCTCAAGAAGAGTGACCTTTCACTAGAGAGAGAGAGAAAATGACCCAACTCACCACTGTACTTGATCCCATCCAATCCGTCGTGTACAACAGTCAAGAAAACAAAGAAAAGAGAAAGAAAGGACCCTGAAATGGACGCGAACGGCATTACGGACTCACTGACCTCTCTCCTCAAGCACTTGCAGAAGTTGAGGCAAGAGTTTGGGAGGCTGAGTCGCAGCTACATCTCTGATGAAACCCATATGATCTGAGTGACCGCAACAACATCCAAACTAAGTTAAGCAACAAATTGCATCACCGCCACTTTATTGAAACGATCGAGAACGAATGAAACAGACCACTCTACAAAACCACACAAATGCCAGTAGACGAATTACGAACCAGTATTGGCGGCTGGAATAGGCACTGGATCATCTGAGGCCGAAGAAGAAACAGAGGAGCAGCTGCGAAACCTCGATGCTCCGCCGTGGAGGAGGAGCGGAGGGCGGCGGGAGGCGGCGCGTGAAGCTCTGCACAGCATTTTCCTCCGGCTACTTTCTTTGTTGCTGCCTGGCGGGGGCTTCTTTTGGAGCTTTTCAGGTGGGTTTGGTGGTCGTATCCACAAGTTTCAAATTAGACCCTCCAAAAACTTCGAGTTTTCAATTAAGCCCCTCAAGCAAAAATTTTATTTATGAAAGAATGTGCATTTACTGGGAATGATCCAAGTCTACTGATAATGTGAGTTAATCCACATTCCCAAACATTAAAATCCGATCGACTTACTATTTTATATGTTGACACATCGTGTCACGTTAACATAAAATCATGTGATCAATTGTATTCTCTTCTACGACCAAAAAATAAAATTCTCTAATGATCGTCGCACGCTTAATTTGTACATACACATACGTCTATTCTTAAGCTCTCTTATATATGTCGCGATTCGCTGCTTAAATTTCTAGGACGTTGCCAAGGCAATTTGAATTAGGATGGCTTCTTAGCCTCGCGTCCACGCACAAAGCACGCGCGAATGGGACGGCGGATCGACGTGGGTAAAATACCCTATGCGTGGAGAATAGTAAATCAATCGCGAAAATTTTAAGTGTATTGAGATCGAAATTAAGAAAGGAAAGTTGTGTGAATTTTTGTTGATTACTTTATTGTAAAGTCGAAAATGACCCAAGTACAGCAATATAGAATATTCAATGGATGTTGTTTTGGAATTGTAACGCCGATAAGATCGAATTTTAATCTAAGTTATCGATTGTCGAAAAATTACCTTGTGATGTGAGTGTCTCGAACACACTATCATATCGTATCAATTTGTAACTGACGAAAAACACGTCATTTTAAGTCGTTATATTCTAGAATTAGATCTTTTAGACGGTGATTATTAATCGGGTTTTCTTATCGATCCCCCCGAAAAAGATTAGTGATGACTTTAAAATCAACAAAACATAACAACTTAAAAAGAAGAAGAAATTATCACCAAACCATTGCCATAAGGTACGGGGCTCTGGGAGTGCCCCCTGCCCACGAGGAGTCGAGGCCTTCTAGTCGTTTAGACAATCTTTTAGGTTGTTTTCTTGGCCGATGTTCTCGGATCCGGATCCTTGCCCTAGTGGCAGGAAATCCCTCCATTTGTGGCCATCAGATCGCCCCCCTTATGTGGCAGGGGATCCTGACCCGATGTTCTCACTAATGGGAAACTTCCTTAAGGAGACGTATCCAACCTCAGTATAATCATGTTGAAATCATACCGACCTATTCCGGGAGCTAAGCCGGTTATTTCCATTATAGGTATCAATAGGCATACCGTCCTGCTCATAAAGGGATTGGAGGGACGCTAGTGCCATAGGTATAGGATTCGACTCTGCGGAGTGGTAAGCAAAAGTCAAAGAGATAAGAGTCAGGCTTTTTTCCAAACCATGCCAAAAAACACAAATATTTACTCAAACAGGTTTAATTTTTTTTTTTTACCAAATCAGGCTCGGTTCAGCAGTCAAATTGCCAAGCCGGCCTGGCATACTGCCGAGCGGCACTATTCATCACGCTAGGCCGTTTTTTTTTTTTTGTTAAGGCATGAGTAGTGATAGTGGTGAATTTGACTGTTCATGTTTATCCAGTGCAGTGATTTTCTGTGTTACTGTGAACAATTTTTTCTCGCTTAAAAAAAATGCTTGGTCGCGACGAATTTTGTCACGAAAACTCTGGCAATGCGACGAATTTTGTAACGAAAAAACCCTCGTGGTTAAAAATGCGTTGTAAATATAACGACGACAAATATTAAATTTTGGTTCGTTCGAGCAAGCAAGCCTCAACCCCGGGCGCTCAATTTTTCGATAGTTCGTTCACTCATTAACACAGAACATGATATTTTATACGAATTTCATTAACATTTTGTCCATTCTAGAAAACAAATTTAATAATAAAAAAATTGATTAAAAACACAAGAAAAAGAAATTAAAAATGATTAAAAAAGAAAAAAAAAAAAGGTGAGTGCTTGCTCGGCATTGACAAGGAAAAAAGGTGAGTGCCTGCCCCCACAATGACAGGAAAAAAAAAAACAGATGCTTGCCACCGTACACATGCCCCTCTTCTTCTTAATTCAGCTTTTCTTCATTCACGGCAAAATGTGAACAGTCAAATTCACCACTATCACTACTCATGCATTTAATAGCTGTAAAATTATGCGGGAAAAAAAAATCGAGCGGGATGAACAGTGCCGCTCGGCAGTGTGACTGCCGAGCGGCACTATAGCCAGGCCGGCTCGGCAGTTTGACTGCCGAGCCGGCCCTGGTTTGGTAAAATAAAAAAATTTCAACCTGTTTTGGTAAATATTTGTGTTTTTTGGCATGGTTAGGAAAAAAGCCCATAAGAGTCAAAGATATGTCGGACAAAAAAAAATCAAATAGAAATAAATTTTTTTTTTTTGAATTTGAGCCATAGTTTGTTTCGCAAAAAAATGAGTTGGAAAATGTTTCCTAAAAAGTCAATTTATAGGAAAATGACTATAATTTCCGGTGTTTACTGAAATATGAAAAAGACTCGAAAACTATTTTCCCTTATGAAAAGTTGGATTTTGATTTTCCTCCATGAACTCCCTTTCAATAATTTTTTTTGTTTTCTCTTTTCATATTTTATTATTATAAAAAAATTCCAAATTTTTAATGTCTTAGTTATTTATCTTTATCTTTTTCCTTTTTTTCTCTGGTCATATTGTATTTTTCTTCTTTTCCTTTTGTTTTCAGCAGGCTGCAGGCAAGCTCAAGCCTCGCCATCAACTGACAAGGCTCAAGCTCTCCGGCGACACCTCGCCTAGCCTCGATCAAGGCCAGTGAGGCCTCCCCTCGCCAGATCCGGGCTCGAACGAAGTGGATCTTATACTCTTATGATCAGCTTTTATTCAAGGAGGAGTGAAATCTAGCTGATGCTTTTAGTCGTTTTCTTTTTAGCTCAACGCAGTCACTGATTCGTTTGTTATATATCATCATATCGATACTAAACAATAAAAAAAGAATTGCTCCTCCTTTTTTTTTTCTGCGATCTCGGGTCTCATCACAATACTCTCGAGTAAAAGTGATTGGTTCCAAGATGGATGGTTCCCACCCTAGAACCAAGAACCATCAGCTAGAGATCGATTTCACAAAATGCGAACCGTGAACTAATCGCTTCTTCTATGAACCGTGAACCAACCGGACCATCGATCCGGTCCGGTTTCCGGTTTGATTCTGGTTACGTTTCTACCGAGCGAAAAAAGAAAAAAAAAAAAGAAACGTGAAGGTGGGGATTGCGGAGATGATGATTTGTTCATAGATGGATTAAGTACACCACCTGAAGTAGACAATACGTGAAGGTGCCTTTTGATTCTGCAACAAACACATTATCACAGTACGAGCAAAATGGGCTTTGGGGAGGGATTTAATTAAAAGAACATATATAAGGCCGTTCGGTTGGGCCGATTTGATGGTTTCATCCAAAATCGAAAACCGAACCGTACCCGCCGGTTCCATAAAATTGGAACTGGGAACCGAACCGTACTCGCCAATTTTCATCCAAAATCAACCGGTTGGATACGGTCCGATCCGGTTTGGATGGTTTATGATTTTTTTTTTCTCACCCCTACTCTCGAGAGCGAGTGTTGTAGGAAAATCGCTAGCCTTATGGCAAGGCTGGAGCTTGCCATCCTCGGCCGAGCTCAAAGTTCTCCTGGACCTAGCGAGCCCGATATTTCCGAGACAGGTCGAGCTTCGAGCTCGCCGGCCCTAGTCATGGCCACTCGCCGGGCGGCCAGCTATTGCCGAGGTCTGCAGTCGGCGGAGAAAGGAGGAAGGAGGAGAAAAGAAAATAAAACGAAATTTAAAAAAAAATCAAATATACATAAAAAACACAATTTTTTGAATTTTTTTAAAAATAAACAAAGAATAAAAAGAAAGTAAAAAATAATTATAAAAAAAGAAAGTGTGAAAAAATAATTATTTGTTGATTGGGTAAGCCCAATAAAGTATTCCGGCGAAAAGCTCGTTCGAAAGTGAAACAGAGTCCGAGGTAGGTATCTGGGAGATCGATCTTTCGATTCTGGCAATTTTTCGAGGAGAAGAGTCAATATTGAACTGAGAATCTGTCCATACATGTTTGGTGCCTGTGGCAATTGGAGTAGTTCCAAAAAGAGTAATGCAATTAATTTTTTTTTATAGGGATTTGGAAGTTGTACGAAAATTACTCACATCAATCTCGATTATGCAAGAACTCCCTTCTCAATGGAATTGCGCCCATAACAACTCCACATCTCACATAGAAAAGAAAAAAAGGAAATAGAACAAGGCGATGGGCCTTCCTAATTACGAGAGACTTTGAATTCAATCGTGTCATAATCATATCGTGGCGCTTTTTTAATTCAAGGACAAGGACGAGGAGGTCTGATTAATTATCTGGAGATATACAGAACGCTCCGCAAGCCCACAAAATAGTTTACATGCACTTTTAATGTTATTTGACCGAGCGACCTGACCTTTCAGTTCTAAAATCGAAAAAAGCCTCAAACCCCTCGGTCGACACTAGCCACGATACTCAATTTTATTATCACGTGCAAATTATCCAGCGAGATACAATAAAGAGTTTGAAGAACGATGTAAATGAATATAGCATTAGAGAATGTATATTAAAACGTTGAAGCTATTAAATGATGAAATGTTACGGTACCCAATAGTGCTTTTTTCCTTAATGCAATATCAAACTTCGTCGTAGACATCAATCGACTCGACGTGCATGGAAAAAAAAAAAGAATTGGTGTATGGGGCGATGCGTTGGATATGCGATGAACACTAGCGATAAATCGAGTGGATTTCTCGTGCCTGTTTCAGAAGGACTAAGTTGGCAAATGTGAAAAGTTTTATGACTAAATTGACACAATTGAAAGGTTCAGGATTGAATTGGCATGAATGCAATAAGATTAGGAACTTTTTTTTTTATAATAATTTTCCTCTTGTTTAGCTTATGGCTTATAAAATCACGTGAATATACCGTTTTGTTACAGGGGCATGGCCACTGTTAGAAAGTTTCCACAATTGTTGGTTTTCTTCTATCACAGGACGGATCCTGGACGAGACCTTAGACGTGGAAAGATGTAATTAGCAAGAATGGAAAAATGCAAATATACAAACCATTGCGGAATTCGAATGTATAAATAGTGACAAAACATGGAGTTATTGAACAATTCGATTTTTTTTTTTGATTCACTCGACTCAATTGGGTACTATAGTTACTTGAGCTAAAAGGGAATTCAGTTGAATTGAAATAACTTTTTCATAATCGAGTTTTGCTTTTGTTGCTTTAATACCAGTGATTGAATTTGGATGGCGTGAGCCATCGATTCAAGAGCATGGTGGAGTTAAGTGAATTCGCTCGCTCAGTCTACAGGGGTTGCTTGATGATAGCCCTGGATTGTAGCATTTCGAGTAATGCGTTTTTGCCTGACAGCCTCAGAGGGCAAGGTGATTGGGGAAAAAAAGCTGGGACTTTTGAGTTTGTGTTAACTGAGCAGCCGAGTCGGCATTCTTGGCTGCTTGTAGTTTCTAGTTGCATTTGGAATATGCGATGGTCAACTTAAAGGACAATGGTTTCATCTCAAATTGTTAGCTGAATTCAAGTTAACTCTTCCGACATGATTGAAAAATTAGACCAGATTTGCTGTTCATATGTGGACTTTGAGCAGGGAATGATATACCCCTGAATTGCTCATGATGTATTGGGATTATTGTGGTTTCTGTTAAAAGAAGCCTGAAGTTTTCCCTATAGGTGCATGAGGGGGTAATGTGAAGATAGTCTGGGTTCTTCCAGAATACAGCGAGGCGGTGGCTTGCGTATGCGAGGACGGAACTTTCTCGTTGTGGGAAGAGCTCGCTGAAGGTAGATCGTGGGTTTTGTTTTTCTCTTTAACTTACAAGTAGGGTGGGAGTAATAGCAACATCCTCTGGTCTGTAATAGGTGAAAATTGTGTAGGGTTGAATGCATTTACCTTAGTTACCACTTTCGTCCCAATAGAATTCGATGATACGATGAGTTGATGATCTCGTGAAGACTACAAAAGAACCTAAATACCACTTGTCGTTATCTTTTGTAGATTCTCTACCCATCCAGTGGAAACTTTGCAAGCACTTTAAAAGCAGTTCAGCTAAGGTGTTGGATGTCCAATTCGGTGTTTCTCCTTCAAGTTTTAAAATGGTGAGCCATATTTCATTCTCTTTTGATTTTCTGAGTTGTTGTTGAACTTCATAGATCACCAGAAATTTTATTGAAGCGATGTCTACAATTAGTTGATTGGTGCATCATGCATATTACAAGTTGATTGGTACATCATGCATATTACAATGGGAACCCCTATTTTTCAGCTGCAAGTTTTTACACTGTCTTTCCGTTCAGATGGGTATCACATGTTGTGCCTAAAGGAAAAATAGTAAAGAAAGGGAGATTATGAGCAGTTCTTCGATGATTTCACAGGCCGTTGCTTCCTCAAATGGGTATGTGAAAGTCTATGAACTGATGAATCCCATGGAGCTGAAGAATTGGCAACTTCAGGTGTTCATGTCATCTAATCGTTATTAACACATGACACTTGGTAGCTCATCATGTTTGATTTACTGTCGATAGTATCTACTATTAAGCGTTACTCAGTTGGAAGCAACTTTTTCTCCTTGTTTGGGCCATCCATTTTTTTTCTCCTTGAAGTTCCTTCTTTCAATACTTGATAAGGTTTTGCCAGTTCTTATAGTGGCTTCTTGTTTTAGATATCTTGATTGCATCTCATGAGGTGTTTTCGCAAGATGGAAACAAAAAAAAAAAAAAAATTAGACCCAAAACGCAAGTGTTTCAAGGAGGGTCTTTGGCTTTGGTTTTTTGGCTGAGAAAAATGTTAAGGTGGAACATGTCTGAATTATCGTAAGAAAATTTGAATGATGAACCTATATTGATCCCAGGATAGAGTGGAAATAGAAAGAGGGTTTGTTTCTGCAATGCCCATCTCACTGAGAAATAGCATTTTTTTTTTCCAGTCTGAATGAAAGTTTGTTCTTTCTTCAGTATTACACTCATGTCACTGGGATTTGAACTGAGGACATGGGATTTGAACTGATATGTCCTCGAGGCAATGCAATGTGCCGATGCATGCTCCCACCGGCGACATATGCCGTCTTTACTCTTATTGATTTGTTGCTTAAATGTGTTTATATTGGTCTTTCCATAGTCAAGTGCAATCAATTGTTTAATGGCTGTCAGCATTTCCCCTTCTTAAAAGGCCTTGTGCTCGTCGGCATCAATTTCTTGGAATCCACTCAGTGGTGAAGGCCAGGGATCGAGCTTTGTCTTGGGTTTCATTTCAGATAGTTCCCAACTTACTTCCTCCAGGGCAGGTTTTGTTCTTTTCATTTCATTCCTTTATCCTATGTGTACCAGCAACAGGTACAGCTTGCTTTTGTAGTGTTTTTCTATGGAATCAACAGTTTCACATTCTGCACGCTTGCTTTGTGTCTGGCCGTGTCAGATGCTCATGGATGCATTTCTAGATCGGTGCACATCTATGGCATTGACATGTTTTTACATATAGAACGTGTTTTTTGTGCTCCCATTTGTCTATGTTGAGCTCCTCATCCGGCTAGATTTTGGGAAAGTTAATTTATAAAGTTGAAATAATGTATTGATTTTATCCACTCATGTGAGTGAAGATAGTCAGCACTACTTGTCAACGCGATGCTATTGCGATAACTGATCTCCTCCTGTAATGACATTCCAAGGTTATCCTGGATATCGATTCAACGGTTTGTGCGGTTGCCTCTTCTAAAATATGTGACTCCTCTGGGGTTCAATATCCTCTTGCTGCCTCTTCTTTTTTGCCCCTTTCCTTTCCAGTTGTGGTAAGTTGTAAATGCCGATATGACGCAACGTTCAGCGAAAGAATACCAACAAATCCATGCTTAAAAGAGAGAAATCACGAAATTGAAATTGATGTATGAAAAGTCTGAATAATCTAAAGTCTAAAAATCCTAACACACCCTTTTATAAGGTGCTAACTCTAATCGTAACCTACTGGGATTCTAATAAGCAAAATTCCAAATTTACAATTTACCAATAAAAATGCCTAAAAATAAAGATTACGCAATATTGCGTAATGCTACGTAGATAACAACTTTATCTATATTGCGCAAATCTCAACTTTATCTGCATCATTCGTAAATCGCATCTTACCCTACTAGGATTCTAAATAGCAAAATTCCAAAATTACAATTTACCAATAAAAATGCCTAAAAACAAAAATTACGTAATATTACGCAATATCACGTAGATAGCAACTTTATTTTTATTGCGTAAATCTCAACTTTATCTCCATCATTCGTAGATCGCATCCTTATCCGCATCACGATAGCCCTATGTGGCACGGTCGATTAGGACTGCGGGGTTAACTTGGACATACTTTAAAAAAATTGATGTTTTTTTTCTTTTTATTTCCCTTCTCTTTCTACAAACACCGGTCGTCAACCACCGGCCATAAGGCATGGCCGGCGAGAGCAAGTGCTGCAAGGGCTCCGCTACCATCAATCAACTCCTATCATTTGTTTATTCTTGTAAGGAATGTGAGTTGGCAAGGCCTTTCTTTCTATAGGCGTGCTATATGTTCATCCAATGAGGTCATATTCGTATTTTTGCCTCCTTCACTTCTTGCTTTATATGTTTTAGATTTGCTAGCATAACATTATTTGAATGACTTTTTGGAATAACAATATGTTATGAGAGGATCCGAATCGCATGACATACTCGAAGTATGTCATGCATGACTGGCTTGGAATTTGAGCCGTTCATTCCAAATGAATGGTTCAGATGAAGCCACGTCATCTCAACCCAAAAATTTGTATCTCACTCACCTAATATTTTCTTGATCCCTTCTTCTTCCTCTTTTTTTAAGGGATTCCGATCGCATGACATACTTTGAGTATGTCATGCGTGACTGGTTTTGAATCTGAGCCGTTCATTCCAAATAAACGGTTCAGATGAAGCCACGTCATCTCAGCCCAAAAATTTGTTTAAAAGAAAAAGAGGGAAGAAGAAGGGATCGAGAAAATATTAGGTGAATGAGATAATTCACGTGACGTGGACTAATGGAAAACCATTCATAAGTAGACATGTGGCGCATCAGGGCCCACTTGCCAGAATTTTCGAAAGAGACGGAAGGGGATCTCCCCGTTATCTCTCCGTCTGATCTCCCTTTGTTGTCTCTCCGTCCGTCATCTCTCTCATCCCAAATTTCACGACTCTCCCCCTCTCTCCAAGTTCAAAACTCTCTCTCTCCAAGTTGGCTCTTTCGGCCAGATCTTTGCTCGACGACCACACTCGATCCCTCGACCAAAACCACGAGCGCTTCCTCCGCCGTCCCGGAGCTCTCCTCTACCACCACCTCGTGTCTCTCCAAGTTCTATCTCCCTTCCTCGATTGTGCCGCGATTCCGAAGCGAAAGCTTCGGTTTTAGGGTTTTTCTTCCTCTGCTTCGGATGAGTTCAGGCTAGGGGAAGCCGCTGCCTCGTGTTACGGTTTTTGCCCTCTGGCCCGAGGACATTCAGGTTAGGGTTTTTTTCTCCTCTTTCACTGAGTTTAGATTGTTTGGAAAAAGTAAGTTTTTTTTTTCCAATTTCTTTTCCTGTTTGAGCTTGGGATTCTGAATGTCTTCCCTGGTGATTGTCGTTTTTTTTTTTCCGCGAGTGTTTCTTTGTGCCTTCCTCCGGACAACCCGGTCATCTCTGTATTTTCTTTCGTCATCCGTAACCTTCGGATGTTCTCGACCTCTGATTACTCTGTCATTGCTTTGTTTCCGATTGTTTTCTGGACGGAATGTAGATAATCAATGAGTCAATGCACTCTATTTTCTCTATCTGCTCCAGTTTTCGGTTGTCATTATCTGCTCGAGTTTCGATTTCGTCTGTAATGTTGAATCGTTGATTGGTTTTTTGTGTTTTTCTTTTTCTTTTCGCCAATCTGCTCCAGTTTGAAAATCTGAAAGCCCTCTCCTGTAATCCCTCGTCTCTCCAACAGCAGCCGCCCACAGCCGTCCAAAGCTCGACGGTCGCAAACCCTCACCTCGGCCGGCCCCGCCCCCGCCCAAGGACGACATCGACTGGTTACTGTCAAGTAGCTCAGACCACAGGCGGTTCCGCCGTGCCGTCGTCGTCTGTCCCGTCTCCCTTAGCGCTCGGACTCTGGTAGTGCTCGCCTCAGTCCCCTGCCCGTCCACCCCGTCGACATCCTCTTCTGTCGGCCCTAATTTGTGCTCCTGAAGAATGGAGCAGAGACTGGCGAATACATGGCGGATGACCGTTAACGAGAAGAAGTTAGTAGAAAGCGCTTTGCTCTCTGGTCTGAGAGTCGATGGTCGGAACGTCTACGACTATCGCAAGCTAAGCATTAACTTTGGCAAGTAAGTTCCAGCCTCTCTTCTCTGCAGTTTTATGTTTGCACTTTTTGGTGTATCCAAGCAATGTGAGATGTTTGCACTTTTTGGTGTATCCAAGCAATGTGAGCGGGATATTCGCATAGTATTTCACAATTCGCAATGGGCTTTTTCCCCTAGTAGAGAAGTGTAGCATGCTGTGTCAATTTTTCTGTATGAATTCACACAAGTTGACTCATTTACGGGACCAAATATTGATGAACTCAAAAGTGTTACGAATGAGAGGAATGATCATCTTTTTAGCACACGTATTCTATACAAAAAAAGATTTTTTGCAATGACAGGATTTCATAAACTCAACTTTGACAAGTGAACATGAATCGACAGACCTTAATATGTATACATGGTTTATACTTGTGACCCGCTTCTCTGTTTATGGTCTAATGGGGAAACTTGATGCATTGCTGTGGCGTATCTTATTAGGCGGTACAAGTATGGTTGCTGTGTTTACTGCTTACATGCGGAGACGATTGTTATGGGTATGATGCTGATTATGGATAGACAAGTACACTCTTCCTTTGGCTAGAAAACTGTCACATTTGTTTGTTCGGAGTCTTATACTTGTTTTCACCTTCAACTTTTTTTGTGTAATGACGTGCTTGTTTTACTTTGATTTTCTTTTTCCATGTTGCTATTTCTATTAGTTAATAGAATTGACTCTAATCTAGTTTTTATTTTACCAAATCTGCAGAGAAGATGGCTCAGCAGAGGTGCATCTGGGTCAGACGCGTGTAATGGGATTTGTGACTTCTCAACTAGTTCAACCGTATAGAGATAGGCCTAACGAAGGGTCACTTTCAATATTTACCGAGTTCTCTCCGATGGCCGATCCTTCGTTTGAACCTGGTCGTCCTGGGGAGTTCGCAGTTGAGTTAGGCAGGGTGATAGACCGTGGTTTAAGGTGATTACTTGTTGTCTTAGTTACTTTTCCTCAGGGGGCTTAGTTTTAATCTACGTTTTCATGTATTACTGTATCTAAATTATATCTATATAGTTTATTACACGTAAGCATTGTAGTATAATATTCTAGAAGAGTGTATGCTACAAACATTAAGTGTTATGCTGGATTTACTGATAGGAATATTGAGAATAGCGATGGATGGATGTGCTCTCTCAGTTTGTAAAGCTTACAGATCAGTAGATAATATGTTTGTATTATATCCATCTTCACCTCATATTCATCCCAAATTAAATGGTATAGGGTTCTAGAAGTCCATTTACCACCAACTTTAACATGCATGCACAGTATGTGCTTGCCTTACTGGGGAGCACTACGAATAACAATGGACGGTGCGCACCTTTCAAAATCTTGTGCCTTCAAAATTGAAGAAATATTCATACATTTGACCTGGAGGTCATCTGTGCGTTGAGTGGAAATTCTCTTACAAACTTCTTCTAGGAAATTTTCTTGTCGAGAATTCTGGATTGGAGATTACTCATTTTGTTACAAAGTTGTTTTGCAGGGAAAGCAGGGCCGTAGATACAGAATCTCTTTGCATTCTTGCTGGGAAGTTGGTATGGGCCATCCGCATTGATATCCATATCTTAGATAATGGAGGGTAAGGAATTCTGGTGTTTTCTCACCCACAAAGCTGACATCAAATACTTATTATTCTCATCAAAACGATCTGCGAATTTGAAAACAGGAATCTGGTCGATGCTGCTAATGTTGCTGCTTTGGCTGCTCTGTTAACGTTCCGTCGGCCTGAATGCTCATTAGGGGGAGAAAACGGTCAAGAAGTAATAGTTCATCCACCAGAGGTTAGCATTACTGAAATTTTCGGTACCACTGTAGTGGAATACTCATTTGCTAGTAGCACAATCTGGATTTGGATCTTGTTCAGGTATATCATTCATTTTTTAAAACTTGTGATGATTGAGAGCACTCAATGCAATTCTAGATCCATGATCATTTTGTTATAGTACATTTGTCGTCAGTTGCAATCATTTTCAGTGCATAGATAACTTTTCTCGAGTGAAATTTCCGCTATGTAACTGACTATTGGTACTATGGATTCTGTAGGAGGTTCCTGTTTGGATTTTAAGGTTCTCTTTAAAATCTGGGTTTTATTTCATCATTTTCCATGGCTCAGTAGCTATATTTCTTAGTTAAAATATGTAAAACAATGCTTGATTTGCCATAATTGGTTCAGTAGGGGATGGGTGGATCTATGCTACTCATTGTGATCAGGAGTTATTCTTTTCACGTAGAGTATTTAACCCATTTTTCTTTAATCTGCTTATGTTAAATTCTGCATGTTTTTGTCCCTAGAAGAGAGAAATCGGTTTTTTCCATGTAATAGCTGGTGAAAAATTTTATCTTGTTATTTCTAGGTTGATGAGATAGTTTATTTGAGTTTATCCTTGATCAAGTTTCTCACTCATGTTGTGAAAGTTTTTTTGTTTTAATTTCCTGGTGCAACCTCTTAGAGATGGGTGTCTACAATTAGTCTTTACCATTTTTGTGGTTTGATGTAAATAATATGCAGTTGATTGGTTTTGCTGATTGTTCAGGAAGAGGTTGTGACATTCTGTTTCGTATAAAGCACCATATAATTCTGCTTGGCTCACATATAAGAATTTAACCCCAAGAACAAAAGTTGACACTTCAATTACTCGTTATCCTGCCAAAGTAGTTGGGTTTTGGGCGTAGAGCTGAGTAATGTTTATTTCATTTTGACAGGCTCGGGAGCCACTATCCCTTATAATTCATCATTTGCCTATAGCAGTCACCTTCGCATTTTTTAGCGACGAAAGCACTCTGGTAGGGAAGATATATGTGTTGCTGTTTACCTGAAAATTGCTGAGCCAAAACTAAAAGTCATTCATTGGGCTTTCTTTGTACATTAAATTCCAGGTGGTAGATCCTACCCACCAGGAGGAAGTAGTTATGGCTAGTAGAATGACAGCTACTCTGAATACAAATGGTGATGTTTGTGCTATCCAGAAAGCGGGAGGTGAAGGTGTTCCTCAGAGCGTAATAATGCATTGCCTACGGATTGCTGCTACAAAAGCTGCTGATATAACAGTAAAGATACGAGACACTGTGAGTTTATTCTTCTTCAGCGTTTATGAACTTTTAGGACTTGTCTCTGCATGTTTTGTTCAACTGTGTACCTTTATTCTTCAAACCTTGAGTTAGGGTCGGTCGCTGGAGTTTGTCCCATTTTTTAGTGCAGGTAGCTCGAATTAAAATTTCCATTCTGCTCTTGTTTCAGGCAGTAAATGCAGAACAGTTTTGTAAGCGGTGATTTATATGATTTTAGATTTTCAAATTTTCACGTTGCTTCTTTACATGGATATATGTACTCTGAGTTGATCACCTCCGTTTTATACTTTTGTTTCAGTGCTATACATATCATTGTGAATGATCATCTGAGTTTTATATTGATGTAGGTAGAGGCATACAATACTGAAAGAGCTCTGCGGAAGATAAAGCGCCACTCAGCTCCTGTGGCCTTGGATGTTAGTGGGACGGTTCCTAATGTGAGGAAAAATCAAGCTGTTCTTTGAAGGACTTGAAGACTTTGAAGTTCTGCTTTTGCTTCCATTGCACTCTGCTTCTCCTCTTCTTTCTCCTTTCTCTTCAGCATTTCTGAGAGATTCCCTGTCAGCAAATGAAACTACTACGGAAAAAAAGGGGTCAACGACTTATTGTTGAGGCATATATATATATGCGCCAAATCAATCCTAAAACTTTATTATATCAATTTAGAAGAAATTTTTTCAAGAACATTGTACTTTTGCTAATTCAGTAGTGAACTTTTTCATGTTTAGTCAATTAAGTCCATATGGCTAAAATTGGCTAGAAATCACTAACGTAGATGTCGAGGGTCCTACGTGGCATGATAAGCTCGGAACAGCTGGACATGGATAAATTTTAATGATATTTTAATATTTATCATTTTTGTTTTCATTTTCATTTTATTTTTTAATTTATTTTTTTCTTTTCTTTGTTTGTTTTTTTTTTAACATCCACCGCCCACAAGTGAGGGCTGCTAGCCTGTGGCTAGCGAAGGTGTCACAACCGTCACCAACCAATAGCTGAGGTTTCAGCCTTCACCTGGATCTGTTTGAGAGGGCCCATGCCCTCACCTATGGCCGTCGAGGGCACGTAGGCCCTCGCCCGTGGCCAGCGTAGGCTGCGATGCCCTCCCCTAGACCATTGGCCCTCGCCTGTGGTTGGTGATAGTCGGCCATCAACTTCATCGGCCACATTCGAAAAAAACAAAAGGCAAATATAAGGAAAAAGAAAATTAAATAAAATAAAAGATTAAAAATTATTACAATATCATTAAAACTTGTCAACATCTGTGTCCGTCGAAGTCCATGTCATTGAGTTCCCCTCAAACTTGATCGGATGCACTCAATTGTTAAAAAACGAAAAGTTTTATTATAAGGTTGAGAACTAAATTGACAAAGATGCAATTGATTTAAGACTCGATTTAGAACTAAATTGGCAACATAGTTTGCCAATTGAGCCAATTTGAGCTGAAAATCAATGGCGTAAAACTGGTAACCCTCATCATTAGGAAGAATACAACCTATGTTCATCAACCTATGCTCGTTATGAGGAAAAGCTTTTACCTACTTACTATCGATTGGAATTCGTTTAATTCATCGGGGAGGAATTTTTCACTTGTTAATGTGTGTTGCAGCAGCCTTAGATTGTTAGAATGAGGATATCGTGCCGGTTTTTTTGTTTTGTTTTGGTGGAAATTCATGCCCGTGAGTAAGAGATTTAGGATGCTGCTGTAGAATTACATATTTGATCAGACACATCAAATGTGGCTCCCAGTAGCAGAGTTGGCTTTGCTTGACGACAGAGGTGATCAGGTCCATGGTGTTGCATGGGAACCTAACATTGTAAGGTACATATGTTTTTTTTTTTTTTTCCTCCTGGCATTAACGTTTGCCTTATGACGTCAGACAAGGTGCGAGCTCATATCATCTTGGTAATTTTGACTCCTGCGGAGGAATCATGCATGTGGTAGACAACTGAGTATGAAGAAATTGAATTCGTTGAGATACCCAATGGTCCCAATCAGCTACAAAAGTGCCTTCTTCTTCACTGGAAATACAATAAAATTCTTTTTCAGGCCTTATGAGGTGATAAGTGTTGCAACTGAGAAAGGAATCTCAATCTGGCATCTTAGCCTGAATGTTGGAAGTGGATGGAAGGCTTTCGGTGGAAAAGGTTGCGTCTCTTTCTGGTCATCATGAAGGCGAGGTAAACACTCCCATTCTAGCATCTTACAGCTTTTCAAAGTGCACGTTTATCATTAAATTGGACAAGAAGCCGGATTGTTACTAAAATGATGGCATCTTGCTAGGATGTCTAGAAGTAGGCAATACTTGTCACTCGAGGGCTACGCGTAATTGGAATGGTATCTTGTGGTGAGGGGAGTTCGCAAAAAGCAAAGTGTTAGTCAGGCTAGCTCATGAACAAAAGCTTTGATGGCTGATCTTGATATTTCTCTGACTTGGAGCAATTAAGGCTTATTAATATTCGCTCTAGTACTTGATCATCTGTTCACCCAGTTTGCTAGAATCAAAACCCAATCCCCTCATGCTTACAAGTGACCAAATTTGTCTTCAAAAATTTCTCGAGCATCTTCCCCCATGACATTCAACCATTAAGCCAGTGGACTCAAGTTGGGAGGTGGGATCATTTTTGATTTGTTCATAAAACAAGAACTAATCACTGGCTAAACAGAAATCCAACTTTTTAACGGATGGTACATGAAGAAATGGAAAATTTACTAAAAAAATCTTAAATTTATTATAATTGTGTCAATTCAGTCTTAATATTTTTTGTTTGGCCAATTCAGTCTTAAGTCTTTTGCATTTGTGCCAACTCAGCCTTTTTGCTCAACTTTGGATGGACTTTCTGTTGTGGCATTTTAAATAATATTTTAATTTTTTGTTGTTGTTTTTTTTACTTTTTTACTTTTTTTTTCCTTTCTCTTTCTTTTTCATTCCATCTTCTTTCTCCTGGTGGCTGCGCCCTCAGTGATTGGCTTGAGGCGGGCTAAGGTCGAACAAAAAAAAAAATCTTAAACCTATCACCGACAACAGTGAGGGTGAGCTTTGTCCAAGGTGACTGGCTGGAGTAAGAAGATGAAAAAAATAACAAACAGAAAAGAGAAAGAACAGGCAAAAAAAAAAATAATAATAAAAAACCTAAAAAATATTTTAATATTAATTTAAATTTTTCACGTTAGTGTCAGTAGTACCATATCAGTGCCGGCCGATCAAGGTTGGTCGGGTGCACTGAATTGACATAAATACAAATAAGTTTATGATTGTATTGGCAAGAAAAATATTTATTATTGAATTGACATAATTGTAATTAGTTTATGGTTTTTTTTTGTGGTAATTCTTCCCGAAGTAACCTTGTAGGAAGTAATTGAAGGCCACTCGCATATGGGCATTGGAACGCTGTAACGGAACGATGTACATTTCACAATCTTGGTCTCCGACAAGCACGTGTTTCTGGGCAAAATCATGTCATCGAATAGGGAAAAGTAAAACGACGTTCATGCCATGATCCAAAAATCAAATGGACAGAAAAAGGTCACACAATTCCTTCTCGTCCCCTTTTGTAGAGAGCTAGAATAGGCGAGTTACTGTCTGGACAGACGACTGACGACACGACGCACCATGGGGTGCATGATTCCCTTTCTCTTTCTGGACTCTATTTCTCGCAAGAAATAGATTTTTTCATTTCTATTCCCTAGAAAAGTTTCTCAGACAAAAAACGTGTTTGATAATGATACATTTTTCTATTTCTAAAAAAAAAATCGTTTGACAATGTTAAAAAATTTCTATTTTCGGATGAGCTTTTCGCCGCCGCCGCACTGGAGGACGGCGGGGTGGCGGCGGCGGCCGGCTGTGATAAGGGAGGAGCAACGAAGAATGAGCAAATTGTTTCGAGTTTTTGTTTATGAAACAAAAAAGTAACTTTTTTTTACTCATCATTTCTCATCCAAAACCTATTTCTGAACCAAAAGTTTGGTCGGGGAATAGAAAAATTACATTGCATTGTCAAACACATTCTGTTCTAAAACTCTTGCATGAAACAAAAAAAAAAAAGGAAAACAGAAAGAGAATCATGCACCCCATCTGTACTTAAAATCACAATTGGGATGTGGTCCGCGCTGTTATTGACTCCGACCGCATCAACCACAGGTCCACAATTCAAGCCATAGTTTATGTGGTAATCAGCTACGAATTATTGGCCCGATCGGTCGAAACGACAAGGCAGGCACTGATGAATGAGCCCAACCTAGATGCATGTGAATGGAATCCCTAGCGGTTTAAGAAAAGAAAAATATAGTCGTAGAATAACACATTGCTAGAGCACCAGATAGAAACCTTATCTTATCCCATTGCGACCCCTAGCATTCCGTCGGTCATTCATCATGCACTCCCAATTCGATCCTAAACTTTTTCTTTGTCCCCTACAAAATCGCTAAGTTTAGGTCCGATCCTAATTTTACCCTAATATTTTTGTCTCATAATAGTCATCAACTTTAGATCCGATACCAATTCTACACTAGACATTTTTAAAAAAAAAAAATCATAAGAAAATCCGAGCTTTAGGTCCAAATTTCAATTTTACTCTAATTTTTTTCATAAAAGATCATCAACTTTTACTTAAGTCCTAAATCTACCTCCATTAACACTTTGTCAAAATTGCCCTTAGTAATTTTACGCTTGGTCTTTGATTTCTCGTGTTTGAGAGTTTTCCATCTCTCATGGTGAGAGAGCTCGTGCTTGGGACGCTAGAATAACTCGTGTTTAGGAAAAAAAAATTCGGTTGTACGAGAATTTTTGGATGGAAGGTTAATGGGGTAGATTTGTGATTCAAATAAAAGTTTGTGTATTTTCATGAGACTGTAAAATTGGGACTGCACTATAAAATTAGGATAATACCCGAAGTTATGGTTTTTCGTAGGACAAAAAAACAGTCTAAAATTTCAACTGAATTCCCTAAAATTGAAGGTCCGATTGTTGGGTAGGGATCACCTGCCTGACTTACTCACCTTCCCACCCATGAATAGGGTGGGCCCCCTATATTAAGGGTGGGATCACCCTACCTCAAATTAAGGTAGGGGATCCGGGTCCTCGTTTGTTTGGGTATTGAGCCGTGTATATATATAGGTCAAGTATTGAGCCGTATTTTAGAGGACGGATTTACTCGGAGCCGCAGAGCGATTCTTTTCTTCCTCCCCAAGTCAGTTCTTCGTCGACTTTCTTTTCTTGTTGGTGAGACCAGGGCAGTTGTGGCTGGCATTCTCCGTGAAGACTCGGAATAGGCTGAGGCATTCGCCTGCAAGGAAGGAGTAAATTTCTGGGCAGATCGTCAAAAATAATCTTCATCGGCCCAATTTGGGTTACTGCATCCCTCTTCCTCTTCCCCTCGTCCCCTCTCTCTTGTATAGCCCCAATTACGGCCGGATTTGCCCTAATCCGCCCATCCCATCGCCAGATGACGGAGTCGGATCGGAGTTTCGGGTGTCTGACCCGACGGCCGCGTCCAACCAGGGTCAAGAACAGGACCACTGCGCCGACCCAAATAACGGCGGAGCAGATCCTCCGGGAGGCCCGCGAGCGACAGGAGGCTGAAATCCCCCCGAAGCAGAAGTTGACAGATGAAACTGAGGTTGGGGATGACCGCCTCGGGAAGCGCAAGGAGTGGGAGGACCTCATCCGCCGCGTCCGATGGAACATCAGCGCGTGGGTGAAGTACGCCCGATGGGAGGCCTCGCAGAAGGACTTCGACCGGGCGCGCTCCGTCTGGGAGCGTGCCCTCGAGGTCGATTGCCGGAACCACACAATGTGGTTGAATTACGGGGAGATGGAGATGAAGAACAAGTCCATAGATTATGCCCGGAATGTGTGGGACCGCGCGGTCTTGCTGTTGCCAAGGGTCGATAAATTTTGGCTTAAGTATACACACATGGAGGAGAAACTTGGGAACGTACCGGGCGCCAGGCTTATCTTCGAGAGGTGGATGAGCTGGATGCCGGACCAGCAGGCTTGGATGTTTTATATCAACTTCGAGCTCAGGTACAACAATATCGACCGAGCGAGGGGGGGTTTACCATAGATTTGTTCAGTGCCACCCTACGGTCAGTGCTTGGATTAAGTATGCGAAATTTGAAATCAAGAATGGTGAGGTTGCTAGAGCTAGGCATGTTTATGAGAGAGCGGTGGAGAAATTGGCTGATGATGAGGAAGCAGAGTTGTTGTTTGTGGCATTTGCGGAATTCGAGGAACACCGTAAAGAGACTGAGAGGGCGAGGTGCATTTATAAGTTTGCGCTAGACCATATTCCAAAAGGAAGGGCAGAGGACTTGTATAGGAAGTTTGTAGCTTTTGAAAAGCAGTATGGTGATAGGGAAGGAATTGAGGATGCTACTGTGGGTAAGAGGAGATTTCAGTATGAGGACGAGGTCAGAAAGAATCCGTTGAATTATGATTCATGGTTTGATTACATTCGCTTGGAAGAAAGTGTGGGAAATAAAGCGAGGGTTAGGGAAGTTTATGAGTGTGCAATTGCCAATGTGCCACCTGCTCAGGAGAAGCGGTACTGGCAGCGCTATATCTATTTGTGGTAGGTATATATTTGTCAATTTATATGTTCATATTTACTTTTGAGATGAAATATGCCTCATGGTGTATCTCTTGGTGTTTCAGGATCAATTATGCATTGTATGAAGAGCTTGATGCCGAAGATATGGAGCGTACGCGGAATGTATACAGGTATGTATGTCCTTGTGTTGTGGGAGTTGCATTCTTACCTTTTTGACAGAGGTGGGATCTATGGTTTATCTTCCCCGTTTGTGTTTTCAAAAGAATGAGGTTGGATAATTTGTTGCTCTATACTAACTTTCCTATTTATGCTAAGGAATGATAGAGTGTTTCGTTGATTATGCTATGCTATAGACGATTGCTATATCTGTTTCTAAACTCATGAGCAAGGAAGTATATCTGATGTCTGGGGAGAGTTGATGCTACATGGTACTTGTACTAGATAAACTGATGACATGTGATTTTCTCTTTTCCCGGAGCTTCATGACTCGCAATGTGAATGAGCGTGTAAAATGGAATCGGTGGCCTGTCTGAATAATTACTTATTTTACTTAAAAAGAAGAAGAGAAAAGGGGGGGGGGGGGGGGGGGGGGGAGGAGGAGGTTGTGTGTTTGACCTTAGGTTTTTTTGGGTCCTTGATGATTGGAGATTGTGTTATTTCAAGGTTTTAGTATTTTTGCTGCGTGGTTGAAAGTTTTGGTGGCGAGATTATAGTTCGAGCAGATACTATCTTTGCAGTATAGTTGTGGTACTTTGTTGCGTTCTTCAGGATAGGGTTTATGTCTTTCATTTTTGGTTGGCTCGCTTCATTTTTCATGTCAAGTGTGTTACAATTTCATGCTTTTCCTTTTTTACTATCAATTTATGATGTCAACCCTGAGACTGCTTGTCCCAGCTTTGATAGATATCTTTTAATTTGTTACCTAGATCTGGCTCTCGCCCTATGTGCGTGCAAGTGATTTAAGTCTTTGTCGCTTCATTGCAAGATAGATATTACAGTATTTCTCAAATCAATTAACTGGCATACAGATAAAAAGAAATCCATGTTTCTAACCCAAATGTATCAGAGACAGTTATTGCTGGACTTGGATGAACAGGTGTTAGAGGAGGGTGAGGGTGATAGTTAATGCCTAATGGAGAGGGAGAGTGATGGACAGATGCATTTCTTCACATACACACTTCTCAAATTGATTTGCCTTTTCAGCCCAAACTCGATAGAATATGATTTATATAAGGGTATTCTTAGGAGCAGCTAAAAATGACACAAAACCCACTTTTTTGCTTAAATATACAGATATGATGTAATTTTGTAGTATGGAAGCCATGATTATGAGGGGTTGAACGCATGTAAATGCAAGTACTCAATGTATCTTTTGTTCCGTCTATTTCCCGCATTCAAGACTAGTCTAATTACTGTTGGAGCTCTCTCATCGAATTCTGAATCCTTGCAGAGAGTGTCTCAAACTGATTCCTCACCAGAAATTCTCATTTGCCAAAATTTGGCTCTTAGCGGCTCAATTTGAGATTAGACAAATGAATCTTACTGGTGCAAGGCAGATCCTGGGCAATGCAATTGGGAAAGCTCCCAAAGATAAGGTAATATTGATTGGATAAAGTTTTCACGGAGAGAGAATAGTCTCTGAGTCAGTTTCCTGTCATTCATGTCCTTTAGTTTTTCCTCCGCTTTATTTTCTAAACAAGTTTCTTTGTTGTGCTTGGATATCAACAGATATTTAAAAAATACATTGAGATAGAGCTGCAACTCGGCAACATATATCGATGCCGAAAATTATATGAGAAATACTTTGAGTGGTCTCCCAAGGATTGTTATGCTTGGAGCAAGTATGCTGAGTTGGAGATATCCTTGGCGGAAACCAACAGAGCTAGAGCCATTTTTGAATTAGCAATTGCGCAACCTGCACTCGACATGCCTGAACTGTTATGGAAGGTAAAGGCCTGCCTTTTGTTTTACTTGCCCAAAATATGTATGACTTAACGTCGAAAGGGAAAAAATATTGTTATATCTTGAAAGAATCATGAAAGCATACAGCTTCGGATGCTTTCTAGTATACATGTTCGTGTGCTGTTAAAATGTGAGGTGTTCCATGTTGGGCAAAAATCAAATTTTAAATGCAAAAATATACGTGAACAATTAAAAGACCATATTCGTTTCATGTCCACCCTAGTATGTTAATTCTTCGATATACAATTGAGTTAGCCCAGGGTTGTACTCTTAAAATTGTGACCTTTATTTCTTCTTGCAGTGGGTGCTTGGCAATGATTTTGCCCGATGTGATCTTACTACTTAAAAAGCATACGTCTCTATGTGGAACTGTAGGGTGGTGTTTTGAGTCCTATCTTATCCACTTTTATTCTGGTGTTCTCTGTATTAGTTGACTGGCAACGCAGTAGTTTAGAGCAACGATCTCTTATTAATAGAGCTTTTACATGGCCTGTCTTGATATGATATTAAGTCTTATAGGGTTCTAAGGTTCCCACTTGTTTACTGCAGGGGCGATTATAATGACTCACAGAGTTTTATTCTTTAAGTTACTGTTGAGCTGTGCTGTTTAGTGGAGAGAATATAAGGTGTTAATTTTACTTGTCTTTTGATAACAGGCATATATTGATTTTGAGATTTCTGAGGGCGAATATCAACGAACAAGAGAGCTATATGAGAGATTATTGGATCGGACTAAGCACCTGAAAGTGTGGATCAGCTATGCCAAGTTTGAGGCAACAGCTGTGGATGCCCTTAATTCAGATTTGTCAGAAGATCAATTACAATCACACTTGTTGGAGCAAAAAAGGGAATGTATACAACACGCCAGAAGTGAGTGCTCGCTTGAACTTTAACTGAGGTTTTTCTCCCTTTGTGATTTGAGTATTGAGGTATTCTTATTTCCTCTTGGAAATGCATCAGGAGTCTTTGAAAGAGCCATTAATTACTTCCGAAAATCAGCTCCCGAACTTAAAGAAGAAAGGGCAATGCTATTGGAGGAGTGGTTAACCATGGAGAGCAGTTTTGGTGAACTTGGTGATGTTGGCGTTGTCCAGCCTAAACTGCCAAAGAAGCTGAAGAAGAGGAGGCGGATTTTGGCTGAGGATGGTCCAGCTGGGTATGTATCTGGCCTATATTGTCACTCATTTCTTCTCTTTGCTACATTTGATGCTTGTCGACGGAGATATCCTTATATTGATTTTCAAGCATATCTCTCTAATTGATTTTCGACTGTAACTTGTTGGTATCAACTTGCTGACTTCCTGCCATAATGCTGTCCTCTTTATTCATTTCGATTCGTGCTTGTTGGTCTGAGTGATTGTTCCCATAATAAGTACTAAATTTTGTAAATCTGGTTATGCCCAGTGATGATAGGTCCAGTGAGTTGTCTGTCGAGTTCTGCTCTTTCTGGTTTCGGATTTTCGTTTCTGTCGGAATGCAGTTCTGTCTATGTTTTTCCTATTCCTGGGCTAATACCTGGCAACTATATTGAATAGAAACTTGTTGAGCCAATGCTTCTGGTGGGATACCTATTTTGTTGCTCTCTATTTGTAACCGTCCACTTCGATCAGCCATTTGGAGTTTTGTCTAACATTCTTGAATTGCAGGTACGAGGAATACATAGACTACTTGTTCCCTGAAGAGACGCAGACCACAAATTTCAAAATCTTGGAAGCTGCTTACAAATGGAAGAAGCAAAAGCTTTCTTCTGATGACGATTAATCGATCAAGTCACGTGCAATTGGAATTCGTCTACAAAAATGGGTACATAATGCTCTTCAGGCGGGTTGTTCTTCCAGGTGATCACCGTGGGTAATTGGCATTCGTCCCCTCTGAAATGTAACATCTGGGAACTGCATTCGGGTTCAATGTCAAAAGTTTTTTTGATGAAATGTGAGCGTTCTGTACATCCTGCTATAATGGGATGCACTTGATGTTGGATCCAAAATCAGTTCTATGGAACCTTAGGGGTAGTGTATAAGTCAAAATTTGTGTCATATGCACCTCAGGTTCTCAAGATCCTAAAAGTTATGGCCTCTTAGGAAACTGTTTATTTGTAGGTATGAAAATCTGCTTGGAAAGTTTTGGTGGCGGAATGGCGAACTCCTTTACCAATTTCTTCGAAACAAAAGGCAGGTTTCAAAATTTTAGATTGAGATGCTTTCCAAAATTCTTCACTCCAACTAAAATAGGTGGTGCTTGAAATACCTTCCACTGAGTTAAGGGGTCAGAAATATGAAAATCCATAAACGCTTATAGAAAATTTAACGAAGATACAAATGAGAAATGCCAGCTTCGGGCCTGTTTGGTTCAGCATTTGGCCAAGGGACTTTGAGGAAATGCAAATACCTTTAGGCTAAAGATCTTTTCCAAAATGCAAGTAGTGTTTGGCAAAATATTTTTTAGAAATGCATTTGAAAGCAACTTTGGCGTAAATGCCGTTTGGTGAAAAATATACTTTGTAAAATATTTTTACTTTTTTATAATAAAAAAAAAGTGGCGGCGGCGGCGGCGACCAGTGACCTTCGACGACGGTGGCGAAGGCGGCGGCGGCCGACGTCCGGTGACCGTCGTCCGGCGATCGACGGCGGCTAGCGAATGGCGGCCGGCGACCAGCGTTCGGCGACCGGCGTCTCGCGACCGACGTCTCACGACCGGTGTCCGACGATTGGCGTGCGGCGATCGGCGGCCGCGACGGCCGGCGTCCAACGATCGACGTCCGGCACCGACGTTCGGCTACCGACGACGGCGTCCGACGACCGGCGGCGTCCGACGACCGGCGGCGTCCGGCGACCGGCGACGTCCGACGACCGGCGACCGGCGGCGTCCGACGACCGGCGACCGGCGGCGTCCGGCGACCGGAGGCGGCGACCGGCGTCCGGCGACCGGAAGCGTTCGGCGACCGACGTCCGGCGTGCGGCGTCCGGCGACCGACATCCGGCGACCGGCGGCGGCGTCCGGCGACCGACGTCCGGCGACCGACGTCCGGCGACCGGCGGCGTCCGGAAGCGTCCGGCGACCGGAAGCGTCCGGCGACCGGCGTGCGGCGTCCGGCGACCGGCGGCGTCCGGCGACCGGCGTCCGGCAGCGTCCGGCGGCGGCGTCCGGCGACCGGCGGCGTCCGACGATCGGCGGCGGCGGTTGCGTCCGGCGTTCGGCGGCGGCGTCCGGCGACAGACGGCGGCGGCGTCCGGCGAATGGCGGCCGCCGACTGACGATAGGCGTCCGACGACCGGCGTCCGGCGGTGTCCAGCTGCGTCCGGCGGCCGACGTCCGACGACCGGTGTTCACCGTCCGGCGGCGGGCGGCGTCCGACGATTGGCGTCCGGCGACCGGTGGAGGCGACGGCCGGCGTCCGGCGATCGTCGTCCGGCACCGGAGTCCGGCGGCGGCGTCCGGCGACCGGTGGCGAGGCCAGCCACCGACGATGGGAGGCGGTGACGGTGATCGGCGATGAACGGTGGCGGTTGGAGGCGGCAAGTGAATGTGATAAAATTTAAAAAAAAATTAGTTGCATTTGAGATGCAACTTCCCAAAGTACCTCCAAAGGTACTTTGGCCTAAAGGCCTTTAGAGGGCATTTGAGATGCAATTGCATCTGTCCAAAGTGAGCCAAAAAATGAACCAAACAGCATTTGCATTTGGTCAAGGGACTTTAGAGCCCCAATGCTCATCTCAAATGCTGAACCAAACAGGCCCTTCAACATGCCGAAGAGGAAAGCAGACCCGGATCTTGGAGACACTGCTAAACCCACGGTGGCTAAACATATACTGAAAGTTTTCCAAATATGCTGTGTAATTTTTCATTTTTTATAAGGGCTATGATAAACCACCAATTTCTTCCACCCACCTATCGGTGGCCGCGATGGTTTGAGTTCAGTTCCTTTCATGAGAGATATTGAATTCAAAACTCGTATGGGCTGGTGTCTTAAGTGGGGGGTCGTGGTGGTGAGATTCTGCGCTAGCCCCCCTCGAGGACTAGTCGTGCTCCATCGCTGGTTGAGCGAAGCTCGTCGGCCGCGCGGAATCTCGGTTATAAAAAAAAAAAAAAAAAAAACCATCAATTTCTTCTCGATGAACAGGGCTCCCCTGAATCTTTACGTTCATGTAATTCCATGTTGACCAAGTTCATAGTCTATTGGCTTATCGTACGTATAAAGAGAACAGGTCATCGTCCAGAACCATCTGGGATATTAGTTTATTTAAATTACGAGCGGACCCAATCATCACCAATATTTGAGTGGCCCGTTGACCAAGTCTGGCGTTGACTTAGAAGTGCCCACTTATTCGAATTCCCAAAACGCCCTCTAGGTAATTCACTTGAGCTTTTTGCGACTTAAACAGTAATACAGACAAGTCGTATCACTTGAAGCCAAGCCAAAAATAATAGGAAAAAGGAAGATGTAAATAATAGTGGGTATCACTTGGAGATCAGAAAACCTGGAAAGTGGGTGTTTGTATGATTTTCATTAGGTGACGAGGGAGGGTCGATTCGTGATCTAATTGATCGCGACACATTATTCTCGAATATGATCGGTTTGATTTTCATATGAATCTTTATTCATCAAATTTTTCGTAGGTAGAATTGAACCTGCGTTTAAACATTCTCGAAAACGAGAGAGAGAGAGACTTACAGATTAAGCTTAGATCAGATGAGAAACACTCCTCGAATTGGGCAATAAGCGAGAAAAAGAAAATAGAGAACCGAACTAATTAAAAAAAATGGGAGGGGAGGAGAGGAGAGGAGAGGAGAGGGAGAGATCAAATGGAGGCTGAAGAAGATGATTGTGTGAAGATAAAAGGAAGTGAAAATAACCTTAGGAAGGAGAGAGAAACACATAGTAATGATATTTTTACCTTTGACTTTATGTTTGCTTCTTGTTTGTTCAATTTTAACATCCATGTCTCCATTTCTGGTCCGACTCCAAAAGATAGTAACTCGAAATATTTCCCCTCTACATTTTTCCCTATTGAAACTTTGTTCGTCGAAGGTTGAAACGGGCACGAGAAATCCACTCGATTTATCGCTAGCGTTCATCGCATATCCGTCGCATCACCCCATGCACCAATTCTTTTTTTTTTTCATGCACGTCAATTGATGTCTACGACGAAGTTTGATATTGCATTAAGGAAAAAAGCACTATTGGGTACCTTAACATTTCATTTAATAGCTGAAACGTTTTAATATACATTCTCTAATGCTAAATTCATTTACATTGTCCTTCAAACTCTTTATCGTATATCGCTGGATAATTTGCACGTGATAATAAAATTGAGTATCGTGGCTAGTGTCGACCGAGGGGTTTGAGGCTTTTTTCGATTTTAGAACTGAAAGGTCAGGTCGCTCGGTCAAATAACATTAAAAGTGCATATAAACTGTTTTGTGGGCTTGCAGAGCGTTCTGTATATCTCCAGATAACTAATCAGACCTCCTCGTCCTTGTCCTTGAATTAAAAAAGCGCCACAATGTGATGATTACGACACGATTGAATTCAAAGTCTCTCGTAATTAGGAAGGACCATCGCCTTGTTCTATTTCCTTTTTTTTTTCTTTTCTATGTCAGATGCGGAGTTGTTATGGTGGCAATTCCATTGAGAAGGGAGTTCCTGCATAATCGAGATTGATGTGAGTAATTTTCGTGCAACTTCCAAATCCCTATAAAAAAAAAAAATTAATTTGCATTACTCTTTTTGGAACTACTCCAATTGCCAAAGGATCGCCTTATAATCAACTAGATCTGAAAAGGGAGATCCTAGCTATTCCACTCAGTCCTAAAAAAATAAAATGTTCTTGAGGTTCTATCGAGGATAGCGAAGACACGAGAAGTAAACTCATCTGATCTGAAGATAGTAGCTGCTAGCTAGTACTGAGAGCTTATCAGACCAAGTTATCTGCTAAGCCCATTTTGGAAGATTGCAAACAGCTCTTGGCTCGACTCGCTGGTGTCTCAATAATTTATGAGGCCCGTGAAAAAAAAATCAAACCGTGGATTGGATTGTGAAAGCTCGCGGAAACAATGCTTTCCCCATGAATTGGATCGCCAACTATGGGATTTATTGTGTTTTGATTATGAACATAATGTCTTTCCTCCATGAGTTATATAATGAAGTTTATTTTCAATTAGATCTTTCCTTAAATGGCTATAAACACATTTTACGCTTGGTAAACGAAATACTGTTATCACCACATTACGTGCTTAAAAACACAAAGAGTAAAAAGGAGATTTCCCTTTGTTATGAAAATTGGTCAAAGTCAACGTCAGGAGACATTGCAATCGATTTTCTTTTAAAACTCTAAAGGCGAAACTACAAATGAAGAAGAAGGGGAAAAAAAAAAGTTGCAACTTACAACAAGTGGCTAAACTTGGGTGCAAAATGCAAAGTACTGGACAAACATGCCCTTTGTAAGTGAAACTAATTAGGGCCTGTTTGGCTCAGCATTTGGCTAAAAGACTTTGAGAAAATGCAAATACCTTTGGGTTAAAGGCCTTTTGCAAAATGTAAGTAGTGTTTGGTAAAGTGTATTTTAAAAACACATTGAAAAGTAACACTAACGCAAATACTGTTTAGTAAAAAATGAACTTTGTAAAGTATTTTTACTTTAAAAAAAAGTGGTGGATGCCGGCGACCGGTGGCGGCGACGACCGGCGGTTAGTGGCAAACGACAGGGTGTGGCGAGTGGTGGTGGGCGGCGACGGCGAAGGTGACGAGATTAAAATAATAATAATAAATTAGTTGCATTTCGCGAAAGTCCCTAACGCTAGAGGTACTTTAAGTCAAGGGACTTTAGAGAGCATTTGAGATGCAAGTGTATCTGGCCAAAGTGAGCAAAAAATTTGAATCAAACAGCATTTGCATTTGGCCAATGGACTTTAAAGCCCAAATGCTCATCTGCAATGCCGAACCAAACAGATCCTTGGTCGCGTGACCTTAGAGGGAGGCTGCAATCGGTTTGAAGACTTTCAAGGGAGAAATTGCAAAATTTTAAAGGGTCAAATCACGATAAATATACTGAAGAAAGATAAGATATCACCGATGAGCCTTTCGGCACATAGTGGAAGATTGTGTCAACCCGTTGGCCCAACTCAAAACCGTTGCCATCTTAGCCCATTATTCTCGCGAGTCCAATAGAGTTGGCAGATTGGTTAGCCAAG
The DNA here is from genome assembly GCA_021437785.1 of Rhodomyrtus psidioides. Taxonomy (NCBI): domain Eukaryota; kingdom Viridiplantae; phylum Streptophyta; class Magnoliopsida; order Myrtales; family Myrtaceae; genus Rhodomyrtus; species Rhodomyrtus psidioides. The sequence continues at coordinate 2,203,693 of JAILYB010000111.1, forward strand.
GCCCATAGAAAAGGGAACTCTCCTCTCTTATTGGCTAGTTCACTCTCCCCAACTCCTGTGGGATTTGCCTTGTTTTGAATCTTGTCATTCTAGTACTCCTTCCTTATAGTTTCTCGTTTGAGTGAGTGAATGAATTTCACTGTTTTTCGATAATAAAAAAAAATCATGACAAATGCAATGAAAAAGAATTAACGAATAGAGATGCCATCTGCAAGAGAAATTAATTAGCCGCGCGATTAGCACATGACGGAAGCTTCCGCTGAAAATTGGGCGTGATCAATGTTAAAGACGATTGCAATCGATTTCGAGATTTGGAGAATACATCGGAAAGTTCTTCGGCTGCGTTTGGTAATACTTTCTGAAAAGCTTTTTTTGTTTCAAAAGTGTATCCGGAACACTTTCGGAACAGAAACGCGCACGGTAAAAAAAAATACTTTGAAGCCAAAAAAAGAAACAAAAAAAAATTATTTATGGGTTTTGGAACATTTTTTAGAAAACAACTCGAGAGCGAGCTCGTGCAAGCCGCCACCGCGATTGTCGCCTGCCGACAATCAATGACCGCCGGCTGCCACCGATCGCCATCGGCAATCGCCGCCGATCATTCATTTTAGCGAAACGCGTATGTGTTTTTAGAAATCATAACCGAGAATAGATAAAAACACAAAAAAAAAAAAAATTGTTCCAAATATATTTTTAGGAACATAAACGTTAGTATACGCGGTCGAAAGTCAAACCATAAATATGTTGTCCTTGTCCAATCCGAATGCGTCCATTTAGACAGGAGACAGAGGCCGGGGTTAGCTCACCCGTACGTCGAAAGTAGATGAGACGTCGACGTCCAACAGTCCTGACTTATTTCAAAACTCAAAAACTCAAACCTCGCCCCCGATTTCAAAATCCGATCGCCACGTCACCTTTTCCCCCCAAAAAAATATTATATTTCTCCCACTTTATCCTTTTTCTTTAATTTTCCTTTTTTGGGTCAATAAATAAAAGTTTCCTTTACAATCTCCAGCACGTTTCTCAAAAAAACAATAATTAAAATAATTTTCGGAAGTGATAAATGCAATAGAAGGAAGACGGAAAAAATCCGAATCGGTCTCATCACAAAGCGCGCCCAGGTGCGTGTGGGTGGACTCGTTAGGGTTTTCCAAGCCCGACCCGCCAATTCGACCTCCCCCCTCCTCCTCTTCCTCCTGCCTCCACCACCACCACCTGCATGTGCCCGGGTCCCGGTTCGGATCTCAGACCCAGCACCGGATCCGCCCAGCTCCAGCTCCGGCTATGGCGTCGAAGACGCCCTCGCCTTCCGCTTCCGGGAGCCGATTGGACGCCCCGGTGGATCCGCCGGTACGCGCCTTCTGTTGCTCTGTGGATTGTGAAAAAGTAAACACGGACCTGGTGAATGCGGGGTCGTCCCCATTTTTTTGGGACCTGCACTGATGCGATGTGGCGATCTGGCTTATCTCTTCCTTTCTAAATTTGGTCCGAATTTAGCTGAGCTCGGCTTGGGTTGACTTATTTGTGGAGTTGGAGTTGGAGTTTGCGTTTTTTTGTGATGGTTTTTGGGCTTTTTGGTATAATGTAGGTCGTTAAGAGAAGAGATAATGGCTGCATTGTCGTCTAAAATCATCTCCTTGAGGTTATGAAAATTGATTCTTTTTCTGTGTCTTTTTTTCTTTTGATGAGTGGAATCGATTCTTATTGGACAAGCTGCGTTGACCAACGGTTCCCGCGTCGTAGTGATGATCACGTATGAATAGGGGTGAATGTGATCATTCAGGTTCTTTTTGTGGTTCTTCTGATAGGAAATTTCTGAGTCTGCAAGTTTGAGTTACTGAAGTAGTAGGAAAACTCTGTGATAATTCAAGCGGACTATGTAGGTGGTGGACTTGCTATCACATCCTTTCTTTTGCCTTTTCTTCTCTGCGTCGACCTTGATATTGCATTCTCGATGTAGTTTAGAAGGCCTGGTAGTTGAGGCCCTACCGTGGGGGGGTTGGGGTTGAATTAAGCTTAATCCTACAAGAGCAACATGTACATCGTGGGAAACACAAGTATTTTCTTTTTGGGTGCGGCTGGTATGCGGGCAAGTTAATTGTAAGGGCTGCTTTATTTGTCAAGTACAAAGTTTCTTGTTCAAATCAAGTCTGGCAACTGAAGACTTACTTGCATGTCATTCACTTTTGTGTTCTTTTAGTCTTCTTCATTTCGTTTGCGGTGTGCATGTTTGTACCTCCCTCCACCCTTGTTATCTTGGTGGTTACTTCCACATTATGACTATAAGAAGTTAACAATGGAGGGTAAGTGATCTTGCTTTGTTTTCTTATCCGTGTCGATCGTATATATGGAGCTGAGAATTTATTGACGCACAAGCCATTTATTGTTGTTCAGTAGATTGAGCATTGCACAAATCTTGGTTTTCCGCAGGCTTTAAGGCCACTTGAAACAGCACCGGTTGTCAAGGATATAGCAAATGTTATTGATGCTTTCAAGAAACAAGTTGCTGCTGACCGGGCCGTTATTATAAAGGTACACCGTGATAATATTTATGGTCTTTATCAGGTTCGTTTGTTATGTTCTTTAGGAAAACCAACACGTTTTCCACATAATTTTATCCCCATTTTTGTTTCCCAGAAAAGAATTGAAGAAAACAGACAGGAGCTGGCAGGTGTTACAGACAAAATATTTAATTCGTCTAAGCAAAGAAATGATCATACAAGCGACAACATCACTAGTAATAGCGTAGACCTACTGGCAAAGAGGCAAGAAGATGCACTTGGCATGCAAAATGGTATTGATGCAAACAATGGTGATAGAGATAGCGATAACTACCTGGAGGATGCTCATGCTTCTACAGCAGTTCTTCTTGGATCTAGCATTCCCGTGAAGAATGCCGTTCGCCCAATCAAGCTCCCAGAAATGAAAAGATTACCCCCTTACACAACGTGGATTTTTCTGGACAGGTTAGTGAGATTGTGATTTCACTTCCCTGTATGGGATTTCTTTGTGTCTGATTTTTCCGCCCTACATGTGCCAAAACTGTATGGCTTTTTACCACTTCCTAAGTTTAATAAAGTTATAATAATCCCTTTGCTATCTCGGTTCTCCTCAATTGATTCTGTATTACAAAAAAGTAATTGAAAGGGCTGGATGGTTTCTAAGTCTCAACATCGATTGGCATCATTCCATAGATGCTCTAGTCACTCACTCTTTGGTGAAGTTGCTAAAATTAATCGTTGGCTCATTTCTTCAGATTATTTCTTTACCCTGTTTACTTTAGTGCAGAAATCAGAGAATGACTGAGGATCAGTCAGTTGTGGGTCGAAGAAGAATTTATTATGATCAGAATGGCGGGGAAGCACTTATTTGCAGTGATAGTGAAGAGGAGGCGATTGAAGACGAAGAGGAAAAGCGAGAGTTTCTGGATTCTGAAGATTATATTCTTTGGTTGGTATAGCTGTTGTTTTTCTCTGTTGTCTTCTCGTGTGTCCATTTGTACTTATCTAATTATTCTGCAGTTCATGTTTTGGCTAGTTAGGGAAGTATTCTGCCTGTGATGCAGGACTTAGATGTCACGCATTGACCCTCATCTGATTGCCATATATTAAGACCCCATGGACTGGGATACCGTGTCTGGCCATGTTGTCTGGTTGGACAAGTTTCCTAGGATGTGTCTTCTTTCTATATAATTGTTAGTAATAATTTACAGGGGACTAAGAAAAGCTTCCAAGGTGCATACTTGGATCTACTTAGACCGAGTGTCTCAGATTTCAATTCTAAGAAGTACCCTCATTTTATGTTCAAAGGTATCGCAGCATAATTCACCGAAACATCTTTGGTTTTTTAAACACTAATCATGATTATGGTTGATGACGGTTATGTTTGCCATTCTGAATATTTTGGACATGGAGATAAACATCAAAGTTTTTGGTTTTCGGCCTAATCATAACTGAGAGCTAAAGAACTGGGATTCCCCACTTCTTCGTTTCTGGCTTCTCCAACTATTGGGCTTTCAGCTGGCTTCTCCTGCCTCACACATTAAGCATGGGTAGTTGCTTCCGATGGAAAACGACATATTATTTGGGCGGAGATTATTTCCCAGTTGTACACTTGAAGTGGTTTTGGAATCTCTTCCAGTTTTTTTGTCTGTGCCAATTTGAACTCTTGATGCTAGAATGAACTTCCCTAGTATCTGCTCATCACATTTTACGCCGATTGTACTTTTAGCAGTTCACATTTGCATCTATTCAGCATCACCTATGTCACGAAGGATTCTTTTGCTACATTTCAAATGTTTGGAATTGTACTTTTCTTTCTGCCAACAGATATGAAATAGGAAAAATGTTGGAGATTGATATCGTATTCTGATTTTTAAAATTTGCCAGCATGACCATCAAAGAACTTGGTTTATCTGATCCAGTTCTGGAATCATTGGCAAATTGTTTATCTAGAAGCCCTTCTGAAGTCAAGGTATGAGCATAAATAATATAAACACTTGGCTGTGCTCTGATGTTTCTAGATAGATTGGTTTTCTACATTCATTATGCTTCCATTTTTTGTGATTATGAAAAGAACTGGTCATTGTGTAAACTTTGGTCCAGCCGTTGCCCATTTGCTTTCTGCTGGCTTTACAGAGAAATGAAACACCATCAAACATCTTATACAGGCAAGATATGAATTCCTTACTAAGGAAGAGAAGGATGTGGGTGGCTCTAAGAATGGGGATAATGAAGAAACCTCTCAGACAATGAGTTCTTTCCTTGATAAAGATCTTGATGCTGCTCTAGATTCTTTTGACAACCTGTTTTGCCGTAGATGTCTGGTAAGTGATCTCACCTACGTTTTGTCGTATCTTTGTTTGTGCTATTTCGTTCTATTGCTCAGGATGTCTCTTTGTTCATGTATTTGCAGGTTTTTGATTGCAGATTACATGGATGTTCTCAGGATCTTGTGTTACCTGTGAGAAACTCACTCGGAACTATCTATTCCTGAATCTTTTTATCATCTTTTTACCAGTCTTCTTAGTTTAAGGAAAAGTGCATCTTAGTTATCATTGTTAATCTTCTTTATTAGGTGGATAAACAACCTCCATGGAGCCATACCAATGAAGAAGATGTACCATGTGGTCCTCTTTGTTACAGATCGGTATGCATTTAGCATGTCAATACTTTGTTTCTAGCACAACAAGGGGAAAATAGTCCAGTTGTTCATCATAGTTCTTTCTATTTCAGGCTTTGAAGTTAGTAAAAGGTGCAACAGTGAACTCTCCTGGGTCTGGTGATCCTGAAGAAAAATCAAATCCTTCATCAAATGGCTCTAAGTCTCATGTTCTAACTAGGAAGAAATCTGCCAGCTCATCCGATAGGGCACGATTGAAACAATGTCAGAGTGAAAGTGCGTCATCTAATGCAAAAAATGCATCGGAAAGCAGCGATTCAGAGACAGGACCCAGGCAGGATGCCTCAGCACGTGTTTTGTCTCCTCGCAAGACTAAAAGTGCTGGAAAAGGCGGACTTCGTAAGAGGAACAGCAAGCGAGTTGCAGAGCGAGTTTTAGTTTGCTTGCGTAAACGACAGAAGATGATGGCTTCTGATTCAGATTCTATCGCAAGTGGAAGCCTTCTTTCAGGGGACATGAAACTCAGATCCAAATTGCAGAAAGAGAATGAGGATGCTGCTTCTTCTTCGCAAAAGAAATTAAAGTCTCCAGTGATTGGCAGGCCAAGAAGGAAGGATGTAACTATTGAGGAAAATCACAACTTAGTACAGCGTGAAGTTCCTGATGCCCCATCAAGTGAAATGACTATTGACCCCCCTCCAATTAATAATAACTACTATACCTCAAAAAAAGAAGAGTTTGTCGACGAAAATACATGTAAACAAGAACTAAGTGAAGATAGGTCATGGAAAGCTCTTGAGAAAGGCCTCTATGAGAAAGGGTTGGAGATTTTTGGTAGGAACAGGTTTGTATATGCTACGCTATTAATTGGCCTTTTTGATATCCCCTATTCTTTCGTCATTTTTTCTTTTGTCCTTTTCACTAGAGCTACTGCTTTGCTAAGCGATATATAGGCTGGTGGAAATTGTAGGTAGTGCGAGAGACATTTTCTGCAGGTATTCTGTTGATTTCTCACTGAAGTATGTTGTTGCTATCTCCCTTTTGCAATGCAGCTGTTTGATTGCTAGGAATCTCTTGAATGGTTTGAAGACATGTCAGGAGATTTTTCAGTACATGAATTGTTCTGAGAACAAGCTAATATGTCAAGGTGGTGATGCTGCAAATCTCGGTGAAGGCCATCCTAAGTTTGACAGCAATGGAAATATGGTTGGTATCTTTCCTTTCATTGCCTTGGTTTGTTGGGATTCTCTGAGTGATTTCGCTTCTTTATGAAACCTTGACTGGGATAAGTAATTTATAGGTCCATATTGAACCAAGAAGAAGATCAAGATTTTTGCGTAGGAGAGGCAGAGTGCGTCGTCTGAAATATACTTGGAAGTCTGCTGCCTACCATTCAATCAGGAAAAGGATAACTGAGAGAAAGGATCAGCCATGCCGGCAGTATAACCCATGTAACTGCCAAACTGCATGTGGCAAGCAGTGTTCCTGTCTTTTAAATGGAACCTGCTGTGAGAAGTACTGTGGGTGAGTCCCTACTGCTTTTACTTTTTTGCTTCTTTATATCCTCTTATCAGAAATGTTATTCGGGGGAGATAACAACACGATATAGGGAAAAAGACAGAGTAGAATGAACATAGAATGCAAGTTCTCATGGAATTAATATCTTGCTTGCCTCGAACAATTGATTGTTGTCTTGTTAGAAAATTCTTTCGTTATAGGCCCAAAGTTGTATTCATACTGTCGACCGGTTTGAAACAGATGTCCAAAAAGTTGCAAAAATCGATTCAGAGGCTGTCATTGTGCCAAAAATCAGTGTCGGAGCCGGCAATGTCCATGCTTTGCAGCTGACAGGGAATGCGATCCAGATGTTTGCCGAAATTGTTGGGTCAGGTGTGTCTAAATTTAGATGCTTATATTGTTGATTTTTGTGGTTTATTTCTATACTACTTTTGAGACTTGAAGCAGGGAATATTAAGGCCTGTTTCGTATGGCAAAAGTATTTGAAATCTTGTGTCATTTGAGAATGAAAACACTGCAGAAAATGCGCTTGGCAGAATTTTGAAAACAATTTATAAATGACAAAAGGGAAACTGATTCCAAATTGGAAACTATAAAGGCCAGAAAATGTGTTTGGCATAACTTTGGCAAAAGTTTCTAATGGAAATATAAGAAACTATTTTCAAAATTGAAGCTGTAAAATGCAAATAACTTTTTGTTGTCTTGGTTGTTTCACTTACTGAACATGTTTTGCTAGAAAATAGAAAGCTGTTTCCATTTCAGTTTTTAAGGAAATGAAAACCGAAAACTGTTCTTCAAACCAAGCGGGCCCTTATGTCCTGGAAGACTTTACATAGCAATGGTTTTGGCTTTATTCGAGCACGATCTGGTTTTTCTGTGACCTCGTATGCAGATTATCATATTAACTGTTGAAGAATTACTGTTTGTGGTCCTTGTAATGTCTAGTGAAGCCTCTAGCCAAATACATGCTTGAATATTCAGAAATATCTGTTTACGTGTGTTGCCTGCTGTCATGGTGCTGCTATTGCTGGTTCAGTAGGGTTGCAGCCTGCTATAATATTCTCTATTTGCATAAGGTATTTAGATAGTTGGGACAATTGTCGGTTGTCTCTGGAGTATGACCCCGTTGGAGTTTTCTGAGAGAACGAGAACTTACGCTAGTTCCAGATGAGTTGTCTTTGCAACAATGTCCAACTTTCTTTTCCTTGAAAATTTTATGTTACTTGGGATTATTCATTAGAGGGGAGGCAATTGCTTGGAACGATCGACCAATATCTACAGTAACTTGATATAATGAGCATGTTTCATTTATCATAATAGTATACACAGCAGTCCTTTTCCATCCCCAGATTTTTTTTTTCTTTTTTGCAGTTGTGGTGATGGAACTCTTGGTGTGCCCAATCAAAGAGGTGATAATTATGAATGTAGGAACATGAAGCTGCTTCTTAAGCAACAACAAAGGGTAAATGGCTAGATACTCTCTCTCTCTCTCCTGCACATTTGTGAAGCAATAGGAAAGAAAGAAGTATGCCCCGAGGAGACGGGAAAGGAGGTTGATGGAACCCTCTTTCTGGGAATTGAAGTCTGGGCAGAAATTAAATAGAAAAGATAGGTCTTAAACAAAACTTCAAAATTGTGGCGAACCTCTCATGGTAGCATATGTACACCCGCAATAAGTAGGTCAGCATTCCCATGCTTCGGAATTTGGCGGCGACTAGATCCTGTTTTCCTTGAGCATTATCAACTAAAACACCAGTTTATGAACAATAAAGATGGCGTTCCTGCACTTCATGAAATGGAAAGCTCATGCCATTGCCATGATATTCGGTAACAATTCTGAGCATTAGAGGTGGTAACCAGTGTGTTGTAACTGGGCATTACATTGTCAGCACACCAACGGTAGGACTAGGCAAGAGTTTGATCACAATGTTTCATGAAATGCACTAAGCTCAACTCCTGTATACTTGCAGGTTTTGCTTGGGAAATCTGATGTATCTGGTTGGGGAGCTTTCTTAAAGGTAAATTTCAAATACTAGCATCATTTTTGAACTTCAGTGTTCTTATTGTGTTTCTTGTTCTACCTTGCAGAATAGCGTGAGCAAACACGAATATCTTGGCGAATATACTGGGGAGCTAATTTCACATAGGGAAGCTGATAAGCGCGGAAAGATTTATGACCGGGAAAACTCGTCGTTTCTTTTCAATTTGAATGATCAGGTTCCTCACCTTGCTCTATTTTTGGATTTTGATTAGACTCAGCTGGATTTCCTCTTTATTATACAGTATCATGAACAGTGCATTACTTCACCACATGCAGTTTGTTCTCGATGCTTATCGAAAGGGTGACAAATTGAAGTTTGCTAATCACTCTCCTGATCCTAATTGCTATGCTAAGGTACCTGCTTTTAATGTCTTTGCCGTTGGAGCTCTTTGTGCCAAAATCTTGCGTGACTTGGAAAGACTGGCTCCTTTTTTTTCGTGACGATGGGCTAGAGATAACTGGCTCACATTTTGAAAAATTTTACATTATTTCCTTTGTCAAGTTGCATCTGGAAAATGTTGCAGGTTATAATGGTGGCAGGGGACCATAGGGTTGGGATATTTGCCAAGGAACGAATCAATGCTGGGGAGGAGCTATTTTATGACTATCGTTATGAACCGGACCGAGCACCTGCCTGGGCAAGGAAGCCCGAGGCTGCTGGGTCTAAGAAGGAGGAAGGTGCTCCTTCAAGTGGTCGGGCAAAGAAGCTTGCATGAAAAATCATTTTTATCGTGCAAGTCCAAATTCTTGTCATTCTTTTTACAGGTAGAAGTGTCATTCTTATTGTCCGTGGAGGAAAAAGGAAGGATGATTCTCGATTATTTTGTTGGAGTGGCCATTGCCAGCTCCATAGTTAACAGTGATTCTTTCCCCGATTTATGTCCATGCGAGTAGAGATGTCCTCGAGAAGTCAATTATACAAGTGAAGTATTATGATCTCACTCAGCCTGTGAAGTAAAGCTGTTGCCACTTTTAACATTGGTGAGATATGAGTCTCCCGACCTCGGAGGGAAGGGCGAAAGAAACAAGAAAGGGAAAAGTACATACATCTGACCGAGAAATGGCGAACTCGACATTCGTTTAGGGATTTGCAATCTCGCTAACAACTCCTTGGGATGTCATTCTGTCGATGTCTTTTGTAGGGATCATTGCTGTTAATGGAAGGTTTTATTTTTTGATTAGTTGAATTGCTCTGCATTGTTTTCGGAATTTCGTGTTCCCCATACAATGTGAAATGACCTTCCCTTCTGCATCCTTTCCTTTCTTCTCCTCTGGATATCAGGTTGTCTTCCCCACTTTAGGCAGATCCTTCGATTTGCTGTTACTGAGATTGACTGCGTAACGCGGCAAGCCATTTGTGTCCCTGGTCCGGCGAATTTCTTACCAGCATCCCATTATGCTGGAGCATCTTTCTCGAGTCTCGACGAAGAACATGATAACGAAAATGGGAATGCTTGACGGTGTTGAAAGCCGAAATATAGTCGTACCATTCTCTGGACAAAGCAAAGACCGTCATTCTGGAGTTAATCTGCTTTGTCATATCATCCTAGGGGAAGATCAGAGCAGGCTATTACTGCTTTCAGAATTGTGAATGTCATAAACTCTATCGAGTTTTCAAAATATCCCAGCGCCCTCCCCAGTCCCAACCATGCCGGTAGGTATCCTGGGATAGGAGGAAATGCTATTAGTGCCAGTGAATCGATCACGCAAGGCATTTCTTACGAGCTTAATGCAAAAGTTCGCCACAAGTAATCTTATAAAAGCAAAATTAGATTGATTATAGCTTGTTCCCCAAGGCACAATACTTTCATTGTACAACTTTCAAAGTGTGACCAGCCATGCCAAAACAATATAAATCAAATCTTTAGATCAAGTATGTATGAATTTCTGGCTCCGTTGCCGATCGGGATGCTTTCGCACGGATCGAGCTTGTATTAAGGATTGATTAGCTCCTCCTCTTACGTTACTTCTTAACGAAGGCTTTTTGTCAAAACTTAAACAGAGAGCAATGGGCACATCCGCAGTCAAAACGGTCGATTTCACTATTTATTTTCTCTACTTGACGTTAATTTCAAACGACAGCCGAGTCATAATCCGGCTCGTCATGACTCGAGCGCAGCGGGATTCACATCATTCTGATAGAAATCAACGACGAACGGCTACCCATTGAATTGAGATTTGATGGCTTCAAGTTTTGGACAAATGGACCAGAGAGAGAGAGAGAGAGAGAGAGAGAGAGAGAGAGAGTATTGTTCATCTGTATCTTTCCATTAAGAGCCGCAACCCACCCACCCACCCAACCCCCACCATGTGAGCATCACTCAACCTTTGGCCGCGCCTAACGACAAGACAGAGAGCGAAAAAGAAAAAGAAACCACAGCCCGATTTTTATCTTTAAATACATACCGGCGTGCTTTTTCGCTTGGGGTCGGTTGGTTCAACTATAGGTTGATGTTGGGTGTTCAAGAGATTATGACAAGAATTATCAAAATAAACTTGAGGTCGGATCTAAAGTTGGAATTTTTTTTTTTTATAGAGAAACAGGCCTATAAATATGATGCTACCGTATCATTTAATGCAAAGAATTTGCAAAGGAAAAAATAACAAATCATAGTTCTCCTTGGAAAAAGGATGGAATTCCGACGTACCACTCGGTCAACTATCTTCTAGATAAAGCTGGAAAAAAAAGTGACCTAAAAGAGAGATTTTGACCCCCCCCCCCCCCCCCCTCCAAAAAAAAAAACACTAAAAGAGAGATTCGACAAGTGCGGTTTCCTAATTGGACCTTCTTGTCAAGTACATTAACTTTTTGTATGATTGCTTATCAAGTAGTGGGTTCAGTGTTTCATGAACTTTTGCCTCAATATACAACATGATCTCCATACATTTTTTTTTTTTTACTTATTGGGTGATCCCTCAATTGCTTTTTTATGTTCGATTAGATCCTTGAACTCTCCCAAAAAGATCAATTCCCCTACACCGTTAATTATTGGGAAAAGCGTCAAAAATATTCTAAACCTATTGCATTGATGTTAATTCAGCCCTAAATCTTTTATTGATATCAATTCAGTTCTAAACCTTTTTGCAGTTGTTCCAATTCGGTCATAAAGATTTTATTGGTGCAAATTCAGTCCTAAACGTTCTGCATTTGTGTCAATTGAGTCCTTGCATTTGTGTCAATTAAGTTAATATGGCCTTATTTTAATCGAAAATCCTTGACGTGGATTTCGATTGTCCTACGTGGCACAGTTGGCATTGACATGTATTACTTTAATATTTTAAATAACTTTTTTTTGCTATTTTCTTATTTTTAATCTTTTTTCTTGCACTTTCCTTTTACTTTCAATTATGAGTTGGCAAAGGTCGCCGGCCCAATAAAAAGAAGAAATGCAAGAAAAAAGAAGGAAAAATCAAAAAAATTATTTAAAGTAGTAAAAATAAAATTTATAAATATCCACGTCAGCATAGTCATGCCACGTAGGACTACTGACATCCACGTCAGCGATTTTCAGCTAAAATTGGCTGGACTGACTCAATTGGCACGAATTCAAAAATTTTAGGATTCAGTTGGCATCAATGCATAAGATTTAGGAATGAATCAACATCAATAAAAAGTTTAAGACTGAATTGACATCAATGCAAAAAGTTTAGGACTCAATTGGCAACCGATGCAATAAATTTATGACTTTTTTTTTTACACTTTGCCCATTAATTATTCCCAGAACTTGCTAACGTGAAATCTAAAGCAATAATTTTCGCACCGCTTGAGCAAAACTTCAACGTGACGTGATTGCGAACCTTAGTCCTGAGTCACCGGAGAAAGATTTCTCGTGGATGCGAAGCTAATAGGCAACTATATCTGATCTAGTTATTGACCAGTTTTAATTACTTCGACCACTGTCAAGCCTCGACGAGTTGATGATCAATCTCTATCTCTCTCTCCCTCTCCGTCTCTAGTGAGTCTCGCTAGAACTTCTGATGTGCAATATGTTGATTACTACGGAGTTGTTTTCTTGCATTCTCCACCCATCTTGCTTCCGACTATAATCCTTTGTCTTACTTGGTGCTTGTCTCATTGAATGCCACTTGTTTTAGTAAGTTTAAGATTGCAAATTAGCATAGGAATAATGAGAGATTCGAGCATTTTCTTAGAAGACTTTCGTATTTTCTTTTGTTATTATAATATCATTGGCCACTTCTAGGTTCCGAAACATTAAGAACCGGGACCACCGGTCCGGTTCTTGATTCTTGAGGGAGATCGAACCGGACCGGGAACCGATCACCTCTAATATTGTTATCAAAGCGTTGTTGGCTTCTTATTAGTCATTACATTTCTCGAATTAAATTTTCGCATTTGATTCAAATTTGAAGGACCTTTAAAATTATACAAGATACTAATTTCTAGATAATTCCTCATAGGAAAGGTAATCATAAAAAGTATTTATACCCACGAAACGTAGGAGCTTACGATTAGAGATAGAGTACTTCAAGTATCAAATTGCTAAAGCAGTGAATGGTTGCTTAGTAAAATAAGAAAAAAAAATTCAAATAAAGGCATGAAATACTCTCATTTCTCAAATAAAGGCATGATCAAAGGGCATTTTCGTCTTTTATTATTTTAATTATTTTCCTTTGTTTTCATCTTCTTTTCCTTTTTTCTTTCCCCTCCCCTGGCTATCACTGGCCTCAAGCGAGGGACGCTTACGCCATTGTCAGGCAAGGGTTGCCCTCGCATAGGCTATTGTTGGGCGACCCTCTCCTGAGCTGTTATTGGGGGAGGGTGAGGGCAACCCTTGCCTATGCTAGCGAGGGCTTTCCTCATCAAATCCGGCAAGGCCACTCTCGCCCGACATTGGCCTCGCCAGCCTAGGCGAGGGCATCCCTTGCCCAACAACAGCATGGGTGGCCCTCGCCTGAGGCTGGCAATGGCCAAGAGAGGAGAAATATAAAGGGAAAAGAAAAAGAAAGAAAGAACTAGAAAAGGAAAAAAAATTAAAATAGTAAAAAAAAAGAAAATGCCCTTCAATCAGTTTTTTTTTTTTAACAAAAAGGGCATTTCAAACCCTCTGCTGAAATAAGATTTATTTTAGACTCTTATTTGAAAAAATTAGAGTAGTTTGAATTCTTATTTAAAATTTTCCAATAAAACAATGCAGGATGGGAACTCAGACTTGATTTATGTCATTTCACTAAAATCTGATAATAATAATAATAATAAAGCAATCTTTAAAAAATAACAGAGAAATCGGAGGAGAAGAAACTGTGGAAGGGGGAGAGAGAGAATCAAAGGGGAGAGGAAAGCCCGCGATTAGCACCCAAAAACCTGATATGTCATCATCCTCCGACAGTGTGAACACTTGCCTTTTTCTTTTTCTTTGCTTTGCTATGCCTTCTACTCTTGTTTTTCTTTTTGCTTGATCTCCTACATCTCTCTCTCTCCGTCTCTGCTGGTTTCTTCTTGAGCTCCGCCCTCGAGACAAGTGCCATGTTGGCGTGTCTTGCGGAGCTATGCAGAGCCTCTGCCGTTAACTACTCCTGCTGGGTTCTCTTGCTCTTGCTATTCTTGGTCGCAAGCTCCTCTGCTTGCTCTAATGGAAATTGCCAGGTTTTGCTTGTGGTTTCTTAAAACAGCTTATTTAGCTCAGGATCTTTTGTGGGTCGTTCTGGTTTTGTTCTGAATTTTGGAGGAACTTGCAGGTCCTAGACGCCTGTGTAGCTACTTCGGATTGTGGGCCTGGTTTGTACTGTGGAAACTGCCCTTCCCTTGGCAAAAACCAGCCATTCTGCACCAGAGGCCAGGCCATAGTCCCTACTTCCATCGTAAGTTTTCTTTATCACTTTTTAGTCTTGGTTGTTTGATTCAAGGGTCAGCATGGGCTAGTATAAGCTAAACTTGAAATTGGATGCTAGAGAAATTGCTCTTCAATGGACTCGCTTACTAACTGTGGTGTTTACAGTTTAATTTTGGGGAGTAGAATTTTTTTAATGAATGTGTACAATATACGTGTACCACCACCGTGGGGATGGGTGCGGGGGTGGTGGTGTTGTGGTGAAGGGGCAAAATTGAAGTAAGTCGTCGTGATTCAACCAGAGGGCATATAATTTATAGGTGCCACAGCAAGGATTCGCATGATTAGGTGTTCTCTTTTTCAACTCCAACATTTTCTTCATGGGGATACAATTTGAGAAATCAAGCTTTTCTCGTGTTGGTGTGGAACCGACAAAAATGTGTCTTCTTGCTCCCTTGTTGTCAGTCCCTGGTGGGTTGATGATGATCTTATTCTGTGCAATTTTGCTGCATAGATTGGCGGGTTGCCCTTCAACAAGTACACATGGCTGGTGACACATAATTCATTCTCCATAGTGGATGCACCACCTTTGCCTGGGGTGCAGAGGTTGACGTTCTACAATCAGGAAGATACCGTAACTAACCAGTTGAAGGTGGGTTCCTATTATTTTCTTGCTTAAGTTTGCTCCGGTCGATTACTTGATACTTTCACATGCTTCTGATACAGGACCAGGAATTAACTTTTTTTCTATCCTCTGGTTTTGCTTAGCTAATAGTGTACGCATTCATGTATTAAGTACTATATAGTGTCAGGTTAATTTCTCGCTGCTTTTTTTCTGTTGTCTTTTCTTTCACATTTATTATCTTTTCCTGCCCCCCTGAGCAGGGCTGGAGGGAGGGGAGTTTATCACTGGGGGCAAAATGTTGAGAACATTAAAATTGAGTGGTTTTCTTGGTTTCTTCTAGGAATCTGTGTTGATCAAAGTTGATAGTTTTGACATTCTGTTTGTCTTTATCCTTCTGTTACTTATGGATTTAGTTTGGTGTTTCGGCTAGAATGGGGTGAGGGGACTGATGCTGGATATGTATGATTTCGAAAATGATATCTGGCTCTGCCATTCGTTTCGGGGACAATGCTTCAACTTCACTGCCTTTGTAAGCAATTCTTTTTCTCTTGTTTATCAATTGCATTATGGGTGTAATTGTCTTCTTGATGAAGTTTAATTTGCCGAATTGGATTGCTGGCAGCAACCTGCTATTAATACTTTAAGAGAAGTGGAAGCATTCTTGAGTGAAAACCCAACAGAGATTGTGACGATTATTATTGAGGACTACGTGCACACTCCAAAAGGACTGACAACTCTGTTCACAAATGCTGGTCTAAACAAGTACTGGTTTCCCGTCTCGAAGATGCCAAAAAAGGGTGAAGACTGGCCCACTGTGGCCGAGATGGTGCAGACTAATTACCGACTTTTGGTTTTCACATCTGTTGCTGCAAAAGAAGCAGAAGAAGGGGTTGCTTATCAGTGGAAGTATATGGTGGAAAATGAGTGTAAGTTCTTGTAAACCTCATTTTCAGTTATGTTTTGGACTCTTCTGCAGTAATTCATTAGTGTCTTCTATCTCTTTTCCAGCTGGAGATCCTGGGGTCGTACGAGGCTCGTGCCCCAACAGAAAAGAATCGAAACCACTAAATTCCAAGAGCTCATCTCTTTTCCTAGAGAACTACTTTCCGACATACCCAGTGCAATCTGATGCTTGCAAAGAACATTCGACGCGCCTTACTGAGATGGTTATTACCTGTTATAAAGCTGCAGGGAATAAAATGCCTAACTTCCTTGCGGTTAATTTTTACATGGTACCTGTATTTGATGTGTGCTCGTGCTGCATTTGAATCAGATTGTGCTCTAGAAGCTTGAGATCCTCACTTTGACTGTCCTAATTGAGGTTAAAATTTAATAAATGATGCAGAGAAGTGATGGAGGAGGTGTTTTTGATGCCTTGGATAGAATGAATGGCCAGACACTCTGCGGCTGCAGTACTATTTCTGCTTGCCAGGTTTGTTGCTCTTGCATGATTAAAAAGAATTATCTATATCAAATTCACCCACAACTAAAAAGGATTTCTCCTGTTTGTCCACATGATAATGGTGCGTTAGACTTTCTGTCTGTCTCTGAATTTTTGAATGTACTTCGTCTATAGTTTTATCATGATCTTTCTCTTCCTTCTTGAGTTATGACTAGTTTTGCTGTCCTGTTTTCTCCAATTCTGGCTAGTATTTCACAAAACTCTCTTTATAATGCTCGAAAGCATGACTGCATCGTGCACCATTATGGCAATGTTTGAGTGAGCCATTTCTTTCCCTCAATTTCTGTAATAGCTCTCACAAGTTCTGCACCTTGGGGAATTGTTCCCTCATGAACATGTGGATCAACTATAACATTGCTTGCTGAATCTAAACTGATTCTAGTAATGCAGATTATTTCACATCCTTCTCTTTCCTCTTTTGCCTCCTCTCCCTCTTATCATAATCCCTGTTGTCAAGATAAATGACCTAATATAATGCAAGTAAGAGTCAAAAGTTTGGTTCAGATAGTAACAGGAAAGGAGCCATATTACTTTATTGATACGTCGGGGTCTGATCGTGGCATTATTTTTGACAGGAGATATTTGTGTGATAATCTTTGCAGGCTGGGGCACCCTATGGGTCTTGCAAAAATATTAGTGTACCGACTAGAAGTCCAACCACGAATACTGCTGGAAGCTTTTCTGGATCTGTTCAATTTACGAATTCTGCAACAACTGTCCATGCCACAAGTTATTTGATCATCTCCACGTTATATATTTCACTTCTTGTTTTTCTACTCGGAAAGTTGCAACTGCGAGTGGCTAGATAATTTGGCTAAGAAGTCAGTCTTGTTTCACCTGAAGGGCTTGAGCTTCTGCTTTTGCATGCAAAGTCTTTCAGTACACTGATGTTAAACTTCATCCCTATATTGGTTTTATGATCTGGAAAGATGGTAGATTCATAGGTTGGATATCGGGGAAGATACTTTCAAGTTTGGTTGAGGCTAAACAGATGGTACGTATCAAAAGCTGCGGTAGTTACTGGCTGAGGAAGACCAGGAGCGCCTGAGAGTTAGGTATGCTATTTTTCTTCGCTTTTAATCCTTAAAACGTTCGATTTTCAAGTTTTACGTGGACTTGTTACAGTGGCTAACTAGATTCTAGGCCTTCTAATTCAGTTTGGTAGTTTTACCTTGGCTTTATCAATTAATTCCAAGGGTCTTGGTACTTGTTAAGTATGCTTAATGGGGAAAGGTATAGATTTCAATGCATTAAGTACATATACCACGAGGGAGATAGTGTATTAGAAATTACAAATTTTCCTTAAATGGTTGTTTAACAAATTCCTAGTTTCCATTGAGGAGCTAGGAAGAGGTCTGATAGGCTTACTGGGTGATCAAGCGGGCCCTATTTGCAGCAAATTTCTGGTTGTGATTGAATATGTCGTGAGTGTCCATGTAATCTTTTTTTCACATGATCTGTGCTTCTTTGACTTGCTCTGGCTCATGGCGCACATGATGTTTTACGCTTTTGCAGGTATATGTAACTCTCTTTCCTTCAAGCTAAGAGTAGTAGGGAAACATGATGTACTAAATTCACGGGACGCTACAATTGCTTGTGCGGTCTTTCGATTATTGTATTACGGTAGTTTTAACTCAATTGTCTGCTCGCTTACAGTCTCAGATACGGGGACCGTGATCCATATTTCCTTAGTGCCGACATCCTACATTACACTGCATCAGTTCGAATGCTGCAGATGTATCCTGTGTTATTCCTTGCATATTATGTGGAAGTATATTGGTCCTCACCCTCAGCTTAGATTATGTAGGTTTAAAACAGGCCCTTGTGTTTGACCTCGGAAGCTGGATTTTTAGAATAAACCAGCATTGGCAGACTAACCTCTTGTAATGGCCTATAATTTTACTATATATAACTTGGAGGTTCTGCATATTGTGTTTGAGATGGAAGAGCTGGAGTGTGCTATGTGAGTCATTTACGTATTATGAGTCGCCGGAAGCAGTTAGATCTTGCATCGTTGGTGATGTAATTGATCGAAATAGTCAGGAGTAAGTGCTAGTAACGTGTGTAGAATTTCCCATTCCCGTTTGCTTGCATGAAGTTTATGTTCAAGTTGATGCTTGCCGCGTTGTCCTTTACAGTTTGCATCTGTAAAAGGGCTTTTAGTTTTTGTTAGATAGATCTTTAGTCAAGGCATATAATTACTGCATAAATAGATAAAGAGGTATTTTCGGGTTTTTCAAAACTTTTGGGAAGGTTTTCCTTTTGCTGGACAGCTTTCTGGTACTATTAGGCTGCTTATGGTAACACTCTAGAGAAAGTGTTTCTGTTCTGAAAGTGCTCAAGTGTTCCGGAGAACACTTTTGAAAAAACAAAAAAAACTTGCTTTTGGGTTTTGGAACACTTTTGAAACCACCATTCACCGCCGCCGACACGGCCACCGTCGCCACCCGCGGTCGGCAACAATCGCTGCCGCCGGTCGCCCCCTGCCGCTGTCGGCAACCGCCGACGGCAGTCGAAAGAAAGCAGTTTTTTTTATACTTATGAAACGCGTTTCTGTTATCGAAATCTTAGCCGGGAATAGAAATACAAAAAAATGTTTCTGTTCCAAATATGTTTTCAGAAACATAAACGTTACCATACGAAACCTTACTTGCCGTCTTCGTTGAACGCTGAAGCTCTCAATCATCTTTGATAGAATGCAATTTTCTTTTTATCCTACAATTTAGTTACTGAATATCATTCTTGATGGACAAATGAACAATTAAAGGGAAAAAATAGGGGAATCTTTTTAATAACAAAAGAATACAAAATGCTTGTAGAATTTTGTGTTTATTTTTTCTCTTTTAATCTCCAGTGACATTTCCTAGCACAGAGATGATATTTTGCCAAACACAAAGATAGGGCAAGTACGAGGGAATCGTTACTAGATTATGTACCATGTACCTAAGTACGTTCAAGTCCATTGTCCCATACATGGATTAACCTGTTTTTTGTATAGTTTTACACACGTATAAAGTATAATTTGCCAAGCTGTAACACAGTTAATAAACTAGTCTTTTCACGCATCCTGGGCAGACATTCGAGAAATGTTATGATTAAGACAGGCGAAAGATGAGTGATGCTCACTAAGCGTAAGCATCAGGAGATCGGCAATGAAACTCAAAGAGGGAAGTGATGTACAGCTTGACTTCGCATTAGGGATGAGCATGGCCGGGTGGGTAGAGTTCAGACTTAGATTCTGAAATTAATCCTGTTATAATCGATTTTTAGTTTTTGAAACCTGTTTGTCTTGAAATTTGGTTTGGAACCGATTCTATTTTTTGGTCTGATTTCAAGATACCCGATAAACTGTGTTCCTTTTGTTTCTTTTTTTTATTATTTCATTTTTTCCATCGAAATAATGAGTATCGATGAAATGATCCGATTGTAACAACGAGAGAGAGAGAAGAGAGAAGAGAGAAGAGAGAAGAGAGAGAGAGAGGAGATGGACTTGGGAAATACGAAACAGAGGAGGTGAGGTAAGGGTAGTAAACAAGATAAGTCTCTTTTTTTTTTCCCTAAAACAGAAGCTACAAACCGGTTCGGGTGGATCTTCACCTAAAACCAGAAACCCGATTAGTTTCAATCGGTTCCTGAACCAGTTTGAACAGGAACCGATTCTCGACCCTATTCTTCGGGTGGGCCGATCCGGGTATCGGATAAATCCGGTCCGGTTGCACACCCTACTTCACATGGCCAAAGCCACAGCTGCAAAGATGAACAGAAACATGTTAACATCGAATATAATCACTCAGTTTCGGCAAGACTATCCCCACAATAACTTTTCTTAGGGTGCGCATGAAATCACGTTTGGCACAAGAATGACTTCTAGCAAGGAAATTGATTTTTCAGCTTTTGCTTTGGAATAGAAGTTGAATTTTCAGCTCCTACTTCCGAAGTTGATTTCTAATAGAGAAATGCGTTTGATAACGATTAAAAAAGACAATATACAGAACATTATTAAAAATATTCGATAGTGACGATCGGTGGCGGCCGGGCAGCGGGCTGGCGACGGCGGCGGGCCGACGCCGCAACCGGTGGCGGCCTTCGACTGACGAGCGGCCACCGACCGGGCGGCGGCGGCCGCCCCCCACGAGAATGACTTCTCAAGGGGAGAAGTAAAAATTTTTTACTTCTCCAAATTAACCAAAAATCTTGCCATAAGTAACTTTTTTTACCAAACGAATTTCTACTTCGACAGTGTTTTTATCAAACGAATTTCCATGCCAGATCGACTTCTGGCAGGAAAATTGAGAAATTGGCAAGATTTCATGCGCTATCTTAGCCGAACCTCATCAACCAGACCTGACCTGCCGATGATAAAGCCGTCTAAACTTAGGCCTTGAGACTTGGTGTCTCTTCACAATTGAAGAGCAAAGATAAACACTACTCCATGTATTGCTCCGTCACTCCGTCCAATGATTTCGATATTCTCGACTTACAATGCCCACAAACATACTGCTACCAGGGATCATCGCAGAATTCAACCACAAGGAATTGTTTACTTAGAAATTCTGTCATTGCTGACAAGCTAAACATATCCGCATCCAAATTTTATTGCAGCTCATGAAAACAAGTTCACCAAGTTCGCGAATTATTCATTTACAATTGTAAGCAATCTGTACAAAGGCAATTATGACGCAGCATGAATAATTATGTACACTGCACTGGCCGGATGAGACCATATCAACACTTTAGAATAGTTGCATTTGTTTTATTTTATCTGAAGACCTGGATTTATAGTTAGCAAAGTGACGAAGCAATCTATAGGAACTCTTGTTCCCCAGACATTGATCGATTCAAGCTTGCGACATCTATTTACAAGGAAAAGAAGCCCGCTCTGAGTCACATGACGGCAACTCCATAGGACAATGCTCTGCGAGGAAAAGAACTTGCACAATGTAGTTAAAAGCATCAACATGTACAAGCAACAAGAACTTCAAGACCCCAACCTATCAACTAGTAAGAATTAAACAGCTTATATACAGAAGTGGAAAGACAATCATAGTCATTCATAAATATAGAAGCTAAAACACCCAGCACAAGTCACCTTCAGATGTGGACAGCTATTGGCAATTGCATATAATGATTCATCCGTGATGAATGTACCGCCAATATTCAGATGTTGCAAAGCATTAGCTCTCCCAATCTGCAGAAATGGCTCAATGAGGAAGCTAAAGTTACATATGAGGTGAACGATGCTATACATGTCCCACAGGGAGCATTTGTGGGGACAAAAATTCTGGACTAGGAATTGTGATTATATTACTTAGTTAAGATATGTTGCAGGATGTCGTTGATCTAAAGAGTAGTTCTCTCAGGCTATACCAATTACCATAAGTCAGATTAATGGAAAAGCACAAAAGTTCTTCTAAGCCTAGTGTAACTAAAGGACTCAATGTTCACGCTTTATGATCACACTTTTTTTTTTCCCAAAAAGTTAGGACTGGATTGCATTCCTTATACAAAGTGTGAGGGAACTTCAGGCTCAGTTATCCCATGGACGAGTGTATTGCTAATGAAAAAGAGAATTATCAACAGAGCAAGGTACATTAACAATTAACGATGTCAAGTTCTTGCACTGATTTCGTTCAGACAGCCAAAAATGACTAACGAGCAACACCAACACCATCGCCGAGGAACACTAAAATCAGAACTCTGAATGAAGAAACCACCATCAAAGTATGCTCACCCAGAAATCACTCCAACCACAGGACCAGACTAAATCCTGCATATATAACATCTGTAAAAGTGAACCATCACTTCAAAACGATAAACGTACCAGCTGAACAACACCTTGGTCGGTGACCCCTGTCATCCCCCAGAGAGAGATGGACGTTAGCTTCCCCGCGCATTTCGCCAGTGAAATTCTGTACAATCCTTCATCGGTTATATGGCAGCCCCAACGACTCCTCGAACTGCGACAATTCAGTCACCAAAAGTTCACAATCCAAAAGAGCTCGATGAAATTGGGACGTGAATAGAGACACGTCACAAAGCTAATCATCAAACGATTCCAAAGTAACTAATCCTCTATGTAATAGAAATCTCCAATCCAAGGAGAATTCTGGCAAACAGCCAACAACCCTCCATCGATCATCTGCTTAGTAATCACAGAGAGACAGAGAGAGAGTGAGAGAGAGAGTACATGTCGAGTTCCCTGAGGGCGTAGGCGCGGCGAACGATGCGGGCGGTGGAATCGTCGTCCATCTTGAAGCCGGCGAAGCTCAACCTCTCTCTCCGCCCCAGCGACAGCTTCACACCTCGCTTCCATTTCCTGCACACGCCGCTCGCCCTGCGAAAAATTTCCGTTTTGTTCACAACCCACGACTTAGAATCAACAACAACAACACCCGCACCCGCACGAAGCCGCAGAGGGAATGACTTTTCTGGGAAGGAAAAATGAATGCCGTGTCGAGCACGTACTGCGCCAAATCGGTGAGCGACGGGATCATGACAAAGACCTGAGCCAGCACGTCGATCGGCAAGCGATCAATCTCTGCTTCCGCTTCTTCTTCCTCTTCCTCCCTCATCCCCGTGGCGAGTCGACGGAGCACGCAAGCGAGAGAGGAAGAGTCGGAATTTGGTCTAGAGGTAGAGTGTCGTTGCTTTCGTTCTTATTCAATGGGAGGGGAGGGAGATGTGGTCATGTTTCTGTCATGGTTACTACACGAGGCCACGGGGATCTTCATTTACTAATTATTTAGTTATTTTTATCTTTTTATTTTTTAATCTGGAGAAGGAATCAAAATCCAAATTTGTCTCTTTTAACGGAATTTTTTCACGCTTCGAAACGGTATTTCTCTTTTCTTTTATATTTTTTTCTTGGTCGGATTTTCTTTTTCTTTGTCCGTTTTCAACTCTCGGATGACGTTACACTTTACAGTCCCAGATTGATTTACAGCCCACGTGTCAGCCTGACACGAAGACGCCGCCGCTTTTGAAACGAGGGACATGCAACTCGCCACTTCCTTTTTCAAGGCTCGAGTCAGCGAAATTTGTAATCTTAGTCATGAAAACACATCTCATTTTGTCCAATTCATTTTTTCTCGTAAAACAACGAGTTTGATTTCGTCATTTGACATCGTAACACGCACTAAATAATATCATTTTGCCACAAACCAACGAAAAGTAGCTGAATGACTTCTCAATGAACTAGCCATAGAACCTATTATTGTCATATTATAGTTGTAGATCAATAAATTCGGGCTTGAAGACCAATTGAGTAATTTATTGGAAAATGGTCGTCGATCAGAAAGTGAACAGTGTTGTGACAAAATGACACTTCAAAATGCAATAACATGAGAAAATTGTCAAACAGAGCCTGCTATCCAGTATGCATTGGCCCGCCAAAGATCAAAGGTCGTGTCACACATGCGACAAACTACTGCAAGCGCAGAACGTCTATCACCCATAATCATGATGTTATCCAATCCGATTGCCTGAGGCCCGGAAGGATTAAAGAAGGTCCCAGGAAAGGCTGCACTGAATTAGACAGCTCAACCAAAATGAAAGCAAACTTGGTGGAAGGTTACACATCAATGGATACATAGGGAAGCCAAATTAGGCAATGGACATCCTGGGCATCTGTGTTTGCAAATTGCTCGCGTTGTGATTCAAATATTTTGCTATGTACATGGATAATAATTCGGAAAAGGAGATTATACAATGAATAGGTCGTTCATTTGCACCCAACCATAGGCACACCGGTCTCGAATCCTTTGAATAGTCGATGCTGCCAAATCGACCAAAGGCCTAACTCTGATCAGCTCCTTCTCTACTTGGGCTTTTATGCGAGAGTCGACCTGAACAATGTCACAAGCAGATATAGCTTTCGTCAGATCAGGGTCATAGCATATTCTAAGCAAAGTTGGGGGGGAGAGAGAGATCACCGACCTTCTCAATGCAGTATACTGTATCCAACACATGGCAGAAGTACGCAAGCTGTCTGTATAAGTCCGCCTCCGTATACTGGCAAATGCACACGTGAATATGAGGAGGTTGAGCTTGTGTTGCGAAATTTAATTAAACGAAGAAGTGAGAAGTTATAAACAAACCTTTCTTATCAGACGCCCATTGCAGCGGGGATATTCTGGACAAACAGTTCCTCTCTCACTGTCACCTATTACTCGTAAGCTCAGACTGCGTGTTGAGTGCTTGCAAGTTTCATCATCACACTGGAATTATAAGCCACCCAAAAATGTTAATAGAAATGTCAGTTGATGTTGTACTAATCCATTTTTTTCAACTAACTGTTTATAACATATTACCATCATCAAGCCCTTGTAATACAGGGAAATGAAACCATCAGCTTGTCTTTTAGCCTGGCAAAAGCATACTCCTGTTAGAGATGGCCCATGTATATAACTCCTACTATGAGCAACATGGATCTACAACCAGCGCGACAAGGCAAATAAAATGTCCAATGCTAGAGGGAAATAAGTACAACCAGAGAAGCGCTGCTAATAACATGGCACGGGCAGTAGTTTGCCTCCATCATTCTTTTGCTATGAGCAAATTCTCAGTTCTAACACTAGATGATATGTGGCCATTACATGTCAACTCCTGCCAAAGCGGATGAATTAAACCTATTGTCCTGGGCTTCTCTAACAATTAGAATGCCCCTTTATATGTTGCATAACCAACAGCCAAATAGATTTGAAGTCCAGTGTTGATACTGCGTCAGAAAGAAAAAACGGATATGCAAATAGACTTCAAAATCCTCTGGATGGACAGTAAGAGACCACTTGCATAATCATGTGATCCAGGATGATAAAGAAGAATTGTTTTGTCTATCCTTAGACCGACAGTAGAACTTGCATTTAACAAGTAAAGATGCATATGCTTATGGTAAAAACTGATTTTTTTTTTTGCTTATCCCTTCTACTTCAGAAGATCGTCCCAGAGATCGATGATCAGATTGAGCAGAAGTAGCTCATGGCCATCTTCCCTTTAAAACGAAAAAGGGAAAGGGTTTCTGAGAGGCCTTATACCTGTTTAGAAAATCTTTTTTTTTATGGTAGCGGCTTTGTGATAAAGGAAAAGTACCTGATTAGCTATCATCACAGAAGTCAATCTACTGGCTTCTCCTCCTGCCGGACATTTAGGACAACACAATGTGCGCCAAAAATCAATAGAAGGTTGCTCCACTTGATCAGCGGTTGAACGCTCATTAATAGATGTGCAAATGGAAGTAAAGATGACTGGGCAATCAAAGGTACTAGAGCAGCTGGGGCATGACAACATCAAAGGTTTACAGTCCCGATATCTGTGATGAAAATTAGACATTTGATGAGACAAGAATGCACAAAGTTAAGCTACAGGATAAGAAACAGCTGCAACAAGAAATAATGGGGATAGTTTCTAATAGACGTTGGGTGGGAGAAACAGAAAAGGGATGCATACAATTGGCAAAAACAAACACTATTTCTGCATCTCTTACCACATGGTTCATTTGTCAACAGAAACTAATTTTCTAGACTTATTCGCGCGTTTTTGCTCAGTTATTTTTCTGATGCTGCTCATTATGGAAAGAAGATAAAGGAACCAAAGAAAGTCACCTTTCTTTATCATCTATGGCTGACAAGAGGGAACCAGCAGTATCATTGGTTGTGGTTCCACTAAATTTGCTTTGGAACTGGAAACACAGTTTCTGTCAGGAATAAAATTGAAATGGATTTTGCTAATTGATGCTTGCAAAGGATGGTTTTTTGTACCTTAGAGGAGTCCAGACCTAGACAATCAGCTAAACGCTCAGGGCTCGTACCCTGAATTGGAGCGCATAGACGGGACACCACCGGATGTATCTACGTAAAAACCAGAGGAGAAGAAATGAATTACATTCCAGTTAGTAAGTTATCCTTGTTCAGAACACAAAGACGCAGAGTTTCCGGTAGAAAATGAAACCTGCTGCGACAAGTAGTAATCAATGTCGATCATCCATTTCCCGTCATCCTTTTTCAGTTCGTCGGGATGTCTAGCACGCTGAGCTATCCCTGTTGAGCTAATTGATTCGACACCCTGTACAGATGAGATTTAGCTGAACATCCTAATCCTAACGATTAAAGCATCATATGATTTTTTCCAAAGCTGTAAATGCTCCTTAAGTACCTGTTCACGGCAAATTATGTAAGGGATAGTATCCCCCACAGAGCAGCCAGTAGAATACCCACTTTGCTTCAGTCTCAATGCGACCTAAGAAATGCCAGTTCATTTAAATTTATATATGTACATATAAGAATAACACTATCCAATAAGACAAGAAAATCGCTGATCTATGACTGGTTACTGAACTTACCTGAACATGTGGCTGGTTCTTGGCATCTGGGTAGGCTTCAGGAGGTTTAGTCAGTGTCTTTGTAATGACATACTTCTCAAGTGCTACTTGACCACCTCTCATATCCTCCTGCACCTGTTGAATACGCAGACACAAAAATTAACCCTCGATAGTGCAAAGAAGTATATTACTGAAACATAAGCTCAAAAATCAATCTTTACACACAGATTGAAGTGGTGACTTATGACTGAGTACAAAAAAGTACAAATAATGATGTATTTTCCCCCCATTACTTGTTAAAGTTTACCTACTTTGTCTTGTGTCAATGCCTATAGCCATTGAAGCTCATTATGACAAGCACTTGACAACTCAAATATACATTGTAGACTGTAAATCAACTGCTCTACATACATGACCTAACAATGGATTTTACATGCTAGAATTCAAAATGCTCTTGTTAATGAGATAAATCCACCATTAAAACAGATTCTGCAGCAGTTTGGGAAAGAAATTCTACTTCGTGAGATGACTCTGGTCATATGCACATGGAAGGATTAATTAGTGAAGACTGAACACCAGATATCAAATTCACTTTCTACTCCATCTTCAGCATCAGAATTAAAATTGGCAAAGTTAGAGCCAATATTTATGACTTGCCTTGATGAGGGAGTTATGTATTGATTCGATAACGTCTTCACATGACCTGTTATTAGGAAAAATTGCAGCAAAATGAGCCACCGGGTGGAATAACTAAAAGTCCAGAGAATGCTATCTATTAAGACAAAGCATGAGCTTTTGGCATACCCTCCTGACAGGATTTGACTCAAGCAGAAATCTCCTATTTCCTTTGATAATAAGCTCCAGTCTCTGCGAACCATATCAAGCCCCTTCCGTTCAATGACCTACACCAGGCAAAGTCTCACGCACACATTCTATTTTCGATACTCAAAGATTAAAAGCCATTTTTTACTGGATACCTCATATGGAGTTCCATCTTTGAATTGCACTTTGACAGCTGCATATTTCTTTTTCTTGAGAAGCAACATTCTCTTGTACAAACCATCAAGATCTATTTCTAAGCACCTATACTTTTTGTTAACCTGAATGAACATTAAAAATAATAACTCAGTACAGTTTATAGTGAATAACTGACAGAAAAGATCCACATCCTACTCAGAACTTTCGGACAAGAGATGTGCTTCAAATAATCCAAAAATGTGATTGCAACACTCAGAGTTCCGTCCGACCACACTTTGTGTGTGTGTCTGGACAGGTGTGGAGTGGGACAGTGGGGCCTCATCTCACATGTTGGAATATATAAATATTAAACCACGCATTCTTCTAACAGCTTAAGCTTTTAGAGCAGTTGGCAAGTGGTCCCACAAAATCTAATATGGTATCAAAGCAGGAGGTCCTGAGTTCAAATCTTTCCAAGCTCCTATTTGCCTCCCCAATGAATATGTCCACGCTTAGTGCTAGGCAAAAGACCAGACTAAGCGTGAGGGGGAGTGTTGGAATATATAAATATTAAACCATGCCTTCTTCTAACAGCTTAAGCTTTTAGAGCAGTTGGCAAGTGGTCCCACAAAATCTAATATCACACAACAATCATCCCGATCCAGCATGCGATGGGATTTCAGTGCAAAACCAGATTTTCTTTGGATTTAGCCCTCAAAAAGCACATCAAAAGACTCTTACTATTTGTTTTCACACAATAATGATTCATTTTTACTAATACCAGATCCTAGAACATGTAACGGTGGTTCATGACCTCACCTCTTGTATGACTTTCCCTGCAGTCGCTTTTGCTTTGCTGATATCATCGAGTCCACTGTATATCATTATTGAATCCGTATCACCATAAATTACCTGCCACAGTATAAGGCCAACAGTTTCTTTTACTGAATATTTGCGGCAGTCAAAGCAAGATAAACACTGGTCTTGATAATCAGTCATAGGAGATAACCTCTAAGTTCAGATTATTCTGGACAAGATCAACGGTACTTTGTAGAATCTCCCTTCCCTGCAATAAGCTCATTTTTAGCTTTAGAATTATTCATTAGATTGACTAAGAGTTCACTACTTGATTGAATCGTGTTTAATTCCATAACTTGGAACAAGATCTATCCTTACCTGTAGAGTTATAAGTTCTGCAAGAGGCTTTGCATAAAATCTCGAATTAGAAAATCCAAGACATCCATACATGCTGCATTTAATAGGAATATTACATGAGGACAGAGAAAAGTGGCACAAGTTGATGAAGCAGCGTTAATCCTGAAAGCAAGAGAGAAGGGAAAAAAATACCTGTTGGCTGTTAACTTAAGCGCTTGCTGTTGAATGTCAAACTGCTGGACCTTGAGGCCAGTTGCTTTTTTCATCCATTGCTTTACCAACTTCCTTCTTTCAACCAAATTTTTAAGCAACTACAAAGGAGTTTCGAACAGCTAGAAATATTGCCTTGCTTTTTCACGGGTAAGAAGCAAAGATCTCACAAGACTTCCAAATGAAATTTTGGAAATAAAGAAAAGAAAACAAACATGATGAATACACCACTGAAAACTTGTTGAAATTACCTGAGTCAATCATCTATCAAGGATGAGATATACATCAACACTAGTTTTCAAAATTGTGAAGAAACTGAATAATGCAAATTAAAGTATCATCATTCAATGTGAGTTGCATAGAGCGGGATTGCAACAAATCAACATCCATCTTTAGCTCGGACTTGGAAGTTCAGTTCACAGGCATTTGGACACAAACATCTACGACTACTCTTTTAAGACAATCTTAGTCACATGTCCTGTGCAGCAACTTAGAAAGACAGAAACCACAACCACTATACAGATCAGATTTTTCTAAATAAAAGACAGGAGACCAGAGCCAAAATTAGAGTGAGAAGAAAGGCTGGGTATTAAATGACAAAAGGTCATTTCCTGTGCTTCATAAACAAAAGATGATGTCGTGTTCAGTTCAGTAAAATTCTATAAAAAAAAAAAATGGATGGCAAAGAACAATCAAGAAGTAGTTATGCATAAAATTGGAATCTGATGTCTTTTTTTTTTTTTTTGGTTCTTCTATGGTATAGCTGCAATATTTTCCCCTTCAATACTAGCTCCACTCCAACCCCCGTTTTTGCCCTAATTACAAGAGACTTTGCCACTTCCGCACAAAATATCACAAAGCATAAGCAAGAAGTCGTCAGTCTATGGAAAATTAGTAGGTTATATTGACAGTGGGCCTTCAGTGTCATGAATTTGTTATAGTTATAGGTATCTAGACAATTATGTAAAGAAGAGTGATGAACAAACAGGTACTAATTGCATACATAATGAGGCATCCCTACCAAGACAAAGCAGCAGAAGAAAGCCAAGGGGAAACCAAACTTCATTTAACTAACATCAGAAGATATATTCTTTCATTCAGTCATCTCAAGACAACAACTGAATATCATCTAACTCAAATATAAGCATACCTCGGGTAAAACTCCTGTTGTTTTACTAGATGGCAAACGGGGGATAGATCCGTCTGTTGGTCTTTCTACTGTGGTAAAACAGATGTTATACTCCTGTAATAGAGCAGAAGTGAATATTCCTAAAGTAGGCAAATCATGGGGTAACTAGACTTTTACAGCTTCACATCACTGGAGAAAAGATTGAAACCCAGATGACCAGAGAGAGAGAGAGAGAGAGAGAGAGAGAGAGAGAGGGAGACAGAGCTTTGAAGGAGTTAGTAGTGTCATTAACCTGAATGATAGAAGGGTAAAGACTATTGAAGTCCAGAAGCAATATGTACTTGTCATATAGACCTTTCTTTGGCTCCAAGACTAGCCCACCAGAGTATCCAGGACCTTTTTTTCCCTTCAAGTGCTCATCATTCTGAGGTTCTTCAGTATCCATTCCATCTGCATTTTGGTCTTCAACACCATGATTGCTTCTCCGTTTCGCTAATTTTGTTTCCTTAGAACGAAATGAATTTTTGTCGGGAACAATATATTTCTTTGCATGAAATGCATGCAACAGTAAATATTCTACTCTCTGAGCCCTGGCACCCTGAGGGAGAAAATGACAAATAGAAGGATTGATATTTATGTTTCATCTCCACTGGAACCCGATGAAAAGCCAGAACACAGTGGAAACTGGAAAAGTTTGCTACTCACTTGCAGAGTCTTCCCCCAGAGGTTTCCACTGATATTGGTTAGTTGGCGTGTGAGAGGAAGAATGCTCAAATGAAACATGAGTTCCAACGACAACCATGCATCCGTCTCACCGTACTCAACCTGGAGCATGATAAAATGGAAGAATCACCATGAAGCTATTCAAAAATGCCATTAGGAAAGAAGCTCTACCCTATAGCATGTTTCTGCAACCGTAAAAGGTCTTCTTGCTTCTAATGCTACTAAAAAGCCTCTCTTCCTCTCACTCTACTATAGAACTACACCTTATAAAGTTCATTCAGGTTGTATACAGTTTGCATTAACATGAAAGTTCCCTGACCTACCAGACATCCAACATGACAACACCAGATAAATAGCTGCACATAACCAGTCAAATTAATCATGAACAGCTGACACAGGATTCCAACCCCTTATATAAAACCCACCATATTCCCAGCTGCAGATACACAACCCAATCAATCAATGACAGCTGACATTGACCCAGACGATACTGTCTAACAAATGCTAATACTTATAGAATGCAGCATCACAGAGGATATCAGTTTCCCCCTATCTGAAGGCGTATTCTTTAAATTCAAGTTAAGATGAGTACTATATTAAGGGCCGATCAAATAATTCGAGCAAACAATCAGAACCTACGAGTTGCACGAGAGACTCTGAAGTTTGGAACATTCCTGGGACATCATTAGGTGCAATCTCCTTACGATCTTTGTTGAGCTGAGTCTTTGCAAGTTGTGTCAAGGAATAACTGATCTGAGAGTAATAAGTTAGCATAAGACCCAATGTTTATCAGCATAAAGCAATTCAATCCTTGCACGCATTGAAAATCAGGAGGTCTACCTCTTTCAGTAAGTCCCGAGAACACAAATATGTGTCACATAGAAGCCGGCCAGCAATACATGACATGATCCCTGGACTTGCCCCAGATCCAAATAAAGTGCTTCCTTTTGTAAGCTTAGGCATCACTGAGCGCTTCAGTCGACCAATTTTGGACCACATGATGCTGGGAACTCTGCATGCCTGCATGATAATATAAACAGATGTCACAAAAACAGTTCGCATCAATGAATATACAAATCGTATCAATGGCAAGTAAATGTAACTGTGGAATTCCAAATCCACTTTAGGAGGCCATGTTTCTGGTCGGACACTTGAGTTATCGAGCTCCGATATCAGATCCTATCGATACATTCAATTAAGAAATTAGATGTGTCTTATCCAATTAAATCTGTCGTCTTCATTTTTTGCAGTGTAGCTGTTTTCTGCAGCATACAGGTAGCTTTTATATCACGTGGTTCAGAAACAGTCATAATCAGTTCTGTAACTGTAATTCCTCTTTCTTTGTTACCTTAAACACTAATTTTGGAAGTGGCGGATAAGCCACAACTTTCATGTCTCATCTTTTTGTGCATTGATTAAGGACGCGAAATAATTTTGGAAGTGGCGGATAAGCCACAAATAATTCTCGATGACATGCAAAAGTTGCAGATAGAATTCAAACCTGGGCTCTATGAAGAAGCACATCCAGGTCAAATCCAGAAATGTTATGTCCAACGAGAACATCACTATCCATTTTGTGTAATTCAGTCATAAGACGGTTCAAAAGAGCTCTTTCGCTGCAAGGATTTTTTTGAAGTTCATTGAAGAAAGGAGCAAAAATATCTGAATATCACTGAAGTTCCCAACATCATGATGAAAAAACACAATATTGAAGTATAACAGACCTGCTTTCGAAACCTATTGTTATTGCTCCTGCCTT
The DNA here is from genome assembly GCA_021437785.1 of Rhodomyrtus psidioides. NCBI lineage: Eukaryota > Viridiplantae > Streptophyta > Magnoliopsida > Myrtales > Myrtaceae > Rhodomyrtus > Rhodomyrtus psidioides. The sequence continues at coordinate 2,236,497 of JAILYB010000111.1, forward strand.
TGAGTTCTTCTCATCAGCCTCCTTGGTGAATCCCATTGGAAATATGCCACCATCAAGCTTACGCAAAACAGTAAAGTATTTCAGCATATCAGGTCTTTTCCACTCTGAGGCCAACATGGGAGTATCAATCTGTATAAACAGACAGCTGGTCAATGGTAGCTTATCTGAACATCAACTATGAATTCATTTGCAATTTACTGGACCGTAAGTTGAAGGGCCAACTATACTAGCAATAAAAGGGCCCACCACCCCCCGAGATCCATCCCACCACACGTTTGGATATGGGATTCCTTCCCAAATGAAAGTCTGGATGTCAGAGACTCAGAGTTCCAAGCGACCCTCAAGAGCAAGACAGTTAGAAATTATAGTCGCGCTGGAGTCTGAAATTAGATTCATTTGTTAAAGGATGTGTTTGAGATTGAACTGCGACACGTAGCAATAGATTATCTTTCTACAAAAAGCATGCCGTATATACACACCTAAACTCATCAAAGACACTAATTCAACTTCCGTGAAGGCATTTGATGCCTACATTATTACCACATGACACTTCATAGGTAGTGTTAAGTTCTTCCCAATGATGATATCATCACACAACTTAAAGCACGTAGTTAGTGGATTTAGATACTAGAGACCTCAAACAAGATTCTTATCAACTTAGAATGTCAATTGAGCTATCCCATATCAATTAGAAGGTGAGCTGAACATCAAGGATGAAAATATACTCCTGTACATCAGCCAGTGACAGGACAGAAATAACTCTCAAATATGGTAAAAAGCCATAATTGGAATAAATAATGCCAGCAAAGGGTCGCATACCTTGGCCTTCTGACAGCAGATGATAGATGCTGAGACAATTTCATGAGCATTCTGCTTCTCATTCATAATTGTTTTCAAGTTGATTGCTGTAACCACCATGGGAGGAATCTCTATCACATATTTTGAAGACGATGGCATCACTATGTCTTTGGGAGAGTCGATGCTAACCTCAAATTTGCACCAGCTCACCTGTGTAAGCAACAAAGGATTGGAAATTTTGAGCGATTAAAAAAGCATCTCAATGGAAGAAGACAATACAAATTAACCTCACCCGCTGAGCAGCTGGAGAAGAGGAAAAATTTGATACCGACAACCATGAAGGTCCTTTTATCTTCCTCTTAACTAGAAAAAGCTCCAAAGCACTGCACGACATTATAAATTTCATTTTCCTTTTCATCAGATGGATAAATATGCATTGAAGCTGTAGTGGATAGTGATAAATCGAAGTTAGTAGAATCCCAGCAAGAGACACAACAAAAGGAGAGAATATGGGACAAAGCCCAAAGCAGCAATGTGAAGGCAAAATTTGAATAATCAGTTTACTTCTTGTGGAAATGGAGAAAAAGCAGTTACAAAAGAGAGTTTGTCCTCCAGAACTTGAAAATATTAATAAGATCAGGCAAAAAAAAAATTATGCAGCCCCATGGGCACTGCAAATAAAACATATTGACTATGAACAGTTTAAGAGGTAATTGTCAGAGACTAACTTAAACCAATTCTTGTAAAGTAATTAAAGCATCTCTTATGTCGACAACATTTCCTCAGACACTTCAGAAATACGACGAGAGTAGAAACTTTTTATGTGTTTTATATGTTATGCCCTCTGGTTCTGATTAGAAATGAACCCCATTAAGTTACATTCCACAAATATGTCTTCTGACTGTTCTGCTGAACAATTGGCCTCTTAAGTTGATCACAATGCTACAAATCAGCACCACCATTTTCTGTAAGAAGCTCTATACAGGCAGAGTCTACTGCAAAGTGTCAAATAGTGGGAGCAATCTCAGGCTGACTTTGGAATAAAGGATAAAGCAAAATTGCCTGTATTGTCACCTCACGTATCAAAAGCAGAAAATATTAATTGGCTCGTTCACTGCATTCTGTTGTCTCCTTAAAAGTTTCAATGATTTGTGCCGAGAAATAATGTTTGATGTACAAATACTAGTTTACAAGATTGATCGACAAAGTGAAGTGGCAAATTCTTGTCACCAACGGATCCATTATGCTATAAAAATGCTGCGGAGTAATGCACCAAACGGAACTGTGTCTGCAGTGGTGATTAAGAAACAATTCCAACTCATACCTGCAGTGAGTTCCAAGCAAAGTGGCAAAAGTTTCGCCTTTGAGATCTGCTGGCAAAGGTGGGTCCTAAGCACAGAAACGGTAGAATGACGACTGGTTACAGAAACATACGGCAAGAAAATGCTAAAGCTGAATATACCATGGCGGCTTGGGTGGCACATACAACTACAGTTAAATTGAGGCATTCAACCAATCAATACCTAAAAAAAAGGAACTAATGGAGAAAAAATACTTATTTCTCTAATAACGCCAAAATGTTATTGATTTGATGAATTACCTTGAATGGGTAATTGATCTTGAGGACATAATTCTCCCCAAGAGGTATATCAGATCGGTCGAATGCGTATCTCCTCTAGCTCGTTCAATGGAGTGAAAATATGAGTATATCATAGTTGAAGAAAGTTGGAGAATGTACTCATTGAGAGATCAAAAAAGACTGTATCGTCTCACCTTAACCATTGTCATGCTAAAGGTAGAGATATTGAGATCTACCAATTGCTTTACCACTTCATTCTTCAGCCCTGGAGCCAGATCCTAAAAGAGAGGGACAGAATGCAAGACTGATCAAAATAAGATGTAATTGGAGGAGAATCGACAAAAAAGAGATGCATGTGAAGACCAACGTACAAGCAACTTTGCATGGAAATCCGCTTGAGAAATCCGAGACTCCTCAACATCTTTCTCAAGCTTCATTGTTTCGTCACTGTCAAAAACAGAGGCATTTGGAACTGCATAAACACATCTTTGCATCTTCTTTACAACAGCGCAGCAACTATGGTATGTTCCCCCTGATTTCACCTGAATTGCAATGGCACATGCAGAGGAAAGGTCATTGTCTGGATGCTTAACAATTTTCTGGCGACAACATCGAATATTTAAATGTATTTTTAGTTCTTCAAAGGACAAAATTTTGCGGCTTGTCAAGCTTCACACTCATTAGTGGTCAAGATCTTAACTTACTCTATGCATCCCTTCCTGAATCACGAACTAGATGCTTTATCCCAATTTTTGGTCCTTATACATCCATATCACCAATACTGTCAACCCAGTCAATTCATTACTCGAGTGCACAATTAGAAAGACTGAAAGCTAACTTTGAAACATTGTGCACTATATTTAGAATCTATTTGATGAACCCTTCGCAAAAATGTAGCTTTTTGTGAGCTGCTAAGTATTGTAACTCATCCAGTTAGTCATGTTTTAAAGCTACACCATCTTGAAACTTGATGGAGCAACTTCTTAGACATAGCTGCATGATACTGTAGCTAACGGCTGCTACAGCTATAAGATGTAATTAAACCCCCTGCAAACGCGGCAGCACCCCTTTTCACAGCTACAATTGTTGCGGGGAACTTGTATCAAATACCGTTTAGGCTAATGCACTTATAGGAAATTAAGTTCGGTAGAGGTTGCGGCACCCCTTTTGTCTACATGTAGTACAATTCAAACCAATGCTTCAAGCAAAGTACCATTTGAAAAGCCTGCCACTTGCATATCACATTCTCAACAACAGTAAAAATTCCAACGTTGTTCCTTGACCACAACCCGATGTACCGTGATCTAGTTGAATGGAACTCAAATTTTTTAAGTTAGAACATGTATCAACTAAGCTACAAGATGGGCTTAGAAGACCTTTACATTGCAATGAATAGGTTATCATAAACTTCTTGGGTAAAATAGAATAAAGCGACCATCAATTGATAGCAGCAAGCAATAATGCATTAGCAAGGACAATAAAAGAAGCTAAACTACTCGGCTGACAATATCCCTAAAAATTTGAGTAAGCCGCAGAAAGAAGGCACTCAGGATTTTCAAGCATTCACTAAATCATTTGCCCACAGCTAAACTCTTGAATGCATCATGTAGGGAGAACTCCCATTATAAAACAGCAAAATGAGTGCCAGACTATTATTTGCTTTATAATTCCCATCCAAAAATTTCACAACATGAGTATCTTGATCAACCGACTAAAAAAATAAGTTAAATATTGTGAAAGGAGGAGAATCCGCTCTAAAACTGGGGATCTAAACATGGTTCTTTGGTAGGAAATCCACCAAAGCTTAGCTCAGCTAAATGAACTCTATTCTGACCGAAAGAAAGCAAGATTTCATTTTCATTGCATAAGGCTTGTGACGCATGAAGAACAATAATAAACAAGCTAGAATTTTCTCTTGATGACAAGCTCAGTTCAATATATAAGCAGGGCCTTTAAACATTGCAGCTGTGCGAAATGATGAAACTGTAAATGTAAGGCATGTGTTAGCAAGTAAAAATTGACTTGTGACACTTTATGTAGCTAAGCTGCTCACCGAGAAGAGGTGATGCGATGTATTGTCAGGAGCTTCTTCTTGAAAAGAGAATTGATTAGCAACTTTATGCAGAGATGGAAGTCCTAATATGCCTAAATAAAGTAGATATCACCGTGCTGGGACACAAAAGACTCTCAATCTATTCTTTGCGGCAAATCCTCAATTGAAAGCCAGACATGTGAGTATCAAGTTCTAATACTGGTTCCAACAAACCCATGGCTGGGTAAAAATTACTATGCATAAATACTAACATCATCACAAGAACATACCTTCCCAAACAAATAGAGGTTTCCAGAGTTAGCACCGTAAATCTCCTCATGTGCATCAAACATGTAAAAGGGCAGTGTCCCATCCAAGTCCAGCTCGAAATCCAATTTTTCCTCACTGTTTGCACCATTTTTAATTGCGCCAGCACCACTGCCACTGTTTTCTAATCCTTCACTTATCATCGCTTTCCATCCTGCAGTTGCACTCAATCGTGGATCCTTCTCCTCTGTGATCTTTGCATTCAGAGTGTGAACCTCCTCCTTCGTTTCTGCTTCTGATTTGACATCAACGAGCCTTGGCATGCTATCCTCAACTAGTCCTTCCTTTCTATCAGACTCTTCCAAGTGCACCAATTGTTCCTGGAATGTCGATGCCGTTCCCTCTTTTGACTCCTCAATCAACTCACTGTCTAGAATTGAATTCGATATATCCCCTGAAACCAGCTCAAGATCACGGCTAACTCCCACATTCCCCAGATCAGGCTTATCTGTGAAACCAATGCAATCAACGGTTGCCCTTTCAACTTTCACATAGCCTACTGATACCAAACCCCTCCCATTTGGATGCCCAGTCCTGCGACGCTCTCTATCAGCTTCATCTGGGGCAAATTCCGCGATTATATCATCCACAATGGTATCGCAAGACAGCGTCTTTGTCTTATCATCTCTACCGCTGTTCTTCTTGAAAACGGAAGACGTAAACATTGAAGACAACCGCTGCTTTCCCATCATTGCCGCAGCTGCAGATAGCGAAGATGGTGCAGGTTTCTTCACCACCGGATCCTTCTTCTCCGTCTTCTTTTTCTTAACTTTCTCTCCTGCAAGACCGTTTTTTGGAAACCAACGAATTCAACAAAATCTACAGGATGGCCGTACAATTAACGATTAATTGAAGTGAACCCATAAGAATTTGGAGTTCTAACCTTCTGGTTCTTCATCAGAGGAGCAGTTGGGTCCGGCTCTGGTCCAGTCCTCTTCCTCGCCATCGTCGGCGTAGCCAAGGAGACCGTCGTCATCGACAATGAAGCCCCGCACTTCTTCGCGGCGCTTGGCCACGAGCTTGTCATACTCTTCCTCTTCGACGACGTCGTATATCGGATCCTCAATCTTGATCTGCACGGCTGACTCCGCTCTCCGGCCCCCCGCTCGGAGGGCCTTGAGGCGCCGCAACCCCTCCAGACGCGCCGTCGAGGCGGCTCCTCGGCTCCTGCGCTGGCCGGCGACATTTTGTTGCTCGTCTTCCATCTCTCTCTCTCTCTCTCTCTCTCTCTGAGACGGAGGGTTTAGAGCGCTATGGCGGAGGTTTTTTTTTTTTTGGTCGGAGTTGGGGAATTGTTTTTTCGGGGGTGGAAAATGGCGGGAGAGGAGAGTGGATTTGGCGCCAACAGAGCTTTGACCAGTGTGTCGGCTCGTCGGCTCGGCTCCAAGTGCAACGTATAAGTATTTATTTGGGCTTTTTTCCAAAATAATTTTTTTTTAAATAATTACCAAAATAATAGTAAAAAAAAAATTATCGAATTGGGTGCCAATCGGCAATGGACCTGCCGATTGGCACCCAAATCAGAATTTGGGAGTCCCAATCGGCAATGGCCCTGCCGATTGGGGCCCAAATCAATTTTTTTTTAAATAATAATTATTTATTTTTAATTTATACTTTTTTATAAAAGTTTTAATTAAATAATAAATTATATTAAAATTACGTAAATTTTGAGGAAAAAAAAAAGACAAGCACTACATAATTCATATTCCACCATTCAAATTTACTTTTAATTTATATTTTTTATAAAAGTTGTAATTAAATAATAAATTATATTGAAATTACGTAAATTTTGAGGGAAAAAAAAAGACAAGCACTACATAATTCATATTCCACCATTCAAATTTACTTTTAATTTATATTTTTTATAAAAGTTGTAATTAAATAATAAATTATATTGAAATTACGTAAACTTTGAAGAAACAAAAAGACAAGCACTACATAATTCATATTACAACATTCAAATTTACTTTTAATTTATATTTTTTATAAAAATTGTAATTAAATAATAAATTATATTGAAATTACGTAAACTTTGAAGAAACAAAAAGACAAGCACTACATAATTCATATTACAACATTCAAATTTACTTTTAATTTATATTTTTTATAAAAATTGTAATTAAATAATAAATTATATTGGAATTACGTAAAATTTGAGGGAAAAAAAAAAGACAAGCACTACATAATTCATATTACATCATTCAAATTTACTTTTAATTTATATTTTTTATAAAAGTTGTAATTAAATAATAAATGATATTGAAATTATGTAAACTTTGAGGGAAAAAAAAAAAGACAAGCACTACATAATTCATATTACATCATTCAAATTTACTTTTAATTTATATTTTTTATAAAAGTTGTAATTAAATAATAACTTATATTGGAATTACGTAAACTTTAAGGGAAAAAAAAGGCAAGTACTACATAATTCATATTACATCATTCAAATTTACTTTTAATTTATATTTTTTATAAAAGTTTTAATTAAATAATAAATTATATTGGAATTACGTGAACTTTGGGGGAAAAAAAAAAGACAAGCACTACATAATTCATATTACATCATTCAAATTTAATTTTAATTTATATTTTTTATAAAAGTTATAATTAAATAATAAATTATATTGGAATTACGTAAACTTTGGAATTACACCATTCAATATAATTTATTATTTAATTAAAACTTTTATAAAAAATATAAATTAAAAGTAAATTTTAATGGTGGAATATGAATTATGTAGTGTTTGTCTTTTTTTCCTCAAAGTTTACGTAATTCCAATATCATTTATTATTTAATTACAACTTTTATAAAAAATATAAATTAAAAGTAAATAATTATTATTTAAAAGAAAATTGAGTTGGGCCCCAATCGGCAGGCCCATTGCCGATTGGCACCCAATTCGGGAATTATTTTTTTTTACTATTATTTTGGTAATTATTTTTAAAAAACTATTTTGGAAAAAAACCCTATTTATTTTCGGTTTGAGAAAATGTTGTGTCTAGATATTATTGAGAAAATTATATTTAATTTTAAAGGAAACAAAACTATCATGCTTTATTGAAAAAACTTTGATGTATGCTTTGAAGATGTTTTATAAATATATCTCTACACTTTTTATATTTAATATGTTTAACGCTTTTATTCTGAAAGAAGCATGAATTTGCAGGCAGAAACAGATTCATATTGCGATATATATTTTGATTTTCAATATATCCTCGATTTGTTGATTCTTTAGCAAATTAAATTTTCCTCACTAACGATCGATTATTTGATTGTCCAATAATCATAAAGATATTATCATTATTCTTTATATGATGACTCTAGACTGATTGTCAATCACCCATAGATAATTTTCTTTATCAAAAGCTAGTTTTTTTTAAGGATCATAGGATTTGATTGTATGGGATCCTCTGAAATCTTTTACCCTTTCCACTTCAATAGTGATATTTCTACATCAATCAACCAACGGCTAGTTTTTGATATTGATCCCGAAGTGGGAAGCTTGGAACGAAGAGTATATAAGGAGCATAAAGTTCAAAAAGAAGAACGAGGGACCAAGAGATCAACATCTTTATTTCAAGAGAGCTATACTTGTTCTAAATTGTCTACTTAACGTTTACTTAAAATCTTGCGAGAAGTATTATACAGAGTTTAAGCGTGTAGAGTGAGGACAGCATTCGCTTCTGTGAAAGTGCTTGTGATCAAGTCATCACATATTTATGTAATCTCTCATTTTATTACCCAGTAGAATCCAACCAGTAGGCTATTAGTGTGGGAAGAGCGGACTAGGTTTTACCAAAAGCCAAACCACTATAAAATTGTCTTCTACTTTTTTACTCGCATCTGTTACTATCTGGCAGTAACATTGCACAACTTCTATTCACTAGCTCCTATCGAACTTGATTTTATTGTTTTGGCATTATTTTACCATGTTTATTTAATTACCTATTCACTCCTTTAGGTGATAGTTCAAGCCAAACAACAGATATATGTAGAAAGATTATGGCCACGCGACATTTGAATTTTCATTTGTTTCAGTAACTGGCCATGGATTTTTATCAATTCCACTGGCATGAAGAGTTTTTTTTTATACATTCATCATCGAATGGATGACTTTTAACTTGTGGCTATTTTCATTCACGTGTCATTTATCCAGAATTTAACTCGTAAAGAGAGATAATATTTTTCATTGGCACAACAATCAGCCGTTGATTATTTTTGTATCTTTTGAAAAGTTGTAAAGTTAATAGGAAAAGTTGGATTTTGTTATTGATAAATTCAAAAATAAATTATGGAGAATACACGATCTCCAACGTAGCTTGAAAAAAATAATAATTTGATTGTTATTTCGGTTCGAACCCGGCATTTTAAGAATTTTTTTTATATTTTCAATAACCAATAAATGCAATTCATTTAACAAACATTTCAATCAGAATTTTTACTTTAAAAACCAATAAATAGAAGTAATAGATAAACCTCGTCTAATAAAGGACACAAGAAATTGTTGTTGTTATTGGATACATGAAATTTGGAACGGCTCGGCCCACTTCATGTCCAAATCCTGAAAACTAGTACTGTGAACGTGCAAACAAAGAAGTGACCATTCGAAATGGATACTACTTACACATGATATTACCAAGTGTTATCCTTTTGGGGGAAAAAAAATCACAAGACCATATCTAATGGCATGGAATCGGGTTGTCACAAACTCCCTTACTAAAACTGTGAGAGCACGTGTGAGTTGTGTTATAAAAGTCTTAAATAGGAAAATTGATGTGTGGTGTTTAGCAGTTAATATATCATAATTGGCCCATAATCATTGGCTTAAGCTTTTTAGTGAAAGTTGGTCCAACTTGATATATTGACGGGCTCCGACTTGGCTCTCTCTTGGTGATCTCCTCGGATGAATGTATCGAACTTCCGTTGTGTGCTCCCAACAAATGGTATCAGAGCCGATGGTTAACAATGCTTGATTGCTGGCCCCTAGTTTGTTCTGGCGTTTGGTGAATATCTTTGGATGAAAATTGTCATCACGGTTGGTCTGGTGAGAGGAGACCATGGACAATTTGTCTAATAACGCAAGTTTTGGCGATAAGAGACCATGGATAGTCGGTCTAGTTAGTAGTTGATGTTGGTTGGTTGAGTTGCATTGTCGCACTCGCATTGCAATCACTTAGAGATTCAAGTTGAAATATGTTTGTACAAAATGATACTTGAATTAATGGAGAGTAGACCTAATTGGCTTATAACTCGTTGTATTAAGCTTTTAAGTAAAAGTATGTCTAACTCGATATATCGACGGACTCGGTCTTGGCTCACTATTAATTATTTCCTCCAATGAATGTATCGAACTTGTGTTGCGCGCTCCCAAGTCCCAACATAAATTGCTAACATATTTGTCAACGTTGGTCCATAGCATCGTGACCGGATCCATTCTCCCCCCTTTTGCTGTTTTAAATGCTTGCCCAGGAGTTGCATCTTGCGTAACCCCTCGTGACTCCCCGCCTCTTATGGGATACCGGTCTAGTTCATACATGAACCACGCATCTATATCGATGACGATCCTGCTCCAATACAATTCATAGTGACACGGCTCGTTTCAAGTGGGTCAAAGTGAATAATATTTCAAGTAAGCTTAATAATTACATCTTATCTGGGTTGACTTTTGAAAAGTGGAAACAATAATTAGTGTAAATAAAAATGAAAAAATTGTCCAAAAATCTTAAACCTATTGCACTATTGCTAATTTAGTTCTAAACATTTTTATATGGCCAACTGAGCAATAAAACTTTTCACGTTCTCCCAATTGAGTCTTAAACGTTTTCAAGTTTTGTCGATTGAGTCCATTTAACTAATTTGAATTGAAAATCGCTGATGTATATGTCAACGTTGATGTTGATAATTTTTAGTAATATTTTTATATTTTTCTAATTATTTTTTCATTTTTATTTTATTTTATTTGTTCTTTGTATTATGGTGGCTGGTGACATTCACCGGCCACATCCTAGGTAGCACCGATATGTGCCTATTGCGCACGTGTTGGTGTCCGACACGCGGTCAATGGGTGTCGATTTCCGACACTCGGTCAAAACGCTGGATACTTGAGCGACACGCATGTCGAGCATTTTAAAAAGCTTTTTCGCTAAAGAAAATATATATCTTTTCACTTCGTCATTAGCGAAATAGACATATGAAGTAATTATCCATATCTCATTCTTTACATTTTAAAGAGTCATTTTACTTGTTATTCTCACTAAGCATTCAATGTGGGACTCATATCTTCACTTTGTAAGTCTGCAGGTCTCGTTCATGGCTTCTTAAAGTGACTTCATATTTGTCCCTCTCACTCACCACCAATGTGGGACTCTTGTTGTTTTGTTTTTGTCTCTATCGATCACCACCGATGTGGGACAAATTCTAAGTTTTTTTTTTAACTTTCTATTTATTTGCGAATTTGAATCAAATTAATTTGATTGAAATAATCCTAAAAACAATAATTTATTACGTATATATATATGATATTATATATTTAATATATAACGTGTTCCCGACGTGTCGGATTTTTTTATTTTTGAAAAATGGCGTGTCGGCATATCGTGTCGTGTCTGCGTGTCGGTGTCGGTATCGATGCTATTTAAGCCACGTCAAGAAAAAAAAATGAAAAAGAACATTAAAAATAAATTTATTATTAAAAATTATCCACGTCGGTGCTAGACATACCGCGTGGGATGGCCGTTGTCCACGTCAGCGATTACTAACCAAAATCGATCGGATGAATTCAATTGGAAAAATATGAAATTGTGGAGTACCTTTAAAATTTAAATTAAGAAAATAAGTTCGAGAGAGTCCTGCCATCGGAAATAACGGGTACCCCAATAGAGCAATTGGAAGTATGATTAAGTGTGTCATATCTTACGTTGCACCAGAATGAACAACATCGTTTACTCGGACTTCATATAAATTGAAGTGATAAAGTACCCAGACAGGACCACCTAGATCCTAAGTGCTGGGTGCTCCTTAAAAGAAAACGATGTTTATTGACGATGCTGATGCTCCTTGATTATGAGTGACTATCGGTAGGTAATGGGATTTTTGTTGGTGGGCCGTCCAAGGTCCAACCCAAAGAGAGAGAGAGAGAGAGAGAAGTTAGTGATTCCGAAGAGATCGTTGAAGATCTTCAATTGCCCAAAGAGAAAGTAATTAGGAACAACTTCTGCCATTAATGATCCTTCCTAGTAGGGGTGAGCATGATTTTATGACAGAATCTGAACCAAAGAGTCCAACCGGTGAAAACAAGGTAGCTCCTAGGTTTCTGAGTATGCAAGGTAAGTTTTGGAGTTCAAAAATTTTGAGAACCGATTCTAACGGGTAGGTTTCGGGTTATAGGAGATGGATCTGGAACTTGGAGCCTAGATCCTAGACTAAGTTTTTATATATTTTTTGTTTTATATCTTCAAACTCATGCGATATACTATTGCGTCCAATGATGAGAGTGTAATCTGGAACCATTAGTACGAGTTTTCATTTCCAGCGATATTCATGATTGGGATTTTTACTTTATTAATGTTTCGCATTTTTCGCGCGTCTAAAAATGAATTATGGTCAGTAGATTATAGCAGCAGACGGTGATCGTTAGAGGTAATAATTCACCGCAATCGGTTAACTAAGAATACAAGTGTAACCCGGGTAGACCCTGGAATCGGTGCCAGCGTAAATTCTAGCTCCATAATATGCATGATAAGTTTCAAGTTAAAAAAAAAAAAAAGAGCCGATTCCGACAGATAGGCTTCATGTTAAGGAACCTAGAACTGCTTACTCATACTTGCTAGAGAGTGACTTTTTCTTTTAAATCCGTAAAGCACTCTTCTTTTTGGACCGGTGCCACGGTTATAGAGTTTCGTTCGAAAGAAGATCACTCGCTGCCCAGCCGCGTCCGAGCCAATCGATCGAAATTGATCGCCACACTTTTGCACGTGTTTGAACCCACGCGACCCATATAGTTTTTTTATATATGTATGCATGTTCCGTCGAATTGGCGGGCGAAGAAGCCTCGCGTGACCTCGAATCGGCGCGGCCGTCGGGCATCGGAAGCAAGTTTTTAGACGCTGGACCGTCGATCGGAGTGTTGGTTGAAGGAGTTCGGGGTCCGTTTTTGAAGGGAGCACAGCATCTTCTAAACGAGTGTCTTGTGATTGGGATTTGGCTAACGCTGGAAGGAAGCAATTAGATATTATCCAACATGAAGATCACGACGATCTATATATCTTAGTAAAAAAGGAATAAATCAGTGGGCAATAATACCAATATACTTAACTTCGTGTGGGCTCCACCGACCAACAAGTGGCAAATTAAACTAGCATTACGTGTAAAGGCCAACCTAAAAAAAAAAAAAAAAAAAAATTGCTGACGACATCGTATACGATTCCCTTCGTGCCCGGGAGATATTAATCTCGTGTACGATTCCCCTATAAAGCTATGTGAAAAATATAAATCGTGGCTGGTCTTCGAAAGAGGAAATAAAAGATAATTAAATACATTGTATTATTTTTTTCTTTGTCGGTAGGCCAAGTATTTCTTCTAATTGCCGTTACACCAACGTTGTTATTTCCCGCCTTGTACGAAAAAACAAAATCAGCATTCGTGCTCATCCGTCGACAATTCGAAACCGAAAAAAAATAAAAAAAAAATTGGCATCCTCTCGAGTTATTTCACGGAAAATTAGTCGGAAAAACCGACAAATAGATGGAGATAATCGCCTCTAAATTACAGGGCGCGGGACAGATGAAGGGCTGAGATTGAAAAAAACGAAACTAAACGAGAGGTAAAGTAGGCTTTGGATAGGAATGAGCAAAAGGCCTTATCGGATGGTTTGACCATATTGAAGGAAGGCCTCCCATGTCCAAATGTCCCGGCGGTGAGGCAATGTGAACAGAGAATTGGACACAACTATTATTAGTCAAAGAAGATCGGGGAAGGCCTAGAAGATCGTGGAAGGAAACCGTAAGAAAGAAAGCACACGGAACACATCTAGAACTCGCAAAAAAAAAAAACCTAACAAAGGATCGAGCGCAATGACATAGCAGTGTATTCATACAACCGACCTGGCTTAGCGTGATAAGCTTCGATTGGTGTCGTTGTTATTGTTGCCGCTGCTGCGATTAATCCCGAAAAGATTTTTATTTTTTGGCCTTTTGAAAGTAGGGCTGAGTGGGTGGGGTTGTAGACCAAAATTGGCACCCTAGGCAGTCACTCTTGGTTGGTCCAAATGAAAGCAATCCGCCAAGAAGTGGAAGATTCAAGCCACATGACGTTTCACATCCTAAACTCAACCAATTCCTTTGGCCTCTCACTAGTCACTAGCATGCTTCTATGTCAAAAGCTAGATCGAGATAGGATGTCGAAATTGCATTTCTCTTGCCCCTTTTTGGATAAGATTTTTTCATATTTTTTTCAACTCTTTTACTTTCAAGTTTCACCAGAGGTTGGTCAATGATGAAAAGGGAAAAAAAAGAAAAAAGAAAAAGAAAAAGAATTATAAATACTATAAAAGTCCTTGATGTTAGAATAGGTACACCGTATAGGATGATCGGAACTGAGTGGACCGCAATATTAACTTTTTTTCTGTTAAAATTGATCAGAATGACTCAATTGATAAATCGTAGAAAATATGTAAGCCTTTAAGTTTAGGATTTCTTTCGGTAATTTAGCCGCCTAAAGGCCCTAAACCACATCACGACGAAAGGTGGTTGCATTAACTCAAGTCAAATGCCGACCCACTTTAATGATGGGGGGCTAAATGGCTAATCGCCCCATTTGCGGAAAACGAGTCGCCGACGTTTGGCCAAGCATTCCATATCTCAAGTGGAGGGTTTTTACTAAAAACTTTTTAGTATGAACCCACCAACGCCATTAATCAACCCCGCAAAAAGCCTCGACAACATTCTCAACCAAACAAAAGCCAACGACAAGAAAAAAAAGCCACCCATACTAGCATCCGATGAAGTACACATCATGGCCGCAAATTCAATTTCTTAAGTCGTTAATGATTAGTAATCGGGTCTTATTAACAAAAGTGCTTCGAAGGGTATCTAAATCGGTAAATTATGCTCGATAAGTGACTTCTTGATTTTCAGTGTGCTAATTACGTAAGAAATGAGAAGACAATGCATTAAAAATCGCATTTTTTTTTTCCGTTGGCTTGGATGCGCGAATCACCCATTTGAGCCATTTTCCTACTTTCCAAAAATTTGATAGCGACTCGGCGTTATGTTCAATTCAAGAGTATATTCGAGATTTACCCAGCAAAGCTTTGCTCTCGATCAAAGAAGGAAGGAACCGCGTAATTTAGCAGAGTTTCGACTGAGAAGCAAGTGTGGGACAGTTCCAAAAGGTCCCATCAATGCCAGCTTGCTCTCTTTCCCCTACTTCCTCTCTCTCTTTATCGTTTCATATCGCTCGCTCTCTCTCCCTCTCTCTCTCTCCCCCATGCAGTCTCCTCCTCTGTTCTTGAACCCGACCCACTTGGCACCATCGCGCTCTGACTCTCACTCTCCCGTGTGATCACAGTGAGGCAAGAACCACCCGCCAAGCTCGACCCATGAGCGACCAACTCTCCAAGGCCACCTCGGTCTTCGGGCTCAACCTATGGGTCGTGGTCGGCATCTGCGTCGGCGTCGCCATCGTTCTCCTCCTCTTCTTCATCTCCCTCTGGCTCACCTCCCGGAAATCAAGAACCGCCCGCCCGCAGCACAACAGCCATAACTCAATCCCAATCGTGTCCAAGGAGATCCAAGAAATCCAAATCCAGCACTCCCAGGTCCAGCCCGACCCGTTTCCCGACCCGGACCCGACGCCCGAGGAGGAGAGCCTCATTGGGTTCAACCGGATTCACATTGAGATCGGCAAGGACCACCGGATATCGTACCCGGAGAGGTACTACGGGTCGTCCTCACACGGGAGTGGCGGGGAAGGCGGTCCGAGGAGTGGCGATCAGGTTCCTGCGGTCGTGCCGGAGGTCTCGCACTTGGGTTGGGGACATTGGTACACTCTCAGAGAGCTCAAGGCCTGTACCAACGAGTTCGCTGATGAAAATGTGATAGGTGAAGGAGGGTATGGGATTGTGTACTATGGTCTTTTGGAGGACAACACTCAGGTTGCTGTCAAGAACTTGCTTAATAACAGGTGCATTTTCATTTAATTCATGGTAGTTTTAATGTGAAAATTCGATCTTGCCTTTTCGGGCAGTTGTGTTGTTTGCGGAATTGTGGGAGTTTGGGCATATGCTGGGAAATGTGGATGTTTTGTATTGTTTTTGAATGTCGGAGGAAATGGTTAATCCTGGACTTTGTGTGTGTGGGTGTGTGTTGGTATATCAGGGGGCAAGCTGAGAAGGAGTTCAAAGTCGAAGTCGAAGCCATCGGGCGCGTTCGGCATAAGAACTTAGTCAGGTTGCTTGGCTACTGTGCTGAAGGAGCTCATAGGTACATTGTGCTCCCTTTGTTTCCTTTGGATAAATTGCTCATGTTGAGTACAAGCAAATATGCTGCAATAGCAGTTCAGCATATGTGCTCATAGTTGAACGTATTTGATCTGTTGTTATTCGAATTTGGTGTGAGGTTTGCAAGTAATTTTCTAATAACATGCTTGGTCCTTGTCATACAGGATGCTTGTGTATGAGTATGTCAGTAATGGGAATTTAGAGCAGTGGCTTCACGGGGATGTCGGTCCTCGTAGTCCTTTGACTTGGGAGATACGGATGAAAATTATCTTGGGAACTGCCAAAGGGTAAGCTTCAGCATACACAATTTTGTTTAGCATTTGTCTTGTCCGCACTCCTTATTTCGTACGACTTTTATCTCTTGCTACAATTACAGGTTGACTTACCTTCACGAGGGCCTTGAACCGAAAGTGGTACACCGTGATATTAAATCGAGTAATATATTACTTGACAAGCAGTGGAATTCTAAAGTCTCAGACTTTGGTCTTGCCAAGCTGCTGTGTTCAGATAATAGTTATATCACAACTCGTGTGATGGGAACATTCGGGTCAGTATAACTTCTCACACTCTTTTACCAATCTTTCTATCTCTTTCATGAAGCCTAAGTGAACTTGAGTTATATTGCTGGTTTTGCAGCTATGTAGCCCCTGAATACGCGAGTACGGGCATGCTCAATGAAAGAAGTGATATATACAGTTTCGGTATTCTGATCATGGAGATAATTTCTGGGAGAAACCCTGTTGATTATAGCCGCCCTCCGGAAGAGGTATACTATGCATTATCCTTGACTTATCCTTGTTCCCACTGGGCAAATAAAACTATTGCAAGAATCTTTTCTTTTTGCCACTTAACTAGACCTCATCCATTTTCCAACCCCTCTTTTTCGCTAAAAGTTGAGAGAAATTGACAGGTGAATTTGGTTGATTGGCTTAAGAAGATGGTCACTGACAAGAACCCAGAGGGAGTACTGGACCCCAAGTTGCCTGAGAAGCCTACTTCAAGGGCATTGAAGCGGGCACTTCTTGTTGCTCTAAAATGTGTCGACCCTACTGCACAGAAGCGCCCGAAGATGGGGCACGTCGTACACATGCTTGAAGCTGAGGAGTCTCCTTTCAAAGATGTATGTGTCGGTTTTTTGCTTTTCTCACATGTGACTATGCTAAAGCACATGATTTAGCTTTTTGTTGTTTTCCCAGATCAAAATTTACTACAGTATACCCAAAAAACAAAGTGGGGATATGTTTAGTGATCTCTTAGCGAATAATCGAGTAGCACGAGATTGATTATCCATGAAGGTAGAGTAAGTGTTATTGTTCCCACGTGTCTGCTTCAAATGATAAGGTCCAAAAATTTGTTACAAATACTTAATAATCACTATTGATCTGATAATGCTGATAGTTTCTAGCTCCCCCTTGGTCGATTGGTATTCTTTTGTCTCTTCACGGGTCTGCAAAATTTACTTTAAATTTGCACTATTAATTCGTACTCTTGAGATTTGACTCTTCATCTTCACTTAAAAGAATTTCTTGTCTAGCTATGCTTATCTTACTGTACATGCTCTGTTAATTCTCTTAACATTTACTCAGGATCGTAGAGCTGGAAGGGACGCGGGACGTGCTAATGGCGACAGGTCGCAGTTTGGGTCGAAAGAAACTAAAGCGACAGAAACAGGTGGCAGTGACCGAGAAAACGTAACTTCTATTAATGAGGCGCCTAAACATCAAGACTCCGAAGAGCAGAACCTGTAAATTCCAATGTCCTTCCGAAGAAAAATTCTTGCGGTTAATATAATAATGCTTCATTCAGGAGATGTGATTCTTTAGCGACGGCAGGGCTTTCAGATAAGTTCATATACAGTTGCGTTTCAATCCATTCCGTTTCATATAGTTGATTTTCTTGCGAGTCCCTTTGGATCGAAGCTATCATACCAGCTTCAGCATGTATTATATACACAATGTAGCCGAGCTTGATTCAATTTTTGCTTCTCATGTAATATCCATTTGAATACTACCCCCTGTAGCAATTGCTGTTGCTGCAGAGGGTTACCTGCAACTGTCTTGAGCTTGAGAGGATGTCTTGGGGATGACTATTGCGATGGTGAAACAGTACCCAAAAGAACAGAGGGAGGGACCAAGTTCTCAATGATACAAGTCCAGAAATTTAATGGTGTTGCTTAGAGTTAGGTTGGTTGGATCAAGAATTGGCAAGGGTCCCTCCACTAATATGGCCTCTTGTTGTTGGTCCACAGTGTTGCATGTACAGGCCACGGGTCTGGACAACTGAGAGTTTTTCACAGCTGGGTTTGTTTGTGGCTCTCTCTTTGGAATCTCTCAACTTTCTTAGCCCCCCACACCCTCATTGATGGTGAGGGTGGTCCCATTGCTTTTTGTGTAATAGCTATGAGGAACGCCCATTTTTAGTGTATGTAGGCTCTTCTTGTGGTATTATGAAAGGCCCACACGGTGCATCAATTTCAGCAGCATCTTCAGTGGGTGTTGGGACTTTCAATGATTTTAGTCGTGTGACAATTGCAACTCCACTCTGTAGAAGTTGAATCTTGTAGTTATAGTGACTTTTAGTCCCTAGTTCTTCAAAACTTGAGGTATCAGTCCCTGATGCTTTTGTGCTTTTTGCGATTTCGGTCATTTGACCCCTGTTTTAATTGTATCTAGTTCAATTATTTTGGGAAAGTTTCAAACAAGGGCTCGAATTGTTCTCATTTTCTCAAATAAGAGCTGAAATGGATTTTGTTTTAAATAAGGGCCTGAAGTGCCCTCATGTTTTCAAATAAGAGCCTAAAATAAACATTATTTCAAATAAGTATTTGGAGTTGTCATATCAGTCCCAAAAAAAGCCCGACTTACAGTTGGTTGGGGGCATTTTTGCCAATTATTTTTTTTCCTTTTTTGGTTTGTTCAAAATTTGAAAAAAAACCTATGAGTTAAAAAAAAAAAAGAAACACAGGAGGGAGGCCGCGGCCACACAACCCTCTCGCATGTATTTCTTTTCTTTTTTTTCTTTTTTTTAATGTTTTAACTTTTAACTTTTTTTTTCTAAAAAATAGATTAAAATTTTATTTTGATGAAATTTCTCAAAATATTTAGTCGGCTGACGAGGTTAGACTTTTATTTGAGCACTTATTTGAAATTGTCATGCTCATTCAAGCCTTTATTTGAAATAATAATAACTTTAGATCTTTATTTGAGAAAATGTTGTATTTTGGATCCTTATTTGAAATTTTTTTCAATTCGCTTTCTTATTCGATTTTTTTTTTTTGTACGAGACGGGAATGCATTGTGATGCGATTGCATAAACCCAAAAAAAGAATTCACAAGTGGGATTGGTGGCAGTCTTGGTGTTTCAATTGCAGCTCAAATGCCACGCAACAAAAATAAAAATTGTATAGAAATGAGGGTTTGGATAGTAATAGAAACTCATCTTTCCCTGAATAAAGATAAAATGAAATGAATTACAGATTGAAGATAACGTAAGGTCACAGACACAAGAATAAATCTTTCTTCTTCCAAGAGAGAGAGAGAGATAGAGTAAGAGAGATGTCCATTGCTACTTTTGTAGGTCTTAAATGAGAGCGCATGCGCTGTGCATGTGAAATTTGCAACTCTGTCTGTACTTCTACAAGCCAAGATGTGTGTATATATATATATAATCTTATATACTAAGTCAGAGGTACACCGCCGACAAGTCTATTGCACGCACAGATCGATGACGCAAGAGCCGAAACTTCAATGACTCACCCCAGGCGCAGGAGGCTACTATACTTGCCTAATTGGCGGTAGCAAACCAAAGTTGACGTGGAATCTACCTTCTCTGCCTTCATTCTCCTAAGTCGAGAGAAAATATTTCTCTCCCCTCACCTCGGAGAATACCCCTTAATTTTACGTCCTAGAGTTCAGACGAAGTAATTTAAAGACTTGCTTAGGTCCAAAATTACTTCGTCTGTGTTATGGAAAGTTTCCTTTTATTTTGATTCTGACAAAACTACTAACAGAATCTGTGTAATAGTTGAAATATTTTATTACAGGAAGAATGTGTAAATAGAAGTTCATATTGCTCCAATTCTGTTACTAAGACTCGAGGGAAGAGTAGTCATATAATTGCAGCTTCTAACGTGGTCAGACGGAAGTGCTTCTGAAGACGGTCAGATGGAAGTGCTTCTGACGGGGTCAGATGGAAGTGCTTCTGATCGGGTCAGATGGAAGTGTTTTTGACGTGGTTAGATGGGAGTGCTTCTGAAGACGGTCTTATGGAAGTGTTTCTGACGCGGTCAGATGGAAGTGCTTCTGACGCGGTCAGATGGAGGTGCTTCTGAAGATCTTCAGATGGAGTTGCTTCTGAGGGTCATATGCAATATAATCTCTTATTTGAGTACTTTGTCTAAAGAGCTATATGCAGTGTTAGATAGACCTTATTGAAGCTCAGGATTACCTTTCTAAAATATATGGTCAGATTCAGAAAAATCCTCTTCTTGTGAAGACTGCTTCTGAGACTGGTCAGATTCTGCAACACTGATTCTGAAGACCCACGAATGACAGATTTCCGAACAAGGCAAGTTTTATTATAGAAGTTTGTGATATTTGATTGATAAGATTTCCATTAAAATCAATCAAGAGAGAAAGCCGAAGTTGACGTGGAATCTACCTTCTCCGCCTTCGTTCTCCTAAGTCGAGAGAAAATATTTCTCTCCCCTGACCTCGGAGAATACCCCTTAATTTTACGTCTTAGAGTTTAGACGAAGTAATTTAAAGACTTGCTCAGGTCCAAAATTACTTTGTCTGAACTTTAGGGACATAAGGTTCGGGTATATAATGTAGGAAAAATAAGTTTGGAGATTCAATTAGACTATTTGGAGATCCATGAAATACCCATGAATCGGTTTAGTGCAGACCCGACTTGTGCAGCTGGCCGGACTCAAAGTAATCTGCACGCAAATAGTGGGATTAGAACAGATAACCTCTAATTCATGAGCTGCGATTAGAATTGATAATCTCTAAAGTTGATGAGCCGGAGGATACAAAGATGAATAGCTTCGGAGAATTCAAAGTCAAGCTTCGCACGTGGACTTCTGTACTAAATTTACGTTGTTACAATCTCTTTCCTCATTGCTTTAATTCCACACTATCACGAATAGATCATTCCTTGGATTCTGCATATTTAAGTGTTATATTTAATCTATGATCAATTCTTTATTCTTACATTTTTAGGGTCGGATTTATCATAAATCAAACGGATTATTTTTAATTTAATTTTGAAAGGGTTCTTCATATGAATGATTGGGTAATTTGCAGTGGTAAAAATTTTGACGAACCTTCTTGAAATTTACATAAATAGTTAGGTTAAGTGCTCGAAGCATATATACTAGGAATAGCTCATCTATCCCTTCCCCATCTTCACTCCATACATCGCGACAAAAAAAAGTGGGATCCCCGCAAAGCAAGGCCAATACCATGGCGACGTCACGCGTGATTTGATGTATAGATGCGAATTCAATTCGTGATCACTCAACTATAGTGAAATTCGCATTCAATTAATGAAACTTTGATTTTAAGCACGGAATGCGTTATTGCGGGCGTCAATATTTTCGCTTCGAAATCGGTCTAGCGCCGGCCAAAATGTACTTTGCACTGGAATTTTATGTTATTAGTTACTCAAGTTTTGAAACACATGAAGAAAAACTATGCAGTGATTATTTTAGTAAGTGTCTCACAATTAAGAAGGTGGTTAACAAGATCCGTTTTCCCTTCTGTACTCCCCTCCCAAGTAATACTAAATTAAGGAGCTCATTGAATCTTGAAGTAAGTACCAATGATTTCTATTTGATTAAGAAATATTTAATGAAGAAGCAGACACGGATCCAAGTTTTCCTGTGCTTGTCCTGCACTCCCGCCTTTTTTCTTGCTGTTGCCCCCTCTTAATTTCGTTTTTTTTTTAAACTTTTTTTATTCTCATAAAACAAAAAAAATAAAAAATAGCTTTTAATAATTTATATAGTACAAAAAACGAAAAAAGTCCCTTACCAAAAAAAAAAAAAAAAACGAAAAAAGCCAATTACAATATTCATCAATTGGCATCATCAGATCAGCCCCTGTCAACCCCACCTCCTTACATTAATCGTGAGCGGATCGTCTGACCTTCAAAATGAAGGTCAGACATGCCCTTGAGCGATCGTGGCCGTCCGATTAACAAATCGAAACCCTAATGCCGAAGCATCACCCATGTACGTACGTTCTACAGAAAGAGAGGAAATAATTATAGTTAAAATATCAGATTGGATCAAATTTTGTTAGGCAAAATATTTAGATTTCGCCCCTTTTATTATAAAAATAATAATTAATTCCGCCCAAAAAATAAATAGGAAATACTAAATGAATATCTTTTCAGTTCACCGAAACATCTTGTCATAGAGACTATAGTCCAGACACGTTATTTAATGCATGGATTTTTTTTTTTGGGTCGAATTTAATGCATGGATTAGGTTTAGTGATTATATGCAAAATCGAACATTTTGTCGTCGTGCTCGCGTCCCTTTCCCAAGATCCGCACTCTCTCGAGGTCTGAAACAACCGGGGAGGGATAAAGAAAACCGAGCGATGTCGACCCACCTGTCCAAGACCGACTCCGAGGTGAGCAGCCTCACGCCGTCGTCGCCCGGCCGCTCCCCGCCGCGCCGCCCCCACCCGGCGTACTACGTCCAGAGCCCCTCCCGGGACTCCTCCTCCCACGACGGGGAGAAGACCACCAACTCCTTCCACTCCTCGCCCGCGCTGCTCAGCCCCTCCGGCTCCCCTTCCCATCCCTCCACCCGCCACTCCTCCCTCGGCCCGCCCTCCGGCGGCTCCTCAACCTCCACCCGCTACTCGGGCTCCCTCAAGCCCGCCCACCGGAAGGCCCACCCCGGCGAGGCCCGGCGGGGGAAGGGGTTCGACGCGATCGAGGAGGAGGGGTTGCTCGACGACGGCGAGGGCGACTGGGCCAGGGGGGTGCCGCGCCGGTGCTACGTGGCGGGGTTCGTGCTGGGTTTCTTCGTGATGTTCTCCTTCTTCGCGTTGATTCTCTGGGGGGCGAGTCGGCCCCAGAAGCCCAGCATCGTCATGAAGGTGCGTGTGCTTCGAGTGCGATCGTTTCTCTTTTCACCTATATTCTATCCAGCCTTCAACGTGATTAGCTTTTCTTCGGTTTTTGCTCGTGAACGGTCTTTTGTTGCAGAGCATAGTGTTCGATCAGTTCGTGGTTCAGGCCGGGGCGGACTTCACCGGGGTGGCGACCGACATGGTGTCGATGAACTCCACGTTGAAGCTCACGTTTCGGAACACGGCCACCTTCTTCGGCCTCCACGTCGCCGCCACCCCTCTCGATCTCTCCTATTCCCAGCTCAGTCTCGCCACCGGAAGTGTAAGTGCATGCCTTTGACGACCATTTTTCCATCGACTTAGTCTTAAAAAAAAAAATTCTCAATCCAATGTCATTCATTACTTGCGCTGGGGTAGATGCACCTAATTAACATAGATGACTCGAAGATCGAGTAAAGCTCGACCCCAATAATAGTTTTGAGATCGAAGTATTATAGTTTGCGAAATCTCGACCCTTTCCTAAAAATGAAAGAACGCGTCCATGATGATATCGGTCTCGATCAAGATAGTATTTTCGATTTGCCATGGTTTGTATCGGAGTGTAACGAAGATCAACTCATTTATCACGACATTTAATCACGAGAACTTTTCTTGATTGAGAAGAATAAAAGTAGAATATCACTACCGTTTCGCTGTTTAATAGGACACAATTTTCTGTTCCCAATAGATAAACAAGTTCTATCAGTCGAGGAAAAGCCAGAGATCGATCACGGTGGCGTTGACCGGGAACCACATCCCGTTATACGGCGGCGGGGCCGCACTGAGCAGCGTGAACGGGGCTCCGGCCCAGCCCGTCCCGCTCTCGCTGACGTTCCTGGTCCGGTCGAAAGCGTACGTCCTAGGGAAGCTGGTGAAGCCCAAGTTCAACCGGAGGATCCGATGCTCGGTCACCATGGATCCCAAGAAGATGAGCGTCGTCGTTTCGTTGAAAGACAAGTGTACTTACCAGTGAAGAGTGAGGGACATGCATGTGATCGAGTCCTCCTCATGTGCAAGAATAGGGCCCTGTCGTTTCCATTTCTTTTTTCTTCTTTTTCATTTTAATTTTGAAATTTGTGTCTTTTACCATAATCGAATTCTTTGAGGAAGATATGGGACATTTCGTCTAGATTACGAAGATGCTACGAGTAGATGCTTACGATGAGAATTCCAAAGGGAAGTGAACGTACTGGCGACACACGTTCCGTTGGGTTCGAAGTGCCGACGAAATAAACTCGCTGGCGACGACACAAATCTTTCTAAAGGAATATGAGCTTGATGATTGGATAGAAATCAAAGATCAAGAGGTAGAAGATAATAGCGAGATAGCATAATGCAAACCCGTTATTATCGGACTAAAAATGATATAGTTTGATATTTTGAATCATATCACCGAAGCATTCGACTTAACGATATTTTGTTTCTCTCTTCATATATTTATTTTTATTAAATTTGATTTTACCGCAATTTCCCATGTGCAAAACAATGACGAAATGAAATAAGGGAAATTACATTTGTTAATTTTTTTTTAGGGTGCAATTGCAATTTCGAATACATTTCTGAAACAAATATCTTAACTGAATAGAACTTGTCAGAATGTGTCCCATGAAATTGGAAGGTAACATTACGAGTGTAAATCAATGAAAGAAGGGAAATTGCTGCGCCGTCAAAGAAAGAAAAGCTTGGCGTCACTACGTAACTGGTCTGTGAATTCTTTACCTTGCATTTGATCTGAAATTGCGCTTCCTAGTTTTTCTTTTTCCACTCATCTTACGAAAAACTTTTTAAAATTTTAACATGTCGGTTCAGTTCTAGTGATGATCTACAAAAAAAAAAAAAAAAACTAACCGGGGATAATTTTAAGTTCTGGATACATACCCCGAGCATTTGATCATATAACTCTGGATGGGTCCATGTTATGGATAACATGAGATATCCGAACCTTTTGACTCGATCGGTCTATGATGATTATGGATAAAAGACTTGAAGGAAAGGAATTGTAATATGAGTTTATATAGGATTATCTGTGCATGGGCATGTTGACATACTAAATTCCGTTGCTAGCTTTTATACACAATTCGCGTTCGGCTTCCTAAGCTTTCTATGAAAATAAGGTCCATAACTTGGAATATCTATGTACTATGTGTCGAAGAAAATGTTAAAACATGTAAATGTTGGGGTGTGGTTCATATTCTCCTGCGACAGGAAAGTATGTGGGTTCCGCTCCACGCTGAGCGGGCGGGAGTCCGGGGGAGCCGCCTCGGCGGGGGTTTCATGGGGGCAGCGCCCCCTGGACACCAGAGGACTTTTATGATTTAAGCCCATAAATTTTCATTAGTAGTTTGGGCTTGGGCTCATGAATAACTACTGATATATATACTCTTGTTCGCTTGTAATTGAGTGATGTAATGAGAGGTGTGAGGTGTTGACATAGTGAGATCCTCTGCTGGACGTAGCCCTAGTTTAAGGGTGAACTAGGATAAATCTCGTGTCTTGATTTCTTTTTCTCTCGACGATTGTGTGCCGATCCTAACAGTCAAGCTATGTCGAGGGAGAATTTCAATTAGTTATGTGAGTCAATTGATATAACTCATACGCATATATCTGTGATTTCATCTATGAATTTAAGGGAGATTGTCGGAAAACAGATTTACGGCATTAGTGAAAAATGAAAGGACAAAACGCAAGTTATTTTCCCTTTACTTTGATAATCCCGACCCAAAAAAAAAAAATACTTTGATAACATAGTGATTGCTTGAAAGGTCTATGTTGGCATCGGCAAGGACATCTCCGTCATCGGTTTCCATTCTTTTATAAACCATTGAATGAAATCATCTCGACTTCCCTATCGACAAAAAATATTTTTATCTATTTTTGCCATTGATTTATATTCGATTCTGTAATGAAGATCAGAGATCGAAAACAAGCGCGAAGACAGAAAGCGGAAAAAGATGTAACAACATATGGATCACTTCTGCAAATCGAGTCATAAGAGCATAGTTATTTCTGTAGTCGTGTAAGATCCATTGATTATTAAAGATCACGCAACAATTGGTACAAGGGATTGATGCAGAAACGAATAAGAAAATCAAGAATTTTGGACGACCCGGCTTCAAGAATCTCCAAGGATAATTAGTATGTTGAATAAGCGAAGTCATCACGGTCGACGTGTGAAGACTAAACTACATACAACATCGAATTGTTTCTATGGACAAACAGATGAAAAGGAAGAGAACAAGAGATGGGTGCGTTACCCCGGCTTTCTTGTACTCCGTCGTGATCTTCCTTCCATGTCGGGCCGGTCACGGTATCGGTCTTGCAGTCTCGATTTTCTGCTCCGCGACCTTCTTCGTGTGTTTTCTTCATCGAAGAAGGTGGAGAAGCAGAAGACCGAGATTCCGAGACTTGGTTTCAGTACGCCGAAGTGATTCTTGCCAACCGCCTTTGATAAGATGAATCGTTCGACATCATGGGATGCTATTTATAAGAAACGACAGAAGCTTTGGCTTCCTTTGTAAGCAAGATGTTCCAACGGTATCTTGGTTTCTTGATTGAAGTCGAAGTTAAGGATAAACTCTAATTGTATTGTGGGATTTTAGGAATATTCAGTTATGGCAGTAACGGAATTCTAGAAGATTTATACTCTTCCTCCCCTTAAAAACCGAAAAGGGATCGCCTAACCTCCCTAATATTGCAATCTGGGCCATCTGTGCTATGAATGGACGGCCCATATTATTACTAACAAAAATATATATAAAAAATTTAAAAAATTACCCCCTAAAAACAGGAGAATTGCGCTGTCCGTCTAAAAATGGACAGCCTGGATTGTAAGGTTAGGTGCCTAACCTTCTAAGGAAAGGAACCTAAAAAAGATAAGAATAGATTACTAAAGTTTGTTAAAAAAACAACATTAATAACACATCATTAACTCTAAACCCATCTTTAGTAACAATAATAATAACAATGGATATGCTTCTCTGACAATACTGCCAGAGACGGTAGAATCTCAATCGTAGATTCACTCACATCGCCGTGTGTTTTGCATGAAATACTCATTGATTGAAAAATAACTGATGGTACTTTACTGACAAACACTAATTGCAAAATATCCCGCGTCATTAATGAGCAAGAGTAGTACTATATGTGCATATACCAGAGCTTGAATTCTCTTATTTCGAATGCATCAGTGTTTAAATCTCTTTCTTCCAATCCATCGTTTGGAAAAATTATCGAGAAGTGTAAATCTTATAACGATGTGAAGTGAAATTACTCGGAATAACTAGTTACTTGGCCCATGCTTTACACGGGCATGTCGAATGCATATTTTCGAACCAATAATGCTCCATTAATAGGAGATGTGATGTCTAAGAAAAATAAGATTTTCCGTATGATTTATTTTATAGCTTTGTAAAAGAGTATCAAATTAGGAAAACTATAATATTGAGTTTAATGAGCACATAAACTATAAAAAAAAACATATTTTTACTTCCCAATAAGGAAAACTATGTTTGAAATATGTTGTTCAAAAATTAAAAAAATAAAGATAAATAAAATATAGGCGATCTATTCTTTTGACTAAATCGTAAAGTAATCCTTTATTCTTGAAATTTTTTTTATCGCAAGTCACAACTACATATTAACGTCTTGTAATATTTAATCGGTGTAGTAATCAAGGATATATTTATCAATAACACATACAATTAAATCGGGCTGATCCGCAATGGTTGGTCCAGTAATTCACGCGAGAGGCATTGAATCGTTTAAGTTCTTAAATTTTGAATTTTTTTTTTGTAACTAATTTGATTTTAAAATAATTAAATGAATAGATGTAAAGAAATACGTTACATTTTTGAAATCTTAAAAGGAATTATTTCAAATGACTGATATTTGTGTTATCCAAGTGAGATTTCATTAAATGATATAATTCGCAGTTACATTTTAAAAATAAATGACGTCATCTAAGTATCGTTTAAAGATATATGTATCTACTTATTTAATTTTGAACTAGAATATTTGTATTGCAATTTAAAAAATATAAAAGTTGTATCAATTTAAAGCTACAAATTTTTATTTATCAATTTTTTCACAATATTAAAAAAAATTGAATTTCTTTATTGACTATGATTTTTTTTATGCACAAAGTCTAATTATCGGGATAAAACAAGTCACATATTAAACTGCATATGCCTTTAGCTTGTTCTACTTTTCTTTAATATACTATTCATATTTTATTTTAATTTTTTAAGATTAAGATACAATATGTAAGAACATATGTGAAGATAATTTCTCTTTGTTCTATTTTTTTTTTCGGTGTTAAACTCAAATATTTGAATTGTAAATAAGAAACATAAGTTGGATTTTCATAAACTGTGTTCTGATCCATAAGTTGCTTCGAAAAGAACCACTTTGACCTTTTACGAAAGTCATTCCGGTGAGATAACAGTCAAAACACAGCAGAACTCCTTTCTTCGTGCGAAACTCTCGTGGGATAAAAGTTGGTTCATCACTTGCTCGTTCTAGTTCGTCGCGGCTCTCAGCTCACTACCGCATCCGCCGCTCTTCAGCTCGACCGCCGTCGTCCGCCTCTTCGAGCACGTTTCCGGTGAGTTTCGCACGACCCTCTTTCTTCTTCGTCTCCTTGCCAAGCCCGATTAGGGCGGCCCTCGGCCAGATCGGCGAGGGCGAGGCTCGGCCGAGCCCGATTAGGGCCGCCATAGCCCTCGCCGATTTGGGCGAGGGGCGCCCTAATCGGGCTCGGCCGAGCCTTGCCCTCGCCGATCATACGAGGGAAGCCCTAATCGAGCTCGGCCGAGCCTCGCCCTCGAGCTGTGTTGTTTTCATTTTTGTTTGTGTGCTCGTATTTATCTTAGTTCGTGCTGTTTCCTCGTGCTCGTCCAGATCTGTTCATTCTTTTTTTTTTTTTTCCTTTGTTGTGTGCTCATGTAAATAAGAGTTCTAAGTCTTATCTAGCTATGGTTAAAGGTTTCAACGAAAGAAGAGGATTCACAAGTTTGCACTAGCCTGATAAACTTAAAACTGTGGCAACGCAATGAGAGATGGAAAGGGTTTTGCTTGAATATTATTGCCTTGTTGGATCCATCTCTCAACTTCTTTTGTCATTTCAAAAGCTGTCTGAATTAGCAATCTTTGGGCTGTTTGATAAAATTTACTTGAAGCCCTGAAAACAGAAGGACCGCTTTAATCACTAGATTGCTGGACGTAAAGGAAATGCACTTTTTTCGTGAATGAATTGCGTAACCAGAGACAAACTGTACCTGCACGTTTTATGGACATTGAAATGTTATATTTTTTCCCTTTTGATAGATGATCAAATAGACTTAAGTCTACAGAATCAGTTAGACAAAACTTGCGTTGAAGTGATAGAGATAGAGAAGTAGCTAAAGCCCAGCACTTGGAAGGGTTCTATAACGAAGCCAATAGAGAGAAGCTAAAGGGTGCAAGGCCTCTGACTCGACCTCTAACAATATGGATGAAATTCCATGACTTCGTTTTTTTATTTTTGTAATCTTATTTTTTAAGTGATCCTCAACCCCTTGTAATCTTATTTTTTGTAATCAAATGGGAAGGCCTCTGACTTTCTATTCAAACGGCAAGGCCTCTGACTTTGTAATCTTATTATTATTATTTTTTTGTAAGGGTGGCAGAAACTTTGTATGGATGATTTTTGCAATCAAATGGCAAGGCCTCTGACTTTGTAATCATATTCTTTTTTTGTAATGTGGCTAGTTATCTGGAACCTGGCTTACTTCAATTTTTCCGCACTTTCGCAATAGTATGCAGATGAAACTCGTTGATTCCGATTTGTGGAGTGAGATTCATAAGTAGCACAGGATATTACTTCAATTAATATATATTTAATTATTTTAGTATGTATTGAAAATTAATCTTCAATTTATGATGATTACATATTTATTTGACTTAAATGTAAAAACTTAGGAAGAGAAACAGTTTTTAGAAACAGAAACTTTGTGTGATTCTCTAAAACTCATTCAGGAACAGAATCAGAAAAAGTCATTTTAAGCAGAATCAGTTTCCAGAATCAGAATGGTTACCATGTGCAGCCTTAGACGACGAAGCTAAACATGAAGTCGACCTCATTTGATTGCGCTCATTGAAGAAGTCCTCAATTAGCAGATGCAGTGTATGATTTAACACATGGGCTTATTGCATGGAGCTCCACACATCATTCTGATGCACCCAAATCGCCCCTTTGACCATAGCTTTTCCATGAAAATTTTACAGCTCTGCATAGCTAGGAATGCCTTCTCTCGTGGGCACCAGGTTCATGGTCACATAATCACAAACGGGTTCCCTTCGAATGTCCACCTGAACACTAAATTACTCATGTTTTATGCCAAGTGCATGGAATTGAGAAGTGCCCGCAAGTTCTTTGATGAAATGCATGGAAGAAGTGTTGTCTCTTGGTCTGCTATGATTTCTGGGTGCTGCCAGAATGGGCACTTTGAAGATGCTCTGACGACATTCGTGGAAATGCGCAGGGAAGGTGCTAAGGCCAATCAGTTCGCTTACGGGAGTGTGTTGCGGGCTTGTACTAGTAGTAGGTGTTTCAGTGCGGGGGTGCAGGTACAGGGTTGTATAGAAAAGGGAAGGCTGGTGGGTAACTTCTAAGGTAGGTACATTGCGGGAAGGCCTCTGAACAAAGCAGGGCCTTGAGTACATCTGGTGGTGTGGAGGCCCAGTTAACCAGAAGAAAACTGCGCCGCTGGGCATGAACCACCCAATGTGCAGCGTAGTTGACCTCACATGGGCAAAAACTGAAAGCTATGTTATGTTCTGGTCAGCTCGTTGCAGAAGCAGGTTACACTACTGAAGGATTGGGGTCGACTTCCACGAGGTACAAAGAACAGCTTCCGCATCTCTGCCAGAAAGAGTTCCATGGAGCCGCCGTGTGTGGATACATTGAAGATCGGTCACTGCATTCCTGCAATCAGCCTCAATCGTGACCTGGAGTGATGGCCAGTGATCAATTCAGAGGCGTATAGCCTCACGGCAGGCGATCAGCTCAAGCTGTTCCGGATCTGTCGCAGGAACATTTTGGGCGAAGCCTCCCTGGCAGTGACCCTGGTCATCGCGAGGGATACCTGCGATAGAACCTATGTACTGACCTGCAACCAGCGATGCATCAACATTGAGCTTCATCGCACCAGCAGGTGGAGGAGACCATTGCAAAGGTAAGTCATTGCGCTCATTGAAGAAGGCCTCAATTAGCAGATGCAGTGTATGATTTAACGCATGGGCTTATTGCATGGAGCTCCACACAACATTCTGATGCACCCAAATCGCCCCTTTGACCATAGCTTTTACATGAAAATTTTACAGCTCTGCATAGCTAGGAATGCCTTCTCTCATGGGTGCCAGGTTCATGGTCACATAATCACAAACGGGTTCCCTTCGAATGCCCACCTGAACACTAAATTACTCATGTTTTATGCCAAGTGCATGGAATTGAGAAGTGCCCGCATGGTCTTTGATGAAATGCGTGAAAGAAGTGTTGTGTCTTGGTCTGCTATGATTTCTGGGTGCTGCCAGAATGGGCACTTTGAAGATGCTCTGACGACATTCGTAGAAATGCGCAGGGAAGGTGCTAAGGCCAATCAGTTCACTTATGGGAGTGTGTTGCGGGCTTGTACTAGTAGTAGGTGTTTCAATGCGGGGGTGCAGGTACAGGGTTGTATAGAAAAGGGAAGGCTGGTGGGTAACTTGTTTGTGCAGAGCGCTCTCATTGATTTTCACTCCAAATGCGGAAAGATGGAGGATGCAGACCGCTTATTCGAAGGAATGACTGATCGGGACATTGTTTCATGGAATACTATGATTGGAGGATGCGCAGTTCGCGGTCTTGTTGCTAATTCTTTCCAACTGTTTTGCTCAATGATGAGAGAAGGTATTAGTAGCATTTGCTGCAGTTTCTTGACCATGTGCTAATGAACTTTGTATAGCATAATTGTTTGGAAAACGAAGACTTTGTATAGTCTAGATTGCATATGTTGCAGGGAGTGCTTAATCTTGTTATTCCTTTGATATTAAGAAGCCTAGAAAAGTCATTGGCTGTAAACTTTAGATAATATGATCTAGACGAGATTACCTGTGGTACAAGGAGGCAGTTATAGCTTGCAGTATTGAACCAGAATGAGCAAGAATGTGTGCATTAACTCTCTCTACACACACAGACACATCCTTTATATTGGCTGCTGCATGGGTTAGAATATAATACTATTAAAGTCCAACAACAAATATAATTGCTAATATTCTCTGTCAAACTTGTTAGGCATGGCCCCTGATTGCTTCACTCTAGGAAGTGTTTTACAAGCCTGTGCTAGTGGTGGCACTCTTCTCCAAGTAAGCCAAGTTCATAAATTTATAGTAGAATGGGGCTTCTTACGTTACAAAGATTTGACTGGATCCTTGATTGATGCTTATGCAAAATGTGGGAGTGTCCAAACTGCTCATAATTTATATAGGAGCATGGCAGAAAATGATTTAATATCATACACTGCCCTTGTCAATGCTTATGCTCGGGAAGGTAAATATGGCAATGATTTCCTGGACATCTTGAAGGAATTAGTATGTATGCAATTGGAAGTTGATGAGATTACACTCTGCTCTATACTTCATATATGCGCTGATATAACATCATTGATCTTGGGACGACAAATACATGTCCTTGTTCTGAAACGTCTAGCCAGTAAAGATGTGGCCATTGGAAATGCTCTGGTTGACATGTACGGGAAATGTGGGGAGATCAAAGATGCTACTCGTGCTTTTGTTGAGATACAAGGGAAAAATGTCATATCATGGACTTCTTTGATTGCTGCCTATGGGAGGCATGGCTTGGGAGACGAGGCGGTTGCTCTTTATAGGCAGATGGAATATAAAGGGCTGAAGCCAAATGATGTTACATTTCTATCTCTCCTCTTTGCTTGTAGCCATAGTGGATTGACCACTGATGGATGGGATTGCTTTACTAACATGATCAGTAAATACAGCATCGTTCCAAGAGCAGAACATTTTTCTTGTTTGGTAGATCTATCTGCACGTAGTGGTCAATTAGAAGAAGCATATAAGTTGATACAAGAGATGGAAATCAAACCAAATGCTTCTCTTTGGGGTTCTATACTGGGGGCATGTCGCATTTATGGCAATCCATCACTTGGAAAAGTAGCAGCTAGACATCTTGTCAGTTTAGATCCAAAAAAGTGCACAAATTATGTTCTTCTAGCAAGCTTATATGCTGAAACTGGAGCATGGGAATATGCTCTAGACACTTGGTCCTGTATGGATAAGATGGGCTTAAAGAAAGATCCAGGATACAGCCTTTTATTACCCACAAAAAAGAGAATTGCGCTTCTGCAACATGGTTAGTGATGTCATTGTGCTGTTATTCCTTCAGGCATTTTAGAATCTCTCAAATGTCTGCTCCCCTAAAAAAAATAAGAGGGTATTTCTCAAGTTTTCCTTCCGAGTCCATTACCGCAAATGGTGTCATTCATGAATCACCATTCTTTCACTGTCGATGTAAGGTGGTCTATCTTTCTAAACTTTGATGTTTTGCTAGTTATGATTTATTGTTTCGTACTCCTACAAATTCTTTTTGTAGTTATTTCAGGAGCATGTAGCTTCAAAGGTAGCTCATTGTCTCGACAAGACTTTTTAAGCTTGAGCAAAGTCAAGAATTGAGATGAGAATTTCATGCAAGTAGATATTCCTGACGAAAAAAATGGCTGGATATACCCTGTTTCAGCATTTGAATATGTTTTGAATAATTGGAACATGCCGTTTTCTATACTTTAGCATTCTCTCCCTTGAGTGGCTTCTTTGTCAAAGACCTCACAAGCATTTACCTATTATTGTCTGGCTCAGGGTTGCAGAAAAAGACGAAACCCATATTATGTAGAGTTCTGCAAAGTAAGGATATTGTTACTAAGCCTATGGACTTGATTTTGATTGAATGGAAACATTTAACTTGTAATTTTAAGTTTTAGAAGTAATATCACATGTCACTTGTGTGCCTCTTTCTGGTTTTCTGTTTTACATGCATTTAATTGCGTCGGTTTTCAATTGCTTCTGCTGTTGCAAGTTAATCAAATCCACTGTCCTAGTTGGTGTTACTTTATATGATTGTAAAGCACTCCCGGTACATATGCCCGCAGAAGATGTACCTTGTTGTAGGGGTGTCCACAAACAACCGAAAACTCTAACTGAGCTGAATAAATCGATAAGTTTGGTTTATTAGTCAATCAGTTTTTTCTGTTAGTGGTTTATGGGTTTGGTTATGGTTTGTAACTTAGGAAACCAATAAAGTCTAACTAAACTGATAAATTTGGTAATTTATTTCCTTTCTAACTAATTAATTTTTTAGTTTAACCTAACCAAATAAATTCTTCCAATCTAAGATTGCTCTAAACTATTCAATGAAAGATTTCTACTTCTCAGGTAGGCCATTATTGATGGATTATTATCTCAAATAATACTTGCGAAAGAGTTTTCCGTGATCTTTGCTGTTCTTACGTTTAGTTCTTCTTTTTTCAGTAAGTGTGTAGAAATAGGTGCTTGTGTTAATTTTAATTTCACGTTGAAGTTACATAGTCTAGGTATGTATTAAACTTCTTAATTACCATTACAAATTAGCTTGGTGTTACAGTTTAAAACTGAACCAGATCGATAACGAATGAAGTTATTGGGTGGGGTTGCATTGTAATTTTATTGGTTTTGGTTTGTGTTGAGATTCTCGCAAACCAAAATCTGCTTTGGGTGGAATATACTTCCCAACCGAACAATGAACACCCCTAATTTGTTTTTAACGTGTTCATGTATCACTACCACTGACCCATTTTTGCTGTAATTGTAGGAACCCATGCCCATCATACAACTAGCGAGGGAAACTGAAGCTGTCATAGAAGAGTTCACTCAGTTGGGGTAAATTGAGCTACATCATAGAATGGGGCAGTTGCTAGGACTAACTTATTTTGTATCTGTAAGTGGAATTTAACTTCATTTGCTAGCGGGTTTTTTTACTTTAAAATGAGAGAAGCTGCCTTTGCAATATTTTCTATACTTCAGAACTAGAAAAGCTGCCTTGCCAATTCGACCTTGGACAACCGGGTTTGTGCTCAATCAGAATAAAGCATGACTTATCTAGATTCTCGCATTCAGAAATGCTCCAGCTAGAGAAGTTAAACATGTCAGATCAAACCGGTGTGCACCAATTGATTAGGTGAAGATGGGACCTTTTATTTGGTAGTTTGTGGTGCAGCAATGTTTACGACATCTGTATGAGTTGTTTGATAGTGCAATGGCAGTTATATGTGGTTGAAAGTGATGTTTGGGAAAAGCCAAGACATATGGGATCTGTTTGTTGTGTATGCTTTGACTGTTAATAGATGGTTACTGGAAATTCTGGTTTAATAGGATATGCACCTTTAATACAGGGGCAAGTAAAATCTACCCAAATATATTTGGCATAAGATGAGAAATTTTAATGGCTCGTATTAGTTGCTTAACAAAGTTGTACATGTTAGAGACAACGACTGTTACCATCACAGATTCATAGCGCCATGAGAGAACAGGAAGGAGCTGGGACAGTTCTTGTTGATCAAGTTCTTGGAAATATTTCATTTACCATGCACCCCACTTGAACTTCTGCTGTGCCACTAGGCCTTGCTTGCTTAGTCTAAAAATTCAGCAAGTACTGATATTGCGCCTTTTTTTATTAGGAAATGCAGATTTGAATGTCAAATTTCAGGAAAGAACATTGAACTTGGAATGATTGGCCGCGACTGGAAATTCGGGTATTCAGGCAACATTTTGTTGTTGAACTTTCCTGAAGTTAGTCCGGGCGAAAATCTTATAAATTTTGTTAGATCCTATTGGTAAATAAGGGTGCGCATGGTAACACTTCTGAAGCACAATTTCTGCTTCAGAAGTGACTTCTGGAGCAGAAATTCATTTGGTAACGTAATTTCTGGAGCAGAATACCGTTTGGTTAAAAAAAAAAATTCTGCTTCTGAAAGTGCTTTTTTCTTGAGAAGTGCTTTTTTTGGACTTTTTTAGAAGTTAAAAAAACTAGCTTCTCGATTAGAAGCCATTCTGTGAGAAACCTTCTCATTTATCTCTCGTCGTCGTCGTCACTCCGTCTCTCTTCTTCTTCGCGTTGCGACCACCTCGTTCTTAGCCCTAACCATGGACGAATCTGAGGTAACTTCCACTCTCTCTCTCTCTCTCTCTGAACCTCCGATCGTCCCTTCTCTCCTGCCGCCTCCGTTTTTGCCTCCTGCAATTTGTTGCACTCGGCTTGTGCTCATCGGACGAAATGTTGCGCGGTCTTTGTGTTTCCGGCGGTTGATTCTCGTGCACTGAGTGTGTATGATAGTCTCGATTGCATAATTTCGAGTTGCTTTGCTGATGTTTTTTAGGTTTTCTTTTTCTTTTTTTCTTTTTGGGATTCGCAAGAGCATGGTGGCGTTGAAGAAGGCCTATGCGGAGATCATTCTGAACACGGCGAAGGAGAAGGAGGCGGCGGCTCGCGTAATGGCGTCGGAGCGCAAGGCGTTCCGGGTTCAGCATGATCCGAAGGCTACCAAAGAGGAAGGCCTTCGAATGCTGATTCGCTTGAAGCAGATGATGGATGCCAAGGTGTGTTCTCGTCTTCCACTAGCTGACAGTCTGTTTGGATGTTTAATGCTTATCTGGGAACTATTTCGTTTGGCTTTTTAGTCATGCGAACTGTTTGATCTAAGCCGAAGTTACTTGCTGCTTGTTGATGATCTTTCTGATCTGATTCTGATGGAGCAGCTGTACCAAGATCACGCAATGTGAGATTCGATAATGGCTCAGCCGAAATTGTGATGCTGAATTTAGTGATATAATCGCCTGATTGCATTTTCAAGATATGTTTCTGAATTTGAAGGTACATATTGAACAGCGAAAGGGCAGTGCCTCAAAACATTTCATTGCAGTTAAATGTTGAGTCTGCATATGTAGATCAATAGGCATTTGGTGATTTTTCAGTGGGTAGCATCTGCGTGGTGCAAAAGTTAGGTACTTCATTAGTTGATCAATTTCAGCTTGCTTTATGGATCTTCGACCATGCATTGCTTGCTTTATGGATCTCTCGTGGCTACTACGCGTGCATTGCTCTTCATCATGCTCACCTGCTAGACATTTTGAATTGTAGTTATTCTGTTTATAGTACCGTTGAGTACTTTCAAAGCTCTCCAAAAGAGAAAAGGAAATAAAAACATGTACAGTTTCGTTAGCTTGGCATGATGAAAACTTAGCTTAGTCTTAGGAGAAGTATCCTTCAGATGGAAATTCTGCAAGCTTGGGTCTTGTGAATTACGTCCGCTTTTAGTAATCTTGTATGCGAATGAGGAGATTCTATCATCGTTGACATCCATCTCTCGCTTTACTCATTTTAGCATTACATTTTAGGTAACTGCTTCCGAATATTAGTTTTCAGTTGCTAAAAGTATTCCTTGATTCAATTCATCTTCTTGAGCACGTGTGACTTGGCATAGTTAAAATCTGTTTTGCACTTGTTGTACATAGAGGTGCTGATCACTAATTGTTATAGAAATGGTAATGTCATCACTAAATTGTTCTTTTCTGCATAAAAGCGTAGATGTCACACATTCAATATAATGGATTGGACAATATTTGGACATTGACATAGAAGTTGTTAAAAACTAGTGCCTATAGTAGCTGGGTTATGATGCCTCTTTGTTTGTCTGATTCTTATGTCCAGATAGAAGTTGTATCCTGTCGTTGTTATGGCTTGGTTATTGTTGAATAAGCTTTTTAGGGATGCCTTCTATGTACTTTATCATTTTGATCTTACATGCAATATTGAGCTCTGTGGACAATGCTTTGGACAATCTTCTCCATTTTATGTTGGTAATATGCATATCCTGATGAATTGGTTGGTTCATTTACTTGAGCATGTTGTCTCCTTAAGTTCATTTCTTTGACTGATCTTTGTATGAGATTGTCTGATTTTGAAATTAATGTAATGATGCATCCTCATATGGAGTTCTGAGTCTGCTATTTTGAGAGAACGGATTATTTTTCCTTTTTAAATGTTGTGTAGATCCTCAATGAGTTTTGATGTATATCATTAGGACTGGCCTTTATGAGTTTAATGGGTCTATTTGTGTTCTATGTCAAGTGTCATTAAAGGCTTATGCACTGAATGAGCTCTCTCCAATCTATTTCCAGAGCGATGAATCATACATCCTACCTGTACTTTTGCGTTTTGATGGACAGCCAGAAATCGATGAAGAGGTATTGTTAAATGGCAATTAAACACTCAATATATGGGATATTTCCTTGTAAAAGTACATTTTATTTTGGGTATCATGATCGTCATCTATTTGGTGTTCTACATCTCCATAAATTTGTAAATGAAGGTGTTAGATTGCATTAATTTGCCAGATTGTAGCATTTTGTGTATCATAATTAATTTGTAAAGAAATTTACAGCTAGACCTAATCTCAAATTGACATAGAAGATGTTAAAAAATACTGCTTTGTGCAGATGGAGCCAAAGAAATTTGGGTTGCTCGCAAATTGACAGAGGGAGCACACCATGGAGGAAATTCTTACTCGGCTGAAGAAGGAAATGGCAAGCCCACACAACAAGAAGCTCGTCCAACCTGCTGTTGCTTTCGCCACATGCAATATATAGTTTGTAATTCTGTGTCGATGCTTTTCAAGTCATGATGTTGGAGGAGGCGAATGGCCCTAAGAAAGCCGTCCCCTTTTGCTGGGTTCATTGTTGTTCTATCGACTTCTTTCATCTAAACTATGTCTCGAAAGATTGTTTGGTGAATGGAATTTCAATCAGCGTGTCAAAATAGCTTTCCGATGACTACCTTAATTTGCCACTATTTTCGTATTGATGCATTTATATCTGGTTGATACCGGTGATTATTTCAGCCTTTTTGGCCACAAGAAAACAGCAGGGCACTGTTCCGAAACTTTGGAATTTCGGAAGATTCATCGGTCCAAATTATGTGATGGTATATGGAAAGTGAACAATGCGTTTGTCAAGAGTCGATGTGAGAATTCAAAATGAAACATCAATTGCGGTGTATATATATAAAACAGTATGGGACATGAAAAAGAAAAGAAAAAAAAATATGGTAGGACCAAATAATCTTTACATTTGTGCATTTTCTAGTTGTTATTTCGTAATAGGTGGTGAATGATATCCATTGTGGTGTAGTTTGTTATATACATGATTGTGTTTCGTGTTCGAATATTCGAGTTTGTAATTCATATAGATTGATCAAACTTTATTTTTTTAATCAATAAATAATCTTTTTTTTTCTTCATTTCGTAAGGAGCAATAATTTTTATTAGAATATTTTATATTAATAAAAATTTAGAAGTGCAAATTTTTAACCATTACCAAACAGCTTTCTATTTCAGAAGCAGAAATTTCATCCATTTATCAAACGTCTTTCTCTGATCAGAAATCAACTTCTGAAATTGAAGCTGTTTTTTAACTTCTGCTTCCGAAGCAGAAGTTGATTTTTGAACTTCTGCTTCAGAAATGCTTTCTTTTCTAGAAGTGTTGCCATGCGCGCCCTAAGTTTCTCCACAATTGCCTAGATTTTATTTTGTTACTTTTTTTACTGATATTGAATTTCTCAGCCAGGGGCATTGCAGTTCAACATGAGAAATTGAAGAACTTCAGGCAGACACATGGATTGGAAGCTGAACCAGCCGCTTGAGTTGGGAAGGAAGAGGCCAATGGGAGAAACTTGAACAGAAAAGAAAAGGAAAAAAACATGCCTGAGCTATGAGGTTTTATAGTTGGGAAACTTACTTGTTACCTCGAAGTGTAGAAAAGGGCATAATTCATTTGTAATATATGGTAGATGAAGGAAATGTACAATAAAGAATAATTAACTGATGTGATTAGATAATGATGAGAACGATAGCATGAAGTAATCATGAGATAATACCCAAATAACTCCACTCTGCCCGTAAGCGCACACACAACGCAAAAGGGTCCATTGATTACATTATCCTACGCGGAACTTTGACTTAGTTAAAATTTACATTATCATGAGATAATACCCAAAGAAGTATAATTAGTGTCCCGTCAACAATTGCCGGACAATTATCGAACATCTTTTTCGAAAAAAAAAATTATTTTTAATATTTTTTGATGGAACAATTGCCTTCGAGGATTAGTCCATTGCATGTGAGAAATTTCGGTTACTAAAAAAAATCGTGCATATTATGAGGACGTGCATTAACAGTTGCATGTCTCCTTATTTAGTCGCTTAACAAGTGTTTAGGAACACTTCCCAACAAAATCACTGGAAAATAAAATAAATCAAGCTATTCAAGCGGATCTCCTAGTTTTAATATAATATCTCATCGCTCAGGCATCTTTTTCAAGCCGTTCTTTTTTCTTCTTCTTAATTTCGCATGATTCTTCGACTTGAATCTCCCAGCAAATACTAAAATTAAAATCCTGTATGTACCCTTTAACCTCGTTTATGCAAAGGTTAAATATGTTAGTTGTGTCAATGATACATACATAGAAATGCCTACATGAGTCCCAACACTTTTCTTATAAGAACCCCACAGCTTGAACGTGCTTTAAACTGTACGTGTTGTTCCAATTCGTTTGCCAAATGTGCTAAATGCTGAGTTTTCAAAATTCAAGAAACAAATTGACGGGGTTGTCGTTTTCAAACTAGACAGAAAGTCGACAAGACAAAAAAAATGTCACGACATAATCACCGTGTGTCGAAAAAACAGAAAAATCAATCGTCGATCCAAATTATTTATTTAAATCACACTTAGGTAGTTAGACGTACTTGAATTCGAAATAATATAATGTTGATAGTACTAATTTCCCATGGATGGCGCGAGAATAGTAAAATTTCCATCATTTTAGAGGCAGGATATATGCTAAGTACCTTGTCAAATCACTTTATATAAATCTACGAAGTTTATAATGAATAAATTGTTAGAAAATTGGTACAATATGTATATTAATCTATACAATGACAGAACCAAATCATAAACAATGAAATGAAAGATAGGTTTATAACAGACATGTCATGGACTATGTCATTCACCATAAGTCTCACCAATCTTCTTCTTTGAAGATCTGCAATCCACAAAGCCGTGATCTATCTTGACACAGTTGAAGCATGTACCTTGATATATGTTCTTGACCACTTTAACTTGCAATCATTTAAGCTTCGAATCGCAATAATAAATGTGATCAAGCTGCCTCAAACATGAAAACATTAAGTTGGCAAAAGCACAAAATTTGATCCTTCAGAAACAGTATTCAAAAATCGTCAGATGCAAAAAATTCATCAGATGCAACTGCTTCTGAACCCATCACATGCAGAAATTCGTCAGATGCAACTGTTTCTGAACCCATCAGATGCAACTGCTTCTGAACCCATCAGATACAGTCCTTCTGGACCCGTCAGAAGCAGTCCTTCTGGACCCGTCAGAAGGAGTTCCTTCTGGACTCGTCAGATGGAGTTCCTTCTGGACTCGTCAGATGGAGTTCCTTCTGACCCTCCTTCTGAGTTTCCTTCTGAGCCTCCTTCTGAGTCTCATTCTGACCTTCCTTCTGAAGCTCCTTTTGAGTCTCCTTTTGAGTCTCTTTCTGAGCCTCCTTTTGGATAACAAAATCCGAATGCAAATATAACAATATAAATAAATTGATTAAAAGAATACCGATGCCTGTGTTCGACACAGTTTCCTTAAAACAGATTCGTCCCCTCCAGTACGTGCTTTGAGGTTTCGTGAACGTCTGTCTCCCAGGATACAACGGTTGAACAACGATAGATGCTAGCACAGCAATCCAACGCTTTCGGCGAACTTGAACAACACGA
This sequence comes from Rhodomyrtus psidioides, assembly GCA_021437785.1. Classification (NCBI taxonomy): domain Eukaryota; kingdom Viridiplantae; phylum Streptophyta; class Magnoliopsida; order Myrtales; family Myrtaceae; genus Rhodomyrtus; species Rhodomyrtus psidioides. Next base: position 2,278,777 of record JAILYB010000111.1, read on the forward strand.
GAACACTATCGAAAACAATGCAAATGCATAGAATCGGAAAAGAGGGAGAAAAGTTTTTCTTTTGAGATTGTAGTGTTTTCCTATCTCACTTCCTCTTTTTCAAACAAAATGGAAAAACACATATTTATAAGCTAAATGGGGCATTGCGGAAATAAATAATAACGGCTAAATTAATTCTGCCGTTTAAAGCCGTTATGTAATTAATTCTGTAACCACAGACTTATAACAACCGTTACTTAGTTAATACCATTTACACACCGATAATTAACGTAAGCACGATTAACAGCTTGAGTTGGAAAAAATTAAAACAGAAGGCAAAAATGGGCTTGTCGCGAGGCCCACTTTTCTGTCCGGCATTCGCGTACGCAGGTCGTGCGCTCGCGCCCAAGTTCAACTTGTCGGGGTCCGGGATTCGCACCCCTACGCGTGCGCGCGAGGCATAGTGCTTGTGCTATGATAGTTACTACTCAAAGAGAATGTATCAATATACAAAACACTTCAAGGCCTTCTTCCTTTCCTATGTGGGACTAGTGCTTTGTCACTTCCCACTTCCAACTCAAGAGTGTTCTTTGAGAAACAATTTCTCATTCACTCACCATCAAAATACCTCATATTTCCAACATAAATTTACTTCTAAACTCAGGTTTAATATGAATGTTGCTTAAGTAGATCTCAAGTCCCAGCATAACACAAGATTAAAACACATTTTCGCAGCACCGATCTACCGCAGAACAGACAACAAGAACAGCTAGCAACATCTCCGGCGAGATTCTAACACCAAAAAAGGAAGGAAAAAAAAAAAAAAAACTTCTCCGGGGAGATCAGAGACAGAGCATCCACACGACTAGTGAAATGCAGAAACACCCAAATGGAAAGACACAAGGTCGCCACGATCGAACCGGACCATCTTCATCGCCGGCAACGAGTGATCCTCGAGCAACCTCGGGAGTAGGGGTGGACCGGCCCGCTGGCCTTGAAGCAATTGTGGGTGTAGTACGACCTGCCCGACCGGGGAGGGCACGGCACCCTGTTCGCCGACAGCGCCCCGTACGATATGTAGTACCTCACTATGGTGTGCCAGAAGAGGGACCGACGGCCCGCCTCTCCCTCGATCTCCTCGCCGTCGCCCTCGCCGTCGCCGTCGCCGAAGAAGCCGTCGTAGAGAGAGATCGCGCCCGGCCACTCCATTGCCGGGTCGGACGTCATCAGCTTCAGGCCCGCCTCGTCGGCCGCTGCTGCTTGGGCTTGCGCGAGGTTGGGGGCGGCGAAGAGGGAGTGGAGGAGGAGGGAGGTGAGGAGGACGAGGTTGAAGACGGAGGAGGAGGCCATGAGTGAGTGCGAGAGAAGAGAGAGAGAGAGAGAGAGAGAGAGAGTGAACGGGTGATGGGAAGCGAGTGTTCGAGTTGATCTTGTGAGAAAAGTTAGTTGAGTGGCTTTAGCAATGAATTACCTGTCTTTAGTAATTTTCTTTTTTTAATTCACAACAACGGAGTTTTTTTTTTTTTTTTTTTGGGACCTTTGACTAAAAGTGAGCAGAGCTTAGCTGCTTATCCATAGAAAGACGTTCTTATTTCCTTTTATCCTAAAAGATCAGAAAAGCCATCAATCATGCAAATTTCCATTTGTAGAAGTTATGTCCCTACATAGATTGACTTCTTTTGTTAATTTGAACTATATCAACAAGTTGATAAATGACTTAATTTGATTTAGGACATCGATAGTTCAACGTTTCATGCTGGTGCCGATTGGAAATATATCTACAAGGACCCAATCAATAAGAGACAAGTGATTGTCGTGGAAAATGATAGACCCACATCGCCCTTGTCTTGAAATCGCAGAGTAAGATATGGTCTTACACCTTGTTCTATTGCCTCAAGAATTTCCGATCATGAAAGAGAGAGAGAGACTTAGATATCAAGATCGATCCATAGGGGGCACTTATTCCTAACAAAGATCCGGGAGATTGGAGATGCAATATGGCCAATCCATGATGTCGGCAATCGGCATAGCTTCGTGATTGGCCTATAGGTAATTATTTGACGCAAGGGAGATCTACCAATTGACAGTCAGCGAAGAGCGATTCGAACCATAAAAAGTTAAGTTGAACGGCACGGTTCGAATTGATACAGGAGAACTTCTTTCTCGGGAACAATTCGCAAATCGGACCGAACCATCTTTCTTGGCGGGTTCGGATGTGTAATCCTCTACTATTAATTAATTCAAAAAACCAAATCCCAAATAAATTCGGAGTATCCCAAGCACAACAGCAGCTGAGAAAGCAAATATTTTATTTTCTATTATTATTATTTTTTTGGGGGGGGCGATGGGCTTTAAAGAGAGTGAGTTGACAGGTGAAGACAAATCATTATTGCCTACGAAGACGGTTCACATGCATTGCATAAAGAGAGGTGATTGGATTCCAGCTATCATCGCGATTCGGCCCCACTTCTGACACGTGTCGCCATCGCTATGCTCGGCCCCGTTCCCTCCTTCTCCGCTATTGGGTGCGGTAAGGCGCATGATCCTTGTCTCCCATCGGCCGCCCGGAACTCCGGTAAGGCGACTGCAACATGACGTGTCGAGACATGATTGGGAGTACAGGGAAGATGTAGTGGTCGTCGAAGCACTGGAGTGCAGGCTGACAGAGACGGAAAGCAACATGTCGGATGAAACTTTTAAAGACGCGGCTGGTCGCCTGGGCCAGCGACTGGCCCACTATTCTGCGCCTCGAATCCCTTTTTATTTTTATTTTTTTAAAAAAAGTTTATTTGTCGATTGTCGTTTTCTGTAATTCTTTGTGCCCAAGTTTTTTTTTGTCTTCGCCCGATCTCGGTTAACTTAATTTGTTTCCTCGAACGGATTTTAACATATTTTTAGCCTTCAAAAAACAAACGATTTTGAAAATTTTCTTTGTAAAAATAATTTCTCATATGACTTGCAAAAATAAATTAAAATATAAATTATTTTCATTATCCACGAAAATAAATTGTAATCGATAATAAAAATATCCTCAATTCATTAATTACTTCAAGCGATACATGCAATTGCTTTTATGAAAATCTTTTCTCAAATTGTTCATTTTTGGCGAAACGGATAGATTATTAGATAAGACAATATCATAGAATGAATCGTTTGCACAATACGAACACGGACACGAACGCGAACGCAGATATAACATCAAGCTTAAAAAAAAAACGACTACAAAGTCCTTACAAAGTGAAAATATGAAGTAATCAGCGTGTACATCGATATGAATTAAAGGTTTCGTGGTATGCTAATCATTTAATTTCAGTAAACAGAGATAACGATGCACTTCATACCAACCTTAACTAATGCAGATCAAACGCACAAGCTTGATATTTCACTTTGAATTAATCGGACACACTTTTTTTTGTTTGGCACGGATATCAAAAGAAAGAGGTAAAATTTTATTATGAAAGACAAAAAAAAAAACACTTTCAAAAATTTAAGTCAACTATTTTGCATCTTATAAGTTCACCATGCAGTAAATCTTGTATTATGCACCTCTAGTAAATTAAGGCACGGGAGGATAAATGAGACTTCATTGGCACGGATAATCTTCATTCCTAGGGTGGTTGTTCTTATTTGGAGATCTTGTTCGGACCGATGGATTATTACACAGAGGCCCAGTTGGCACACTCTTGTTTTTAGTGTACATGTCGGCTTCTTTTTCTTGTAACTTTCGCTTCTAAAAATTGAAGACGGAAATAACATGTTAAACCTTATAATGGGGAAAAAAAATGTTCCACGTGCCTGTAGTTTAATATTTTGATGAGTTTCAATTGTTATGTGCTGAATAAATAAGAAATATGTGAAGGCAATGTGCATAAAATGGTCCCTGAACTTTGATCAAATATGCAATGTAGTCCCCAAATTTTTAATTTAACCAATATGATCCCTAAACTTTTAGCACACTAGTCAAATTAAAAGTTCAAAAATTATTTTATATATTGAGCCAAAGTTAAAAAATAAAAATAAAAGAAAGAGAGAGGAACTTTTAAGAAGAAACGTAATGCGTCAAAATGTCGGCTGCACGCACGCCTGGTGGGACTCGAACCCACAATCGTCTGATTAGAAGTCAGACGCCTTATCCATTAGGCCACAGGCGCCACTTCGCTGGTTTTCACAGTATCTATTTTATAAACTTACTACTGTTACAAAATGGGCTCGCCCGGCCCATCTAGCCCCTGTGACAACAAGATGTTTGAAACTATTATATCTCGAAAGAGGTTTTTCTTGGGCCCAACCAGGGAATGAGTCTGACGTTGTGGATTTTCTGGATTGGAATTGAAATGTATCGCGGGCCCAATAGCGGGGAAAAAAAAAAAAACATATAGAAGATTGACGATGAGCAACAAAGAGAGTTGGTATCAACTCACATGGGGCATCCAAGGCTAACACAGAGAGAGAGCGAAAGAGAGATAAGGGCTTCGAGATCAGCGTCGGAGAGCGCAAGATATGAAGACTCCATACGGAATTTCGCATCTCACACCGAGATGACGGCGAGCCCTGCTAAGGGTGTTAGCCCGCCGATAGCTCCCGACCCGGTCCATCGTTGGTCGAGACCATCGAGAGGGATGGCATATGAGGCTTACGTTGATGATGATGCTGCCTATCATGCGCTTGGGTATCTCCTAATTAGATGCCTTCCCATTTGAAAGTTGTGTTTCCCTCCCTCTTCTGATGAGGAAAGAGAAGAGGATAAGGTTGTCTTCTTTACCCCCAACCGGCAGTTGTCTCTCCACGACATGCCTATATTTGAGAGTAATCATAAGGGAAGGACCACAAACAATTTCTCCTTTTCATTCAAGTCCTCTCTCTCTAACATGTTGGAACCCTCGAAGCTTCATTGGCTAACTAACTTAGTTGCTCCAGTAATGGTCAGAAAAATAAAATAAAATTTGATGCCAGGGCCAAAATAAATAGCTCAAGAACACGCCAAGTTGTGTGGTCCAACACTTTGTGGCTCGATTTTCCTTGGATTCCTTTTGCTATTGTGAGTTTTTCCTTTTTGCCAAAGAAGTCCTTGCAAATTTTGTTTGGTTTGTTAAACAGTGTCATATTCTTATGCAAATTTTGTTTTGTTTTTTTCCCCATTATGTGGTGTTTGTGATAAATGTCTCTTATTATGTTCCAAACTTCTTCAAAAGACTTCTATGTCCAAGGAGGAAAAAAAGATGATAAAATTTGGTTTCTGAATCATCGGAGACGATTATTACATTGGTGAAATTAAAAATTCAGGGATCACATTGCACATTAAGTTATTCAGGGATGACATTGAACATATGGTTCAGGGGCTAAGTCGAACATGTTCCTAAAGTTCGGTGACTATATTGAAAAAATTGAAAGTTCCGGGACTACATTACATATTTGGCTAAAGTTCATGGACCATGCTCGTCAACTTAAAAATTCAGGAACCATGTTACACATCGAACCAAAATTCAAGGATCATTTGTGTCATTTTCTCATAAAAAAAAAAAAACTTTCAATTCCTAAATCATGGAGGCACTTGACATTTAACTTTAAAGGTGGCAAAAGAAGCTAACTTCGAGAAATTAAATTTTAGAGATCCACTATGTATTTACCCAAAAGACCATATTTTCTCCAAAAAAAAGCACCGCCCGACTTCAATACGAGAGTTGACCACGCACGGTGTCCCAAGTGCTGGCATTGATGAAACGAACCGTCGTTTTTGTGCTAACTGCGTTTCGAGTTACCCATGAGATCCATCCACCGACCGAAATGCACGAAAATAGCAAGGAAAATAAAATAAAATAAAAAAAACTATTTATTTACCGTCGTAATTACTTAAAACCCACATCAGAACCAACTCGAACACGCCATTCAATTTCTTTTTTTTTTTTGTCTTCCTGCAGAAATAATTCCTAAATAATTAAATACAAAAAATGGCCAGACAAATCTGAAAAGACAGGAGTTACAGAAACTCTTTGGTATTGCCTGTTTAAGGTAAGAATGGAGAAGTGGACCCAAAAAGGCCAAAAAAAAAATGAAAATTTGTCGAATTTGTGATGTAATGATGGAAAGAGACTTTACAATATTATTATTATTTTATTGTACAACGATAATTTTGTTTATTTGTATTTTTTTTTTTGCGGCATTAAATTTTGTTATCTTCTGCTAACGAAACGGGGCCCGTTAGCAGAACGCGATAAGTTGGGGGGAGATTTTTGAACATTTTACTGCTAATTTCTCCAACAGGCGAAAGAATTATTTATTTTTTTTATGCGTGAAAGAATTGTTTATCGAACAATAATAATTTTGGGAAAAATAATCTGACAGCAGCACTCCATTTCTTCATGTGCAGCGACATGTTACTCCACAAGTTGAAATTCAATTTATGGAGGGAATAAGCTTTTGGTCCAATTCGAATAAGGGGTTACATATCCACAAGTTTGAGGATAGTATGTATTCCTTGTATTTACTCGGGATATTCGACGGATGATTTGTGTAATTCAGCGGACCGAGTCTAAGCAAGTGTTTGATTTCGACGAGAGATGAGCCGTGGACCTAGATTACGAAGATAAAGGCCGAAGTTGAATTTACGTCAAGTCAAGTTACAAAAGATAGATTCAACACTTTAATGGGAAATCTTGATCCTTATACGTTCTTCCCCACAGTCAACAGTATGCCCCGAAAGGCAAGTTTCATATCTGAAAGTCAAGTGACGGAATAATGTGCAATTGCTACCAAACTCAAGAAAACATTATAAAAAAAAGAGAGAGAATATACCCCACTTTTGATATAATGACTATAGCAATATATATCTCTGTATTTCTTTTCAATTATTATTTGCGCGTCTCTAAGCAAAATCCGACATTGAATTGATCAAATTGCCCATCTTTGCAAACTCATTGTGTAACATCTTTCTTAGGGTTTCAGTGGTTTGGTTTTGAATGTCTTGATAAGTAGAATTTAAGATGAATGTTTTTTAAAAGATAAATGGTATTTTCATACATAGGGACATAAAATAACGGGATAAGTGCATTGAAAGTAATAAATCTTATCACGAAAGTACAATTGAGTCATAAAATTTTCTAAAATATACAATCAAATCCTAAAACTTGTTGTGAAAGTGCAATTAACTCTTAAAACTTTCGAAAAGCGCAATTAAGTTCTTCCGATAATTCCATCCAACATGACAAACGAGAAATGTTCATAAACTTATCAAGTTTGTGCAATCGAATCCTAAAACTTGTAAATATTTTTCGTTTGTCATGTTGGATGGAGTTACTTGAAGAACTTAGTTATCACTTTTCGAAAGTTTTAAGAGTTAATTATATTTTCGTGACAAGTTTTATGATTTAATTACACTTTCGCTACAACATCAATCCCTTGAATAATTGATGTGAGGGTGCAAAGTGCAAAACGGGGTCTTTAAAGCTAAAAATTAGGTGTATGTACATTCGGCATTTGCAGCAGTAAAGATGATTAACGGAAATAAAAGGTGGATGCTACTTCCCACTTCCCATTCGACACCTTTATTTATTTATTTATATAAGTGCTTAAGCTGAAGTTGTCCTGGCATCCATTATAGGAATAAGCTTATCTTCTAGCTAATTGTAGAACCCCAAATTGACCATGGTCAAAATCCATCACTTCTTGTCTGGATCGACCATTTGCAATCATTGATGATGCTTTCGTTAGCATCGAGTGTTAACAACACTGATGATGACAGGTGTCGTGCACTGCACTGCACCAAACCATCAATTTTTTTTTTCTGGTTTTTCTTTTGTCGTTTTTTTTTAATGATTTTCTAAGGTATGCTAATGGGGCGCCAAGTGCAATTAAAAAAAAAAAATTAAATGAGTCATGTCAAAAAAAATTTCGGCTATCCAAATAGGACAGACTAAACAATAAACATAATGTTGATTGCACCAACCGTAGCATGTTTAAGGACTCAATGGACGTTTTAGAATTTCGATCGCATTTTCTTGACAAATTTTAGAATGCTTAGTGCACTTATTATATACATATGTGTGTATGTATATATATATTGCTAGCTTGACATAAGGAGTTTCTAATTGGTATAATGTATATTTTGTATGTTCCAATAACAGTCCTAAACATTTTCTCGTATCAATTTTGGTGAAAAATGTCATAGCTCCACCACACGGACCTCGAACCATGTATACCACAAAACAATCGAGACTCCTTGAGGGGTCGCATAACACGTCATACTCTTGTTTTTAATTTTAACGCAAACTTTTTTGAAAAGCACAAACTTCTAGCTAAGTTTGGTAGCTAGGACTAAAATTGAAATATAATAACATTTATCCTATTTTGTATTTGGTTCCTACTCAAGATAGCTAGGATTTCTCGTATTCATGAAATAAAAGATATTTTTCTCCAATAACAAACTTCTTAAATTAAAAGAGAAAACAATAATTAAATTCAAAATAAAAAGTGAACTCTAATACAAAATTCCGATTTTAAATGAACAAATTCAAATTTAAAACGGATCTCTCTAATTCTCTTCGTCTCCTCCTTCGTATTTCTGGTTTATATCCGTAGTTCCTTCACGTGAAAGCTTCACGAAAACAACGGGAGAGTCAAAGCTCCTCCTCTGTAACTCCCCGGTTCATGTAAGTCCATGAAAATAGCAACAAAGTCAAAAGTCCTTCTTTTCAATAGCTATGTGGTTTATGTTGAAACTTTACGAAAGTGGCGAGAGAGTCAAAACATTGTTATTTTTTGGAATCACAAAGGTGAATAACCATGTTTTCCTTTTTTACTAAATTTAGTTTGCTAGCTGATCTACCTAGTCGATGTTGCTAAAGCTCGTTCACATCTCCTCTCATAGTCGAATTTGTGACTCTTCAATGCTATAATGAGTTTTTTTTTTTTTTGGAGATACGAATAGTACAATAATTATCAATGGATTGATGGAGGTTGTCTCCTTTTATGTATTTGTGATTTTTTTAGCAATGAATAAGGAGAATTCTTACCATCTTCATTTGTGCATTTTCAGGTTCATTTATATTGATATATTATTCATACACCTTGAGGTCTATCAAGCAAGGGATTCTTCGTCAGATTCTAAACAATGGATATGACATGATATTAAAATATCCAATTTTATTATGCTGATTAATCAAACTGTGGATAACTCTGAACTTCACATCTTATCGTATCTAGTCCTATCATGACTAGAAATCTAGACGATCAAACGCGACCTATATATTCTGTTCAATAGAAGACAATGTCTATATATTCATCTATGATTCAATAGATTTAAGTTTTTTGAGGTAATGATTGGCAAACACGATGCTCTTATCAGTGCACTCTCCATCTAACATCTCAAACTAAGAAAAAATTATGAAAGAATTCTAGATCCATCATTAGGGGTGCCAAAAAAAGCCTGCGCCGACCCGACTTAGCCTGGTCCGAAAATTCACATAATTTTTGGGCCTTTTCAGGCTGGGCTTGGTACTGTTAGCAGCCGGGTCGGGCCAGCCCTGTTCCGGCTTTTTTTAGGCACCCACATTTCATTTTTTAATTTAATTTAATTTATTTTTTATATTCTTTCATTTAACGTGCTTGTCAAGTGATTTTGATTCCAAAAAGAAAAGAAAAGAAAAGAAAAGAAAAGAAAAAAGAAATCGACCCATCTGATATGGCTCGAAGAGTTGGGACATATGTAATTCGGGCTCGGGCCGGGCCAAGCTAGGTACTATTTAGTTTCGGGCCGGCTTGGGCGGGGGCCCCCGGGCCGATACCTAGTTCGCCCGGCCCGTTGACACCCCTACCCATCATGCGTTTTCACCATACTAGCTAAGCGCATCCCTCAAATTTTCAAAATGCACTTTTGCACTCTCTCATTTGCAATTGTAGGTTCCATTTCCATCGTTTACTAGGATGAATAACAAAATATATTTTCATCATCAACAAAAATACTTAGAAATAAATTATTATCGATAATGAAAAATATTATTCATTAATTAATTATTTCAAATAATATAATCAACTATTTAAAAAAATACATTTCAAATCGTTCATTTTTCGCAAAATAAATGAAACTTTAGGATCGGATCTCATCTCCGCACAAGCGCTTCCATTTAGAAAGATTGTCATTCTCATTTCTAAAGCATCCTCACCACTTTTTCTAAGCGAGATATTATCGAAAAGGACAAGGTGGCAAAATGATAAAAAAAAAGGAATAATGAAATTTGAAGACGATTTTTACCCATTTGCCCCCCAACTTTATTGGCGTGGACAAATTGACAAATTGGTGGTGGGTTTTCTCAAATTGTCAAGTTCCTCAAGATCCACGCCTCCCATAATCCTTTCACAAGTTGTTGCAAACTCATAAAAGGCAAATCCCAAATTTTCTTTTTTGAAAAATTGAATAGACAGTCTACCGCTGGCGCTGGGGAAGGATTGCTGGTTCTGCTGCTAACTTTGCTACCAATCGGAGGACTTCCCCAGTTCGAAAAAGGCAGAGAGGATGTGAAAAACTGAAGAAAAAGTGGGCATCCGGCTTCTGCCAAATCCCTGGGGCTGCCGATCACCGTCGCTGTCAGGAACGGATGCGTCCCGTGAACGCTCGTTCCCCGTGAGCTCAGCTCATGTGGACCGTTGGATGAGACGGGCTACGTCACGGGGTCTCTCTGATCCGACGGCGGATACGAGCTGAGCTCAGTTTGATTCGGTACAGACGATATTTGCTTGCTCCACCGTCAACCCCCGTCTTGATCCACCTTCCTTGAAGGGCGTGCCGCGAGAGCACTAGCAGATAACAACGTCAACTTGGGGTTTATTACCAGCGTCTGCTTATGCCTTTACAAAGCCAAAGGAAAGAACAAAAACATAAAAAAATAAAAAAAAATAAATTTTTTCATATTTGTCTAGAGTATTGTTATCAGGACTTTCTATAAAAGGGCTTAAATTATGTTCGAAATTCAGGGTTACTAACTAGTAAAAATGTCTCCCTAGTTTAGGGCGTCCATGACGAACACTTTTGAAGTAAAGTATCCATTTGATAACGCAACTCATGCATAAGAAATTCTTTTGATTAATCAGCCATCATCACATTCACCCTCTTACAAAAAGCGTGACTTAGTACCTAAATGACTAACATTTCGACGCTAGGGTTATCCATAGAAACATGTCTTGACCTAACAAGGAGTTGCCGGAGTAAATCTGCCGCCGGGTAGCGGAGTCGGCCGGCGGGCGTGAATCAGGTGGTTCGTCTGACAAAAGGTCACGTGAATGTGGGGTTTTGTGGTAATGTTCCCGGCTTGAAAAGGTCAATTTTTTTGTAAGGCATAAAGCATAACTTTCCAAGGAAAAGTGTATTCGTTGTAAGAAAGCAAATGGGTTCATGCACCTTTCCTTCTACCGTCATTCTCCTTAACCCCAGCCATCCAATCGCTAGCCTTTTCAGATGAGTTGTACTTGCTCTGAATTGACATCCCAAAATTAGATTTTTTTTTTCTAGCAAAATTAGAACAAAAAGTTTATACATACATTTTTGTGTACGTATCTGTGTATTTCCAATTTAAGTGGGAACCTGTTACCCGCAGATTTTTAAATTTTTCTCTAAATTACACATTCTTAGGTATATAAGTAAATTCTTAAACTGCTTCGTATGAAGGGTCGTCCAGATCTCGAAATCCCTTAGACATAGAATAGATAGAAGGTATTCCCCGGCCATCAGGTAAGAAAAATACATGATCGACAATTAGGGACGCAAGGCGTGCAGGCATCGCACCGACACGTTAAAATAAGGAACACATTTAGATAATCCACCCGATTACCAAACAGGCGCCGGAGAACCTACAGGAGCACAAACTCCCTTCTTAACCACACTGAGGATCCAAGTAAGCCCCTGATAACCTTTTAATTGTGTATTTCCGATTCAAGTGAGAACTTGTCGGTTTGAAATTTTTCTCCAAATTCCACATCGGGTTTCCATTTTCCTCATCTCCCCCGTGCTTCCCAAATCAAGTCTCAACCAAATGCAACCGACCTTCCCATCATATGGTTGACTTCTGTGTTCAAACCCGCGTTACACCTTAGCTTTATTTTCCTACCTTCATAGGCCAAAAAATAGATAAATTATTTTTCCTACGGACCGACGGATAACATTCAAATTCACTCAAATGGTTACTTATCCATCTAAATTGAAGTGACGCATGTGAAGCCCTGCTGATTCTGCTGATCGGCCGATGGGCATTTAAATTTCAAATCTGATTATCTTGCTACGTTCGAGGAGGGGAAAAAAAATCATTTTTATATTGCATGGTGTAGTCAATACCACACCCCCATTTCATCTCAACACACATGATATGACCAGAAATTTCAGAAGAACCCTAGAAAGAAGTCTGAGGGATATTTAGGGTTTTGTTTTTAGTGGGTAGCCCCACATAATTGGAGCTTAAATCATAGGCTCATCATAAATGAGAGAGAAGACTTCTTTTTCTAATTTTCTTTCTTTTTTGTTTTGTTTTGATTACTTTCTGGGTTTTATTTACCAGTTAATTATATTGTATTTCGAACAACTTGCTATATAAAGCTCCGTCCACTTTCCACCTTCGCTGCTCGATTCCGATGGTCGGTCCATGAGATTATTAACATCCCCACAAAGCTTCTAACCTCCGTTGTTGTGTGTGTGTACATCCATTTTGGTTTCTTTCTCTAACATCCTTCTCTCTGCCGAGAAATCTTTTACCTTTTGACTCTTTTTTTTTTTTTTTTCATTTCATACCGTCTCTTATCCCTCTGAAAAAGAACCACAACGATCGACTCCCTCCCGCTCCGTCTGCTCATGGATGCCGATATGATCAAGTTGTCGCCGGAAGATCACATGGACATCATGAGGATATTGGTGCAGTCCGAAAAGTATCCCGAGCTATACGGCGCCTCGCATCACGACCTGTCTGATCACTCCGCCCCGACCGGCACCGCCGCGGGGGGGAGCTACCCGCCGCTGCTCCACCATCGGAACCCCGTCGCGACGATGTCTCAAGGTCCCGCCACCATCTCGTTCATGGGCAACCACCCGGTTCACGATCCGGCCTCCGCTCCGCTGCCCCCTCATTTTTTCAAGAGCGGAGGCGGCCCGCCGGGAGCGCTGATGGGCGCGTACTTGTCGGGTAGCTCGTCCTTCGAGAGGAGGAATTCGATGGCGGCGATGAGGGAGATGATATTCCGGATCGCGGCGATGCAGCCGATCCACATCGACCCGGAGTCGGTCAAGCCGCCCAAGCGGCGGAACGTGAGGATATCCAAGGACCCGCAGAGTGTGGCGGCGCGGCACCGGAGGGAGAGGATCAGCGAGAGGATAAGGATACTCCAGAGACTCGTCCCCGGCGGCACCAAGATGGACACGGCCTCGATGTTGGACGAGGCCATCCACTACGTCAAGTTCTTGAAGAAGCAAGTGCAGTGCCTAGAGGAAGCTGCCGTGAGCAACACCAGTAAGCAAATGGGCATCGGCTACCCGGCGACGGCTGAGGAGGCGGCGACGACAGTGATGGGGAATTTGAATTATTCACATCTAGGGAAGGATTTCCAGAGTGAGCAAGTGGTGGGGTCAATGCAGATATTTGGATGATAATTTTGAAATGGGTTCGCTTTTTTCATCCTCTTTTTGGGATAGCTAGTGATGAATGGTGATGTTCTTCAAACGATTGTGACGAGTGGAGTGCTACCCTTCTTCTCATAATGTAATCAGAAAATTGTGCTTTGATAATTTTAGTTTCTTTCAAACAGATTGACGAACTATTACCATAGTTGCATTCTTTACAAGATGTTCTCGCATGCCATAAAAAAAAAAGAAAGATGAGAAAATGGTTGCGCGTGGATGCTTCTGTATATACGTAGGTTGTGCTTCTGTATATATGTAGGTTGTACTTTATATAATATCTTGTTTTGGACGGTCGATACGATTTGCAACTACACTAATAGTTTATGTAGTCCTCAGGCGGTAAAAAACCTTAATTTTGTGTAATTTTTTTTTTTTTACTTTTAGTAGTTTATATTCACTCTATCGATGGATATGTTGTTTCTTTCTAAGATGAAGAGTTTGTGATTGTTCACTGGATGTAACTACTAACAAGGATCGCTGGGTTGACATGACCGAGTTTGTGATTGTTGAATTAGGTCTTGAAAAGGAGACGGGTTTTTTGCATTCGAACGAAGAAATAGACAAGGGAGGTATTGTTTGTAAGCAAAGGATTTGTATATGAGTTTTTTCTGTTAGTCCAACGATGATGGAAAGTGGAAATACACAAGGTATCACTGTTGGCACACCGGTCGACGTTCACGTAAAACCGCGCTATATTGGGTTTAAGGTTTGTCCTGTTAAATTACATGGGATTGGCTAAGGGGCACATGATAACACTTATGGAAGTTGATTTCTGCTTCATAAGTGTTTCTGAAGCAGAAATCCGTTTGGTAATGTAACGTCTGAAGCAAAAATTCGCTTGGTAAGATTTTTTACTTTTGAAAGAAATTTCTACTTCTGAAGTGAATTTTCATTTTTGAAGTTATTTTTTCCCTCAATTTGAGAAGTTAAAAAAACTCAAGAAGTTTGACCTTTCGACCAAAAAAAAATCAAGAAGATTGACAAAAAAAAAAACTCAAGAAGTACTTTTTGGACAAAAAAAATTCACAAAATACTTCTTACCTCACATTCTTTTCATTACGTGCTCACCCTATTTTCGACCATGCTCACCTCTGCCGTCGCCCACTGTTGACCACTGACACCCACTGTCGCTGCTGACAACCATCGACCGCCGCTGGCCACCACCTATCACCGCCTGCGGCCATCGCCAACCGTTGCCTGTTGCCGCCCACCACCCGTCGCTGGCCGTGACTGTTGACCACCGCCTATCGCCGCCCGTGAACATTGCCAATCGTCGACCATCTCCCGCCACTGCTCGCCGCCGGTCGTGACCACCGCCCTCCCCACTAGCCATCGGAATAAAAATGAATAGGATTTTTTTAAACGTAAATAATATTTTTTAATAATAAAAATAAATTTTAAAGAAATTTAAAAAGTTTAAAAATGAAGTAGAAATTTTTCGATCGCCGACAATAATTTTTCATAGAATATTTTGTAACAATAATGATTTAGAAGTATAAATTTTTCACTGTTACCAAATGACTTTCTATGATGAGAAATCAACTCTCGGAGTAGAAGTAGAAAAATCAACTTCTGATCAGAAATTGATTTTTGAAAGCAGAAGTGTTACCATGCAAACCCTAAATTATTAAGGAACTAACTTGTGTCTGTGGATCAGGCACATGGCGCAGATTCGATGTTTTTCCATGCCAACGTCGTAAGCAATTTCATGTTTGGATCGCTTGCCTGGACTTTGTCACGTGTCTTAGCCGGATAATGAAGTTAGCAGAGTACTTTAAAGATTCAGGATTTACCTAATTAAGGCGGGCTTTCTCGTTATAAAAAGTAAGTCCGTCAAATTCATGAAGTCAATCTTATAAGCTTCGACCTTGCTTGAATTAAATAAAAGAACTAGCTAGCAAGGATTTATCACTCAACTTCTACCGTTGTTGCAATGTGGTCCTTCTACTTCTTTTCTCTCTTTCTTAGGGTAAGGTTTGAGAAAATATTGCATACAGACTTGGTAAGTCTAACGTGGTCGAGCTCACCAATCAGAGTGCGACACGTGGTAATTGGGGGGGGGGGGGGGGGGGGCGCTTCTCAGAAAAATTGAAGCCAGGATTCCAACTTGTATGCACAAATTAGTTCGAGGTGCCCGCTTTTCCTACGTGGCCACACACGTGGATTTCCTGTTGGCCAATGCTTGACTCGGAAGTAGAAAAGACAAAATGGCGACATGTGAGATGCTGAAGATATTTACCCAAATTCAAAATATGAATTAAAAGTATGTTGTTTCCATTTCGAATTTAGAAATTTAGTTAGGACATGTCAATTCATGTTTTTTGGTAGGACATATCAATACATCAAAACATGAAACCCGTCATCCACCAGGTCTAAATTTTTTTAGGCAAAAAAAGTCTTGAACATGGTCTAATCAACTCTTAATTTTTTTTAAACGTGCAATTTTTTAAAATCGCCACGCTGGCAATATTTTTTCATCGTATAGGTCTATTGGCGTGATTTTCTCTCCTATCTATAGGAAAGGAGATTTGAATATATTAGAAAGGAGATTTGGTTATATTGTATCCCTATAATTCTGGGATATCTTCTTTCTTTATCGTTATTTTCTTTTTTCTGTTGAAGTCTTTCTTGTAGGCAGAAGGACAGTAGAAGTGTCAATATTTGTGTACGGCGCTCACTTTAGTGCTAATTTTTTTCGTCAGCTCACTTAAGTGCCAATATTTATCTTCGGCGATCACTTTAGTGCTAATTCCGGCAAAAAACGATTAGTTTAGTGCCAATTCCGACCAAACAATACACGTGTCATTTTTTATTAATTTTTTAATATTACGTGTCAATTAAAAAAAACAAATACACATGGATGTCACGTGGATTTTCAACGCCATTACAAGAGTTATTTTTTTTTTAAAATTAAACTTAAACTGTAAAATACCCTACAAATTTTTTTAAAAAAGCTTCTCTGTTGCAGCGGCGAGGGGTGGGGGATGGCCGAGGGGGGTCGCCAGGGCCGGGCGACCCTTGTTGAGGCCTCGCCTGGGTCGGCGACGGCGCGGCTGGGTGGGGCGACGAGCAGATCTGGTGGGGTCGTCACTGGCTGAGGTGGAGGATTGCGCGACCTTAACTGGTTGCGGCTGTGTAGCCCGAGGCTCACGGGTCGAGGTCGCGGTGGTCGGGGTGGAGTGGAGGAGCGTCGAGGCGACAACCGGCTCGTGGGTGGCTGGTGAAACGCTGTCCAACTGAAACAGAGAAGGGTGGAGCTTGCAGATTTCAGAGCTCTTGAGCTCGGATCTGGCGATGACGGGAATACGGGTAGCCACGAGGCTGAGCTCAGGTCGACGCTGTAGAGAACAGCGGGCCGACGACGAGAACGGCTGGCAACGGCGGTGGCTTGAGTCGGCGCGAGGCTCGACAACGATTAGACAAAGGAGGCCGAGCTGTGGATCGAGGTCCTTGGGTCTCGTAGATCCCGAGCCAAGGAAGCCGACGACGACTTAGGCTGGTGGTGGCGAGGCTGAGACCTAGTGGATGGGCGGACGGCACAGAACAGAGGTCGTGGTCGCGTGGTGTGGGTGTCGGCCACTAGATCTTGGCGACTCGCAGCTGGAAAGGAACGACGAGTGGCGGAAGCTCAGGAAGAGCTAGGTGGTGGTCGTGCCGGGTCTGGTGCAGGTGTCGGGCTCGGCTCGGATATGTGGGTCTCGGCCAGCGGCGACTCGGGCTGACAGGTGGAGCTCGAGCGACTGGGCTGGCGAAGGTGGGGTCTCGGGTCCGTCGAGGCTCGGGAAAGAGACAGGCGACGACTCTACTAGGACGACGCCTGGCGCGGCTGAGCTGCGAGGTGGCTGCGGATCAGACAGGAGGGCTGCTCGGCCAAAACAAAGAAGAAAAGAGAAGAAAGGAGGAAGAAGATGATGAATAGGAGGTGGAGCGTGGGAGATAAGGGGCCCCACAACATTTTTAAAGATCCACTATATATCTTAAGCTTAATATTAAGTTTTTTAATATTAAGTATTTCGCAGATTTTTAATTTATTTTTTTTCTGACGTGGTAGCTCCGGCGAGCCACGTAGGCGCCACATATGCTTTCCGGCAAGCCACATCGGACTTGGCACTTAAATGATCATTTTTTTTTAAAAATTGGCACTTAAGTGAGCCGACGAAAAAAATTAGCACTAAAGTGAGCGTCGTACACAAATATTGGCACTTATGTTGTCCTTCTTCCCTTTCTTGTATATATGGAGGAACAATGGTGGATGGTTCAACACAACAAAAAATTAAAAAAGGAGATGGAGAGTTTTTTGTCCGAGGACGTAGGCACATCGCCGAACCTCGTTAATATGGTGTCTATGTGTGAATGTTTATTTTTCTATATGGTATCGGCGTGGGTTACGATCTTGATTTCTTGAAAAACTGGTCTCGTCCTCGTTTTCTTTGAGTGTCGACTATTCGGTGGGAACCATGACAAATCTAGAATCAGAATCTGGAAAACTTCCTGACAAAAGTACGAGTTCTAGATCGGAATCAACGACGGCTATGGCGTGTGCGGGAAACAACCAACGTCTTACATCTATTTTGCTGAATGGAAGGAATTATCTTCCTGGGTCGCAAGCAGTGACCATCGCAATTGGAGGCAGATCGAGGCTTGGACATATTACTAGGCAAACTAAAGGCCTCGATGAGACTCATCCAAAGTTTGAAGAATGGAAGCAAGTGATCACGGTGTTATGACTTGGATCTTCAACTCGATGGAGCCGAAAATCTATGAGATCTTTACTTACCCAGATTCGGCCAAAACTTTGTGGGATTCGTTATCTGAGATGTATGGTTAAGCCAATAATTCATCTCGGATTTTTGAACTTCAACAAGGTCTTGCTAACTCCAAGCAAGGCGCAAATCATACATTCACAGAACATCTGGAGAGCATGAAGAAACAGTGGGATGAACTCCGCCAGTACAGACCTGCAACCCAGAATGTACGTGACTATGTGCAAAGGGAAGAACAAGACATAATTTTTTTTATCTCTTAGCAAGCCTAAGTTTGAAGATATCAAACGTGACATTCTTATGAGGCCGCAATTGCCGTCCTTAATACCGTGTGCTCCATAATACAAAGTGAAGAAACGAGGAGGAGAGTTATGCATTCTGACTCGATTATGACACCTTCAGCAGGCTCATTGGAACACTCAGCAAACATTGTTAGCTTCAATGCCAGGCAAATTGATGCTGGTACTCGATTTGTCAAGGGGAAATGAAAGAAGCCAATTCGTTTTCATTGTGATCGAGATGGGCAGTCCATGGAACGATGTTGGATTCTACATCCTCAGCTGCGTCCAAATAAGGACAAGGGTCCAGATACTAAGATGGCAGTTCAAGGAAACCCCACAGACATCCAATTCAAGTTGGAGTCTCTAACCCTGCAGGTTCAATAGTTTCTTCAGAAACATGGTTCGGGTCCCTCCAGCAATGAAGCCGCAAATTTTGTGAAGACCTCTGGTAATATTAATGCTTTTTTTGTTGAGTCTAGAGAAGGTTTATTGTTGATTCTGGCGCGACAGACCATATGTGTAGTTCCCAACATATTCTGTCTAACACTATTGCTAGCTCTTTATATCCACCGATCACAGTGGCTAATGGAGTACAGGTGGCAACCCAAGGTGTTGGGCGACTGAATGTTCTTTTGAAAAAAACTGAAGCTTTATTGGTTCCGGAATTATCTTCTAATTTAATATCAGTGAGCAAATGCACTAAACAATGGAATTGTAACGTCATTTTTACTCCACAGAAGGTGTTATTCCAGGATCGCAGTACCAAGAAGATGATTGGTGAAGGGCAACTACGGGACGGGCTATACACCTTAGATATGCATGGTGAAGCGTTAGTGGCTAGGAAGGGGGCATTGGATGCCTCTCGTCTATGGCATTGGCGCATGGGTCATCCTTTAGATCGGGTGTTGCAGTCCTTAGATATATCTTTGACTCATGATTCTAGTAGTTGTGATCCGTGTCACTTTGCTAAGCAACATAGATTGCCTTTTCCTAAACATTTGCATAAATCAACTGAATTGTTTGCTTTGGTACATTCAGATGTATGGGGATATTCTCCTATTGATTCTAGAGAAGGTTTTCGGTATTTTGTTACGTTTATTTATGATAAATCGAGAGCTACCTGGCTTTATCTTCTTAAGTACAAAAGTGAAGTACTTACAGTTTTTCAGGATTTTTGCAATATGGTGACTAATCAGTTTAATACTTCAGTGAAGGTTCTTCGTATCGACAATGGTACCGAATATACTAATTAGACTTTTCAGTTGTTTTTACGAAGCAAAGGTATTACTCACGAGACATCATGTGTGGGTACTCCACAACATAATGGGGTAGCTGAAAGGAAGAATCGTCACCTTCTCGAGGTCACTCGGGCCTTGTTGTTCCTCGGAAATTTGCCTAAATCTTATTGGGTGGATGCTGTTCTTACTAGCTGTTATTTGATTAATAGACTTCCTAGTCGAGTGTTAGGGTATATAACTCATATGGAAGTGTTACATGAGTGAAAATTCGATATATCTCACTTAAGAATTTTTGGTTGTGTCTGCTATGTTCACTCTCAAGCTGGTGGGAAGTTAGATCCTCGTGCCCTGAAAATGTGTGTTTGTTGGTTATTCATCTGTCAAGAAAGGATACAAATGTTATGACCCATGTACAAAGCATGTCTATATTTCTCGGGATGTTGTATTTGATGAAACTCATATGTTTTTTCCTGACAAGAACCACATTCAGGGGGAGTGCACAGATTATTATAAGAAGTTTTCCTATGAGTTTGCTCCTATCCCCATGGATGTTAATGGGGTCAATGAAGCCGAAATCAGCAATGGGGTCATCGAAGCCGACAATGAGAGTTGTGCAATAGGTCATGAATCTGCAGATCAAGAAAATTCAGAAATGGATCGAGAGATTGAGGCAGCTGTTGTTCCACACGTTGAACCTGGAATTGCAACCGAGGGGCCAACAAATGAAAGACCAGCGGATGCAATGTCATTATGAAGGACGTCTCGTGTCACTAGACCCCCAATTTGTCTCCGGGATTTTACTACTTATAATTATGCTCAACATCCTATTCAAGATTTTGTTGGTTATGACAAAATCTCTCACAATTTTTTGAGTTTCTTGTCTGCTATTGAAGAACAACAAGAACCTTACAGCTATGAGGAAGCAAAGAGAGAAACCGTATGGATTGATGCAATGAAGGATGAACTTCGGGCTTTAGATCGAAATCATTCTTGGGAACTAGTACAACTTCCAAGAGAGAAGAAGACAGTTGGTTGCCGATGGATCTATAAGATCAAGTATATAGTGGCGGATCAGTCGAAAGGTATAAAGCGAGGTTGGTTGCAAAAGGCTACACTCAAACGTATGGTATAGATTACAAAGAAACTTTTGCACCTGTAGTTAAAATGAATACCGTGCGTGTTCTTATGTCTGTAGCTGTTAATTGTGGATGGCTCTTATTCCAAATGGATGTGAAGAACGCATTTCTTCATGGAGATCTGGAAGAGGAGGTTTATATGGATCTTCCTCCTGGTCACCCTTTGCAGAATAAAGATGGAATTGTTTGCAGGTTGAAGAAGGCCATATATGGCCTTAAGCAATCACCTAGAGCTTGGTATGGTAAACTGAGTTCTGCGCTCATCAAGGTTGGATTCAAAAAAGGGGCAGCAGACTCTTCAATGTTTACCAAGACTGATGACAAATGTATAGTCGTTGTGCTTGTTTATGTTGATGATATTGTGATTATAGGCAACAATCAACTTGGAATTGAAGCACTGAAGCAGCATTTGAGTAAGGAATTTGGTATCAAAGATCTTGGCAGATTGATATATTTTTTAGGTATTGAAGTCGCAAGATCCCACAAAGGATTATTTTAATCTCAGAGAAAGTATGTTATGAATTTGCTGAAGGAGACTAGGAAGTTGGGAGTTAGACAGGCCAACATCCCTATGGAGTATAATAGTAAGTTCATTTCAGACGACACTCAATTACATGATGTTGGGCAATTTTGGCGGCTTGTTGGACGCCTGATTTATCCAACTATCACTAGACCTGATATAGCATACACTGTTAGTTATGTGAGCCAATTTATGCAGAAACCATCTCGAGGGCATATGGAGTTAATAAATCATTTGATACGGTATTTGAAAGCCACGCCTGGTAAGGGAATTCTAATGAAAAATAATGGTCACACAGAACTTGTTGGCTACACTGATGCAGATTGGGCTGGGAGCCCTGTAGACAGAAAATCTACTGCAGGGTTCTGTACTTTTGTGGGAGGAAACATTGTCACTTGGAAAAGTAAAAAACAAACAGTAGTTGCTCGTTCGAGTGCAGAGGCAGAATATCGGGTCATGGCGACTACTACTAGCGAAATTGTGTGGCTGAGACTATTACTTCAGGAGTTGGGATGCAAAAGCATGACCAAGCCTACAAAGCTATTTTGTGACAATCAGGCTGCAACTCATATAGCTTCAAATCCAGTGTCTCATGAGAGGATCAAACATATAGAGGTGAACTGCCACTTTGTGAGAGAAAAGATGCAAGACAAAACAATTGAGACCCCATTCATTCGGAGTGATGATCACCTGGCTGACGTTTTTACTAAAGCATTGCCCAAGGGAGTTCTTCAAGAAATGATAAGCAAGTTGACCTCCGACGAGGTCTTCGGCCCAACTTGAGGGGCAGTATTGGCGTGATTTTCTCTCCTATCTATAGGAAAGAAGATTTGAATATATTAAAAAGGAGATTTGGTTATATTGTATCCCAATAATTCTGGGATATCTTCCTGCTTTATTGTTATTTTCTTTTTTCTATTGAAGTCTTTCTTGTATAAATGGAGGAACAATGGTGGACTGAGAGTTTTTTGTCCGAGGACGTAGGCACATCGCCGAACCTCATTAATCTTGTGTCTTTGTGTGAATGTTTATTTTTCTACAAGGTCAAGTAATTATTAACTAAAAGGTAGTTGCTTAAACTTCAATCACTAAAAAATTCAAGACCCCCTCAGTTGCTATGTACGCCTCCGTTTGCTTCAATATCGACGACATAAGGACTTGCTTGCGCATATACGACTGCCCTAATTGGAATGTTTAGTGGTCCATTGTAGATTGCACATCAAATATGACCTTTTGCGAACTTCTTCTGCTTAAGAGATTTAGGATAGCAATGCCCCAATCACTACAAGATTCTAGAATTAGTATTAGTTAGTGTCGCGACCCTCTCGAGGTTGTCGGGCTCTCGAGGGCTAATGGGCCGTCCAGTCTGGTCGGACGCGGGCCTCTCCCAAGGCCCATTACCCAAATCGCAACGGAGGTATGCGTAGTCGACCTTCAGTGTGGTCTAGTGACATGTGCTAAGTGTGCATGCCGAGGAGTCGCCACCAATCATTTTTTTGGAGGGTATGATTGGACCACCCTATTGAATAGTCGGGAGTTTCTATTCAATTCTGCGATAACCAGAGAACTGGGTTCGGGGACTTAGTTACGTCAACTGTCAGAGTTGACGCCCTTTCGGTACCTAAGTTGACTGAATTTTCTGACCAAAGATTTCATGCAGATGAGTGGGGTACGAGTTCTAAATCTAGGAGTTCATGCAGATATGAATGACTATCATAGCAATCACAATCAATAATAAAGTGCACAAATCGATGAATTCAAGTGTACAAATAAATCACATGGCATTCCTAATAAGGCCATATTGGCCTAGAGAAGCATCAATCAGGCTTAGGAATGATTTAGACATGATTTTGCCCATCAGGGGCAAAATCGTAATTTTGAGACAAGGGGGACAATTTGCCCAAAAAGGACAAAATCATCATTTCGGAATGAATCCGGAGTCAAAACAGGTTTGGTCACTCAATTGACCCATTTCCTATTTTTTGGCAATTTTCGTGATTTTCGGGAATTTTAGAAACCGATTTACCATTCGAAGGGTAAAATCGTCATTTTCTAAAAATGGAAATGAAATGTGGAAATCTTAGACATAAGGTTTAACCACCCATCTGGCCCATCACCAAATTCTAAGCAATTTCCACAATTCATCAGAATATCAAAGACGATTCACCCTTTGAGGGGTGAAATCGCCATTTTGGATTAAATGGGAGAAAATCCCAAAAATGAAAACAAATCAATTTTTTGTCATTTTCAGCCTTGGACAATTTTTAGAATTTTTCTGCAATTTTTCTCAATTTTTTTGTTTTTCTTTAATTTTTCCATTTTTTTGGCATTTTTGATTTATTAATATTTTTTTATATTTTCAGAAAATATTTTAACAAAAAGCATGTCTTTGACAATAGATAACACTCAACCAGATAAATAAGCTAACCACTAGACTGAAACAAATACATACAAATCAAGTCTATAAATGCAATATTTTAGAAAAATAATCCTGATATACGGATCGGGTACGTAAAACATACCGGATTGGACACCGGCCTTCAATCGCCCAGCCCCAGCCTGCGACCATCCCCATGCCCGTTACCTGTCGATCGCCATTAGAATGTCGATAGTCAATTTCACAAATTAAGACTAAAAAATAAAAAAATTAAAAAAATTAAAAAATTGGACACTGTTCATGCACTGTTCGGATTGGACACTGTTCATGCACACGTCCGACACGCTCCGACACGCTCCGACACGTTCGACACGCTCCGACACGTTCGACACTCTCCGACACGTCCGGACACGCTATGACACGGCTCGACACTCTCCGACACGCCCGGACACTCTCCGACACGCTCCGACACGTTCGACACTCTCCGACACGCTCCGACACGTTCGACACTCTCCGACACGGCTCGACACTCTCCGACACGGCTCGACACGGTCCGACACGCTTCGACACGCTCCGACACGCCGACACGTTCCGACACTCCGACACGCCGACACGCTCCGACACGCCGACACGCTCCGACGACGGGGTGGTGACCCGAGGCCGTTTCTGAGCTCCACCAGCGGCGCGTAGGCTCCACAAGCTCCGAGGGAGGAGGTAGGACTCCGGGGCAGTCACCGGAGGCGATGGCGGTGACGGATTTGGCCCGATCCGAAACAAACCCGAACCAAACTCCGAAACGGGTGGAGGTCGCGGGTCTTGAGTTGTTCACGGCGGCTTTGAGGTACGACGGCTAGCGACGACGGCGGAAGGATCGAAGGCGAAGGCAAATAATGCACGAAGGTGAGGATTCCTTTTTTTTTTTTTTTTTTTTTAAGAAGAAGAAGAAGACAAGAAGAAGAAGAAGAGCTCCTGAAGAAGAGGAAGGAGAGGAAGAAGATGAAGTCGCGGGGGGAGAAGAAGCCAGCGACGGATGAGGGAAAAGGTGAGTGAATAATAATAAAAAATAAAATAATAATAAAATAAAATATTAAAAAGTAAGAATAATAATAAAATAATCAAAAGAAAAGACAAAATGATTAGTTTCCTTTTCCTTTTGAATGATGATGTTTTCACTCCTTTTCCTTTTAATCATTACTAATATTTTTGCCAGATTCAATTTTATGGTGATCAGAAAACACCTAAAATCAAACCTGAATTTTACTATTTATGAGGTTAGAAAATAGATAAAATAAAAATAAAAATACCGACTATTTTTATATATCTTTGTGACCTCAAATATTATTTTTCTTGATTTTCTTTTTATTTTTATATTTTTCGAAAATAATAATAATAAAAAATACGAAAAATATGAAAAAATATTTTTTTATCCAAAATGGTTCCTTTAGCTTGGCCAATGTTACCAAAGTTGATTTTGTAATTTTTCAGCTTTTTATGGATTTTCTGTGAATTTTTGAAAAATAAAGGAAACAAAAAGGTTGATCAAAATTTAGATGTCAACAGCTGCCCCTCTTTGAGAGGAATCTCGTTAGAGGAATCTCTCAAAGATAAGGTGACACCTGAGTCCTGATCGACTCGACTTGGGAAACTAAAGGAAAAGGAGTCATGACATCCAATCTTCATGCTTGTCCATGTATGCTCTTTCTTGAAGGGGGAAACGTTCATTTGACATGAGAGAGTGAGATAGTAGAGAGACATACCTGCCACTTACCTGTTCGATGCTGCCGGTTGCGACGACTTTCAAGAGGATGCCTAGGACTCGTCATTCAGAATATCCTAGGGAGGTTAAGCTTTGACCTGTTTGGTAGGTCATACCATTATGGGATTCCTAACGGCTAGGAATCTAAGGAAGGCGCATCCCACGCCCTGAGATTTGCCAAGGATTTTGATCCGTATGGTGGATCGGACATTTGTGTCGATGCTTATGGCGGTACTTACCAATGAGTTGACCCTTATGGCGGTTTCTACCATTGTTTGACCCTTCAGGCGGTATCTACCTTTGTTTTGACCCTTCAGGCGGTTTCTACCTTTGTTTGACCCTTCAGGCGGTATCTACCTTTGTTTTGACCCTTCAGGCGGTTTCTATCTTGATTTGACCCTTCAGGCGGTATCTACCTTGAGTTGACCCTTCAGGCGGTATCTACCTTTGTGTTGACCCTTCAGGCGGTTTCTACCTTGGTTTGACCCTTCAGGCGGTATCTACCTTGTGTTGATCCTTCAGGCGGTATCTACCTTTGTTTGCTTTGAAAAGGGGTCTCATGACGAGGGTTCTCCACGTCCGATGAGACTGCCTAAATTTTGAAAAGGGGTCTCATGACGAGGGTTCTCCACGTCCGATGAGACTGTTTGATATTTTTGAAAAGGGGGTCTCATGACAAGGGTTCTCCACGTCCGATGAGACTGTTTGATATTTTGAAAAGGATTTTTTTTAAGGGTTTCTCTTCCCCAAGAAAATATTGGTAATCTTTGAGAAGACAGCAATTGTCCAATTGACAAAATTTTATGACTTAAGCTTTAGTCATGAGATATGCATTTTGATGCTGGAGGTTATCCAAAACATTTTTGCAACGTGCAAATGTGATCACGAATCCCTTGCATGGAAAATCTGGATCCACAGTTTGAAAATTCCCAAAAAGAGTTTGCTCAAAACGTCAATTGGAATATTTCTCGACAAGGAGGCCATCTCACCTGTTTTGAGGTGATGATTTTTAGGGGATGCACTCAATTCCCTACTGACCTGTGCCTAGGTTTTAGGCTCATTCGCAGCGCATACATTTTGATCGGTCGGGAGGTCTTCCACGGGACCGTAATGTTGGGCTTGGATATTGGTTTTCAAGGGGGACCCGCTTTGGAGTCGGGGCCATCGAATGAAAATCTTCACCATCTGCTCCGGGTTTACAAGTCAAGAACCCTGCAAAATGAGAAAGAAAGAGTCTTGCTCGTACTTCTTCGAGCTAAGCTATATGTTAACCCAAGTGTCTTAGTCAGAGAAGACTGTTTCAGGGTTGTAACATTGGTAGGATTGGGGACCGAAAAAGGCTTGTTTTTGGCCCAGAAATCACGAAGGATTCGACATTGGTGATCATTGCAAATTTGTCACATGTCTTTTCCATTCTGCATCTTCCATTTTTGAGGTGTGCAACCGCTTTTGAGGTGTGCACAAATCCTTTAGAGAACGTCTCTTGTGGTATTAAGAGATTGACAATTCTGTCCGTGTTTTTGCACCACGGCTGACATCGTTTGGGGAGCAGTCTTCTTGATCTGACTCCTTTATGGGTTTTTCTCTCTTCCCAACTAGGTTTTATTGGGGATCAATCAAACAGTTTTCACGAGCATCGGCCTTGCTTTTACCAGGCACTTTGCTTTTTCTTGATGCTGGGGATTTTTTGTTGAAATCCCGCCTTTTCTTTTCCTTTGGAACTACGATGTTCAGAAAATTGTGCTAGATATACAACTTGAATCATAGCACACTTAAACGCCGATATGAGATTTTTCTATAAATCTCATCTCTTGATTTCTTCCGTTCTTGGAGTGATACAGTTTCTATCTTGAAACATCCCATGATCACCAACAGGGGTTTATGAAATGAATTCGCAGGCTCAACTTGGCTGTGCAAAGGATATGGTGTGTGGGGTAGAGAATGAATGCTTCTCGTCATCCTATGGCACTTGGATTACCATATAAACAACACACAAAGATTAATGTTAGTCCGAGCAAGAAAATTTCTAACCATTTTCTCCTGATGCTGCTGGACTTACTTCATTTTTGCCCCGGTGTGGGGTGGTTCTTGACAGGGTTAAGAATGAAAACCGCCGTTCAAGTGGGTTGTCAACGGTCACCTGTAGTGTTTATGATATGAAACGAACGCCTCCGTCGTCCCAATCCATGTAATCGCTGCGAATGGTCCCTACCTCCGTAGGTCCAGATTTTACTATTTGATTCGCTCCACTCATCTCTCAAGTGTATGTAGGATGTGTTTGGATTTGAGCTTGCCTCTCTTTTGAGGAAACATCCTTTTGAGAGTTTTGAACAACTTTTAATTGGAAAAATCTCTTTCGTTTTCCCAAAAATTTTACCCGTCAAGGGGATTTTATGGTGCACAATGCGTGTTCAGACAACCTCATGTTTCAAAACATGAATGCCAATGAAGTTAGAATTCCATGTCTTTTCTAGACATCAGATTTTGAAAGCTTTTTCTTTTTCTCTCTGTGTTTTTTTTTTTTGTTTAACATCTCCAATGGATTGGGGGAAAGGGATACCTACCTGTCCACCGTGGCTGGAGATCCCTGAAAATGTAAAAGAAGCATATCATTGTATGTTCACGAATTTTTCGAAAATCGAAACGATACATCCTACCCTCATGTACCCTAACAGGTAGTATGTGGGATGTAAAAACTTATTCGTCTCCAAGGCGATTCCCCTGTCAAGGATAAAAAATAAGTGTTAATTCATATTCCCAAATTCAAGACAAATTGGGACGATACAACTTTACTCTTGATTTTCATCCCATTCTGATGTTGCGTATTGATATGAACAACATCTATCAAATCCGCCTATCCATGCTTGGAGTGTTTGTAACATCAATGGTTCATCTGCCCCCCAGCTGGGCAACGTTTGTTTAGCCATTTGAATGCATGGCCTTTTAGGGCCTTGTCTCTTTTTATCACCTGAGAGGAAGAAGAGAGGAAACATTATCCCCTGATCTGATTGAAGATCAACTAGGAACGATACGTCCTTTTACCAAACGGGTGGCTCCGCGGCCGAATGTATCTTGTATTGAAGGAATGGATTCCATTATGCTCTGCGGGTGATAATTATGGTTCATGGAACTTGCTCTACGGATTAAGTGATGAATCCACGGCCTTCGGCTTGAAGATGCTCAAAGGGTGATGTTGACACTCACGCGCAATTAGTTCTAGATATTAATGAAAGATGTTCTCGTGGGAACCTTACAGTGCGATCAACAACATATGCAATAGGAGTATTCAACCCCTTTTCTCGAAGCATTTTTCATCGAGTAGCCATGCCTTGCATCAGACGTTTGATCACCGGCCTCGCGTCACCACTGCGATGGTCCTCCGGCTCCAAATTGATCGAGCCAAAGATTGAACTCATCGCCAAGGAAATTGCTCGGGTCTTCGAGCCATTGATGTTCAAGTTGGGTATCAACGATTGTTGGGGGCAGATTTCTTTCATTGCCTTCGTTGTGAGGGATTGGAGTCTTTGAGCTGGAACCTTCATCATTGCCCTATTGGGGTTGAGACATACATTCCCGAAGAGTATTGATCCAAGTGTCCAGCTCCTCATCAAGGAAATCACCTGTTCTTTCTAGCCCTTGGTGTCCAGATTGGGTGTCGTCGACTGCAGGCGAGGGATTCCTCTCTTTGCTCTCGCCGTGAGCAATTTGACCCCTCGAATTGGAATTTCCTCCGATGACCGGCAGGTTCATATGTGCACTCTCTACCAATGCCAGATCCGCTTCAGGGACAGCATTAATGACTGATTCGCGCTCAAACTGAGGAATTTCTATGTGCTGGAACTGTGGCATATACTCCTGAGGAGTATTGAGATAGCTCGGCGGAGCATTCTGATTTGGGTTAGAGGAGTCGCTGACACGACTGCTAGTCCCGTCATTGCTGAAACACGGTTGGGTGCTCTTGGCTCTCCAATCATCATGGTTGTAACTCTGCCCAGCACTTGAGCTCCAACTGGCTTTATGATGGTTTAACGCTATCCTTCCATCCCTTAGCAATCTCCTATAGTACTTGAGGTGAGACTCAACGTTAATTCTAGAGAGCCCCGGCACATTCATAATCTCGAGTATGCGCAGTGGGCTAGCCGAATCAACTCCCAGTTCTCGAATTGCATCAACAAATTTGGTGTGAAGCTCATAGGTCCAGTAAAACCTTGTTTTCTTATCACCCAAAATATCGTCAATACTTCGGTAGCTATTCTCTACGGGATCTAGTCGTTTCAAAAGTTGTCCAGGGAGGGACTCACCGACTTTGGATTGGCTGGCTGCGACAGTGAGTTTGTCATTGAGAGAATTCCCCCTGTGATGATTCATATCCCATTTCTCAGAGGATGTTGGTGTTGATTCTATGGTGTTGACTTGCTCATGCAGATCTCCGGCGGTATCTGGCTGTGTCGGAAAATGCTGTGGAGAATACGGTAACAGCTGAGCGTTATTCGTCAACAGGGATGGTTCATCGAGGAACACCTCGCCGAGGACAATAGGATTACCACAATTAAGGCAGGTGGCCTTGGTCAGAGCTTCCTTATATCTCGCGCTTTCAGCTTGAAGCTTCTCATTCTCCTCCTTCAGGACCAGTAACTCATGGTCTGCGTATTGCTGTTTCACCCGGGTTCGTTTGTTGGCGAACCAAAACTTGACCTTCGAAAGCTCCAATCCTATTTTTCGGCTCAACTCCATTTTCTGTCGTTTGCTTGGAGTAGGGCATTCATTGAAGAAAGCTTCGAGCTCTCGGATTTGGCCTGGAGTGTGGCGTTGTAGTTGCTTCCTTTTCCGACTCCGGTCATCATTGTATACTCCTTCTTCGTAGCTGAAACCTAGAATTTCATCGCTGGAGGAGTCAGTCTCTATGGCCTTCGAGCAGGATTCAGCTCCAGGATCTTCAAAGTCTCCCAGCAGTTCGTGCTCAGAAATGTCCAGGTCGGGCGTTTCTAGCAGATGGGAATAACTTTTAAACATGATGGATCGGGGTATCTCGGGCTGATCTAGTTCACTCAGCTTTCTCAATTCGCTCTTACGTGTTTGCTCACTCTAGAAATTTTCTCAAGTGATTGTGCGTGTCCTGGAACCATCCTTCAGGCTGCATATGAAGACCAGCAAGCAAGCGCTCCTCCCGAGATCCTGCAATTACTCATCGTCTGTATTCCCCTTTCTTTTTCCTCGTGATAGGATCACAAACTCTCTTGCATTGATTCGGTTTCATCGAGTATTGCGCTCGTCCCCTAGTTCAGTCTTCAAAGTGGTGGGTCTACAATCTTTCGGCGCCTTTTATGATTTGCTAGGCCCGAGAACGTGGGGAGCAGCGGTGGACCCGCAATTAATGACTCCGTTTAATTCATTTAGCTCCATGGAATTAACGCTATGATCTTCTCTCAACCCCTTTTCATCGTTCAAACGAAAGTGGCATTTTCCCTGTGCATGCTGTTACTCTTCATTTCAGCATCCCGGGCGCTTGGTGAGGAATGAGTTCATGGCCACTCAAAATTTTAAAGACCGTATCTGGTTTCAGACTTAATCTAACAAGGGATCATCACAACTGAGCATGACGATGTTCGTCGATAGCGTTGGTTTTAATATAGAATTAACTATAGTCATTAAAGAAAAATGTTCCCGTAGGAACTTTACAACGGATAAAATGAGTGATCTACTCGTGAACATGTTCTTCTTTCTATGGGTGTTCGTAGTGACCGACCCATCGTGCCCCGAGTCAGGTGCTAGATCATGGCTGTCCAAGCATGCCAGCTTCCCACTGATTGAACAAGGCATCGAGCCCCTCATCGAAGAAATCGTCTGTCGTGGGTTGACCAGCGGCAGGCAGAGCACCAGCCGACTGCTGCTCGAATGGAGGAGTGCGCACTCGCTGTACTTGTGACACGCGCTCTTGAGAAGTGTTGAAATGGCTTGGGAGGACATTCTGATCAGCTTTCAGTTTGCCGGTGGTCGGGTTGCTAGCTTGATTGATGCTTAGATTTGGCCGGGTATCTCTTGATGCCTGAGCATTACAATGGCGGTCGCCCCTAGCTTTTGAGCTCGAGACGGATTCCTCCCGGTTTAGCTCCGCTCGACGTTGTCTTAATAGCTTTCTGTAGGCAGCAAGGTGATTCCTGACCAGCTCCTTACTAAGCCCCGGTACATTCATGGCCTTAAATATGCGCGTCGGAGTTGCTGAGTCGATCCCCATTTGGTGAACCACATCTAGGAATTTGGAATGCAGTTCAGGGGGCCAAGCGAACCTCCTCTTATCGTGGCCCAAAATTGCATCGATGGCTTGACGACTGATTAACTCATCTCCAGCAGGACCCGACCCTATCGAAAATTGTTGTGCATGAGGCTGATATGCTTTGAGCTGGTCGGCGGTAACATCCAGCTCCTTGAAACTGTAACTCCAACCAAAGAGATGCAAATCCCATCCCCCAGGAGGCATTTGTATCATCTTCGTAGGATCATCCTGCTCATGCGTGACTCCGGCAAAATCTGGTTGAGCAGGAGATGCCCCGAGGGAGTAGGGTGGTAAATGAACGTCTGCAATCATCGCGTGAGGCTTATCGGGGAATATCTTATCGAGGGCGACGAGGTTATCGCAATGAGGGCAAACGGTGATATTGAGAGCTTTTTCATACCTCATGTTTTCTGTTCGCAGCTTTTGGTTTTCTTCCTTTAAAATCTCGACCACCTGACGTTTGCGTTGAGCCCTCGATTTGGATCTCCTATTTTGAAACCAAAACTGGATCCTCGACTGATTAATCCCCAACTCCCGGCTCAATTCAATTCTCCACTTCTTTTTCATGTAATGGCTTTTACTGAAAAGGGTTTCCAGCATTTGGGTTTCCTCCTGAGAGTATTGGTGAGGACGTCTTCTTTTCCCGAGTTGAGCATTGTGGATGTCGTTGTCGTCGTCGCCGTGATCTTGATTTCCGTTGCCAGAAGTGTTGGGCTCCATGGTTTTGGCGTTAAACTTGATCTTGGAATCTTCGAGATCCCTCTGTGGTTCAATTTCTGAGATTTTTGAGTCAGTCGCCTCTAGCAGCTGACAGTAACCTCTTAAATATGTTGGATTGAGAAATGTTTGATTGGTTCTTGCCCACTCAGAGTTCTCCACTCTCTCCTGTATGCTCACTCCCTATAAAGTTTTCTTCGAGTGACTTTGCATGTTCAGGAGACGCTCTTCAAGCATCATTAGGCAAACGTTCCCCCTCAAGACCTTGAATTTCTCGCTTAGCTTTTCAACGTGATGGGACTGCCAAATCCTGTTAGGGCTCTCTTCGATAGTTGCGCTTACCTCCCACCTAACTCTAATAATGGTGATCCCGACAAATCTTTTACATCTTTTAATTGATGAGCCGGAAATCGCGGATCGAAACGAATCCATTGGTTCTCGTGAGGGGACCTCCTGCTTTACCCCCTAACTGGGCTCCACCAGCATTATTACTGAGACCCTTCATCATCCTCGAGTTGCTATAAAATGAGGAATTAATGTATGGAAGGTTAACGTTCTCGCATAATCAGCCTCTTCCTTCTAATCTCTCTGTTAAACTCGTCTTATTCTCAAGCCAACCCAACGCAAATGGCCTCCTCTCCCGTACGCACTTTTTCAACTGATGTCTTGGCCCAGTGGGAAAAGCTTTATAACCTACTGGGTCGCGGTTACGCGCACATAACCGATCATTCTGCAACCGAGGATGCAATCTGTGTCCTGCTCGAGGACCTTGATACCACTTCTCTCGAAGGTACTACACTGGGGAGGGAATATAGAACTTTCCCGACTCTCTTTGCACACTCCTTAGAGGCCTATCGTGTTGCTAATCGGGAGATTCTGGTGGCTCGCGTCTTGCGGGCTCGTTATGAGGATCGATCTGATCATTTGGTGCTGACCAACTATCTGGTTGATAGTTACAAAAAGGCCGTCGAGTTTGCTAATGAGCGGGTCGCGACGTTGCTTCGCGAGAGGAGAAATCTGGTGGATCAATTGGCCATATCCCTGACCACCGGCGAGCATGACCGCCGCAACGTCCTGTTGAGGCTTCAGAGCGACTGGCAGGAAGAACGGCTCGACAAGATAACCGAGGACATAGCTCGCGGGAATGGACTGGTTCGGGACCTGGAAGTAGTCACCGAAGAACACGAGGCCAAGGTCGCCGAAGTTAAGGGAGAATGCAGAAGTCTTCTCCTCAGGCTTGCCGACCACAACATGCGGAGCTGGGAGTATGAGCAGAGCATTAATAACATGGAGGGTCAGTTGGGATCCTTTGTGTCGTTAATTAGGGCTCACTTTGGCTTTACTTTTCCACCCCGACTTGTATGACCTGCTTCTGAAAACCCTCCGCCGAGCAAAATAAATGAAAGTTCTCGTGTGTGTGTGTTTTAACTTCTGTATGGTTCATTTCTTCGAGCATCCAAACATCTTCAACTTGGGTGAGCCGAACCATAATATCAATAAGCCGAGCAAATATGTCCTGATTTTATAACTCGCTCATGATCAGATGGAAGAATAGTTGCAGATTTGTCCAAGAGAAGATTTCTCTATACTACTTGTTTTTCACCTGCAAATGAAAAGACCGAGTCAGAAGGAGTAATCTGAAAAAGAAAGCATAGACCCCTTTCAATCTTATGCTTGCTCGTGATTAATAAGGACAAGAACTTTTACAAGGGTTTTAATCTTGCGCGAAAAGTTTTTATCAATATTCCTCGAAAGAAAGCATACTATTGAAAGGAATGTAATTCACAATAATCGCTTTTGATCAATTTCGAGAGGAACGAATTACTCAAAAGTGCGAGGCATAATAACGTGTTTTAAATTTAATTGAAGATACGGCATCCAAATCAAGGCCGTTTCGTTAAGAACGAGAGTAATTTGGACATCTATCTCGTCATTAAATTCAAAACAACGTCGATATTCTCGATCAATTATCGTGGATTACCAGCAACGTAAAACATGCACGAAACAATTCAAGTGTATAATTCCTTCTAGAGAAATTGAGATTGGACTACTCTATACGACCAAAAGGTCGTGTAAGACTTCCAATTTTAATTTCCTCTAAAGGAATTATAAACTTGACTTGGGAGTATTCGGATGATTAGAGAAAATGCCACTATCAAATTCCCATGACCCGTCAAAAGAAATACAACCAAGTTCCATCTGAATGTGTACACCAATAGATCCCTAATACAATCACTCTAAGGGGTGGGATAGAAAAAGCCTCGATAAAAATAAACCATATACAAGAGGACTAGTAATGGAAAATGAAACAAAGGAATGTGATCCTAACGTTTAAGGATGCCCCAAGTTCGATCTGTGGCTTCCGGATCACTTGCCCCAACTCGTCATCTTCATTGGACGATATCTCAATAAGGTCCATAGTAGGCTCTTTTGTTGCTCACTCGGTGTTCGCCATGGGATATCATCCTCCTTGTCTTCTATCAAGGACGTTTGGGAAAAACACACACATCTATCCTTGAAATGGCATTTAATCTAATCACCAGAATGCAATGAATGAAATGCCTATATTTATATGAACTGTAATAGATTTGAGGGATAGAGAGTCTTACCAACCAAACTCGTCGACTTATGTGCGGTTTTAGGTGTACCAACCGCCCAAAGACATGCGCATGAAACAAGTGATGGTAAACTTCTAAAAATCAGAGGATTTGGCACCTAAGGTTAAGGTTCCCACCTCGAGTTCTGGAAAGAGCAGATTCCATTGCACAACTATCGTTGCATTGGGGCTCGATCCATATTTCGAAATGAGTGGAATTGAAAAGTGGATTACCCCGTGTTTTTCCTCACGGAGATTCCATTTTCAATCCCTTCTATTGTTTTCCTATAGGCGGCGCCTGGGGTTTTAGGCGCGGTTGTGTGTATTTTCGGTGTCGTGCTAAAGCGATAAACATGCATCTCATTTAGCAAACATCGCTTCAATATAAACATCCACACAATCATACATCCTAAACTCCTACCTGCATAAGACAGAGTTAACAAACACTTCACCCCTTATTTCTCCAATCTGCAAAAACATTTAACACCTCAAGGGTTAAAGTACGTACCTCACCTTGAAGAGTATCTGCATAAAACATGTTAGAAAAATCAATCAACTTTTTAATCGGCTCAAGTTCTCTAATTCCCCAGCGGAGTCGCCAGTCTGTCGCGACCCTCTCGAGGTTGTCGGGCTCTCGAGGGCTAATGGGCCGTCCAGTCTGGTCGGACGCGGGCCTCTCCCAAGGCCCATTACCCAAATCGCAACGGAGGTATGCGTAGTCGACCTTCAGTGTGGTCTAGTGACATGTGCTAAGTGTGCATGCCGAGGAGTCGCCACCAATCATTTTTTTGGAGGGTATGATTGGACCACCCTATTGAATAGTCGGGAGTTTCTATTCAATTCTGCGATAACCAGAGAACTGGGTTCGGGGACTTAGTTACGTCAACTGTCAGAGTTGACGCCCTTTCGGTACCTAAGTTGACTGAATTTTCTGACCAAAGATTTCATGCAGATGAGTGGGGTACGAGTTCTAAATCTAGGAGTTCATGCAGATAGGAATGACTATCATAGCAATCACAATCAATAATAAAGTGCACAAATCGATGAATTCAAGTGTACAAATAAATCACATGGCATTCCTAATAAGGCCATATTGGCCTAGAGAAGCATCAATCAGGCTTAGGAATGATTTAGACATGATTTTGCCCATCAGGGGCAAAATCGTAATTTTGAGACAAGGGGGACAATTTGCCCAAAAAGGACAAAATCATCATTTCGGAATGAATCCGGAGTCAAAACAGGTTTGGTCACTCAATTGACCCATTTTCTATTTTTTGGCAATTTTCGTGATTTTCGGGAATTTTAGAAACCGATTTACCATTCGAAGGGTAAAATCGTCATTTTCTAAAAATGGAAATGAAATGTGGAAATCTTAGACATAAGGTTTAACCACCCATCTGGCCCATCACCAAATTCTAAGCAATTTCCACAATTCATCAGAATATCAAAGACGATTCACCCTTTGAGGGGTGAAATCGCCATTTTGGATTAAATGGGAGAAAATCCCAAAAATGAAAACAAATCAATTTTTTGTCATTTTCAGCCTTGGACAATTTTTAGAATTTTTCTGCAATTTTTCTCAATTTTTTTGTTTTTCTTTAATTTTTCCATTTTTTTGGCATTTTTGATTTATTAATATTTTTTTATATTTTCAGAAAATATTTTAACAAAAAGCATGTCTTTGACAATAGATAACACTCAACCAGATAAATAAGCTAACCACTAGACTGAAACAAATACATACAAATCAAGTCTATAAATGCAATATTTTAGAAAAATAATCCTGATATACGGATCGGGTACGTAAAACATACCGGATTGGACACCGGCCTTCAATCGCCCAGCCCCAGCCTGCGACCATCCCCATGCCCGTTACCTGTCGATCGCCATTAGAATGTCGATAGTCAATTTCACAAATTAAGACTAAAAAATAAAAAAAATTAAAAAATTGGACACTGTTCATGCACTGTTCATGCACTGTTCGGATTGGACACTGTTCATGCACACGTCCGACACGCTCCGACACGTTCGACACGCTCCGACACGTTCGACACGCTCCGACACGTTCGACACTCTCCGACACGTCCGGACACGCTATGACACGGCTCGACACTCTCCGACACGCCCGGACACTCTCCGACACGTTCGACACTCTCCGACACGCTCCGACACGTTCGACACTCTCCGACATGCTCCGACACGTTCGACACGCTCCGACACGCTCCGACACGTTCGACACTCTCCGACACGGCTCGACACTCTCCGAAACGGCTCGACACGGTCCGACACGCTCCGACACGCCGGCACGTTCCGACACGCCGACACGCCGACACGTTCCGACACGCCGACACGCCGACACTCTCCGACACGCCGACACGCTCCGACGACGGGGTGGTGACCCGAGGCCGTTTCTGAGCTCCACCAGCGGCGCGTAGGCTCCACAAGCTCCGAGGGAGGAGGTAGGACTCCGGGGCAGTCACCGGAGGCGATGGCGGTGACGGATTTGGCCCGATCCGAAACAAACCCGAACCAAACTCCGAAACGGGTGGAGGTTGCGGGTCTTGAGTTGTTCACGGCGGCTTTGAGGTACGACGGCTAGCGACGACGGCGGAAGGATCGAAGGCGAAGGCAAATAATGCACGAAGGTGAGGATTCCTTTTTTTTTTTTTTTTTAAGAAGAAGAAGAAGACAAGAAGAAGAAGAAGAGCTCCTGAAGAAGAGGAAGGAGAGGAAGAAGATGAAGTCGCGGGGGGGAGAAGAAGCCAGCGACGGATGAGGGAAAAGGTGAGTGAATAATAATAAAAAATAAAATAATAATAAAATAAAATATTAAAAAGTAAGAATAATAATAAAATAATCAAAAGAAAAGAAAAAATGATTAGTTTCATTTTCCTTTTGAATGATGATGTTTTCACTCCTTTTCCTTTTAATCATTACTAATATTTTTGCCAGATTCAATTTTATGGTGATCAGAAAACACCTAAAATCAAACCTGAATTTTACTATTTATGAGGTTAGAAAATAGATAAAATAAAAATAAAAATACCGACTATTTTTATATATCTTTGTGACCTCAAATATTATTTTTCTTGATTTTCTTTTTATTTTTATATTTTTCGAAAATAATAATAATAAAAAATACGAAAAATATGAAAAAATATTTTTTTATCCAAAATGGTTCCTTTAGCTTGGCCAATGTTACCAAAGTTGATTTTGTAATTTTTCAGCTTTTTATGGATTTTCTGTGAATTTTTGAAAAATAAAGGAAACAAAAAGGTTGATCAAAATTTAGGTGTCAACAGTTAGTTTACGAGTTTTAAATGTAGTTAGTCGGTTTAAGAATATATCAATTGAATTACATAGTCTCCCTTTTGAATTTGATGTTTAACGATGATATATGTTCTATATTTTGGAAAGGATCAAAGTGATTCTAGCTTGATGACTCCAAGAATCTCCTTAAATTGTTGCCAAAAGCTGTATCTTGGACAATTTGTTACTTGTTATTCCTATCGAGATGGTAATTGTAGTAATTGAAGATCTAGACAATTTCGAAAATTTTACTAAGAAAACATGTTTAGAGTCAATTCAACAAGCACCTAAGACCCAATCTGAGATCGATGCGATTGCGGATCACTCCCTCAAATGGAGGAGCAAACCGAGGTTGTTGACTATTCACTCTCTTAGTCTGAATGGAGTCAATAGCTGTTTAACCGTATGAGTAGGAACTGTATAAGCTTAACTAGTTGTTCATTTGGAACACACACACCCCCACAAAAAAAAAAAAAAAAAGTTGTTCATCTGATTGCACTTAAATGGTCCCCCACGTGCCAACAATACTATTCTAACATGCTTATTATATTAACATGGGGACATAAGCCTTTCTAATATTAAATTAACATATTTTTTATGTTGCATTAGTATATTGCCTACAAAACCATTCCCTTTCTTGTGCACGATAGATTAGTATATATTGTGCACAACTCTGAATAGTCAAGAGGGTCGGTTGCTCCCCAAGACAAAAGCGAGTGGAATGAGGGTTCCTGTCTTAAGGATCATTCTTAATCTCATTTATTACATCAAAAAGAAAAAGCATATACAAATAAAATTCATGGATTTTTTTTTGTTTTTGTTTTTTTTTTGGGAAAAATATGGTCAAACCTGATCTAGCAAATAGACCCCATGTGGGATATCACACAAAGGTCCCAACATTACAATAAAGGACATAGATACATAGATTATTATATTATTATTGTTATTATTAGGGTTTTTGGGGGTGACCCCGTTTCGTGAATTTAGGAACCACCACCCCAAGAAAGCATAAGTGCATTGCATCTCTGACACATTCCATATCCTTTGCTTAAAAAAATTGTTTATCTTCTCTTTCCCAAAATGGGATAAGTTCTCATGTTCTTTGTGACAGGACTTGTTGATGGAAATTTATGTTTTACGCATGGTGTGACCTAACACACTTGCATGATTGATGCCCCTACATATTAGTCATAGGAAGCTCTCTTTACAATCAATATGTCTGGTCCTTTTCTTCCAACAAAATTTTCAACTCAAGATTGATTCTCCTCGCGAACAAATCATGTTTTTCAAAATATATTTTTGAAAAATGATCATTTTTGTAGCCTGAAAAAAAATGAGCCGACCACAATTATTTTTATCATTTTTTTTTATACCGAGGTTTCCGCGCAGCCGGCGAGCACTGAGCTCAAACCTTTCGGCGAGCACCGAGCTCGAACCGGCGTGGAGCCCGACTAGTCCTCGGGGCAATACGTGCTAGCCACCACACACGTGCCACCGGTTAAGTCACCTTTGCGACGCCCGGGGTTCGAACACTCAACCTCTCGTGAAAGGAAGAGCGCCCGCTCCAGCAGCGCCACCTAGGTGGGTGGTGTTATTTTTATCGTTTATTTAAACAAAAACTATTATTGATGATATAGATCTGTCATCCTTGGAGTGTCTATGGAAAAATTACCAAAAAATTCTATAAACCTATTGCCAGTTCGATCATAAATATTTTCTTTGCCCAATTGGGTTTTAAACCTTTTATATTTGTATCAATTCAATTCATTTGGTTTGCCTCGCTAATTTGGCATGTCGGTGCTGACTTGAACAATTTCTAATAATATTTTAGTACTTTTTATTTTTCCTTTCTCTGTCTTTTGCCCATGTAGCGAGAGAGCTGTGGGCGACAAGGGTTGGCTGCGGACCCAGACCATCGCGAGGCGTGGCCGTGGGCGACACCAGCCTCACCGGCGGCATGGAAAAGAAAAGAAAAGAAAAGAAAAGAAAAAAATATTAAAAAATATTTATTTCAACGCCGGCCGGCTAAATACAAATAGTTTAGGATTGAATTGATATAATTACAATATATTTATGGTTTTTTTGCTAATTTTTTCCGGTACCTATAATTACAAGTATTTTTCACAACATTGTTTTTCTTTAGAAACACCGGACCATAATTCTTGCAAACATTTCAATCAACTGCCTGAAATTTATTTGCCTATGGTGTGGCTCAAAATTAATGATGACCTGTCATACTCGCTACGGTTTGAAGTACTTAGGTCCTAGGTGATTATTTACTTCCGGTGTAAGATTGAATTATTGGGAAGGTCATCAAGACCCTTTTGGCTTAAAACCCAAAAAACAAGAAAAAATGACAAATTTACCCTATGACTTTTAGGTATTGAAATGTTTTTCGTCAAGGAAGATATGATCATGTGACCAAGATCTTCGACTCTGTTTCTGTATTGTCGTCTTCGTCTTTCGTAGAGGACTTCTTCTCATAGTTTAGTACACAAATATAATGTCATCTGCAATACATTTAATTTTGGTGGTCGGCTGGATTATGTTTTGGCAGGATTTTTCCACATTTGTCGAGGACAGGTGTGAGGAGGAATTTTCTTTTTTGACCGGCAATTCTTTCGTTGCTTTGTCCGGTAGCTAAGATGAGATGTATTCTCTTTGGGACAAGATCTCAGATAGATACAAGCATACATTGCTTTATTTTTATTTTTATGAGGATAAGGTATAAATGCTTGTGTGTTGTATTGCAGGTCCTAGGGTTAATATATTCACCAGTTCGTGGCCAATATGGGCTTCTTGGTTCCAGATGCCTCCACTACGATTTTGGTAATAATGGATTTTGGTCAGTAGATTTCTTTAAAGTGCATTATTCTATTAAGATATAAAAATATTTAGACTGTTCAAATGACCACATTCATTCAGTCTATGTACGTATACATTATGTTCCAAAAGAGTTATTGTCAAGTGAAGTGGTGGGAAAGAAATTTATAAATCTGTCCACCTCTGGGGAAGTTCCGATCGACATTTTAGGAGATTGACATTTTGCATAGTCGAATCTATTTAAGTAATAGTTTTATATCCTAAATTGGAAGCCTACAGATCTTGCAATTCACGTTAAAGTATTCTCCTTAAAAACCATCTGTGATCATAATGGAAAAGTGACTTTTGGGCATTTAATGTAATTTTAATATTAGTGCAAGCAAACATCAGCCCTAAAAATATAAATAGGATTAACTGTAATTGTAAAAATAATCAAACATTCACGGTCGGATGGGCGATCGACATGCGTGCTCAGGGATAGTTGTGTAAATGAATTTATCCACATATTACATCCTCAATGTTTAGAAAAAGTTTTGAAAAATTTATAAGAAATAAGTTATAAACTTATTGTAATTGCGCCAATTCAATATTAATTTTTTTTTATCAATTGAATCCTAAACCTTTTGTATTTATACCAATTGAATCCATCTAGCCTATTTTGGCTAGCCGACGCTGACGTAGATAATTTTTAATCATTTTATATAATATTTTTGAATTATATATATATTTATCTTTGTTTTTTTTAAATTTTCTTCTTGTTCTTCCTGTAGCTGGTTCATGTTGGCGCTGGATGGCCAAAGTTGATCGGATGACTAAATTGGTACAAATGCAAAATGTATATAATTAACTTGGCAAAAAAAACTTTATGACTGAATTGGCTCAATTATAACATGTTTAGGACTTTCTTGGTAATCTTCCCAAAAAAATTTACACTCTTAATGGATGCAATAATTATCATATAAATAATTCACGCACAATGCATTATTGATGTGCAATTAAATAGTCAACATTTTGTTTCGAAATAAAGTCATGTGAAGAAGCTTCTTTTTTTGGTCGAAGTGTGAGGAGGCTTCTCGATATATCCTATATGGCCATTTCAAGTTAATACAACTATATGTGGAGGCTCTTCGGAATTGGAATGTCAACAGCTTATTATGTGGGTGTCCGAAACGAAAACTCTAATCTACGCTTCCCAAGATCAGAGTACCATAACAACCCCTAATTAGTGGTATTAATAACAAATTGAAAATCC
Source organism: Rhodomyrtus psidioides (assembly GCA_021437785.1). Lineage (NCBI taxonomy): Eukaryota > Viridiplantae > Streptophyta > Magnoliopsida > Myrtales > Myrtaceae > Rhodomyrtus > Rhodomyrtus psidioides. The sequence continues at coordinate 2,321,449 of JAILYB010000111.1, forward strand.
ACCATTATTTGACTTCTGAATACTTGAAAGGCAGATAGTTCCACCAGATACAGAGAAATCCGTTTAAGAACACTTTTGGAGTAGAAATGTGCAACTTCATTTTCCTACTTTTAAAGTATTTTTTTTGCTTCAGAAGTAGTTTTAGAGCCACATGAAAAAGTAACAAAAATTTACTTATCTCCAGAAGTAGAAAAATTAACTTTTGACCAGAAGTTGATTTCTAAAGCGGAAGTGTTGCCATGTGCGTCTTAAACGGCTTGTGAAAACTATGGATGACTGAAAGATTAGTGTAAATAAATTATTGTTCTATGAATTTCAGGCCGCGTAGATAATAATAGGTATTGTCCAACTTTGGCTCATTTTATATCGGCCCTCATGATTTTCTTTTGGCATTAGTGAGGTGCAAGCAAGGACCATTCTAATAATGCTCTTGCTTTAGCCAGATTAGCATCCGCATTACAATTCCAGTCCAACTCATTAGGTTCACTTCCACATATATTGTGACGCTCCAGAACGTCACGTGCGCAAGTGATTTTTTTTTACTAACCAATTATTATGAGCATGCAACAGTATAAATTACATACGATAAACTAATTCAAACATATGATCAACTAATTTAATAACATACATATGCATCGTCTTTTATATTAGACATAAGTATTACAACTTTAGTACATCAATATTACAACTTTAATACATCATACACGCAAAATATAAAATACAATAGTCCAGGGAAGGGTCGAGTCATCTATCTCCAATAGTATAATTCTTCACCCAAAGCCTACATAACAAACATTGAATTGTCAGCTAAGGGTCGATAACTTTGCCCGTCGACGCATCATTTCCATCAAAACCAGGGGGACCATTAAGGTTTCTAATTGGTACAATTAATCCACCCTCGATGTTTTGATACCAGGCAACATCTAAGTGAGGAATCCATTTGGCCAGTCTAATATCGAACCATACTGTGGAGGTATACCTTGTGTACACTATAGCTGACTCAGGAACAATCATGTTATCATAAATATACTCAACATGCATAGCAGCTCCAAACAGTGGTGGTTGGGGGACATCCATTCTACACGTCTGAAAACAAAGGAATGAGTTGAAACCTAATAAATAAAATCTCTAATTCTAAAGTAGAGGATCATCTTACCACTCAATGCGTAATAAGAACAACATGAGCTCAGTACATAACAACTAATGATGAGTGCACGGGTAATATTTCGTATCATGACATATCATTGAAAGATCAACAATATTACATAAGATCAATCATTCAAGTGCAAATGAATAGCGTCTTATATATATATATTAAAACTATCACATAATATCACATAACAACTAATGATGAGTGCACGAGTAATATTTCGTATCATGACATATCATTGAAAGATCAACAATATTACATAAGATCAATCATTCAAGTGCAAATGAATAACGTCTTATATATATATTAAAACTATCACATAATATCACATCGATCAACACAAATGAATTCGTATTCATCACTGGCTAGGACTATCTCGATTCACGAGACATTTTGACTAATGAGGCATCATCACCACCAACTTATGGGGAAACGAAATCCTACATACCCATTTGCCACACCTTTTTGCCTATTCATCACGGGTGTCCTCTACATCAGCAAGGATAAATACACAACTATACATTCGCGTGATGATGGCCATTCCTTAACATCATACCATGGCCACATGAACCATGTCCTGCCATGACTATACGAGCCATGTCATCATAAAATTTCATCTCATCTCAACCTTGTAGAGAACCGTAACATATGATGGAGCATCTGGCTAACTCCAGAGTCCCATACACATACTCATACAAAGGAATTTGCTCAGTGGCAAATAGGCTGTGGCAAAGGTCTTTATCATATAAAATCGTAACAATAATTTATTGCAACACAATATATGTCACACATATTTCAGTAACTATAATTACAAATAAAATGGCATTAATCTCCTAGCATTTCCTGTATATAACATGGCAATCAATTAGTTACATACAATTAATATAATCCTTTTTTTTCCAAGTTCATATCATCTGGTAGCAAATTTTTACGAAGTCTTTAATTCTGGATACATATTTAGCATTACGTTTGCTATTACTCCATAATTTAAATAATTCATGTATGTTTTATTTTATTTTTTTAAAATTCCCTTGATTAAGCTCGTTTTTAATACAAATATAGAGAATCATCATCTACTAATCCGAATTTTTAGAATTAGATTATTTTCCTAATATAACCTCTCAATTTTTGTTATTGCCTCTAGAGTTCGATTTTCACGCAATCAAGCCATATAGAATAAATTAATTACCAAAGGCTATTCTTTTGTTATCTAAGACCTACTAACATATTATTTACACTCTAGATCCATCATATTTTTTACAAGATTATCAAGACAATCCACTTTAAATTAATTGCTTCAATTTATTTCGATTTTGCATAGTTGGACTCATTGCTCCAATTAAGCAATTTCCACTAAATATTAACTTAGCCACCCATCGTAATAAGTTTTCTTACATTATGGACAGTCCCTAGAACTTTTAGTATTTGCAGATTTGTCCTCCATCTAAGTGAAGTTACAAATTTTCCCTTAAAGCTTCTAAACTAATTTTTTTACCGGTTTTGTTTTCTCTAGTTAATATAATTTAATAACCCACTAACTAACACTAAAAATCATTAAATTATCATCCCACTCTCACCTATGTAAATTTCGGAATTACCCCTGAAAATTTTCAAAATTGACCAAAATACCCTTATGTTGCCTGGTTTCACCATTTTTATACCTTTCCCATTCAAGATGTAACAAAACCATTTAGTAATCTTACAAATACATCCAATGCAAGTAGAAAGCTTTTAAATTCAAGTCTAACAATCACAAAAACTTGACATACAACTATTAAAACTAAATCACACATAGAGTAAAATCTAGCTTAATAAACAAACAACCAATCAACCAGGTTAAAGAGTATCAGGTAGATCATCATAGCTTAGTTCTTTGGGTTTTCCTTTACCTTTGAGTTATTTTCAACAGAGAAAGCCCTCAATCACCTTAAAATTAAACAAGTACTAAAATTAATAACTCTTATTCTTTAGAAAACAACAAAGATAACTTGAAAAAAATGAAGTTCACAAAGATACTAGATTAAAATTGAGGGTTTTTAACTTGTATTGAAAGAGCTTGAAGTAGAAAATTTTGAGCTTGTGGAAGAAGGAGGTAGCTAGTTCACGTAGGAAATGAGGAAGAGAAAAAAAAAAGCTCATTTATTCCTTGTCTTCTACAATTATTCTACATTGGAGAGTGAATTCAAGTCACATTAATTATCTTGAGTTAAAAAAATTATGACATTTAATTAGAGTTAATAGTAGATATAAAGTAACTAGGGTTAAAAAGTTTATGTCATGCATGAAATCATCAGAAGATTCCACTAATTAGGGCATGTAGCAATTAACCAGTTGGAAACTAAGCCATTTGTTAAACTAGGGAGGTGGCAAATGTCATGATTTAAGGTAAAAGATTGAGATATAGTTTATTTTGAGTAGATGCTTTAAATTGCAGTAAATAAATAGGGAAATCGGTATCCATTTGAAATGCCGATAAATCAGAAAATTATTTTGAAAACACTAAAATTATTAACAAAATATGTAGAATGCTAGAGACATCTAAACTCGGTAAAATTTTAACAATAGAATATTATTCGATAAGTATTCATGAGCGTATCGATCCCCCATTGACATTCACTAAACTAATTTTATTCCTCAACAACTTTTGCTAACTTAATATCTTAAATTATAAACTTTGGATAAAATTCGGATGTCACATATATAGATAGGAAAATTGTCAAAAAAAATTCTAAACCTATTGCACTTTTGTCAATTCAATCTTAAACTATTTAATTTTATACCAATGCAGTCCTAAAATTTTTGCATTTGTGCCAATTCAATTCATCCAGCAAACTTTGGTTAGTCGGCGCTGATGTGACAGGTTTCAATAATATTATAAACAAATTTCAATTTTTTCTTATTTCTTCTCTTGTTTATTTTTTCCTTTTTGTTTTGGGTCTTATCCTTCCTCCAGCCATGAAGTCGTCGATTGGTGGAGGACATAGCTGGCGGGCCACTGCCGCTAGTGCCACTAGGCGAGGCTCGGCCTCACTAGATATGAGAGAGGCCTACCCTTGCCATCGCCCAGCCATGGTGTCGTTGTTTCAATTCCTTCCTCTGACTTGAACTCTTCGAATCTCTTGTCTCGTTCCCAAGCTAGCCATCGAACACGTTCTCTCTGTGTGTGTGTGTGTGTGTGTGTGTGTGTGTGTGTGTGTGTGATTCCTAGGGGTTTCCATGGCTAATTGATGGCGAGGCTCGGTCTTTTCAGATTTGAGCTTAGAGTCTCAGGTATCAGCTACCTATTCTCAGGAGGGTGAAGTTTAATTAACCCCGTCAAGTGGTCGGCCCAATTGCTCTGATCTTGCGAGGCCTCTAAAGCAAATCATGAAAATTCACACGACAGTCCATGAAACTACAATTACAAGCCCAAGTATGCTAAATAGTTAACACATCATGCAATCTTTTGGGCCACCGGTCTATACTATTCACTCATCTAAATCAGGATCCCCAAGCTAGAAATTCTAATTGGGGTTTTGATCCAGATTAGAGTACCCGTCATACAGTCGATGCACGGCTAGCAAATTTGATCCCGTTGGCTAAAACGGGTGCGAAATTGCTCCCACCCTCATACTTTAAACAAAAAAGGAGCTTATTCAACCATTCTAGAGCCACATGTTCGACTATCACAATGAACTTAAACAGGCTACAACAACATCAACGAGGTGGATCACTCAGCGAATGCCAGATCTAGTAAGAGTGAACAAATTTGATCATTCACCTTCGTGATTGTGAAAAGTATAGTTCTTCAATTTTATTAAAGGTCAATACCCCAAAAAACCATCAATTAATCCCACTGTGACACAAATAGTCTTGGCTTTTTTTTTTTGTGTCACTAAAAATCCTAAAGTTTCCCACTATGATGCAATACCCCCAACTTTTTTTTGTGTCACGAAAAAAAAAAATCCAAATTTACACATTTGTGACGTATACAACCGCTATTACGGTTCATCAATGGTATGTTTTTCTCACTGGTACAAGTTCAGGGTTTTTTATGACATAAAAAAAGTTTGGGGTACTTGTGTCACAATGGGCAAGTAGGGTTTTCAGTGAAACAAAAGACTTTGAGATATTTGTGTCATAGTGGGTATAATTTGGGGTTTTTTGGTCGTATTTTCCTATTTAAGAAATATGTTATGACAAATAATTTTTATACCATGAATATAAGAAATCTCATCCATATTTATCCCAACTTTCCTGCGGGATATTTTTTATCCAAGTTATATCGTCTTATATCTAACTTCATCCAATCTTGTGTAGGAGCTAAACAAAAGATAAATTTTGTTCTATACCGAATTTTATACTAGCTACAGAACGTGCCTGAATAGATAAAATTTCCGACACATACTTTAATTTAATATGACCAACATGTTCTTTTGTAGGGTTGTTGATTTTGGTCTTTTGCATAACGAGTGCGCCGTGTGTGTTGTTGTTAATGTGCAAGAGCGCCATGGCTTGTGCCATTCAATTATGACCTAAATTGCTGTAATTTCTCTTTATCATTCGGTCTCAAAGAAAGTTTGTTAGTGTTTGAAGCCATGGAAATCTTATGATAAGACTTTATGTATTTTTCTGTGAGATCTATGTTTCGCAGGGATAGTTGTCAAAAAATTCTTAAACCTATTGTAGGGTAGCCAATTCAATCATAAGAATTTTAATTGTGCCAATTTAGTTCTAAAACTCTTGATGATTTGCCAATTTAATCATAAATCTTTTGAAAATTTGCCAATTTACTCATGTCCTCAATTTTGGAAAGAAATCGCTTGTAGCGCAGTTTAGTCACCACTCGTTGTTTTACGTGGCAAAGCTGGCATTGATACGGATGATTTTTGCAGTTTTTTTAATGTTGTTTAACTTTTATGGATTTATTGTCATTTTTTATTTTATTATTTTCCAATTCCGGGCCCGGGAGGGTCGCGGCACTCATTTGGATCTAGGTGAGGGTTGCCAACCTCATCTGTTACCAACGAGTGTCAAATAGCAACCTGGTTGGCCTAGAGTTGAGAAAAAATTTGAAAAATGTCCACGTCGCCGATTTCCAACAAAAAATGATCGAAAAAACTAAATTGACAATTCGTCAAAATATTTAGGATTAAATTGGCACAATAGAATGGATTAGGACTAAATTGTCAAATCGTTAGAAGGTTTAGAACTATATTAGCACAATCGAAAAATTTATAACTGAATTGCCCGCCGTACAATAGATATAGAAGTTTTTGGACAATTTTTCCTTTCGGAAAGGATTGTGAGACTAAATACAATGAGATCATCATGTGTAATTGGAGACTTCGAAATACTGAGAGTGCTTGAATGACTTGGATATGCATGTATTCTTTGTCCCATCGCTTGATTATAGTGGAATAGTGTATTGGTTTTATAGTGAAAAGGAGTACAATAACCGAATCACATAAATCTAATATCAATTTATTTCCTTGTTTTGGTTTATTATCGTGTTCATCGCTTATTTTCACAACACCATGCATGCTGAAAACATCATAAAAAATGAGAAGTTTGGTTAAAAACCGCATTTAACCCACTAAAACCCCTTAGAACAATGATCCAAATACCAATTGCATAGGTTGGATGCATGAGAGTTCATTCTCCATTGTATGGTAAATCGATCTAGTCCCCAAATATCGAGATATGTGGGCTGGTCCGAATCGCCAATCCTCCGGTTAGGAGGTTAGGTAGATCCCCACCCTCTATTAATACCCCAAAACATTTCCTCCCTATTAATGGACCCCGTCATGAAAAAGTTGTACACCTGATTTATGACCCTTCAATTGATGTTCATTCTCTAAAATTGTACAAGTTTACAGTGAGTGATTTATAACCCCTGTCTTTTATACGATGACAATTGTACGTCAAAGTAGCGATTGTAGGCAACATTAGTGATAGTCGGGCCCTACTTAGATCTCTCTAGTGCCTACCAATTTTATGACATGTGCAAACTTAGAAAGTGAAGGACTGAATCACATGACCAAACATTAATTAAATTGAAATGCCAATATTTCCATAAATAAATCGAGGGTTACCACCTTTCTCAAATCAATCAAAGCATGTCCTCACCATCTTCCTAAATCCAGAAATGCGGGTCGGAGAAAATGTATGAGAGCGACCTCACTTCCATGACGCGTTAGCTTCCCTTCACGAAACCACCAAAAGTCGATCAGCCCTCGTACCAAAAATTAATCTTTTTCTGTCTTTGATTAGTATATCAATTTAGTAGTAAATCGAATTTGGTTATTTAATTTTTCACCAGGAAGAAAAGGAAATGATTTTTTTTTTTTTGGGTTAAATGGCCAACAGGTCTCTATAGACTATAAATAAGCCCCGGAAGCCAAGTTTAAGAAGCAGCGCAAGTCTCGTCCAAAGCAGCAAAAGTACGGAATCCCCTCTCCAATGAAAGAAGAAACCTAGCCATCATCACTCTCGTCTTTGCCTCAAAACCATGGCTTGTGACAAGGGTTTCTGCAGCAGTTACTTGCTGTTGAGTCCCGTGAAAGCCGGTTGTTGGAGTTGGCGAATACTTCGGGGACCCTTGTTTCTCACACCGGGTATGCTCACGTGAGCTTAGGGAAACCAAAGTGTTATCCGACGACATGTGACCCATGCGCGCGGGATGGGGGAGTTCGGGGGCAGCGCCCCCGACACGGGTGTCCCGCTGCCCGGTCAGCGGGCGGGGCTTCGGCTGCCCGGTCAACGGACGGCTGCCCCACTTGCCGGTGAGCGGGCAGGGGTTCGGGGGCAGCGCCCCCGAAACCTCAACGGGTTTGGACTTTTATTTAAGTTAACTCGTATGTTACGGGCTTAATAGAGGTTTCGCTAGGTTTAGGTTTTTGGGCCCATTTAGGGCATATATATTTTGCTCGTTTTATGCTGATCATCGTAACGAGTTGAGAGGCTGTAAACCGAATATCATAGTGAAAAGCTCTTGCAGGACGTAGCCCTATTTTGGGGTGAACCTGGGTAATCTCGTGCGTCATTCAATTTTCTTGATTTCTGTGTGATCGTTCTGATTCGGTGTGCGATAAATCCCATCAATTTGTATCAGAGCCTTGTGTTCGAGGAATTAGGGTTTATCTGAGATGTCAGGAGGGTCACGGATTGAGATCGAAAAATTCGATGGGACGCGGTTCGATCTGTGGAAGATGAAGATGGAGGATCTACTTTGTGATCGAGATCTTTGGTCGGCAATCGTAACGGAAAGGCCTGATGCTGTGATGCCTGGTATCGCGATAAAGGAACCGGGGAAGAATGACGATTCATCCTCCAAAAAGGCGGATCCAAAGGAGATTGAAGACTGGGATCGGATTGATCGGAAAGCAAAGGGTTTGATCCGGCTTTGTCTCGCAGACTCAATTCTGACAAACGTGATGAGCGAACCTACAGCCAGGGATTTATAGCAGAAACTGGAGTCGCTATATCAAAGTAAGTCGTTGGTTAATAAGCTGTTTTTGAGGAAAAAGCTGTATAATCTTCGAATGCATGAGGGCGACTCGTTTTCTACACATCTGTATAACTTTAACACGTTGATTAGTCAACTCGTATCAATCAGTGTTAAGTTCCAAGATGATGACAAGGCGATAACACTACTCTGTTCACTGCCGGATTCGTGGGATAACTTGATTGTGGTGATCGGTGGTGGGGATAAAGAATTATCTTATGAGAGTGTGTGTTCGGCCTTGTTATCAGAGGAGACACGAAGAAAGGGGTCAGGAAATTCTGGTAGAGAGGCACTGACTGTTAGGGGTAGGCCAGCAGAGAAGACTCTAAATCGGAGAGGGTCCAGATCCAAATCTCGTGGGCGATCAAAGAGTAGGGAGAGGAGGGTACAGTGCTGGAGATGTGAAGAGTGGGGCCATGTAAAGCGGGACTGTAAAAACAAGCCAGTTTTTAAGAAAGAAGCTGAATCATCCTCAGGGAAGAAGGAGGTCGATGCAGGAGATATGTATTTGGCTGCTGCATGTATGGCACAGTCAGACCAGGATATTTGGTTGATCGACACCGGTGCTTCATACCACATGACACCTCATAGACACTGGTTCTGTGAATATGAGCAATATAATGGTGGAGATGTCATGCTCGGAGATGATACTGCAGTTCAAATTGTCGGGCGTGGCATGGTGAAGCTGAGGATGAGTAATGGCACGATGAAGACTCTTCCAGACGTGATGCACATACCCTTGATGAGCAGAAACCTATTATCAGTCGGTACGATGGCTGATTCAGGAGTTACTTTTAGTTGTGATAAGAATTCGTGCAAGATGACTCGGGGTTCTATTGTGATTGCACGAGGAATCCGTTATGGGACATTGTATAAGCTGCTCGGGGAAACGGTGACTGTTGGTAGTGGTTTCGTCTCTGAAAAGATCAAGGAAGATGGATATGATACGTCCATGTTGTGGCATCAGAGGTTAAGGCATATCGGTGAAAAGGGACTGTCTACCTTAGCTTCGAGTCAAATGGTAGAAGGAGTACCAGATTGCTCTATAGGCTTCGGGTTCTGTGAACACTGTCTCCATGGAAAACAGAACCGAGTTAGTTTCCAACACACCGGTACGAGAGCAATAGAGGTTCTCGAGCTGATTCATAGCGATGTCTTCGGGCCTACTCCGACTCCATCTATTGGAGGATCCAAGTACTACGTATCGTTCATAGATGATTTTTCGAGATATAGTTGGATTTATTTTATCAAAAGTAAATCAGATGTATTCGAAAAATTTCAAGAATTTAAGGTTTTGGTTGAAAACCAATTGGGCAGGAAAATCAAGATACTTCGAACAGATAACGGAGGTGAATTCTGTTCGGACAAGTTTGAGCAATTCTGTGTGGATAATGGTATTGTAAGGCAGAAGACGACCCCATATACGCCTCAACAGAACGGTGTGGCTGAAAGATTAAATCGGTCACTCATAGAAAGGGCAAGATGCATGCTGAGTTGGGCAGGTTTGGGGCATGAATTTTGGGCAGAAGCTGTAGCCACGACCAGTTATTTAAAGAACCGGTCACCGACCTCATCAGTGAATGACCGTACACCATATGAGGCAGTGTTTGGGAGGAAGTCGAATTTGTCACATGTTCGGGTGTTCGGGTGTGACGCTTATGTTCATGTACCCAAGGAGAAAAGGGGTAAGCTTGACAATAAGTCTGAGAAGAACATATTCGTCGGGTATAAGGAAGGGGTCAAGGGCTATAAGCTGTGGAATCCAGAATCAAAGACCATTGTATACAGCAGGGATGTCGTCTTTCGCGAATCACAATCCCAGATTGGCACACAGAAAGTTGATGAGCCCAAGAAGGTGGTAGTGCTTGAAGAAAGTCCTAAAGCTGAAACGGTGGAGATGATTTCACAAGGTACGCTAGTAGAGTCTGATTCAGAATCGGAGCAAGGGGACTTGGTTAATGAAGTCGAGGATGCAGATTCGGATGAAGACTCGGATACAGATAGCATGCCGGCTCTTAGGAGATCGACGCGGGAAAGAAAGGTACCACTTCGATACTCACTTAGTGCATTGAGTATGTTTCATGCTTTGAGCATTACCGGAGATGATCCTAATTCTGTAAAAGAGGCGAGATCCATGAATGATGCGAATCAGTGGGAGCTCGCAATGATAGATGAGATGCAGTCGCTTGATCATAATGAGACATGGAGTTTGTGTAAGTTGCCTAAGGATAGAAAGGCAATTGGGTGTAAATGGGTATTCAAGCGAAAGCTGAAATCGGATGGGACTGTAGAGAAGTACAAAGCTAGGCTTGTAGCCAAGGGGTATTCTCAGATCGAGGGAGTTGACTATGACGAGATCTTCTCTCCCGTGGCGAAATTGACCTCGATACAGTTTGTTCTGTCCGTAGCAGCTGCATACGATCTTGAGGTGGAACAGATGGATGTAAAGACGGCTTTCCTTCATGGGGACTTGGATGAGGAAATATATATGAGGCAACCAGAAGGCTTTCAAGTAAATGGAAAGGAGAATCTGGTGTGCAAATTGAAAAAGTCCTTATATGGGCTGAAGTAGTCACCGAGGATGTGGTACCAGAAGTTTGACATGTACATGCTCCAGCTTGATTTTGTGCGTTCAAATTCTGACCATTGTGTTTATGTGAAGAGGACGGGCGATCAGTTTGTCATTCTCAAGCTATATGTGGATGATATGCTGTTGATCGGGAATAGCATGAAGATGGTGAGATCTGTGAAGAGTTTGTTGGCCAAGAAGTTTGAAATGAAAGACTTGGGGCCTGCAAATTTTATTTTGGGCAAGCAGATTAGGAGGGACCGTGAGAAACAGAAGCTGTGGCTAGGGCAGGAGAAATACATCAAAGAAATATTGAAGAAATTCAATATGATAGACTGCAAGCCTGTTGGTACCCCTATACCTTTAGGGACCAAGCTATCTGCGGAACAATGTCCTAAAACGGGTGAAGAAGCTGAAGAGATGGCCCGAGTTCCATACGCGAGTGCAGTGGGTAGCTTGATGTATGCTATGGTGTGCACACGTCCGAATATAGCCCAAGCAGTGAGAGTCTTGAGCCGATACATGTCTAACCCAGGTAGAGAACACTGGAATGCGATCAAAAGAGTTTTCAGGTATCTTCGTGGAACTTCGAATTTTTCTTTATTTTTTGAAGGTACAGGCAATGGAAACATGCTTGATATCGTAGGCCATGTAGATGCTGATTGGGGTGGAGATATTGATAGTAGACGGTCCACTACGCGGGTATGTTTTCACATTGTTTGGGGCTGCATTGAGTTGGATGAGTAGAAGGCAAAGCGTGGTAGCACTCTCTTCTACGGAGGCTGAGTACATGGCTCTTACTCATGCTGGAAAAGAGGCCGTATGGTTACGGCGGTTGTGCTTGGAGCTTGGTTTTGAGCAAGGTGCCGTAGAGGTGAGATGTGATAATCCAGCATTTCACTCACGTACAAAGCACATTGATATACAATATCATTTCATCCGAGAAAAAGTGGAGAAGAAAGAGGTTCGGCTTGTAAAGGTCGACACGGTGAAAAATAGTTCAGACTTCCTTACTAAAGCCGTCACAGGTGCGAAGTTTGAATGGTGCTCTACTGCGATTGGGTTGAAGAAGAGTGATATGGCAAAGGCTCTCATTTGCGAGAAGTATCCACCAAGTGGGAGAATGTTGGAGTTGGCGAATACTTCAGGGACCCTTGTTTCTTACACCGGGTATGCCCACGTGAGCTTAGGGAAACCAAAGTGTTATCCGACGACATGTGACCCATGCGCGCGGGATGCGGGGGTTCGGGGGCAGCGCCCCCGACACGGGTGTCCCGCTGCCCGGTCAGTGGGCGGGGCTTTTATTTAAGTTAACTCGTATGTTATGGGCTTAATAGAGGTTTCGCTAGGTTTAGGTTTTTGGGTCCATTTAGGGCATATATATTTTGCTCGTTTTATGCTGATCATCGTAACGAGTTGAGAGGCTGTAAACCGAATATCATAGTGAAAAGCTCTTGCAGGACGTAGCCCTATTTTGGGGTGAACCTGTGTAATCTCGTGCGTCATTCAATTTTCTTGATTTCTGTGTGATTGTTCTGATTCGGTGTGCGATAAATCCCATCACCGGTGTCATCGATCTCTTTCGCATTTTGACCTGCAGCGATGTGCGCAGAAGAAAGTTCGTGGACTCCTGCGATGAAGGAGAGGAGAGCTTCGGGCGAAGACGGATCATGTTTGTATCCGTTCTTGTGCAGAAGCTTCTGCTTCTTGTTGCCAAGCCCATGTATTGGATCGGGTCGGCGATTGTGTTTTGGTTGAATCTCTCGTCATGCAAATGGGAACTTCGGAAGGCTTCTCGTCAACTGCTTTCGAGGTTGGTGTGCATATTTGTACTCCATTTATTTCGTGAAAAATAAAGGAATCGAAAAACATTTTCCAGAAAACGATGGCCTAATAATTATTGCTAATTGAGTTCTACGTGGCACGGGTAACGCCGACCTGAAATTTTTTACCATTATTTTAAGACTTTTTCTGATTTTTTTCATTAATTTTTTCTGATTTTTTTCATTTTTTTCCTGGGCTTTCGCTCATTTTCTCCCTTTTAAGCTCAGTACCCACACCGATTCTTTCCTCACTAACTTAAATATCGGAGGATCAATCCGGATAAAAAAATCCAGACATTTTAACCTATGTTCGTATGGACCCAGCTCATTTCGTCGCCGGAGTTTCCGTATATTTCTCGAGGTCAAATTATAAACTGATTGAAGCAACAAGTTTCCCTTGCGTGAGGCTATAGTTATACGTATAATTTATATTGGTTTGTACAAATCATATGTAGATCGTAGAATCAATAAGAAGATAAATACTAACTAATTTTATTTGTGGGAATGTTCATATATGTCTCACGGTACGGCCATCCTGGATTCGATCGGACAACGGGTTATCACAACGACAATGCCATCAATGGAAAGCAAGAGCAAAAGACCAAAACATAATAAGAGTCATGTCCGCTTTACGCTGCGGTCCTCGTCCCGATTCGTCTTGAATGTGTTGAACCGCTTGAACTGCCACTCCCATTGGGCGGAGCAGAAGAAGTTGAAGACGTTGAGCCAGAAACGGATCAATTGCTCCTTATCCAGGTGGAGGGTCCAGGCCCCGAGATCGTCGTCTTTGGATTTTGCAATGGAGGACGAAGTCGTCGCCTGGCAAGTTGTTGACGATGTGGACATGGTACATCCTGAACAGAGCGGCCTGCGACGGTGGAAGAGAGTGTATGAAGGAAAGAGACAGGAAAAGGACAAGTGTGAATTGGCTGAGGGATTTCATTGCTGTGGAGTAATTGTATTATGATGATTCTAATGACATTTGGTGCTGAACCTTTCGATGTGATTTTATGATGTTCGTTCCTTACCAATTTTCAGTCACAAATGCAGACAATTTTCGAATATGGACCTTATAATGAAATTAATTATATTGGGGAACTTTGGAATATTACCCTGCATATTATTTTTGCCAAAGATTCGGCTAAAAAAGTTTGAATACATTGCACTGCAATGTAGTAGAGGAAGTTAGCAAATGACTTTGACATGTATATCTGTTGCCCTCCATATTTTCTCAATACGTTGAAGGCATCAAATAGGTCAAAGTAGACATTATAAGAGAATTGATTGTGCAGCAATTTTTGGATGACTGTTGTGTTAACCGTCGCTTTTTTTTGCCACAAAAAAATAAATAACAATTAATTTAAATTGTTATGGGGGCCCACTCTTTTAATAATTTATGGCTCATAACATACTGTTATTCTCGTAGTCACCCAAAGACTGTCATGCTAGGAAAGTCCCCATTACAAAGCTTGTTCTCAATTCAAAACGTTCACTAGAGCTAATTTGATGAATCTTGCTCTCGAGACATAGTTGTCTTTCACAACTTACTTGACACTACTCCACTTAACCAAAAATGGCACATCCCATCCGGCTTCTGCAGAACTCTTCACCATGAATTTCCAAGGCCTGAAAAAATGGCCCGAAAGCACCAATTTAAATTTGAATAAAGTTGATATGTAGCTGGATTTTCTTTTTCAAGCATGATGTATTGTCCAATCGTGAACTTCTTTCATGATGGGGCTTATCCACACTTGACGATTTTACCAATTCCCAATTTGTTCGACTGTTGCACTTTAGATCCTTCCAAGTATATTACTGCACTCGTCTTATTCAGGTTGCTCTCCTTCTATTGGGTCGTCCCAACACCTTGACGATCTCACATCCCTTGGCTGTTCATCAAAATCCGAAGGCCCTTCAAACTCTATTATTACTTTGCACCAGTTATGTTGTTCTCCAATAACACCGATGGCTTTTTTATAACATCCTCCACAATGAACTTGTGTATGTAGAGGATGTTTCATCTTTGCACTCAAATACACCAATTAGGTCACGCAAGAAGTTTTGTCATCTTTGAAATACAAAAGCATTTCTCCGGACAGATTCACGAGGAAGTTACATTTGGACATGACACTGATGGCGAGATGATAGCAACCAAACTTGTCAATTTTGTTTAAAAGCTCTTCCTTTCCTCGAGTTATTCAATAGATTTCACCTAAATAATACTTTGTAAATATTTAGGTTGACACCAACTTCAAAAGTTGACTTGGGTTACAGTATAGATAGATAGAATCAGATTTGCTTTTCCTTTTTGACCACATACATAAACCTTTGTTGGCGACCGATCTTCCTACATTTTCAATTGTTATACTTTTCATGGTTCAAGTTCGAATTTTTAGATCATTCTTGTTAAATTTTCTCGTCGCCATAGATTCACATGGTTGTTTCCTATATTATTTGAAGTTGGCTCGGGAAATTCGAATGTCATTCTTGTCTACAAACAAATTAAGAAAGTTAAAAACGCGACCTTTGGTGCACACGAAGATGGATTTATATAGCTTGAAGAGACAGAGAGCCATGTCTAACCAAAGTTTAAGCATAAGTGAGAAAATGGTATGCATGAACATGGATTTAGGGAATCAACAAAGCAATTGTCCGAAAGCGTGCCGACTCTATCGGGGAAACACTGCTCGCGAAATCATAATTGTCAAGGCTGACCTAGGCGACCAAGGCGTCCTGTCGCCTTGCTGATTCTCCTCAAGGCGGGCGCCTTGTGGACGCCTTGGGCGCCTTGGAAGCCTAGGCGACGCCTTGTGCGCCTTGCTAGTTCTCCTCAACGCGGGCGCCTTGGTCGCCTAGGCGCCACCTTGTGGACGCGCCCAGGCGACGCCTTGGGCGCCTTGAGAAATACAAATATTAAAAGTTATTTATTTTTAATAATCTTTCATGTATATATTTACTATATTAAAAATTGTTTATTTTTAATAATTTTTCATATATGTATTTGCTCTGTTGAATCATGAATGTAAGTTTTGAAGTACAAATATAAAATATGTAATTATACATATACATTTAAAAAATTAGCTACATTGTCGCTTTATCGTCTTGTGGACGGCTAGGCGGGCGCCTAATCGCCTAGGCGTTTTAGAGGCTCTTGCTCGCCTTGTCGCCTTAACAACTATGCGCTAAATGTATACGTGGTCTTCTTTCCGATTGGCGACATGATCAGCCGTGCCCCGGACAGCGTCACGTGTGAAGAAATCTCTCTACCCATCACTTCATCTCCTCCATCAGAACAATGGCTTCTGTGGGCAAACCATCATTCCCAAGCCCAATCTAAAGACCATATTGGCTTCAGAGCCCAACGAGTAGCGAGCGGCCCTCCTCGATCAGGAGCTCCATTAGAGCTGAGGGCGCGATTACGTGGGAACGCTGTTCCAGGCGAGCGAGGGAGGGAGATTGGCTTCAGAGCCCAACGAGTAGCGAGCGGCCCTCCTCGATCAGGAGCTCCATTAGAGCTGAGGGCGCGATTACGTGGGAACGCTGTTCCAGGCGAGCGAGGGAGTGAGGGAGAGAAGAGGAGAGAATCCGCGAGAGAGCTATCTGGGTGTTTTAGGTTCTTGAGAATTTGAATCAGATCCGAGGTCAGTGAGCGCCTCTTTTTTGTTCTTGTCGATTTTGGTACCTTGTCGTTAAACGTTGGTTTGAGTTGTTAATCTATCTGGACGGGAAAGAAATGGAGAAATCCACGGGCTTGTTTTGGTATTCGATGATCATGTTTGTGTGTGAGAAAGAGGTGCTGTGCTCTTTCTTTGCAGGCGATTTTTATGTCGAGTGTGAGGAGGAGAGGTATAGAAGAGTGTGTTCTGTAAGGCCGAGACGAGAGCGAGGTTAGTCTTAGGGTTTTGTATATCCCGTTGTTGCTGCTGCTGCTGCTGCTCTGTTTCTTCTTCGAGTACCCTTCATGGAGCGAAAACTTGTGGTGAGCATTTCCTGCTTTTTTTTATTTTCTAATCGATTGTTCTTATGTTGTTGCAGCTGTTGTATTTCAGTTTTATTTTTATTGCTGCAAGCTTCTTTTGATGGTACATAGTCCTAATGGAATTGCAATCTTAGGTTTTGGGTATCCCGTGGGAGGTTGACACGGACGGATTGAGAGAATATATGAGCAAATTTGGGGAAGTGGAGGATTGTGTTGTAATGAAGGTCTGTCCTTGCTTCCCTTTTGTGATGTAAACTTGGATGTCATATTATGTAGAATCTAGTTTGAATTGCACTTCCATCTTTTTATCTTATGGGGTTTTGTGCTTGGGTTCTCTTTTCGGATGGAACTCCTGCTTTTTTTATCTTGTTTAAGTTGCCACTACAATTCATCTCTTTTTATTACTGTTGGTGACAATGTGGCTGAGCATGGCCTTTGAGGGGTCAAGAGTAGATTGATGATAGCTCAAACTTTGTAGGATTTCAGTCCAGCTTGACTTGACTCGAAGCTGTCTCTTTCTTTGTTGTTTCATTATCCGTTTCTATAGCATAACACAAAATTTGGTGAGCGCTCCACTGGCAGTGCCCTCTGGTTTCGCACTTATCATAGGATTGTTTTCACTCTTTCTCTTCTTATGGAAATACTAGCTGAAAGAATCTTTGTTTCCATGATTCTCCAGGAGAGGTCAACAGGCAGATCTCGTGGTTTTGGGTATGTAACATTTGCAACAGAGGAAGATGCTAAAGTAAGTGTTTTCCGAATGAGCATCTGTTTCTGAAAGCAGCTACATGCATTTGATGAGCTCTGGTCGTGTTGTCACATGTCTGTAGAATGCGCTGTCAGGCGAGCATTTTCTAGGAAACAGAATGCTAGAAGTGAAAGTAGCTACACCAAAGGTTGTCTTTTACTCTCTGTTACTCTTTGTTACATTTAATAGTCTTTGGTCTCCATAGAATGCTTTTATTCTGTAAGATTTACCTTTAAAGTTTACCATCCTGTCATAAGTTCCTTTTCCTCATCCAGGAGGAGATGAGAGCACCTCCGAGGAAAGCTACTCGGATATTTGTGGCTAGAATCTCACCATCCGTTACTGAAGCCACCTTTAGGGGGTACTTAACCTTTCTGCAACATTCATTTCTTTTCTCTTTCTATACCCAATTCGATGATCAAAATGGACAGGCTAAGATATGGAGAAAAAACTTATTGCTTTTGAATGTGCAGCCACTTTGAAAAATATGGTGAGATAACGGATTTATTTATGCCCAAGGTGCTCTCTCTCTCTCTCCCCATGTGCTTGCGCTAGTGTGCTAGCTGCTCCTTTGTTCTTGTGTGTGGCATGAGTGTGCGCATGTGCTTCTGTTGCTTCCCCTTAGCATGCGGCTCAGCTTTTTCCGAATAACACAGCTTACTAGTGACAGTTACTAAACTCTGGTCTCTATTCGTATTCCAGGATCATGCCACAAAAGCACATCGTGGAATTGGCTTTATCACTTATGCGAGCGAGGGTGAGACCATGTTACATAAGCCTTTTACTTGCACGTGGTTCTTCCTGTATCATGCTTTCTTGATGTGGTGCTGTTAGATTGAATTGTTAGAAGGAGTATTTGGTGTATAGCATGATTGTAAGGGCTGACACTTAGGTGATGTGTTTCTCATGCACTTTATACGATAGAGTTTATGTATTGTGCGAAGTGTGCATTCTGTAAGCTGGAGTACATACAATTCCATAATAGGAAACAGCAATCTCTCTTGCGTGTATCTCGTCCATCTTGGATCACAAGGTGTATAGAGAGAGACTGAGGATGGCATAGTGTAGCTCCTTTAAAATTTAGAATGTTGAATATCAATGGAGAGCAAAACGAAGAGAAAATTATGAAAAAACGAGGCTGTTCTTTGGAAACTTCATATGAGATTTTGTTTGTTCCCCCTTTAAAAGCATGATTGTATATATTTTGTCTGCTGAACTGGTTTCAGTGAATCAATTTTACATAAAGTAATGTCCATTTGTATTAGCTGTAGAGTAACGAAGTGAATTTATTTTGGGAGAAAAAGCAAGGGAATGCACACTTGTTTAAATGTCATCATCATTATCATCTAAGTGACTGCAAAAGAATAAGATAATTCAAAGTTAATGATTATCTAACTATGTAGATTTAGTGGTGCTATCCAATTTTTTAAAGGTTTAGAATCGATAAGGTAGGAGTTGTAGCTGTCATGGTAGATATTACCTTTCAGAATGTTCTCTATGGCTTTTCTTGTGTTTCTCATAATATTTTCAGGAAACAGTAATAGCTCATTTTTCGACAATAGGCTGTGTATTACCCCAAACCTATATCATAACTTAGATGTCCTTGGAACTTCTTTCTTGAAATTATTTATTGGTCACTTGAAGAATTGTCACGCGATTCTCTTCAATGAAAAAAATATTGCTTTGTGCAATAGTTACCCTATGTTGAATATCTAGAAATATTGCGTGCTTTTAATCTCTCGCTATGTTTCATGTGGGTTTGAGGGTGTCATACTGAAACCATCTGGTTCCTAGCATGACAGCCAAAGTAGCAACAAAAAGTGCAAAAAAGTCTAATCCAAAAGCTTAAATTGTTGGGTGTAGTGACGCTATATACTAACAATGCCATGATAAACCCCGTAGACAAGCGATGTGGTATAACATTTGAACACCCTTGCTCACTTGTGAAACGAACTAAAGCCAGGAGAATAGCACATGCGGAACCAAAGAATGTGGAACCAAAAGCGAAAGGAACTTAAATGACGAATGATGGATTGGAACTTGCCTTTGATAGTATGTTAGAAAGTCAAAACTTAGGTGGAGGAAGATCACATGCATGTAAGGCCAAGAGAAACCCCTTGAACAAGTGATGTGGGATAACACTTCACAAAAAGAAAGTGCAAATTTCAGTCAATCAAATGTAGAGATATAAAAAGATAATCTAACCTTTGAGACATGTAATATCCATGTTAATGCTCTTGCTAACCATCCTTAATCTCTTTTGTCACTTTCAATGTTTGAGTGTTACCTTACATTGGTCCTCTTTTGTTGTGTGTATTTGACATTTGAGACGCAGAGAATCCAGTTGATGCGTTCATATGGTGCCTATATTTTTCAATTTTGCTTCTCGTCTACCACTTTATCTTCATCTCCTCTTTGCAAATTATGTTCTTTAATCTTCTTGGGGATGTCTTTTTTGCTTTGATGCCAGATGGATAGGGCAGTGTCTATCATCTTGCTGATCCATTAGCTTATATTGATTGTTTTACCTTTAGTATTTTGTATTTGGGCGCTTTCATCCTGATTATGGTAATATGGAGGTCATAAAAGTCTATCTGCCTTTGATCGGACAGACTCTGTGGACAACTTGATGGATGATACACATGAGCTCGGAGGTTCTGCAGTAGTTGTTGACCGAGCAACACCAAGGGCAAGTACTTTTAATAATTTTGTAATTTGACATTTCCTTCTGGAAGAATTTTTTCTTTTATTTTGAAGAATGGCTTCTAAATTTATCATCTAGAGTCACATCAGGATCAGGTACAGATGTAAGAGCACAAGATTTTTTACTCCATTTACTAATTTTTCTTTCAGGAGGATGATTTGAGACCAATTGGCAGAAACGCACAGGGTGGATATGGTGCATATAATGCTTACATTTCTGCTGCAACTAGATATGCAGCTGTTGGTGCTCCTACATTGTATGACCATCCAGGCTCACTTTATGGAAGTAAGCTATTTTAGATTATTGCCATGTAATCTACTTGCTTATGGGGGCTGTCATAACTCTGTTTATGTTTTCGGATTAGGAGGGGAACCTGTGCGAGGTCTGGGAAGAAAGATTTTTGTTGGGAGGCTTCCGCAAGAGGCTACTGCTGATGATCTCCGCCAACATTTTGGGAGGTTTGGCCGTATTTTGGACGTTTATGTTCCTAAAGTGAGTAGCTAATTAAGAAGTACGGTAAAAAATCTGAACTCAAATTTTCATCTAGCAATAATAGTACTTTACTTCATTCAGGACCCAAAGAGATCTGGCCATAGAGGCTTTGGTTTTGTAACATTTGCAGAGGATGGTGTAGCCGAGCGCGTGTCTCGGAGGTCTCATGAGATCTGTGGACAGCAGGTATGGCAAGTGGATTTATTAGTGTCATAAACACATTCGTGTATCTCTTCTAATGAAATTTGTATTAGTCATTATGGGATGTACTCTTAGGCTTTGCTTGGAGAGAGGGGAGAGAAAATAAGAGGTGAGGAGTTGAAAATTATGAAAATTTTGTGAGAGTAATTTGGAGGGTAAGTGCAAAATCTTCTTCAGCCACCCATGATTTTCCTCTCCGTTCTCCCAAACAAACATCAAGATTGTGTGTAGAGATGGATCAGCCTTACTGTCGTGACAAATTGTTCTGGTCGGATTGACTTAACAAAAATAATAGGTCCTGTCTGATTGTACATGATTGCATCTGTCTTTGACCTCCATAATTTGGTACTAAAATTCGAGATAGGGGGATGCATGATTTTTCTGTTGCCAGCTACAGAGGTCAGGTGGTGATTACTGGATGGTAAAAAGAAACTCACCTAAGTCGGATTTAAATTTTAAGAGCAGTGTGGACTATTGGTGTAGGGACACTCATTATTAGCCCTTTCGGATTCTTACATTTTCCCTGGCCTCAAGCGTCTGGTTGTCTCTTGC
Source organism: Rhodomyrtus psidioides (assembly GCA_021437785.1). Taxonomy (NCBI): domain Eukaryota; kingdom Viridiplantae; phylum Streptophyta; class Magnoliopsida; order Myrtales; family Myrtaceae; genus Rhodomyrtus; species Rhodomyrtus psidioides. The sequence continues at coordinate 2,343,153 of JAILYB010000111.1, forward strand.
AAAAAGCTTATATGTCTGAAACTTTGCAATCCATGTTTGTGTGACAATAACAGATCAAAGGAACAATAAGTCTTTTGTTAAAGCTGTTAAATCCTTGGAGAGACACATTAATCATCAATTGGCCTTGGGGAGTTTTCTATAGTGACATTATATTCCTCTTTTTTGCAGAATTCTCGAACTCCAATATTGCTGTTACTTGTTAGTCACCTGTTCTTTCATATTTCATTGATAAGTTACTAATGGAGTTTGTCTTTTCCCACACTTGTGTTTAGGTTGCAATTGATTCGGCAACACCTCTTGATGATGCTGGCTCCAGTGGAAGCTTTATGATAGGTAGTGCAGAGCCCTTCGGGGGTTATGGAGGTCCCATACGTCCTTACAGTAGGATGTTTGGAAGCTTTGATTTCAATGATGTAAGTACCAACTCTTTTGTGTAAGTCAATCGGGGCTTTTGCTGTCTGTTGTGCCACCTTTGCCTTTGCTTTTTCTTTTTCTTTTTTTGATTTTTTTTTCTGCCATGCTTCTGAAAGGGAAGAAAGTAGTGATTTTAATGTGCTCGCTGATTCCTATTTATCTTCTGCAAATGACTATTTTTAAGCGGTTAATCATGTAATGAATATTTTCTAGAAGAGACGTATTCGTGTGATTTAAGCCGCTTTACAGTCTTTGATGCAGTGGGGCGGCTATGGACTTGGTGGAGGGAGACCTTCAAGAGCGGATATGAGGTACAGACCATATTAGGGCTTCAGGGGGCTTTGGCATTGTGTTGTTGGGGATCAAACGACAATGACGTGCTGTGCATGCAGAATGTCTTGGTTTAGTTGTTTCTATGACCTTTTGAACATATAAGATAGCCTTTGGGTAGAAATTGAATGTCTAATTAACACCATGGTATTATTGCACCGCAAAAGTTTGTGCAACTTGTTTTTGAACTGTGACAGTGTTAATTACCTGATTGATCTAGTTGACAGTCTGCACACACTGTAGAGAAAAAAGGATGTGGCCCTAAGTTTGGCTGTTCACATTATTGCTGGTCCGAAATTTGGTAAAGATCTTGTTCTCAGCTCCCCTGAGGGCATTACTTAAAGTAGAAAGTACATATCATGGTTTACCTAACAATCTGACAACTGGGAGTTGGACATTTTGAGAGATTTATCGGAACGGAATGGGAAGGATCGAATTTTACTAACGATGGAGTAAGTTTAGAACAAGTTTGGATTTGGTTGTTCAACAGTGCATAGGGAAGGCATTGCATTCTCTTATACATGAGATGATCTGGTGTGCTGTCTTGTATCATGTTTTGGATCTGAACTACTAACAACCTTGTGATTAGCTGAAGTTAGTGTTTTCAACAGAGTAGACAAGATGTTAGGTGTTGTTTGTTATCCGAAAGGGACTTTACCTATGGCTCCATTGTCATCTGCGAACTGCGTAGAGTAATAACTAACTAACTAAGAGATTAAGGATGAGCTTTTCAACAGAGTAGACAAGGGGTTAGGTGTTGTTTGTTATTCGAGAAATCCTGGCTTAGCAGTGTCCTGGTACGTTGATCGGACATCGCGAATTTGGAGACACACATAGGGATAACTAACTAAGAGATTAAGGATGAGCTTGAACTATCTCTTCTTCTTATACCTACATGGCGATGTCCATCGGTGGCTATTCTCGAGAGGTCGGAGTGAATGGTCACGACTTCAATGAGGCGAATTGGCATACTGGCTATTGCTTTCTTCTTCTATACATTTGCTGATTTTAGGAACCTTCTTGGCTAAAACAGCACCCTGCATATCTAGTCACAGCTTAAAATATTTTTTTTTTAAATGCCTCCAATAAAAAAAAAACTATTGTTTTTTTCTTGCAGTTATGAACGAATATTTACTAATTCAAAGGCTTCAAATGTCAAGATATTAAATTTCGAAGGCTATCGAAAATAAAAGTAAAATGAAATTAAAGAACGTAAAAGCTATTTTAATTGATATTTAACTTCATAAAAATGTAAACGCCCGAGAAGGTTAGACCAGAATATGAGGAGCCACAAAATGTTCGAAGCTCAGATCGGTTCACAGTGATTAATATTATGTTGTTCAAGCCTGCTCACTTCATAAAAATATAAACACCCGAGGAGGTTAGACCAGAATATGAGGTGAGGAGCCACAAAATGTAACATTCGAAAGAATTCAAATCCCAGCAAATTCAATTCTCAAAATCAGTTTGAAGCCCGAAACAAACTCATCAGAAATTGGCAATACATGAAAATAGAAATTGCATAAGCAAGAGCAGTGTCTAAGTACGAACAAACGAAAAATATTTTTATATGTTTAGACATAAATTATTGTCGCCAATAATTTTTTCTATTAATTAATTATTTGAACGATACTAGCGATTATTTTCAGGAAAGTTACTTCATTTTCGTGCAATAAACGGGTAAATCTTGTTCACGCACGTGTTATTGCCAGATTGAGAAACTGATCTTGAAAAGAAAGCGTCGGACCCAGCCAGGGTCGGTCGTGGTCCCTGCTGTCTTCTTTCTCAGACCCCACATACAAACAGTGGCAACCGGCAGCATCGTCCGTCAATGTACTGGCCCTGGCAAAGTTTGGAGCTCCTGTCAGATTTTCTCGGGAAAAAAACCTCCGCATCTTTTCCCGATTTTCTAGGAAAAAGAGCATCTTCCTTCCTTTCTTTCTTAGTTCTGTGTCTCCCACATTCTAACCGGGCCTCTCAAAAGAAGAGACTCTCTCCTTCCATTTTCCCTCCAAGTCAACAGTCCCCCCCCCCCCCCCCCCCCCCCCCCCAAAAAAAAAAAAAACACAATTCCGTTTTTGGCGGAAAAAATGTTACCAGTCAATGTTGATTTTCTCCCATCTTTAGTTTCTTCTTTCTGGTGAAGTCTTGCGGATCATTACTATTTTCAATTGGATTTGCGACAGAATGCATTACGTTATGACATCAGAAAACATGTAATGGGGAAAATTAATGTGAAGCTTAGCACGGTGATCATGGCTGTCGTTGCCTTCGTCCGTAGGAGATCACTGGCAAAGTGAATAGCACATCCCGACATCTGTGTTATATTTGGATATTTATCAAATACATGATGAGATTTTTCACAATTCGGTTGATTTCTAATCTCCTATCATATCTCGGTTTGTGTTTGGACAACCAAAGACAGCCTAAGTGTTAACGGGTGCTCTCCGTATATTTATCAGTCATATATAAATATATTTTTGCTTTCGATACATTGATTACATATAATGCGAGAAAGATGGAGTGAGGTTTTCCTCATTGATGTATTCAAAAAATGTTCCTAAAACACTTGTTAGTAAGATCAAAAAGAAAAAGCTAGTAGACATTGATTTAAAATTTGTCAGACTAAAATTCTCACACTTTGACTTTTTGTAGATTTATATATTTAGAATCTTTTTCGTAATTCCGTTATCGTAGAATACTTTTTATTTTTTTAAAAGGGTTAATATCATAAAAAATCATAAGCTCATACACCCGTGACAAATTTACATCAAACTATTTTTTTTTATAAAAATCTCAAACTGATATACTTATGACAAATTTACCCAAAACTAGTACACCTGTTAAATTTAACCGTCTAATTTTTGAGTTGCATGGGTGTATCAGTTAGGGTGTTTATCCTCTGTTTATTATAGGTGTATAAATTTGAGATTTTTCGTGTTATTAACTCAATTTAACAAAGAGTAAATTTGTCACAGATGTATCAGTTTGGGGTTTTTCGTGGTAAAAAAAATTAATTTAGAGTAAATTTATTATAGGTGTACCTGTTTATGATTTTTTATGTTAAAAAAATAGTTTGTGATAGATTTGTCAAATGTGTACTAATTTGAGATATTCGTGGTCAAAAAGATAATTTGGGGTAAATTTGTCACATGTGTGTCACTTTGGAGTTTTTTTTAGGGTATTAACCTAGATGCGAAATATTCGCAAGACCAATACGTAAGAATAGAGGGCAAAATTTATTGATGATCCTCTCTTCGGCTTCTCTCATGTGGGCCTTTGCTACATGATGCGACTCATTTAATGACTATTTAAGATGGTTCCTTTCACAACTTCTGCGATCAATGTCTTGGAGACAGGACAGCTTCTGTGGCTAAAGTTGTTTTTTTTTTAATATATTAAAGAAGACGGATTTTGTGTGACAATTCCGGACAAAAAAAAATATCACAAGTAAATAAGGAAATGAATAGCTTAACTTCAAACGAAACTGCACAAACACAAATTTTGCTGGAATGTAATTAATGACAAACATTGAAAATACAGCGGCCTCAACCAAACAAATCGATGAAAAGCTTGAAATGCAAAGATGTTACGCTATAATTTAGTCGACTATGCAACACCCATGATAGAGATACAAGTCGGAATTTAATTGACGACACGGATTTGGAAAAATACACATGATAAATACACCTGAATTTAATCAACGACGTGAGTATGGAATATAAAAGTACAATGCAAGATGAAATATGTGTTGGTATCGATAATAGTTTTTGCAACCGTCCACAATGGATCACATGTTTAATACCTCATACTTTAGTCACATGCTTATCCATATCGACCTCACCCATTTTTTTTTTTCGCAAATTAATTCTAAATCGTTCATTTTCCACGAAAACCTAGTACCGAGAAAAAGATAGAAGAATTTAAATTCAGGTAACCCATCTCGCTTGTCCATGCGAACATTCCGATGACGCTAATTTACAATCTATCATCCTTGTAATTCCCAAGGCTTCATCAATTATCTAAGTAAAACTTGGTACACTATTCACACTGACAACAGCTATCTCAATCTACGTCGTATCTTATAACTCAAGTTGGAAAAAACATATTCAGTGTCTTTAATCATGGAAAACAGAGTATGAACAATCTGTGTAATCAGCACTCCCTTTGACAAAGCCTTGTGTCTCCACAACATGACCCAATCGAGGCATCAAAATGTCAAAAAAGGTCAAAAGACAGAAAAAGAAGAAGAAGAAGAAGAAGAGGAATCTCTCTCCCATGCACCGCCAGCTACTGGGAAACCGACTCAGCCAGTCGCTCGAACCGCTCAACGAGCTTCGGCGCAAGCTTCCTGGCCGGTCTCTTCTCTTTCCCCGGTCGAAAGTCGAACCCGAAAAAAGCCTCCGCCACATCCTCGGAGCTCCAACCCGCCCTCCAGAGCCGGTCCGAGAACTGATCAGCTTTCAGGAGCAGAGAATCGAGGACCGCCTGACGATCCACAATTTCTCCCCCGAAAAAATCATCCGACGCCGAGACCTCCATTATCTCCGATATATCCAATTCGCTCCATCCTCCGCCTCTCAAGACCGACCCGATTTGCTCCACGTACTCGTCCACCCATTTGGGGAACTGGGTATCTGTTGGCAAGTCGAAGAACCTCTCCGGCGACGAGGAAGACGACAACGACGACGTCGACGACGAGATTCTCCGACGGCGGTCGAAGGCGGCGTCGCTCCAGAACTCGACCCACCTCGTCGACCTCCCTGCTCCGCCACCGCGGCCGTCCAAGCTTCTCCTCGCCCCGAGAGACCTCTGCCACTGGAGCGCTTCTTCTTCTTCGGGTTCGTAGTCAGAGCTCCGGAAGAGCGACTCGCGGTGGAAGAAATCGGAGAGGTCCGACCCGCAGCAAAAGACCCGATGCTCGTCCACGAAGAAGATGGGGTTCCCCGCGAGCGACGGAGCGGAAGGGATGTAGCAATGGTTGAAGATCGGAATCAAGATGGGAGCTTTCTTGAGGGCGTTCCTCGCGACCCGGAGGGACTTCTCCGGGCCGGGCGGCTTCGGGCCCCAGCATTTGGGCCAGAACGCGTTGCGGGCTACTTGGAGGGAGACGGAGGCGATGGGGAGGTCGAGGGAGGCGCGGAGGTGGAGACGAGCCGGGCCGGCCGCGGCGCGCCAGTCGGGGAACCCGGGGCCGACGGGGAGGCCGGCGGAGAGGACAGCGCGGAGGTCGGGAGGGAAGGAGAAGCCGAACTCGGCTTCGGCTCGCGCGAAGTCGGCCTCGGATAGGCCGGATTGGACCTGGACGCCGGAGTTGCGGAGGTGGGCCATGGCGTGGTCGGAGAGAGATGAGAAGGAGAGGAGGCCGTTCCGGGAGGTGGCGGCGGAAGGGGCGGCGGCCGCTCGGGCGGAGAGACGGCGAAGGCCGGCTACGTGGGCCGGGGTTATGCCGGCGATCCGCCGGTCCACGTCGACCATTGTCAGGTGACTGGGGAGAAGCAAAGCAAAGTCGGCTGATCCCCACTTTCCCTTGTTGAGGATTGGGTGCAACTTACAGAGTGAAGTGGAGAAACGTCGAGAGTTGGGAAGGTGGGGAGCAAGAGAGAGATTGCGGAACTGAAATGGATATTTATAGCGGATGAGAAGAGAGAGAGAGAGATGTAACGGTGTTCATGAATCATGATTTGCTTAAGGGGGTATTTTCTGGTCCAATCCGTCGATTTAGGTAAAATTCGAACGCAAATCCTAATTAATAAATTTCAAATAATCTTTTGACAGTAAGAAATCGTTTGGTCAGGTTGAACTATAAACTTTACTACAATAAGAAGGAAATGAATTTATTTGTTACTCTTTTAAATTTGCCACCCCGACAGACCAAAAAAAAAAAAAAATCTCCCACTAAAACCAATCGGATAACCTGATAAACCGAACTTATCGATTTGGACCCCTGTCAAAATTCAAAGGTCGTAGTTTCATTTTAGTTTTCTCAAAGAGTTTAATTAGCTCATGAAAAGACAAAAATCAAGACCATTTATGTTGTGAGATTGCAACAAACATATCACCTTTAACGGGGTTAATTTCATTAAACTTTAGATAATTGACAAGATCGACTCTGGCGTTGCACTTGTGATGATCATGATATGTTCCCTTATAGTTTCCTCCTAATTTATTGAGAACCTTACATCAAAATAGAAAATTCAATGCCTTCGTGTTGGCTTTTAATTATGTACATCAACTCTTGAGATTTTTCGAGCGATTTAATCAGCGGTGCAACATAAGATACACTATTACGCTCTTCCACATGCGAATTTGTACATGTTTGAGAAGTTATCACGAATGGAGAAGGTCTTCCCACCTTGGAGGCGTTACCTCATGTAACTACCATGTTGAGGTGCATGTCCCGTGAGGAAAAAATTATCAAAGAAGTCCTAAATCTATTGTAATTGTACCAATTAAGCCCCAAGTCTTTTTTAATCAGTTGGGTCGTAAACCTTTTCAAATTTTGGTAGTTGAGTTCATCGGCCAAATTTTGGTAAAAAATTAATGACATTGATTCGATCGTCCATTGGTTGTCTACGTGGTACTGACGGTGCTGACTTGAGTTTTGTTTACTTTTTTTTTTCTAAAGAGAATTTTGTCTTTTTTATTGTTAAGGGCCGTCAGAGACCACTGGCCACCGACCAAGGCCCAATGCTTGCCTAGTAGCTAGCAAGGGTCGCCGGGCCTTGCCCGACCCTTAACAATAAAAAGGAAAAAGAAAAGAAAAGAAAAGACAAAAAAAAATTCATAAAAAAATGAAATAATCCTACGTCAGTGACATCAGTACCACATAGGACAGCCGATGGATGGGCGACATTCATGTTATCATTTTCTGGTCAAAATTGATCAAATGGACTCAATTGACAATATTTGAAAAGGTTTAGGATCTAATTGAAAAATAAAAATTAGGATTAAATTAACACAATTGCAATATTCTCCTTGTATGTGTTAGGTGAAAGAGTCCATTATTACAAAAGTGATGTGGTATTAAGCAGCTAACGAGGCGGCTGCTAAGTGACTTTCGACCATTGATTTGTGTTTTACCGGTGTGTCAATGATTTTGATGTGTGAATCTAGGATCGAAACTTGAGGCATTGTCCAACTTTTTCTTGCCGGTGGCTATGTGAGTTTGGACCATCGATTGATGTTTAGTGTTTTTCGGTCGGAATTTGTGTTTCGTTGGGACAGAGTCTTTTGAGCAACGGCTCTTTTCATTGGATTCGACGGGAAAGGAACACGATGGAGTGAACCGACTCTTATCTTGTTCATCGCAATTATTCCTAATCGGTCTCAATTAGTCCAAAGTTAACGCTGTTTAACTTTTGATTTTCTTAACCTTTTGATCTTAGTTAAAAGTCCCTTTTGCAATCATCAAATGTTGAATGGGAGGAATGAAAAGGCTAAGGGCAGACATGGATGATTGCCCCTTGTTGTTAGGTTAACGTTAACCCCCCTCTCTCTCTCTCTTTCCTAATTGTTGTGTATATTTTAAGGAAATAAGGACGGGTCAACTTCACCAATGAAAGTTATCAACTAATCATTGGTCATCACCGAAGGATTAGGACATTTGCTCATTCATTTCGGGATTTAGCACTCTCGAGAACCAAAGATAATTATAAAGCAAACATGCTTTAAATGATGAAGCTTTGTGTCTACATGCTTTGGAACGAGCAAGAGATCGTTGGACTGTTCAATTACCGGAGTCTAATTGAGAGACGTTTAGCCGATAAACGACCAGTAACTTTTTGGGAGTTCCTAGTATACTCTTTAGGGTTTTGTGTAGGAGGAAGTTCGACCAGCCTCATGTTTGGTGCTTTATTAACATGAACATCTTCGACGTTTGATAAATACTTGTGACCCACCAATCAAATCGGTTAGCGAAAGCTTTCTTCGACAGAAGTTCTTAAGAGTTTCCTCGGTATACTTGGGCAGCAAACACCAGACAGCTGAGGCAGCTTGCCTCGTCAACGTCGGCATCAACCCCCTTTTTGACCATGTCCGCTTTTTGGAAGCATCAAAATGGTTTTTCCCATAACGGGGAAAAGCTCGTTTCCTTTCGAGAGCTGTCCCCCCCACCCCGTCGTTGTTGTTGAATGGATCCCGTTCCTGAAAGCGATAGCAACTTATTAAAAGCAGAAAAGCCAGAATTCATGAAAGGTTAGAGAAAAAAGAAGAAGAAGAAAGGTTTGGATTTTGATGTTAAAGAGATGCCTTGGGGCCGCTTCAAAAGCCGGCCATGGCCAGTTCTAAAAACAGGTTTTTGTGTACTGATTCTTCTCGATGCTCCGATTTGATGACCCGTTCCTGCGAATGGATAAGAAGGTGCCCGATAATACTCCGTTTGCTTATCGAAAAATTCGACATTTGTGAAAAATTGCTTTTTAAGAAGTTGTTTTTGAGGGAAAATGACAGTATTCTCCGATATTTGATCGGAAATTCAAAAATGAATTGGAAATTAGCTTTTGTCGTATGAAAAAAAAAAAAAAAACGCTTCACTTATTAATTATTATCATTATTATTAATGAAGCATGTACTATCCGTGTGATAAGAGGATACGACCTAAAGTGAATCGTCACACGACAAAATGGCACGTCAAATTGCAATAACATGCGGAAAAAAAAGTACCAAGTCAATTTTCAAACAGGTAAAAACAGAATTGTCAAAGAGAATTAAGCCAACTTGTGTTGTGTTGCAAATGCGAAAAACTACAGAACGTCTACCATACATTATCGCAATGTTATATCACCATCCGACAGCCTAACAAAAGATTAGAGAAGGTTGCAATGAAGTGACAGGAAAGGCTGTACTGAATTAGACAGCTAAAAAACAATGAGAGAAAGACTAGTGGGAAGCAAATACTTAAAATGAATAAATGGAGGAGGAGGCAAATTGGACATCCTGGGCATTTGTGTTTTACAAATTGGTTGCGATGTGAACCATAATTTCGGGTATGTACCAGCTAATAATTCGGAAAGGAGAATATATAATGAAAAGGTCCTTATGTTTGCACTGAGGTCTTGGGCCTGGCCTCTTCGGATATGTGCATGCTAATAATTCGGAAATGAGACTATACAATGGATAGAACCTTCGTTTGCACTGAGGTCTTGGGCCCGACCTCCAGGAACTCGAGCCCTATTGTTGGGGTCCCGAGCTTAGGTGCCAAGGATCCTCCAACTCGAGCGCGGGGCGCTAGTTCCCGACCTTAGGGACCCGGGCATCGACCGCTGTGGTCCTCAGGGCCGAGCGATGGGGTCCTTGGGCGCGAGAGTTGGGTTTCTCGAGCTCAATCATTGGAAACCCTGGCAAGGCTGTCGAGAAGTTGGGTTCGGCCTCAGTAGACACGGGCCTCGGTGCCGGTAATTTGGGCACGGAAGCCGGGTGCGGGGGCACGGCCGACATGAATATGGGCAAAGGGGACCGGGGTTCCCGGCATATAGCCTCAAGGGACCCGGACTCAGGCCTGGCCTCTATGGATTCGGGCCGGACTGCCAAGGACTTGGGTTGGTTTTTTTTTTTTTAATAGAAATGATGATATATTACAACATTTTGAAACAAGATTAATACTTTTTTTTGGGTCTAAAAAACAAGATTAATACTGACGAAGCTCATATTGGTGATATAATAAGACGGAGGAATTTGTTTGGGCTGAAAAACACCTTGCGCGCTCTTCCTACAAGAACCGGTCTGCAGACTATAAAAACATTATCAAACTCGAAACAGCCAGACCCAAGTTGGATGCTCTCTCGTGTCTTCTGGTAAAGAGAAACTTGAGGGTGTCCACCATGGCTAGGGTTTCAGCTTTGATATGCAGAGGAGAGGCGAGTTAGAGTTCGCCAACCCCTCGACGAGAGTCCCAAAGGAGTTACGACATGCAGCAGGCTATGGCTCCTTCCTTTGCTTCGGCCTCGCACCGAGATCAATAAAGATAAGAGTAACGACAATTGATTCACGAATCAAAGTTATGATTAAGTACACAACGAGTTTTTATTGCGCGGATAATCTGTGAAGAAAATGGAAATATTGCAGGATGAAGCAATCTCATCAAAAAATCTCATATTATATCTTGTTAAGAAAAAGCGCATTTTCTCTATTCTTTTACGATGAGTCAATCACGAGTGACTAGTTGGCCTGAAAGAAATTATCATTGCAGGTTCCAACCTACGCACGCGCCATCACATGATGAACTACTCTACAACTTCATTACATTAGGATATCCACCAATGTCTCGATCTCTCATGCTAAATGAAACACCATGTGTCCAAGCTTGTTCCAAAATTGGTGGACTCAGTTCGCCACAACTGGCTTCGCCCCTGTAAGAGTGAAGAAGCGAAGGCCAATCACATTAACATCTCTTACCGATTCCCGAAAGAATATCGCATGGTCTATAAATTACATGGACAAAATCCGTCTGCACCGTTGATCATGAATGGGCACATGAAAAATGACTCGATGACATTCGTCGTGAAGCAAGGAAAACAAGTAGCTTATCGGAAAAAATAAAAAATATGATCATGAAGATCTCTTATTTTCCGGGTCTTTTTTTCATAATTCAGCCAAACACTAGAAAACAATGTCATTTTCCTGAAAAATAACTTTCTGAAAAACATTTAAAAAAAATCTCGTATTTTCCCTCAAACAAATGGAGCCTTATTGGAAAGAAACAACGAAAGCTCTGCAAAAGTCATATCATGGGTGGATTACATTGTACACGATACGCTTTAAACAACCTCTACGTCATTCACCTTTGACTCCTGCATGCCTCCTTATTTTAGAAAACACAACAAAGAAGATTGAGAGACTGTAATCTCCTCAAATCTCGTCTTATTTCACACTGAGAGGCGTATGCTCCGGTCGCTCTGAATCGATCATGAGGACTAATTGGCCAGGACTCCGCAGTAGGACTTGATGAAACTCTCGGGCTTGGTGCGGTTGTTGATTGTTTCATAGAAGTTGAGGAAATCGATGTGATTGAAGGGCTTGTATTGCTGAGGGTGCACTTTGTCGATGAACTCCTTGGGCGTCTTGATCATCCCCTTGACATATGAGAATGTCCCGAGAGAGTATCTAGCTCGACTCTCTTCTGTGACTGCAGCTCGGTGGTCGCAGGCCTTGATCCTACCATTGCTCCATGCCTGATCAAGAATGAACCACACAGGATCAGAAATGTTTCGACTAAACTAGCGCGAACTAGTGCTAAGAAGAATCTGCACGAGCGAATAGGTGACTCACCACACATGCATCGCCAGCCATGACCATGAAATTCGAAGCCGATGGCTCGAAAGTGGACCACTCGCCGTGTTTGGTCCTCACTTCCAAGCCCCTGATGTCGTTCTGGTGCACATAGGACAAGAAGCTCTTGTCCGTGTGAGTGGTCGGGTTGGCGCTGGCCTCGACGCCTTCCGGTTTCTTGTACTTCAGGAATCGTAGGAGGTACGTGCTATTTTCGATGTAACGGTCATAGCATTTCTCGACGCCGTAGCTCTCGCAGACCATCCTGAACACTACTTTCTCCATCTCAGCTATGAACTTGGAATAGTCATGAACAGCTTTGCTGTAGCACTCCCAAAAAAAAAAAAAAAAGGATGGCAAATGAGCATTCAAAATCTCTATTACACGAGTTTACCACATCACTACTGTAAGAGGACGAGTACCAGAAGTGGTCGTTCCCAGAGGGCCACATGAGAGAGGTGAACTTCTCGCACTCCTCGAGCTTCTCGGCGCTATCGATGGTCAGGAGCTCGACGAGAGGAGTCCCAGGGACTAAATAGCCAATGGATGGCTTGAACTATTTTCATAGGCGTGAGAAAAAAATTCATTTATTTATTTTTTGAAGAGAATAATACACATTACGTTCACATCGAAAAGTTTTTCACAACCAACGAGTGCCAATGCTTCTTCTACATTATAGATAAAAAAAAAAAAAAGAGTTAGAGAGATCTAGCTAGTGCAACCAAGTCTACATCCACTTTCTAAGATTAAAGGTCAATAGCAAGGCTATAATCCACTAGTAATCCAAAGAGGTGTTACAGTTAGTAAAAGATGCCACTTTTACTCGAAGTTTAGTAGGTAACTCTTCGGGAAAAAAAAAAGTACCTCTTACAACTCTATCATATCGTCTCTGCCTATATTACAGAAAGAAGTAACCCTCACAGAGAATACAATAAAATATTGCAAAGCTTCTATACATAAGAAAAAAGCATAGAAGAACACTTGGAGTGTTAGACTAATTTTCTTCATTTTCCCCCAACTCTACTACTTCCCTTGGATGGTATTTGTAGCCATCATATCTCAAGTTAGGAGTGAGCACGATTCCAGGATAGAACCGAGAATCGGAAAATTAGATCAACGATTTCCAGTTCGATTCCTGATTCTAGGGAGATGGGGTCCGGTTCCTAGTTCCTTTTTTTAGAAACCTGCGGCTTGGTTCCCTCTTCCCAAAGGGAGCCGAGTTAGAATTAGTAACTGGACCGGGAACCGCCAAATGAAAGCTCTAATAGATTCAATTTTTCCAGCAATTTTCATGGATAATTGAGGTGAAGTTCTATGGGTTAGATTTTATGTCACATGTTTGGAACTTTTTATTGTTTGTTTTATTTTACGTGTTCATCTTTCATGGATTATCAACTATATAATTAGATTTCAATTATTGTCTTTGTTCACTATTTTTTCACACTTGAACACTAGACACTATAAACTTGTAAATTTGTATTTCCATAAGGCTTATGCCGTACTGGACTTGTTTCATTGATCTTGTATTATGGTCTTTTGTTGGGGTCACTATTTATTGTGGATGATACTTTTCTAAGTAATTCAGCAGTTGTTAAAATCTCATGATTTCACAACCCGCTTTAACAAACTTTTTAGTGGTGGTTGCATTCACTCTTATTTTACTTAACTAAAAATGAAAAAAAAAAATTTGATAGATTTCCGGGTACTCTAGAACCGACTCTGGAACCTATGATAGAATAGGTTTCAAGTTTCGAGTTACGACGGATAGGTAATAATGAAGAACTTATTTTTTTTTTTGGTCAGAGAAGAACCTATTTGACAGGTGGCTTCCAGATGGAACCTGAAAGAAAATCTCGAACGGCTCATCCCTTACTGACCGTTTGAAAATCAAATCCCGCGAATAATTCATTGGTTCTGCTGTTTGTAGAAGCAGAATGTCTCTATGCACCTCTAACAGAGACAATTTCTTAAAATAGTCAGTTTTGCTTTTGTTCAGAGTCTGTCATGTTTATTTAGGAAATCCTCTCCCGTTTATTGCCATGCCCAAATATGGTAAAACTGGTCATGTTTCTTACTAGGTTGTGAAAGCACGTGACACATCTTATCTAGGTTGTGAAAGCACGCGACACATCTTCCACTTCGTTTGAAGGGTTTTTTTTTTTTTTTTCATTTTAATATTAAAAAAATAACTATTTACCAAATTAATTAAAAAGTAAAAATATTTACTGATTTGGGTCTCGCATGCCACTCTAAGTAGCGCGCTAGACCCTGCGCCACTCTAAGTGGTGCGCCGGGAACTTGCGCGCTACTCTAAGTGGCGCACAACAATATGCCTTGTGCGGCCAAAAAGTGACGCACAAGGCACTCACAATTTTTTTAATTATTTTTTATTTTGTAATTTTTTAACATAATTTAATTATTTTATATTTTTAAGACCATTTTTTTTCTTGCTTGCAAGGCTAATACGTATTCGACAACCCGAAAAAAATTATATATTTTTTTATTTCGTATGTTTTTTAGTTTTTTAATTATTTTATATTTTAAAATTCCGCGGTTTCGACAACCTAATATGAAAAACGGTAGCAGGAATACAACATTTATTTCGTATTGTTGGTTATTTTATTATTTTCTGGACCAAAATGCTGCACAACGATTATTTCGTATGGCAGTCGAATTGCTGCACAAGGCACTTGCTATTACGTGATGCAAAGCTTTGCTTGCGCGAAAGCTTAGGCTTCAGATAAGAGTACATGATTCCTCCATACGAAATAACCGTTGTGCAACATTTTGTCCTGAAAATATAAAATAACCAATGATACGAAATAAATGTTGTCGAAAATATATTATTGCTACCGTTTTTCATATTGGGTTGTCGAATTCGCAAAATTTTAAAATATAAAATAATTGAAAAAACTAAAAAACATATGAAATAAAAAAATATAATTTTTTTGGGTTGTCGAATACGTATTAGCCTTGCAAGCAAGAAAAAAAAATGGTCCTAAAAATATAAAAAAATTAAATTATGTAAAAAAATTACAAAATAAAAAATAATTAAAAAAAATAAGTGAGTGCCTTGTGCGTCACTGTTTGGCCGCACAAGGCAGTCTCATGACCTGCGCACCACTCAGAGTAGCGCGCAAGTTCTCGCGCGCGAGACTCAAATCAGTAAATATTTTAACTCTTTAGCTAATTTAGTAAATAATTTTTTTTAATATTAAAATGGAAACAAAACTCTCGTTTGACAGTAGGACCTGCTTCTGCTCAGGGCTCACCGTCCCTCCAGATTATTCACGTTTCGTGCTGAAACAGATTGTTTACCTTCCATTCTCTGATGACATTTGTGGTCCTACACAACTATTCACCGTATGCTCAGGTCCATCCATGACTTCGCTAAACTCCTAATTCTATGGTTTGTTCTCATTCTGCGAGTCCATCCAGGTTTAGACACCTTTTATAACCACAACCAGTACCTTAGTCACCCTTGGCAGACGCAGAGCATTCGTAACCTTTACACAATCCTGTTGCTAACACCATCAAAATGTGAATACGTTATGTAGGGAAGTTCATCTGCACACTGGATTGGACAAGTTAGTATACTTGTATTATTTTGTCATCTTGGAGACTATCGACTACCGGAAGGAAATAAGGAAAAAAAAAATGAAGCAAAAGAGGGGAAAAAGAAAAGAAAAGTAGAAATTGATAAAATACTTAAGAATATTAAAAATTAAAATAATCCACGTCATCGCTTGTTGTATCATGTAGGATGGGTAGCATGCATGTTCGTATTATGGGTAGCATGCTAGTACTAAGGATGGGTAGCATGCATGTTCAGAGCTATATAATGTAGGATGGGTAGCATGCTAGTACTAAGGAAAAAAAATTCCAAGCAAATAATTGACTCACCACACATGCTTCACCGGCAATGACCATGAAAGTCGAAGGCGAGGGCTCAAAACTGAACCACTCGCCGTCTTTGATCCTCACATCCAAGCCCCTAATGTTGTGCTGGTGCAAGTAGGACAAAAAGCTCTTGTCCGTGTGACCGGCCGGGTTCACGCTGACCTCGACACCTTCTAGTTTTTTGGACTTCAAGAATCGTAGGAGGTACGAGCTGGAATCGATGTAAGGGTCATAGCATTTCTCGACACCGTAGCTCTCGCAGACCATCCTGAACACTACCTTCTCCATCTCAGCTATGAACTTACCATAGTCATAAGCAGCTTTACTGCAGCCAAAATGACAAATCTTTATTTATTTCTCTCGATACCATGTTAAAGCTGGTTGGAGAAACGCGTTTTTCATGCGGGAGTTTTTGTACACAGCATATGCGGTTAGTATTATACTAAAATGCGAAAAAATGTCAGTACCAGAAGTGGTCGTTCCCAGAGGGCCACATGAGGGAGGTGAACTTTTCGCACTCTTCAAGCATCTCGGGGCCGACGATGGCCAGGGCCTCGACGACGGGAGTCCCGGGGATCTTCCCGGTATAGCCAAGGGGAGGCTTTAAGTTGACGTTCTTGATTTTGGTTTCATGGGGGAGGTCGAAGAGATCCTCGGCGACGCTAAAGACGGAGTCGTGAAGGCCAAGAGGGACATTGGGGTGATCGACAATGAAGCACCCATGATCCTCAAGAGCCTGCGCCATGACTTTGCAAGCTTCTGTCCAGGAGCATGTCCCTGGTTTCAAGCATTCCTCGGAGAACACTATGACTGGGACCCGGGTTGTTCCTGCCATCTCTCTTAGCTCTCGGATCTCTCAGAGCGCACACACCAAGAGCAAGACTCCGGTTTTAAGCTGGTCTCTTGATCGGGTGCTCGTTGCGGGATGAATTGCATAGAGCGCGTTTGAGCTTTTCATAGGGAACTGACCGAGAACGTTCGTCACGTTTGCCTAGTGGGGACGGAAAAGACATTATATGTGGGTTTGTCTAAGGGAGGACAAAGCTGTTCACTTGAAAAATATATATACTCATGTAATAATTTAGTATCATTCCTTCCACCTAATAATTTAAGATGGACAGCGACGTGCATTTCCTCGAACATTGTATCGATACAACTTGACAAAAATAAATGGGGAAAACCCATGTGGTGGAGATGAGGAGTGCTGGTGCCGTCGCACTGAGCGCGAATTGCGTCAGATTACACCCGATCTCTTTAATATCCGAAAAGAAGTGCAAAAGGCATCTGGCAAGCAGTGCTAAGGTGAGTGGAGGGTGATGATATTCAGCACTTGGATATATAATCAATCATTCGCCGAAGACTTTCATTGGCTTACTGTGCATATATGCATTGAGCCTCGTCGCTTAGAACACATTTAACAACTCAGTTTGCAGATGGTGGTATGTTGGGAAGTTCGATTTGCTATTTGTCCAGAGTTAAACTTCCTTTCTTGGAGAGGAATTGTTTGGTGGAACATGACACGGCTAATTGAATGTAGCTGCCTCATTCTCAACCTAATTCTGACGTATTTCATTCCAATAACTTTATCTTCAAGATAAGAATTCTTATGCTTTCCTCAACTACATCTATGAGGCTCCACCTATAAATCGGAAACACATTAGCGAAATTTAGCTTCCGTTTATTTCACAGACAATGAATAATTTAGACAATATATTCTAAAAAAAAATCTCTTGTATCGCTTAAAATAATTAGTCAATGAAAAACATTTTTTTTTCATTATCGGTGGCAACTTATGTACAAAAATTTTCTTCACCGAGAAAAATATTTTTCATTCGCCAATTTTCACGAGTTAAGAACAACCGTCCTATAACCCTCTTTCAATTAATTTTTTTATAATGATTTGGAAGAACATAAAGGAAGAATCTAAACAGATTATTGAGATTTATAGACATGATCGGAGACTAACTTCAGTAATATTCTTGGTCGGGACATTATTTTGTGCTATAAACTGTAATCCATCCGCACAATATCCGGATAACATTGCATTTAGAAAACGAGCAGATAGAAAATCAGATATAGGAACGATTCCGTCTTAATTCATTTGTCTTTGAAAGCCAACCAAACCGAAGTGAAAAGTACGCTTTGAGAAATTTACAGATTAAATCAAATTGAATAAAGCTTTCGAGCTAAATTGATTCGGTGGTTTGCTTAGATTTCTAGCTATATTGCACATTTGCTAATTTTTTGTTGAATTTTGCATTAATTTTAAACAATATTAAATGTGACAATACTAAAAATTATTCTAGACGTACAAAAAGACAAAAAGAAATAGTAAACAGTGAATCAATTCTAATGGACTAAAAGTTAGACGGAAATTCATAAAAGTCAAAAAGAGAATTTTAGAACAACTACAAAAATGAGAAAAATATTTTTTTAAAAAAAGTCATGAACCTATTGAATTGATATCAATTCAGCCATAAACATTTTCATTGGACCAATTTAGTCCCAAACGTTTTTGTATCGGTACCAATTCATTCCATCCGACCAACTCAAGCTGGAAATCCCTTGAGTTTCAATATTCATTTACAATGATTTGTCTCGACGAACTTACGACAAGTGGGTCACTGACTCGTAATTTCACCTTCAAATCAAATAAAGCTGCAGGAAAAAAACAAGTAATTACAGATACGATTACATTAAACCCACCATAACAATTTTTTTTTCCTAAAGGAAGAAGTTTACTTCCCTCCGAAGTGGTGACATTAGCGGACCTCACAGCGTAATCTGCAACAGTTTGTTGTTGATGATGACTTTACCGATGACTCAACGAATTTCCTCAAGTCCTCGACTGGTTAAGGCTTTTGCGATTGTTAAAAGATGACTCGAATTTGAACTCAACAAAAAAAAAAAAGGAAAGATTCAAGTTGCATGGAGTTGCCCACTTTCTATGCCCTGTGCGTCCAAGAAATCTGCTAGGGAATATATCAAAGACAAAAGATTTGGATTTTATTTATTTACCTGACTTCACTGACATCTTGCTTATTGCCATCTTTGACTTCCTTACATGCGATGGTAACGCAAGTCAATGTAAAAAGGGAAGTGTGGCAGAATCATTATAAATAGGGCATGCACAAGTTTTCTTCGACAGGGCAAGTTCGTGGGTCTTTGTTTCTCGTCGAATAAGAAGTTGATCATGGAAGACTTGGACGAGTGTGGCCGTGGGGTCTTGAAGCGCCGTTCCATCTCGAGCATTTGGAAGAGGACATCTTGAAGCGTCGTTTTATGAGCGAGTGCTTGGCATTAGATCTTCGTTTGTCCATAGAATTACATCAAAAATTCAAGTGTCGAAATCGATTAAATCTTGAGGTTAGATTTGTGTTTTAATTCCTTTGCTAAATTAGGAGATTATTTCACTAGGATTTGGAGGCTAAATACTGTGTGCATTCTTGGATGTAATTGGGGCTGAGAAACACTGAAAGTGTTTGTGTAACTCAAGTGTGATCTGTAATCTCCGTGTATCGCTCGTTCTATAGTGAAATTCGTTGATGCTCTCCTCGTGGACGTAGGTCTTTACGACCGAATCACGTACATCTGGTGTTCGATTTACTTTATTCGTTTTGTCTATTTTATTGTTCGATCGTTTGATTCCGCAACAACGATAATCTCTTACGTCGATGTGGTTGTCGATCATCTTTGTCGGTTGATGACTTTTGGTTAGATCAAACCCTGCTCTCATTGATGAGCTTGCTTTTTATTTGATCACTTTCTTCTTTTGTCTACTACATGACAATTTGCAATCATCCAGTTTCTGAAAAATGAGCGAAGTTGGCGCGAGTGGCGCATTTGGCCATAGCCGACCGGTCATTTTCATTGGATGCTTTTTGGGATTTCCTTTGCTTAGTAGCTTAATTCCCCGTCAAATCAAATGTAAGTCGATGTCAAAATAGTTGGATCCATCAAAAGAAGTGTCAAGTGACCCGTTCCTTTCACCTCATTCAGCCCAGAAGGATTTCCACGTTCCAAAAGTGCAAAAAAATTATCCGCTGACGATGCGATAAATGTTGCCTTTGGAGTATGGATCCGAATCGTCTGTCATTCCCTTAGAAGGGTAGGCACCTATCTTTGATATCCGGGTCATTCATTTTTAGATGAACGGCCCAGATCTCCTATTTTTAAGGGGTAATTTTTTGATTTTTTTTTTTAGTAATAATCTGAACCGTCCATTTATAACACGGAAGGGCCAGATTCCAAAGACAGGGCCTGCCCTTCTAAGGAAAAGGCAAACGATCCCTTCACCTGGAGTATAGCTTAATTTGTTGCCATCTAAAACGATGTCACATATGAGATTAGGAAACATCACCAATGTTAATCGAGCGTACTACTTACATGGGTCATTATGAATTTCATGTGATTTGATCATAGGTCTTCGTCAATAGGGAAACGGGTAAAGGTGCGCATGGTAACACTTCTAGAAGTAGATTTCTGCTTTAGAAGTGCTTTTGGGGCAGAAATCTGTTTGGTTAAAAAATTTACTTCTGAAGTGAATTTTCACTTTTGAAGTTATTTTTCTCCCAATTTGAAAAGTTAAAAAAGAAATTACTTCTCAACTCAAGAAATACTTCTCGCCTCACTCTCTGTTCAATCACCCCCGCCTTTGCCTGCCGCTAACCTCCGTCGCCACCCACTGTCGCCCGCAACCATTGTCTCCCACTATCAATCCCCAATCACTGCTGCCGCTGCCGCCACCCATTGCCACTCACTACCACTACCACTGCCAACCGCCAACCATAGCCCACCGCCCGCAATCTTCGCCACCAGCCGACCGCCCCCCATCGCCAACCACATCTGACCTCTTCCGGCCGTCGCCCATCACCACCCGTGACCACCACTACCCGCCGACCACCGCCGCTATCGACCTCCGTTGGCCGTCGCCCACCGCTGCCACGAACCTCCGTCAACTGTCGCCCCTCGTTGCCAACCATCGCCCATTGCCGACCGCCACCAACCGTTGATCATCGCCTCGCCCGTCGCCGACTATAACCACCACCAACGAGTCGCCATCTTCAGCTATCAGAGTAATATCTTTACTTTTAAAAAAGTAAATTATATTTTTTAAAATAAACATTATTTTAAAAGAAATTTAAAAAGTTTAAAAATGATTAGAAATTTTTTGGCCACCAACAATAATTTTCATTGAAGATTTTGCATTAATAATATTTCAGTGGTGAAAATCTTCAACTATTATCAAACAAATTTCTATGATTATAAATTAACTTCTGCCTCTAAGGAGAAGTAGAAAAATCAATTTCTCGCCATGAGGTGATTTGCATCTTACCAACCCTTGCTCAACCACATATCAACTACTTTTCTTAGCCCGCTTGATAGGATCCTAGATTGATATGACATTGTTCCTTCGGAGAAATTTAATGAATTAACGAGTTTTTAGGGTTTTTCAATTAAACTCTATTAATTTTTTTTTTTGTCTAGCTGAATATGAGAAAAGGCTCCGTTTCTTTTGAGGAAAATGAATGGTTTGAAAAAAAAAACTCTCTGAAAATGATCACTTGTATTGTTTAAAAAAATAAATGAGCGAAAAATATATTCATCATTGACAAAAATATTTAAACATAAATATTTATTGATAATAAATATATTTTTCATTGGCTCTGGCCAGCGAGCTCGAGCCTTGCCCTCACCTGGTTACAACTTTTAAGAGTTGGTGCAATCTTCTCATGGGGTCTATTCTAGATGAAAGCAGGCCCGAAAAATTGTCAAGACCCTCTCACTTGACAATTGTTGACAAATATTAAGGACATTCCAAAAGAAGAGTATCTGGAACCGACCGAAAACGGCTTAGTCAATTCGATTTTTTTGACCAAAAAAAATTCGGTTCCAAGATCCGACCAAAAAAAAAAATCGGTTCCAAGCTGGTTCTAGGTAAAATCGGTTGGCTTTCCCATTCTAAGGTCCGAATCGTGATTGATTCTACCCGAAAATCGATCCACCTCGGTCGAACCTGTTTTGAAGCATCTTTTGAAAGGGAAAAAACAAATTGCAACCTCAAGATGAGAACAGATAAAACAAGGTAATAACTAAAAGGAATTACTGAATAACTTAGTAAAATGGATATAACTGCTATGGATGGTCCTATACTGAATAAACGAGCATCTCCTCTGGATGGAAAAAGATTCTCTTTGAAAATAAGTTTTGTCCCATCTGCTAAAGCTTATGATCTAGCCATTGCATAAAAATAACCAAGGAATGTTTTTATAATGAAACGGTGAAACTTTTCTATTGTAATTTTTTTTTTTTTGGGGGGGGGGGGGGGGGGGGGGGGGAACTTTTATATTGTATTGTATTATGAATATTCGGATTTTTGCGCAAAATAAAGAATGGGCCTCTTAGGTTCCATTACGTGCACTTTGAGAAAATGTGCAATATCCATCAACTAAATATATGCATTTGCCAAACAGCTAAGACGGTCGAGCACCTCTTTTTGCTTTGTCCATGGACGAGATCAATCTGGACGAACCCTGCAATCCAAATCCAGATCACTAGTCGAAGCATTTCATTGATTGAGGTTTAGCTACTAAACTTCCTTGAAAGACAACATCACCTACCTCCCCTGAGTACAGTTGCAGCAACTCTCTGGTGCATACGGAAGGCTAGAAATAACTTCGTCTTTCGGCGTCAACCTCTGAATCCAGATGCTCTAGTTGATTCGGCCCTCAATATACTCAACAATTTCAGCAAGTGGATTCCCAAAGAAACGAGATTTACGTCGACGAACCAAAATTTATCGCTCCTCTAGACACCACCAAGGCAAAGTGCTATGAAGATAAACACCGACGGAACTTATGTGAGGGGGTCTCCGACGGGCGCCATATCGTGCCTTATCCGAGACGAATTAGGTGTTCTCCGTCGAGGATTTGCAAGATCTGTCCCGGCTTTGTCTACTATGCAGTTAGAAGCCTTAGCTCTCCTTGAAGGACTGAAGCATGTGCAAAGAAGAGAAAGTGAAGCTTTTGAGTTTGAGTCAGACAGCTTGGAATAAACAACTCAGACCAAATCTTGTGGGAAGTTAACGCACTCATCTTGGAGGCCCGTGAGTTATTGGGCCGGCTCCCTAAGGCTACTATAGCCCATGCAGATAGAAATGCCAACCAAGCAGTAGATTTGGGTGAATAAAACTCAATGACAAAATATTCTTTCCTTAGATTGGGTTGATAACCCCCTTATGACCTTTGGAATTTACTTTGTTTGGATGACCCTTCGTCGGGCTCTTATGTTTAAGTACACTTTTAGTAAATAAAATTAGTTCTCTTTCCGATATATATATAGTGTATCCTTATTTAGGAAAAATGTTCATGGTAGAATGAAAGTCACGTCTGCCAATTGAGAATGATCAACATCGAATTTCAAAGATAGTTTAAAAATTCCGCCACTTGTAACGAAATTCTATTCAATTTGAATATGTGTTGTATCTAGATCCAAAATTTTAGTTACGTCTCATTTTTCCTCGCTCTTTTACCCTCTTCTCATGGAAGTTATATGTCTTGTCTCTTACCAATCATTCTAGCTAGTGTTGGACCAGTGAACGGGAAAAGTGCAAATAAATAAATAAATAAATAAATAAACCTATTATACTTATGTCAATTAAGTTATAAATATTTCTATTATACCAAATGAATCTTAAAACCTTTTGACGATTTGTTAATGTAATCCAACCAACCAACTTTGGCCGGAACTTGCTGATATGAAAACTAGTCATTTTATGTGGCACGACCAGTGGCGTCGACAATTTTTGATATTTTCTCTATATGTTCCAACTTTTATCTTTTCTTTTCTTCTAACTCTAGGCCAGCGAGGCCACTAGCGCAGGTGAGGGCGTCAGGCCCTCCCCCAAAGCCTGGAACCATTTTTTTTTAGGGGTTCAAAAAGCCTAGTAGTTGTCATGCAAGTTTTGTGAGGCCACGAGAGATATGATACCGTTGTAAACTAGAATGAACTCCTCTGGCATCTCTCCCCCCCAGGGAAAACACTTTGGTAATCAGGAGAAATTCGGGAATAACGATACTTCTGTTATCATGCTAAATTGCTAGAAGCACTCAAGTTTTTTATTTGACCATATTTCTGGTGATAGAGTTTTATTATGACGAGACATATTCATCTTGTATAGCATATCGATCCTTCCTTACATTATATACGATACTCATGCCATAGAAACCATTCACTCTATGTTAGATTTGCTTGTTTGTCTAGAATTTTTAGCTTTTGAAATACACACACACGCCCATTACAAACCAGTTCATGACATGAAGATAAGCCAATATAGTCGACATGACTTATGTCGGAGGGAATTTTACCCTGAGATTCACAACTAGTTGACCTTAGAAGAAGACACAATAGCCCTGGAATCTCGAGGATCACTTGCTGTTGTTGGCAATTCGAAGCATCCAACCAGTGCAAATTATAAAGTTGCCCCCGTCTCCGTATGGGGATCACTAGAATCCTCCTCCTCTTCTATGGAAACTAATTAATTTTGAGCAGCCCTGCAGCGTCAATGTTACAAAATTTCGCAAACCTCCAAATTCTGGATGGAAAGATTGAGCAGCCGTACTCGACCTTTGCTGCAATAAGTTACACGAACTATTTTCCTCCGAGCCAGTTTTGCTATCCAGTAAATCTCCTGTTTCTCTTTAACTTTCTTCCTCTATGATCATTTGACTATCTTCATGCGAAACCTCATAGAGTAAAGCTGGGTCCAGCAACTGATCGTCTTGAAGCAAAGCCTCCAAATCGTTCTCTAGTGGCTTGCATATTAGTCGGAATCCGCACTTTTTGACAATTACACTAGGCGGTGCTCTAATGATAAGCTGGAAATGACTCCAGTCATTTGGACCAAAAGGGTCTCCTTTCCACAGCACCTCTGGTACGCAATACCCAAACCACACATGACCCAAATCCAATGAACCGAAAGTGCTTGAGCCTTCCATCGTCTTCTCGCCATTAACGTACGCTTGAAGGTTAAATTCTTCTTTCTTTTTTCCTTCTTGGAACACAACACAGAAAGCTAATCCTAGGAACTTCTCATACAAGTCCTTTGAAGCCATGAAAGAAATAGAACCCTCGTTATCAGGGAGCAACCACTTTGGCATCTCTCCTCCAGGCAGAAGAAGGTCGCAAATGACTCTGGGACGAAATTGCTGTCACAGATGTAGACAGTTAGATAGTTTTTCAAAATTGGCACCTAAAAGGAGGAGTTTCACTGAGTTAAGTGGGTAGTCCTAGAGTTCAGCTATATTAATGAGAGAGAGAGAGAGAGAGAGAGAGAGAGAGTCTAACCTCAAGCTTGAACAAATCATTCATAGTGAAGCCATTACGAATCAGCTCATGACATGAAGAGAAGTCGACAACATCAACGTCGCATATGTTGGAAGGAATTTTACTTAGAGATTTGCAACTCGTTGCTGATAGATGTTCCAGTTGCCCCGGAATATTGAGGATCTCTTGTAGATGGTGGCAGTACGAAACATCCAACCACTTCAACTTATATAGATGCGCACAAGCAGGAAGGTTAGTAAAATTGTTTCCCCTTAAATACATATTGCTTAAGGAGGGAAAACAGGAACGGCTCTCCAGAAACTCTACTCCTGACAGATTGCATTCACTAAGATTTAAAGTCGTCAACTTAGGAAACCCCGTCTCCGCATGGGGATCACTCAAGTCCTCCTCTTCCTTCGGAAACTTGATTAGTGTTGTGCAGCCTTCAAGCCTAAGGCTCATAAGATTTTGCAACCTGTAAATGCTAGATGGAAGGACTGCCAATTTCTTGCAATAACTTACATCCATTTCCTTCAAAGAGACAAGATTATATATGGACGTCGGAAGTTCCTCGATCGAGGTCCCTTTTAAATTAAGTACTTGCAAGCCCTTCATTTCAACCGCAATATCAGGGAATCTTTGCAATATTGAGCAATTTTCAAGAATAAGATGATGCTGAAGATTCTTGGACTGGAGCAGAGCAGGGAGATGATGAAGTTTGGAGCACCCACTTAAATTCAACGACTGTAATTTGCCGTGATATGCAACCGATGCATGGACACGCTCTAAGCGTTTGCACCCATGGAGATCCAATTGCTCTAGATTTGGAGTACAATCGAGGTCCGGCATACAAACCAGTGACTGGCATTCACTGAAGTTAAGGAACTTCAAATTTTTAAATTCCTACAAGAAACATTCCGGACGAATGGAAAAAAAAAGAATTAAGATAAATATTCACCTACTCTGATTTTTCGATCAAGAAACCAGTGGCATGTGACAATATCCTCTTTATATTCACGTGGTCTCCCTTCACCTAATAATTTAAGCTTTTAAGTTAAACTTTCTAACGGTATGTCCATACACTATATACAAAAGTTTTCACACATCTTAACTCTTCAGCATTACCGCAAAACTTCGATGAACATGTAACTACTTCGATTTTACCATGGGCAAATTCCAACGGCAACAGTGAAAAGGGCAAACTCCATTCTGAAGTGCATAAATTATCTAATCAAGTCTCCCCATTAGCGAATGTAGCCAAACCTAACTGACGGAGCCATTGGACGACTCCACAGTGTAACGTGAATTGAACATCGCACGTATGTAGGCACCCATTCACTATCTAATGCGGGTGTCCATGTAGGCAATATACAATCCACATCACACTCCGACGGCTACGTCGGCTGGATTTGGCCGGATTTGGTATCAGAGATACTTGATTAGATATTTTGTAGAAGTAGAGTTGACTTGATCAGTTTGAAAAATTAAAATCATATGGACTTGATTTAAAAAAAAAAAAAGCAGCTAAAGTACAAGTATGAAAAATGATATCTTTCCTACATGCATTTCATACGTAACCAACAAGTTATCAGTTAGAAGACAGAGTAATTATAACCGGAAGATTTTTACTGCATTGGTTCATGCACTAGATTGACAGCATACATTTGAAGCTTTAACATGTGTAAGGAAAATAGTAATTGCAGATTTTTTCCTAAGGACAATAACAAACATCATCAGATTAATACATGTACCTAATGAAAAAAAGACCAAGTGAATACGCACCTTAAATTGTTCCCCCACGACTTTGATCTTGCTATTCCGCATTTCAAGTCCGACTAACTTCTTTGAACCATAGCTAAACTCTGGCATCCAGGCACAATTAGGCCATTCGAACCACCGTAACTCATTAGGGAGATGGATGGGACCTGTGAAAGAATTATCCACGTTAAGCAGGATGAGTAGCCTCAACTTTCTCATGTTTATGAAAGCATTAGGACCAATATACGTCTCTTCTGGCTTTGGTAGCTCCAAAACTATGGCTTTTATCGCATCTGTTCCCTGCATATCAATTCGGATATATTAACTTTGCTTTGTAACTATAGTATACACAGTCAAAGATAAAGATTGAATATAAATTTTTGTAACAAGTCTTACCACATCTCCTGATAGAACATCAAGAACATCTTCATAAAGCCATAACCTACTGCGTTTTCTGGGGTCGTCACGACATTCTTCCCTAACAATATCCATACCCATTAATTGCACTAAGTCATGCATTTGTAAGGCCCAACACTCTTCACTGATCAAGCAGCGCTCAATGAGAATTCGCAATCCAATAGTCATGTTAAAATCACAACTATCAATAACTTTCTTAACGTACTCTGTACTCCGCCCCTTGAAGAAACAGGCAATGTCCAGAAAAATCTCCTTGGCATAGTCCTCCAACCCATCATAACTTACCTTTAACACACCATTGATCTTTTTGTCAGGACTTTTGGCAAGTTTTTGCAGGGCACTTTTCCATTCATCTTCTCCTCTACCACACAGGAAAGCACCCAACACCTCAAGAGCCAAAGGAAGGCCTCTTGCATAATGTAAAACCCGATCAACAAGATCGCTGCTTATTTTTATTTCTTGATTTCCTAGAAAAGCATGATTTCTAAAAAGTTCAAGAGCTTCGCCATCCTCGAGAGCTTTAACTTCATACATATGATCCCAATCAACCCCATGAGAAGTCAGCAAATGCTTGTTTCTTGTTGTGATAATTATCCTACTTCCTTTCCCAAACCATTCACAATTTCCGGCTAAAGCATTTAACTGGCATGCATCATCAACATCATCAAGAATAATAAGAACTTTCTTATTACAAAGTCTATCTTGAACTAATCGAATTCCTCCACCAACACTGTAAACTGTTAATTTCTTCCCTAATAATACCTCTGATAGCAATTGTTCTTGCAAAGGAACCAAATCATTGGAATTTTTAGAATTTTCTCGAACTCGTTCCAAGAAACTAGCACCTTGAAACTCTCTAAAGATAGCGTTATAAACGGCTTTAGCAAGGGTTGTCTTCCCTACACCACCTTGTCCCCACAATCCTACCATAAGAACATTATCCTTGGACTGTAGATTTAAGATTGTTTTAAGCTCTTGTACTCGGGAATCTATCCCAACCGGATACTTGGCTACATTTAATGGTGTTCGATCTAGTTGAGTTGAGATCTCCTCCACAATATGTTGTATAAGCCCCGCTTCATACCTGACAAGGGAAAACTAGTTGAAACTACTTGTAGAGCAATCCAAAAAAAAAAAAAGTAATTAAAGAGAATTCCTGAGTAAGAAACTAGTCCTCAATATATCTAGAGATGGATGTCCAAATATATTCACCTAGTAATATTCCCGTGGGGTCTAAGATTATATTTTTCATGTTATTCTAAATGTAAAGTGTTAATTTATTTTGCATTTTTTTTAAATGTTCAAGTTAATTATTGGATATACTAAATGTTGATCGAAATTGTCTAGATCTCTTTAGAAAGTTCATCGAAATTATCTTGTTTTCCCTTCAATTATGCCTACCCTTTTATCTGGTATTCCCCTTGATAAAGTAGTAGCTGTGAAGTAAACCAACAACGTGAAGTCTTAAGTTAGCATTACCATGGGGTAAATCTTATTAACAACGTGACAAATATGGCCAAATTAAGCTCCGTTTGTTTCGCGAAAAATGAATTGTTTGAAAAATATTTTTCAAAAGTAATTCTTTATATCGCCTGTGAAAATGAACGAAACATATTTCGTTATCCAAAAAATGTTTTGACATAAATAGTTGTCTATAATGAAGGCTTTTATCAATGATTAATTATTTCAAGCGATATAAAGTGATCATTTTAGGAAAATATTTCCCAAATCATTCATTATCTGCGAAATAAACGGAACCTGGTCTTGTAGGCAACTATCTTTCATATTACCTTCTTGCTATTTAAAGCTTCGAGCATTTACAAGAATGTCAGTATTGCTGTATTTCCTTTCAAAAACCTAATTGTTCATTCTTTCTTCTTATATTAAGAAAACATATTTCTAATAAATAAGAAAGTAGAGTACCAAATTTATCTTCTCCTACATATGATGGGTTACATGATGAGGTAAACACTCTCTTGACAAAATATTGGTCGATGAAAAGCTTGATGTAATTGGAAAATGGACGAATATAAGGAAGCCAGAGGGACAAGCTTCAAATCAAGTCCTTAAAGTGCAAATCTGTAGCGAGAAAAGGCAACATCATTCACTTTAGCTCCTGTAAAAAGAGCGGCTAATCTTAATGGCAATGATACTAGAAAGTTAACCCAAGATCTTAGGCAGTCTTTAGGATTAAGAAGCTTCAATATACTGATGATAGTATATTTAATTATCTTTTAATAGCAGAAAGGACATTGTATAAGCCCGATTGTCCATATAGAACAAAATCATAATTTGTCCCAAAGCATAATCCATTAAGGCCTATAGTTAGTTTTAAAATCCTTGTTTAATTAATTTCATTATGAGTAAATCGAGTTTATTTGACAACTGAATTTAAGCATGTGACGAAATCAGTTAGAAATAACTTAATAAGAAACAGTTTGAGTATTTTGTTTGATTTCCACTCTCTTTTATAAATGTGTATTTTTTTTTTCTTGGAATGATTTCATTGTAATAGTTCAATTAGGCTAATAATACCAAATGATGTTAAATCACATTATCAATTAATCTATATTTGGAATTAGGAGTAGCTTCCTTATGATTTATGTGCATTGTTTGCGTAATTATATACAGTTTGATATCACGATTTATATTCACAATTATTTGCACTATCATGTTGTTGAATTAGTTATATTTCTCATAATTTAAACAAAATAAACATTTCTTGAGTCATAAGTTATACTGAAAATAACATATGTTATTTAAAAAATTTGCTTCAAGATACGTTAGTCATATCATGTGTTGCCACGTGTCTTGCTACCTTGTGTGTTGCCACATGGCGATTGCATAGCAAAGTTCCCTGCCACATGGTCTACACATATGGGTGAATTTTCTCTCACCTTTAAACTGTATAGAAATCAGTGCCATTTTCCTTTTAAAGACTATACCAATTTGCAAAGTCTAGATTTTGGGTTTTGTGGATTATTATTTTTTTTCCATACTTGTCTGGAATCATAATATTTTAATTTACTTTTTTTGGGTCATAATATTTCAATTTACTTAAAAGAGCGAAAAAGGGTATGGGCTAGCGTGCCCGGGCCTGCCCGGCGCACGGCCCATTGGCCACTACTCACTTTACCAGTTTACCCCAGAGTCAAACCCAAAATTTCCCCCACCACTCTCTCAGCTCCCCTCCGCCTTCGCCACTGCCTCGCAGCCGCATGTCGCCGCCATTGTGACCGGCCAATCAACGTCGCCTGTCTCTCTCTGTTTTGTTCCGAAAGTCTCAGCCGTCATAGCCGGCCTCCGGCGACCATCGCCCAAGGCTAACAACCCCGGATCTGGGTTCGACACCCCGCGAGTTGTCGCTAAAAGCCCCTTGACACAGAGAGACGGAAAGGGGCTGAGGTGAAGCGATTGGGGCGGCGTGGGGACGTAGCACTCTGGCGGCCGCGTGGCCATCGGGGGGAGATCTGAGATGACGAACGGGGCTCCTACATGGTGCTTTGTTTCGGGTGCTGGATAGGTGTGAACAGAGTGCTGTGAGAGTGTCTGATGAAAGCGTGTTCGCTCGAGAGAAAATTAAGCATGAGAAGATTTAGTCTAATTGAAGCAGTAGAAGTGTTCTGACGTACCCATCAGTAAAGTGCCACCCAGACAAGCTACCAGTATCAACAAGAGCTTTCTTCCATCTCTTCACCTTCTCTGAATCCTTCCCGAACTTGATCTCATGCTTAGCCATGGCTTCGCCGTAACTCTGCCTCTGTCCTCTCACCTCTCTTGGTTCCACTTTGTAAAACACCGGAAAGACCGTGAGATCTCTTTGCTCCCGACACTCCATGATCTTCGCCACCTCTTCCAAGCACCAAGGCGAAGAGGAGTAGTCCTCGGAGAAAACCACGATCGCGATCTGCGACTCCTCGATCGCCTTCATAAGTGCAGGCGATATCTGTTCCCCCTTCCTCAGCTCTTCATCGTCGATGTAAGTGTGTATCCCAATCTGATCTAGAGCTGCATAGAGATGACCAACAAAGTGATTGCGGATATCTGGACCTCTGAAACTTAAAAAAACATCGTAACTCCTTCTAGGCTTGGGAGAAGATGAAGCCATTAGAATCACGAAACAGAGAAGGCGAACCAAAGTTAGCTCTTAGTATATAATCTTTAGTTCTTTGTTTGTCTTCTCTTTAAAATAAAATAAAAAAAAAAGTTAAAAAGTACTTCTCGAGGCTTCCTGGAAATGACATTCGCAATAAATGAGGTTTTGTCTCTCTTTTCATTGGACGGATGAGAAGATATTGGGTACAGACTTGCTGAATGTGACGTGGCCCAGACCACCTTTCTTTGTGCGACACGTGACAAAAGGGCCCACCAGTCCATAAAAAAAGGAAAAAGAAAACTTTGTCTCTCGTCTCTCTCCACTATCTCCGGCTCTCTTGCTTGCTTCGCCGCCGGAAATCCAGACGACGGGGGGCGTCATGGCCACGCAGCTCGTGCCACCACGGTCGGAAAATCCAGACGACGTTGGCCGCGAAGCTTGAGACCACGGCGCACGGTAGCCATGGCAGAGCTTCACGGCTCACGGCAGCCATGGCCGTCGAGCTCGAGAACTCGAGGTCTGTGTCCATGGCGGCCGCGACCGTGGGCTCGAGTTTCGCGACCAGGACCCAGAGGACGTCGGCCGCGGCCTCGGAACTCGAGCCCACGGCTCGCGGCCGCCATGGACACGGACCTCGAGCTCAAGCTTCACAGCCAAGGACAGAGAAAAGACGTCGGCCACTGCCGCGGAGCTCGAGCCCAGCCCTCCTGGCCGCCATAGCCAAAGTTCGAGCTCGAGCTCCACAGCCATGGCGGCCAGGAGTCTTAGGCTGGAGGTCCATGGTGGGGACGGAGAAGACTTCGGTGAATGACGGGACAGAATCGGAAGCGAGCCAGTTGCGGAAGACTCTTGAGTGTGCTCTTTCCGCCGTGGCTCGGCTCTAGATCGGAGAAGGGAAAAGACAACAGACGGAGGAGAGAGTGGGTCGGAGGTAGGAGAAGACAGGCGAAAGGGAAAGAGAATGGCAGGAGAGAGAAATTGTTCTTTTCTTCTGATCAGTGGGCCCCGCGTGCCATATGTCGCATGATAAATGGGGGTCTGTGCCACGTCAGATTCACAAAGTCTGTACCCAATATTTTCTCGGATGGTTTTCTAAAATTCATTTTATTACTTCAAGTGTCAATATTTATGTACGACGTTCACTTTACTATCAATATTTTTTTGGATCATTTAAGTGTCAAATCGAAGAAAAAATGATAACTTTAGTAGCAACGGCGAGAAATTGCGATGATCTCACTAGAGTTGGCACCTAAATAATAGTCTTTGAGAAAAATTATCATCTAAGTAATCCAAAAAAATGATCATTGTAGGTCCTTATTAAAAAAAACGATCACTTTAGTAGCAACGGCAAAAAATTCCGACGGCTTCACTGGAGTCAGCACATAAATAATCATTTTTAAAGGAAAAATTGATACTCAAGTGATCCAAAATATATATATAAACACTAAAGTGAGCACTATATATAAATATTGACATTCGAGGTTTTTTTTTATCTTTTATTCAATGTTAAAGCGTAAGTCATCATAAAAAAGAATTGGATCCATCAGTCGAGAACTTGTAGGAAAGACTTCGTCTAAGTGCGAGAGTATACATTCCGTTCGGATTATTTTGTCCAAAAAGATTTTCAATCGTTTGGTTTTTAACAAAGAATGGCAAAAAAATTACAAAAGTGCAAATTGTCCACCAACGATGGATGTGATAGCCATTGCGTCTAGATTTTAGCTTATACCATCTTGTGAGCATAGCTGATGTTAATCTATCCCAACTGGATACTTGGCTACATTTAATGGTGTTCGGTCTAGTTGAGTTGAGATCTCCTGCACAATATGTTGTAAAAACCTAGCTGTTCATTATTTCTTCTTATAAGGAAAAAAAAAAACATACGTCTAATAAATAAGAAAGGGTTTTTTGGTAAGGTTTTTTTTTTTTGGTAAGGAGAAATAAAAAAGGGTTAATAACATCAAAAATCTCAAACTGATACAAATGTGACAATTTTACCCCAAATTATTTTTTTAACCATAAAAAATCTAAAACTGGTACATTTGTGACAAATTTACCCCAAATTGGTATTGCTGTGACAAATTTACCATCCGTTAGTTTTCGTTAAATTTGTCCGTCAAATTGCAAAATTGGATAATACGTGGCTATTGTCGGGTGTGCATGTTACCCTATGTTTGCTATATGTGTATCAATTTGAAATTTTTCGTGGTATTAACTCAATTTAACAAAAATTATCAAAGGATAAATTTGTCATATGTGTACCAGTTTGAGATTTTTTATGGTAAAAAAAAAGTAGTTTGAGGTAAATTTGTCACAGTTATACCAGTTTATGATTTTTTGTGGTTAAAAAAAATAGTTTGGGGTATATTTGTCATAAGTGTACCAGTTTGGGGTTTTTAGTGGTCGAAAAAATAGTTTGGGATAAAATTATCACAAGTGTACCAGTTTGGGGTTTTTCGCGATATTAACCCAATAAGAAAAGGTTGATAGAATACCAAATTTATCTTCTCCTACAAGTGACGTGTTACATGGTGAGGTGAATACTCTCTTGACAAAATATTGGTCGATGAAAGGCCTGATGTAATTGGAAAATGGACGAATATAAGGAAGCCAGGGACAAGCTTCAAAACCCAAATTTCCCCCACCCCTCTCTCATCTCCCCTCCGTCTTCGCCACTGCCTCGCAGCTGCATGTCGCCGCCATTGTGACCGGCCCCTCAACGTCGCCTGTCCTTGCACTTGCGGCGCCTGTCTCTCTCTGTTTTGTTCCGAAAGTCTCAGCCGTCGTAGCCAGCCTCCGGCGACCATCACCCAGAAAAACATCGTAACTCCTTCTGGGCTTGGACGATGAAGAACAAGAAGCAGCCATTGGAATCAGGAAACAGAGGAGGTGAACCAAAGTTAGCTAACTATAATCTTTAGTTCTTTGTTTGTCTTCTCTTTAAAAAAGTTAAAAAGTACTTCGCGAGGCTTCCTGTTTCGTCTCTCTTTTCATTGGATGCTTTTCTGAAAATTCATCTTGCTTAGTAATTTTATTCCCGTTAAAGCGTAGGTCATCATAGAAAAGAATTGGATCCATCGGACGAGAACTTGTGAGAAAGACTTCGTCTAATTGCGAGAGAATAAATTCCGTTCAGATTATTTTGTCCGAAAAGATTTTCAATCGTTTGGTCTTTAACAACGGATGGCACTTACAAAAGTGCAAAGTGCTCGCCAACGTTGGATGTGGAATGGCATTGCGTCTACATTTTAGCCTATTTTGATACGGTCTTAATCAACATCGAATATGAGATTATGAACACTACTAATGTTAATCGAGCGCACCAATTACACTAGTTCGGTTCGCGATTCCAATTTTTTGGAATCGATGGTCATAAGACCTGTTCTCAATTATAGGTCGGGAGCTGATCCACCGAAAACCCATCACACTCGAGCGATGCCCATCCATGTATGAATGCCCCTAGGAGACAATCGTTGCGTTTGGGAAAGGCTTTCTTAAGGGGCTTTCCTTGGGCCAAAATGTGAGTGTCTGGGAAGATTTTTAGAAACCCCATTCACCAAAGTTAGCCTTGAAAAAGCTGAAAGCCCAAAACAAGTATAAGCTATCCTGGGCTTTCAACTTTGTTGGCATGCAAGTCTAGGTTAGTAAATTGTTGGGCCTTGCTAGCATGACGATACTGTCAATTATTTTTTTATAATAATCTATCAATCAATGAGTGCTTTATGCAATACACACGAATATTGTGTGTGAATCTACGGTTGAGATTGCATTTTTCAATAGAAATGAAAAGAAAGTTATTTGGACAATAAGTTTTTCAAACACTATTTTACTCAAAGTTGTTTTACAATGGACTTTTAAGGAACAATTTAACAAATACATTTTGCATTTCGGACAACTCCTTTAACTTAAGTCATTTGCATTTTCCCCGAAGATTTTCCCCAAAGGTCCAATCAAACATAGTTAATACATGGTAGTCCTAGTTTTCCACGTCATCTTTAGGCCGCTCTACTCAATGACCGCTACATGCCTAAGTGGAGTCCATTGTTAGATTTGTCATCGCTGAAGAAAAACCTCTTAATAGATTTTGATAAGTGACAAAACAATTCTCATCATCTGAAGTCGATAAATGCATCTAAGTATTTACATATAGGTGATAACTTTAGAGGAAATGTAAATATGTTGTTTGTGACTTCAGACGTTATGAGGTTAATTATACAACTATGGACCACAACAGATATTATCGAGGATGATCTTGTGATTCTTCATGGATATGCTAGAAATGTATATTCTCAAGGCATTTAACTCGGGAAATTACCAAACTCAGACTCAAAATATAACTTATGTTAAGACTCGAATTCTTCGTGCAACAATTAGGCTGCGTTTGATCGCCCGGATTTTTAGTTGAGATAGGATTGGATAGGATATGATATGAAATCTAGGGATTTTGCCATATCCTATCCTGTGTTTGGTGAATCGCAGTAATAGAGCCGAATATGTTTATATCATATCATATTCATTGTTTAGTATAT
The DNA here is from genome assembly GCA_021437785.1 of Rhodomyrtus psidioides. Classification (NCBI taxonomy): domain Eukaryota; kingdom Viridiplantae; phylum Streptophyta; class Magnoliopsida; order Myrtales; family Myrtaceae; genus Rhodomyrtus; species Rhodomyrtus psidioides. The sequence goes on from JAILYB010000111.1 coordinate 2,379,189, forward strand.
ACGATATATCAATGTAAAATGAATTTGAAAAACCACAAGCGAAAAATATAATAATCTCTTGTAATTCATTGGTGAATCTAGTAAAAGAAAGAAAATATAAACATTCAACTTTTGCTGAAAAGTTTTGCCTTTTTTGCGATATTCGTTAAATCTCAATATGAAACAAAAAGTTATGGATGAAAAGAAGGTTTGATTCTCTTTCTGCTTTTCTTAGATTTTTTATGTGAACCATAAAGTTAAGAATGAGAGTAAGTTTCAAATATCTTACTATTTTCGTGAATTTTTATAATAAACTATAAAGTTACAAAGCAATCATGAAACTTCCATATGAACTAGAGAAAGAGAAGACGGAGATGGATATGCTAGTTTTTTTAGAAATTTCATTATTCCTTCTCTTCAATAATTAGAAAAATCATTTTCAAATTTGAATATTTTTACTTAAAATCTAGTTTCTTTTGATTCATTTTTATTTTTTTAATTATAAATCTCTTTTTATCATTATTTTGACTCCCTTCCATCATTTCTTAATAAAATTTTTCATTAAATAACAAACTATACTATTATACTTAAAATATTTAATGATATAAATACTGAGTGTGCGTGTGTGTATACATATACAAACTATATATTATAAAGAAGAAAGAAATCAAATTATAAATACGATTTATAAAAAATAAAAAAATAAAATTTATTTTTTATTTTGATTTTTCTTTCTAACATTAGAATCCAAATTTATTTAAAAGTAATTATTATTTTAATTTTATTATATAAGAAGTTTGTTATTCAGAAAAATAGTTTTTATAGCATAAACAGAAGAATTCCTATCCACATTTATCCTACCTCCCCCCTAGGATAATTATATCAAGGCTATATCCCCTTTATATCCTGCTATATCCTATCCTGAGTAGGAACCAAACACAGGATATGATAAATTTTATCATATCCTGACTTATATCCCGACTACCAAACGTAGCCTTAGTGATCTAGCTTGGATTTTACACATTGGAAAGCATCAATATAAATAGTCTCACTAACTAAATATTATGGTAAGACATCTTGATTGATTGACAAAGACTATGTTATTTTCTAAATGAAGATCTTTACTTATGGAAACCCAAATTTAAATTATATGGACGAATGAATCAAAAGGAGATTCTAATCTCAATATCAACGGCTACCTAATCTTCTTTTGACAATTTTATCCAACGAGTTGTTGGAAAATAGAGATTGTCCAACGAGTAGACTGGAATTAGAGGAGTATAAGAAGATATCAAGGTGTTAGAAAGAAAAAGAGTATCAAGAGTCTAAATTCCAAAAATCTGAAGAGAACTTTGATCCTGCACTTTTCTTTGTTGAGTTTCAAACTGCAATTTTTGAGAGGTTCTTGTTAGAATATTTGTGTGAGATAGTGTGATTTTTCAACAAGAGTATCATCACTCATTGTAACCTTTGAACGATTGAATAGTGGAATACATTCATTGGGTTGTCAACATGAAGAGTGGACATAGACATTGATCTAAAGCTAAATCACTATAAACATCAAGTTTCTCTGTCACTGAATTTTTACATACCACATCTGATGATCCTTGCATATATGTGAATCTGAATATATCACTGCTCATATACTAATTAGTGCTTGGTTCTGAACTTGATTGTTTAAATGTCGCTATAGCTTATCTAGTTCTTTGAATTCACCTATTCGTCTCCTTGGTGATTTTACTAGCAACATTAGTTTTCTCCTCTATTTACCCCCCCTCCCCCTCTTGGGTTTCTTTCTAATTTAATTCAAAAAAATATTTACAAAATTAGGTTAAAAGCGAAGGTAATTACAAAACTAGGTCTTGCTCGACACTCCATGTGCGAGCAATCCATTTTTTTTATTTTTTTAAAGAAAATAAGGAAAAAATGATTTGAGGAGGGTTTTGAGGGTTTTTTTCCCCAATTTAATATACAAAAATATTTACCAAATTAGCTAACCCCGAAAAGTAAAATTTTGAGTGAGGCGTGTTTTCTTTTAATCATTTTTTTTTAATTTCTATTTGACGGGGCCACAGAGCATCATATTTACATTAAAAAAATATTTACGCCCCTTGACTCCGAGGAAAGCGAGTGAACGAGCGACATGACGGGGCCGTGGAGAATCATATGTACGTGAAAAAAAAAATACGCGCCTCAACTCCGAGGAAAGCTAGCGAGACGACGGCGTTCGCTCGCGGGGCTGCGGAGCTATCATATTTACATAAAAAAAAATATTACGCATTTCGACTCCGAGGAAAGCGAGCGAACGAGTGAGGTGACGATAACACGGCCGCATAATTTTTTTTTTTACGTAAATATGATAGCTCCGCGGCCCCGCAAGCGAACGTCGTCGCCTCGCTCGTTCTCTCGCTTTCCTCGGAGTTGAGGCGCGTAAATATTGTTTTACGTACATATGATCCTCCGTGGCCCCGTCGCCTCGCTCGTTCACTCACTCGCTTTCCTCGGAGTTGAGGTGCGTAGTTTTTTTTTACGTACATATGTTACTCCGCGGCCCTATCAAATAGAATTTTTAAAAAAATAGAAAAAAATGCCTCTTTCAAATTTTTTTTTTTCGAGGTTAACTAATTTAATAAATATTTTTTATTAAATTAGAAAAAAAAAACCCTCAAAACTCTCCCCAAATCATTTTTTTTATTTTCTATTTAAAAAAATAAAAAATAAAAAAAATGGATTGTTCGGCAGTGAGATCACCGAGCAAGACACAATTTTGTAAATACTTTCGTTTTTTATTTAAATTCGTAAATATTTTTTTTTTAAATTAAAAGGGGGGCAAAAAAAAAAAAAAAACCCCTCCTCTCCTCTCTCTCCCCTCTCCCTAGTGGCTAGTTGTGCAAAGCTAAAATAAAAGACTGCAAAAGGACAGGTCGTCATTGACTCTGGACCGACCATCCGCCATAACCCTCATTAATATAAGCCCCGTGACTCTATCTCCAGAAAAATATCTGAAGACTTAACTCGGAAGGCACCGCGCTCCCCCCTAGAGCGCCTCCCCACCAACGCCCCCGTCCCACGGGGTAGGGCCAGGGGGCCGCGCTCCGCCGTCTCTCCACCATGTCAGATGCCGACGCGCCGCCGCCGGACGAACTATCGTTTCTAGCCTCGCCGCGGCCGCCGCCTCTCCCAGCCGGACGCTCGTCTTCCCTCTACAAGCAGCGATCGTGGTCGCCGGACATGTGCCGCGACGAGGCGTGGCTCCGCCGCAAAGGGAACAGCAAGATCCGCCGCCCCCGGAGCAGGAGCGTCACGGACGACGACCTCGACGAGCTGAAGGCGTGCATCGAGTTGGGCTTCGGGTTCGACTCGCCGGAGGCGGATCTGCGCCTGTCGGACACCTTGCCGGCCCTGGAGCTCTACTACGCCGTCAATAAGCAGTACAGCGACGGCGCCTCGAAGTCGGCGGCGACGTCTTTGCCTTTGTCGACCGTCCCCCATCGCCACACTCCTCTTCCTCCCGCCGGAAGCCCGCTGAGCAACATATTCAGTAGCGGTAATTCTCTTCCTCTTGTCACTTTTCGTCCAAACAGCCGGCCCGGCTAAAGACTGCGCCGGCCGTCTTATGCATAAAAGATCCTTCGATTCGATTCGAGAAGGCTTTACCGCGTGCTAATCGGAAAGTGGAATGTGAAAAAAAAAATTGAGTTGCAGGCGATGATCCTCAGGTGGTGAAGACGAGGCTGAGGCAGTGGGCGCAGGTGGTGGCTTGCTCGGTGAGGCAATCGACTTGCTGAGCCCCTGGGTCGGGATAACCCTAACCGGGGCTAACGATTAGCTAACCCTCGACCCTTCAGTATCCTGACCAGGGTTGGCGACCAAACATTCTGTTCCCAACTTGTTAGAGAAATGATTCCTACCCCGACTTTTGTTTGGTTGGCATTATCATTAAAAAGAATGTAAGAAAAAGAACATTGGATTAGCTGGGAACCAACTTTGGGACTTTTTGGAGTGGGAATTTTGACTTTTTTCTCTCTCTTGCAAGTGATGATTTGCATAACCGTGTCTTGTGGCCTCCTGATTATGATTTTAGTAGGCGTTTTGAATTTTTCCTTTTTTTTTTTTGGTTGACGATGATTAGGGTCTAAGTTTGTGTATGAGGGCTAGAATGAACAGTCTTGAAGAAAATTTATATATGCATCCAAATATCGGGTCAGCTCGATATGTGCGCGACAGATTTAATGGGTTATTGCAAGAGATTCGCCTGATGTTCTATGATTCATATGCACGAGGTGCATGCTTTGCCCATCGACATCGGTGTTCTTTCGATGGAGGACAGTGAAACGAAACTACATGGAAATTTGAAATGAAGTTGTCGGAACGGAAAGTACGAGGAAAAGCAAAGGTGGTGCTTGGTGCTTCCTCCACGCTCCTAAGATTATGCGAAGACCGACTTTCATGAGCCCATGTCCTTTTGTGTAATCTCCTTCACATGCGCAAGGAAGCTTCCCACGTTTTGTAACTACTTCCTCCAGACGGGTATCGATCGTTCGACCCTAGTATCCGATCTACCATTTCTCTCTTAGGATCGCGACAACGCGTCTTATAAGTTTTGCCCTCTCAAACTCATCACAACATGACAAATGAAAAGGTTGACCACTGAGACGTATTCTTCAGTCCTAAAAGCTCTCTCTCTCTCTCTCATGTGAATACTTCAAGATGCCCAATGCATGTATAATTCCAGCAAAAAGAAAGGAAATCTAACATGCCATGTTCGTTTTTCTGGGCAAAAAGGTCTTTGTTATTTGATTTTTTTTTTGGGAGTTTTTGAAACCCATGAATAAAATGTTTTAGAATGCCGCTTATTTTTCAACCATAATCGATCACACTCGAAATCACCAACAATTGCACCGTTGTTCTTCTTTTCTTTTTGCTTCTCATAATGATCTGACAATTTCAGGCAAAAGCCATGGTCTTACATGCCAAATCTCGCTGAAACAGTACCATGGCCAAATCCAGGACGTCATTTCTGACACAGCGGTTGACTATCCAACCATCTATTATCCCCCAAAACTACACTTTTGACACGAAGCTTTCCAATTACTGTCCATTTCAATTTCTAATTTGTAAAAATATAGAAGTTTTTGCCAATGTTTATCGCGAGAACCCGGCTTTCCATGAAGATGCGAGACATTAGTCTGATCATGATTGGAGACAACAGAGGATGCACATAGTGTATTGTGCTTATTTTTATGATAAATGTTATCATATGCCACCACATCTCCAAAACATTCATTGTCCAGCTTGCATTCACGTCAAATTGTTTGACCTTTGTTCTTTATCCAAATGAAATTGATAATAAAATTGCTTCAATTTGATTTAAAGCAATATGAAAAATAAGACTCTTACTATTACTCACGCTAATCGAGTTCCTTCTCTTTGATGGTTTAGGTAAGTTGATAATCAAGTAACATAAAGCCAACATTCTCCAAACCCCCACCTTCGCACTAAAGTAAGAATATGCTTTCGTAGCCCTTGTACCGGCTCTCACGTAGAAGTTTTGTGTCATGTGCTGGCACAATCGTATCAGATGCTTTGGCTATCATAAACACTACAAAAAAACACAAATTTAGCCACGGAAAATTAGTGACGAAAAAAATTCGTCGCTAATTTGTGGTGCCGAAACACGATAGAAAGAAGGCGATGAAGAACAAAATCGATAGAATGAGGAACAATCGCTATTCTCTCAGAAACGATATCAAATCGTATATTCTTCAAATATTCAAAACTGCTCTCAAAACCCTAAAGATGACCTTTTATAAGGTGTCAACCCTAATGACAAAAAAATAACGTAAAAATTACAAAAATACCATTAAATTATAAAATTACCTAAAAATAGAAAAATGCCCGAGAATCCATCTAAACGACCTCGAATTGCCAAAATCCAACGCCAACAACGTCGAATATTGTTCAGATGGCAGTTTCTCTTCAACCGACCCAATTTGAGCCCAATCCGATGTCATTGACTGATGAGTCTGCCGATCCTAGGTGCATCATCCTCCCTTGCTAGAAAAAAGATTCGCCCCCAAATCTGCTTTATCTTCACTGGCTTCAATCTCTTCCGGTACTTCCAGGTCCTCTCATAACTGACCTTTCTTTGCTTCGACTGGGAAATAGAGAAGACTCCGCAGATAACATGGCAGCAATAGTCAAAGTATGGGATAAACAACCACGCCATCGACTTGTTGGGTGAAAGGGGAATAAAAGAGCATAAAACAGGTGGCCCAGATGAGCTATTCCTTGAGATGATTGCTTTCTTCACAGGGTGTTGATCTTTGCCATTCAAATATGAGACTTTGTGAAGATGACCCAAGTCAAGACACTGCAGCTCCTTTGACTTCCATAACATCACCCGAGGGTGCCTAAGAGGAGAAAATTCATCAAGACAATGGATAGCCCAGAATGTAATTCTCAACTCTACACTAATGCCTACTACCCATTCACATCGGCCATTCTTTTCATGTTCAGAAAACTCTGTAGGAAAAAACTGGCTATCTTCTTTGCCAATTTTAAGTAACCCCTTCTTTTCTTCTGCCCAAGTAACAAAAAAGTTCTCACCTAGAGTTGCACCAAGAACGTTGTTTGTCTTGATTACAGCAACAATACAAAATGAATGCGGCATGAACTTGGAATTCTTGAAGTCCTTCTTTGTTTTTCTTGGTCGTCCATAATCCATCTCACTCTATAACCTTGCAGCTCCTTCCAAGCAGCATGTTAAAAGAACCTGTCTTACTTTCAGATTCCTCTTAAGCCATCGTCCTCCCAATGGCCTCCATTCAATCGTGAGGATAGGTTGAGGATGAAGTAGCTTAACCATCATGTATTCAGATTTCCAATTACTTTGACATACTAAAACATGTCTGCACTCATCATTGACCAATGATCCACCAAGATGCTGCTTATTCAGGTAAGGCGCTGCTGCTGATGTTCCCTCAATGGACCAAGTTGCAGAAACCAGAGTTTGCGGCTGTTTAGTTTTAAACCAAGCAATCTCCCATGAAATGCTATTGTTCTTCCACAGAACCCTCCTCAAAAGCTCAGAGAATTCATTAAGAACCACAATCGACCCATCCACAACAATAAAGCCAACACCCTCAAAATCATCACTTTTAGGCTTCAAATTACTCAATATTCTAGCCGCTTTAGTATTGACTTTCGGCCTTTTACATTCGACGATCTTATATTCGTCTACATTACTGTCTAACAGTCGAGCCTTAGCAGTACTCTCTTTCATCCAGTTATCAATAATAAAGTCATTGAATCGAGAAGGCAATACCTGTACTCTTCCTCTGGAGGTCCTCACAAGAGGCAGTCGTGAAATCTCATCCGCCCGGCTTACTACACTCCCCGAATCTTGATCCTGGGATTCCAATTTGACCACTTCCACGCCTCTGCCTCCGCCGTCAACATCTGGGTCGAAAATTGAGACCTCGTCATCGAACGCAACAAATCGTTCATAGCTGCACAACCTTAGCCATCAGCTCACCCACGAACGTGGCGAACGAGTAATTTTGATCAAGAATCGGATCTTCATCAAATTCTGGATATTCGTCAAAGATTGGATTTTCATAACAAATAGGATATTTGTCAAAAATTAGATCTTGATCAAAGATTGGTTCTTGATCAAAGATCAAATTTTGTTCAACAATCGGATTTTCATCGACGATAAGATCTCCATCAACGATAGGATATTCATCGACAATTGGATCTTCATCAACGACGATCGGATATTCATCGAAGATCGGATCTTCATCGACGATCGGATATTCATCAACGATCGGATCTTCATCGACGATCGGATTTTCATCAACGATCGGATACTCATCAACGATCGGATTTTTTTTGGATGGAAAGTAAAACCCCGCCAGCGCAAGTCGTCGCTCCACATACATTCGCCTTTTCTGCACCCGCGCAAGTCTTTTCTTCAAATCCTGAAATTGTCTTCTCAGCTCTTCATTTTCTATGTCTCGCAGATCTCGCATATGTGGTTGTTCACCTGCATCAGGAACGACTCCACGTCCCTGGCCTCCACGACCACGTTGTCTTCGACTAGGGGTGTGCAAACTGGACCGGACCGAGCGGGTTGGTCTGGTCCTTGAGGTGGATGGGTTGGTCCCCGGTCCCAATAAATGGAACCGGTGACTGGGCGGTCCGGTCCTCGGGTTCTTGTGTTAGGACCGGACCGGCCCGGCCCGGATCGGACCACCAATAATATATAATTATATATATATATAAATATATATAATTACAAAAGAAATTGAAAACAAAACGGAATCCCCTTCGCTCCCAAGAGTAAGAAGAATTCCGGATCGGCCCAGCAATTTATATGTATAACTCTCGGACCGGCCCAGTATTCATATGGTATTCAGTATGCTATCCTGGTGGTGTTTTGGCATTCGGTGACTCAAGTTGTCGAGCCCCAATGTGGAATACAATAGTCGTTTAATATATTTTAATATTTTCTAGGATTTGTTTTTCCTTTTTTTTCTCTCTTTGTTCTTTTATTTTCATCTTCTTCCAGCCAAGATGAGGGCCAACGAAGCTCGCCCCCACCTCTGGTTGGTCGCTGGGCTTCGCGGTCAGCTGGAGGAAGAATAAAAATGTAGTAGTAAGCTTTGTAGTGGTTGGGCCGGGACAGGACCGGACCGGACCGACGGTCCTGGTCCTGTTCGGTCCCGGTCCGGTCCATGGTCCCGAAAGTATGGGGACCAGACTATTGGTCCGGTCCTCAGGTTCATGCCGGGACCGGACCGGCCCGGACCATGCACACCCCTACCTTCGACCACCACGATTTTATTCAGCCATCGGTTCGAAGTAACCTGTGCTCTGATACCAAATGGTGCCGAAACACGATAGAAAGAAGGCGATGAAGAACAAAATTGATAGAATGGGGAACAATCGTTGTTCTCTTAGAAACGATGTCAAATCGTATATTCTTCAAATATTCAAAACTGCTTTCAAAACCCTAAAGACGACCTTTTATAAGGTGTCAACCATAATGACAAAAAAATAACGCAGAAATTACAAAAATACCATTAAATTATAAAATTGGCTAAAAATAGAAAAAATGCTCGGAAATCCATCTAAACGACCTTGAATTGCCAAAATTCAACGCCAATGGCTTCGAAAATTTTTCAGATGGCCGTTTCTAAATGATGCCGAAGCGCGATAGAAAGCAAGGCTAAACAGAAGAATCGAAACGATAAACGAGGAACCACCGTTCACTCAAGTGTGATTTTATCAAAATCAACGAAAATATCAATGTCTGTCATCAACTGCTCTTCCATGAATCCTAAACATCTTTATATAAGATGCTAAACCTAATTGACCTAGGAAACACAAAATTACAAAAACGCCACTAGAATTAATTAAAATACCTAAAAACATTAAAATTACAAAAATGCCTAAAACAAAAAATACGCAATATTACGCAATCTTCGAAATATTACGGAGATCGCGAGATTTATTTGCATCATTCTCCCTTGCTAGGAAAAAGATTCGCCCTCTAATCTGGTTCATCTTTGTTGACTTCAATCTACTCTTCAAATTCAATTCCGTCTTCAAGATTACGAAATATGCTTTGTCTTCATCAATATCAATTTCTTCATATTCAAAAAGATTTGTCTTCAAATCTTGTTGTGGCTTCTCATCTCCAAGATTAGACTTTGTGAAATTTGCCACAACCGAGAAGGAACTAAATTCTGTAAAACGTTCAAGGCGGCTTTTCCAACGAATCAAGTAATACACCAACTTGAGATCCAAGAAATTCTCTAAAAACATATCTTCAAGCTTATTCCAAACAAGTCGAATCCGCAAGTATATGCACCACTTGATATAGTTATCCAGCACATTCAAGAACACCTCATTGACTGCCTCAAGAACTTCGACATCATGGTATTTGGAACAAGAAAAATATAGCACATCAAGATCTAGAATCCTAGATGGTTGTTTAACTGGTACATCAATAAAAAAATCGCGAATTTCACCCCTCCCTAGAGATGAACTTTTTGAGATATTAGAGTCCTCCTCAAAGCAATTGATCAAGAAAAGTCCATCCATTTTCACATTTTTATCGTAGTTTGTGTACAGCACAAACCTCTCATCGCCACGGCCCTCACATGCAAATATTGACGCTTTCTTTGGAAAACATTCCAGTATTTTTGCCAATTCACCAGCTTCATACATATGTCTGATCACATCAGCTCCATCTACATACGTGCCTCCAATGAACACTTGCGGCAAGCTTACTTTTTTCTTTTTTTTTTCTCACGCAACACACTCTGCAGCTCGTTCTTATATGCCAAATTCATAGAGACATCTTCCTTTTCATTCCACGGTATGCTTGAGAAAGACTTTGAATAATCTTCCTCATATGCTTCTCGAAAACTAAAACTATCTGTTGAAAATATTGTCGCGACCCTCCTCCCGAGCGGGAGGGTTAATGGGCCGTCCGATCGCTGGCTGGATCGGATGCGGGCCTCTCCCAAGGCCCGTTGCCCAAATCGCAACTGCTGGATATACGTGGTCGACCTTTAGTGTGGTCTAGTGACATGTGATGAGTGTACATGCCAAGGAGTCGCCACCAATCGTTTCGTGGAGGGTACGATCGGAAACCCTATCGAATAGTTGGGAGTGATCTATTCGATTCTGCGGAAACCAGAGAAGTGGGTTCGGGGACTTAGTTACGCCAACTGTCAGAGTTGACGCCCTTTCGGTACCTAAGCTGAAAGGTTTATCTGATCCTAGGATTTCATACAGACGAGTGGGGTACAGATCCTAAATCTAGGAGTTCATGCAGATGGGAAATACTACCCTATCACTCACAACAATAGAAATAAATGAGCAAATCAAGGATCCAGTATATGCGGATAAAACACATGAAATCAGCATGGTATCCCTAATGAGGCCCTATTAACCTAGAGAAATATCAATCAAGGCTTAGGAATGATTTTGGCATGATTTGCCCATGAGGGGCAAAATCGTAATTTTGAACAATTCAGGGACAATTCCCCTTACAAAGGACAAATTCGTAATTTTTGATGAATTGGGAAGTCAAAAGACGGAGGAAATAGGATTGGCCATCAATCCAATCCATTTCCTATTTTTCGGGATTTTCCAGAATTTTTCTGGAATTTAAAAGTGATTTTACCCTCAGAAGGGTAAAATCGTCATTTTAGACAAAGATGAGAACTGAAAATCTCAAATATTAGGGCTGGTCGTCCACCTGACCCAAACCCTAACTTTATGCAATTTTCAGAACTCAATTAGAATAAGAAAGATGATTTTCCCCATGAGGGGCAAAATCGTCATTTCAGCAGGAATGATAAGATTCGAAAATCCCAGCAAAAGGATTCGCCACCTAACTGGCCCTATCCTAATCTAGACATTTTCGACCAATCTCGAAACACAAGGCAGGGACGAATTACCCCTAAAGGGCAATGTCGTCAATTCTTGGAAGAACAGATAAGAAACCCCAAAAATAGGGTTGACCAGTTGTCTGTGGTCAATCCTCGATTTTTGGGGATTTCTGGAGTGTCTAGGATTTTTCTACAATTTTTCTATATTTTTTTGGAATTTTCTGGCATTTTCTAGCATTTTTTGGATTTTCTGAAATTTTTCCGATTTTTTTTATTTTTTAAAATTATTTTTTGATTTTTTTTATTTAAAAAATGTTATCCGGGCCGGGTCGGGTGACCCGGCCCACGACCCGCGACGACCGGCCCAGCCCGGATCCGGGCCCGCGGACGACCGGCCCAACCCAGGCCCGGCCCGCACCGAAACGACGCCGTTTATACTCCTTCCGCTCAAATTTTTAAAATCCCGCCTAAATCGAATTAAAGGCCCAGATTGTACCACGTGGTGACTGATTGACGGCCTGATCTAGGGCTGGCAACTGACTGTCCAGATTGAAACTCCTGATCGAACCACAACCGTCCGATCAACTTATCTGAAAGTAATTTTTATTTCCGAAAATTGCGAGATCTCGACACGTGGCACACTATCCACCGTCGGATCAAGTTTGTTTTTTCCGTTGCAACCGAACGGCTGACGTGGCTGCCACGTGGGCGCCACGTCAGCGACATGTCAGCGTTGACTGGTCAACACTCGTTGACCAGTCAACAGCTAGCCGGGGAAGATGACCGGCGCCGGCGCTGTGTCGCCGGCGCCTCATCGGAGGGCCCTATCTCCGTCTACAGACGGTGGATTGACGTTAAACCAACGGCAAATGATTCGTCTTGCCGTCCTCTACAACATATATCTCGCTTGACATAGCAGAATCAACTTTGACTAACCTGCAAATCAAGGCCGGAGCTACTCTCCGGCGAGCTATCGTCCTAACTGTTGACACCTGATTTTTGACCATTTATTATTGTGATTTTTATTCTTTAAAATTAATTAAAAATAGCAAAAAAGGTCAAAAAATCACAAAATCAACTTTGGAAGCCTTGGCTTGGCCTTAGGAACCAATTTTGAACAAAAAATATTTTTTGGTATTTTATAATATTTTTCGAATTTATTTAATTATAAAAATACCAAAAAAATCAGAAAAATACCATTCGTGGTCAGAAAAATACACAAAAATATTCAATAATTTTTTTTTAATTTCCTCTTCAAGTGTGTCACTTTAAATCTCAAAAATTCGGCTCGGGTCTCTATGTTCCTTAACAAACATAAACCCGAACCGAGCCCAAAAAATCCTTTTTGAGTCTTTTAATTTTCAATTATCATCTTGTATAATCTATGACATTGTATTATAAAGTCTTGAAGTGCAATTAGGTCAATTTGCCCTCCAATTTGATCAATTTTAACCAAAAGGGCTTAATTGCATAAAAATCTTTCAATTTAGTCCCCGGTTTCACAAATTTCGAAATTAAATTTCACACGGGCATACCCATTGAAATCAAATACCTCTACCCTATGTTTTTCATCATGATGAATCCATTGGTGGCCTCAATTTTGACTAATTTGGTCGTTTGGACCTCCGATTGAACGAAACCCATATTCGGATCCTAAGGGTAGTTTGGGGTTTTCACTAAATTTTAATCAATTGATTCGCGAGAATACCCTTATTTGATGGAAAACATACCAAAGAGTTCGATTTTGCCATCAATTTCGTGAAAATGGGTCAAATTAGAGCCCAATTTGGGCGATTTGGGTCGAACCGGGACGGTCGGGTCAGATCCGACCCGACCCGGTCCGACCGGGTCTGCAACTCTCAGTTGCAGACCCGTGCGCGCCGCGGAAGCAAAAAAAGCAGGAGTAGGGGGAGGCCCGCGGTGGTTTTTTTTAAAGAAAAGCGATGGCGAGTGGAGGAGGATCTCAGGTAGTGGTGGGGGTGAAGATGCCACGACCAAAAAGGCCGGTCGGCCACGAAAAAAAGAAAAGAGGTACTCGGTGAGAAGGGGAGCTCGGACCGAGAGAGAGAAGGGGAATTTTCGTGCGAGAGGGGGCGAAGCTCGGGCAAGGTGGGGGTTCCTCAAGCTTCGGGTAACCAGGAGCATCGTCGAAGATGCCTCGAAGGCCGCCGGAGACCCTCAGACAGGTCAGTATCGTCCTCTGAACTTCGTTTTTCCGATGCACGTCACATGTTCGACAAAATGCTCGAACGGGTTTCGCAATCACAACTCTCGGTCGTGCCGTTCCCGACCCCGTTCCACACGAATCTCACTTCCAACCTTCGTTATAACTGGCTCTGAGCTCCGTGTACCGTCTTTTTTGGCATTGAAACGCGACGAGATCCAAGCCCGGAAGTTCGCCGGTCATGGTTCGGCCGAGAGCTAGGTGAAGGGCTTCGCGTCATCGCCGAGCTTCAAAGGAGTTCAAGTAAGCTTCCTAACCTTTCTCCGATGAACGTTTGAACGAGTGGAATGGAGCTCAAACCAAAAAAAATTTCACGAATCCCCCTCGCCGGCGCCGGTTCAGTGAAGGTTCGTTTGGCCGGTTCCTCACGTTATTTTTGCTATAAACTGAGCGCAAATTGGTCGTGGTCCGATGGGGATTTGTTTGGTAAAAAAATCGGGGTCTGAAACTATCGTTTTTACGTCGTTATGGGTCTTCCGGCGAGGATTCCGGCGATAGTCGCCGGAATAGTTACTGTTCATCGTCTTCTCCGGCGACTATCGCCGGCGGTCAACGGTCAGCGAGGTCAACGGGTCAACGCTGACGTGGCATGCCACGTCGGCAGCCACGTCAGCGTAGGGGGTCCACGGCCGATTATAATAAAGACCAGATCCGACGGTGGAGAGTGTGCCACGTGTCGCGATCTCGGCTTTTTCGGTTTTATTAAATGATTTTCGGATATTAATTAAAAAATGATCCGACGGTCAAGAATCTGCCAAGTGGCTCTCTCTGGATCGTCCGATCTAGTCCAAGATCGGACGCACCAGGAGCAGCCACGTGGCACAATCTGGGGCGTCCGTTTGCTAAATTAAGAAAATGATAAAAAAAAAAAGAAAACCAAAAACGGCGTCGTTTTTGGCTGTGGGCGTGCCAGATCCGGGTCTCGGATCTGGGCGTGGGCCGGGTCATCCGACCCGGTCCGAATAATATATATGTATTATTATTATTATTTTAATAATAATAAAAAATTTTAAAATTCAATAAAAAATAGAAAATCATAAAAAACTCAAAAAAATTCGGAAAAACTCAGAAAAATTCTAAAAAATTCCAGAAAATAGGAAATGGCCACGTTCAACTGGTCACGACCTGTTTCGGGTCTTTTGACCCCCGATCTTTCCAAAAATGACGGTTTTGCCCTTCCGGCAAACCGTCTTCCAAAAAAAATTCTAAAAAAATCCAGGAAAATCCCAAAAAATAGGAAATGGCCACAGTCAATTGGCCAAGGCTCATCCCGGGTGTTTTGAACCCGATCATTCTTAAAAATGACGATTTCGCCCTTTGGGCGAATCGTCTTCCAAAAATTGACGATTTTGCCCTCCGGGCTAAATCGCCTCCAAATCTTCCCATTTTACCTCGGTCCTAAATCACGCCTTCCCTAAGCCCTTATGGCTATACTAGGAGGCCATGTGATGTGAATTGACGTGCATTGATGTGATTTATTTATGCACTTGATTGCGTTTTCATTTAAATTGATTGTGATTGATAGGAATAGTCTTCCAATCTGCATGAAACCCTGAATTAAACTTACCTCACCCGAACTTGCGCATGCATGAACTCTTGGTTAGGAAAATCACTGGCGTTAGGTACCGAAAGGGCGTTGGTAATGACATCAACGTAACCAAGTCCCCGAACCCAAAATCTCTGGTTCCGCAGAATTGATCGATCTCTCCCAATCGGTCAATAAGGTTTCCGGTCTACCCTCCAAGAAAGACCGGTGGCGACTCCAAATGCATGCACAAGTTGCACATGCCACAACGACCACACTAAGGTCGAAAGCGATCGACTGTTATTGTCGAATCCCTTTGAAAAATACTCCCGCCGCGATTTGGTATGGGCCTGGGAGGGCCCGCGCCGATCCAAAGCCCACGATCCGCACCCTTGTGCGGGGGAAGGCCCGCGATCGGTAATCCATTAGCCGCGTCCGCTTCGGACGGGTCGCGACAGCTGGCGACTCCACTGGGGACTTTGTTCTAGAACCTATCGTTCTAGACCTCAAGTGGACTTAGGCCGTAATTAAAACGCTGAGTGATTTTTCTAACCATGCAGGCGCTCTTGAAGGTGAGATAAGTCCGCTTATGGTAGGTGTTATATGTTTTTGCAGATTGGAGAAATAAGGGGTGTAGTCCGTGATTAACATTGTCTTATGCAGGTTGGGCGTAGGAATGTATGTTGTATGGATGATTTGAAGTGCTGATTGATAAACTGTTGTGCATGAATTGCATTGTGATGATCACAACACGTGGACACACACAACCGCGCCTAAAACCCCGGGCGCCGCCTTTAGGAACACAATAGAAGGAATTGAAAATGGAATCTCCGTGAGGAAAAACACGGGGTAATCCACTTTTCAATTCTGCTCGCTTCGAACTATGGATCGAGTCCCAATGCAACGATAGCTGTGCAATGGAATCGGCTCTTTCTAGAACTCGAGGTGAGAACCTTAACCTTAGGCGCCAAACCCTCTGATTTTTAGAAGTTTACCATCACTTGTCTCATGCGCATGTCTTTGGGCGGTTGGTACACCTAAAACCGCACATAAGTCGACGAGTTGGGTTGGTAAGACGCTCTATCCCCCCAAATCTATCATTGTTCATATAAATATAGGCATTTCATTCATTGCATTCTGGTGATTAGATTAAATGCCATTTCGAGGATAGATAGGTGCGTTTGTCCCCAACGTCCTTGATAGAAGACGAGGAGGGTGATATCCCACGACGGACACCGAGTGTGCGATAAAGGAGCATACTATGGACATTATCGAGGTATCATCCAATGAAGATGACGAGTTGGGGCAAGTGATCCTGAAGACACAGATCGAAACTGGGGCATCCTTAAACGTTAGGATCACATTCCTTTGTTTCATTTTTCATTGCTAGTCCTCTTGTATAGGGTTTATTTTTACCGAGGTTTTCTCTATCTCACCCCTTAGAGTGATTGTATTAGGGATCTATTGGTGTATACATTCAGATGGAACTTGGTTGTATTTCTTTTGACGGGTCATGGGAATGTGATAGTGGCATTTTCTCTAATCATCCGAATACTCCCAAGTCAAGTTTATAATTCATTTAGAGGAAATTAAAATTGGAAGTCTTGCACGACCTTTTGGTCGTGTGAGGTAATCCAACCCCAATTTCGCTAGAAGGAACTACACACTTGAATTGGTTCATGCATGTTGTACACCACTGGTAATTCACGATAATTGATCAAGAATATCAGCGTAGTTTCAAATTTAATGACGAGATAGATGTCCAAACTACTTTCGTTCTTAGCGAACGACCTTAATTTGGATGCCATATCTTCAATTGAATTTAAAACACGTTATTATGTCTTGCACTTTTGAGTAATTCATTCCTCTCGAAATTAATCAAAAGCGATTATCGTGAATTACATTCCTTTCAATAGTATGCTTTCTTTCGAGGAATATTGATAAAATCTTTTCGCACAAGATTAAAACCCTTGTAAAAGTTCTTGTCCTTATTAATCACGAGCAAGCATAAGATTGAAAGGGGTCTATGCTTTCTTTTTCAGATTATTCCTTCTGACTCGGTCTTTTCATTTGCAGGTGAAAAACAAGTAGTATAGAGAAATCTTTTCTTGGACAAATCTGCAACTATTCTTCCATCTGATCATGAACGAGTTATAAAATCAGGACGTATTTGCTCGGCTTATTGATATTATGGTTCGGCCCACCCAAGTTGAAGATGTTTGGATGCTCGAAGAAATGAACCATACAGAAGTTAAAACACACACACGAGAACCTTCATTTATTTTGCTCGGCAGAGGGTTTTCAGAAGCAGGTCATACAATTCGGGGTGGAAAAGTAAAGCCAAAGTGAGCCCTAATTAACGACACAAAGGATCCCAACTGACCCTCCATGTTATTAATGCTCTGCTTATACTCCCAACTCCGCATGTCATGGTCGGCAAGCCTGAGGAGAAGACTTCTGCATTCTCCCTTAACTTCGGCGACCTTGGCCTCGTGTTCCTCGGTGATTATTTCCAAGTCCCGAACTAATCCATTCCCGTGAGCTATGTCTGCGGTTATTTTGTCGAGCCGTTCTTCCTGCCAGTCGCTTTGCAGCCTCAATAGGACATTGTGGCGGTCGTGCTCGCCAGCGGTCAGGGATAGGGCCAATTGATCCACCAGGTTTCTCCTCTCGCGAAGCAACGTCGCGACCCTCTCATTGGCAAACTCGACGGCCTTTTTGTGACTATCGGCCAGATAGTTGGTCAGCACCAAATGATCAGACCGATCCTTGTAACGAGCCCGCAAGACGCGAGCCACGAGAACCTCCCGATCAGCAACACGGTAGGCCTCTAAGGAGTGTGCAAAGAGGGTCGGGAAAATTCTATATTCCCTCCCCAGCGTAGTACCTTCGAGGGAAGTGGTATCTAAGTCCTCGAGCAGGACACGGATTTCATCCGCGGTTGCAGAATGATTGGTTATGTGCGCGTAACCGCGACCCAATAGGTTATAAAGCTTTTCCCACTGGGCCAAGACATCAGTCGAAAAAGTGCGTACGGGAGAGGAGGCCATTTGCGTTGGGTTGGCTTGAGAATAAGACGAGGCTAATAGAGAGATTAGAAGGAAGAAGCTGATTATGCGAGAACGCTAACCTGCCATACGTTAATCCCTCATTTTATAGCAACTCGAGGATGATGAAGGGTCTCAGTAATAATGCTGGTGGAGCCCAATTAGGAGGTAAAGCAGGAGGTCCCCTCACGTGAACCATTGGATTCGTCTCGGTCCGCGATTTTCGGCTTGTCAATTAAAAGATGTAAAAGATTTGTCGGGATCACCATTATTAGAGTTAGGTGGGAGGTAAGCGCAACTATCGAAGAAAGCCCTAACATGATTTAGCAGTCCCATCACGTTGAAAAGCTAAGCGCGAAATTCAAGGTCTTGAGGGGGAACGTTTGGCTAATGATGCTTGAAGAGCGTCTCCTGAACGTACAAAGTCACTCGAAGAAAAATTTATAGGGAGTGAGCATACATGAGAGAGTAGAGAACTCTGAGTGGGCAAGAACCAATCAAACATTTCTCAATCCAACATATTTAAGAGGTTACTGTCAGCTGCTAGAGGCGACTGACTCAAAAATCTCAGAAATTGAACTACTGAGGGATCTCGAAGATTCCAAGACCAAGTCTAACACCAAAACCATGGAGCCCAACACTTCTGGCAACGGAAATCAAAGTCACGGCGACGACGACAACGACATCCACGATGCTCAACTCGGGAAAAGAAGACGTCCTCACCAATACTCTCAGGAGGAAACCCAAATGCTGGAAACCCTCTTCAGTAAAAGCCCTCACATGAAAAAGAAGTGGAGAATTGAATTGAGCCGAGAGTTGGGGATTAATCAGTCGATGATCCAGTTTTGGTTTCAAAATAGGAGATCCAAATCGAAGGCTCAACGCAAACGTCAGGTGGTCGAGATTTTAAAGGAAGAAAACCAAAAGCGGCGAACAGAAAACATGAGGTATGAAGAAGCTCTCAATATTACCGTTTGCCCTCATTGCGATAACCCCATCGCCCTCGATTTTGCCGGAGTCACGCATGAGCAGGATGATCCTACGAAGACGATACAAATGCCTCCTGGGGGATGGGATTTGCATCGCTTTGATTGGAGCTACAGTTTCAAGGAGCTGGATGTTACCGCCGACCAGCTCAAAGCATATCAGCCTCATGCACAACAATTTTCGATAGGGTCGGGTTCTGCTGGAGATGAGTTAATCAGTCGTCAAGCCATCGATGCAATTTTGGGCCACGATAAGAAGAGGTTCGCTTGGCCCCCTGAACTGCATTTCAGATTCCTAGACGTGGTTCACCAAATGGGGATCGATTCAGCAACTCCGACGCGCATATTTAAGGCCATGAATGTACCGGGGCTTAGTAAGGAACTGGTCAGGAATCACCTTGCCGCCTACAGAAAGCGATTAAAACAGCGTCGAGCGGAGCTAAACCGGGAGGAATCCGTCTCGAGCTCAAAAGCTAGGGGCGACCGCCATTGTAATGCTCAGGCATCAAGAGATACCCGGCCAAATTTAAGCATCAATCAAGCTAGCAACCCGACCGCCAGCAAACTGAAAGCTGATCAGAATGTCCTTCCAGGCCATTTCAACACTTTTCAAGAGCACGTGTCACAAGTACAGCGAGTGCGCACTCCTCCATTCGAGCAGCAGTCGGCTGGTGCTCTGCCTGCCGCTGGTCAACCCACGACAGACGATTTCTTTGATGATGGGCTCGATGCCTTATTCAATCAATGGGAAGCTGGCATGCTTGGACAACCATGATCTAGCACCTGACTCGGGGCACGATGGGTTGGTCGCTACGATCACCCATGGAAAGAAGAACATGTTCACGAGTGGATCACTCTTTTTATCCATTGTAAAGTTCCTATGGGAACATTTTTCTTTAATGGCTATAGTTAATTATGTATGAAAACCAACGCTATCGACGAACATCGTCATGCTCAGTTGCGATGATCCCTTGTTAGATTAAGTCTGAAACCAGAGACGGTCTTTAAAATTTTGAGTGGCCACGAACTCATTCCTCACCAAGCGCCCGGGATGCTGAAATGAAGAGTAACAACATGCACAGGGAAAATACCACTTTCGTTTGAACGATGAAAAGGGGTTGAGAGAAGATCATAGCGTTAATTCCCATGGAGCTAAATGAATTAAACGGAGTCATTAATTGCGGGTCCACCGTTGCTCCCCACGTTCTCGGGCCTAGCAAATCATAAAAGGGCGCCGAAAGATTGTAGACCCACCACTTTGAAGACTGAACTAGGGGACGAGCGCAATACTCGATGAAACCGAATCAATGCAAGAGAGTTTGTGATCCTATCACGAGGAAAAAGAAAGGGGGAATACAGACGAGGAGTAATTGCAGGGTCTCGGGAGGAGCGCTTGCTTGCTGGTCTTCATATGCAGCCTGAAGGATCGTTCTAGGACACGCACAATCACTCGAGAAAATTTCTAGAGTGATGTTGACACCTGATTTTTTTTACCATTTATTATTGTGATTTTTATTCTTTAAAATTAATTAAAAATATCAAAAAAGGTCATAAAATCACAAAATCAACTTTGGAAGCCTTGGTTTAACCTTAGGAACCAATTTTGAACAAAAAATATTTTTCAGTATTTTCAATATTTTTCGAGTTTATTTAATTATAAAAATACCCAAAAAAATCAGAAAAATACCATTCGTGGTCAGAAAAATACCCAAAAATATTCAATAATTTTGTTTTAATTTCCTCTTCAATTGTGTCACTTTAAATCTCAAAAATTCGGCTCGGGTCACTATGTTCCTTCACAAACATAAACCCGAACCGAGCCTAAAAAAAATCATTTTCGAGTCTTTTAGTCTTCAATTCTCACTTTTTATAAGCTATGACATTGGATTCTAAAGTCTTAAAGTGCAATTAGGTCAATTTGCCCTCCAATTTAATCAATTTTTACCAAAAGGGCTTAATTGCACATTTTTCTTTCAATTAGTCCCCGGTTTCACGGATGTATACGTATGCTCTACGTATTTATACGTCATACGTATTTATACGTTATGCATATTTGTACTGTTTGGTAACCTCTTTAACTCTTGTAATAATAATAATGGTTATTATTTTTAACACCTTTGTTAGTGCCTTTTTTTTTTTAGCATTTTTGTATTGTGAGTGCTATTGTTAGTGCTATTTTTAAATAGCATTTTTGTATTATAAATTGTGAGTGCTATTGTTAGTGCTATTTTTAAATGACATTTTTTTTATCATAAATTGTGAGTGCTATTGTTAGTGCTATTTTTAAATGTCATTTATTTATCATAAATTGTGAGTGCTATTATTAGATAGAATTTATAATTGTTAGTGCTATTTTTAAATAGCATTTTTGTATTATAAATTGTGAGTGCTATTGTTAGTGCTATTTTTAAATAGCATTTTTGTATTATAAATTGTGAGTGCTATTGTTAGTGCTATTTTTAAATGTCATTTATTTGTGAGTGCTATTTTTAGATAGAATTTATAATTGTTAGTGCTATTTTTAAATACAATTTATTGGAAGGTATTTTTGGCTATAAAAGGATGGCAAGAGTTTTGAGGTTGAGGGGGGAGACATTTTGTAGAGTGTGCAAATTTTTGAGAGCTTAGAGAGAAGAACACAAACACTCTCTATATTCTCATCATCTTGAGTGAGCAAAATATACTAAGTTCGGAATATTGATTCCGCATATTGCTAGCACAATTGTTGTGGAGTTATTAGTCGTCTCCCCGTTCGTCAATTGGTGGTGCGTCCGAACTAGATGCCTAACACTTGTGGAGGCTGAGATCGAAGAACATCGAACCGACACCTCCGTTCAAGCACGCTACGAGAGGTAATCTATTTACTCCCTTTGAGGCTTTGTGATTTTTTTTCGATTGAAATGCACGAAGTACGCCTCTGGAGATACATGTATGGGTTGTTATTTATTTCCGCTACGTGTTACGTGGATCCCAACAGTGGTATCAGAGCCAATCCTTAGGCGTTTTCGTGCATTTAATTGATTTTTGCAATTTTTGCAATACTATGGCCAATATGTATTAACGAATTGTTCGTCTTACATGGCTAATGGAGGTTGATTGTTTTTATATGATAAATTAATCAACGTAGCAAAAATTGAGACTAAATCAATTTTGAATCGAAAATTTATGGCTATCTTATTTTACGTAAAAATTCTGAATATGATTCAACGTAGAATTTTTATTGTGTCTTCCTAAGTTTTAAATTGTGAATTTATTACTTACGTGGAAGGGTGGTGATCATGGAAAAATCCCTAATCAATGTGATTGATGTATATATGAATGTATGATGATTATTTATATATTTGGGGTTGTAATTATTAAATGGAGGCTGCGTACTCCTTTTATTTTTCATGTAATCTTTATTTTTAGCATAGTCAATTGTTGATGTAAATGCTACGAGGATTACGTGGGGGAGCCTTTTAAGTCGGCGAGCTCTTTGGGGCCCAATTCTTGAAGAGTTCAAGAAACCAAGAAGAAGCGAAAAGCGGCTCTCCGTTATTAAAATATTAAAATGATTAAATGTGGTCTCATTGGCTCGAGACCCATTAAATCATAATTCCATGATCACCACGTAGGATAGATGTTTATGTGATTGACATCTATTTATTTATTATGATTACGTGAGCATGTTAAACTGGTTAATGTGCAAAGTCAGACTTACCTCACCCAAAATTGCGCCTGCATGAAATCCTAGTTAGGAAAATCACTCGCGTTAGGTACCGAAAGGGCGTTGGTAACGACACCAGCGTAACCAAGTCCCCGAACCCAAAAACTCTGGTTCCGTAGAACTGATCGATCTCTCCCAATCGATCAGTAAGGTTTCCGGTCTACCCTCCAAGAAAGACCGGTGGCGACTCCAAATGCATGCACAAGTTGCACATGCCACCACGACCACACTAAGGTCGAAAGCGATCGACTCTTATCGTCGAATCCTTCTGAAAAATACTCCCGCCGCGATTTGGTATGGGCCTGGGAGGGCCCGCGCCGATCCAAGATCCGCGATCGGTAATCCATTAGCCGCGTCCGCTTTCGGACGGGTCGCGACAGCTGGCGACTCCGCTGGGGATACTGTGTTCTAGAACCTATGGTTCTAGACCCCAAGTGGACTTAGGCCGTAATTAAAACGCTGAGTGATTTTTCTAACCATGCAGGCGCTCGTGAAGGTGAGGTAAGTCCGCTTACGATAGGTGTTATATGTTTTTGCAGATTGGAGAAATAAGGGGTGTAGTCCGTGATTAACATTGTCTTATGCAGGTTGGGCGTAGGAATGTATGTTGTGTGGATGATTTGAAGTGCTGATTGATAAACTGCTATGCATGAATTGCATTGTGATGATCACAACACGTGGACACACACAACCGCGCCTAAAACCCCGGGCGTCGCCTATAGGAACACAATAGAAGGAATTGAAAATGGAATCTCCGTGAGGAAAAACGCGGGGTAATCCACTTTTCAATTCCGCTCGCTTCGAACTATGGATCGAGTCCCAATGCAACGATAGCTGTGCAATGGAATCGGCTCTTTCTAGAACTCGAAGTGGGAACCTTAACCTTAGGTGCCAAACCCTCTGATTTTTAGAAGTTCACCATAACTTGTCTCATGCGCATGTCTTTGGGCGGTTGGTACACCTAAAACCGCACATAAGTCGACGAGTTTGGTTGGTAAGACTCTCTATACCTCGAATCTATTACAGTTCATATAAATATAGGCATTTCATTCATTGCATTCTGGTGATTAGATTAAATGCCATTTCAAGGATAGATGTGTGTGTTTTTCCCAAACGTCCTTGATAGAAGACGAAGATGATGATATCCCATGACAAGCACCGAGTGAGCAACAAAGGAGCCTACTATGGACATTATTGAGATATCGTCCAATGAAGATGACGAGTTGGGGCAAGTGATCCGGAAGTCACAGATCGAACTTGGGGCATCCTTAAACGTTAGGATCACATTCCTTTGTTTCATTTTCCATTGCTAGTCCTCTTGTATAGGGTTTACTTTTATCGAGGCTTTCTCTATCTCACCCCTTAGAGTGATTGTATTAGGGATCTATTGGTGTATACATTTAGATGGAACTTGGTTGTATTTCTTTTGACAGGTCATGGGAATGTGATAGTGGCATTTTCTCTAATCATCCGAATACTCCCAAGTCAAGTTTATAATTCCTTTAGAGAAAATTAAAATTGGAAATCTTGCACGACCTTTTTGGTCATATAGGGTAATCCAACCCCAATTTCGCTAGAAGGAATTATACACTTGAATTGGTCCATGCATGTTTTACGTCGCTGGTAATCCACGATAATTGATCGAGAATATCGGCGTTGTTTTGAATTTAATGACGAGATAGATGTCCAAATTACTCTCGTTCTTAACAAAACGGCCTTGATTTGGATGCCGTATCTTCAATTAAATTTAAAACACGTTATTATGCCTCGCACTTTTGAGTAATTCGTTCCTCTCGAAATTGATCAAAAGCGATTATTGTGAATTACATTCCTTTCAATAGTATGCTTTCTTTCGAGGAATATTGATAAAAACTTTTCGCGCAAGATTAAAACCCTTGTAAAAGTTCTTGTCCTTATTAATCATGGGCAAGCATAGGATTGAAAGGGGTTTTTGATTTCTTTTTCAAATTATTCCTTCTGATTATGTCTTTTTATTTGCAGGTAAAAAAATAGGTAATAGAGAGAAATCTTTTCCTGGACAAGTCTAAGGCTATTATCTCATCTGATCATGAGCGAGTTATAAAATCAGGACATATTTGCTCGGCTTACTGATATTATGGTTCGGCTCACCCAAGTTGAAGATGTTCGGATGCTCGAAGAAATGAACCATACAGAAGTTAAAACACACACACAAGAGTTCTCATTTATTTTGCTCAGTGGAGGGTTTTCAAAAGCAGGTCATACAATTCGGGGTAGAAAAGTAAAGCCGAAGTGAGCCCTAATTAACGACACGAAGGAGCCCAACTGACCCTCCATGTTATTAATGCTCTGCTCATACTCCCAACTCCGCATGTCATGGTCGGCAAGCCTGAGGAGAAGACTTTTGCATTCTCCCTTAACTTCGGCGACCTTGGCCTCATGTTCTTCGGCGATTGTTTCCAGGTCTCGAACCAGTCCATTCCCGCGAGCTATGTCCGCGGTTATTTTGTCGAGCCGTTCTTCCTGCCAGTCGCTCTGAAGCCTCAACAGGACATTGCGGCGGTCATGCTCGCCGGTGGTCAGGGATAGGGCCAATTGCTCCACCAGATTTCTCCTCTCGCGAAGCAACGTCGCGACCCGCTCATTAGCAAACTCGACGGCCTTTTTGTAACTATCGGCCAGATAGTTGGTCAGCACCAAATGATCAGATCGATCCTCATAACGAGCTCGCAAGACGCGAGCCACGAGAACCTCCCGATTAGCAGCACGGTAGGCCTCTAAGGAGTGTGCAAAGAAAGTCGGGAAAATTCTATATTCCCTCCCCAGTGTAGTACCTTCGAGAGAAGTGGTATCAAGGTCCTCGAGCAGGACACGGATTTCATCCTCGGTCGCAGAATGATCGGTTATGTGTGCGTAACCGCGACCCAGTAGGTTATAAAGCTTTTCCCACTGGGCCAAGACATCAGTTGAAAAAGTGCGTACGGGAGAGGAGGCCATTTGCGTTGGGTTGGCTTGAGAATAAGACGAGTTTGACAGAGAGATTAGAAGGAAGAAGCTGATTATGCGAGAACGTTAACCTTCCATACATTAATTCCTCATTTTATAGCAACTCGGGGATGATGAAGGGTCTCAGTAATAATGCCGGTGGAGCCCAGTTAGGGGGTAAAGCAGGAGGTCCCCTCACGAGAACCATTGGATTCGTTTCGGTCCGCGATTTCCGGCTCATCAATTAAAAGATGTAAAAGATTTGTCGGGATCACCATTATTAGAGTTAGGTGGGAGGTAAGCGCAACTATCGAAGAGAGCCCTAACAGGATTTGGCAGTTCCATCACGATTGAAAAGCTAAGCGAGAAATTCAAAGTCTTGAGGGGGAACGTTTGCCTAATGATGCTTGAAGAGCGTCTCCTGAACATACGAAGTCACTCGAAGAAAACTTTATAGGGAGTGAGCATACATGAGAGAGTGGAGAACTCTGAGTGGGCAAGAACCAATCAAACATTTCTCAATCCAACATATTTAAGAGGTTATTGTCAGCTGCTAGAGGCGACTGACTCAAAAATCTCAGAAATTGAACTACAGAGGGATCTCGAAGATTCCAAGATCAAGTCTAACGCCAAAACCATGGAGCCCAACACTTCTGGCAACAGAAATCAAGATCACGGCGACGACGACAACGACATCCACGATGTTCAACTCGGGAAAAGAAGACGTCCTCACCAATACTCTCAGGAGGAAACCCAAATGCTGGAAACCCTTTTCAGTAAAAGCCATTACATGAAAAAGAAGTGGAGAATTGAATTGAGCCGGGAGTTGGGGATTAATCAGTCGAGGATCCAGTTTTGGTTTCAAAATAGGAGATCCAAATCGAAGGCTCAACGCAAACGTCAGGTGGTCGAGATTTTAAAGGAAGAAAACCAAAAGCTGCGAACAGAAAACATGAGGTATGAAAAAGCTCTCAATATTACCGTTTGCCCTCATTGCGATAACCTCATCGCCCTCGGTAAGATATTCCCCGATAAGCCTCACGCGATGATTGAAGACGTTCATTTACCACCCTACTCCCTCGGGGCATCTCCTGCTCAACCAGATTTTGCCGGAGTCACGCATGAGCAGGATGATCCTACGAAGATGATACAAATGCCTCCTGGGGGATGGGATTTGCATCGCTTTGATTGGAGTTACAGTTTCAAGGAGCTGGATGTTACCGCCGACCAGCTCAAAGCATATCAGCCTCATGCACAACAATTTTCGATAGGGTCGGGTCCTGCTGGAGATGAGTTAATCAGTCGTCAAGCCATCGATGCAATTTTGGGCCACAATAAGAGGAGGTTCGCTTGGCCCCCTGAATTGCATTCCAGATTCCTAGACGTGGTTCACCAAATGGGGATCGACTCAGCAACTCCGACGCGCATATTTAAGGCCATGAATGTACCGGGGCTTAGTAAGGAGCTGGTCAGGAATCACCTTGCTGCCTACAGAAAGCTATTAAAACAACGTCGAGCGGAGCTAAACCGGGAGGAATCCGTCTCGAGCTCAAAAGCTAGGGGCGACCGCCATTGTAATGCTCAGGCATCAAGAGATACCCGGCCAAATCTAAGCATCAATCAAGCTAGCAACCCGACCACCGGCAAACTGAAAGCTGATCAGAATGTCCGCCCGGGCCATTTCAACATTTCTCAAGAGCGCGTGTCACAAGTACAGCGAGTGCGAACTCCTCCATTCGAGCAGCAGTCGGCTGGTGCTCTGCCTGCCGCTGGTCAACCCACGACAGACGATTTCTTCGATGAGGGGCTCGATGCCTTGTTCAATCAGTGGGAAGCTGGCATGCTTGGACAGCCATGATCTAGCACCTGACTCGGGGCACGATGGGTCGGTCACTAAGAACACCCATAGAAAGAAGAACATGTTCACGAGTAGATCACTCATTTTATCGTTGTAAAGTTCCTACGGGAACATTTTTCTTTAATGACTATAGTTAAACCAACGCTATCGACGAACATCGTCATGCTCAGTTGTGATGATCCCTTGTTAGATTAAGTCTGAAACCAGAGACGGTCTTTAAAATTTTGAGTGGCCACGAACTCATTCCTCACCAAGCGCCCGGGATGCTGAAATGAAGAGTAACAGCATGCACAGGGAAAATGCCACTTTCGTTTGAACGATGAAAAGGGGTTGAGAGAAGATCATAGCGTTAATTCCCATGGAGCTAAATGAATTAAACGGAGTCATTAATTACGGGTCCACCGCGGCTCCCCACGCTCTCGGGCCTAGCAAATCATAAAAGGCGCCGAAAGATTGTAGACCCACCACTTTGAAGACTGAACTAGGGGACGAGCGCAATACTCGATGAAACCGAATCAATGCAAGAGAGTTTGTGATCCTATCACGAGGAAAAAGAAAGGGGAATACAGACGATGAGTAATTGCAGGATCTCGGGAGGAGCGCTTGCTTGCTGGTCTTCATATGCAGCCTGAAGGATGGTTCCAGGACACGCACAATCACTTGAGAAAATTTCTAGAGTGAACAAACACGTAAGAGCGAATTGAGAAAGCTGAGTGAACTAGATCAGCCCGAGATACCCCGATCCATCATGTTTAAAAGTTATTCCCATCTGCTAGAAACGCCCGACCTGGACATTTCTGAGCACGAACTGCTGGGAGACTTTGAAGATCCTGGAGCTGAATCCTGCCCGAAGGCCATAGAGACTGACTCCTCCAGCGATGAAATTCTAGGTTTCAGCTACGAAGAAGGAGTATACAATGATGACCGGAGTCGGAAAAGGAAGCAACTACAACGCCACACTCCAGGCCAAATCCGAGAGCTCGAAGCTTTCTTCAATGAATGCCCCACTCCAAGCAGACAACAGAAAATGGAGTTGAGCCGAAAAATAGGATTGGAGCTTTCGAAGGTCAAGTTTTGGTTCGCCAACAAACGAACCCGGGTGAAACAGCAATACGCAGACCATGAGTTACTGGTCCTGAAGGAGGAGAATGAGAAGCTTCAAGCTGAAAGCGTGAGATATAAGGAAGCTCTGACCAAGGCCACCTGCCTTAATTGTGGTAATCCTGTTGTCCTCGGCGAGGTGTTCCTCGATGAACCGTCCCTGTTGACGAATAACGCTCAGCTGTTACCGTATTCTCCACAGCATTTTCCGACACAACCAGATATCGCCGGAGATCTGCATGAGCAAGTCAACACCATAGGATCAACACCAACATCCTCTGAGAAATGGGATATGAATCATCACAGGGGGAGTTCTCTCAATGACGAACTCGCTGTCACAGCCAGCCAATCCAAAGTCGGTGAGTCCCTCCCTGGACAACTTTTGAAACGACTAGATCCCGTAGAGAATAGCTACCGAAGTATTGACGATATTTTGGGTGATAAGAGAACAAGGTTTTACTGGACCTATGAACTTCACACCAAATTTGTTGATGCAATTCGAGAGCTGGGAGTTGATTCGGCTAGCCCACTACGCATACTCGAGATTATGAATGTGCCGGGGCTCTCTAGAATTAACGTCGAGTCTCACCTCAAGTACTATAGGAGATTGCTAAGGGATGGAAGGATAGCGTTAAACCATCATAAAGCCAGTTGGAGCTCAAGTGCCGGGCAGAGTTACAACCACGATGATTGGAGAGCCGAGAGCACCCAACCGTGTTTCAGCAATGACGGGACCAGCAGTCGTGTCAGCGACTCCTCTAACCCAAATCAGAATGCTCCGCCGAGCTATCTCAATACTCCTCAAGAGTATATACCGCAGTTCCAGCACATAGGGATTCCTCAGTTTGAGCGCGATTCGGTCATTAATGCTGTCCCTGAAGCGGATCTGGCATTGGTAGAGAGTGCACATATAAACCTGCCGGTCATTGGAGGAAGTTCCAATTCGAGGGGTCAAGTTGCTCACGGCGAGAGCAAAGAGAGGAATCCCTCGCCTGCAGTCGACGACAGCCAATCTGGGCACCAAAGGCTAGAAAGAACAGGCGATTTCCTTGAGGAGGAGCTGGACACTTGGATCAATACTCTTCAGGAATGTATGTCTCGACCCCAACAGGGCAATGATGAAGGTTCCAGCTCAAAGACTCCAGTTCCTCACAATGAAGGCGATGAAGGAAATCTGCCCCCAACAATTGTTGATACCCAACTTGAACATCAATGGCTCGAAGACCCGAGCAATTTCCTTGGCGATGAGTTCAATCTTTGGCTGGATCAATTTGGAGCCGGAGGGCCATCGCAGTGGTGACGCAAGGCAGGTGACCAAACGTCTGATGCAAGGCATGGTTACTCGATGAAAAATGGTTAGACGAAAGGGGTGGAACACTCCTATTGAATATGTTGTTGATCGCACTGTAAGGTTCCCACGGGAACATCTTTCATTAATGTCTAGAACTAATTGCGCGTGAGTGTCAACATCACCCTTTGAGCATCTTCAAGCCGAGGGCCGTGGATTAATCGTTTAATCCGTGGAGCAAGTTCCCCGAACAATGACTATCACCCGCGGAGTATAATGGGATCTACCCCTTCAATACGAAATACGTTTGGCCGCGAAGCCACCTATTTGGTAAAACGATGTATCGTTCCTAAACGATCTTCAATCGAATACCGAAGTAATGTCTCATTTCTTTCCCTTCTCAGGTGATAAACGTGGATAAATCACTCAAGGAGCCATTTGTTCGAATAACATAACAGACGTTGCCTAACTGGGGGCAGATGAACCATTGATGTTGCAAACACTCCAAGAATGGATAGGCGGATTTGATAGATGTTGTTCATATCAATATGCAATATCAGAACGGGATGAGAACCAAGAGTAAAGTTGTATCGTTCCAATTTGTCTTGAATTTGAGAATATGAATTGATACTCGTTATTTATCCTTGACAGGGGAATCGCCTTACAGACGAACAGGTTTTCACATCCCATGTATTACCCGTTAGAATACATGACCAAGGGTAAATTGTATCGTTCTAATTTTTTGAAAAATTCGTGAACGTACAATAACATGTTTCTTCCGCATTTTCAGGATCTCCAGCCGCGGGGGACAGGTAAGTATCCCTTTCCCCATTCCATTGAAGATGTTAAATAAAAAACAGAGAGAAAAAGAAAAGCTTTCAGAATCTAATGTCTAGAAAAGACATAGAATTCAAACTTCATTGGCATTCATGTCTTAAAACAGGAGGTTATCTGAACATGAATAAGAACATGCATGGTGCATCATAAAATCCCCTTGACGGGTAAAATTTTTGGAGAAAATGAAAGAGATTTTTTCCAATCAAAAGTTCAAAACTTTTAAAAGGACGTTTTCTCAAAAGAAAAGAGGCAAAGCCTAGTCCAAACACGTCCTACACACACTGGAGAGAAGTGGAGCGGATCAGATAGCAAAATCTGGACCTACGGAAGTAGGGATTATTCGCAACGATTACATGGGTTGGGATGACGGAGGCATTCGTTTCATATCCCTCAAACACTACAGGTGACCGTTGATAAACCCTTTGAACGACGGTTTTCATTCTTAACCCTGTCAAGAACCACCCCACATCGGGGCAAAATGGAGGTGAGTCCAGCGGTATCAGGAGAAAATGGTTAGAAATTTTCTTGCTCGGACTAACATCAATCTTTGTGTGTTGTTTATATGGTAATCCAAGTGCCATAGGATGACGAGAAGCATTCATTTCTCTATCCCACACACCATATCCTTTGCACAGCCAAGTTGAGCCTGCAAATTCATTTCATAAACCCCTGTTGGTGATCATGGGATGTTTCAAGATGGAAACTGCATCACTCCAAGAACGGAAGAAATCAAGAGATGGGATTTATAGAAAAATCTCATATCGGCGTTTAAATGTGCTATGATTCAAGTTGTATATCTAGCACAATTTTCTGAACATCGTAGTTCCAAAGGAAAATAAAAGGCGGGATTTCAACAAAGAAAAAAATCCCCAGCATCAAGAAAAAGCAAAGTGCCTAGTAAAAGCAAGGCCGATGCTCGTGAAAACTGTTTGATTGATCCCCAATAAAGCCTAGTTGGGAAGAGAGAAAAACCCATAAAGGAGTCAGATCAAGAAGACTGCTCCCCAAATGATGTCAGCCGTGGTGCAAAAACACGGACAGAATTGTCAATCTCTTAATACCACAAGAGACGTTCTCTAAAGGACTTGTGCACACCTCAAAAGCGGTTGCACACCTCAAAAATGGAAGATGCAGAATGGAAAAGACATGTGACAAATTGGCAATGATCACCAATGTCAAATCCTTCGTGATTTCTGGGCCAAAAACAAGCCTTTTTCGGTCCCCAATCCTACCAATGTTACAACCCTGAAACAGTCTTCTCTGACTAAGACACTTGGGTTAACATATAGCTTAGCTCGAAGAAGTACGAGCAAGACTCTTTCTTTCTCATTTTGCAGGGTTCTTGACTTGTAAACCCGGAGCAGATGGTGAAGATTTTCATTCGATGGCCTCGACTCCAAAGCGGGTCCCCCTTGAAAACCAATATCCAAGCCCAACATTACGGTCCCGTGGAAGACCTCCCGACCGATCAAAATGTATGCGCTGCGAATGAGCCTAAAACCTAGGCACAGGTCAGTAGGGAATTGAGTGCATCCCCTAAAAATCATCACCTCAAAACAGGTGAGATGGCCTCCTTGTCGAGAAATATTCCAATTGATGTTTTGAGCAAACTCTTTTTGGAAATTTTCAAACTGTTGATCCAGATTTTCCATACAAGGGATTTGTGATCACATTTGCATGTTGCAAAAATGTTTTGGATAACCTCCAGCATCAAAATGCACATCTCATGACTAAAGCTTAAGTCATAAAATTTTGTCAATTGGACAATTGCTGTCTTCTCAAAGATTACCAATATTTTCTTGGGGAAGAGAAACCCTTAAAAAAAAAATCCTTTTCAAAATCAGACAGTCTCATTGGACGTGGAGAACCCTCGTCATGAGACCCCTTTTCAAAATTCAGGTAGTCTCATCGGACGTGGAGAACCCTCGTCATGAGACCCCTTTTCATTTAGGCAGTCTCATCGGACGTGGAGAACCCTCGTCATGAGACCCCTTTTCAAAAATCAAGCAGTCTCATCGGACGTGGAGAACCCTCGTCATGAGACCCCTTTTCAAAATTCAGGTAGTCTCATCGGACGTGGAGAACCCTCGTCATGAGACACATTTTCATTTAGGCAGTCTCATCGGACGTGGAGAACCCTCGTCATGAGACCCCTTTTCAAAGTCAAAACTGATGGTAGACACCGCCTGAAGGGTCAAACAAAGGTAGATACCGCCTGAAGGGTCAAATGAAGGTAGATACCGCCTGAAGGGTCAAATCAAGGTAGATACCGCCTGAAGGGTCAAAATAAGGTAGATACCGCCTGAAGGGTCAAATCAAGGTAGATACCGCCTGAAGGGTCAAATGAAGGTAGATACCGCCTGAAGGGTCAAATCAAGGTAGATACCGCCTGAAGGGTCAAAATAAGGTAGATACCGCCTGAAGGGTCAAATCAAGGTAGATACCGCCTGAAGGGTCAAATGAAGGTAGATACCGCCTGAAGGGTCAAATCAAGGTAGATACCGCCTGAAGGGTCAAAATAAGGTAGATACCGCCTGAAGGGTCAAATCAAGGTAGATACCGCCTGAAGGGTCAAATGAAGGTAGATACCGCCTGAAGGGTCAAATCAAGGTAGATACCGCCTGAAGGGTGAAAATAAGGTAGATACCGCTTGAAGGGTCAAATCAAGGTAGATACCGCCTGAAGGGTCAAATGAAGGTAGATACCGTCTGAAGGGTCAAATCAAGGTAGATACCGCCTGAAGGGTCAAAATATGGTAGATACCGCCTGAAGGGTCAAATCAAAGGTAGATACCGCTTGAAGGGTCAACACAAGGTAGATACCGCCTGAAGGGTCAACACATGGTAGATACCGCCTGAAGGGCCAACACAAGGTAGAAACCGCCTGAAGGGTCAAACCAAGGTAGAAACCGCCTGAAGGGTCAACTCAAGGTAGAAACCGCCTGAAGGGTCAAACCAAGGTAGAAACCGCCTGAAGGATCACATTAATGGTAGAAACCGCCTGAAGGGTCACATATGGTAGAAACCGCCATAAGGGTCAACTCATTGATAAATATCGCAGTAAGGATCAACACAAAGGTCTGATCCACCATACGGATCAAAATCCTTGGCAAATTCCAAAGCGTGGGATGCGCCTTCCTTAGGTTCCTACCAATTAGGAATCCCATCATGGTATGACCTACCATACAGGTTAGAGCTTAATCTCCCTAGGATATTCTGAATGACGAGTCCTAGGCATCTTCTTGCAAGTCGTCGCAACCGGCAGCATCCGACAGGTGAGCTTCAGGTAAGCCTCTCTCACTCCGGCCCATGTTCAAATTGTTAGAGCAAACCGGGGATTGATTTGAGCTTTTATCAATAGGCTTAAGGATCCGATGTCATAACATTTCTTCTCTTATTTTCCCAGTTGAGTCGGTTAGGAATCAGGTGCCACCTTATCTTTGAGAGAAACCTCTAACGAGATTCCTCTCAAAGAGGGGCAGCTGTTGACACCTGATTTTTTTTACCATTTATTATTGTGATTTTTATTCTTTAAAATTAATTAAAAATATCAAAAAAGGTCATAAAATCACAAAATCAACTTTGGAAGCCTTGGTTTAACCTTAGGAACCAATTTTGAACAAAAAATATTTTTCAGTATTTTCAATATTTTTCGAGTTTATTTAATTATAAAAATACCCAAAAAAATCAGAAAAATACCATTCGTGGTCAGAAAAATACCCAAAAATATTCAATAATTTTGTTTTAATTTCCTCTTCAAGTGTGTCACTTTAAATCTCAAAAATTCGGCTCGGGTCACTATGTTCCTTCACAAACATAAACCCGAACCGAGCCTAAAAAAAATCATTTTCGAGTCTTTTAGTCTTCAATTCTCACTTTTTATAAGCTATGACATTGGATTCTAAAGTCTTAAAGTGCAATTAGGTCAATTTGCCCTCCAATTTAATCAATTTTTACCAAAAGGGCTTAATTGCACATTTTTCTTTCAATTAGTCCCCGGTTTCACGGATGTATACGTATGCTCTACGTATTTATACGTCATACG
Organism: Rhodomyrtus psidioides; assembly: GCA_021437785.1. Classification (NCBI taxonomy): domain Eukaryota; kingdom Viridiplantae; phylum Streptophyta; class Magnoliopsida; order Myrtales; family Myrtaceae; genus Rhodomyrtus; species Rhodomyrtus psidioides. Next base: position 2,414,156 of record JAILYB010000111.1, read on the forward strand.
TATTTATACGTTATGCATATTTGTACTGTTTGGTAACCTCTTTAACTCTTGTAATAATAATAATGGTTATTATTTTTAACACCTTTGTTAGTGCCTTTTTTTTTAGCATTTTTGTATTGTGAGTGCTATTGTTAGTGCTATTTTTAAATAGCATTTTTGTATTATAAATTGTGAGTGCTATTGTTAGTGCTATTTTTAAATGACATTTATTTATCATAAATTGTGAGTGCTATTGTTAGTGCTATTTTTAAATGTCATTTATTTATCATAAATTGTGAGTGCTATTATTAGATAGAATTTATAATTGTTAGTGCTATTTTTAAATAGCATTTTTGTATTATAAATTGTGAGTGCTATTGTTAGTGCTATTTTTAAATAGCATTTTTGTATTATAAATTGTGAGTGCTATTGTTAGTGCTATTTTTAAATGTCATTTATTTGTGAGTGCTATTTTTAGATAGAATTTATAATTGTTAGTGCTATTTTTAAATACAATTTATTGGAAGGTATTTTTGGCTATAAAAGGATGGCAAGAGTTTTGAGGTTGAAGGGGGAGACATTTTGTAGAGTGTGCAAATTTTTGAGAGCTTAGAGAGAAGAACACAAACACTCTCTATATTCTCATCATCTTGAGTGAGCAAAATATACTAAGTTCGGAATATTGATTCCGCATATTGCTAGCACAATTGTTGTGGAGTTATTAGTCGTCTCCCCGTTCGTCAATTGGTGGTGCGTCCGAACTAGATGCCTAACACTTGTGGAGGCTGAGATCGAAGAACATCGAACCGACACCTCCGTTCAAGCACGCTACGAGAGGTAATCTATTTACTCCCTTTGAGGCTTTGTGATTTTTTTTCGATTGAAATGCACGAAGTACGCCTCTGGAGATACATGTATGGGTTGTTATTTATTTCCGCTACGTGTTACGTGGATCCCAACAGTGGTATCAGAGCCAATCCTTAGGCGTTTTCGTGCATTTAATTGATTTTTGCAATTTTTGCAATACTATGGCCAATATGTATTAACGAATTGTTCGTCTTACATGGCTAATGGAGGTTGATTGTTTTTATATGATAAATTAATCAACGTAGCAAAAATTGAGACTAAATCAATTTTGAATCGAAAATTTCTGGCTATCTTATTTTACGTAAAAATTCTGAATATGATTCAACGTAGAATTTTTATTGTGTCTTCCTAAGTTTTAAATTGTGAATTTATTACTTACGTGGAAGGGTGGTGATCATGGAAAAATCCCTAATCAATGTGATTGATGTATATATGAATGTATGATGATTATTTATATATTTGGGGTTGTAATTATTAAATGGAGGCTGCGTACTCCTTTTATTTTTCATGTAATCTTTATTTTTAGCATAGTCAATTGTTGATGTAAATGCTACGAGGATTACGTGGGGGAGCCTTTTAAGTCGGCGAGCTCTTTGGGGCCCAATTCTTGAAGAGTTCAAGAAACCAAGAAGAAGCGAAGAGCGGCTCTCCGTTATTAAAATATTAAAATGATTAAATGTGGTCTCATTGGCTCGAGACCCATTAAATCATAATTCCATGATCACCACGTAGGATAGATGTTTATGTGATTGACATCTATTTATTTATTATGATTACGTGAGCATGTTAAACTGGTTAATGTGCAAAGTCAGACTTACCTCACCCAAAATTGCGCCTGCATGAAATCCTAGTTAGGAAAATCACTCGCGTTAGGTACCGAAAGGGCGTTGGTAACGACACCAGCGTAACCAAGTCCCCGAACCCAAAAACTCTGGTTCCGTAGAACTGATCGATCTCTCACAATCGATCAGTAAGGTTTCCGGTCTACCCTCCAAGAAAGACCGGTGGCGACTCCAAATGCATGCACAAGTTGCACATGCCACCACGACCACACTAAGGTCGAAAGCGATCGACTCTTATCGTCGAATCCTTCTGAAAAATACTCCCGCCGCGATTTGGTATGGGCCTGGGAGGGCCCGCGCCGATCCAAGATCCGCGATCGGTAATCCATTAGCCGCGTCCGCTTTCGGACGGGTCGCGACAAGTGAGCAAACACATAAGAGCGAATAGAGAAAGCTGAGTGAACTAGATCAGCCCGAGATACTCCGATCCATCATGTTTAAAAGCTATTCTCATCTGCTAGAAACGCCCGACCTGGACATCTCTGAACACGAACTGCTGGAAGACTTTGAAGATCCTGGAGCTGAATCCTGCCCGAAGGCCATTGAGACTGACTCCTCCAGTGATGAAATTCTAGGCTTCAGCTACGAAGAAGGAGTATACAATGATGACCGGAGTCGGAAAAGGAAGCAACTGCAACGCCACACCCCAGGCCAAATCCGAGAGCTCGAAGCCTTCTTCAATGAATGCTCCACCCCAAGCAGACAACAGAAAATTGAGTTGAGCCGAAAGTTAGGATTGGAGCTTTCGAAGGTCAAGTTTTGGTTCGCCAACAAACGAACCCGGGTGAAACAGCAACACGCAGACCATGAGTTACTGGCCTTGAAGGAGGAGAATGAGAAGCTTCGAGCTGAAAGCGCGAGATATAAGGAAGCTCTGACCAAGGCCGCCTGCCTTAATTGTGGTAATCCTGTTGTCCTCGGAGAGGTGTTCCTCGATGAACCATCCCTGTTGACGAATAACGCTCAGCTGTTACTGTATTCTCCACAACATTTTCCGACACAGCCAGATACCGTCGGAGATCTGCATGAGCAAGTCAACACCATAGGGTCAACACCAACATCTCCTGAGAAATGGGACATGAATCATCACAGGTGGAGTTCTCCCAATGACGAACTCGCTGTCGCAGCCAGCCAATCCAAAGTCGGTGAGTCCCTCCCTGGACAACTTTTGAAACGACTAGATCCCGTAGAGAATAGCTACCGAAGTATTGACGATATTTTGGGTGATAAGAGAACAAGGTTTTACTGGACCTATGAACTTCACACCAAATTTGTTGATGCAATTCGGGAGCTGGGAGTTGATTCGGCTAGCCCACTACGCGTACTCGAGATTATGAATGTGCCGGGGCTCTCTAGAATTAACGTTGAGTCTCACCTCAAGTACTATAGGAGATTGCTAAGGGATGGAAGGATATCGTTAAACCATCATAAAGCCGGCTGGAGCTCAAGTGCTGGGCAGAGTTACAACCATGATGATTGGAGAGCCAAGAGCACCCAACCGTGTTTCAGCAATGACGGGACCAGCAGTCGTGTCAGCGACTCCTCTAACCCAAATCAGAATGCTTCGCCAAGCTATCTCAATACTCCTCAAGAGTTTATACCACAGTTCCAGCACATAGGGATTCCTCAGTTTGAACGCGAATCGGTCATTAATGCTGTCCCGGAAGCGGATCTGGCATTGGTAGAGAGTGCACATATAAACCTACCGATCATCGGAGGAAGTTCCGATTCGAGGGGTCAAATTGCTCACGCCGAGAGCAAAGAGAGGAATCCCTCGCCTGCAGTCGACGACACCCAATCTGGGCACCAAGGGCTTGAAAGAACAGGCGATTTCCTTGATGAGGAGCTGGACACTTGGATCAATACTCTTCAGGAATGTATGTCTCAACCCCAACAGGGCAATGATGAAGGTTCCAGCTCAAAGACTCCAGTCCCTCACAACGAAGGCAATGAAAGAAATCTGCCCCCAACAATTGTTGATACCCAACTTGAACATCAATGGCTCGAGACCCGAGCAATTTCCTTGGCGATGAGTTCAATCTTTGGCTCGATCAATTTGGAGCCGGAGGACCATCGTAGTGGTGACGCAAGGCCGGTGATCAAACGTCTGATGCAAGGCATGGCTACTCGATGAAAAATGCTTAGAGGAAAGGGGTTGAATACTCCTATTGAATACGTTGTTGATCGCACTGTAAGGTTCCCACGGAAACATCTTTCATTAATATCTAGAACTAATTGCGCGTGAGTGTCAACATCACCCTTTGAGCATCTTCAAGCCGAGGGCCGTGGATTAATCACTTAATCCGTGGAGCAAGTTCCATGAACAATGACTATCACCCGCGGAGCATAATGGGATCTACCCCTTCAATACGAAATACGTTTGGCCGCGAAGCCACCTATTTGGTAAAACGATGTATCGTTCCTAAACGATCTTCAATTGAATACCGAAGTAATGTCTCATTTCTTTTCCTTCTCAGATGATAAACATGGATAAAGCACTCAAGGAGCCATACGTTCAAATAACAGAACAGACGTTGCCTAACTGGGGGCAGATGAACCACTGATGTTGCAAACACTCCAAGAATGGATAGGCGGATTTGATAGATGTTGTTCATATCAATACGCAACATCAGGATGGGATGAAAATCAAGAGTAAAGTTGTATCGTCCCAACTTGTCTTGAATTTGGGAATATGAATTGATACTCATTGTTTATCCTTGACAGGGGAATCGCCTTGGAGACGAATAAGTTTTTACATCCCACGTACTACCTGTTAGGGTACATGAGGGTAGGATGTATCGTTTCGATTTTCGAAAAATTCGTGAACATACAATGATATGCTTCTTTTATATTTTCAGGGGTCTGCAGCCGCGACAGGTAGGTAAGTATCCCTTTCCTAGTTAGCTGGAGATAAAGAATGTTGAAATCCTTTCAGCCGTCATGAAAATTATCCAATGCATCGATGTTCATGATTTAAATCGGGAGGTCGCCCAAAGCATGAATAAAACATGCACGATACATCACAAAATCCCCTCGATGGATAAATTTTGGGAAAGAAAGAAATGAATTTTTCCAAATATGATTATTTGTCAAATCATTCAAAAGGAAGTTTACTCAAAAGGGAGGCGAGCCCAGTCCAAACACATCCTATATACACTTGAGAGACGAGGGAAGTGAATCGGATAGTAAAATCTGGACCTACGGAGGTAGGGACCATTCGCAGCGATTACATGGATTGGGACGACGGAGGCGTTCGTTTCATATCATAAACACTACAGGTGACCGTTGACAGCCCATTTGAACGGCGGTTTTCATTCTTAACCCTGTCAAGAACCACCCCACATCGGGGCAAAAAGGAGAGTAAGTCCAGCAGCATCGGGAGAAAATGGTAAGAAATTTTCTTGCTCGGACTAACATTAATCTTCGTGTGTTGTTTATATGTGTCGCGACCCGTCCGAAATTTTTCCCCGATCCGACGGTGCGAGGGGATTGAATTTCGTTGGTATGACGGGCGAATGGATTACCGATCGCGGCCCCCACTCTGAAATGTGGATCGCGGGCTTTGGATCGACGCGGGCCCTCCCAGGCCCATACCAAATCGCGGCGGGAGTATTTTCCAAAGGATTCGACGATAAGAGTCGATCGCCTTCGACCTTCAGTGTGGTCGTGGTGGCATGTGCAACTTGTGCATGCATTTGGAGTCGCCACCGGTCTTTCTTGGAGGGTAGACCGGAAACCTCACTGATCGATTGGGAGAGATCGATCAGTTCTGCGGAACCAGAGATTTTGGGTTCGGGGACTTGGTTACGTCGGTGTCATTACCAACGCCCTTTCGGTACCTAACGCGAGTGATTTTCCTGACTAAGAGTTCATGCAGGCGCAAGTTTGGGTGAGATAGGTATGAGTCAGGGTTTCATGCAGATTGGAAGACTGGTCCTATCAAATCACAGTCAATATAATGAAAGCGCAAGTCAAGTGCATAAATAAATCATGTCAATGCATATCAATTCACATCAAATGGCCTCCCAGTATAGCCATAAGGGCTTAGGGAAGGCGTGATTCAAGACCGGGAATAAAATGGGAAGATTCGGGGACGATTAGCCCGAAGGGTAAAATCGTCATTTTTTGGAAGGTTTGGATACCTAATTACCCAAAATATTCCATGGCCAGTTGATTGTGGCCATTTCCCATTTTTGAGAATTTTTTGGAATTTCTTAACTTTTCTTCAATTTTTGGAAGACGATTCGCCCAAAGGGCGAAATCGTCATTTTAAGAGGGGTCGGGGTTTAAAACACCCGGGATGAGACTTGGCCAGTTGTTTGTGGCCATTTCCTATTTTTGGGATTTTCCTGGAATTTTTGGAATTTTTTTGGGGGACGATTCGCCGGAAGGGCAAAACCGTCATTTTTGAAAAGATCGGGGGGTCAAATGACCCGAAACAGGTTGTGGCCAGTTGAATGTGGCCATTTCCTATTTTCTGGAATTTTTTTAGAATTTTTCTGAATTTTCCGAATTTTTTTGAATATTTTATGATTTTCTATTTTTTATTGATTTTTTTGAATTTTTTATTATTTTTTTTATTTTCTGAATTTTTTTTAATATTTAAAGATATTTTCCGGGCCGGGTCAAACACGGCCCGCGCCTCTCGGGCGCCCGGCCCGACCCTAGGGGTCGACACCGGCCTAAAACGACACCGTTTTATATTTTTAATCATTTTCCTATTTTTTTGGTATTTTTTATGTATTTTCCTTAATTATCCGAAAATTCTCCGGATCCGGCGGTTCTCATTGCGCCACGTTGCCTCATTCTGTGCGTCCGATCTTCCGCTAGATCGGACGATCCACAGAGAGCCACGTGGCTCAACCAAAACCATCGGATCAAAAATTAATTTCTTTTCTTTTTTTAGAAAACCTCTCAAATCGGACGCTCCAGATTGTGCCACATGGCTACTCCTGGTGCGTCCGATCTTGGACAAGATCGGACGATCCACAGAAAGCCACTTGGCGTATTCTGGACCGTCGGATTGATTTTTAATTAATTATCCGAAAATCATTTATTTAATTTTGCAAAACTCCAGGATCGCGACACGTGTCGAGATCCAGACCGTCCGTTTTTATTTGACTTGAAAATACATGGACCGGCCCCACCCGGCTGACGTGGCACGCCACGTCGGCCGTTGACCGTTGACCGGCCGGAGGGTCGCCGGAGAAGACGATGAACAGTGAAAATTCCGGCAACCATCGCCGGAATTTTCGCCGGAAAATCGCGAACCGGTCCCAAACTTGGTGTTTTTCGTTCCTTTTTTCGGCATTCGACTTTTTGGACCACCCACATCAACATACAACACAAATAATAACCATGAACACGCTAAAAAATGGCGAACCGGACCTCCCCGAACCCGGCTCCGGCGAGGAATTTTGCAGAAAATTTTATTCGTCTAAACTCGGTTCCGGGCATTCACGTGGCATCTAAGGAAGGTTTAGAAGCTTACCTATGGTCCTTTGATGGTCGGTGGCCGTGGGACTTCGCCGGTGTGAGCTTTAGGTTCGGCCCGAGCACATCGAACTCCGGCCATCGCTCCCGGCATGGTTCCAATACAAAATAAACACGTAAACAAGCTTAGAGTCGGTTCTAGGATTAACTTAGGGCCCTAACCGAACATATGCCACTCGAATCACGCTCGGCCGGGGACGAAACCGAGTTGAAACATGCATCGGCATTTCACCGAACACATGGCGTGCATAAGAAAATATGGAGATCCGGCGAGATACCGACCTATTCGGAGCTCGCCGACGGCCACTAAGCTCCGGTGATGATCAAGGAGTGTCGCCAAAGGCCCTGGGTTGCCGGTTGTCCGTTGATTTCCCCCCGAAAAATTCTCTCTCTCTCTCTCGGCCAAGCTCGGTTTTAACCGAGAATCTCCCCCATTCCGCTAGGCCGACCGGCGTGTTTTTTATGCCCACGCCTCTGCCACAACCGAATATGCTCTGCCAACTTGCCTCCCACGCTCGTTTCAGCTTTTCCTTCGACAATCCGTGCGCCCCCATGCTCCCCTGTTTTTTTTTGTTCTGTGTATTCTGCATTCTGCACGTTCTGTTGCACATTCTGTGCATTGTTGCAGAACCGGGTCGGGTCGGGTCGGACCCGACCGACCCGGTTCGACCAAATAGTCAAATTGACCCCCCAAATGACCTCTTTTCATGAAATTTATGGCAAATTCGGATTCCTTGGCATGTTTTCTATCAAATATGGGTATTTTCGTGAATCAATTGATTGAAATTTAGTGAAAACCCCAAATTGTCCCTAGGATCCGAAAATGAATTTCGCCAAATCGAAAATCTAAACGATCGAATTAGTCAAAATTGAGCCCACCAATGGATTCATCATGATGAAAAATATTGGGTAGAGGTGTTTAATTTTAATGGGTGTGCCCGTGTGAAATTTAATTTCAAAAATTGTGAAACCGGGGACTAAATTGAAAGATTTTTATGCAATTAAGCCCTTTTGGCTAAAATTGATCAAATTGGAGGGCAAATTGACCCAATTGCATTTCAAAACTTTAGAATTCAATGTCATAGCTCATGAAAAGTGAGAATTGAAAATTAAAAGACTCGAAAAGGATTTTTCAGGCTCGGTACGGGTTTATGTTTGTGAAGGAACACCATGACCCAAGCCTAATTTCCCTGATAAGAAGTTAGAATATTAAAGAGGGAATTACAATAAAATTTCGGAATATTTTTTGTAATTTTCTGACCACGGATGGTATTTTTCTGATTTTTTGGTTTTTTTAATAATTAAATAAATAACAAAAAATATTAAAAAATACAAAAAATATTTTTTGTTCAAAATTGGTTCCCAAGGCTAGGCTAAGGCTTCCAAAGTTGATTTTTCAATTTTTTGACCTTTTTTGCTATTTTTAATTAATTTTAGAAATAAAAACTGAAATAAAAGATAGTCAAAAATCAGGTGTCAACAATATAGTGATCCAAGTGCCATAGGATGATGAGAAGCATTCATTTCTCTATCCCACACACCGAATCCTTTGCATAGCCAAGTTGAGCCTACGAATTCATTTCATAAACCCCTGTTGGTGATCATGGCATGTTTCAAGATAGAAACTGCATCACTCCAAGAACGGAAGAATCCAGGAGATGGGATTTATAGAAAAATTTCATATCGGCGTTTAAATGTACTATGATTCATATATCTAGCACATTTTTCTGAACATCGTAGTTCCAAAGGAAAAGAAAAGGCGGGATTTCAACAAAGAAAAAATCTCTAGCATCAAGAAAAAGCAAAGTGCCTGGTAAAAGCAAGGCCGATGCTCATGAAAACTGTTTGATTGATCCCCAATAAAGCCTAGTTGGGAAAAGAGGAAATCCCCGAAGGAACCAAATAAAAAAAAAAGCTGCTCCCCAAATGCTGTCAAGCACAGAACAAAGACATGGAGAGAGTCGGTCTCTGAATGCAACAATGGATGCTCTCTAAAGAGCTGGTGCACACCTCAAAATCGGTTGTACACCTCAAAAACTAAAGATGCAGAAAGGAAAAGACAGGTGGTAAATCAGCAATGATCACCAATGTCAAACTCGTCATGAATTTTGGGCCAAAAACAAGCCTTTTTCGGTCCCCAATCCTACCAACATCATAACCCTGAAACAGTCTTCTCTGACTAAGACACTTGGGTTAACATATAGCTTAGCTCGAAGAAGTATGAGTAAGACTATTTCTTTCTCATTTTGCAGGGTTCTTGACTTGTAAACCCGGAGCAGATGGCGAAAGCTTTCGTTCAATGGCCTCGACTCCAAAGCGGGTCCCCCTTGAAAACCAATATCCAAGCCCAACATTACGATCCCGTGGAAGACCTCCCGACCGATCAAAATGTATGCGCTGCGAATGAGCCTAAAACCTAGGCACAGGTTAGTAGGGAATTGAGTGCGTCCCCTATAAAAAAACCACTATCGCAAAACAGGTGAGAAGACCTCCTTGTCGAAAAATATTCCAATTGATGTTTTGAACAAACTCTTTTTGGAATTTTCAAACTGTTGATCCAGATTTTCCATGCAAGGGATTTGTGATCACATTTGCATGCTGCAAGAATGCTTTGGATAACCTCCAGCATCAAACTTAAGTCATAAAATTTTGTCAATTGGACAATTGCTGTCTTCTCAAAGATTACCAATATTTTCTTGGGGAAGAGAAACCCTTTTAAAAAAAAAAAGTCCTAGCATGACGTGGAGAACCCTCGTCCTAGGATCCCTTTTCAAAAATATCAAACAGGTCCTATCGGACGTGGAGAACCCTTGTCTCGGGATCCCTTTTAAACAAAATCAAACAGGCCCTATCGGACGTGGAGAACCCTCGTCTCGGGACCCCTTTTAAACAAAATCGAGCAGTCTCATCGGACGTGGAGAACCCTCGTCATGAGACCCCTTTTCAAAATTCAAGCAGTCTCATCGGACGTGGAGAACCCTCGTCATGAGACCCCTTTTCAAAGCAAAACCAAGGTAGAAACCGCCTGAAGGGTCAAACCATGGTAGATACCGCCTGAAGGGTCAACTCAAGGTAGAAACCGCCTGAAGGGTCAAACAAAGGTAGAAACCGCCTAAAGGGTCAAAACAAAGGTAGAAACCGCCTGAAGGGTCAAACAAAGGTAGAAACCGCCTAAAGGGTCAAACAAAGGTAGAAACTGCCTAAAGGGTCAAAACAAAGGTAGAAACCGCCTAAAGGGTCAAACAAAGGTAGAAACCGCCTAAAGGGTCAAAAATATGGTAGAAACCGCCTGAAAGGTCAACCCAATAGTAAAAATCACTTAAATTGTCAACTCAATGGTCCAATCCACCATACGGATCAAAATCATTGGCAAATCCCGAAGTGTGGGATGCGCCTTCCTTAGGTTCCTACCAGTTAGGAATCTCATAATGGTATGACCTACCATACATGTCAGAGCTTAATCTCCCTAGGATATCCTAAATGATGGGTCATAGGTATCTTCTTGAAAGTCGTCGCAACCGCCAACATCCTACAGGTGAGCTTCAGGTAAGCCTCTCTCACTCCGACCCATGTTCGAATTGCAAGAGTAAACCGGTGATTAATTTGAACATTCATCAAAAGACTTAAGGGTCCGATGTCATAGCATTTCTTTTCCTCAGTCGAGTCGGTTAAGATTCAGGTGTCATTTTGTCTTTGAAAGCAACCTCTGACGAGCTCACTCTCAAAGAGGGACAGCTGTTGACACCTGATTTTTGACCATTTATTATTGTGATTATTATTCTTTAAAATTAATTAAAAATAGCAAAAAAGGTCAAAAAATCACAAAATCAACTTTGGAAGCCTTGGCTTGGCCTTAGGAACCAATTTTGAACAAAAAATATTTTTTGGTATTTTATAATATTTTTCGAATTTATTTAATTATAAAAATACCAAAAAAATCAGAAAAATACCATTCGTGGTCAGAAAAATACACAAAAATATTCAATAATTTTTTTTTAATTTCCTCTTCAAGTGTGTCACTTTAAATCTCAAAAATTCGGCTCGGGTCTCTATGTTCCTTAACAAACATAAACCCGAACCGAGCCCAAAAAATCCTTTTTGAGTCTTTTAATTTTCAATTATCATCTTGTATAATCTATGACATTGTATTATAAAGTCTTGAAGTGCAATTAGGTCAATTTGCCCTCCAATTTGATCAATTTTAACCAAAAGGGCTTAATTGCATAAAAATCTTTCAATTTAGTCCCCGGTTTCACAAATTTCGAAATTAAATTTCACACGGGCATACCCATTGAAATCAAATACCTCTACCCTATGTTTTTCATCATGATGAATCCATTGGTGGCCTCAATTTTGACTAATTTGGTCGTTTGGACCTCCGATTGAACGAAACCCATATTCGGATCCTAAGGGTAGTTTGGGGTTTTCACTAAATTTTAATCAATTGATTCGCGAGAATACCCTTATTTGATGGAAAACATACCAAAGAGTTCGATTTTGCCATCAATTTCGTGAAAATGGGTCAAATTAGAGCCCAATTTGGGCGATTTGGGTCGAACCGGGCCGGTCGGGTCAGATCCGACCCGACCCGGTCCGACCGGGTCTGCAACTCTCAGTTGCAGACCCGTGCGCGCCGCGGAAGCAAAAAAAGCAGGAGCATGGGGAGGCCCGCGGTGGTTTTTTTTAAAGAAAAGCGATGGCGAGTGGAGGAGGATCTCAGGTAGTGGTGGGGGTGAAGATGCCACGACCAAAAAGGCCGGTCGGCCACGAAAAAAAGAAAAGAGGTACTCGGTGAGAAGGGGAGCTCAGACCGAGAGGGAGAAGGGGAATTTTCGTGCGAGAGGGGGCGAAGCTCGGGCAAGGTGGGGGTTCCTCAAGCTTCGGGTAACCAGGAGCATCGTCGAAGATGCCTCGAAGGCCGCCGGAGACCCTCAGACAGGTCAGTATCGTCCTCTGAACTTCGTTTTTCCGATGCACGTCACATGTTCGACAAAATGCTCGAACGGGTTTCGCAATCACAACTCTCGGTCGTGCCGTTCCCGACCCCGTTCCACACGAATCTCACTTCCAACCTTCGTTATAACTGGCTCTGAGCTCCGTGTACCGTCTTTTTTGGCATTGAAACGCGACGAGATCCAAGCCCGGAAGTTCGCCGGTCATGGTTCGGCCGAGAGCTAGGTGAAGGGCTTCGCGTCATCGCCGAGCTTCAAAGGAGTTCAGGTAAGCTTCCTAACCTTTCTCCGATGAACGTTTGAACGAGTGGAATGGAGCTCAAACCAAAAAAAATTTCACGAATCCCCCTCGCCGGCGCCGGTTCAGTGAAGGTTCGTTTGGCCGGTTCCTCACGTTATTTTTGCTATAAACTGAGCGCAAATTGGTCGTGGTCCGATGGGGATTTGTTTGGTAAAAAAATCGGGGTCTGAAACTATCGTTTTTACGTCGTTATGGGTCTTCCGGCGAGGATTCCGGCGATAGTCGCCGGAATAGTTACTGTTCACCGTCTTCTCCGGCGACTATCGCCGGCGGTCAACGGTCAGCGAGGTCAACGGGTCAACGCTGACGTGGCATGCCACGTCGGCAGCCACGTCAGCGTAGGGGGTCCACGGCCGATTATAATAAAGACCAGATCCGACGGTGGAGAGTGTGCCACGTGTCGCGATCTCGGCTTTTTCGGTTTTATTAAATGATTTTCGGATATTAATTAAAAAATGATCCGACGGTCAAGAATCTGCCAAGTGGCTCTCTCTGGATCGTCCGATCTAGTCCAAGATCGGACGCACCAGGAGCAGCCACGTGGCACAATCTGGGGCGTCCGTTTGCTAAATTAAGAAAATGATAAAAAAAAAAGAAAACCAAAAACGGCGTCGTTTTTGGCTGTGGGCGTGCCAGATCCGGGTCTCGGATCTGGGCGTGGGCCGGGTCATCCGACCCGGTCCGAATAATATATATGTATTATTATTATTATTTTAATAATAATAAAAAATTTTAATAAAAAATTTTAAAATTCAATAAAAAATAGAAAATCATAAAAAACTCAAAAAAATTCGGAAAAACTCAGAAAAATTCTAAAAAATTCCAGAAAATATAAAATGGCCACGTTCAACTGGTCACGACCTGTTTCGGGTCTTTTGACCCCCGATCTTTCCAAAAATGACGGTTTTGCCCTTCCGGCAAACCGTCTACCAAAAAAAATTCTAAAAAAATCCAGGAAAATCCCAAAAAATAGGAAATGGCCACAGTCAATTGGCCAAGGCTCATCCCGGGTGTTTTGAACCCGATCATTCTTAAAAATGACGATTTCGCCCTTTGGGCGAATCGTCTTCCAAAAATTGACGATTTTGCCCTCCGAGCTAAATGGACTCCAAATCTTCCCATTTTACCTCGGTCCTAAATCACGCATTCCCTAAGCCCTTATGGCTATACTAGGAGGCCATGTGATGTGAATTGACGTGCATTGATGTGATTTATTTATGCACTTGATTGCGTTTTCATTTAAATTGATTGTGATTGATAGGAATAGTCTTCCAATCTGCATGAAACCCTGAATTAAACTTACCACACCCGAACTTGCGCATGCATGAACTCTTGGCTAGGAAAATCGCTCGCGTTAGGTACCGAAAGGGCGTTGGTAATGACATCAACGTAACCAAGTCCCCGAACCCAAAATCTCTGGTTCCGCAGAATTGATCGATCTCTCCCAATCGGTCAATAAGGTTTCCTGTCTACCCTCCAAGAAAGACCGGTGGCGACTCCAAATGCATGCACAAGTTGCACATGCCACCACGACCACACTAAGGTCGAAAGCGATCGACTGTTATCGTCGAATCCCTTTGAAAAATACTCCCGCCGCGATTTGGTATGGGCCTGGGAGGGCCCGCGCCGATCCAAAGCCCGCGATCCGCACCCTTGTGCGGGGGAAGGCCCGCGATCGGTAATCCATTAGCCGCGTCCGCTTCGGACGGGTCGCGACACTAACCATTCCGAGCGAGATCTATACCACCAAATCAATCAAGAAGCATCCTAGGAGTTCGAGAAGACTTACCAGGCCAATGCGAGGCTTCGGTTTCGCTCGGGTCAAGCTCACGAGCTCTCGACGGGTTCGGGTGGTTGGAGACCGACTCGTGCGATTTAGGCGGTGAAATGATATGTAATGAAAAGCGAAAATGCTGAGTGATGCGAGACGAACAGATTGCAACAAAAATGGCGTTGAATGATTGACCCTAGCTTAAGTTGCCATTAAAGGCCGAGCTCGAGCTTGGAGAAAGACCTCACCTGTTTTGGCGATGAAAGGCTATACCGCTTGGTTCTGGCGACTCCTCGGGAAGTCACGAAGCTTGGAGAATGTATCCGAAGCTTCGGTTTCTAGCCGCTCGCCGTGGTCGAGCCTTTGAAGCTCGCGGCTTCCTTTCTCGCTCTCCCTCTGTATCTCTCTCACTCTCTGTATCTCTCTCACTCTCCCTCTCTCTTCGTCCGCTCTCTCTCTGCGAACTCTTTGTTCGCTCCCCCATCTCTCTGAGCTCGTTCTACCTCGCGAGCTCTTTGTTCGCTCCCCCCTCTCTCTGAGCTCATTCTACCTCGCCCTCTTTCTCTCTGCCTTCGCCTTTTTTTTTTCCTGGGCGTTTTTGGTTCTTGCTCGCGTCCGTTGGCGAACGCTCCCAACCAACTTCCCCCTCTAACTGATCATCGTCCTTCCTTTTTTGTTCGTGCGCGAGGCCCCCTCCCTCTTGAACTGATCTCCCGTTTTTCCTTTTGTTCCTGCGCGAAGGAGCAGATGGTATTCTGCTTATGACCAAAACTGGTCAACGGTTTGACTGGGCGGGTCAACCCGACCTAGTCAACCCGATTTTGGGATTTTCCATCAAATCAGGCGTCCAAATATCCCAAAATCGTGAAATCGACTCCATAATCGGATTTCATAGCATGGCATTTACCTAAATAAGGTAAAATTGGGCTGAATTGATTTTGATTTATACAAAAGCCCCAAATCTAAGACAAGATCCGAAATCGATTTTCGTCAAATTGAGATTCCTAATGGACGAATTGTCCCCAATTGAGCCCACCATTAGATTCAGGGGGTCGAATACTATAGGGAGGAAGCATTGGGATCCTATGGGTGTCCCTCGAAAAAGTTTAATTTTGGAATTGGCATTATAGGGACTAAAAAAAAAAGAATTTTATGCAATTAGGTCCCTAAAGCCAAAATTGATCAAATTAGTGCACAATTGAATCAAATTGAAATGTGGGGCAATCAAGTCGAATGTCAACACTAGGAAAATGCAAAATTTTGCAAATAAAAAGACTCATAACATATTTTTTTGACAAATTTAACCCTGTGCGTTACAAAGAAACACACAAAATTAAACTTGAATTTCGACTCTTGATGAGGTCAAAATGACAAGGGATTTAAAAGAAAAATATTGACTATTTTCCTATATTTTTGTGACCTCAAATTCTATTTTTGTTGATTTTTCTAGTATTTTTCTATTTTCTAAAAATACTAAAAAATGTGAAAAATATGAAAAATTATTTTTTGGTCAAGAATGGTTCCTTGGGCTTGGCCAAGGCCACCAAAGTTGATTTTGTAATTTTTTGACTTTTTATGAATTTTTTGTGATTTTTTCAAAAATAAAATTGAAAAAGACTTGGTCAAAAATCAGGTGTCAACAGCTGCCCCTCTTTGAGAGGAATCTCGTGAGAGGTTTCGCTCAAAGACAGGTGACACCTGAATCTAGACCGACTCGACTGGGGAAAAGAAAAATGAATCCTGACATTCAGTCTTTCTTGCTTTGCTGGTAAACGCTCTGCTTGTTCTGCTCTGGCTACTGTGAGAGAGAAAGTAGAGAGACCCACCTGCTACTTACCTGTTGATCACCCGGCTGATGCTCGTATGGCATGCGCGGTGTATAGCGGGTTCAAGTGAATACCTAGGGACTCGTCTTTTGAGTATCCTAGGGCGGTTAAACTCTAGCCTGTATGGTAGGCCGTACCAGAATGGGATTCCTATACTTGACAGAAATCTGTGAATGACGCACCCAGTCTCTTAGGGATTGTCGGGGTTTTGATCCGTATGGTGGATCAGACCATGAATAGGACTCCTCTTTGTTAGGAACCTATGGATGACGCACCCAGTCTATTAGGGATTGTCAGGGATTTTGATCCGTATGGTGGATCAGACCATGAATAGGACTCCTCTCTGCTAGGAACCTATGGATGACGCACCCAGTCTCTTAGGGATTGTCAGGGATTTTGATCCGTATGGTGGATCAGACCATGAATAGGACTCCTCTCTGCTAGGAACCTATGGATGACGCACCTAGTCTCTTAGGTTGTCGGGGTTTTGATCCGTATGGTGGATCAGACCATGAATAGGACTCCTCTCTGCTAGGAACCTATGGATGACGCACCCAGTCTCTTAGGGGTTGTCGGGGTTTTGATCCTATATTCTAAGGAATTAACTAGGATTTATACAAATGAGGTGTGCCTAACCTTGAGGCTTTACCCAATGGGCTATTCTGGGTTTAGGGGTTACCTAGAACCTCACAGAAAGCAGATTTTGACAACAGTCTTTGATCCTATATTCTAAGGAATTAACTAGGATTCATACAAGTGAGGTGTGCCTAACCTTTAGGCTTCACCAAATGAGCTATTCTGGGTTTAGGGGTTACCTAGAACCTCACAGAAAGCAGATTTTGACAACAGTCTTTGATCCTATATTCTAAGGAATTAACTAGGATTCATACAAGTGAGGTGTGCCTAACCTTTAGGCTTCACCAAATGAGCTATTCTGGGTTTAGGGGTTACCTAGAACCTCACAGAAAGCAGATTTTGACAACAGTCTTTGATCCTATATTCTAAGGAATTAACTAGGATTCATACAAGTGAGGTGTGCCTAACCTTTAGGCTTCACCAAATGAGCTATTCTGGGTTTAGGGGTTACCTAGAACCTCACAGAAAGCAGATTTTGACAACAGTCTTTGATCCTATATTCTAAGGAATTAACTAGGATTCATACAAGTGAGGTGTGCCTAACCTTTAGGCTTCACCAAATGAGCTATTCTGGGTTTAGGGGTTACCTAGAACCTCACAGAAAGCTGATCTTGAAAATTGTCCTTTCGACATGCAAGGCGTTATTCTGGGATTTGGGGATTCCAAGTATCCTGCAGAAAACTTAAACCTGCGAAAACTTTGATAAGATTCTTCTGGGATCTAGGGGCTACCTGAGATCTCGTAGAAAGACTATCTTGAATGTTGTCCTTTCGACATTGAAGGTGACATTCTGGGACCTGGGAGCTCCAGGTATCCTGCGGAAAGTTCCAACCTGTAACACTGGGATCTCACACATGGAGACAATTTCAAACATTGTCCTTTTGACATGGGAGGTGACATTCTAGGACCTGGGAGCTCCAAGCATCCTGCAGAAAGATCAAACCTGTAATATTGGTATCTCACATAGGGAGATAATTTCAAACATTGTCCTTTTGACATGGGAGGTGACATTATGGGACCTGGGAGCTCCATGCATCCTGCAGAAAGATCAAACCTGTAAATTTGGTATCTCACATAGGGAGATAATTTCAAACATTGTCCTTTTGACATGGGAGGTGACATTCTGGGACCTGGGAGCTCCAGGCATCCTGCAGAAAGATCAAACCTGTAATATTGGAATCTCACATAGGGATGATTTCGGAGATTGTCCTTTTGACATTGGGGGTGACATTCTGGGATCTGGGGACTCCAGGTATCCTACAGAAAGCTCAAACCTGTAAATTTGAAATCTCACAGAGGGATGATTTCGGAGATTGTCCTTTTGACATTGGAGGTGACATTCTGGGATCTGGGAGCTCCAGGTATCCTGCAGAAAGATCAAACCTACAAAATTGTTCATAAGAATGTGTTTTCCTGAGATATGGAATTACCAGGGATCTTGCAGGAAAATAAACTTGAAAGCTCTTCTTCACAGAGCAAGGCATCCTTCTAGAATCTGGGGTTACCATGATTCCTATAGGAGTTTAACCAAGAACAATAGCATTCTAGAATCTGGGGTTACCACGAATCTGTCAGAAGCTCAGGCATATAAGCTCTCCTTCTTAGAGAAATGTGTCATTCTAAGACCTGGGGTTACCAGGGGTCCTGCAGAAGTTTAAACTTGAAATATATTCTTCACAAAAGAAGTAGCATTCTGAGGTCTGGGGATACCAGGGGTCCTACAGAAGCTTGAACATGTAAACTCTTTCTTACCAAGAGAGGTTGTGTTCTTCTGAGATCTGGGCTTGCCAGGAATTCTGCAGAAGCTTAAACTTGAAAGTTATTCTTCACAAAAGAAGTAGCATTCTGAGGTCTGGGGATACCAGGAGTCCTACAGAAGCTTGAACATGTAAACTCTTTCTTACCAAGAGAGGTTGTGTTCTTCTGAGATCTGGGCTTGCCAGGAATTCTGCAGAAGTTTAGACATGTTAAACGTTTCTCACCAAGAGTGATACAAGCCGTTTTAGGAGCCGAAGTCATCAAGAATCTTGCAGAAGCTCCAATCTGAAAATTTTCTTACCAAAGGCACATCAATGGTCTTTAAGTGATATCTGATGTCAAACTGACAGCACTTTATGACTTATATCATGGTCATAAAAAAAATTCAATGAATGCATTACGATGCTGGAGGTTATCCAAAACACCTTGCAACATACGAAAGTGATCAAAAATTCCTTGTGGGGAAAGTTTGAATCAAACAATCTGAAATTACCAAAAGAGTTTGGTTAAAATGTCCAAAGGAGTATTCTCATCAAAGAGGACTTCTCACCGTTTTGAGATAATGGTCTTTTACAAAAAATGCACTCGAACTTCCTATCAAACCTGCGCCTAGGGTTCAGGATCATTCGCAGTGAATACACCTCGATCGATCAGGAGGACTTCCAAGGGACCGTAATGTTGGGCTTGGTCCACGGTTTTCAAAGGGGGACTTGCGTGCAAGTCAAGGCTATTGAAGCGAAGTCTTCAATGTCTGCTCCAGGTTTACAAGTCAAGAAACCTGCAAAATGAGAAAGAAATAATTTTGCTCGAACTTCTTCGAGCTAAGCTTAGACATTAAACCCTATGTCAATCCAAGTGCCTTAATCAGAAAAGGCTTTTCAAGGTTGTAACGTAGGTGGGATTAGGGACCAAAAAGGCTTGTTTTTGGCTCAGAATATGCGAAGGGTTTACATTGGTGATTACTGCAGGTTTGCCGCCGATCTGGTCCCTTTTGGTTCGAAGAACGTCTTCAGTCTTTGAAGTGCATTGTCAGTCTTCGAAGCGCACATTCGTCTTTAGAGAATATCTCTTTTGTGCTGAGACAGTGTCAACATCTTGTCTACACTTTCATCATCTGAGTGTGACATAATCTGGAAGTATCCTTTGCCGTCCAGCTCCCTTGGGATTTTCTTTTACAATCAGATCTCACTAGTGACCTATACAAAGGTATCATGCCATCTTTTGGCATTTACAAGATCAAACACCTGATTCACAAGTGTACCAATATTTGGATGGGCATTGGCCTTGCTTTTACCAGGCACTTTGCTTTTTCTTGATGCCCAGGATCGGATTTTTTTTTCTTTTTTTTCTTTTTCTCATCTTTTGTCGAGATCCTACCTTTCCTTTTCTTTTGGGGATCAGAATTTTCAAATGAGTGTGCTAGATGTACAACTTGAATCTCAGCACTCAAACATTAATCTAGGAATTTTTCACAAATCCTGTGTTTTGAATCCTTCCGCTCTTGAAGTGACGTCGCTTCCGTCTTGGAATATGCAATGATTACCAACGGGTTTGTGAAACGAACGTACAGGCTCAACTGGGCTGTGCAAAGGGTAAAAGTGTATAGGATAGAGAAACGAATGCTTTTCGTCATCCTAAAGCACCTGAATTACCATAGAAGTTAAAATGACAAGCAACACACGAAGATTGATGCAAGTCTGAGCAAGAGAACTTCTAACCATTTATCTCCTGATACCGCTGGACGTACCTCCAGTTTGCCCCACTGTGGGGTGGTTCTTGACAGGGGTATGTCGCGACCCTCTCCCGAGGCGGAGCGGGCTAATGGGCCGTCCGATCGCTGGCTGGATCGGATGCGGGCATCTCCCAAGGCCTATTGCCCAAATCGCAACTGCTGGATGTACGTGGTCGACCTTCAGTGTGGTCTAGTGACATGTGATGAGTGTACATGTCAAGGAGTTGCCACCAATCGTTTTGCGGAGGGTACGATTGGAAACCCTATCGAATAGTTGGGAGTGGTCTATTCGATTCTACGGAAACCAGAGAAGTGGGTTCGGGAACTTAGTTACGCCAACTATCAGAGTTGATGCCCTTTCGGTACCTAAGCTGAATAGTTTATCTGATCTTAAGATTTCATACAGATGAGTGAGGTACAGATCCTAAATCTAGGAGTTCATGCAGATGGGAATTACTACCATATCACTTACAATCAATAGAAATAAGTGCGCAAATCGAGGATCCAGTACATGCGGATAAAACACATGAAATCAGCATGGAATCCCTAATGAGGCCCTATTAGCCAAGAGAAATATCAATCAAGGCTCAAGAATGATTTTGGCATGATTCGCCCATGAGGGGCAAAATCGTAATTTTGAACAATTCGGGGAAAATTTACCTTTAAAAGGGTAAATCTGTCATTTTAGACAAATTGGGAAGTCAAAAGACAGTGGAAATAGGATTGGTCATCAATCCAATTCATTTCCTATTTTTTGGGATTTTCCAGAATTTTTCTGGAATTTAAAAGTGATTTTACCTTCAGAAGGGTAAAATCGTCATTTTAGACAAAGATGAGAACTGAAAATCTCAAATATTAGGGTTGGTCGTCCACCTGACCCAAACCCTGACTCTATGCAATTTTCAGAACTCAATTGGAATAAGAAAGATGATTTTCCCCATGAGGGGCAAAATCGTCATTTCAGCAGGAACGATAAGATTCGAAAATCCCAACAAAAGGATTCGCCACCTAATTGGCCCTATCCTCATCTAGGCATTTTCGACCAATCTCGAAACACAAGACAGGGACGAATTACCCCTAAAGGGCAATGTCGTCAATTCTTGGAAGAACAGATAAGAAACCCCAAAAATAGGGTTGACCAGTTGTCTGTGGTCAATCCTCGATTTTTGAGGATTTCCGGAGTGTCTAGGATTTTCCCACAATTTTTCCACAATTTTTTTGGAATTTTCTGGAATTTTCTAGCATTTTTTGATTTTCTGAAATTTTTCGGATTTTTTTTATTTTCAAAATCATTTTCTAATTTTTTATTATTATATTTTATTTATTTTTTTTTAAAAAAAATGTTATTCTGGCGGGGCGGGTGACCCGGCCCACGGCCCGCGGCCCAGCCCGGACCCGGGTCCCTATGACCCGCGTCCAAAACGACGCCGTTTATACTCCTCCCGCTCAATTTTTTTTTTTTTAAATCCCGCCTAAATCAAATAAAAGGCCCTGATTGCGCCACACGTTGACTGATTGACGGCCTGATCTAGGGCTGGCAACTAACGGTCCAGATTGAAACTCCTGATCGAACCACAACCGTCCGATCAACTTATCCGAAAGTAATTTTTATTTTCCGAAAATTGCGAGATCTCGACACGTGGCACACTATCCACCGTCGGATCAAGTTTTTTTTTTTCGTTGCAAACGAACGGCTGACGTGGCTGCCACGTGGGCGCCACGTCAGCGACACGTCAGCGTTGACTCGGTCAACCGCCCACTGGAGAAGATGACCGGCGCCGGCTCTATCTCGCCGGCGCCTCGTCGGAAGGCCATATCTCGGCCTTCCGACGTCCAAACTCGGTCGTTCCGGCGCCGTTCGACTCCTACGGATCTCCTTTACAACATACATCGGCCTCGCAACAGCAGAATTAAGTCTCATCTACTTGCTACCTTCGGCCGAAGCTAAGCTCCGGCGAGAGTCCGCCCTAGCCGTTTCTAGCGTTACCTAACTAAACAAACCGATCGGGAAGCATCACTGAGGGTTGAGGAGACTTACCTGGCCATCGGGAAACTTCGGTTTCGCTCGGGTCAAGCTCACGAGCTCTCGACAGGTTTGGGTGGTTGGGGGCCGACTCGTACGATTTAGGCGGTGAAATGGTATGTAATGAAAAGCGAAAATGCTCAGTGATGCGAAGCGAACATATTGCAACAAAAATGGCGTTCAATGATTGACCCTAGCTTTAGTTGCCATTAAAGGCCGAGCTCGAGCTTGGAGAAAGACCTCACCTGATTCTGCAATGGAATGAAGTGCCGTTTGATCTTGGGCGTTCGTTGGGACGTCACGAAGCTTGGAAGGCGTATCTGATGCTCCGGTTTCGCGCCGTTCGTCGAAGGCAAGTCTCTGACGTTCCCGGCCTTTTCTTCGCGGTGCTCGTCCTCTTCTCTCTCTCCCTCTCTCTGTCTCGTTCTCTCTGTTTCGCTCTCTTCTTTTTCACTCTGTGAGTTTCTCCTCTCACTCTTCGCACCGCGAGCTCCTCCTCCGCGAGCACCTTCCCTCTCTCTCTCTCTGCGTCTCTCTCCTTCTCTACCCCCGCGCGAACAGAACTCCCTCCCCCACTCTCGCTCTCTCCCCTTTTTGTTCCTCCAACTAACTCCTCTTGCTAACTGACTCCCCCCCGCTCAACTGATTGCCACTAACTGACTTCCTTCGTTCGTTCTCTTGCTTCTTTTTTGTTTTGCGCGAACCAGCCCCCATCCTCCGCGACGTCCTCCTCCAAGATCCAATAAGCAGAGAGCGTTTTTGCTCTATTGGTTTGGTCAACCGGGTTGACTGGGTCGGTCAACCCGATCCAGTTGACCCGGTTCTAAATTTTCTGTTCAAATTGGACGTCCTGATGTATCAATATCACAAAATTGACATCAAAATTAGACTCTATTGTCGCGACCTAAAAAAAAATTATGATGGTTCTAGGCTAATGGATTATTAGGTTTATTTTGACGACTAACCTAATACGGACTCTCCCAAGCCCTACCAAATCGCAACTTAAATTAAATGAAAATGATTTAGATTTGGAGTCGCCACTAATCATTCTTTGGTAGGTTGATTAGAAACCCAAGTAAAACAGCGGGAGAACCATTTTACTTCTACGAACTAGAGATTTTGAGTTCGGGGACTTGGTTACATTAATTCTTCAATTAATGCCCTTTCGGTACCATTTCCGTGAAAATGTCTGATTTTGGCAAATTTGATGAATTTTCAAAGATGCAGTTTTTTTTTTGTTTTTGCAATATTTTTTTGGGGTTTTCTTTTTATAAAATGCAAGGCAATGCGAATTATAATGAAATAAAAAAAGATATTAAAAGAACATAACCATAAAGAAAGGGGATAGGGTCCGATGAATTTTACGACGTCGGAGTCCGTCGGTGTTCGTGCAACAAGGTGTGGGGATATAAACCACCAGTAGGAGGCTCGGCCGTCCGATTCTGGGGTGGCACAATATAATTTACGGAAAGTAAATGGACACGTGCCTTGGACACCAACAGGAGGCTCGGCCTTCCGATTCTGGGTCTAATAGGCGAAATATAGAAAAAGCACACTTTTATTGGATGCAATGCAATGCAATGCAAATTAACTATATAACGCATGAAATGCTATGACATAAAGTAAATACACAGCAAATACAACATAATACAAAATAGACAATGATCCGAGCTCGGATGAAGAGGATGTTGAACTTAAAGCAAATATGCCCGCCGCTAGAATTGTTTGCGACGAAGTACATCGACCACATGCATGTCTGGGCTTGCTGAGACGAAGTAGGATTCGACCTCTACTCGTACACTTGTATGGATGCTCTCTTCAGTGATGATCTAAAAGAACGAGAGAAAGAGTCGGCATGGCATTTAGAACCCAAAATCAAACATAGAAAAGGGAAGCTAGCTTAGCTTTTGCGATCGGATGATGAAGAGCCGAGCGTGGAGGAATAGCTTCTGATTGAACTGTTGCACAGCCCTCAAGAGATATCTTTTCAAAGATCCGAACGGTGAAGATGAAGAAAGGATCAAGATGACATCGGACACAAAATTTTAGCTCGATCCAACGGTCCAATCAGCTGAAAATACAAGATGAGCCGGCGAGTACATAGTACCGACGACCTGGAACAGCTTCTGATTGGGCTATCATACAGCCATCAGGAGAGATCTTCTCAAAGATCCGAACGGTGAAGATTAAGCAGGGATCAAGATGACCTCGGACACAAAATTTCAGCTCGATCCAACGGTCCAATTGGTCGAAAACACAGAATTAAGATGAGCCGACTGGTACATAGTACCCGCGACCCGGAACAGCTTCTGGATGAGCTCTTATACCACCATCAGGACAGCTCCGTTCAAGGATCCGAACGGTGGAGATGAAGTAGGGGTTGAGATGATCTTGGATACAAAGATTTAGCTCGATCCAACGGTCCAATTGATCGGAAACGCAAAATAAGTAACGGGAAGCCAAATGAAAACTTCCCGAGAGGAGCAGAAAAATCTTCCTCTTTCTCTCCTTTTTCAACCATGTGAATGCTTTTTGGATATCATTGATGGATGGTCCTTTATTTGTTCATGACCCCAGAAGTATTTGCTTTCTGACAAGGTGAGGCTTGAGTGTTCGGCCACCATGCTCTCCATTCGCAATAAAATATCGCAGAAAAGATAGGATAATTGTCATGTGGGTTCTTCTTATTTTCTCTGCACGATTGCTCCATGAACCTTGAGTAACATGTTCGCTCGTTCTTCCAGCCTGAAATGCGAAATATCCTCATCTTGGAGGATCTTCTCTTTCCCTAAATCATGCCTACACAAAGAGAGAGAAAACGTCTCCGCAACCGCAACCCCATCTTTAATGCAAACGCAATATATTCTAAAAAAAAATGAATATGCTAGATGATGATTTTTTGTTTAGAACTAAGATTAGTTCTAATTTTTTATGGAAAGTAATTGAAAATGGTCAGTCAAAATTTAGGTGTCAACAGCTGCCCCTCTTTGAGTGGAAGCTCGTAGCGGTTTCGCTCAAAGACAACTCGAAATCTAAATTTTGACCGTGCAAATGATGAATGATCCTCTTTCTCTCTTTTTTCTTTTTATTTATTTATTTATATTTTTTAGCCAAATTCAACCTTATGAAAATTAAGGAACACATAAAATTGAATTTGAATTTTCACTTTTTATGAGGTTAAAATGAAAAGAGGTTAAAAATCGGGTGTCAAAAATAAATATGCAATGCATGAGAAAATTATTTTTGTGAGAATTATGATTAACTCTCATTTTATGAAGTATATGAAAATCAAGATTTAGGTGTCAACAGCTGCCCCTCTTTGAGTAGAAGCTCGCAGAGGTTCCGCTCAATGATGAGTGATCTTTTTTGCAGGATTTGAATCCCATTTTTATGTAAGATTGAATGATGCATGATAATAAATTTTTGTGGGAGTATTAATCCCATTTTTATGCAAGAGGTGATTATGCATGATATAAATTTTTGTGGGAGTATTAATCCCATTTTTATGCAAGAGGTGATTATGCATGATATGCAAAACTGTAAATAACATGTGCGAGAACTTCTCTCATTTTCACTTCAGAGAAATCTGCACATGAATCGCACATGAAAATACATGTTTTACCAAATACCTCACACGCTGATGATTCCCTTAACCTCCCGACTTCCAGTGGATGCCAGGATGCTAAGGTATTGGCCCATCTGTTGCCAGAAGTTTCCTTCTGACGCGAAACGACGCAAGATCTATGTTGTGCTCGAGTCATGGTTCGAGCTGGCCATCTGTTTCCTGGGGACCTCCTCAACGGGTCACCATGAGGTGGTAGAATGTCTCTTGCGACTTTCTCTGTTAGGTCTCACCGTATCAAGACGAGAGTTGCCTCTTGGGACCTCCTCGACGGGTCACCATGAGACGGTAAAATGATCTCTCACGACCTTCTCTGTTAGGTCTCACCGTATCAAGGCGAGAGTTGCCTCTTGGGACCTCCTCAACGGGTCACCATGAGACGGTAAGGATAATCTCCCGCGACCTTCTCAGGGAGGTCTCATCGTATCAAGACGAGGGTTGCCTCTTGGGACCTCCTCAACGGGTCACCATGAGACGGTAAAATGATCTCTCGCGACCTTCTCTGTTAGGTCTCACCGTATCAAGACGAGAGTTGCCTCTTGGGACCTCCTCAACGGGTCACCATGAGACGGTAAGATGATCTCTCGCGACCTTCTCTGTTAGGTCTCACCGTATCAAGACGAGAGTTGCCTCTTGGGACCTCCTCAACGGGTCACCATGAGACGGTAAGGATAATCTCCCACGACCTTCTCAGGGAGGTCTCATCGTATCAAGACAAGAGATGATGTACCACCGAAAATCCTGCAGAGATATCAAATGTAAGTACTCCCTTTCACGGGGCATAGGTTCTTTTGGGATTTGGTGTTTCCAAAGATCCTGCAAAAGTTTAAACCTGAAAGATTTTTCTTCACCAAGAAAATGTTAGTAATCTTCGGGAAGACTACCATTGTCTAATTGACAAAATTTTATGACTTAAGTTTTAGTCATGAAAAGTGTATTTTGATGCTGGAGGTCATCCAAAACATTCTCGCAACATACATATATGATCACAAATTCCTTGCATGGAAAATCTGGATCAACAATTTGAAAATTCCAAAAAGAGTTTGTTCAAAACATCAATTGGAATATTTCTCGATGGCGAGGTCTTTTCACCTATTTTGAGATAGTGGTTTTTTAGGAGATGCACTCAATTCCCTACTAACCTGTGCCTAGGTTTTAGGCTCATTCGCAGCGCATACATTTTGATCGGTCGGGAGGTCTTCCACGGGACCGTAATGTTGGGCTTGGTATTGGTCTTCAAGGGGGACTCATTTTTGAGTCGAGGCCATTGAACGAAAGTTTTCACCATCTGCTCCGAGTTTACAAGTCAAGAACCCTGTAAAATGAGAAAGAAATAGTCTTGCTCGTACTTCTTCGAGCTAAGCTATATGTTAACCCAAGTGTCTTAGTCAGAGAAGACTGTTTCAGGGTTATGATGTTGGTAGGATTGGGGACCGAAAAAAAAGCTTTTTTTTTGCCCAGAATTCATGAGGGGATTGACGCTGGTGATCATTGCAAACTTGTCACCTGTCTTTTCCATTCTGTATCTTCAGTTTTTGAGGTGTGCAACCGCTTTTGAGGTGTGCACAAATCTTTTAGAGAGCGTCTCTTGTTGCATTTAAGAAGGTTGACAACTCTGTCTGCGTCTTTCCTCCGCGCTTGACATCATTTGGAGAGCAGTCTTTTTGATCTGACTCCTTTAGGAATTTTTCTCTCTTCCCAACTAGGTTTCATTGGGGATCAATCGAACAGTTGTCACGAGCATCAGCCTTGCTTTTACCAGGCACTTTGCTTTTTCTTGATGCTGGGGATTTTCTAATAATTTTTTTATCATCATTTTTTGAAATCCCGTTTTTCTCATATCCCGGAGACCATGTTAGACCTATGACTGAAAGTCTAAACATGCTTTAAACATTAGTCGAGGAATTTTCTTCGTAATCCCTAAGTCTTGAATTCATCCGTTTATGAAGTGATGATGCCTTCATCTTAGAACGTGCAATGATCACCAACGGGTTCATGAAATGAATTTGCAGGCTCAACTTGGCTATGCAAAGGATATGGTGTGTGGGATAGAGAAATGAATGCTTCTCGTCATCCTATGGCACTTGGATTACCATATAAACAACACACAAAGATTAGTGTTAATCCGAGCAAGAAAATTTCTAACCATTTTCTCCTGATGATGCTGGACTCATCTTCATTTTGCCCCGATGCGGGGTCGTTCTTGACAGGGTTAAGAATGAAAACCGCCGTTCAAGGGGGTTATCAATGGTCACCTGTAGTGTTTGGGGATATGGACCGAATGCCTCCGTCATCCCAATCCACGTAATCGCTGCGAATAATCCCTACTTCCGTAGGTCCAGATTTCGCTATTTGATTCACTCCACTTCTCTCTCAAGTGTGTATAGGACGTGTTTAGATTAGGCTTTGCCTCTCGTCTTTTGAGAAAACGTCCTTTTGAAAATTTTGAATAACTTTTGATTGGAAAAATCTCTTTCGTTTTCTCCAAAAATTTTACCCGTCAAGGGGGATTTTGTGATGCATCATGCACGTTCTTATTCATGTTCAGACAACCTCCTGTTTCAAAACATGAATGCCAATGAAGTTAGAATTCTATGTCTTTTCTAGACATCGGATTCTGAAAGCTTTTCTTTTCTTCTCTGTTTTTTTTTATTCAACATCTTCAATGGATTGGGGAAAGGGATACTTACCTGTCCCCTGCGGCTGGAGATCCCTGAAAATGCGGAAGAAACATGTTATTGTTCGTTCATGAATTTTTCAAAAAAAATTAGAACGATACATCTTACCCTTGGTCATGTACTCCAACGGGTAATACATGGGGTGTAAAAACTTGCTCGCCTTGATGGCGAGCCCCTGCCAAAGACAAACATTAAGTGTTAGTTTGCGTTCCAAAATTCAAGACAAATTGGAACGATACTGCATTGTTCTTGCTTTGCGTTTTCATTTGAACACAAACGCACGGCTTGCAGAAGTTGGCGCTCTATCTTGTGGCCTTGATCCCTCCGTTTGGTTTCCGATAAATCCTTCTCAAGGATCTGCCCTAGAGGAGATCCATTTGTGATTTTTGACGCATTCCAGCGCCACTCTTCATAGTTCCTTTTATTCAAGAAAAATGAAATTTTTATCAGAATGCATGTCAAAGCATGAAGTGTGGAAGCGATACTTTTTTTTTTCTCCACTGGGTCTTATAATCAAAGATCATTTCTTGGAGTCCTGTCTTCCAAGGTCAATAATTATATTCGTCTCCCTGTCGGCGAGTTCTTTTCTTTTGAGGCTTTCTGGTGCCTACAATTTTCTGTCCATCTAGACGGCGAATCCATGTCAACGATAAACATTCAGTGTTAGTTTGTGTTCCGAAATTCAAGATGAATCGGAACGATACTGCTTTACTCTCGCTTCGGTCAAAGATGTGAAGTTCGCAGGAGTTGGCCATCTAGCTTTTGGTCATGATTTATCCATCTGGCTGGGCGACGAATCTTTCTCAAGGATTTGCATTGGATTAGATCAATTCATGCTTTTGGACGTATTCTACGTCATTTTCCAGGGTTCCATTTCTTGGCAACCTGCCCCTCCTGAAACTGATGTTTCTTTGCGCCTCCCTGTTGGCGAGTTATTCTCTTTTGTGGCTTTCGGTGCCAATGACTTCCTGTTAAATGAGGAAACACTCATGTTAAATGTGGGATCTTTGGAGATCAAATTGGAACGATACAAAATTACCGTTCACCCAAGTTGGTATCCCAGGGTTTAATTCTGATGTGGACGACTCTGAAATTACGTCCATTGATTTTGCCAGAGAAGAAATGTCATTCTTTGCGCACAAATGATTCACTTGCCCCAGTTAGGCGTGATTTGTCGTAGCTAGGTGACGCTTGCCCCAGCTAATTTTTGCATTTTGCTGCCATCCTCATCCTCTTTAGGGATGTCTTCTCTCCTGGGATCCATGGTGACGTCTTATTGATGTAGCCCTCTCTTTTGTCGATTGTTGGTGCGCCACATTTGGTGGGGGTCATTTCAGTATCGTATACTGATATGGACGATGAATATTCTTTCCTCTCGTCTGCATTTGTGGGTGTTGTCCGTGAGATGATCCTCGATCACGTCAACAACTGTTTTGCCCCAGTTGAGCGACGCTTGTCTTGGCGACATGCCTTAGCACTTTCCGTGTTTGTTGGCGATTTTCGATCCAATTTGGAGAAGTCCATGCACCTGCACATGAAGAGACAAGCATAGGTATTTATCTGACTTCATTTGGAATTTTAGGAAAGAGATACTCCCTTCGAGGTTTTGTCCTTCCAACATTTGAAGGAACGATGCTTTTTAAATATTTTGCCCCAGTTAGGCTTGTCTTGATGTTTGTCATCTCTGGGTTTGATAACCCTAGTCCGATGAGCTTTCATGGGGGATCATGAGAGTTTTCTCCCGGCTCGGCTCCTCGAAGAAAAAGGGAGGGACTTGCTCCCACGGATTTTGGTCGATTCTGGTCATCTATCTCAATTGCCAGAGTTTTCGATTATTTTCTTCTGTCTCTAGACAGCTTGACATTCTTGGGATTTGCCATGTGGCAGTTTGGTGATTCTCCCGAGTACAGCCGCCATTTGAGCTATTTGATGTTTCCTCTATGTTTGGTCATTTGAAGGCATTGCATCCTGAGTCCTCTGCTTTTGATCCTCGCCTGAGAGGAAAAAGAAAGGAAGCATTATTCTCATCTCTAGAAGGAAATCACTTTGGAATGATACGTCCTTTTACTAGAGCGGGTGATTCAACATCATTTTCCTTCTCGATTGGAAGGCTGAATATATCTTGATTTCAATGGACTGACTCCATTTCATTCTGCTTCATGGATGACAATAACTGCTTCAGGGACTTGCCCCACATATCACCGTGGTGAAAGCGATGTCTTCGACTTCGACATCCTTTCTGGGTAAAGGAATGATTTGCCCCCGGCAACTGAATGCTATACCTGGGGTTGGCTAATTTAGTCATAGGCAGTTTGATCAATGTTGCGTTAACACATTCATTCTTCATTTGAGTATGTCCGCTCAATGTCAGGTGCTTTGCGCCCTTCAATCTTCTCTGACGTCTATATCAAATCTGCACTTTCTGCTCATGAAAGAGACACATATTAGTCATTCATATGGAATGAAATCAGAATAAGGGGCAATTTACTCCCTTTTATGACATCAAATGACAGGACTCTATCATGATCATCTGAAGATCTCAACATTTGACGTTTCACAATGTTTGACACTTCTTGGTTCTATCGCGCCCCTTCCGGAGATTTGTGCGATCCTTTGTCAGTTTTGCTCTATCGATGCATTTAAATCTGCTAGAGCAAAAGAAAAGTGTTTAGCATATGATTATGGAAATCAATAACTAAAACAAACACTCCCTCTTGATCGAAGGCGAGCAATGATTATCTCTTCATGTCTCATTCGTCTTGTCGTCATTTGATGACATTCTTCAAGCATTCTGCTATTTGACATCCGCAAGCGCAGGTTACTTCTGGTTGAGCACTTCAACAGCCTGAAGTGTTGCTTCTCAGACAACAGTTTCCTTCATCCCTAAATGTAGAAAAGAGATTATCATTTCATATCTTGATGATGATTGAAATGAGGAACGAGGTACGCCTTTTTATGGCTGAAGGATGATCCATCTTATGGCGAGGAACATGAGTATTTGTATTCCTCATGATGTACTTCAATTGGTAATCGTGCCATG
Source organism: Rhodomyrtus psidioides (assembly GCA_021437785.1). Lineage (NCBI taxonomy): Eukaryota > Viridiplantae > Streptophyta > Magnoliopsida > Myrtales > Myrtaceae > Rhodomyrtus > Rhodomyrtus psidioides. Next base: position 2,445,676 of record JAILYB010000111.1, read on the forward strand.
TCGCCTTCACCATATGCTTTGGAGGTCTACACTGGAGTCTTTTTTTTTTTTTTTTAGAGAAAATGATGTTAATCTCAAACAATCTTTTATTCCACCTGCGTGATGGAAGAAATGAACGAGTTAATTGCTGCACAAGGAGTTTTAATTGAAACAATTACAGATTTATGTCCTCAAGATATATTTTTTTGCTCCCATCATTTGAGTATCGAAGACGATGGGATTTTTAATGATCCCATTCGTTTTTTATGATCACCTGCGAAAATGGAAATCATATCAATTCGTGAAATAATCAATCTAATTTGGAACAGATACATCATTTTCAACTTAGAGAGAGTTGATCCAAATAGGTTGCTCCATCTTTATGTTGTCTGTTTAGGGCTCATCAAGTTAATTTGTCTTGTCTTTGCAAACCCAATGGGTGACATCTGATGAAAGTGCATTTACTTTCATTTTACAGGGAAGATAAGTTTCCCTTCGTTGGTCTTCAACCATTTTGACCTGTAGACAAAAGACATGAAGACACATAGTCAAGTATAACACCCGAAGTGTTTGTGGGAACGATTACAGTTTTACCATCATTCCGTCATTATCTTGGATTTGGTTAGATGAAGGAGTCTTCAACAGGTATCTGCCATGTAACATGTCTCATAATTCCTCATGTCAATCCACAAATGGATATTTTTCCTCTACCAGTTTTACCACACTTAGAGATGCCCCAGATTGAGTATTATGGGAGTGTGAAGAATCCATGATATATCACCTTGAAGAAATGATCAAGCGAATTAGTATAACGAGCAAAAATAGTGGGTCGGTCCATGACAATCCTATAGACTCAATGAACAGAACAAGTATAAGCAACAAACTGATTCGGGCAATTTTTCAGTTTCGTCGATCCTTACGATAAAATTCGTCATAATTCGCACGTTAATTGAAAATTTTCCAAATTTTACGAGCTGCAACAAGACACAACAATGAACAACTTGTATGTTTGGACTTAAGCTCAAAAGTGAACCGATCGGTACAGTTTAATGCATCTTCTTGAAATATATGTCCAGAAAATTGTTTCGCCCGATTTTTGTTAAATGAACGAAGGACCTCCTTAAAATGTGAATTGAAATCTGGAATTTCGTAGGTTATTAGTTTAGACCTCAACCTACAACTTTCACTTTTCATGATTTGGAAAAGGATGTCATTTAAAAATGATAATCCGCAAAACCAAATGAGCATATGGAAACTGCTGAAATTCCAGCTTACATGGTTCTAAATGAAAATTCGTCATTAAATGGAAAATGCCATGGATCATTCTAAAAATTTTACATATAATGGCTCAAAACGTTCTGAACATTTTCCATTTGGACATTAGATTTTAGAAATGACAAGAAGACATCCTAAAAAATCAAACCATGCTAAGTATTTGCTTAAACATAGTCATGGACTGACCCGGAAATATAAGTAAGCATGAGGATAAGGATTGAAGAGAGTACCGCCTTTTGGGACGTCTAAAATGACCAATCACATAGACATGCAGATGAAAATGCGACGTGAAGTTCGATTTCTATCTAGTAAGGCTTAACAAAGGTGGAGCCCCAAGGATACCCAAATTGAACCACCATGGTTTGTGATTGTATCAGGATCCCCCGTAGACATCCGGCTCAGCCAAGTATCAACCCGTATCACATGGCGAATGACAGGGGTGATGAATCACGGCACCGATTTGAAAGAGTTCGGGACTTGAAGAGGGAGACTCAGGCCAGGTGGTGATGGCCAGAGTGTCCCAAATCAAATACCATCCTAAGCCTAGCCATTCAGGTCCAATGGCGGGTTGTGTGTGCTATGTGTAAATGTAAAAGCAGTAGAAGCATGCACAAGATTTTATATCAAAACAACGCTTCAATATAACCCTCAAACATACATTCCTACTCCAACCTGCAGAAAAAAGGGTTAGCAAACACTTCGCCCCTTATCACTCCAAATCTGCAAAAACATTTAGCACCTTAATGGTGAGATCAACCAAGATCACCAAAAGTGAGACATCCATGGAATTTTTTAGGCCTAAATCCGCTAAAAATTTTAATTTTCCGAAAGATTCATGTGAACCAATTAAGTTTTAATTTTTCCGAAAAATTAAAGTAAGTCCCCAGCGGAGTCGCCAAGCTGTCGCGACCTAAAAAAAATTATGATGGTTCTAGGCTAATGGATTATTAGGTTTATTTTGACGACTAACCTAATACGGACTCTCCCAAGCCCTACCAAATCGCAACTTAAATTAAATGAAAATGATTTAGATTTGGAGTCGCCACTAATCATTCTTTGGTAGGTTGATTAGAAACCCAAGTAAAACAGCGGGAGAACCATTTTACTTCTACGAACCAGAGATTTTGAGTTCGGGGACTTGGTTACATTAATTCTTCAATTAATGCCCTTTCGGTACCATTTCCGTGAAAATGTCTGATTTTGGCAAATTTGATGAATTTTCAAAGATGCAGTTTTTTTTTTGTTTTTGCAATATTTTTTTGGGGTTTTCTTTTTATAAAATGCAAGGCAATGCGAATTATAATGAAATAAAAAAAGATATTAAAAGAACATAACCATAAAGAAAGGGGATAGGGTCCGATGAATTTTACGACGTCGGAGTCCGTCGGTGTTCGTGCAACAAGGTGTGGGGATATAAACCACCAGTAGGAGGCTCGGCCGTCCGATTCTGGGGTGGCACAATATAATTTACGGAAAGTAAATGGACACGTGCCTTGGACACCAACAGGAGGCTCGGCCTTCCGATTCTGGGTCTAATAGGCGAAATATAGAAAAAGCACACTTTTATTGGATGCAATGCAATGCAATGCAAATTAACTATATAATGCATGAAATGCTATGACATAAAGTAAATACACAGCAAATACAACATAATACAAAATAGACAATGATCCGAGCTCGGATGAAGATGATGTTGAACTTAAAGCAAATATGCCCGCCGCTAGAATTGTTTGCGACGAAGTACATCGACCACATGCATGTCTGGGCTTGCTGAGACGAAGTAGGATTCGACCTCTACTCGTACACTTGTATGGATGCTCTCTTCAGTGATGATCTAAAAGAACGAGAGAAAGAGTCGGCATGGCATTTAGAACCCAAAATCAAACATAGAAAAGGGAAGCTAGCTTAGCTTTTGCGATCGGATGATGAAGAGCCGAGCGTGTAGGAATAGCTTCTGATTGAACTGTTGCACAGCCCCCAAGAGATCTCTTTTCAAAGATCCGAACGGTGAAGATGAAGAAAGGATCAAGATGACATCGGACACAAAATTTTAGCTCGATCCAACGGTCCAATCAGCTGAAAATACAAGATGAGCCGGCGAGTACATAGTACCGACGACCTGGAACAGCTTCTGATTGGGCTATCATACAGCCATCAGGAGAGATCTTCTCAAAGATCCGAACGGTGAAGATTAATCAGGGATCAAGATGACCTCGGACACAAAATTTCAGCTCGATCCAACGGTCCAATTGGTCGGAAACATAGAATTAAGATGAGCCGACTGGTACATAGTACCCGCGACCCGGAACAGCTTCTGGATGAGCTCTTATACCACCATCAGGACAGCTCCGTTCAAGGATCCGAACGGTGGAGATGAAGTAGGGGTTGAGATGATCTTGGATACAAAGATTTAGCTCGATCCAACGGTCCAATTGATCGGAAACGCAAAATAAGTAACGGGAAGCCAAATGAAAACTTCCCGAGAGGAGCAGAAAAATCTTCCTCTTTCTCTCCTTTTTCAACCATGTGAATGCTTTTTGGATATCATTGATGGATGGTCCTTTATTTGTTCATGACCCCAGAAGTATTTGCTTTCTGACAAGGTGAGGCTTGAGTGTTCGGCCACCATGCTCTCCATTCGCAATAAAATATCGCAGAAAAGATAGGATAATTGTCATGTGGGTTCTTCTTATTTTCTCTGCACGATTGCTCCATGAACCTTGAGTAACATGTTCGCTCGTTCTTCCAGCCTGAAATGCGAAATATCCTCATCTTGGAGGATCTTCTCTTTCCCTAAATCATGCCTACACAAAGAGAGAGAAAACGTCTCCGCAACCGCAACCCCATCTTTAATGCAAACGCAATATATTCTAAAAAAAAATGAATATGCTAGATGATGATTTTTTGTTTAGAACTAAGATTAGTTCTGATTTTTTATGGAAAGTAATTGAAAATGGTCAGTCAAAATTTAGGTGTCAACAGCTGCCCCTCTTTGAGTGGAAGCTCGTAGCGGTTTCGCTCAAAGACAACTCGAAATCTAAATTTTGATCGTGCAAATGATGAATGATCCTCTTTCTCTCTTTTTTCTTTTTATTTATTTATTTATATTTTTTAGCCAAATTCAACCTTATGAAAATTAAGGAACACATAAAATTGAATTTGAATTTTCACTTTTTATGAGGTTAAAATGAAAAGAGGTTAAAAATCGGGTGTCAAAAATAAATATGCAATGCATGAGAAAATTATTTTTGTGAGAATTATGATTAACTCTCATTTTATGAAGTATATGAAAATCAAGATTTAGGTGTCAACATCTATGGTACAGACTCCACCTAGAAATGTGATTTTCGTGACAAATTCCTTTTGAATTGATTGAAAACCCCAAATGTGGAGTAGGATCCGAATTTGATTTTTGTCAAATTGAGGGTCCTAATGGGCGAATTGACCTCAATTGAGCTCATCATTAGATTTAGGGGGTCAAATCCTATAGGGAGGAAGTATTGGGGTTCTATGGGTGTCCCTCAGAAAATTTTAGTTTTGGATTTGGCACTTTAGGGATCAGAATGAAAAGAATTTTGTGCAATTAGGTCCCTAAAGCCAAAACTGATCAAATCGGTGCACAATTGAACCAAATTGAAATGTGGGGCAATCAAGTCAAATGTCAAGATTCGAGAAATGCAAAATATTGCAAATAAAAAGACTCAGAACATATTTTTTTGACAAATTTAACCATGTGCGTTACAAAGAAACACACAAAATTAAACTTGAATTTTGACTCTTGATGAGGTCAAAATGACAAGAGATTTAAAATAAAAATATCGACTATTTTCCTATATTTTTGCGACCTCAAATTCTATTTTTGTTGATTTTTCTAGTATTTTTCTATTTTCTAAAAATATTAAAAAATATGAAAAATATGAAAAATTATTTTTTGGTCAAGAATGGTTCCTTGGGCTTGGCCAAGGCCACCAAAGTTGATTTTGTAATTTTTTTGACTTTTTATGAATTTTTTGTGATTTTTCAAAAATAAAACTGAAAAAGACTTGGTCAAAAATCAGGTGTCAACATGGTATAGAATGAAACCGCCGTTCAAAGGGTTATCAATGGTCACCTGTAGTGTTTATGATAGAGAAACGAATGCCTCCGTCGTCTCAATCCATGTAATCACTGCGAATAACCCTTACGTCCGTAGGTCAAGGTCTCGCTATCCTTACCACTCCACTTATCTCTTAAGTGTGTATGGGACGTGTTTGGACCAGGCTTGCCTCTTGTCTGAGGAAACATCCTTTTAAGCAGTTCTAAACAACTCTTGTTGGAGAAGTTCATTTCGCTTTCTCCAAAACTTACCCTCCAAGGGGTTTTATGATGCACAATGTATATTTCAATCATGTTCAGATAACCTCCAGATCTAAACACGAATGCCAATGATATGACTGTGAGAATTTTACGTCTTTCTAGACATGAGCTTTGAATGTATGCTAGATTCCAAAAAGCCTTCAAATTCTAGCAATAAGGATTCTGACAGTCTTAAAACTTAAGAGATTGGGAAATGAATACTTACCTGCCTATCGCGGCTAGGGATTCCTGAAAAACATAAAAGGAATATGTCAGTGTATGCTCTCGAATTTCAGAAAATTAGAACGATACACCTTACCCTTGATCATGCACTCCAATGGAAGTGGATAGATTTGTGAAAATCTGCATTTTTCTTAACAACACAAGATGGTTAAGTGTTCTAAAATTTCTTGAAATTCTCAGTCTTTGAAGAGAAAGGACGTGTACCTGACCACCATGACAGTAAGTCCTCTTGATCATGCATTCCAATCTGAACGCCAATATGTAGATTATAGAAAACGGCCATTTCGACCTATGGCGATGACGCCTTCGTCTGATTGGGGCCATGAATCCTGCTCGATGGTTTCATTCATCTTTGGAACGTGCTCCATGCCGTTCTTCGGAGTTCCTTATTTAAGGAAAAATGAATTATTATCAAAATGTATGCTAAAGCATGTGGTGTGGAAGCGATACTTTTTACCCTCTACTTGATCTTATAGCCAAAGATCATTTCTTGAATGCTCGACTTCCGAAGCTGTTATCTTCAAAGATCATCTCGCCTTGAAGTTGAGTCGGCAAGTTCTTTCCCTCTGAATCCTTTTGAATGCCAATAATTTTCTGTTGAAATTAGGGCAAATTCATATTAGGAGAAAGATCATTGATGACCAAATTAGAACGACACAAAGTCACCCTTCATCAAGTTTGTATCTTGAGGTTTAACTCTGATGTGAACGACTCTTCTATCACGTTCATTGATCCTGCTGGGAATGAAATGCCACTTTTTCTCCCAGTCGCGTAGATGATTCGCTTGCCCCAGTTAGGCATGACTTGTCATGGCTAGGTAATGCTTGCCCCAGTCAAATGGTTCTATTCATTTTTGCATTTTCATGCGATCCCTTATCCAGTTTGGATTATCTCTTACTTGGATCTTCACTCTACTTTTCACCTTTGAAGTGTCATCATTCCAATGCTTGAGAAAGTCGTTTGCTTCATGCATCTTTGTCACTTGTGACCATCCTTGTGATGTTCTCCTCTTTGTTGGACTCCTGATAATGTCCTAATGGCGTATTCTGCCACAGAAAGAAATGATTTTGCATTAGCAAATGCAAGAAAAAGGAGTAAATTGGATACGACACCTAACTACCCTTCTTTGGTCAATTGTCGACATTTCTCTCTCGATTGAGTCCATTCCAATATTGTATGCTGATATGGACAACATTCGTCGAATCCCTCCATTCATGCTTGAAGGTGTTGATAACATCAACAATCCATTTGCCCCAGTTGGGCGACGTTTACCGTGGCCAAATGCCTTAGCATTTTTCATATCATTTGACGATTTTCAATCCTATTTGAAGAGGTCTTTGTACCTGTACATGAAGCAATGAGTATTCATCCATGTTTAACTTTACATAAATCACTGTTGACACCTGATTTTTTTTTTACCATTTATTATTGTGATTTTTATTCTTTAAAATTAATTAAAAATATCAAAAAAGGTCATAAAATCACAAAATCAACTTTGGAAGCCTTGGTTTAACCTTAGGAACCAATTTTGAACAAAAAATATTTTTCGGTATTTTCAATATTTTTCGAGTTTATTTAATTATAAAAATACCCAAAAAAATCAGAAAAATACCATTCGTGGTCAGAAAAATACCCAAAAATATTCAATAATTTTGTTTTAATTTCCTCTTCAAGTGTGTCACTTTAAATCTCAAAAATTCGGCTCGGGTCACTATGTTCCTTCACAAACATAAACCCGAACCGAGCCTAAAAAAAATCATTTTCGAGTCTTTTAGTCTTCAATTCTCACTTTTTATAAGCTATGACATTGGATTCTAAAGTCTTAAAGTGCAATTAGGTCAATTTGCCCTCCAATTTAATCAATTTTTACCAAAAGGGCTTAATTGCACATTTTTCTTTCAATTATTCCCCGGTTTCACGGATGTATACGTATGCTCTACGTATTTATACGTCATACGTATTTATACGTTATGCATATTTGTACTGTTTGGTAACCTCTTTAACTCTTGTAATAATAATAATGGTTATTATTTTTAACACCTTTTTTAGTGCCCTTTTTTTAGCATTTTTGTATTGTGAGTGCTATTGTTAGTGCTATTTTTAAATAGCATTTTTGTATTATAAATTGTGAGTGCTATTGTTAGTGCTATTTTTAAATGTCATTTATTTATCATAAATTGTGAGTGCTATTATTAGATAGAATTTATAATTGTTAGTGCTATTTTTAAATATCATTTTTGTATTATAAATTGTGAGTGCTATTGTTAGTGCTATTTTTAAATAGCATTTTTGTATTATAAATTGTGAGTGCTATTGTTAGTGCTATTTTTAAATGTCATTTATTTGTGAGTGCTATTTTTAGATAGAATTTATAATTGTTAGTGCTATTTTTAAATACAATTTATTGGAAGGTATTTTTGGCTATAAAAGGATGGCAAGAGTTTTGAGGTTGAGGGGGGAGACATTTTGTAGAGTGTGCAAATTTTTGAGAGCTTAGAGAGAAGAACACAAACACTCTCTATATTCTCATCATCTTGAGTGAGCAAAATATACTAAGTTCGGAATATTGATTTCGCATATTGCTAGCACAATTGTTGTGGAGTTATTAGTCGTCTCCCCGTTCGTCAATTGGTGGTGCGTCCGAACTAGATGCCTAACACTTGTGGAGGCTGAGATCGAAGAACATCGAACCGACACCTCCGTTCAAGCACGCTACGAGAGGTAATCTATTTACTCCCTTTGAGGCTTTGTGATTTTTTTTCGATTGAAATGCACGAAGTACGCCTCTGGAGATACATGTATGGGTTGTTATTTATTTCCGCTACGTGTTACGTGGATCCCAACAGTGGTATCAGAGCCAATCCTTAGGCGTTTTCGTGCATTTAATTGATTTTTGCAATTTTTGCAATACTATGGCCAATATGTATTAACGAATTGTTCGTCTTACATGGCTAATGGAGGTTGATTGTTTTTATATGATAAATTAATCAACGTAGCAAAAATTGAGACTAAATCAATTTTGAATCGAAAATTTATGGCTATCTTATTTTACGTAAAAATTCTGAATATGATTCAACGTAGAATTTTTATTGTGTCTTCCTAAGTTTTAAATTGTGAATTTATTACTTACGTGGAAGGGTGGTGATCATGGAAAAATCCCTAATCAATGTGATTGATGTATATATGAATGTATGATGATTATTTATATATTTGGGGTTGTAATTATTAAATGGAGGCTGCGTACTCCTTTTATTTTTCATGTAATCTTTATTTTTAGCATAGTCAATTGTTGATGTAAATGCTACGAGGATTACGTGGGGGAGCCTTTTAAGTCGGCGAGCTCTTTGGGGCCCAATTCTTGAAGAGTTCAAGAAACCAAGAAGAAGCGAAGAGCGGCTCTCCGTTATTAAAATATTAAAATGATTAAATGTGGTCTCATTGGCTCGAGACCCATTAAATCATAATTCCATGATCACCACGTAGGATAGATGTTTATGTGATTGACATCTATTTATTTATTATGATTACGTGAGCATGTTAAACTGGTTAATGTGCAAAGTCAGACTTACCTCACCCAAAATTGCGCCTGCATGAAATCCTAGTTAGGAAAATCACTCGCGTTAGGTACCGAAAGGGCGTTGGTAACGACACCAGCGTAACCAAGTCCCCGAACCCAAAAACTCTGGTTCCGTAGAACTGATCGATCTCTCCCAATCGATCAGTAAGGTTTCCGGTCTACCCTCCAAGAAAGACCGGTGGCGACTCCAAATGCATGCACAAGTTGCACATGCCACCACGACCACACTAAGGTCGAAAGCGATCGACTCTTATCGTCGAATCCTTCTGAAAAATACTCCCGCCGCGATTTGGTATGGGCCTGGGAGGGCCCGCGCCGATCCAAGATCCGCGATCGGTAATCCATTAGCCGCGTCCGCTTTCGGACGGGTCGCGACAGCTGGCGACTCCGCTGGGGAAACTGTGTTCTAGAACCTATGGTTCTAGACCCCAAGTGGACTTAGGCCGTAATTAAAACGCTGAGTGATTTTTCTAACCATGCAGGCGCTCGTGAAGGTGAGGTAAGTCCGCTTACGATAGGTGTTATATGTTTTTGCAGATTGGAGAAATAAGGGGTGTAGTCCGTGATTAACATTGTCTTATGCAGGTTGGGCGTAGGAATGTATGTTGTGTGGATGATTTGAAGTGCTGATTGATAAACTGCTATGCATGAATTGCATTGTGATGATCACAACACGTGGACACACACAACCGCGCCTAAAACCCCGGGCGTCGCCTATAGGAACACAATAGAAGGAATTGAAAATGGAATCTCCGTGAGGAAAAACACGGGGTAATCCACTTTTCAATTCCGCTCGCTTCGAACTATGGATCGAGTCCCAATGCAACGATAGCTGTGCAATGGAATCGGCTCTTTCTAGAACTCGAAGTGGGAACCTTAACCTTAGGTGCCAAACCCTCTGATTTTTAGAAGTTCACCATAACTTGTCTCATGCGCATGTCTTTGGGCGGTTGGTACACCTAAAACCGCACATAAGTCGACGAGTTTGGTTGGTAAGACTCTCTATACCTCGAATCTATTACAGTTCATATAAATATAGGCATTTCATTCATTGCATTCTGGTGATTAGATTAAATGCCATTTCAAGGATAGATGTGTGTGTTTTTCCCAAACGTCCTTGATAGAAGACGAAGAGGATGATATCCCATGACAAGCACCGAGTGAGCAACAAAGGAGCCTACTATGGACATTATTGAGATATCGTCCAATGAAGATGACGAGTTGGGGCAAGTGATCCGGAAGTCACAGATCGAACTTGGGGCATCCTTAAACGTTAGGATCACATTCCTTTGTTTCATTTTCCATTGCTAGTCCTCTTGTATAGGGTTTACTTTTATCGAGGCTTTCTCTATCTCACCCCTTAGAGTGATTGTATTAGGGATCTATTGGTGTATACATTTAGATGGAACTTGGTTGTATTTCTTTTGACAGGTCATGGGAATGTGATAGTGGCATTTTCTATAATCATCCGAATACTCCCAAGTCAAGTTTATAATTCCTTTAGAGAAAATTAAAATTGGAAATCTTGCACGACCTTTTTGGTCATATAGGGTAATCCAACCCCAATTTCGCTAGAAGGAATTATACACTTGAATTGGTCCATGCATGTTTTACGTCGCTGGTAATCCACGATAATTGATCGAGAATATCGGCGTTGTTTTGAATTTAATGACGAGATAGATGTCCAAATTACTCTCGTTCTTAACAAAACGGCCTTGATTTGGATGCCGTATCTTCAATTAAATTTAAAACACGTTATTATGCCTCGCACTTTTGAGTAATTCGTTCCTCTCGAAATTTATCAAAAGCGATTATTGTGAATTACATTCCTTTCAATAGTATGCTTTCTTTCGAGGAATATTGATAAAAACTTTTCGCGCAAGATTAAAACCCTTGTAAAAGTTCTTGTCCTTATTAATCATGGGCAAGCATAGGATTGAAAGGGGTTTTTGATTTCTTTTTCAAATTATTCCTTCTGATTCTGTCTTTTTATTTGCAGGTAAAAAAATAGGTAATAGAGAGAAATCTTTTCCTGGACAAGTCTAAGGCTATAATCTCATCTGATCATGAGCGAGTTATAAAATCAGGACATATTTGCTCGGCTTACTGATATTATGGTTCGGCTCACCCAAGTTGAAGATGTTCGGATGCTCGAAGAAATGAACCATACAGAAGTTAAAACACACACACAAGAGTTCTCATTTATTTTGCTCAGTGGAGGGTTTTCAAAAGCAGGTCATACAATTCGGGGTAGAAAAGTAAAGCCGAAGTGAGCCCTAATTAACGACACGAAGGAGCCCAACTGACCCTCCATGTTATTAATGCTCTGCTCATACTCCCAACTCCGCATGTCATGGTCGGCAAGCCTGAGGAGAAGACTTTTGCATTCTCCCTTAACTTCGGCGACCTTGGCCTCATGTTCTTCGGCGATTGTTTCCAGGTCTCGAACCAGTCCATTCCCGCGAGCTTTGTCCGCGGTTATTTTGTCGAGCCGTTCTTCCTGCCAGTCGCTCTGAAGCCTCAACAGGACATTGCGGCGGTCATGCTCGCCGGTGGTCAGGGATAGGGCCAATTGCTCCACCAGATTTCTCCTCTCGCGAAGCAACGTCGCGACCCGCTCATTAGCAAACTCGACGGCCTTTTTGTAACTATCGGCCAGATAGTTGGTCAGCACCAAATGATCAGATCGATCCTCATAACGAGCTCGCAAGACGCGAGCCACGAGAACCTCCCGATTAGCAGCACGGTAGGCCTCTAAGGAGTGTGCAAAGAGAGTCGGGAAAATTCTATATTCCCTCCCCAGTGTAGTACCTTCGAGAGAAGTGGTATCAAGGTCCTCGAGCAGGACACGGATTTCATCCTCGGTCGCAGAATGATCGGTTATGTGTGCGTAACCGCGACCCAGTAGGTTATAAAGCTTTTCCCACTGGGCCAAGACATCAGTTGAAAAAGTGCGTACGGGAGAGGAGGCCATTTGCGTTGGGTTGGCTTGAGAATAAGACGAGTTTGACAGAGAGATTAGAAGGAAGAAGCTGATTATGCGAGAACGTTAACCTTCCATACATTAATTCCTCATTTTATAGCAACTCGGGGATGATGAAGGGTCTCAGTAATAATGCCGGTGGAGCCCAGTTAGGGGGTAAAGCAGGAGGTCCCCTCACGAGAACCATTGGATTCGTTTCGGTCCGCGATTTCCGGCTCATCAATTAAAAGATGTAAAAGATTTGTCGGGATCACCATTATTAGAGTTAGGTGGGAGGTAAGCGCAACTATCGAAGAGAGCCCTAACAGGATTTGGCAGTTCCATCACGATTGAAAAGCTAAGCGAGAAATTCAAAGTCTTGAGGGGGAACGTTTGCCTAATGATGCTTGAAGAGCGTCTCCTGAACATACGAAGTCACTCGAAGAAAACTTTATAGGGAGTGAGCATACATGAGAGAGTGGAGAACTCTGAGTGGGCAAGAACCAATCAAACATTTCTCAATCCAACATATTTAAGAGGTTATTGTCAGCTGCTAGAGGCGACTGACTCAAAAATCTCAGAAATTGAACTACAGAGGGATCTCGAAGATTCCAAGATCAAGTCTAACGCCAAAACCATGGAGCCCAACACTTCTGGCAACGGAAATCAAGATCACGGCGACGACGACAACGACATCCACGATGTTCAACTCGGGAAAAGAAGACGTCCTCACCAATACTCTCAGGAGGAAACCCAAATGCTGGAAACCCTTTTCAGTAAAAGCCATTACATGAAAAAGAAGTGGAGAATTGAATTGAGCCGGGAGTTGGGGATTAATCAGTCGAGGATCCAGTTTTGGTTTCAAAATAGGAGATCCAAATCGAAGGCTCAACGCAAACGTCAGGTGGTCGAGATTTTAAAGGAAGAAAACCAAAAGCTGCGAACAGAAAACATGAGGTATGAAAAAGCTCTCAATATTACCGTTTGCCCTCATTGCGATAACCTCGTCGCCCTCGGTAAGATATTCCCCGATAAGCCTCACGCGATGATTGAAGACGTTCATTTACCACCCTACTCCCTCGGGGCATCTCCTGCTCAACCAGATTTTGCCGGAGTCACGCATGAGCAGGATGATCCTACGAAGATGATACAAATGCCTCCTGGGGGATGGGATTTGCATCGCTTTGATTGGAGTTACAGTTTCAAGGAGCTGGATGTTACCGCCGACCAGCTCAAAGCATATCAGCCTCATGCACAACAATTTTCGATAGGGTCGGGTCCTGCTGGAGATGAGTTAATCAGTCGTCAAGCCATCGATGCAATTTTGGGCCACAATAAGAGGAGGTTCGCTTGGCCCCCTGAATTGCATTCCAGATTCCTAGACGTGGTTCACCAAATGGGGATCGACTCAGCAACTCCGACGCGCATATTTAAGGCCATGAATGTACCGGGGCTTAGTAAGGAGCTGGTCAGGAATCACCTTGCTGCCTACAGAAAGCTATTAAAACAACGTCGAGCGGAGCTAAACCGGGAGGAATCCGTCTCGAGCTCAAAAGCTAGGGGCGACCGCCATTGTAATGCTCAGGCATCAAGAGATACCCGGCCAAATCTAAGCATCAATCAAGCTAGCAACCCGACCACCGGCAAACTGAAAGCTGATCAGAATGTCCGCCCGGGCCATTTCAACATTTCTCAAGAGCGCGTGTCACAAGTACAGCGAGTGCGAACTCCTCCATTCGAGCAGCAGTCGGCTGGTGCTCTGCCTGCCGCTGGTCAACCCACGACAGACGATTTCTTCGATGAGGGGCTCGATGCCTTGTTCAATCAGTGGGAAGCTGGCATGCTTGGACAGCCATGATCTAGCACCTGACTCGGGGCACGATGGGTCGGTCACTAAGAACACCCATAGAAAGAAGAACATGTTCACGAGTAGATCACTCATTTTATCGTTGTAAAGTTCCTACGGGAACATTTTTCTTTAATGACTATAGTTAAACCAACGCTATCGACGAACATCGTCATGCTCAGTTGTGATGATCCCTTGTTAGATTAAGTCTGAAACCAGAGACGGTCTTTAAAATTTTGAGTGGCCACGAACTCATTCCTCACCAAGCGCCCGGGATGCTGAAATGAAGAGTAACAGCATGCACAGGGAAAATGCCACTTTCGTTTGAACGATGAAAAGGGGTTGAGAGAAGATCATAGCGTTAATTCCCATGGAGCTAAATGAATTAAACGGAGTCATTAATTGCGGGTCCACCGCTGCTCCCCACGTTCTCGGGCCTAGCAAATCATAAAAGGCGCCGAAAGATTGTAGACCCACCACTTTGAAGACTGAACTAGGGGACGAGCGCAATACTCGATGAAACCGAATCAATGCAAGAGAGTTTGTGATCCTATCACGAGGAAAAAGAAAGGGGAATACAGACGATGAGTAATTGCAGGATCTCGGGAGGAGCGCTTGCTTGCTGGTCTTCATATGCAGCCTGAAGGATGGTTTCAGGACACGCACAATCACTTGAGAAAATTTCTAGAGTGAACAAACACGTAAGAGCGAATTGAGAAAGCTGAGTGAACTAGATCAGCCCGAGATACCCCGATCCATCATGTTTAAAAGTTATTCCCATCTGCTAGAAACGCCCGACCTGGACATTTCTGAGCACGAACTGCTGGGAGACTTTGAAGATCCTGGAGCTGAATCCTGCCCGAAGGCCATAGAGACTGACTCCTCCAGCGATGAAATTCTAGGTTTCAGCTACGAAGAAGGAGTATACAATGATGACCGGAGTCGGAAAAGGAAGCAACTACAACGCCACACTCCAGGCCAAATCCGAGAGCTCGAAGCTTTCTTCAATGAATGCCCCACTCCAAGCAGACAACAGAAAATGGAGTTGAGCCGAAAAATAGGATTGGAGCTTTCGAAGGTCAAGTTTTGGTTCGCCAACAAACGAACCCGGGTGAAACAGCAATACGCAGACCATGAGTTACTGGTCCTGAAGGAGGAGAATGAGAAGCTTCAAGCTGAAAGCGCGAGATATAAGGAAGCTCTGACCAAGGCCACCTGCCTTAATTGTGGTAATCCTGTTGTCCTCGGCGAGGTGTTCCTCGATGAACCGTCCCTGTTGACGAATAACGCTCAGCTGTTACCGTATTCTCCACAGCATTTTCCGACACAACCAGATATCGCCGGAGATCTACATGAGCAAGTCAACACCATAGGATCAACACCAACATCCTCTGAGAAATGGGATATGAATCATCACAGGGGGAGTTCTCTCAATGACGAACTCGCTGTCACAGCCAGCCAATCCAAAGTCGGTGAGTCCCTCCCTGGACAACTTTTGAAACGACTAGATCCCGTAGAGAATAGCTACCGAAGTATTGACGATATTTTGGGTGATAAGAGAACAAGGTTTTACTGGACCTATGAACTTCACACCAAATTTGTTGATGCAATTCGAGAGCTGGGAGTTGATTCGGCTAGCCCACTACGCATACTCGAGATTATGAATGTGCCGGGGCTCTCTAGAATTAACGTCGAGTCTCACCTCAAGTACTATAGGAGATTGCTAAGGGATGGAAGGATAGCGTTAAACCATCATAAAGCCAGTTGGAGCTCAAGTGCCGGGCAGAGTTACAACCACGATGATTGGAGAGCCGAGAGCACCCAACCGTGTTTCAGCAATGACGGGACCAGCAGTCGTGTCAGCGACTCCTCTAACCCAAATCAGAATGCTCCGCCGAGCTATCTCAATACTCCTCAAGAGTATATACCGCAGTTCCAGCACATAGGGATTCCTCAGTTTGAGCGCGATTCGGTCATTAATGCTGTCCCTGAAGCGGATCTGGCATTGGTAGAGAGTGCACATATAAACCTGCCGGTCATTGGAGGAAGTTCCAATTCGAGGGGTCAAGTTGCTCACGGCAAGAGCAAAGAGAGGAATCCCTCGCCTGCAGTCGACGACAGCCAATCTGGGCACCAAAGGCTAGAAAGAACAGGCGATTTCCTTGAGGAGGAGCTGGACACTTGGATCAATACTCTTCAGGAATGTATGTCTCGACCCCAACAGGGCAATGATGAAGGTTCCAGCTCAAAGACTCCAGTTCCTCACAATGAAGGCGATGAAGGAAATCTGCCCCCAACAATTGTTGATACCCAACTTGAACATCAATGGCTCGAAGACCCGAGCAATTTCCTTGGCGATGAGTTCAATCTTTGGCTCGATCAATTTGGAGCCGGAGGGCCATCGCAGTGGTGACGCAAGGCAGGTGACCAAACGTCTGATGCAAGGCATGGTTACTCGATGAAAAATGCTTAGACGAAAGGGGTGGAACACTCCTATTGAATATGTTGTTGATCGCACTGTAAGGTTCCCACGGGAACATCTTTCATTAATGTCTAGAACTAATTGCGCGTGAGTGTCAACATCACCCTTTGAGCATCTTCAAGCCGAGGGCCGTGGATTAATCGTTTAATCCGTGGAGCAAGTTCCCCGAACAATGACTATCACCCGCGGAGTATAATGGGATCTACCCCTTCAATACGAAATACGTTTGGCCGCGAAGCCACCTATTTGGTAAAACGATGTATCGTTCCTAAACGATCTTCAATCGAATACCGAAGTAATGTCTCATTTCTTTCCCTTCTCAGGTGATAAACGTGGATAAATCACTCAAGGAGCCATTTGTTCGAATAACAGAACAGACGTTGCCTAACTGGGGGCAGATGAACCATTGATGTTGCAAACACTCCAAGAATGGATAGGCGGATTTGATAGATGTTGTTCATATCAATATGCAATATCAGAACGGGATGAGAACCAAGAGTAAAGTTGTATCGTTCCAATTTGTCTTGAATTTGAGAATATGAATTGATACTCGTTATTTATCCTTGACAGGGGAATCGCCTTACAGACGAACAGGTTTTCACATCCCATGTATTACCCGTTAGAATACATGACCAAGGGTAAATTGTATCGTTCTAATTTTTTGAAAAATTCGTGAACGTACAATAACATGTTTCTTCCGCATTTTCAGGATCTCCAGCCGCGGGGGACAGGTAAGTATCCCTTTCCCCAATCCATTGAAGATGTTAAATAAAAAACAGAGAGAAAAAGAAAAGCTTTCAGAATCTAATGTCTAGAAAAGACATAGAATTCAAACTTCATTGGCATTCATGTCTTAAAACAGGAGGTTATCTGAACATGAATAAGAACATGCATGGTGCATCATAAAATCCCCTTGACGGGTAAAATTTTTGGAGAAAATGAAAGAGATTTTTTCCAATCAAAAGTTCAAAACTTTTAAAAGGACGTTTTCTCAAAAGAAAAGAGGCAAAGCCTAGTCCAAACACGTCCTACACACACTGGAGAGAAGTGGAGCGGATCAGATAGCAAAATCTGGACCTACGGAAGTAGGGATTATTCGCAACGATTACATGGGTTGGGATGACGGAGGCATTCGTTTCATATCCCTCAAACACTATAGGTGACCGTTGATAAACCCTTTGAACGACGGTTTTCATTCTTAACCCTGTCAAGAACCACCCCACATCGGGGCAAAATGGAGGTGAGTCCAGCGGTATCAGGAGAAAATGGTTAGAAATTTTCTTGCTCGGACTAACATCAATCTTTGTGTGTTGTTTATATGGTAATCCAAGTGCCATAGGATGACGAGAAGCATTCATTTCTCTATCCCACACACCATATCCTTTGCACAGCCAAGTTGAGCCTGCAAATTCATTTCATAAACCCCTGTTGGTGATCATGGGATGTTTCAAGATGGAAACTGCATCACTCCAAGAACGGAAGAAATCAAGAGATGGGATTTATAGAAAAATCTCATATCGGCGTTTAAATGTGCTATGATTCAAGTTGTATATCTAGCACAATTTTCTGAACATCGTAGTTCCAAAGGAAAATAAAAGGCGGGATTTCAACAAAGAAAAAAATCCCCAGCATCAAGAAAAAGCAAAGTGCCTGGTAAAAGCAAGGCCGATGCTCGTGAAAACTGTTTGATTGATCCCCAATAAAGCCTAGTTGGGAAGAGAGAAAAACCCATAAAGGAGTCAGATCAAGAAGACTGCTCCCCAAATGATGTCAGCCGTGGTGCAAAAACACGGACAGAATTGTCAATCTCTTAATACCACAAGAGACGTTCTCTAAAGGACTTGTGCACACCTCAAAAGCGGTTGCACACCTCAAAAATGGAAGATGCAGAATGGAAAAGACATGTGACAAATTGGCAATGATCACCAATGTCAAATCCTTCGTGATTTCTGGGCCAAAAACAAGCCTTTTTCGGTCCCCAATCCTACCAATGTTACAACCCTGAAACAGTCTTCTCTGACTAAGACACTTGGGTTAACATATAGCTTAGCTCGAAGAAGTACGAGCAAGACTCTTTCTTTCTCATTTTGCAGGGTTCTTGACTTGTAAACCCGGAGCAGATGGTGAAGATTTTCATTCGATGGCCTCGACTCCAAAGCGGGTCCCCCTTGAAAACCAATATCCAAGCCCAACATTACGGTCCCGTGGAAGACCTCCCGACCGATCAAAATGTATGCGCTGCGAATGAGCCTAAAACCTAGGCACAGGTCAGTAGGGAATTGAGTGCATCCCCTAAAAATCATCACCTCAAAACAGGTGAGATGGCCTCCTTGTCGAGAAATATTCCAATTGATGTTTTGAGCAAACTCTTTTTGGAAATTTTCAAACTGTTGATCCAGATTTTCCATACAAGGGATTTGTGATCACATTTGCATGTTGCAAAAATGTTTTGGATAACCTCCAGCATCAAAATGCACATCTCATGACTAAAGCTTAAGTCATAAAATTTTGTCAATTGGACAATTGCTGTCTTCTCAAAGATTACCAATATTTTCTTGGGGAAGAGAAACCCTTAAAAAAAAAATCCTTTTCAAAATCAGACAGTCTCATTGGACGTGGAGAACCCTCGTCATGAGACCCCTTTTCAAAATTCAGGTAGTCTCATCGGACGTGGAGAACCCTCGTCATGAGACCCCTTTTCATTTAGGCAGTCTCATCGGACGTGGAGAACCCTCGTCATGAGACCCCTTTTCAAAAATCAAGCAGTCTCATCGGACGTGGAGAACCCTCGTCATGAGACCCCTTTTCAAAATTCAGGTAGTCTCATCGGACGTGGAGAACCCTCGTCATGAGACCCATTTTCATTTAGGCAGTTTCATCGGACGTGGAGAACCCTCGTCATGAGACCCCTTTTCAAAGTCAAAACTGATGGTAGACACCGCCTGAAGGGTCAAACAAAGGTAGATACCGCCTGAAGGGTCAAATGAAGGTAGATACCGCCTGAAGGGTCAAATCAAGGTAGATACCGCCTGAAGGGTCAAAATAAGGTAGATACCGCCTGAAGGGTCAAATCAAGGTAGATACCGCCTGAAGGGTCAAATGAAGGTAGATACCGCCTGAAGGGTCAAATCAAGGTAGATACCGCCTGAAGGGTCAAAATAAGGTAGATACCGCCTGAAGGGTCAAATCAAGGTAGATACCGCCTGAAGGGTCAAATCAAGGTAGATACCGCCTGAAGGGTCAAAATAAGGTAGATACCGCCTGAAGGGTCAAATCAAGGTAGATACCGCCTGAAGGGTCAAATGAAGGTAGATACCGCCTGAAGGGTCAAATCAAGGTAGATACCGCCTGAAGGGTCAAAATATGGTAGATACCGCCTGAAGGGTCAAATCAAAGGTAGATACCGCTTGAAGGGTCAACACAAGGTAGATACCGCCTGAAGGGTCAACACATGGTAGATACCGCCTGAAGGGCCAACACAAGGTAGAAACCGCCTGAAGGGTCAAACCAAGGTAGAAACCGCCTGAAGGGTCAACTCAAGGTAGAAACCGCCTGAAGGGTCAAACCAAGGTAGAAACCGCCTGAAGGATCACATTAATGGTAGAAACCGCCTGAAGGGTCACATATGGTAGAAACCGCCATAAGGGTCAACTCATTGATAAATATCGCAGTAAGGATCAACACAAAGGTCTGATCCACCATACGGATCAAAATCCTTGGCAAATTCCAAAGCGTGGGATGCGCCTTCCTTAGGTTCCTACCAATTAGGAATCCCATCATGGTATGACCTACCATACAGGTTAGAGCTTAATCTCCCTAGGATATTCTGAATGACGAGTCCTAGGCATCTTCTTGAAAGTCGTCGCAACCGGCAGCATCCGACAGGTGAGCTTCAGGTAAGCCTCTCTCACTCCGGCCCATGTTCAAATTGTTAGAGCAAACCGGGGATTGATTTGAGCTTTTATCAATAGGCTTAAGGATCCGATGTCATAACATTTCTTCTCTTATTTTCCCAGTTGAGTCGGTTAGGAATCAGGTGCCACCTTATCTTTGAGAGAAACCTCTAACGAGATTCCTCTCAAAGAGGGGCAGCTGTTGACACCTGATTTTTTTTTACCATTTATTATTGTGATTTTTATTCTTTAAAATTAATTAAAAATATCAAAAAAGGTCATAAAATCACAAAATCAACTTTGGAAGCCTTGGTTTAACCTTAGGAACCAATTTTGAACAAAAAATATTTTTCGGTATTTTCAATATTTTTCGAGTTTATTTAATTATAAAAATACCCAAAAAAATCAGAAAAATACCATTCGTGGTCAGAAAAATACCCAAAAATATTCAATAATTTTGTTTTAATTTCCTCTTCAAGTGTGTCACTTTAAATCTCAAAAATTCGGCTCGGGTCACTATGTTCCTTCACAAACATAAACCCGAACCGAGCCTAAAAAAAATCATTTTCGAGTCTTTTAGTCTTCAATTCTCACTTTTTATAAGCTATGACATTGGATTCTAAAGTCTTAAAGTGCAATTAGGTCAATTTGCCCTCCAATTTAATCAATTTTTACCAAAAGGGCTTAATTGCACATTTTTCTTTCAATTAGTCCCCGGTTTCACGGATGTATATGTATGCTCTACGTATTTATACGTCATACGTATTTATACGTTATGCATATTTGTACTGTTTGGTAACCTCTTTAACTCTTGTAATAATAATAATGGTTATTATTTTTAACACCTTTTTTAGTGCCCTTTTTTTAGCATTTTTGTATTGTGAGTGCTATTGTTAGTGCTATTTTTAAATAGCATTTTTGTATTATAAATTGTGAGTGCTATTGTTAGTGCTATTTTTAAATGTCATTTATTTATCATAAATTGTGAGTGCTATTATTAGATAGAATTTATAATTGTTAGTGCTATTTTTAAATAGCATTTTTGTATTATAAATTGTGAGTGCTATTGTTAGTGCTATTTTTAAATAGCATTTTTGTATTATAAATTGTGAGTGCTATTGTTAGTGCTATTTTTAAATGTCATTTATTTGTGAGTGCTATTTTTAGATAGAATTTATAATTGTTAGTGCTATTTTTAAATACAATTTATTGGAAGGTATTTTTGGCTATAAAAGGATGGCAAGAGTTTTGAGGTTGAGGGGGGAGACATTTTGTAGAGTGTGCAAATTTTTGAGAGCTTAGAGAGAAGAACACAAACACTCTCTATATTCTCATCATCTTGAGTGAGCAAAATATACTAAGTTCGGAATATTGATTCCGCATATTGCTAGCACAATTGTTGTGGAGTTATTAGTCGTCTCCCCGTTCGTCAATTGGTGGTGCGTCCGAACTAGATGCCTAACACTTGTGGAGGCTGAGATCGAAGAACATCGAACCGACACCTCCGTTCAAGCACGCTACGAGAGGTAATCTATTTACTCCCTTTGAGGCTTTGTGATTTTTTTTCGATTGAAATGCACGAAGTACGCCTCTGGAGATACATGTATGGATTGTTATTTATTTCCGCTACGTGTTACGTGGATCCCAACAGTGGTATCAGAGCCAATCCTTAGGCGTTTTCGTGCATTTAATTGATTTTTTGCAATTTTTGTAATACTATGGCCAATATGTATTAACGAATTGTTCGTCTTACATGGCTAATGGAGGTTGATTGTTTTTATATGATAAATTAATCAACGTAGCAAAAATTGAGACTAAATCAATTTTGAATCGAAAATTTATGGCTATCTTATTTTACGTAAAAATTCTGAATATGATTCAACGTAGAATTTTTATTGTGTCTTCCTAAGTTTTAAATTGGGAATTTATTACTTACGTGGAAGGGTGGTGATCATGGAAAAATCCCTAATCAATGTGATTGATGTATATATGAATGTATGATGATTATTTATATATTTGGGGTTGTAATTATTAAATGGAGGCTGCGTACTCCTTTTATTTTTCATGTAATCTTTATTTTTAGCATAGTCAATTGTTGATGTAAATGCTACGAGGATTACGTGGGGGAGCCTTTTAAGTCGGCGAGCTCTTTGGGGCCCAATTCTTGAAGAGTTCAAGAAACCAAGAAGAAGCGAAGAGCGGCTCTCCGTTATTAAAATATTA
This sequence comes from Rhodomyrtus psidioides, assembly GCA_021437785.1. NCBI lineage: Eukaryota > Viridiplantae > Streptophyta > Magnoliopsida > Myrtales > Myrtaceae > Rhodomyrtus > Rhodomyrtus psidioides. Next base: position 2,468,491 of record JAILYB010000111.1, read on the forward strand.
AAATGATTAAATGTGGTCTCATTGGCTCGAGACCCATTAAATCATAATTCCATGATCACCACGTAGGATAGATGTTTATGTGATTGACATCTATTTATTTATTATGATTACGTGAGCATGTTAAACTGGTTAATGTGCAAAGTCAGACTTACCTCACCCAAAATTGCGCCTGCATGAAATCCTAGTTAGGAAAATCACTCGCGTTAGGTACCGAAAGGGCGTTGGTAACGACACCAGCGTAACCAAGTCCCCGAACCCAAAAACTCTGGTTCCGTAGAACTGATCGATCTCTCACAATCGATCAGTAAGGTTTCCGGTCTACCCTCCAAGAAAGACCGGTGGCGACTCCAAATGCATGCACAAGTTGCACATGCCACCACGACCACACTAAGGTCGAAAGCGATCGACTCTTATCGTCGAATCCTTCTGAAAAATACTCCCGCCGCGATTTGGTATGGGCCTGGGAGGGCCCGCGCCGATCCAAGATCCGCGATCGGTAATCCATTAGCCGCGTCCGCTTTCGGACGGGTCGCGACAATCACCAAGGAACGCGATATTCCCTTTGAGGTGTTTGCATTTCCGTTGATCGAGGAAATCGTCTCTTTCGGTTGCTTTGTCCCAGTAGGGGATGTCTTGACGCTTGTCGTCTTTGGGCTTGACAACTTGCTCCAATATGCTGTCTTGGTAGCGCATGAGAATCTTGCTCCCAGCTTGGTCTCTTGTCAGGAAAGGAGGGGTTTTCCCTAATGAATATTCTTTGCCGATTCTGGTTATTTATCTCAGCCATCTGGATCTTTGATCACTTTTATCTACCTCTTGGTAGCTCGACATCTTTGGAATTTGCTGCATGACATCTTAGCGACATCCTCAATAATTCTGCGAACCTGAGCCTTTCATCTCGGGATAAATGCCCCTCGATCTTGATTTCTTTAATGTTCATAGTGTTTCCTAAGTTAATATCAACTGGTTCCTCTGAAGTAGGAGGCATTGACTCCTCGAAGGTACTCTATTCTCTTTGGATAGATGCATAACCTTCATCCTCGTCTTCCTCCTCTGTCCCATAGTCCCAGTGGACCGCTTTAGGATCGTACTTTTCTATCGGAGGGACTTTTATAGTTTCTGTCGTCTGATAAGACGTCCCTGGTTCAGCTGTGCCGTCTTCTTCCTCTTCCGGCAATTGAATCAAAATAGGCTTGACTAGGCAATCTTCTACCTTATTCAAGCTGTCAAGCTCTTCCAGTTTAATTACCACAGTCGTAGCGGTTTCAATCATTGACATAGTGTTGTCAAGGTCCATTGAGGAGATTTCGTCTCTCAGTTGACAATGTCGGTTGTTGTCGCCTAGTACTGTTGATGTTGCGGATCTCGGGTATTCTCTTTTTCCTTTGAATAATTCAGTTGAACCCTGCTGTTGATCCTTTGATCTCTTTGTTTCGGCGTACTGCTTTGTGTTAAGCTTAGTATCCCTCATCTGGTTAAGCGATGACTCAAGCTTTTTCGTAAAATGGCTTTTCCGGTTGAACGGGGTCATCCATGCCTCCCTATCTGTCTGATATGATATCTTCCATTCTCTGATGGCAGCTAAGGGGAGCAGAGTACTTTACTTTAAAGTTGTATCCTCCAAAGTCCTGACCCAGCTGGTCTATCATTTCACCTATTTCAGGTGCGTTAGCCATGAATCTGCGATCTGCTAGACTTCGCCTCTTGGCTTCCAGTTCGTCATCTTCGAATTCTTCTTCTGATTGAGTGACCGGCCCAAGATTATCTACCAGATTCTCGTGCGGGATGTCTCAGGTGCTACCCTGCTCAGTTTTGATCACGAAGTGGCTTCCTTCCAAAGGTAGAGAAGCTTTGGCTCCTTCGAATTCTTTATCGGTAATATCGGACATTATCCCCAAGCTCATCATCTTAGCGATATACAGTCTCTTCATGTCAGCAGAGATCTCTCCTGCTTTTGGGTATGATGAAGTGGTCGCCAGAAGGTCGGTCAGCTTAAACATGTCCATCTTCAGCTGGAGGTGGTTTTCCTCATCTTCAGTGAATATTGCCTCAATTGTTTGATGATCAGGGAGCGGGTTTTCTTGTACATTTGGAGCCACGTTGTCAAATTTCAGAATCTGACTTGTCAATCTGAGCTTGTACCTTCAGCTTAAGGATATAGCAGTTATTGCTCAAGGTGGTTCTTTTGCCACCAAGTGTTGTTCTAGCAGCATCGGGAGTAGCTTGGACAAAGGTCTCGGGAGCTGAGAGAACTGCTTTTGGGGTTGCCTCTTTCTAGGTTCTTGCACTTTCGGTGTTGACCAGGATGATCCTCCTTTGGTCTGATTGGAATTGCCAAACGGCTTTAGTTTGTGGGGATTTGGTATAAACGCTACATCCAATCCGGCTTCCCTCTCTTTTTTAAAGGGATACTGTTTCCTAGCAGGTGCTTCGTGAGTCCTTCTTTTCTCTTAAGGCCCATTCGAGCCTTTCAGCCACCTTTATCAAGTGTGCGAAGGTCTGACATCCCTGAGGTGTTCAACCTGTCAAAGTATTTGTAGAGGAGTGCTTTTAGGGACAAATTAATCAGCTCGTCGTCTGGGATTGACGGCTTTACTTGGGTCGTCAAAGCTCGCCATCTCTGGGCGTATGTTATGATCAATTCTCCTCTTGCCTTTGAGGTTCGTAGAAGGTCTTCCCTCGTCGGGGCCATAGCTGTGTTTGAACCTATACTGTCTGAGGAAGTCCTCCACAAGATCTTTCCATCCGTCATAATCATCCAGGTCCAATTCAAATGAACCAAGCCAGAGCGGCGCCAGCCAAACTTTCTTGGAACATGTTCATCAGTAATGGAACATAGTCTGAATACTGCGCCATCTTGCGTAGATAATATTCGAGGTGAGCACGGGGATAGCCTGTCCCATTATACTTCCTCACGAAGTCCGGTTCCTTATAGTCAGGAGGGGTCTCCACCTCAGCGAAGGGAGATATCTTGTCGAAACGGGTCAACTCATAACCCTGGCTGCTTAAACATTCTTTAATCTTGGCTGATCTCTTAGCCTCCACCTTGATTTTTACGATCTGCTTCCCCTTTTTCCTCATTCTCGAGGTTGATAACAACAGGGGACGCTTTTTGTTGCGACGGGGTGTTCGGCTCACGGATATCCTCCTCCGCCCGTTGAGTATTTCCCGTCGTTTCTTTATCAGCTATATCGGGTGCAAGAGATGGATTTGAGTTGTTTAGGAATTACTGTCTGTCTGGCTTGGGAGGCTTCCGGCATTGCCTTAATATCAGCCATCATAGTTGTGTTGACACCTGATTTTTGACCAAGTCTTTTTCAGTTTTATTTTGAAAAAATCACAAAAAAATTCATAAAAAGTCAAAAAATTACAAAATCAACTTTGGTGGCCTTGGCCAAGCCCAAGGAACCATTCTTGACCAAAAAATAATTTTTCATATTTTTCACATTTTTTTAGTATTTTTAGAAAATAGGAAAATACTAGAAAAATCAACAAAAATGGAATTTGAGGTCACAAAAATATAGGAAAATAGCCAATATTTTTATTTTTAATCCCTTGTCATTTTGACCTCATCAAGAGTCGAAATTCAAGTTTAATTTTGTGTGTTTCTTTGCAACGCACAGGGTTAAATTTGTCAAAAAAATATGTTTTGAGTCTTTTTATTTGCAATCTTTTGCATTTTACGAATCTTGACATTCAATTTGATTGCCCGACATTTCAATTTGGTTCGATTGTGTGCCAATTTGATCGATTTTGGCTTTAGGGACCTAATTGCACAAAAAAATCTTTGCATTTTAGTCTCTATAATGCCAATTCTGAAATTAAACTTTTTTGAGGGGCACCCATTGAACCCCAAAGTTTCCTCCCTATAGTATTCGATCCCCTAAATCTAACGGTCAGTCTGATTGAGGTCGATTCGCCCATTAGGACCCTCAATTTGACAAAAATCAAATTCGGATCCTATCTTAAATTTGGGGCTTTCACACAAATTAAAACCAATTTAACCATAGTTTACCTATTTCAGATGGAATTTGTGTCACAAAGTCCGATTTCAGGATCAATTTGGTGATTCAAGCTCATTTTGGCATTGAAATTAAAGGAAAATATCGAACTGGGTCAACTGAATCGGGTTGACCCGAATCAGTCAACCCAGTCAACCACGCAGAAGGAACCGCTCCGCCTGTTTGCGCAAAAACAAAAGGAAAAGAACGAGTGAAGAGGCGGATCAGTTGGCGAAGGAGATCGGTTGGGCTGGGAAATCAGTTGGCAACAAAAAAACGAGTTAGTTGGAGCGGGCGCAACAAAAAGGAAACGGAGCGAAAGGAAGAGGAGGTCTGTTCGCGCGAGGATAGAGGAGGAGAGAGAGAGAGAAAGCTTGAGCGGGCGAAGACAGAGATAGCAGGCGAGAGAGAGAGTAAGCGAGAGGGAGAACTCGCAGAGAAGGTGCTCGCGGTGCGAAGAGTGAGAGGAGAAACTCACAAAGCGAAAAAGAGGAGAGCGAAACAGAGAGAACGAGACAGAGAGAGGGAAAGAGAGAAGAGGACGAGCACCGCGAAGAAAAGGCCGGGAACGTCAGAGACTTGCCTTCGACGAACGGCGCGAAACCGGAGCATCAGATACGCCTTCCAAGCTTCGTGACGTCCCAACGAACGCCCAAGATCAAACGGCACTTCATTCCATTGCAGAATCAGGTGAGGTCTTTCTCCAAGCTCGAGCTCGGCCTTTAATGGCAACTAAAGCTAGGGTCAATCATTGAACGCCATTTTTGTTGCAATATGTTCGCTTCGCATCACTGAGCATTTTCGCTTTTCATTACATACCATTTCACCGCCTAAATCGCACGAGTCGGCCCCCAACCACCCAAACCTGTCGAGAGCTCGTGAGCTTGACTCGAGCGAAACCGAAGCTTCCCGATGGTCAGGTAAGTCTCCTCAACCCTCAGTGATGCTTCCCGATCGGTTTGTTTAGTTAGGTAACGCTAGAAACGGCTAGGGCGGACTCTCGCCGGAGCTTAGCTTCGGCCGAAAGTAGCAAGTAGATGAGACTTGATTCTACTGTTGCGAGGCTTGGATATGTGGTAGATGAGATCTGTACGAGTCGAATGGCGAAAGTTTCATGCAATTTCGTGGTCTGAGCAAGGAGAAAACGGCCTCCGACGAGGCGCCGGCGAAACAGAGCCGGCGCCGGTCGTCTTCCCCGGCAGCTCTGTTGACCAGTCAACGAAAGTTGACTGGTCAACGCCTACGTGGCGCTGACGTTGCGCCTACGTGGCAGCCACGTCAGCCGTTCGGTTGCAATTTTTTTTTTTATCTGACGGTGAATAGTGTGCCACGTGTCGAGATCTCGCAATTTTCGGAAAATAAAAATTATTTTCGGATAAGTTGATCGGACGGTTGTGGTTCGATCAGAAGTTTCAATCTGGACAGTTAGTTGCCAGCCCTAGATCAGGCCGTCAATCAATCACCACGTGGCACAATCTGGGCCCTTGGTTTATATTAGGCGGGAATTAAAGATTTTGAACGGGAAAATTAAAGCGACGCCGTTTTGGGGGGCGCGGGTCGCGCGGGCCGAATCCGGGTTGGGCCGGTTGCTCGCGGGTCCGTGGGCCGGGTCACCCGACCCGGCCCGGATAACATTTTTTAAATAAAAAAAAAACAGAAAATGATTTTAAAAAATAAAAAAAATCGGAAAAATTTCAGAAAATCCTAAAAAATACTAGAAAATTATAGAAAATTCCAAAAAAATGTGGAAAAATTGTGGGAAAATCCTAGACACTCCAGAAATCCCCAAAAATCGAGGATTGACCACAGACAACTGGTCAACCTTATTTTTGGGGTTTCTTATCCAATTTTCCGAAACTTGACGACATTACCCTTTAGGGGTAAGTCGCCTCTGTTGTGCATGCTAGATAAGGCCGATGACGCCGAGGTAAGAATTAGGGTCGGATAGGCGACCAATTCTTAGGTTTGGGTTTTCGAGTCCCGCCTCTTTTCTCAAAATGACGATTTTGCCCTTTACTGGGAAAATCGTCTTTCTTGTCTCAATCGAGTTCTGAAAATTGCTTGAAGTTAGGGTTTGGGTCAGGTGGACGACCAACCCTAATATTTGAGATTTTCAGTTCTCATCTTTGTTCAAAATGACGACTTTGCCCCTCCAAGGGTAAAATCACTCTTAAATTCCAGAAAAATCCTGGAAATTCCATAAAAATAGGAAATGGATTGGATTGATGGCCAATCCTATTTCCCCTGTTTTCTGACTTCCCAATTAGTCTAAAATGACAGATTTACCCTTTTGAGGGTAAATTTTCCCCGAATTATTCAAAATTACGATTCTGCCCCTCTTGGGCGAATCATGTCCAAATCACTCCTAAGCCTTGATTGATATTTCTCTAGGCTAATAGGGCCTCATTAGGGATACCATGCTGATTTCATGTGTTTTATCCGCATGTACTGGATCATTGATTTGCGCACTTATTTCTATTGGTTGTGAGTGATAGGGTAGTATTTCTCATCTGCATGAACTCCTAGATTTAAGATCTGTACCCCACTCGTCTGTATGAAATCCTAGGATCAGATAAACCATTCAGCTTAGGTACCGAAAGGGCGTCAACTCTGACAGTTGACGTAACTAAGTCCCCGAACCCACTTCTCTGGTTTCCGCAGAATCGAATAGACCACTCCCAACTATTCGATAGGGTTTCCGATCGTACCCTCCACGAAACGATTGGTGGCGACTCCTTGGCATGAACACTCATCACATGTCACTAGACCACATTGAAGGTCGACCACGTATATCCAGCAGTTGCGATTTGGGAAATGGACCTTGGGAGAGGCCCGCGTCCGATCCAGCCAACGATCGGGCGGCCCATTAGCCCTCCGCTCTCGAGAGGGTCGCGACAAGTTGCCATTGAACTATTTGATATTTCCCTATCAAAGGAAAGAAGGTTCGTGTCAGAACAGCATGCAAAATGGGCAATTGGAATTGATACAATTTACCCTTCGTCCCTTGGGTCTTGGCATTTTCCTTTCACTTGGATTCTTTTGCCTTGACCTGTCGACATCTTTCATATAAATGATGCATGCATGATATGTATGATGCGAGTGATCTAAGATGATTCATGTTTGCCACGAAAAATGGATTCGTGCCTTTCACTCTTATTCGCAGAAAATGTCTCTTTAACAAGTATGCTAATTTGTAAAGCTTGAGTTCTTTCTCTTCAAATGCTCCTTTCAAAGAGATTTCTAATTGTTAAGAAAAAATTTTCAAGTTTTCTCTAGAATTTTATCCACAATTTGAGCCATTACGACGCTCTTGAAATCATTTGTCCTAAATGTATGTATAAGATGACATGAAAATGGGTACTCCCTGTTTTTGTCATTTGAAGTCGTTGCTCCTTGGGTGTCTTAACTCTGTTCATCACCTGAGAGGAAAAAGATAGGAAATATTATTTCCACATCTGATTGAAACTTATTTAGGAGCGATACGTCCTTTTCTACCAAGAGGGATGGCTCGGCGTTGTTCCTCTCGGAAGGGTTGCTGCTATGGCGGAGTGCTTTTCGTATTCAATGGACGGATTTCATTCCATTATGTTCCATGAGTGATAACCATTGTTTCAGGGGCTTGCCCCATGTATCACCATGATGAATCTGATGCCTTCAGCGTCGGCATGCTTTCTAGATAGGGAAATGATTTGCCCCCAGCAACTGAGTATTCCATCTTAAGTTAGCTGATTTAGCCATATGAAACTCCATTGTATCGTGCTAACGCCTTCCCTGTTGTTTGAGTCAATCACTTCCATGTCAGGTGATTTTGGCGTTTGACATTCTTCGATCTATTCTGACACATGTCTTCAACTATCATTCTCTGTATATGAAAGAGAAACATCTCAGTCATTTGTATGAAATGAAATCAGAATAAGGGACAATTTTCTCCCTTTTGTGACAACAGAGGATGAAACTTCATCGTAATTATCCGGAGGTCTCGGCTTTTGAATGTTGCACGATGTTCGACACTTTTTGGGTTCTGTCACTTTCCTTCTTGAGGTTGGGTGATCTTTCGCCACTTTCGCTCTATTGATGCATTTCAATCTGTTTAGAGAGAAAGAAAGATGTTTGACTTTTGATTATGAAAATCAATTATTAAAACAAGTACTCCCTCTTGATTCAAAGATGGGCAACGATCATCTTTTCATGGTCTTTTTGATTTGTCATGACTTCAGGCCGCTCCTCAAGCACCCTACTACTCGAGATCCACAAGTGTAGATTTATCTCTATTTGTGTACATTTACACCTTGAAGTGTTGCTTCGCAAATAAGCATTCAGTTTTCTTCATCCCTACATATAGAAAAGGAGATGATCATTTCATATCTTGAGAGGATTGAAATGAGGAACGATATACACCCTTTTATGGTTGAGTGATCATCAATCTCATGGTGGGAAACACGAGTGTTTGTACTCTTTGAGACGTGCTTTAATTGGTGATCATGCCATGTCACATTGGCCTCCAGTTTTGAGGGTTCACAGTTGAGTCTCTTTTTTTTTTCAAGAGACGAATGTCGACCTCACACAATCATTTTATTTCACCTACATGACATGAGGAAGGAATACGTCAATTGTTGCACAACAGGCTCTAATTGAAACGATAACAGATTTACTATCCCCAGAGTATATTTCCCCAGCTCCCATCACTTTGAGCATCAGAGATGAAGGAATGTTCATTAACGATCCTCATTCATTTTTTTATAATCACCTGCAAGTGTGAGTGACTATGTTATTGTTTAAACAAATCAATTTAATTTGGAACGAATACACCCTTTTCGACTTAGAGAGGTTGATCCAAATCAGGTATGCCCCTTTTTCATGTTGTCTTGTTTTGGGCTTATCATTGTCGATTCATCTTATTTTGGAAACCCCATGGGTGGCTCCTGATGAAGACGCATCTCCTTTCATATTACAGGGAAAACAGGCCTCGCATCATTGGCCTTCAGTCGTTTTGACCTGTTGGCAAAAGAAATAACCAAGCAAGTCAAGTATAACACTCGAAGTTTTTATTGGAACGATTACAGTTTTACCATCGTTCGATCACATCTCGCATGTGATTAGATGAAGAAATCTTCAATAAATGTCTTTCATGTATAACCTGTCAGAAAGGAGACACACTTAGCATTTTACATAGCAAAGACATCTCTCAATGAGGTCGCCTCTTATAATGAAAGCAAGGCGACAATACATATCCCATAATCCCTATTTACGGGCTTCTGATGTCTGCCAAGATTTCAAGATAAGAGGATACGTCATTAAAAGATCGATCCATGGTCATCAATCAAACACCCATTTAATCCCAAACGTTTAATATGCAAATGGGGGCATTAATCTTGAAAGATTGCTTTGTGACATTTTTCTTGTGAAAATCATGTGATTTTTGTTTTAAGAACTCACTACATAAAATGTGATTGCAAACATGGCCTTAACTTTATGCCCCAAAATCTTGAATTGGAAGAATTTTAGACAAAAAGAAATGTCATCTTAATCCATGATTGAAAATTTGGATGAACCATCTATTCTGTAGGGACGGCTTAGAAGTGTTCCCACTTTTGTATCTAAAATTCATTGTCAAAAACTTTCATTTGTAAACTCAAACACCCAGGGCATTCAGTTGATTTCCATGAATTTCCTATCATGAAATTTCACTAGGAAATGAACAAGTAGAGGGAGAAGTCATACTTACAGTGATCAGCGGGATTTTTTTTTTTTTTTTGTTTTAGGTATACCAACCTCTCATAGACATGCGCATGAGACAAGTGGGGGGTATACTCTTAAAAATCGAAAATCAGGTGAGGAACCTACGGCTCAGGCTCCTACGATCCACACGAGGTAGATTCCTCCCCAAGGGTACCTACCCAAGAGGGCTAGATATCGCCAATGCAGATGGCAGGCGGGAACGAATACGAAAGTCTCAAGTGCCATCAAACACAAGATCCTTTTCGCATCCCTTCCCTATCTAAGATAACCTAGAGGTGGTTGCAGTCGGGGTTTGACCGCCAGTGTGTGCAATGTGTCGTGATCATCACAATGCGAAGTCATGCACAGCAGTTTGTATCAAACACCGCTTCAGTATGTGTATAAAGTAAACATACATTCTCAACTCCAACCTACAGGAAAAATGTCAACAATCACTCCACCCCTTATTTCTCCAATCTGCAAAAACATCTAACACAATGGTTAGTGTACGTACCTCACCTTCGAGAGCATCTGCAGAAAATAACGTCAGATAAACCAAACAACTTTTTAATCGGCTCAAGTCCTCTGGAATTCGTAACCAGAGATTCTGGTTTAGAATAATCCCCAGCGGAGTCGCCAGTCTGTCGCAACCCTCCTCCCGAGCGAGAGGGTTAATGGGCCGTCCGATCGCTGGCTGGATCGGATGCAGGCCTCTCCCAAGGCCCGTTGCCCAAATCGCAACTGCTGGATATACGTGGTCGACCTTTAGTGTGGTCTAGTGACATGTGATGAGTGTACATGCCAAGGAGTCGCCACCAATCGTTTCGTGGAGGGTACGATCGGAAACCCTATCGAATAGTTGGGAGTGATCTATTCGATTCTGCGGAAACCAGAGAAGTGGGTTCGGGGACTTAGTTACGCCAACTGTCAGAGTTGACGCCCTTTCGGTACTTAAGCTGAAAGGTTTATCTGATCCTAGGATTTCATACAGACGAGTGGGGTACAGATCCTAAATCTAGGAGTTCATGCAGATGGGAAATACTACCCTATCACTCACAACAATAGAAATAAATGAGCAAATCAAGGATCCAGTATATGCGGATAAAACACATGAAATCAGTATGGTATCCCTAATGAGGCCCTATTAGCCTAGAGAAATATCAATCAAGGCTTAGGAATGATTTTGGCATGATTTGCCCATGAGGGGCAAAATCGTAATTTTGAACAATTCGGGGACAATTCCCCTTAAAAAGGACAAATTCGTAATTTTTTATGAATTGGGAAGTCAAAAGACGGAGGAAATAGGATTGGCCATCAATCCAATCCATTTCCTATTTTTCGGGATTTTTCAGAATTTTTCTGGAATTTAAAAGTGATTTTACCCTCATAAGGGTAAAATCGTCATTTTAGACAAAGATGAGAACTGAAAATCTCAAATATTAGGGCTGGTCGTCCACCTGACCCAAACCCTAACTTTATGCAATTTTCAGAACTCAATTAGAATAAGAAAGATGATTGTCCCCATGAGGGCAAAATCGTCATTTCAGCAGGAATGATAAGATTCGAAAATCCCAGCAAAAGGATTCGCCACCTAATTGGCCCTATCCTAATCTAGGCATTTTCGACCAATCTCGAAACACAAGGCAAGGACGAATTACCCCTAAAGGGCATTGTCGTCAATTCTTGGAAGAACAGATAAGAAACCCCAAAAATAGGGTTGACCAGTTGTCTGCGGTCAATCCTCGATTTTTGGGGATTTCTGGAGTGTCTAGGATTTTTTCCACAATTTTTCTATATTGTTTTGGAATTTGCTGGCATTTTCTAGCATTTTTTGGATTTTCTGAAATTTTTCCGATTTTTTTTATTTTTTAAAATCATTTTTCGATTTTTTTTTATTTAAAAAATGTTATCCGGGCCAGGTCGGGTGACCCGGCCCACGACCCGCGACGACCGGCCCAGCCCGGATCCGGGCCCGCGGACGACCGACCCAACCCAGACCCGGCCCGCACCGAAACGACGCCGTTTATACTCCTTCCGCTCAAATTTTTAAAATCCCGCCTAAATCGAATTAAAGGCCCAGATTGTACCACGTTGTCGCGACCCTCTTGAGGTTGTCGGGCTCTCGAGGGCTAATGGGCCGTCCTGTCTGGTCGGACGCGGGCCTCTCCCAAGGCCCATTACCCAAATCGCAACGGAGGTATGCGTGATCGACTTTCAGTGTGGTCTAGTGACATGTGCTAAGTGTGCATGCCATGGAGTCGCCACCAATCATTTTTTTAGGGTATGATTGGACCACCCAATCGAATAGTTGGGAGTTTCTATTCAATTCTGCGATAACCAGAGAAATGGTTTCGGGGACTTAGTTACACCAACTGTCAGAGTTGACGCCATTTCGGTACCTAAGTTGACTGAATTTTCTAGCCTGAGATTCATGCGGATGAGTAAGGTATGAACCCTAAATCTAGAAATTCATGTAGATAAGAGTGATTATCCTAGCAATCACAATCAGTAATAAAATGCCCAACTCAAGGAATCTAGATATGCAAATAAATCACATGGCATTCCTAGTAAGGTCATATTTATCAATCACAGCTCAAGAATGATTTAGCTGTCCTAGCCATTCTACACACGATCTAACCTAAGAAAAGCATTAGGAAGCATCGAAGGAGTTCGAGAGTACTCACATGGGGTTCGCCGTGCCCTGGTTTGGTCTTGGACGAGCTATCGAGCTCATGCCGACCCGATTATATTTGGGGATCCACTCGGCGTTTTACACCATGAAATCATGTGAAACAAAAACGAAAATATTCAGCAAGGGGCATTTATTGTAGATGGTGGTCGATCTAATTGGACGTCAAGACTAAAAAAGATGTAGAAATTTACAAATTAAAATACTCGAATGACATTTTTTTGCTAAATTCAACTCTATGCGTCGTGAAGAAACACATGCAATTGAACTTGAATTTTGACTATTTATGAGTTCAAAATGTAAAAGAAATTAAAATAAAAATATTGACTATTTTTCTATATTTTTACGACAGCAAACGCTATTTTTCTTCATTTTTCATGTATTTTTCTATTTTTGGAAAATATTAAAAAATATTAAAAAATATTAAAAATTATTTTTTATCAAAAATGGTTCCTTTAGCTTGGTCAAGGCTACCAAAGATGATTTTTTAATTTTTTTAACTTTTTATAGATTTTTTATGAATTTTTTAAAAATAAACTATGAAAGACTGATAAAAAATCAGGTGTCAACAGCTGCCCCTCTTTGAGAGGAATTTCGTCAGAGGTTTCTCTCAAAGACAAGGTGACACCTGTGTTCCGATCAACTCGACTGGGAAAAGAAAAGAAATCATGACATCCAATTTTCATGCCCATCAATGTGTGCTTTTCCTTAAAAAGAGATGTGCTCATTCAATTCCCTAATATGATGTAAGAAAGTTAAGGAGTAGATAGACTTCCCTGCCCCTTACCTGCCGAATGCTTGCGGCATTTGCTGTGTCTGATGGGTTCAAGTAGATTCCTAAGGACTTGTCATCGGAGTGTCCTGGGGATGTTAAGCTCTGACCTGTATGGTAGGTCAAACCATAATGGGATTCCTAACTGATAGGAACCTAAGGAAGACGCATCCCACATTTGGGAATTTGCCAAGGGTTTTGATCCGTGTGGTGGACTAAACTAGAAATGGCTTGCCTAATGTAAGGCTTATTAGGGAAAACGACTCCTCCCGCGTTCGGGATTCATCAAGGTTTTGATCCGTATGGTGGATCGGACCATTGGGTTGATCCTTCAGGCGGTCTCTACCAGTCCTTGACCCTTCATGCGGTTTCTACCATTCATTGACCCTTCATGCGGTTTCTACCATTGAGTTGACCCTTCAGGCGGTTTCTACCATTGGTTGACCCTTCAGGCGGTTTCTACCATACATTGACCCTTCAGGCGGTTTCTACCATTGTTTTGACCCTTCAGGCGGTTTCTACCATTGGTTGACCCTTCAGGCGGTTTCTACCATACATTGACCCTTCAGGCGGTTTCTACCATTGTGTTGACCCTTCAGGCGGTTTCTACCGTTGATTGACCCTTCAGGCGGTTTCTACCATTGAGTTGACCCTTCAGGCGGTTTCTACCATTTATGAGATTCCAAATTGATATGAATCAAAGGATGACGTACCCGCTCTTCGGGGCTAGTCGGAGACTCGATCATTCTGTGGATCGGTCTTAGAAAAGATTTGCCTACTAAAAGGCTTCACCTAAGGATGACGCACCCAGTCTTTGGGGTGGCCAAAAGTCCTGCAAAAAGCTTAGACCTGAAAAAATTTTCCTCGCCAAGAAGATATTAGTAATCTTTGGGAAGACAATAATTATCTAACTGACAAAATTCTACGACTTAAGTTTTAGTCATGAAATGTGCATTTTGATTGTTGGAGGTTATCCAAAACATTCCTGCCATATACAGATGTGATCATAAATTCCTTGCACGGAAACTCTAGATCAAACAATTTGAAAATTTCAAAAAGAGTTTGCTCAAAACATCCATTGGAGTATTTCTCACCCAAGAAGGCTCCTCACTGCTCTGTGATAATGATCTTTAATAGGGAAAGTGCTCAATTTCCTACCGACCTGTGCCTGGGTTTCAGGATCATTCGCAACGCATACATTTCGACCGATCAGGAGGTCTTTCACGGGACCGTAGTGTTAGGCTTGGATATCGGTTTCCAAGGGGGACTCACTTTTGAGTCAAGGCCGTTGAACGAAATTTTTCACTATCTGCTCCGGGTTTACAAGTCAAGAACCCTGCAAAATGAGAAAGAAATAGTCTTGCTCGTACTTCTTTGAGCTAAGTTATACATTAACCCAAGTGTCTTAGTCAGATAAGACTACTTCAGGGTTGTAACATTGGAAGGATTGGGGACCGAAAAAGGCTTATTTTTTGCCCAGAAATTGTGAAGGGTTTGACATTGGTGATCATTGCAAATTTGCCACATGTCATTCGAAGAACATCTCCATTTCTTGAAGTGTACACTCCTCTTTTAGAGCGCACAAGGATGTTTAAAAGCGTCTCTTGTTACATTAAGAGACCGTCTGTTTGTGTGTTTGCAATTTGAGCACGACATCATTTGGAGAGTAGTCATCTTGATCTAACTCCTTTGCAGGGTCTTTTCATCGTCTCTCTAGACTTTACTGGGGATATTTTGAATAGACATCAGCCTTGCTTTTTACCAGGCACTTTGCTTTTTCTTGATGTCTAGGGATTTTTCTTTTCCCCCTTTTTTTAATCCCGTGTTTTTCTTTTCTTTTGGAGCTAGGATTTTCGGCAATCATGCTAGATATGCAACTTAAACTTTGGCACGCTTCCATTCCTAGAGTGATGTTGCATTTGCTTTGGAATATGCAATGATCACCAATAGGTTGATGAAATGAATTTGCTGGCTCAACTTGGTTGTGCAAAGGATAACAGTGTGTAGGATAGAGAAATGAATTATTCTCGTCATCCTATGACACTTGGATTATCATATAAACAACACACAAAGATTTATGTTAGTCCGAGCAAGAAAATTTCTAACCGTTTACTTTCTGATACTGATGGACTAACCTTCATTTGCCCCAATGTGGGGTGGTTCTTGACAGGGTTGAGAATGAAAATCGCCGTTCAATGGGGTTCTCAATGGGCATCTGTAGTGTTTGGAATGAAGAAATAAATGCCTCTGTCATCTCGATCCATGTAATCGTTGCGAATGACCCTTATATCCATAGGTTAAGGTTTCGCTATCATTTCCAATATCCTCATCTCTCAAGTGTGTATGGGACGTGTTTGGATTAGGCTCGCTTCTCTTATGAGAAAATACCCTTTTGAACAGTTCAAACGACTCTTGTTGGAAAAATTCATTTCATTTCATCAAGATTTATCCTTCAAAGGGATTTTATGATGCACCATACATGTGTAATTCATGTTCAGACAATCTCATGTTTTAAAACATGAATGTCAATAAAGTAAGAATTCTATGTCTTTTTAGATGTGAGAATCGAATTAATTCTGAAAGTTTTTAATCTCCAATGAATTGGGAAAAGGGATACTTACCTGCCCATCGAGGCTGGAGATCCTGGAGATATAAAAGGGATATGTCATTGTATATTCTAAAACTTTACAAAAATTGGAACGATACATCTTACCCTTGGTCATATGCTCCAACGAGTGTACAAGGGTTGTGAAAATCTGCACTTCACATAGTAACACAAGATTGTTGGGTGTTCTAAAGTTCTTTCGACTTCTTGGTTTTTGGAGAAAAATGAAACTTACATGTCTGCCCTGATGGCGAGCTCCTGCCAAGGATAAATATTAAGCATTATTTTGGGTTTCCAAATTCAAAACAAATTGGGACGATACTACTTTACTCTTGATTTGAATTCCATTCTGCATGCCAATGTGCGGATTGTAGAAGCCGGCCCTTAAGCTTGTGGCCATGATTTCTTCGTCTGGTTGGGCAACGAATCCACCTCGAGGATTTACGTCGGAGGAGATTCATTCATCTTTTTGGGCGTGTTTCATGCACTATTTTGTTATTTGAATGCATGGCTTCTTGGGTGCCTCATCTCTGTTCATCACCTGAGAGGAAAATGAGAGAACATTATCCCCGCATCTGATTGAAAATCATTTAGGAACGATACGTTCTTTTTACCAAATGGGTGGCTCCGCGGCCAAATGTGTTTTACATTGAAAGGATGGATTCCATTACGCTCTGCGGATGATAAATATCGCTTCGGGGACTTGCCCCACGGATCAAACGATGAATTTGATGTCTTCGGCTTCGACATGCTTTCCAGATGTAGGAATGGTTTGCCCCCATTTTCAGTGGAGATGGGTTTTGTCGAGTGGGCAAGATCAAAAACTCATCCTAGATTTGGCTTTAGTCGAAGGTTGAAATCCCGACCTTGGATAAGCGAATCATGATTCATCTCCTTCTGCTTCGGATTTGTCATTTGCATGCTTCACATTTTACAATACCAACTTCGCCGCTTGATGAAAATGAATCGATGATTTTCGAATTGCCCCAAGTTCTATAGTCATCTGCGTCGAATCTCTTTGAACTTCATCGGGTGATAGACAAACTGATAAAATGATTTTTCAATCCTGAGATCGAACTCCTGACGTTTCGTACCACTTCCAGTTCACTGACTACCAGGACACAGCACTATTGGCGTCCCTAACTGGTTCGTTTTTTGTTATAAAATTCTTGAAGCAGTTAGCGACCCCCATCGAGAATGAAACAAGCTCAATTTAGAGTTCATAACGACTAAAGGTCCCTTAGAACGATACAGAGCTAACCGTCTTTGAGCTCGCTCGGGCTTTTGCTCGCATTTTCCTATGTGAAGCCTTTAAATGTTTTTCTTCGTGGCGTTCAATTGATTCGCCTCGACTCTAATCTAACAAGGGATTGTCGTACTCAAGCATGATGATGCTCGCAGGTAGTACTGATCGCTGCCCCAGATTAACTCTAGGCATTAAGGAAGATTATCTTGCATGGAAGACTTTATGACAGAAAGATTAATGATACATCCATTCACATGTGCCTAGTACACCATGAATCAGACATATAATCGTCATTTTGGATCATAACTTCATAAGTCCATCAGTTTTAAACTGATCGATCCAGATATGGAGCTCCTCATCAAGGAAATCTTTTGATTCTTCGAGCAACTGATATTCGGGTTGACCATCATCGCTTGGCGTTGAAGGATTCATGTTTCTGTTGTGAGCGATCTGATTCTTCGAGCTAGAACCTTCGTCGTTGCTCGAGATTATAAGAGGATGATTGATCGGTTCACTATCAAAAGCACCTTCCATTTGGGAATGGGAGAAACAAAAATCCTCAAAGCATCCGCCCGCTTGATCTTCCGAAATCATATGCCCAAGCCGGGCAGATCTTTGAACACTAGGCGCAATATGTTGATCGGGGATAGGAAGAGCACTAGCGAAAAGTTGCTGCTCAAACCAAGGAGTTCGTACCTGCTGCACTTGTGGCATATACTCTTGAGGGGTGCTGAGATGATTCGGGGGAATATTCTGATTAGCGCCCAAGTAGTCGATGGTGCTGCTACCAGCTTGGTCGGTGCCTAGATTCGGCAGGGTATTTCTTACTTCAGGGGCATTGTAGTTATAGCCATGCCTAGTGTTTAGGCACAAGTTGAGTTCTTTCAGGTTCAGTGCTGTGTGGCGCTGTCTTAGCGCCCTTCTGTAGCTCTTGAGGTGACTCGCGACTCCATCTTTAGTGAGTCCTGGTATGTTCATGATCTCAAGTATGCGCGTTGGATATGCTGAGTTGATCCCTAGTTGCTGAACCGCACTAAGGAACTTGAGATGAAGCTCGGGGGACCAATTGACCCTCGTCTTCTTGCGACCCGGAACAGTGTTGACAACTTGGCTATTGCTCTCTGGCCTATTTCCAGTAGAATTTGATCGAGCCGGAAATTGTTGTGGAGGGAATTCATCAGCTTTGGATTGGTCGGTCGTGATAGTAAGCTCATCGTTAAGGAAACTCCAATCATGGTGACGCATATCACATCCTTTAGAAGGCATCGATATTGACTTCGTAGAATTGATTTGTTCATGCATATCTCCAACAAAATCCGATTGTATCGAAGATGGTTCGAGGGAGTGGGGTGGTGAATGAGCATTTTCAATCCTCATATAAGGCTTATCAAGGAACATTTCGCCGAGAGTGATAGGGCCACCGCAATTAAGGCAAGCGATAGTGCTGGGAGCTTTCTTATACCTCATGTTCTCCGCTCGAAGCTTTTCGTTTTCCTCCTTTAGAATCGCAAGTTCTTGACGTCTGTGTTGAGCCCTCAATTTGGCTCGCTTATTTTGAAACCAAAACTTGACCCTCAAAGGTTTCATCCCTAGCTTCTGGCCCAATTCATTTCTTTGTTTCATGTTCGGGAGAGGGCATTCACTAAAGAAAGCTTCAAGCTCTTGGATTTCATTCTGAGTGTGGCACTGGCGACGTTTCCTTTTCCGGGATTGACCATCGCTGCTGCTGTTGTCGTCGCTGCTGAGATCCTGAACTTCGTTGCCGAAAGGGTTGGGTTCTGTGGTTCTGGTACCAGACGCCATCCTGGAATCTTCGAGATCTCTCAGTAGTTCATTTTCTGAGATTTTTGGATCAGTCGCCTCTAGCAACTGATGGTAACCCTCAAACATGTTGGATCGAAAAATGTTCGATCAATTTTTGCTCACTCAGGGTTCTCTACTCTCTCATGTATGCTCACTCTCTCTAAATTTTCTTTTGAGTGGTTCTGTATGCCCATGAAACGTTCTTTAAACATGGATGAAGATCATCAGGCAAGCGTTGCTCCCAAGATTTCGTATTTCCCGCTTTGTCGTCTTCTTTCTTCTTTTCAACGTGGAGGGACACCAAATCGATTTCCTTTTCTCGATATCCATGTCTGTCTCCCACTTATTTTCAAAAAGGTGGAACTACGCTCGCCTCCTGCTCAGTTTTTTAATATGATGGGACCGCCAAATCCTTTCGCAACTTTTTTCGATAGTTGCGCTTAACTCCCGCTCAATTTTAATATGGTGACACCGACATATCTTTTTACAACTTTTTTAGGTTTATCAAGCCTGAAATCGCGGACTGGGACAGATCTGATGGTTCACCGAAAGAGCCACCACTGCTTTACCCAATTAACTTGGCTCCACGAGCATTATTGCTGTGCCTTTCTTCATTCTCGAGTTGCTATAAAATGAGGAGTTAATGCAGAGAAGATTAACACTCTTACATAATTGCCTTTTCTTATTTTAATCACTCTACCACACTCATCTTCTTCTCCCTCACTCCAACGAAAATGACCTCCTCTCCTATTCGCGCTTTCTCGGCCGAAATTTTGGCCCAGTGGGAAAAACTCTATAACCTCCTCGGTCGAGGCTATGCTCATATAGCCGATCACCCAGAAACTGAAGATGAAATCCGCATTTTGCTCGTGGAAATAGACACCACCTCCATCGAGGGCACTAATTTAGAGAGGGAATATAGAATCTTCCCAACCCTCTTTATAAACTTTTTAGAGACTTACCGTGTCGCTCATCGAAAAGCTACCGTGGCTCACGTTTTGCGAGCTCGCTATGAGGATCGGTCCAACTGCTTGGTGTTGGCCAACCTTGTGGCCGATAGTCACAGAAAGGCTGTTGAGTTCGCCAACAAGCGAGTCTCGATGTTGCTTCGCGAGAGGGGAAATTTGGTGGAGCGCTTGGCCTTATCCCTGACCACCTATGAGCACGACCGTCGTAATGTCGTGTTGAAGTTTCAATGTGAGTGGCAGGAAGAAAGGCTTGACAGCATTACCGCGGATATAGCCCATGGGAGAGGACTAGTTCGGGACCTGGAAATAGCCGCCGAAGATCACGGGACCAAGGTTGCCGAGCTTAAAGGGGAATGTAAACGCCTTCTTCTTAAGCTTGCAGATCTCGAGTCTCGAGGTGGTGAGTATAAGCAAAGCATCAATAATATGGAGGGCCAACTTGGTTCCTTTGTGATGCTAATTAGGGCTCATTGCGGTTTTATGTTTCCACCCCGATGATTTGTATGATCTGCTTTTAAGGTCCCTCGATTGAGCGAAATGAATGAAAGCTCTAATGTGTGTGTCTCAACTTCTGTATGGCTGACTTTCTCGAACACCTGACCACTCTCAACCTAGGCAAGCTGCGCTTTGACATTGATGATTCGAGCGTGTACATCTTGATTTTTTAATCTTGCTTATGATCAGATAAAGGAACCTCCCACCGCGATTATCCACAAAAAGACTTCTCTTCTCTACTTGTTTTTAACCTGTTTCAAATGAAAAGGCAGAATCAAAAGAAAGAATTTGAAAATTAAAGCATAAATCCTTTCAATTTTATGCTTACTTGTGATTAATAGGGATAAGAGCATTTACAAGGGTTTTGGCCTTGTGCAAAAGCTTTTATCAATATTCCTCAAAGGAAAGCATATCATTGAAAGGAATGTAATTCACGATAATCGCCTTTGATCAATTCCAAGAAAATCAATGGAATGTTCAAAAGTACACAATTACGATGTGTTTTAAATTCAATTGAAGATACGGTATCCAAATTAAAGCCGTTTGCTAAGAACGAGAGTAATTTGGATATCTATCTTTTCATTAAATTTGAAAAACACGAATACTCTTGATCAATTATTGTGGATTACCAATGATGCAAAACATGCATGAACCAATTCAAGTTTATAGTTCCTTCTGGCGAAATTGGGATTGTATTGCCCTATACGGCCAAAAGGTTGTATAAGACTTCCAATTTCAATTTCATCCAAAGGAATTATAAAATTGATTTTGGAGTATTCGAGTGATTAGAAGAAATGCCACTATCACATTCCAATGACAAGTCAATAGAAATACAATAAATTTCAATCTGAATGTATATAAACACAAATAGATCCCTAATACAATCAATCTAAGGGATCAGATAGAGAGGATCTCAGCAAAATAAATCCTATACAAGAAGGCTAGAAATGAAAATTAAAACAAAGGAATGTGATCTTAATACTTAGAGATGCCCCAGTTTCGATCTTTGAGACGTGACTTCAGGATCACCTATTCCAAATCGTCATCTTCATTAGATGATACCTTAATGATGTCCATAGCAGGCTCTTCTTGTCCACTTGGCGCTCGTAATGGGATGACACCATCTTCATCTTCCATCAAGAACATTGGGAGGAAAACACACCTATCTATCCTCAAAATGGCATTTAATCCAATCACCGGAATTATGCAATGAATATAATGATTAAGAGCTGTAACAAGTTCGAGGGATAGAAAAGTCTTACCAACCAAACTTAAGAGAAAATCAAGCTTCTCTGTATTTTTAGCAGTGTTAGGTATACTAACCTTCCATAGACAAACGCATGAGACAAGTGAGGGAAAACTCCTAAAAATCAAAAGAAAGGGCTTGGTACCTAAAGCCAAGGTTCTCACCTCGAATTCTGGGAAGAGCCGATTCCATTGCACAACTATCGTTGCATTGGGACTCAATCCATAGTTCGAAGTGAGCGGAATTGAAAAGTGGATTACCCCATGTTTTTCCTCACGGAGATTCCATTTTCAATTCCTTCTATTGTGTTCCTAAAGAGGGCGCCCGGGGTTTTAGGCGCAATTGTGTGTATTCATTGTGTCGTGCTAAAGCAATAGACATGCATTTTATTTAACAATCACCGCTTCAATATAAACATCCACACAATCATACATCCAAAACTCCTGCCTGCATAAAACAAAGTTAACAAGCACTTCACCCCTTATTTCTCCCGTCTACAAAAACATCTAACACATTCGTTAGCATATACACCTCACTTTCGAGAGCATCTGCATAAAATTAGGTTAGAAGAATCAATCAACTTTTTAATCGGCTCAAGTCCACTAAATGGTTAAGAACCAGTCCCCAGTGGAGTCGCCAGTCTGTCGCGACCCTCTTGAGGTTGTCGGGCTCTCGAGGGCTAATGGGCCGTCCTGTCTGGTCGGACGCGGGCCTCTCCCAAGGCCCATTACCCAAATCGCAACGGAGGTATGCGTGATCGACTTTCAGTGTGGTCTAGTGACATGTGCTAAGTGTGCATGCCATGGAGTCGCCACCAATCATTTTTTTAGGGTATGATTGGACCACCCAATCGAATAGTTGGGAGTTTCTATTCAATTCTGCGAGAACCAGAGAAATGGTTTCGGGGACTTAGTTACACCAACTGTCAGAGTTGACGCCCTTTCGGTACCTAAGTTGACTGAATTTTCTAGCCTGAGATTCATGCGGATGAGTAAGGTATGAACCCTAAATCTAGAAATTCATGTAGATAAGAGTGATTATCCTAGCAATCACAATCAGTAATAAAATGCCCAACTCAAGGAATCTAGATATGCAAATAAATCACATGGCATTCCTAGTAAGGTCATATTTATCAATCACAGCTCAAGAATGATTTAGCTGTCCTAGCCATTCTACACACGATCTAACCTAAGAAAAGCATTAGGAAGCATCGAAGGAGTTCGAGAGTACTCACATGGGGTTCGCCGTGCCCTGGTTTGGTCTTGGACGAGCTATCGAGCTCATGCCGACCCGATTATATTTGGGGATCCACTCGGCGTTTTACACCATGAAATCATGTGAAACAAAAACGAAAATATTCAGCAAGGGGCATTTATTGTAGATGGTGGTCGATCTAATTGGACGTCAAGACTAAAAAAGATGTAGAAATTTACAAATTAAAATACTCGAATGACATTTTTTTGCTAAATTCAACTCTATGCGTCGTGAAGAAACACATGCAATTGAACTTGAATTTTGACTATTTATGAGTTCAAAATGTAAAAGAAATTAAAATTAAAATATTGACTATTTTTCTATATTTTTACGACAGCAAACGCTATTTTTCTTCATTTTTCATGTATTTTTCTATTTTTGGAAAATATTAAAAAATATTAAAAAATATTAAAAATTATTTTTTTATCAAAAATGGTTCCTTTAGCTTGGTCAAGGCTACCAAAGATGATTTTTTAATTTTTTTAACTTTTTATAGATTTTTTATGAATTTTTTAAAAATAAACTATGAAAGACTGATAAAAAATCAGGTGTCAACACACGTGGTGACTGATTGACGGCCTGATCTAGGGCTGGCAACTGACGGTCCAGATTGAAACTCCTGATCGAACCACAACCGTCCGATCAACTTATCTAAAAGTAATTTTTATTTCCGAAAATTGCGAGATCTCGACACGTGGCACACTATCCACCGTCGGATCAAGTTTGTTTTTTCCGTTGCAACCGAACGGCTGACGTGGCTGCCACGTGGGCGCCACGTCAGCGACACGTCAGCGTTGACTGGTCAACACTCGTTGACCAGTCAACAGCTAGCCGGGGAAGACGACCGGCGCCGGCGCTGTGTCGCCGGCGCCTCATCGGAGGGCCCTATCTCCGCCTACAGACGGTGGATTGACGTTAAACCAACGGCAAATGATTCGTCTTGCCGTCCTCTACAACATATATCTCGCTTGACATAGCAGAATCAACTTTGACTAACCTGCAAATCAAGGCCGGAGCTACTCTCCGGCGAGCTATCGTCCTAACCATTCCGAGCGAGATCTATCCCACCAAATCAATCAAGAAGCATCCTATGAGTTCGAGAAGACTTACCAGGCCAATGCGAGGCTTCGGTTTCGCTCGGGTCAAGCTCACGAGCTCTCGACGGGTTCGGGTGGTTGGAGGCCGACTCGTGCGATTTAGGCGGTGAAATGATATGTAATGAAAAGCGAAAATGCTCAGTGATGCGAGACGAACAGATTGCAACAAAAATGGCGTTGAATGATTGACCCTAGCTTAAGTTGCCATTAAAGGCCGAGCTCGAGCTTGGAGAAAGACCTCACCTGTTTTGGCGATGAAAGGCTATACCGCTTGGTTCTGGCGACTCCTCGGGAAGTCACGAAGCTCGGAGAATGTATCCGAAGCTTCGGTTTCCAGCCGCTCGCCGTGGTCGAGCCTTTGAAGCTCGCGGCTTCCTTTCTCTCTCTCCCTCTCTCTCTCTCTCTCACTCTCTGTATCTCTCTCACTCTCCCTCTCTCTTCGTCCGCTCTCTCTCTGCGAACTCTTTGTTCGCTCCCCCATCTCTCTGAGCTCGTTCTACCTCGCGAGCTCTTTGTTCGCTCCCCCCCTCTCTCTGAGCTCGTTCTACCTCGCCCTCTTTCTCTCTGCCTTCTCCTTTTTTTTTCTGGGCGTTTTTGGTTCTTGCTCGCGTCCGTTGGCGAACGCTCCCAACCAACTTCCCCCTCTAACTGATCATCGTCCTTCCTTTTTTGTTCGTGCGCGAGGCCCCCTCCCTCTTGAACTGATCTTCCGTTTTTCCTTTTGTTCCTGCGCGAAGGAGCAGAGGGTATTCTGCTTATGACCAAAACTGGTCAACGGTTTGACTGGGTCGGGTCAACCCGACCTAGTCAACCCGATTTTGGGATTTTCCATCAAATCAGGCGTCCAAATATCCCAAAATCGTGAAATCGACTCCATAATCGGATTTCATAGCATGGCATTTACCTAAATAAGGTAAAATTGGGCTGAATTGATTTTGATTTATACAAAAGCCCCAAATCTAAGACAAGATCCGAAATCGATTGTCGTCAAATTGAGATTCCTAATGGACGAATTGTCCCCAATTGAGCCCACCATTAGATTCAGGGGGTCGAATACTATAGGGAGGAAGCA
This sequence comes from Rhodomyrtus psidioides, assembly GCA_021437785.1. Classification (NCBI taxonomy): domain Eukaryota; kingdom Viridiplantae; phylum Streptophyta; class Magnoliopsida; order Myrtales; family Myrtaceae; genus Rhodomyrtus; species Rhodomyrtus psidioides. The sequence goes on from JAILYB010000111.1 coordinate 2,493,457, forward strand.
TTGGGATCCTATGGGTGTCCCTCGAAAAAGTTTAATTTTGGAATTGGCATTATAGGGACTAAAAAGAAAAGAATTTTATGCAATTAGGTCCCTAAAGCCAAAATTGATCAAATTAGTGCACAATTGAATCAAATTGAAATGTGGGGCAATCAAGTCGAATGTCAACACTAGGAAAATGCAAAATTTTGCAAATAAAAAGACTCAGAACATATTTTTTTGACAAATTTAACCCTGTGCGTTACAAAGAAACACACAAAATTAAACTTGAATTTCGACTCTTGATGAGGTCAAAATGACAAGGGATTTAAAATAAAAATATTGACTATTTTCCTATATTTTTGTGACCTCAAATTCTATTTTTTTTGATTTTTCTAGTATTTTTCTATTTTCTAAAAATACTAAAAAAAGTGAAAAATATGAAAAATTATTTTTTGGTCAAGAATGGTTCCTTGGGCTTGGCCAAGGCCATCAAAGTTGATTTTGTAATTTTTTGACTTTTTATGAATTTTTTGTGATTTTTTTCAAAAATAAAATTGAAAAAGACTTGGTCAAAAATCAGGTGTCAACAAATATGACTCGAGTTTTTGAGCCCGAAGCGAAACAGTGAATATCCTGAATTGAATATTTTACGGATATCTGAAATCGAGAAAAATATAATATCAAGACTTGACTGGACACGCGTGTCCCAAGGTTAACTTGGAACAAACCGACACTTTAACTCAAATATGGCTCAATGCACAGGCCCATGGCTCTACCCACTGGCCCCCTGGCCCGCTGGCCCATTTCAATTAGCTACTGCACGAGTGAGCCACCACTTTATATTTACTTTTTCCATCGCTTCCTCTGCTTATTGGCGATGTGGGACACCTTACTGCTGGCCATCAATCAAAGCGGCAACTTTATAGAATTTACTTCTTCCTCCCTCTACTTTTGAGCGATGTGGGACTGTTGTCAGCCTCAATCCCCTTTTTCCTTGGGATGTTTTTGTGCGAGAGGTGGTGTGTCATCCTCTCACTCTTAACATAAAAAAAAAATAATAATAACATATAACAATGTAAAATAAACAAAAAAATCCATGCACGGGCATTGACAGTAGCAGTTCATTATTTTTAATATAAATTCATTCTAAAGCTCTTTTTATTATTTATTTATGAAATCATAAAAACATTAATTTATTGTGTATATATAAAAATAAACATATAATATACAACCGTGTCCCAACATGTCGGAATTCTCTATTTTTTGAGAACTGTCGTGTCGACGTATCGTGTCATGTCGTGTCGTGTCGCGAGTCGTGTCCCGTGTCCGTGTAACATAGGCTGTAATAACGGGTTATCGTGGAAGCGCCAAAGGAGTAGACAACCAGAGGAGATCTTCACGATCATTAAAGCGCCGTTATTTTACGAGCGCTTGGCAGTCGATATCCTCGTGGAATTACATCAAGAATTCAAGTGTCGAAGCCGGGTAAATCTTGTTATTAGATTCGTGTTTTAAATCCTTTGCGAGATTGAGAGATTATTTCGCTAGGAATTGCGGGCTAAACACTGTGTGCATTCTTGGATGTAATTGGGGCTGGGAAACACCAAGAGTGTGTTTGTGTAATTCCAGTGGATTGTAATCTCCGTGTATCGCTTGTTCTATAGTGGAATTCGTTACTGCTTTCCCCGTGGATGTAGGTCTTTACGACCGAAACATGTACATGTGGTATCCAATTTACTTTGCTCGTTCTGTCCATATTTATCGATCGATCGCTTGTTCCGCGCAACACTATCAAACATCAAAACGTACCTGATGCTCTCCTGATACACCTTCGGCTTCGTCATTGTGATCTTCATCATAAACAAACGTAGTAGCACGTTTTTCATCCATTGGAAGTGCAGCCACAACGAAATCATCAATCAACTAACCCTCGTACTCGGCAACATCATCCGCTCCTGACCCCAGATTTGCATCCTCGTGTTCTCTGTCAGATTCACCATCAGATTCATCGTAGATTGGATTTTCATAGACCGGATCTGTGTCAAAATTTGAATTTTCATAACAAATCGGATATTTATCAAAAATCAAATCTTGATCAAAGATCAGATTTTCATCAACGATCGGATATTCATCGATGATCGGATATTCATCAACGATCGGATATTTTTCGGATTGAAAGTCCAACCCCGCTCGCGCAAGTCATCGCTCCAATTGCTGGATTCGCCTTCTCAGCGCCCGCGCAAGTTGTCTCTTCAAATCCTGCTTTCGTCTCCATAGCTTTTCGTTTTCTATGTCTCGCAGGTCTCTCAGACGCGGCTGTTCATCTGCATTAGGAACGATTTCATGCTCCCGGCCTCCATGAGCACGCTGTCTTCGACCACCTCGATTTCGTTCAGCCATTGATTTCAAGCAACATGTGCTCTGATACCAAATGATGCCGAAGCATGATAGAAAGCAAGGCTAAACAGAAGAATCGAAACGATAAACGATGAACCACCATTCACTCAAGTGTGATTTTATCAAAATCAACGAAAATATCAATGTCTGTCATCAAATGCTCTTCCACGAATCCTAAACATCTTTATATAAGATGCTAAACCTAATTGACCTAGGAAACACAAAATTACAAAAACGCCACTAGAATTAATTAAAATACCTAAAAATATTAAAATTACAAAATGCCTAAAACAGAAAATACGCAATTTTACGCAACCTTCGCAATATTACGGAGATCGCGAGATTTATTTGCATCAATTTGCGACGAAAAAAAATAATTCGTCGCTATTTACGACGAAAATAGCCACAAAATAAATTCATGGCTAATTAGCGACGAACAAAAGTCGTCACAAATTAGAGACGAATTTAGCGACGAATTAATTTTCCGTTGCTAATTTACGACGACATTATCAACGAAAACAGCTTTCGTGGTTAATTTGCTACGAATTTAGCGACATAAAATAATTTTCGTCTCTAAATTAGCGACGAAAGCTGTTTTCGTCACAAATTCTCGCGACATAATTTAATTTTTTCGAAATTTAGCGACGACCCCGGCTATTCGTCGCTAATTTAGAGACGAAAATTATTTTCCATCGCTAAATTTTGCTACGAAAAATACATTTCATAGCAAATTTTTGCGACCGAATTTAATTTTTTCGAAATTTAGTGACGAAAGACATAATTCGTCGCTAAATTTTGCCACGGAAATCACTTTTCGTCACTAAAACGACAAAAAAAAATTATGTTATTAAATTTTAGCGACAAACAGATGAGTTCGTCGCTAAATTTTTTATTTGTTTTTTTGGTAAATTTAGCGACAAACAGTGTTGTTCGTCGCTAATTTGAGGAAAAATAATATAAAAAGAATTTATTAGCGACGAAACCCTTTGTTCGTCGTTAATTTAGTGTTTCTTTTTTATTTAATTTTTTATTTGTTTTTTTGGTAAATTTAGCGACGAACAGTGTTGTTCGTCGCTAATTTGAGGAAAAATAATATAAAAAGAATTTATTAGCGACGAAACCCTTTGTTCGTCGCTAATTTAGTGTTTCTTTTTTATTTAATTTTTTATTTGTTTTTTTGATACATTTAGCGACGAACAGTGTTGTTCGTCACTAATTTGAGGAAAAATAATATAAAAAGAATTTATTAGCGACGAAATTGGCTTTTCGTCGCTAAAATAATTTTAAAAAAAGTATAATTAGCGACGAAACCCTTTTTTCGTCGCTAAATATTATTTTTTATTTAAATTAAATTAGTGACAAAATGTCAATTTCGTGGCTAATTAGTTCTTTTTTTTAATTTTCTTTTATCAATTGCTATAAGCTTCGTGAATCTTATGCAATTTTTCTATAGCGACGAAAACAATTGTTCGTTGCTAATTGCTATCCTTAATTTATATTTTTTTTTCAAGGTTTATTAGTACCCTTTTTATATTTATTACATATATAAAGTTGTGGACAAAAAAAAATGGAGGTCAATTCTTTTGATAAAATATAACTTAGAAAAAAAAATCGTCTTTGATGAGATACTAAATAGAGTACAGTAAGGATCTATTCGAAAACGATTTGCTTTGCATAATATTTGATCACCAAAAATATATATTGTAATTGTGTCATTCACGAAGATGAAATCAATCGATTCTTTCTTCTAATTTTGAAAGATAGATAAGATACCATAAACGAATAAGAGATGTTCTAAATCAATTAATAAAGTTTTCAAAAACATTAGAAGGATAAGTTTTTTAGCAAGGTACAGAATGTATCATCAAATATTCAAATGTCTTTCTATAAGATCTAGTTTCGTTCAATATTAGTAATGGAGATTCAGAATATCACACGTTAATCAACCAAAGAAAGGTTCAATAACTAAAAGAAAGATCGATTCTTTGAAATCATTGCTCTCTTCAAACAGTAAATGATTTAAATAAGAAATGCTTATGATACGTCGTTTAGCTTAGCTTATTTATGTTCTTTCTTAGATTATATTTTATATTAATCTACGTTAATTCTTTTTAAAATAAAATGAAAATAGAGCGAATATTTTTTAAAATTAAAAAATGAATATATTATTAATTAAGAAAAGATTTTACATTAATAAGCATAAATGAAGAGCAATCAATTTATTTATTTCTATTATCCTTCTTCATGAATTGGAAAGCATTCCTTATGTTTCTAGATAGCTTCTTTCAAAAGGGCTTCTGCTTCTTCAGTGAATGCTTTAAAAGAAGATATAATTTCTTGAAATTGAGGCTTATTTCTGTTATCCTTATTCCTGAATTAGCTCAACTCTCCGCGTTACGAACCAAATCTCAATTTTTTCTCTACTTTTGGGTGATGAACCAAACCAAGTGCATAAAATTCAAGACATATTTAACAAATGTGAAGCTTCTTAAAATTAGCAACAAAATATATCCTATATAATTCAATAGAATTCGTTAAATTAGCAACAAAACAAAATGAAAAAGATGAAACAAGCTGGGAATGGAACCCGCGATCACCAAAGTACTTCATCCATACGACAACCAACATGACAAATAGAAAAGTTAGTGAAACTATTCATATTTCAATTGATATATGCACACATTAAAAGACGTGACCCTAATTTGGAGATTTGGTTCGTGACGCGAAGAATTGGGCTAATTCAGGAATAAGGATAACAAAAATAAGCCTCAATTCCAAGAAATTATATCTTCTTTTAAAGTATTCACTGAAGAAGCAGAAGCCCTTTTGAAAGAAGCTATCTAGGAACAAAAGGAATGCTTTCCAATTCAGGAACAAGGATAATAGAAATAAATAAATTGATTGCTCTTCATTTGTGCTTATTAATATAAAATCTTTACTTAATTAATAATATATTCATTTTTTAATTTGAAAAAATATTCGCTTTATTTTCATTTTATTTTAAAAAAGAATTAACGTAGATTAATATAAAATATAATCTAAGAAAGAACATAAATAAGCTAAGCTAAACGACGTATCATAAGCGTTTCTTATTGAAATCATTCACTATTTGAAGAGAGCAAGAATTTCAAAGAATCGATCTTTCTTTTAGTTATTGAACCTTTCTTTGGTTGATTAACGTGTGATATTCTGAATCCCCATTACTAATATTGAATGAAACTAGATCTTATAGAATCACATTTGAATATTTGATGATACATTCTGTACCTTGCTAAAAAACTTATCCTTCTAATGTTTTTGAAAACTTTATTAATTGATTTACAACATCTCTTATTCGCTTATAGTATCTTATCTATCTTTCAAAATTAGAAGAAAGAATCGATTGATTTCATCTTCGTGAATGACACAATTACAATATATATTTTTGGTGGTCAAATATTATGCAAAGCAAATCGTTTTCGAATAGATCCTTACTGTACTCTATTTAGTATCTCATCCAAGACGAATTTTTTTTCTAAGTTATATTTTATCAAAAGAATTGACCTCCATTTTTTTTTGTTCACAACTTTATATATGTAATAAATATAAAAAGGGTCCTAATAAACCTTGAAAAAAATATAAATTAAGAATAGCAATTAGCAACGAACAATTGTTTTCGTCGCTATAGAAAAATTGCATAAGATTCACGAAGCTTATAGGAATTGATAAAAGAAAATTAAAAAAAAAGAACTAATTAGCGACGAAATTGACATTTTGTCACTAATTTAATTTAAATAAAAAATAATATTTATCGACGAAAAAGGGTTTCGTCGCTAATTATACTTTTTTAAAAATTATTTTAGCGACGAAAAGCCAATTTCGTCGCTAATAAATTCTTTTTATATTATTTTTCCTCAAATTAGCGACGAACAACACTGTTCGTCACTAAATTTACCAAAAAAACAAATAAAAAATTAAATAAAAAAGAAACACTAAATTAGCGACGAACAAAGGGTTTCGTCGCTAACAAATTCTTTTTATATTATTTTTCCTCAAATTAGCGACGAACAACACTGTTCGTCGCTAAATTTACCAAAAAAACAAATAAAAAATTTAGCGACGAACTCATCTGTTTATCGCTAAAATTTAATAACATAATTTTTTATTTTTATTTTTATTTTATTTATGTCGTTTTAGCGACGAAAAGTGATTTTTGTGGCAAATTTTAGCTACGAATTATGTCTTTCGTCACTAAATTTTGGAAAAATTAAATTCGGTCGCAAAATTTTGCGACGAAATGTATTTTTCGTCGCAAAATTTAGCGACGGAAAATAATTTTCGTCTCTAAATTAGCGACGAATAGCTGGGGTCGTCGCTAAATTTCTGAAAAATTAAATTATGTCGCAAAAATTTGTGACGAAAACAACTTTCGTCGCTAATTTAGAGACGAAAATTATTTTCCATCGCTAAATTCGTAGCAAATTAGCGACGAAAGCTATTTTCGTTGCTAATGTCGTCGTAAATTAGTGACGGAAAATTAATTTGTCGCTAAATTCGTCTCTAATTTGTGACGACTTTTGTTCGTCGCTAATTAGCCATGAATTTATTTTGTCGCTATTTTCATCGTAAATAGCGACGAATTATTTTTTCGTCGATATTTTCGTCGCAAATTAGCGACGAATTTTTTTCTTCACTAATTTTCCGTGGCTAAATCTGTGTGTTTTTTTTTTGTAGTGAGTAGGCGGGGGTCGCCTGCCATTGGACGAGGGTCGACGACCCCCCACCCTAGCAGGCGATGGTGGGGCGGCGGCAACGGCAAGGGTTTTGCAAGCCCTCACCGTCTGTAGCAAGACCTTTTTTTCTTTTTAGTTTTCAGCTTATTTTTTTAATTTTTAGTTAATTTTTAAGTTTAATTCCACATGAAAGTCATCTTGTAATTTTGGCTAGCCACGTCAGTTCATATATTAGTAAAAAAAATTGCCACGTAGGATTTTCGACGAGCATATCGGAGTTGACAGTCAAGTGATTCATTTTTTTTAAAAAAAAAATTGACACTTAATTTTGAAACTTTTGACATTAAAGTGAGCACCGTACGTGACTTATGATATTTACGGCGTACTTCTCTCACATAGACTCTCATCTTCTATATTGAATATAGTGGAAGCTTAATGTTTGGTTTTCTTCATTATCCTATAAAACATCTCTTTATTTAAGAGATGAAACTGGTGGAGAGTATCATTCACAATTACAAAGATATATGTGTATTCTTGGCAAGATTCCTTTAGTGGTTTCTTTTTCTCCTCTTAGCACTCCGGATCCTATCAATTTCAATTTCAGTATCTTTATCAACTTTATTTACGGCGATATTCTCCTTTGGAGCCATTACGAGCTTTTTGGTTTTGAAAAATTAAGCTCTAAAAATGTGGAGTCATGCCCATTTATCCCTAGTAAGATAGTTTGAAAACATTAGTTAGTGACTTCAAAAAAAAAAATTGCATATACATACTTTTGGTTGAGTAATTAGGGATTCCAATCAGATTTCTTGCATGCTTTGTCTAAACATGTTTCATATTGAAAAATGGTAAGTCGTTGCATAGCTATATTGTGCGAACTGAAAGTAATGAAAGGAAGTATAATATCCACTATAGTCCAAGTGATTCTACTCTTACGTGTAGCTGCAAGTTATTTGCCATGCAAGGATGTTTGCGTGGGCCTACTTTACATTCGGTAAGTGTCACAAGCATTCAATCACAACACACTGTGAAGAGACGGGCAAAACTGGCAAAACAAAGTGGCTCATGATGAAGAATACGATGTGGTCAAGTCAAAGACATCAAATTTAGAAGAGGTTAATGCGGTACGCTTTCAGTGTAATGAACTTTTGTCCGAACTATGATCTTGCAAAGGAGCTTGCAACTGTAAGAACCTTGTTGTGTTTCAAATCTTTCGATCAAAAAATGACGAGCAAAATGCAATCTTTAATGAGTAAAGATCTATGTCGACTTCCTGGTGGAAGACGACGAATTTGAAAGTGTAGAAAATTTTGGAATTCGAATACTCTGATGATCTGATCCCCTTTAGAGAAGGTAAAAAAGTCTACTCAATACTCAGTCGAAGGGCATCGGGCGGAAGCAAAAGAGAGAAAGATGCTTCTTTAATGTGATAAAATCCTGCAGTCAAAAATTCTTTTTGAAAAACTAATTTTTTATGTACTTATCAATTGCTAAGCAAGGGAACTTACGAATGTATCTTTTTGTCTATCTTATTTGGAAGACTTCCTTTTGGCGGCCCTTCGGTCACTGATTGTGGACTTTTAGTTGCTTTCATGATCCGTGGATGGGGTTATTTTCTTAGTTTGAAATCTTCCTACCCTGACTAGAATTCGAAAAATTCCAAATTATGGATGAACCACCTTTCGAAATACTTCGAGTTTTCCTTTCTAATGCTTGAATTTCGCCTAGGCTTTCTCGAGTAAATCATTGAGCTGATCCCGAGCTGCTCACAAGTAGTTTCACATGCGTTGGATTTACCAACTTGGGTTTGCTTCAAGAAAAACTCCATGGAAAAAAAGAATCTGATTTCCGAGATATCATTTTTCAAGAGAAACTGTTTATTTTTCTTTGTTTGGTGATATGTGATCGAAAATATTTTTTTTGTGTTTGGTTCTCATTTGGAAAATGATTCAATGTCATGACTTTATTTTAGGCCAAAAAATAAATTCTAATTTTTATGTTATTTTTAAATACTATGTTTTCTTATTTTTTTAAAAAAAAATTGATTTTAATTTTTTCAATTTTCAATTTTTCTTTTTTTCTTCTACCTCGTCGGCCCGCTTTAGCTGGTCACCGACCATCGTCGAGACCTGGTGACATGTTGAGGGAAAGAAAAAATTAAAAAATAAATGAAAATATAATAAAATATCAAAATGTTAAAATATCAATATAAGATAAATATCAAAAAATTCGAAAGGGTTAAATTGGAAAGTGCTTTCATCTCTTCGATTGGGGAATTCATTTTTTTAATTTTGTGCATGAATCTTCTATTGATCGAAAAAGTATTTGATCTTGCCAGTTGCCAGTTCATGAACCAAACCTGCCATTGAAGCCCAATACACGACTGTACGGGCCGAGGCAGTCATTCATTGGGCTTCAATGGCCGTTCACTCTGGATCTGGAAACGTCTCGTCCCATCCAGTCAGGGATCGGAGAGGAGCCCTCGAAAGTCTCTTCCTTTTCAATGTTTTCACATCCCCACGAAGGCTTTCTCGATCTCCGATCCCGTTTTCAAGCTTGGACGAAGATCCTTTGAACCGAGCGTCGAGATCGTTCAACCGGAGAAGAAGCCATGGTGAGTCCCTTCCTGCTAACCGAATCTTCGTCCGCTCTCCGATGTTGTTCGCTTTTTTTTATGTTCGAGTCTGTCGACTCGAATACTGGCTTCGCCATTTGGGTTTCGTCCCTTTCGAGAGGTTATCCGGGGTTTGCACCTGAAAGTGGTTTCGTTTGGTCGATCGCGGTAGGACGGATCCGTGTACGTGGTCGAGATTGTATCTTATTGGGGTTGCGGTGGAGAAATGTCGAGGTCGATTCTTGAAATGGGCCTGATAAAGTCTAATTATCTGGATGATTCGTTGCTGCGTAGCGGTGATATATAGTGGAAAGAGTTCGAATCCTCCCAATTTGGACGGGAATTGGTCTTATGAGCAGTTCACAGTTTGCCTCTCAATTTGAGGTTAATTGGCCATAGAGGGGACCTCCAGGACGAAGAGATTGGCTTAAGTAATCTGAACACATAGAAAGCTCTCAGTCGTTTTATTTTCGTTGCAGTGCTGAGTTCTTACTCTTTCTTCCACGCACTGTCATTTGTTAGTGTTAAATTTCGTTGAGTTGAGTTGAGAGAATGTTTGCTAAGTTCTTCTTGCTTGAACTCTTTACAAGTTTCACACTTGTTCCTGAATTTTGGCTTTAGTTGGCTTTCAATCGCACGTGAGCATCACAACTAAGGCACCTGGGTGAGTCTATGCTCATGTTTTTTAGAGACATTATGGGCGTGTATGTTTTATGCTTCAGCGGAAAGCAACCTTTTGCTTTCCCGTAAAAATTGCCTCCCCGTCATATCCTACCATGTTGGGTTTTCACCCGCCCCTCATTTCGCATTCCCATACTGCTTCAGGCCTGTTTTTGTCACAGGCTTATTATCCGAATTTCAAAAGATCATGGAGAGATTGTATTTTTTTTTCTACTTGTCAATATTTTTGTATTGTGAAAGTTTCAGGCATTACGGGTTAAGAAAAAGTTCAAAGTGCATTTGTTCGCAAGGTTTGGATCAACCAAAATGTTAAAAGTAAAAGTCTATCCAGACTTGCCCTAAAATTATGACAAACGAAGTACTAATTGTCCTTGGCAGTAAAATACTTAGCATGGCTTTTCATGTTTTCTAGTAAAAGGAAATATCTTGGCATGCTCTTTGAAGTGACTTGATCCCTAAAAAAATGCATGAAAACATGAGGGCATGCCTGAAGCTTACTTGCTGTTTCTTTGATTTCTAATGTTGTCGTGATCATAAAACACAGCATGACATGAATGAGGAGCAATGAAGGATTTTTTGAAGATGAGTGAGGGTTCTAGTGTGTAAATACTTGAGTTTAAGATAATTATACTGCTCAACGACTTGTTTAACAGCTATTGTGTCTCTTGATGGATGTGTTACGTATGTAAATCTGATGATTGTGAATTCTATTTTACTGTTTCAACAGACGAATCTTCCTAGAGGAGCCTCTAGGAAAGACAAAAATAAAGGGAGGCATCATAATTTAACTCAACAGAAGAGGCAAGAGATCAGAGAAGCATTTGAACTTTTTGATATTGATAATTCAGGTATTACGATAATTTTCCACTTGAGTACAGAGGACTTGTCTTGTTGATTTTTCCACTCGGTAATCATATTTACTTTCCTGTCTAGGCACTATCGATGCCAAAGAGTTGAATGTTGCAATGAGGTAATGAGCTAAGGTTGCTTTTACAAATACTTCCACATTTGCAATTTGAAAATGTAACTAAACTCATCTCCCCACAGGGCGCTTGGATTTGAGATGACAGAAGAGGTAATTTCTATCCTTGCATGCATTTTCTGAATTTCTCTTTAGCACATACCAGATCATGCCACATGCAGAAACTGTATGCAATTGGGGTGATATGATAGAACATAACATGTTTTGTTTCCATTGACTGTGACATGGCTGGTTCATCTAACTGAACTGTAGCCAAAAAGATGCTCTAGGCCGCTGTTTGACACTGTATCATACCTTGTCAACCAAATAGTCAAACCATGTAAAAGGGGGAAGTTCACTAGGAAACTTGGAGAAGAACTTCACCGTGCTAAAAGTGTCCATATACTACATATATATTTTTACTTTGATGCCTGAAAGAAAGTTCCTCTAAGAAAAGAATGACTTTATTGATTTTCTTAGATAGTTTTGTGAGCACACGATGTTACATGACACGAAGTATAAATGGTGAAGTAAATTCTGAACTGCGGAAGCAAAATATATATTTTTTATCCTCCTGTTATTTCCAGTTCTGTGGTAGTACTGTCAGACTAAAATTCATGGTATTTGTGATTCATGTTCTTGAGTACGGGATATAGGCTCTTTCTATTCCACTGTAGATTTGCTGTATTTACCAAGAATGAATGTGAAATTACTGAGGTGAATTTAGATCATTGCATCGCTAATTTGATGGATAGAGCTGCTTTTCATGGCTTTGCACCTTATTGTCGTTTCGCCAAATTTTTGGCAGGAGAGAAAACACTAATTTGGCAATGAAGTTACTCTTTTTTTTTGGGCCACGCTGCTGTTGTTTTCCGCGGTTTCTTGCACACGCTAAAAAGAAGTCCCGTGTTAGAGATCTGTTAGATAATATTCTTTAGAGGGGGCTCCCTTTAATCTTTTGTGGTTGTAAGGGGATATTACTTCTGCGGATCATTGAATGCATAAATAATGCATTATTCCTTGTCATTGCAGCAAATCAATCAAATGATTGCTGATGTAGACAAGGATGGAAGTGGTGCAATTGATTATGATGAATTCGAACTCATGATGACTGCCAAAATTGGAGAAAGGGATACAAAAGAGGAGCTCACGAAAGCTTTCCGCCTTATTGACCAAGATAACAATGTGAGCTTCTGTGCTTTTTGACTAGAACATTGTATTGAGATCATCTCTTTGTTCTGATTCCATGTGTTCACACGGAGGTCAGGGAAAAATATCTTTTCAAGATATTAAGAAAATTTCAAAGGACCTGGGTGAACACTTCACTGACAGAGAGATCCAGGAGATGATTGAGGAGGCAGACCGAGACCGTAAGTTCAATGCTTCCATAGTTTGTTTTTAACTAGTCTATTCTACAGTTATGCCTGCCAGATTTGACATTGGATATCAGATTTTCCTCCCCTTCTGTGGTTGGAGATTTGATAGATATTGAATAATCTGAAATGCAAAGCTTTCATCAACTACAAATGCAGTAAAATCACAATAAAATTATTTTTGTCCCATCTATGTGCATATCAATGAACCAAAACATGCTTTAAACAGATACAGGGTAGGTTGGTTCAGTTGTTTAAGCTACTATCCTGTACATGAACGAGACAAATTATGTATTGATTCCTCTTCAAAAACATCCAAATTGATGTGACGGGATGAGTGGTGCTTGTTTTCTGTTGTTTTTAACCCTTGAGCAAGTATGACAAAAAAAAACAAAAAAAGAAACCTTTGAACATTGCTAGGTCTTTTCTGGGTGTTCTGATACTCTACTAACTCCTCAAAATTTTTGGGGTTCATAAAAGATGTGTTAGAAGATTCAAATAGGTATTAGTCAGATTTGGTACTTCAGCCTTATAGATATGCTTTGATTTGATGTTAGACAAGCCAAATACCCGAGAACATTGCGTTGGTGGCCCTATATCCTATCAAAACACTGAATAAGAATGCACTCCATATGCATCATTCTCCAAACGGGAGACTGTACATGGGAAATCTGAAGGATTATTTTTGCAGTATTGTCATATCCGATGTGAAGTTTGATGTAAGTAGCTGAATGCAGCCTTAGGCTTTTCAGGGCAACGAGAAAAACTTGTGCATGCCACTAGTATACAGACAGAAGAAACAGAGTTTTCTAATATTGGGAATTCCTCTATACTACTGTCGTTGTAATTCTTCACTGAGTCAAGGCCCGTCCAATTCCATCACTTTTTGCTTCTTTAAAGCTCAAATTTTTCTTCAACGCAAACAAGATGCTTATCCCTGATACTGCTCTTTTTTCTCCCAAAATATGCAGACGACAGCGAAGTTAATATGGAGGAGTTCATTCGGATGATGAGGAGGACGTCATTAGGCTATTAATGCTTCCAGTTTGTGAACCTCTGCATGAGCTGGAGGTTTCCTACTTAAAGAGTGATGGATGTGTGGCATTCTATGTGTGGTCTGTTTGTACATACAAGTGCACATTAAGGAAAAAGGACTCGAGTGGTTTGAAACCTGCTAGATTGAAACTTCTATCTTGTATCTTGGCAAGACCTACCTCTGCCACAGCTTTTTTATGTCGGTGCATTGAACATTATGCTGTCTGGTTTGAGTAGAACAGTATGCTAGCTATGTATGCTTCGTATGATCATCTGGATTCACACTTGCTAACACGTACGATAGGCTTACAAGTATGATTTAGCTCAGGAATTACTCCTCGCGGTATAATTCACCTTTCATTTTGAGGAAAGAATGCGAGACAATTCCCGCTCTTCTGCGGATTTCGACTGGAGACGGCATAAATCTATTCCGGTCTACTTTGCTCGTATTGCGGTCCATCTTTTTGCTATTGCATCGTTTGAAACGTTGCTTGCTCTAAAATCGTTCTTCATGAAACGTTAGGTCCAAGCAATTTGAAGTTGGAAAAAATGGCAATCAGAAACTAGGTTCATTTGCGCTAGCTCCTTGGCAAAGTCATTTCTTTTCTTGATTTTCCTCTCGTTTTCAACGCGCTTCCTTCTCTTTCTCTGTGTTTTTTAACTCGCCAAGACTCCTAATTGGCTCTTGCCCGGCTCACGCTACGGCATTACTCTTGACAATTCATGACTTTATGCTAATAGGGTTCGTCTTAAAATACTAGGCGACATATTTAAATATTTTGGGGAATCTAAGGTAGCCAGAGTTGGGTTTTCTTCATGGGTTAGTATCATTAAAAATCTCAAATTGGTACGTCATAATGAATTTATCCAAAATTATTGTTTTATCACAAAAAATTTTAAACTGATAAATCTGTGACAAATTTACTCCATACTATTTTTTTCGACCATCAAAAACTCCAAACCGGTATATATGTAATAAATTTGCACTAAACTAATTATTTCGACCATCAAAAAATTTAAGATAAATTTACCCTTCGTAAGCTTTCGTTAAATTTCATTAATGCTACGAAAATCCCAAATTGATATAATAGAGGGTACAAGCCCATGGATATCCAGCAATTATCATATTTCATCTAGCTCAGCATTTCGAGGAAAAATAGATGATAAATTTATAGCAGGTGTACTAATTTTGAGTAAATTTGTTAAATGTGTATTAATTTAGTGTTTTTGATAATAAAAAATAAATTAATCATAAATAAATCAGTTTAGATTTCTTGCAGTACTTCTCATTTTCCTAATCCAGGGTTGCTGGCAAAGTTGCCGACCGAAAATCGCTAATGTCGTCCCCATATTCATTCATCTTGCCACACGTGTCCCGACTGGCCCCACCACTCAAAAAAAAAACAAAAAAAAACCTCCTCTCTCCACGGCTACCTTTCTCTCTGTCTCTTTTGTTGCTTTTTTAACTTGAACACATTTGCGATGTAGATGGTGATGGCGGTGGCCAGCCATGGAAGACTGGCTCACGGCTCGAGACAAGCGGCTCAGGCCCATTCGTGGCCATGATCGCAAATTGGCGAGGTCGCATCGCCTGTGACTGCAAAATGTTATGTTTATACTCCTAGCCCACCTTCGTGAGGCGCATGAAGGGACAGATCCATCGGCGGCGCGCCCGTTGCCGGAGACTACGATCGTGCTCATAGCGGCTGCCGACAATGGCGAAGGCTCGGGCTCGAGGTCGGAAAAGAAAGAGAGGTCAGGCGGACGAGAGAGAGGGTGGTAGAGAGAGAGAGAGAGAGAGAGAGAGAGAGAGAGAGATCGTGAGAAGAGAGAAGAGAGTTTTTGTTTTTTGTTTTCCTGACTGTGGGGCTCGTTCGGGACACACGTGGCAAAGATGAATGAATATGAAGACCAGATTAGCAATATCCCCGGTGGGTCGCCAATTTTTCCTCGTACTGTACCTACCTGATACGGACAAGGATTTGCCAATTCTTCTAGACCTTTCCCCATGAGTAAGTTCAAATGTTCAATACGAATCCTCTCGAAGCTCAGAATCCCACGCGACACCTCCTCCCGCCACGTGTCCTCCGTGACGCACGTGAGCAGGTCGTCGCAACTACGTGGCCACACCGGGGCAACTATGTCATCAACACATCATCCTCCCCCACCTTCCGTCCCCGTGCCACCTGGGAACTGCCACTTCCAACTCGATCCTCCTCCCCACCGCGTGTATCGGCGTCCGAGGTGGGGCTCCGACGCCACGTGTTCTCTCCCCCATGAACGCCTTTTCAGACGCCACGTGTGCTCTCTCCCCACGTTCCCCCCTCTTTTTCGCCTCGTGTGTATAAAATCTATCCAACGTTAAGCGTTCGCACATAACTCATTCTTCCATCGTCAGGCAGCAATGCAACAGCCACACAACGTCGGTCGCATAACCCAAGACCAGGACCACAACATCATAGTCAACGCTCTCAAGCATTTCATGATATCAATGAGAGCACGGGTGGTAAAATCCATGGTGAAAAATTAAGAGGCGGCACACTTAATAGGAAAGACAAATGGCTTAATCATATGATTTCAGAGCATATATTTAATAAATTACTCAAGATAACAAGCAAACCGGTTCGTTTAAATATAGATATGCTAGCAAAAATATTTCGAAAACGTCAAATTATTATGTAAAACTATATTTAACTCATGTAAATTTCAAATCTATCACTTATTTGATACGTAAACTCGGAGAGAATATGTCTCTGTTAATGACTAGCGTGGCACTACGTGATTTATCGTCCCTATAGATAATCTATATGAAAACACATATCTAGCAATCCAATTTTAATCAACATACTTTACGAGAATTGCAGACATGAAAATATACTTCGTGCCTCCTCTACTACCACATAAATCACCCAACTCGAATTCAAATGTAATATTTCTCGTCTATGAACTCCAACATGATATCAATTAACGTAAAATTTTCGAGATGTCACAGCTCTTCTTCCTTTAAAAAATTTCGTCCTTGACATTTAAAATTACATGTTCATTCGAAAAGCTGTGGATAATTGCGTCTCCTATCGTCTTCTATTTCCCATGTCGCTTCTTCCAAATCGTGGTATTGCCACAAAACCTTGAGTAAAGGAATGGTTTTGTTGCTAAAGACTTGTTCATTTGGTCCAAAAATCAGTAATGGCTTTTCCACGTAAGTTATCTTTTCGTCTACCTCGGCCATCTCGAAATCCAGTATATGCGTAGGACCCAGTTTGTGCTTCCTCAACATAAACACATGAAAGACATCATTGACATTGGAAAGCCTTAGAATTAGTGTTAACTGATAAGCTAAATCACCAATCTTCTTGAGAATTTTGAAAGGTTCATTATGATAGATTTGAGAATCGAATAATGGAATCATAATTACAATTAGGCACAAAGTCAATATAAATATACATACAAATAAGGGCAAGAAAGTAAATACACAAAAGACATACTCCTAATATATACAAGATATCTAACACCCCCGCAAACTCAAGGTGGGTCAACCAATGAGAGTTTGGAAAGAAGAGTAGCAAAGCGTTGTGATGTAAGAGATTTGGTGAATAAGTCAACAAGCTGGGCTGCAGAGGCCACAAAAGGAAGAGAAATGATATGCGCTTGAAGTTGATGACGCGTAATATGACAATCAATATCAATGTGCTTGGTACGCTCATGAAACACCGAATTTGTAGCAATGTGAATAGCACTCTTGTTGTCACAATGAAGATGAATGGGAACAGATGAGCCAACACCAAAATCAGCAAGAAGACGACGAAGCCAAATAATCTCTACTATAGTGTCAGCCGTAGCACGATACTCAGACTTAGTGGAAGAGCGGGATATGACAGGTAAGAAATCAGAGAATCACCTAGAAAGATACAAAATCCAGTAATGGACTTGCGGTCAGTGACATCTGAAGCCCAATCAGCATCAGAGTAAGCACGAAGAGCAAGTGTGGAAGTCGATGGAAGAAAAACTGAGCGCGTCATAGTACCACGAAGATATCGCAAAATCCGGAGTACAGCAGCATAATGAACTGTACGAGGAGCCGCGACAAACTGACTGACAAGATGAACAGCATATGCGATATCTGGACGAGTGGTCGTAAGATAGACAAGACTGCCAACAAGCGCTCGATAGCGAGTGACATCAGACAAAGGTTCACCATCATTCGGACGAAGCTGTAAATGAAGTTCAATAGGAGTAGCTGCAGTACGAGTATCAGATAATTCAGCACGAGCCAAAATGTCAGCAATATACTTTTGTTGTGAGAGAAGAATACCACGTCGACTGCGAGCAACCTCAATACCGAGAAAATAACGTAAGAAACCCAGATCTTTCATAGCAAACTACGGTGAAGATGTTGCTTAGTATAAGCAATATGAGCAGAGTCATCCCCAGTAATAATCATATCATCTACATAGAGTAGTAGAATAGTACAACCAGCTGAAGAGGTATGAGTAAACATAGCATGATCATTCTCACTCTGAACAAAGCTAGCTAACCGAACAACATCTGCAAAACGTTCAAACCAAGCTCGAGGAGCTTGTTTGAGACCATAAAGAGCCTTTCGAAGACGACATACCTGACTGGGCGAATGAGGCAGACCTGGAGGTGGCTGCATATAGAGTTCCTCCTCAAGAACCCCATGAAGAAAAGTATTCTTCACATTAAGCTGAAAAAGTGGCCAATTACGAATAGAGGCTACTGCAAGAAGAGTGCGAACATAAGGCATTTTGGTAACAGGAGCAAAGGTCTCCTCATAATCTATCACATACTCCTGGTCAAAGCCACGGGCAACAAGACGTGCTTTATAACGCTCAATACTACAATCAGAGTAAGTTTTGATTTTATAGATCCAACGACAAGATATCAAGAATTTTCCTGGTGGAAGAGGCATAAGATCCCATGTACCAGTACGCTCTAGAGCAGATAATTCCTCAGACATAGCATCACGCCATTCAGCATGTTGTACAGCCATACGATAATTTGATGGTTCCTGCAAAGTGTGGACAACAGCCATAAAGGAACCAAACTCATCAGAGTAACTTGTAGCCGCCACGTACCTAGCCGGAGGACGACGATCTCGCGGAGGATTTCGCCTAGGGGATGGTGAATGAGAATCGTCAAGAGGCGTCGAAGTAGCAGGCGAAGTAGACGAAGAAGGAGACATAATAGGTGAAGGTGGCGATATTGGATTTGACGGAGAAGATATAATAGGACGAACAAGGGGTGGATCCAGAGGAAAATCCATAAATACAGATGGAGAAAACTGTGAAGAAGTAGAGGCAGCGGAAAAGAATGGTAGGTGCTCAAAGAACTGAACACTACGAGAGATACGAATACGCCGTGAAGAAGGATCATAGCACCTATAACCTTTGTGTTCTGTGCTGTAACCTAAGAAAGCACACCGAATTGATTTTGTAGAAAGTTTGGTACGCTCATGAGGTGGAAGAAGCACATAACATGTATAGCCAAAAATACGAAGTTGATGATAAGTGGGTGGTTTTGAGAAAAAGACGTTGGTGAGGGGTGGCTTTGGAGAGGACGGGAGAAGAAAGTCGATTTATGAGATAAACAGCAATAGATAGTGCTTCAGCCCAAAATTCAGTTGGCACCGAATTAGACAACATGAGAGCACGAGTAGCATCTAGAATATGACGATGTTTTCGCTCAGCAAGGCCATTTTGAACAGGAACACCGGGACAGGACAACTGAGGTAAGGATCCTTGAGAAGTTAAGAAGGAACGAAAAGCTGTAGAAAGATACTTTCCACCAGAATCAGAACGAAAAATTTTAATAGTTTTAGAGAATTGAGTAGAAATCATGGCTGTAAAGTTTTTATAGATAGAGAGAAATTCATCACGAGAATGCATAAAATAAACCCATGTATAGCGAGAATAATCATCAATGAACGATACATAATACTTGAATCCACTTTTAGAAATTTGGGGAGCAGGACCCCAAACATCTGAATGTACTAAGTCAAAACAAGAAGTGGAAACAGAAAAACTAACATGAAAAGGAGGTGCAGATTGTTTAGCTAAAGGACAACTAGTACAAGGACGCATAACAGTAGATGAAACATGCCCAAGTGCACCCTGCTGACGCAGAAAAGACAAACGAGAAGCAGATATATGACCTAGACGCTGGTGCCAACGGTCAAGATCACAGATGGCAAGAACAGGTTGAGGTGAAGAAAGCTGGAGATGATGCATCATATACAATCCTCCATATCTACTACCCTGCCAATCGTTCGACCACTCGTACGATCCTGTACAACACAAGAATCAATAGTAAATGTCACCATATAACCCATATCGGCAAGTTGCCCAACAGATAAAAGATTCATGGCTAAGTTCGGTATATGCAACACATTGGGTATATTAAAACTGCCAGGGATAATAAGATGGCCTTACATAGCAGCAGTAAGAGATGATCCATCGGCTGTAAAGAACCCGTCTGAACTTTTGAGTGCAGTCTGCTGAGTGAGATGATGAGCAGAGCCAGTCATGTGATGAGCAGCCCCAGAGTCAAGAATCCAGGCAGAGCTATCACCTGAAGATTGTGCGGCAGCTGCTGTAGGAATAGGGGAGGATGCGCTAGAAAAATCAAGATGAAGCTGAACTAAATGAGAAAGCTGAGCCTCAATATTAGCAAGACGATCATCTAAAGACGAGGATGAAGTAACACGATCCATGAATGGAGAAGAGACAGATACAACTCGAAACTAAAAATGCACTCCAAGTTAGGACCGATTGGCCAAGGGATCTCACACCTAGATGGTCAGTAACACCAAATTTGCAACAACTAATTGATCAAATCAGCACCAAATAGCAAGATACTGAAGAGCGAATAGCAGGAGCTAGAACAGCAAAATCGTGATTCGGCAAAATAGCTGAAGACACCAAAACAGTAGGGGCCAAAACTCAGCAGACTTTCTGTTCTAGCAATAAGTTTCTTCGGCTGAAGGACCGCACAAATCCGAAATCAGCAAAATCAATTGTCCTCGGGCTTAAATCACCAAAACAGTCGCAGACACCAAAACAGTAGGGGTCAAAACACCAAAATAGCTGAAGACACCAAAACAGCAAAATCGTGATTGGGCAAATCCTTCCCACAAAAATAATCTGAGAGGAGAAACAAAATCCGAGATTTTGGACAAATCCCTCTCAGTTGTCCTCGTTATCAACAAATTGATGTGGTTCGAACTCCGAATCACAGCCCAAATGGGTTTGCACAGAAATTGCAGATCATCAAACAGGTTGCACTCAATCACGAATCATAATCCATCCTAATGGGTTTGCACAGAAATCTGAAATCCACGGGGAATCCAAAATCTGAAATCCGAAATCCACTGAATCGCCGAAATCCGAAATCAATCCACTGAGTTGCACAAAACCACTGGATCAATCCACTGGGAATCCAAAGCCACTAGGAACCCAAAATCACTGGGAAAAAGACACTAAGTTGTACGAAATTGGGTTGCACGAGATTGGTTTGCACGAAAGTGGTTTGCCGAAATCCGAAATCACATGAGAAACAGTGCACCGATCCTCTTTTCTTAAATCGCCTAATCACCAGATTTTGGGTGAAATTGCCGAAATCACAAATCACCAAACAACAAGGGTGAAATTGCCAAAATTCAACTTGCAAAATCCTCGTACGCCAAAAGAAGACCTTGCGAAATCCAACTCGAGCACGAACGTTGCCTATGGGGGAAGAGCGAGAAACCCTAGCTCTGGTACCATGATAGATTTGAGAATCGAATAATTGAATCATAATTACAATTAGGCACAAAGCCAATATAAATATACATACAAATAAGGGCAAGAAAGTAAATACACAAAAGACATACTCCTAATATATACAAGATATCTAACACATTAAATCTTGGACTTTTTTTTTCCAAATCGCGAGACACGCTTCATCGGTGACATTTTTAGCAACACATAATCAACAATGTTAAATTTCAATGGCCTTCGACGTTTGTCGGCAAAACTCTTGTGATGACTTTGTACAGTTTTAAGTCGACCTTGAATCACTTTCACCACGTTTGAAGTAATCTGGACCAACTCTGGCCCCATAATTATTCTTTCTCCTAGTTCACTCCAGCAAATAGGAGTTCTACAAGCTCTTCCATACAATGCTTATAAAGGAGCTATGCCAATGCTTTCTTGAAAGCTGTTTGTTGTATGAAAGCTCTACCAAATGCAGGTGGTCATCCCATCTACCTTCGAAGTCGATCACCCACGCTCGCAATATCCTCCAACATTTTGATGGTTCTTTCTGATTGACCATCAGTTTTGGGATGAAAAAGCGGTACTGTTTTGAAGTTTAGTTCCAATGCAGTTTGGAGACTATGCTAGAAATTCGTAGTGAACCTTGAGTCTCGATCAGATGTGATGGTTACCAATGCTCTATGCAATCGAACTATTTGTTGGACATATAATTTTGCATACTTTTCCAACGTATGATCTACTCGCATAGCCAGAAAGTGAGCGGATTTAGTGGAACGATCCACTATCACCCTAATAGAATCATGATTTTTTGGTGTCATTGTAATCCTTGAACAAAATCCATTGTTATGTGCTCTCACTTTCATTCAAGTATTTCCAACGGTTTTAACATTCCACTGGACTACGACGTTCAGCTTTCACTTGTTGACACGTCAAACATCTTGAGTCATATTTGGCAATGTCAACAAAGTCTCACGAGAATAGCAGATAACAATTCAGATATTTCTCCAAGATCTCTCAAGGGAGACAATTGAAAACAGTGGCTATGTAACTCTTTGAGAAAACGAAAATTGAAGTTCAGAAGACGATTAAATCCACGTGACTTGCTAATGTGGATTTAATCCACGTGGCAATTTCACGTCATCAATAAATCCACTGACTTGCTAATGTGGATTTAAGGCATCGTTTTCTTAGTATGGATTTGAAGTTGTTCATCTACTTCACATCTGGCATAACTTGAAGGACGACGGTTAACCTATTCATCGTCTTCTTCATTCACCCGCAAGCATCAGCTGTCTAACTGGAATCTGAAGCTGTGTATTACCACTCATGAAGAAACGCCATGGACGAGATCCACCAAGCTCACGATTAAAGCATTCTTTTTTTAATAAGCTCGGCCCTACCCTCCCAAAGAGGATTAACTTTATATTACATGCCAATAAGATGATTAATAGTACCCTAAATCCATGTCAACAAGCCACATGAATTTATTGATGACATGGAATTGCCATATTGGAGAATTAATGGTTCCAAATTAAAGGGGGCCGAATTTGGAACTCGAGTTGAAGTTTGTGCTTTTTCATGGAATGAAAAAAAGTTTGGGCCAGAATTGTCATTGGACCTAAAGTTGATGTTTTTTTATAAGATAAAAAAAGTTCGGGCCAGAATCGTCATTAGATATAAAATTGGTGCTTTTTTTAAGTAATTAGCCCCATTACTTGTGACAATTCATGACTTTACACTAACTGGGTAATACGTCTAAAAACATTATACGGCATATTTAAATATTTTGAGGAATTTAAGGTCGCTGGAATCGGATTTTTTTTGTTAATACCACGAAAAATCTCAAACTGGTACGTCGTGATAGATTTTACCTAAACTATTTTTTTACCACAAAAACCCTCAAATTGATACATCGTGATAATTTTACCTCAAACTATTTTTTATACCATTTAAAAACCCCAAATTGATACACATGACTATTTTTTTTACCATCAAAAATTTCAAATTGGTACATCTGTGATAAATTTACCCAAAGTAATTATTTGACCATAAAAAATTCTAAATTGGTACATACGTGACAAATTTACCTTTCGTTAGCTTTCGTTAAATTGCATTAAATACCACGAAAAATTTCAAGCCCCAAACATGTACATCCGGTAATTATCATGTATCATCCAACTTAACAATTTGAATATAAAATTTAACGAAAGGTGGATCAATTTAGGGTAAATTTGTTAAAAGTGTATCCATTTAGAATTTTTGATATTCAAAAAATAATTCAAGATAAATTTATCATACATGTATCCATTTATATTTTTTCATGAAATTAATGCTTTTCTTTTTCCTAGTTGAGGTTGTTGTCAGCGGCGGAAACATCTTCTCCTCCTGTGCCCACCTGAGACGGACAGAGGTTTGCCAATTTTTCTAGACCTTTCCTAACAAGTAGGTTCGATACGAATTCTCCAGAAGCTCAGAACCCCACGCAACGCCTCCCCGCGCCACGTGTCCGCCATGGCGCGCGTGAGAGGGTCGTCGCACCAACGTGGCCACACCCGGGCAGCTATGTCATCAACACATCATCCTCCCACTCCACGTGCCACCTGGGAACTTCCACTCCAGTCCAACTCGATCCTCCTTCCGGCTGCGTGCATCGGCGTCCGAGGTGGAGCTCCGATGCCACGTGTTCTCTCCCCATGAACGCCTCTTCGGACGCCACGTGTGCCCTCTCCCGACGAAACCTCTTTTTTTTTCCGCCTCGTGTGTATAAAAATCTATCCAACGTTAAACGTTCGCACAAACTCATTCGTCCATCGTCAGCCAACAATGCAACAACCACACAACGTCAGTCGTATGACCCAAGACCAGGACCAGGAACACAACATCATATTCAACGCTCTCAAGCTTGTCAATCCATGGTGAAAATTTCAGGCGGCACACTTAAAAAGGGAAGACAAATGGCTTAATCATATGATTTCCGAGTATATATTTAATAAATTACTCAAGATAACAAGCAAATCAGTACGTAAGCAGTGAAATTAGTGTCTGATTTAAATATAGATATGCTAGCAAAAATATTTCGAAATCGTCAAAACATTATGTTTTAAACTCAGCCAACGCGAGAAAATATCTAACTCGAGTAAATTTCAAATCCACCATTTGTTTGACACGTAAACTCGGAGCGCATCGGTCGCCGTTAATGACTAACGTGGCGCTACGTGATTTATCTTCCCTACAGAAAACCCATACGAAAAACACATATCTAGCAATCCAATTCTAACGAACATATCTTTCGGGAATTACGGACACGAAAATATATTTCGTGCCTCCTTTACTACCATGTAAATCACCCCACTCGAATTCACATGGGACATTTCTCGTCTATGAACTCCAACTTGATACAAATTAAAGTAAGAATTTTCAGGATGTCACAAGTCTTCTCCCCTTAAAAAATTTCGTTCTCGAAATTTAAAATTACACGTTCATTCGAAAAGCTGTGAATAATTGCATCTCGTATCGTCTTCGCTTTTCCATGTCGCTTCTTTCAAGTCATGGTATTACCACAAAAACTTGACTAAAGGAATGATTTTGTTCTTAAGTACTTGTTCCTTTCGGTCCAAAATCTGTGATGGCTTTTCCACATACGTTATCTTTTCATCTAACTCGACCATCTCAAAATCCAGTACATGCATAGGATTTAGTTCATACTTCCTCAACATAAACACATGAAAAACATCATGGACATTGGAAAGTCTTGACAGTAGTGCTAACCGATGAGCTGAATCACCAATCTTCTCGAGAATTTTGAAAGGTCCAATAAATCGTGGACTTAACTTGTCTTTCTTCCCAAATTGCGAGACACGCTTCATCGGTGACACTTTTAGAAACACATGATCACCAACGTTAAATTCCCATGGCCTTTAACGTTTGTTGGCTTAACTCTTCTGACGACTTTATTTAGTTCTAAGTCGATCTCGAATCACTTTCACCGCATTCGATGTAATCAGGACTAACCCTGGCCCTATAAGTCTTCTTTCTCCTATTTCATTCTAGCAAATAGGAGTCATACAGGCTCTTCCAGACAATGCTTTGAAAGGAGCTATGTCAATGCTTTGTTGAAAGCTGTTTGTTGTACGCAAACTCTACCGAATTCAGGTGGTCATCCCAACTTCCCCTCAAGTCGATCACCCACGCTTGCAACAAATCCTTCAACGTTTGGATGGTTCTTTCTAATTGACCATCGGTTTGGGAATGAAAAGGCGCGGTTCTGTATTGAAATTTAGTTCCTAATGCAGTTTGGAGACTCTGCCATAAATTTTAGAATTATATCCTCCGACACTTGAAAATCAAACCTTTTTTTTTCCTTCTAATGTCCCTTCTCGAATTTTCAAAATTTCAGGATCCGTTCATTGCAGCGCCTTGATTCTTGGCACAATCTCCGGTTCAATTCTAAGAGTAGCTACTACACTTGAAAGGCTACTCATGTCAAAGTTGAACTCCGAATCTCGAGCATCTTCGAGTAACGTCCACTCCTTGATCATCATGTGTGCAGTAATTTGTCCAGCTGAGTGAAGAGGAGCAGGTTGAAGGATCATCTGGATTCACATCTGCTCTCCCGCTTCCGTCTTGCTTTCATGGTGTTGCGATAGGCTTACGTGGACGATTTAGATCAGGAGTAACTCAACTCGTCCTAGTATAATATCACCTCTTATTTCGAGGAAATGATCTGAGACAATTCTTGCTCGCTTTGCTGGTTTTAGCAAGCGACGGCACAAAGCCGTTTCTTCCCGTGATTTTTCTCTCGTTTTCAACGTGTTTCCTTCTCTTTCTTTGTGATCTTTGACTTGCCAAGACTCCAATTTGGCTCTTTCCCGGCTCGCCATACGGCATTACTCGTGACAATTCATGACTTCATGCGAAGTGGGTTCCGCTAAAAATATTATACGACGTATTTAAATATTTTTAGGAATTTAAGATCGCAAGAATTGGGTTTTTCTTTTAAATTAATACCACGAAAAATCTCAAATTGATACACCGTGACAAATTTACTTTAAATTTCTTTTTTTATCACAAAAAAAAAACCTAAACCGGTACACATGTGATAAATTTACTTCACGCTATTTTTCAACCACCAAAAACTTCAAAATGATATATCTGTGATAAATTTACCCCAAAATAGTTATTGTGACCATAAAAAATCCTAAATTAGTACATGTGTGATAAATTTACCATTTGTTAGCTTTTATTAAATTACATTAATACCACGAGAAATTCCAAATTGATACAATAGAGGGTGCAAACTCCAAACATGTACATCCGGCAATTGTCACGTGTCATCCAACTCAGCAATTTGAAGATAAAATTTAACGAAAATTAATGAAAGATAAATTTGTTACAAGTGTATCAATTTGGAGTAAATTTATCAAAGATATATCATGTTATGATTTTTTATAGTAAAAAATACTTTGAGGTTAATTTATCATTAATGTACCAATTTAGAATTTTTCGTGATATTTATCCTTTTTCTTTTCCTAATGGTGTTGGCAAAGCCCTTGCATGGTAACACTTCTAGCTAACTTCTCAACTTCTGACAGAAATTGATTTATCTACTTCTCCTCAAAAGCAAAAGTTGATTTTTCTAATTCTACTGCAGATTGACTTCTGATAAAAGAAATTTGTTTGATAACAGTTGAAAATTTCTATTTTTGAAACATTATTACCAAAATCTTTGGTGGTGGTGGCGGCGGCGACCGACGACTGACAGCAGGGGGTGCCGGCGGTGGCTGGCGGCGGCGTCCGGCCACAGGTGGCGACGGTGATCGGCCCAGACTCGTGTGATCGAAGAAGTGATTTTGGAGCTAAAAAGTAAAAAATTTTAACTTCTCAAAGTTGGCCAAAAATCCATCCAAAAGTGGAAAATCCTATGATAAGTTAATTTTTTTACCAAACGCATTTATGCTTCGGAAGTGATTTTACCAAACGAATTCTTTTACCATAAAAATTTCAAATTAGTACATATGTGATAAATTTATCTCAAACTAATTATTTTGACAATAAAAAATTCTATATTTGTGCGTACGCGACAAATTTACCCATTGTAAGCTTCCTTTAAATTGCATTAAATACCACGAAAAATCCCAATTTGATAAAGTAGAGGGTAAAAGCCTCAAACATGTACATTCAGTAATTATCACGTGTCATCCAACTTAACAATTTGAAAATAAAATTTAACGAAAATTAATGATGGGTAAATTTTTCACAAGTGTAACAATTTAGGGTAAATTTGTTAAAGGTGTATCAATTTAGAATTTTTTATAATAAAAAATAATTCAAAATAAATTTATCACATATGTATTAATATGTAGTGTTTCACGATATTAAATGCTTTTCTTTTTCCTAGTTGAGGTTGTTGTCAGCGGCCGAAACATCTTCTCCTCCTGTACCTACCTGAGACGGACAAAGGTTTACCAATTTTTCTAGACCTTTCCTAACAAGTAAGTTCAATACGAATTCTCCAGAAGCTCAGAACCCCACGCGACGCCTCCCCGCGCCACGTGTCCTCCATGACGCACGTGAGAGGGTCGTCGCACCTACGTGGCCACACCGGGGCAACTATGTCATAAAATCATCATCCTCCCCCACCCCGTCCCTCCACTCCACGTGCCACCTGGGAACTTCCACTTCCAACTCGATCCTCCTTCCGGCTGCGCGCATCGGCGTCCGAGGTGGGGATCCGACGCCACGTGTTCTCTCCCCCATGAACACCTTTTCGGACGCCACGTGTGCTCTCTCCCCCACGGAAACCCCCCCTCCTCTTTTTTTCGCGTCATGTGTATAAAAATCTATCGAACGTTAAACGTTCGCACAAACTCATTCGTCCATCGTCAGCCAACAACGCAACAGCGACACAACGTCGGTCGTATAACCCAAGACCAGGACCAGGAACACAACATCATATTCAACGCTCTCAAACATGTCAATCCATGGTGAAAAATTAAGAGGCGGCACACATAACGAAACGACAAATGGCTTAATCATATAATTTCAGAATATATATTTAACAAATTACTCAAGATAACAAGCAAATCAGTACGTAAACAAGGAAATTAGTGTCTGATCATCAAATCCAGTACATGCATATGATGCAGTTCGGACTTCCTCAATATAGACACATGAAAGATATCATGGACATTGAAAAGTCTTGGCGGCAGTGCTAACTGATAAGCTAAATCATCCAATGGCGGTACTTCTATTAGTTGTCGGCATAACTCTTCTGACGACTTTGTGCAGTTCTAAGTCGATCTCAAATCACTTTCACCGCGTCCGATATAATCTGGACTAACTCTGGCCCCATAAGTCTTCTTTCTCTTACTTCATTCCAATAAATAGGAGTCCTACATGCTCTTACATACAATGCTTCGAAAGGAGCTATGCCAATACTTTGTTGAAAGCTATTTGTTGTACACAAACTATACCAAATGCATGTGGTCATCCCAACTACCCTTGAAGTCGATCACCCACGCTCGCAACATATCCTCCGACGTTTGGATGATTCTTTCTGATTGAACTTCAGTTTGGGGATGAAAAAACGGTATTGTATTGAAGTTTAGTTCCCAATACAATTTGAAGACTCTACCATAAATTTTAGAATTCTATCCTCCGACACCTGCAAAATCGAGCCTTTTCTCTTCAAATGTCTCTTCTCGAATTTTCAAAATTTCAAGATCCCGTTCGTTGCAGCGCCTTGAATCTTGGCACAATCTCCGGTTCAATTCCAAGAGTAGCTACTACACCTGAAAGGCTATTCATGTCAAATCTCTCCAGCCTCTTCCAAGTAGCGTCCGCTCCTCGATCATCATGTGCGCATTCATTTGTCTAGCAGAGAGAATGGGAGCTGATAGAATGATCATCTGGATTCACATCTGCTCTGCCGCTTCCGTGTTGCTTTCATGGTGTTGCGATAGGTTTTCGTGGACGACAATTCTCGCTCGCTTTGCTGGTTTTAGCAAGAGACGGCACAAAAGCCATTTCTTTCCGTGATTCTCCTCTCGTTGAAAACGTGCTTCCTTCTCTTTCTTTGTGATCTTCGT
Source organism: Rhodomyrtus psidioides (assembly GCA_021437785.1). Lineage (NCBI taxonomy): Eukaryota > Viridiplantae > Streptophyta > Magnoliopsida > Myrtales > Myrtaceae > Rhodomyrtus > Rhodomyrtus psidioides. The sequence goes on from JAILYB010000111.1 coordinate 2,523,068, forward strand.
GACAATTCATGACTTCATGCTAACTGGGTTCCACTAAAAATATTATACGACATATTTAAATATTTTGGGGAATTTAAGGTCGCCATAATTGAATTTTTCTTTTGGATTAATACCACCAAAAACCTCAAATTAGTATACCGTAATAAATTTACTCCAAATTATTTTTTTATCACAAAAAATCCCAAACCATTACATATGTGATAAATTTACTTCACACTTTTTTCGACCACCAAAAATTTCAAAATGATATATCTATGATAAATTTACCACAAACTAGTTATTTTGATAATAAAAAACCCTAAATTGGTATCATCATTAGCTTCTGTTAAATTGCATTAAATACCACAAAAAACTCCAATTTGATAGAATAGAGGGTAAAAGCCCCCAAATATGTACATCTGACAATTGTTATATATTATCCAATTCAGCAATTTAAAGATAAAATTTAACAAAAAAATAATGGAGGGTAAATCTATCATAAGTGTATCAATTTATGATAAATTTGTTAAAGGTGTATCAATTTAGAATTTTTGGTAATCGAAAAATAATTCAAGATAAATTTATTATAGATGTAACCATTTGTAGCTTTTCATGTTATTAATGCTTTTCTATTTCCTAGTTAAGGTTGTTGGCAAAGTTGTCAGCGGCGGAAACATCTCCTTCTCCTGTACCTATGCCAATTTTTCTAGACCTTTCCGCATGAGTAAGTTCAATACGAATCCTCTGGAAGCTCAGAACCCCACGCGTAGCCCCCTCCCGCCACGTGTCCACCATGACGCACGTGAACGGGTCGTCGCTCCTACGTGGCCACACTGGGGCAACTATGTCATAAAATCACCGTTCTCCCCAAACCGTCCCTCCACTCCACGTGCCACCTGCGAACTTCCGCCTTCCAACCTTCCCCATGCGTGTACTGGCGTCCGAGCTGGGGCTCCGACGCCACGTATTCTGTCCCCATGAGGGCCTTTTCAGACGCCACGTGTGCTCTCTTCCCACGAAACAACCCCTCCCCTCCTTTTTTTTCGCCTCATGTGTATAAAATCTGTCCAACGTTAAACGTTCGCACAAAGTCATTCGCATCTTCCAACCTTCCCTCGTCAGCCAACAATACAACAGCCACGCAACGTCGGTCCTGTAACCCAAGACCAGGAACACAACATCATCATAGTCAACGCTCTCAAAGCATGTCAATCCATGGCGAAAAATTAAGAGGCGGCACACATAAAGGAAAGACAAATGGCTTAATCATATGATTTCAGAATGTATATTTAATAAATTACTCAAGATGATAAACAAATCAGTACGTAATCAGGGAAATTAGTGTCTGATCATCTCAAAATCCAGTACATGCATAGGATGCATTTCGTACTTCCTCAATATAGACACATGAAAGACATCATGGACATATTTAGTCTTGGCGGAACCAATAAGCTAAATCATCCAATGGCCTTCAACGTTTGTCGGCACAACTCTTCTGATGACTTTGTGCAGTTCTAAGTCGATCTCGAATCACTTTCACCACGTTCGATGTAATCAGGACTAACCCTAGCCCCATAAGTCTTCTTTCTCCTATTTCATTCCAACAAATAGGAGTCATGTAGGTTCTTCCATACAATGCTTTGAAAGGAGCTATGTCAATGCTTTGTTGAAAGTTGTTTGTTGTACGCAAACTCTACCAAATGCAGGGGTGGTCATCCCAACTGCCCTTGAAGTCGATCACCCACGCTTGCAATATTTCCTTCAACGTTTGGAAGAATCACCCACGCTCGCAACATATCCTTCAACGTTTGGATGGTTCTTTTTGATTGACCATCAGTCTGGGGATGAGAAAGCGGTTCTGTATTGAAATTTAGTTCCCAATACAGTTTGGAGACTCTGCCATAAATTTTAGAATTCTATCCTCCGACACTTGAAAATCAAAGCTTTTTTTTTTTTCCTTCTAATGCCTCTTCTCGAATTTTTGAAATTTCAGGATCCGTTCATTGCAGGCCAATTTAAAAAAAAAATCGTGAAATTTGTCCTTTTTCTTTTCCTAATAGTGTTGGCAAAGTTGTCAGCGGCCGAAACATCTCCTCCTCCTGTAAGTACCTTAGATGGACAAAGATTTGCCAATTTCTTCTAGACCTTTCCTAATAAGGAAGTTCCCCATGAATTCTCTAGAAGCTCAGGACCCCGTGCGACGTCTTCTCGCGCCACGTGTCCGCCATGACGCACATGAGCAGGTCGTCGCAACTACGTGGCCACACCGGGGCAACTATGTCATCAACACATCATCCTCCCCCCGGGGTCCCTCCCCGTGCCACCTGGGAACTTCCAACTCAACCCTCCTTCCCACTGCGTGTATCGGCGTCCGAGCTGGGCCTCCGACGCCACGTGTTCTCTCCCCATGGAAGCCTTTTCAGACGCCACGTGTTCTCTCCCCACGAAATTCCCTTTTCTTCTTTTTTTTTTTCGCCTCGTCTGTATAAAAATCTATCCAACGTTAAATGTTCTCACAAGCACATCCGCATGTTCCAAAACCCCCCCCTCGTCAGCCAACAATGCAGCAGCCACACAACCGCGGTCGTATAACCCGAGACCAGGAACACATAATCATAGTCAACGCTCTCAAGCATGTCATATTTGGGACGGGCCCCACTCAGCCCGAACGAATCCCGGCCTTCCCATTGTCCACGTCGTCACTCCCCTCCACCAGTGGGACCGGGGCGGAGCGGCAGGCCCCCACGAGCCTGCTCTCCCTCTCCGACGAGGCCACGTGCCAGGTGTGCAAGATCAACGGCTGTCTCGGGTGCAACTTCTTCGCGCCGGGTAAAGCCGTGACGACGCAGGGCAACAACACAGCGCAAGCCAATAAGAACGGCGGCAGGAAGAGGAAGGGCTGTTACAGGGGAGTGAGGCAGAGGCCGTGGGGGAAGTGGGCCGCGGAGATCCGGGACCCGCGTAGGGCAGCGCGGGTGTGGCTTGGGACGTTCGAGACCGCGGAGCAGGCGGCCCGTGCCTACGACAGGGCGGCGCTCGAGTTCCGTGGCGTACGGGCCAAGCTGAACTTCCCGCCGCCGCCGCCGCCGCCGCCGAGCGAGGGCGCGAGTACCATGACCGCCAATAAAGGTGGGGACGTGATGGAGGAGGGCGAGGGTGATCAGACGCCAAAACCCAAGGCGGCAGTGGAAAAGAATGACAATGCCGGTGAAGGAGCTCCGTCGCTCGAGCGTGACGAGGGGAGTGGAGTGAGCGAGTTCTGGGAGAAGCTTGAGGAGGAGGAGGAGGAGCTCAATCAGTGGACGACGGGCATGTGCTTGCCTCCATGAACGGAGAGAGAGAGAGAGATGCATGGTTTCTACAGACCAAGTGGGCGAAGGCCGTTCGAATCGTCAATTATTGTGGGGCCATCACGGGGTCCCACGTAATTAACAATTCTTATGGACTCTCGAACTACGTCATCCATGCAAGATACGAGCATGAAAAGAAGAAGAAAAAGAAGGATTGAATAAGTAGAGTTGGTAGGGACAAATCGGAGTATATGTTTTGGAATTTGATTTTTCACTTTGATATACATAGGGGTTCTTGGTTGACTAGAGCACTTCGTCGTGGGATGGAACGAGAGAAATTGGGATTCTTTTCTTTTTTGTCTTCGCCACGTTTTCTAGCGAATTTCGATTCTTCTTGCTAATATTAAAATCATATGTGCGCCTTCTGTTTCTTATCCCTTTTGTCTTTACGTTAACAAATGGGGCGGCTTCGTGCGGGGGCAGCGTCCGACATTTGTCTCTCCTTAAAAGGAATTTTTTTTTTATTGTGGATAAGATTAATTGGCTGCGTCTCGACAAGGGGTCAAAATTCTGTTGTAAAATCGGTAGTTTGGGGGAAAGGTAACAAAAGAGTCCCCATGAAGCCGAAATACTAGGGTTTGGAATTTTTACCAAATGGGGAAAAAGAAAGTGAAAATCCCATGATTAGGGATTTGGATCATGCCAATTGTCTGTGATTGTCCCGATTCATGCCAAACAGAGATAAGAGGCAAAATTTCAGGAAGACTTTACAACGTAATACATTGTTAAATGCTTTTGGAGCACTATTGTAGATAACTAAGACGCACGTACAATGGGGGGGAAAAAAAAAAGAATGGTCGAACATACGGCTTCTTTCATGCCCTAATACCCATTTTTTTTTTTTTGTCAATTTTAACTCTTGTCACAATTCTACCTTTTATCTCATAACAAATCTCTAACTTTAGGTATAGTACCAATTCTACCCTAACTTTCTTTTGTCCCATAAAAAAATCTGAACTGTAGGGCCACTCATATAGTTTAACCTTGAACTTTCTTTTGTCTTATAGTACCAATTTTACTCTAATTTTTTTCTTGGTCTATAGAAAAATCCCGGCTTTAGGTCTAGTCACAACTTTACTCTAATTTTTTCGCATAAAAAATCACCAACTTTTACTTGAGTTCTAAACCCTCATTCCAAATCGTCTTCAGTGATTCTGCACTCAGCCTCCAACCTCTCATACTTGAGAATGTTCCATATTTCACGATCAGAGAACTCGCTCTCGAGACTCTCGAATAGGTCGTCCTTGAGAGTTTTCTATTTCTTGGTTGGCAACAGGACATTTTGGAGGAAGGGTTAATGGGGGCAAACTTGTGACTTAAGTAAAATTTTGTAGTTCTTTTATGAGATTGTAGAAATTTTAACATATGAAGTTGGGAATGGCCGGTAAAACCGAGATAATATCTAAAGTTAGAGTTTTTCATAGAATAAAAAAAATTAGGATAGAATTGAGATATGATCAGGTTGAGGGTTTTTATTGGACAAAATAGTTTATGGTAGAATTGTGTCTGGACCTAACGTTGAATGTTTTTTTAAATAGAAAAGATAAAATTGGGATAAGAGTTAAAGTTTAAGGATTTTTTAGGATATTAGGCCCTTCTTTCATTAACTTAAACATTTGTGAACATTTGAATATAAAATATTTAAAATGGGCCAAGTTTTTTTTTTTAATCATTGGGCTAAGGGGTTTAGACAACTGTCGCCACCCATTTCTTTTTCTCTTTCAGAACGGGCTAATGGATTACCGATCGGGCCCCCACCCACTTTGCAATGTGGATCGCGGGTTTTCTCGATCGGCGCGGACCCTCCCAGGTCCCTACCAAATCGCGATGGGAGTAAAATTTTTGCAGGGGTTTTTCGACTATAAGAGTCGATCGCTTTTGACCTTGATGTGGTCGTGGTGGCATATGCTATGTGTGCATGCATTTGGAGTCGCCACCGATCCTTCTTGGAAGGTGGACCGGAAACCTCACTAATCGATTGAGAGAGATCGATCAGTTCTGCGGAACCAGAGATTTTGGGTTCGGGGACTTGGTTACATTGGTGTCATTACCAACGCCCTTTCGATACCTAACACGAGTGATTTTCCTAACTAAGATTTCATGCGTGCACAATTTTAGGTGAGGTAAGTCTGATTCAAGGGTTTCATGCAGATTGAAAGACTAGTCCTATCAAATATCAATCAATACGAGGAAAGCCCAATCAAGTGCATAAATGAACCACGTCAATGCACATCAATTCAGATCGATAGTCTCCTAATATAGCCCTAAGAACTTAGTGAAGGTGTGATTTAGGACCATGGGTGAAATATGGAGATTTGGGGACGATTCGTCGGAATGGCGAAATCGTCATTTTTGGAAGGCTCGGGTATCCAATTACCCAAAATAGTCCATGGCCAATTGATCGTGGCCATTTTTCCATTTTTGAGAATTTTTGGAATATCCCGAATTTTCACAATTTTTGAAAGATAATTCTCTCAAAGGATGAAATCATCATTTTTCGGGATGATCGGGGGTTCGAAAGACCCAAAATAGGTCATGGCCATTTGATTGTGGCTATTTCCTATTTTTTGAAATTTTTCTGAAATTTTGGGAAACAACTTGCCAGAATGTCAAAATCGTCATTTTTGAAAAGATTGGGATTCAAAATGCCCAAAACAGGTCTTGACCAGTTGACCGTGGTCATTTCCTATTTTTTGGAATCTTTTTCGAAGTTCTTCTGATTTTTGGAAGACGATTTGTCAAAAGGCCAAAATCATCATTTTGGAAGAAACGGGGTTCAAAAGACCCAAAATAGGTCATGGTCAGTTGATTGTGACCATTTCCTATTTTCTGCATTTTTTTGAATTTTTTGAATTTCTTTATTTTATTATTATTTTTTTAATTATTTTGTAATTCCGAAAATGGTGATCCGGATTGGGCTCTTGAGGGTGCGCATGAAATCTTGCCAACTTCTCAATTTCCCTACCAGAAGTCGATCTGGCAGGGAAATTCGTTTGATAAAAATACTGTCGAAGTAGAAATTCGTTTGGTAAAAAAATTGACTTCTGGCAAGATTTTCTACTTCTGGCAAGATTTTTAACTTCTGGCAAGATTTTTGAGTGATTTTGAGAAGTAAAAAAATTTCACTTCTCCCCTTGAGAAGTCATTCTCGCGGGACCGGCCGCCGCCGACGCCCGCCGGCCATCCGTCGCCGCCGGTCGTCGAGCCTCCACCGCTGCCTCCGCCGGTCGAAACATTTTTTTCATAATGTTTCGAACATCGTCTTTTTTAATTGTTATTAAACGCATTTTTCTATCAGAAATCAACTTCTGAAGCAGAAGCTGAAAATTCAACTTCTACTTCAAAGCAAAAGTTGAAAAAATGACTTCCTTGCCAGAAGTCATTCTTGACTCCGGCAAGATTTCATGCGCACCCTAAGCCCAACCCTTCTAAAGCCGCGGGCTAGGAAGGGACCCGAAGCCCATATGAAGTTTAAAACAAGAAAGGCCCGTTTTGTGTTTTTTAATGATTTAAAGAAAAAGCCCACTTTTATTCTAAAGCCCACTATGCGATCAGATTTTGAAATGAGCCTACATGCCAGCCCAAAATCAAATTAGACCCAATGCACAAAACAAACCCACACACCCTTAATCTGCACATCCACGTTTTTTGTTTGTTTCTTTTTGTTCTTTTTTCTTTTATTTATTAATCATGTTGTCTTCTTCGTTGGGTATCTTCTTCCTCACGAAGTTTCACCGAGAACCAGACGCATACCTCGCCATGACCGAAGCTTCTTTTGTCTTTTGATTTTCATTCATTTTTTTTTTACTTTGCTCTACCTTACTCCAATCTTAAGCTTAATCTGATCTTAGCAGCCTGACATGCATCATATATGAACTTCAAGCCCCCCCAAACTACCAAAGAATCCTCTTAGTTATCACTGACCGAGAGCCAACGTCCGGTGGAACTTCACTATTTTATATTCCATGTGGAAAACTCATCTAATTAATCAAGCTACATCACATGAGATTGAGGAAGCTTACTTGGTCGAGCGTGGGAGTCGAGGATGTCGCGAACGAGTTGCGGAGCTCGCGATGGATTCGGGGGTATAGAGGCCGACTCAAGATTTCACACGATGAAAATGCAAAACAAATGCAGATTTGGAGTTAGGGAGTCATTAGGAGAAGAATGAACTAAGTTTCACAAAGTAACTCAAAAGAAATCAGAGGTCTGCCATTGACGAACGTCCAAGAACCCATTGACGAAACTTCATGCAGCAGAGTTCCGAAGACTCGTAAGATCTTTTTGAAGCTTGCCGAGGCGATCCTTGGGCTTGGTTTATCCTCGTTTGTTCTGAAATTTCCTTGACAGATTCGGACCTTCAAGCTTCCATGGTCGCCCGAGGGGTTGCAGAGAGCCCTTTCGTTCTCTTCTCTTTCGCTCAAAACCCCGTCGCTCAGCTCCTTCTGTCGCGCTCTCTCCGTCTCCGTGTACATGAGCTTTGAAATCCCCTCCTCCTCACGCTCTCTCTATGGACACTGTTCTTCTTCTTCTTCTTTTTTCGCCTCTGGAACGCCCCCCCCAGCCTTCACCTCTCGATCTCTCTCTCTCTCTCTCTCCCTCGTATACCACTCTCTTTCTCTCTGTGTTTTTCTTAGAACCGAAAATCCCCCTTCCTCCTCTCTCTCAATCGTCCCCTCAGTCTCTCTTGTGTGTCTCTGTGTGTGGAATCTTTTTTTTTGAATGGCCCTCCCCTTGAGCCCCCTCTCTCTCCTTCGGATATCCTCGCGGTAACCCCCCATGTACTGTACCTCCCCCCGACGTCCCCCAGCTGTTGTCCTTTTTTGCCAGCTCACTCCCCTCATCTTGTGCAGTAGGCGACAAAACTGGAGGAACGTTCTGGATCTTTCGTTGCCGAGGCGACGTTGCGCCGAGGTGAATGAAAGAGAGAAGGGAAACGCGCGTAAGTGTTGGTGCGTGCATGTGTTGCAGACCCAAATTCGCTGGGTCGGGTCGGGCCCGATCCGGCGGATCCGATTTCGATAATTTCATCAAATCGGACCTCAATTCGCCCATTTTCATAAAATTGATGTTACAATTGGGTTTCCCAGCATGTTTTACATGTGAAATGGGTGTTTTCATGAATGAATAGCTTAGAATTGAATGAAAACCCCAAATTTTACGAAAGATCCGAAATTGACTTTTGCATAATCGGAAGCTCAAATGACCGAATTGATCCAAATCGAGGCCACCAGTGGATTTGGAATGATGAAATCTATAGGGTAGGGGCGTTTAATTTTCATGGGTGTCCTTAGGAAGGATTTAATTTTAAGATTCGGGAAACCGGGGACTAAATTGCAAAGAAATTTGTGCCATTAAGTCCTTTTTGTCAAAATTGATCAAATTGGAAGCCAAATTGACCCAATTGCACTTCGAGGCTCTACGTAAAAATGTCGTTGCTTATTGGGAGTGGAAATTGAAAATTAGAAGACTCAAAGAGAAATTTTTATGCTCGATTCGGGTGTATGTTTGTGAAGGAACATAGTGACCCAAGTCGAATTTTCGAGATTTAATATGACCAACTTGAAGAGGGAATTAAAATAAAATTATTTACTATTTTTTTGCATTTTTTTCTGAACACAAATGGTATTTTTCTGATTTTTTTGGGTATTTTTATGTTTAAATAAATCCGAAGAAATATAAAAAAAATTATGAAAAATACTTTTTTGTTCAAAATTGACTTCTAAGGCTAGGCCAAGACTTCCAAAGTTGATTTTGAAATTTTATGATTTTTTTTTCTATTTTTAATTAATTAAAAAAATAAAATCAAAATAAAAGATGATTAAAAATCAGGTGTCAACAACAACCAATTAGACTACCAGCTGGTTTTGCATCTCGTGGGTAGAGCTATTGATATGGTTCAATGACCCATTTTAACCTATATTTTCATATAAATGAGTTATATATAGGTTCTAAGATTTTAAGAGCTCAATAAAAATGAGTCTAAAATATTTAAATTGAATCATATGGGTCATAAGTAGACTACATACTTAAGCCCATTTTGACCCATTTTGGATCCATTTTCAACCCATGGAGCCAACCTCACAAATTGCACATGGCCTAGGGGCCTTAAATGGCTTTGTTATTTTATTTTTTTGTTATTTTCAATTTTTATAAATTAATGGAAGAAAATCAGAAAGGGAAATATAACAAAAAAATAAAAACTAGTGGTCGCTAATCGCCGCTGCCACTGTCGCCGGAGAAGAAATAAAATAAAAAATATTTTTAATAATAAAAATTAAAATATTGTTAATGAAAAATGTATTTTTTGAATAAAAATATTAAAAAAATCATAATTTTAAAATAGGAAAACATTTCACTTGATTAAAAAATATTTAAAACATAAAAAATTCGAAAAAAGTCATAAAAAAATTTTAAAAAGGAAAAAATTTCACTTATTTTTTTATTGCATGAAAGTATTTCAGTAATATTAATTTTATTTTCTTTTTTATTTTCATTATTTAATTTTTTTAATTTGATGTGAAGTTTTTATCTGATTACGTATGAATGTGAAGAGCTTAAAATAGGTTAAATGAGTTATATAAGTACGATTTGATAATATGGGTCACAACGGGTCGGGTATGGGTCGGCTGCGGGTCGGGTCGGGTAATATAGGTCAAAAAGGGTTAAACGGGTCAATATGAGTCGTACCATATTCGACCCGACCCAAATCCGACCTGACCCACCCATTTGATGCCTCTACTCGTGAGTAGTGGGCTATGCGTTCGAACTTAAGTTGGAATAGTTCTCTTTGTTTTATTTTTTTTTTTGTTAGGAGACTGAGGACTAACACTAAGGGCCAGCATGATAACACTTTTGCTTCTCAATTTCTCTACCATAAGTCAATCTGACAGAGAAATCCGTTTGATAAAAATAATTCTGAAGTTGAAATATGTTTGGTAAAAAAATTGACTTCTTGACTCCAGAATCACTTCTAGTCTCTGTTACACAGACTCGACATTTTTAAAAAAATTGCCGTGTGGGACATGGACATTTTTTTTTGCGTCGGACACGAAAAATAGTGAAAAAAACTCAATTTTTGACCTAATTTCTAACTCCTCCCTCTAGCGACCTGCTCGATTCTCAGACTCGTCTCTCCCTCTCCCTCTCACGACTCGCCTCTCCTGACTCGCGACTCACTGTCTCCCATCGCGGCTGGCCCCCGGCAGGCTTTGCTTGCGACTCGCCCCCGCTCGCAAGTCGCGACCTTTTTTTTTTTTTCCTTCCATTTTCCTCAACTCTATGGATACTGTAGTTGGTAATAATTGAATTTTCATGGTTCTGAAATAATGTAAATATAAAAAATATACATAAAATATACAACGTATCCCAACGTGTCGAAATTCTCTATTTTTTTAGAATTCAAGTGTTGGCGTGTCATGTCGTGTCGTGTCGTGTCGTGTCGTGTCGTGTCGAGTCTTGTCGTGTATCATCTCATGTGTCCGTGTAACATAACTTCTGGTAAGATTTATAACTTCTAATAAGGTTTTTGGCCAAGTTTGAGAAATACAAAATTTTAACTTCTTGGCTCTAGAAGCACTTCTTGGACCACACCCGCCTCTATCGACTACAGCCTTCGCCGCCTCTGCCGCCCGCCCGCCGATCGCCACCCATCACCGCTGCTGCCGCCTCCCGCTGACCATTGTCGTCCACCGCTGCCGCTGCCATCGACCACCTCCCCCTAACTGCCGCGGCCCGCCCGTCGACGTCTGCCTCTGACGAAGATTTTGTTAATAATGTTTCAAAGTATAAATTTTCAATTGTTACCAAACGAATTTCTCTAATCAGAAGTCAATTTGGGAAAGAAGTAGAAAAATCAACTTCTGCTTTTGAGAAATAGAAAAATCAACTTTTGATCAGAAGTTGATTTATGGTAGAGAAGTGTTGCCATGTGCGCCCTTTAACTTATGGTAGGGTTTTTGACCAAGTTCAAGAAGTAAAAAATTTTAACTTCTCAGCTTCAGAATCACTTCTTGGACCATACTACCTCCGCCGACCATCGCCGACCGCTGCCTTCGACCACCGCCGTTGCCGCCGCCAATCGCCAACCACCACTGTCGCCGCTGCTGCTTGCCAATCACCAACTGCCGCCGCCAAAGATTTTATTAATAATGTTTCAAAAGTATAAATTTCCAACTATTACTAAACATATTTGTCTGGTGAGAAGTCAATCTGAAGGAGAAGTAGAAAAATCAACTTTTGCTTTTGAGGAGAAGTAAATAAATCAACTTTTGATCAGAAATTGATTTCTGACTAAAAAAAAAAAGTCTTTGCCATATGCGCCCTAAGCTATGAGTTTTCACTTTCGCCAATTGGTCAGTTCGAACCCATTAAAGATATATTCGTGGATCGTTTGAGGCGACGTGTTCAGTACTAGAAAGCAGTGGTGATTAATCCCAGTAGGTATTTGCAGAAGGGTTAGCGGTCGTGTGAAATGAGGAAAAGTTTCTTTGGAGGTCGAACCTTTGCTGTCCAAGGACTGGGGTAGGGGACAACTACGAGAATTACTTTTCTCCAACTGTCAAGAGAAGTTTCAAGATGGGCGGTCGTTGTGGAACAGTCGAAGTATATATCCACAACAACAATAGTCTCCCTTGGGTAAGCACGGGAGATTTCAACGAAATATTATATAACTAGGAGACGGTTGGGAAACCAACGTCGAGCAATTAGATCACTATAAGTTAGTTACTTTTAGATATTTCCTGAATGAATGTTCATTGATGGATATCGAAAGCAGGGGTTGCGTTTCGCTTGGGTGCATAGGTTTATTTTCATCGGTTTATTGATTTTTCGCAGATCGAACGAATTGACAAAGACGCGTTCTACTAAGAGTTAGGTCGGAGAATTGGAAAGGTGAAAGGAAGTCAATGGCCATAGATGCAGGGGCAGATTCCTCGATTCCCTCTCCTTCACATTCCATTCCCAGGTACTCTCTCTCTCTCTCACTGTCTCTGTCTCTCTTTCTCTCTCAATATCGCTGACGTCACCTCTCTCTCTCCTCCTCCTCCTCCATGCAAAGTCAACCGCGTCACTTCTACGTCGCCGTCGACCGTCCCCAGTTCAAGATGGTACCTCCGTTGATCGAATTGTTGGGGTGCCGTTCAATTGCTCGTCTGCTGTTTGTAGAAATGCCAAGCGACGATCTTTGCGTGTGAATTCGCAGGAGACGCTGGTGGATTTGCTGGGTGTGGCGGGTCAGCGGCCGGGCCTGCCGGTGGTGGTGTGCTGCAGCTCCCGCGATGAGCTCGACGCCGTCTGCTGCGCCGTCTCCAATCTCCCTTTCATCTCTCTGGCCTCTCTGGTGCTTCGCTCCCCCCTAACCCTATTTTGATTTTCAGCTAAAAGTCCGGGCTTGATATCATTGTTTTGTCCTATTCCGAGTTGGTCGATCCACAATTGTCACGAACTTGTAGATATAAATGGATTGTGTTAGATCCATCATGCAAATATCTAATTGGGGAAATCTCTAGTCCTCTCTGTCCAATTGCCTGTTAGATGTAACCTTACTGCATTTCATATTCTCTTCTTAGAGGCGCAATTGATATGTATTGGCTTCTTGATTGGAACTTCCATGTTCTACTTTACTGAATTTTGCTAATAGATCCGTGACTTCTACTTGAGTGGAATTTATTTCTCTGGAAGCCAAATCTCGGCTTCTAGAATCATATATTAGCAAGTCATCTTATGATTGCTTAACTTCTGAATCTTTGTTTTCTCGCATTCTCTATGGGACATTACAACTAGACCACGCTATTTATTTGCATGAAGAAAGAAAAATTCAACCTTAGGATTGGTTGTCATCAACATCGTCAACTAAATAATATCCCAACACAGTATCCTTGTCAGTTAATACATCTTAGGAAGCATCTACAAACTTCAGAGATTAGAAAATCATGATTTTTAATTGTTTTTCTAGACTGTAATAATTGCTGATGAACACCCTGTCCATCTCTTTTCCTTCTACCAGTACAGTGACCTGGCTGAAGCAGAACGTGCTCTTGTTCTTGATGGGTTTCGGCAGTCCACTTTGCATTGGAACCAAAGTGTTGTTGTCCAATCTGGAAATGACATAAAAGCAGTTGAAGATGTTGAGCAAAAGTCTCATATTGTTGTTGTTACGGATGCTTGCCTCCCACTTCTAAATTCTGGGGAGTCGCCACTTTCTGCACGAGTTTTAATCAATTATGAATTGCCAACAAAAAAGGTGCAGTTCTTTTTTTGGCTTGCACTCTTCTTCGGGCACGAAATACCCTTCCTCTAAACAGAGTTTATAGTGTTCTTTTACTTTTAAAAACATGCCATGGCTGCTCCAAATTATGGCGTATCACGCATCTGTGCTGCATCTTCTCTTGGTTTGATTAGTGTACTCATCTGTAACACTGATGATGCTTCTATGTGGCATCTTTGATCATGCCCTCGATTGTATTCGCTTGCAAGAAACTATACCTGGTCTTTGAGAGTCGCATCATGAGCTCTTTCTCCGACTGAATTACTGCGAGCCCAATATAGAGTTTGATGAGCTTGTAGACATTGAGAGGCTGTCAACCTTGTAAGTCAAGTTTCCAGTCGGGTTCCCACAAAATGAAAGTGGAGCCCGTAGGATTTTCAATCATAGATGTCCACCTTGTAGTTTGCTTCTCTCATTGTATGAGTCTCTTCTATATAACCCACTTCAGCCATTCATTCTTCTGGGTTGCATACATATTCGCGAGAAAGTAAGGTGATTTTGTTAAAATACTTTATTTTGCAAATACAAGGGTCGACAAATACTTCATGTTAGCCAAGAAGTTTTTCCCCTTTTCTTTTCCTGCTTCCTTCACATTGTTGGTCCATTGAAAAGACCCAACTCGTGTGGAACTGGAATTGTTGATTGAGTGTTAATTCCATGGATGATCTGCTGCACGATACCTTGGTTTACATTTTATATAGATTGACCTACAACCTTTTGTTCTGTGGTTGTCCTTAGAACTGGTTTCACGGTACGGATGTGTGTCGTACTTTGACATGCTGATGTCAGATGTCAACATTGTTTTAATCTATGGAGGCTAATAATAAATACAGTTGCAACATGTGTGAACGTTGCAATATTGAGCCTGTTCTTTGAGACAATCAACGCCTCAACCTCTCTAGTATTGCAAAGCACCTAAAACATTCTTGTTCTATCTTAAATTAGAAATTTGTTTACCTTATTATATGTGACAATAAACGCGTAGACCTTTTGGAAACAGCTTCACTATCAAGCAAGATAAATTATTGTGATGTTGTAAGAAATTAAAGAGACTTCAATCTCACAAATTTTTCCATAATTTTCACTTCATTAGGCTCTAAACACCTGTTCACTGTCAGAAACGAGGTATTGCGGCCAAATATTCAAAGATTTGAAAGTCTGATTAAGTTGACATTCCAGTGGGAATAAAGTGATTTCAGTCTAGTCGTGCAGCTCAATGTCAAAAAGCTTTTTTTGTTGGAAAAGCTGTAATGGTAATTATAATACTTGCCAAGCCTATGCATGTGATTAAAATACATTAATTTGATTGGAATACTAATTTGTGGGAGCAACTTGCGACAAGTTGAAAGCTTGGGGGTTTAATTGCATTAATTAAACTGACATGTAACGTTGTAACATATATCTGAGGGTGGCTTATGCTTGCATTGAGTACTTTTTTCTTTATTTTGGTTCTTATTTAGCTGATGATGGTTTATGTGCTTGATGTCAGGAAACATATATGAGGCGAATGGCAGCTTGTTTGGCAGCTGGTTATTTCCGCAACTACCATTTGAATGAGTCATCTTGTGTTGCATTCTTATAGTAAGTGCCAATGTATATTTGCAGATGGGATTGTCATCAACATGATTGTTGGGGGTGAAGTGGTAACTCTGAAAAGCCTGGAAGAAAGTAGCAACATTCTCATAGCTGAGATGCCTATCAATGTAAGTTCTGTGTTTGTGTTATTTTGCCATATTCATTACTAGCAAGCAGTATGAGATGGAAAATAGCAAGCCCGTTCTTCATTCATTGTGTTTCTCTGTACGATTATAACGCAGATTTCGGACATATTGTGAAGATCTTTGAATCAAACCGAAATGCACGCGACTTCCTTTGGCTGCAACTGGTTGATGAGGTCCTTGTTGGTTCGCAAGTGTTGCTTTTATGAGCAGTTGATATGGTAGGGAGCATCTCTTGGACTTGAGCAGTTTTAGCTTATCTGATTAACCTGTCCTTTTACCAAGGTTAGAAGCGGATAGTATCTAAAGACTACTGAGGCCCATAGTGTTACATATTCGCAGCATCGTTGAGGCATAAACTTGTGTAGACTATGTATGAGATTGAATC
Organism: Rhodomyrtus psidioides; assembly: GCA_021437785.1. NCBI lineage: Eukaryota > Viridiplantae > Streptophyta > Magnoliopsida > Myrtales > Myrtaceae > Rhodomyrtus > Rhodomyrtus psidioides. The sequence continues at coordinate 2,538,770 of JAILYB010000111.1, forward strand.
ATCATGTTTTGGTACCATGCATAATTTTTTTGCTCTTTCTCAGCGGATCCGCATTGCTCTCATGGTGTATGAGCTTTGTTTCTGGTCTACAACCTAATGATGTCCAGAGAATGTCAAGCCCCCTGTTAAATTGCTCGTCATCGTCATTGCTATCGCTCTACCAACCAATACGATGACTTCTCTTTTTTGCCATATACTTCTACAATGACTGAAGATCCTCCATTGTCTCCTAGGAAAGGACTTTGTGTTATTAGCGTTTTGTTGTGGTATGGGAAGAAGTTCGCATTTGATTTTATCTTAGTCTTCATCGGAGCATTTACTAGTAAATAAGCTGGAGCTCAAAGAAGGCTTATGCTTGTCCTGTCCACATGGTACTTTGTGTTTCCATAAATTTGCCGGGTGCGACACATTCGAGCAATAGATTATGACTTGGTCAAAAACAAAAATCAACATGATGTCCGGCTTTAAAGAGAAAATGTTTTGTTTGTCATTATTAGAAAGTGATTATGTCTTTCTGTAATATCACATTAATGGAAGGAAAAATTTGACGTCTAAAGACAGCAAATCTCTTCTATTCAAGAACGTGCACATTTGTCCCTCTTTACAATGAAATTGATCGAGATTTTTTGAAACTATTTTGAAGATCATTTGGAAGAAAAAGTTGTCTTGAAATTTCATTTTTCGTTTCTCTTAATAAGCTCGTTTGCAAGTGTTAAGTTGATGAAGTAAAATCACTGAATTTTGTTACAACATGCATCTTATTTAAGTAGAACTCACAGTTTTTATTAAGGGCACTTGTTCAATTATCCAGATAAAGAAAATGTATCATTCCGAAAGCATTTCCTGTTGTTCACAATTAGGGCATTGAATATGACAAGTTGTCTTTATTTAATATGATCAATGAGTACCCCTCGCTAACAAGATCCATAAGTTATTGATAGTTTACTTTATTTTCATGTGAACTTATCTTAGTTTCCAAATCCACTAAATGTACATGTAAAAGTATAGCTTATTTGGATATGACTTTTTCGTAAAGGCTCTATTCGTTTTTAGGAAAATGAGTGATTTGGAAGACATTTTTTCAAAAATGATCGTGTGTATCGCTTGAAATAATTAGTCAATGAAAAAAAAAATTATCCAAGATGACAATGAAAATAATTTATTTTACAAAGTGAAAAAAATTAGACTAGCATCATAATTTTCCCCAAATCACTTATTTTCCTAGAAACGAATAGAGTCTTTACGAAAAAGTTACATCCGAATAAGCTATACTTTTACATGTATATTTAGTGGATTTGGAAACTAAGATAAGTTCACATGAAAATAAAGTAAACTATCCAAAGATGATGAATGAATCGAGAATCATGCGGATAGTAAGTAATTCTGGTCGTCACTTGGAAGAAGTTAAGGAAATTTTGAAATTGCATAAGCGGTTTGCGAAGTTCTGGAAAAAAGAAAGAAAGGGACTTCTCCCGCTAAAGCGTCGATGCATTTGATTGATTGGCAATCTGATGTAACTAGTCAAAATGTGAAGGATCTTTGTTTGATGTGATTAGACAAAATTCGTCCAATTTCCATTTTACTTTTATTTCTTTTTTCTCCTTTTATATTTTCTGTGAAGATTTCGTGCGTTTCCTTATAATAGTCTTCTTCACGGACACTGCCCCGCGCGGCGCCGCGAACTTCCTGTGGCTCTACGCCGGTGAGAAGGGCATCCAACGTAACAGGAAGCCACTCTACCTCAACGGGTCAATGTTCCACCGCGTGATCTCGAGGTTCATGTGCCGAGGCGGCGGCTTCACTGCCAGCGAGGGGCCGGATGTTTGGGTTGGGAGGGAGGGGGGTTTGGTGGAGTCGATCTATAAGCCCAAGTTCAAGGACGAGAACGTAGTGAGTCGTGAGGAAACACACGAGGCCGGGGAAGATCGGAAGTTTTTTTTCACCTTTGACGGTGGGCAGTAACTAGAGCTCCGCTTCACCATTTGCATATGCAAATTGACCAATAAAACTAGATAGGATTGTCAAAATTGAAAAGTTCATTACCAAATTGGCATTCGTACATAGGTTCAGAACCGATTCTAGTTTTCCCGCTCGTGTCTTATTGCAAGTTTGCATTTTCATAATTTTTTTTTTTGGTCATTTGCCAGCCGCAAGTTTGGGGCTGGCATTCACACGGTACCAAGTGGCCAAGAGATACGTCCTTCGGAAGGGTCGTGACCTCTTAATTTCACCCATATCATTGCCCCAATAACCCACGCCAATACGAATGTGCCTCTACTTCAGGGTTAGAGCCAGGGGTTGTAGACTCGACCCGCGAGTATTTCGGCTTGAGTAGGACGAAGTCCGAGTTAAGATGGAAATACCGTTATTCACTTCTTCTTTTTCCGACTCAAAGTTGAGCCTAGACATGGCCGATTCCGTGAAACCGTCGGTTCCGATTCCGGTTCCGAACTTTTAATTTTATTTTTAAAATAATAAAATAAAATTAATAAATTATTAATGATAAATTATAATCAAATTATATATTGTAATAAAATTTGGAAAAAAAAAAGAGAGAGAGAAAGAATGGGCTTGAACTTAATGAATTATCATTAAGCGCCTACATATCTTCTTAGAGATAGAAGAATCAAAACCCATGTAGTTATCTTACCTTTGGTAACCCCCAACTTACCTCATCGTCAATCGTCGCTACCCGTTGTTGTGGTGCTGGTAGTATCTTTACAGTCATCATTGAAGAATTCATACTCTCGATCCAGCTCTTGTTGTTGAAATTTAGCCTTTGTCCAATCATCGACACAAGCTTGAAACTGCACACTTTCCAGACTTAATCTCGAACGGCGGGGGTCTAAAATTAATCCTCCAGAGCTAAATGTTTGTTCAACTGCCACTGTTGAAGAAGGGGTCGCTAATATTTATTTTACGATGAGGGAGAGAACTGAAAATTGAGTTGAATGGTTCTTCCATTATTTAAGAATCTTGAAATCTGCGCTGTGTTCGGAATCACTGAACTCAAAAGCAATTGTTAAATAGTTTTCTAATTTGAAAATACTACATGTTGATGTCCCTCTATGTTTTTTTTTTTGCCTACTTATGAGCATTTTATACCCTCTACCAAGTGAAATACCCGCATCGCTTTGTGAGACACTATGTTGGGCAAATCCACGTCCACTGTCACTTAATCATATCTACTAGAAAATTCATTATATAATGATATTATAGCTTCCTTAACCTCTACTTGTATAATTAAAATATTTATTGCTTCATTCAAATGTAAACAATCATAATAATAAGCATTCAGATAATCTAATAAATCATCTAATTTAGTACATTGATCGAAAATAATACCAACTAAATAGACAAGATGAATGTTCAAATAATAATGTAACCATTTTTCTCGCATTACTAAAATACTCGAAGCTAATTCAGTATCTTTTTCATATTCATAATGCGTAGTGGGATAATAAATACCAAATAAAGTATTAGTAGCATCATTAAAAACTTTCAAAAAATCTAATTTTTTTTTGCAAACGTCCCAATGTTGCGGGAGTAAAGCAATCTCGGGAACAATATTCGAAATAAAGGAATATAATAAATCTTTATAATCAAAAGTTTGTAGAAACATCTCGTAGGTAGAATTCTAACGAGTCGGAACATCTTTTGGAAACCTTTTTGTCTTTCTGCCACTTTGTTTACAAAATTTTCCCCACGCTTTCATAAGTTGAGGGCGGCTCCATAGGAATCTAATTGCACTATTTATTGGATGGAGAGAAGTCACAAGAGCTCGTAAACCATCTTGTACACATAAATTCAAAACATGGTAAGCATATCTAATGTGAAAAAATTATCCGCCAAAAGAGGGTTTACACATTTTTTCTAACTCCAGATGGAAGCAGTATTTGCGGCGGCATTATCAAAACCAATTGAAAAAAATTTATTAATCAAATCATATTATTCTAAAACTTGCCTAATTATTTTATAAATATTATGGGACGTATGCCTTTCAGGAAAAACTCGAAATGCAAGAAGTCTTTTTTGAATAACCCAATCATCACCTATCCAATGGCATGTGACACCCATATAAGAATTAATATTCCAAGAATCACTCCAAATATCACTACCTATATGTACACATCCATTGAATTCTCCAAAAAAAAATTCAAATCATTTTTTCGTTCTATATAAATTCGTTTAAGTTCGCGTCTAAGAGTAGTTTTCGAAACAGATGGTGTTTACAGAGCCAGTGCAGTGTTTACCAAATATCTAAAATTAAAATTTTTACCAGTATTAAACGGAGCATGCTCAAGGGAAACATATTCAGCTAATGTTTGTTTATAAAGTGCATTAGTGAAACTGAATAAATGATGAGGGTTAGGATTGGCAAACCCGGAAATTTGTTATTGGCTAGTGTCGATCCCCGCTTGCGTTGGGTGTTTTTTCATTAGATGCCGACGAAATGTTCCATAAGCATCTCCTTTACAAAGTTTGTATTTTTGCGGACAATATTTACAGCTTATATCAAACTTGCCTTTATTTTCATTCCATACTTTGTTGAAGTGTAGCCATAAGTCGGATTCTCGGCTCTTCCGTCCCGGATGCTTTGCCATCGACTATTTTTTGACACCAGTGGCAGTGGCTGTAGGAGGATAAAAACTTTCTTGCGTTGCGATGTGCTCGATGTTAGGATTGAGAACATCGTTGTCTTCCCAACATGCATATTCACGAGGATCATATTCATGAACAGGATAATTGAATTCTCCTATCGCCATCGGGCTCTTTCCCTTTCTAGTATTTCTGCTTCCACTTGCCATTTTTTGAGAGAATTGATCAGAAAGTTGATTCGAAGAATTGTGACCAAATTGAGAGAGAATAGCGAATTGAGAGAATTTGACTTGAGAGTATTGGAGAGAATTGAAAGAAATTGTGAGAAAAATGGAGAGGGATTGAGAAGTTTTTATAGAATTTTTTTTTAAAGAAAATTTTGGCCGTTGCAATTTCCAACGGGACTTCGAACCGTTGCAAATCCCAACGGGCCGAAGGCCTGCAGGGGAAGAGCCGTTTGGCTCTTCCCAAGGAGGGGCCCGCCCCTTGGGGGAAGAATATATATATCGGTTCGGAATCGGTTCAGAACCGCAGGCTCGGTCAACGGGCCGGTTCCGGGTCCGCGGTTCCGTTTGGCCATGTCTAGTTGAGCCTATCGAGCACATCAAGTCCTCCATCCCCGACCGATCAGGTCGAGATCATAAGACCAATCTAAACCGCGCATGGCTTCAGTCGGGTCGAGCTCGAGTAACGAATTGGTGTATGCTCGACCGGACCTTAGGAACTTCTCCCGGGCTGTACGCGTGAAGCCCGATATGGGACCACAACATCTCTTTATCATAGAGTATTAGGGGTGAGCATGGTTGCAGGGTAGAACCGGGAACCTAGAACCGGAAGTTGTGGGAACCAGTCTGGTTCTGGGTTTCAAGGTATGTAGAGTAGGTTCTAAGTTCCAAAAATTAATGAACATGTTCCAACGAGTAGGTTCCAGGTTCCACTTGACTTTGGATCTTGAAATAATTTTTTGTGTTTTTCTTGGTATATGTCTTCGCATGATCTTACAATCTTCTATAGCATTCGATGATGAGTGTATAATCTAGAGCCAAACAAATTTTTAGGTTTCAAGTTCCAAAAAATAAAGGACTTGCTCCAAGGGTTGATTTCAGGTTCTAAATATAACATATACATAACCTAAAACTGCTAACCTTTAACTTGCCTTAGCGATTGTAGTGTTTACTCTTATTTTTCATAACTAAAAATGAAAAAAGAAAAGAAAAGAAAAGATATTGGCGATTCTCGAGTACCTTGGAACCGACCCTGGAACCTATGACAAGATATGTTCTAGGTTCCATAATATGACGAGTAGGTTCTAGGTTCCAGGTTCCAGGTAGAACATGTAAGGAACCTGGAACGGCTCACCCCTATAGAGTACATATTGAAATCTAAAATGAATGAAGCCCCCCAAAATGAATGAAGCCTGGGATTCACTCAAGACTTACCAAGCCCAGTCCACTCGATGAATGTGTTCGATCCCATTCAGTGAACTTTGAGCTGCAAATCATATTGTAGCGGTAAATTTTTTTAACTTGAAGCTACGCCCGACTCGGCCGAGCTGGACGACTGAAGTTATGATTTCACCTTCCGAAGTCGTCCATTGATCATTTCCTCTACTTTTATGTAAATCGATATGGAAAGTTTTCTTTCCTAAGAAAAACTTGACTTGGAAGTAGGTTTTGCCCTTGTATTTTGAAAATAGGTAGTCTTGTGATTGGGCTTTCCCCACATCGTGTTAATTCCATTGTTATTGTTATTGTTATTGTTTTTTTTTTTTTTGGCACGTGAAAGGTACATCATATCCTCTCCCCAACTGGTCCTAGTTCTCTCCTTTCCACATACCTTCATAAGGCTTTCTTCTTCCACCTTATGGAGGGGAGCATTTGAGCTAGACCTCCTTCCCCTTCTCATATTCCTCGAGTTTTAAGTTCAGTTTTGAAGGAGATCAAATGAGTTTCGTGAAGAGTTCGCTTTCACAAGTATCATATTTTATGTTCATTCACTCGATAATGATGTTGAGGACATCAAACATAGGCGCGCACCGCTGAAAGGCAAAGCCGCAGCATCAGATGAGGTTCTCGATGTGTGCTCATTACTAAATACGAACTCGATGATCGATTGCCGATTTTGGTGTGAAGAAGTCTAGGTGCATTCTTTAAGCATGTGACAACTAACTTTGTTCTAATAAATTCTCTTGTTATCTGGAGCTTGTTCTGTTTTGAAGTTGTATGGGATTTGTCTTGATTTGAAGTTTTGCTCTTTGAACTGAGATGTTTTTCTGTTGTATTTCGATTCGAGAAAGTGAATGAAATGTTATTTTGATTATATAAAAAAAAGACCCCTGTTTTTCTTTCCAATCGAATTGCATTCCCTTTGCCAAACAAATAAAATCGACATTGCGCAATTGATTAATGGATTAATTATCTCTAACCTAGCACTCCAAAAGCTCGAAATGATGAATACGAAGCATTCTCTTTTGCAACCACCCCACCACATCCTAAAAAAATAATAACAAATAAAGCTGATATCGAAAAATTAATTAGCTCCAGACTAGCTTTGCAGAAGCTCGAAAAATATCAATATGAAACAGTGTCTTTTGCATTTCCACCCCACAAAAAATTGAAATTCCAAAATTTGATTAATTAATTGAATTAATTTCTCCAAATTAGCTTTGCAAAAGCTTGAAATGACCCAATATGAAAGAGTCTCATTTGCATCACCACCTCATCCTAACCAAATAAAATCGACATTCCACGATTCATTAACTAATTAATTAGCATCAAACCAGCTTTGCAAAAGCTCGAAAAAGACCAATATGAAATAGGCCCTTCACACCACCTCATCCCAACAAATGAAATTGACATTCCAAAAATAGAATTAATTAGCTCTGCAAAAGCTCCAAAAGACCAATATGAAAACAGTCCCCTTTGCCTCACCACCTCATCCTAAACAAATTTCATATTCGAAGTTTAACTAATCAATTCATTAGGTCCAAATTAGCTTTGGAAAATCTCAAAAACGACGAATACGGAACAGTCTCTTTGGCATCAGCACCTCATCCTTAAACTAATAAAATCGACATTTTCAGTATTAATTAGCTCCATATTAGCTCTGCAAAAGCTCGAAAAGGACCAACAATGAAACAATCTCGTTTCGCATCCGCACCTCATCCTAAACAAAATAGAGTCAACTTTCGTTACATTGATTGCACAATAATTAATGAATTAAACCTCGAAAATTAGGAATATATGCGCCAGCATTGTGGAGCTGTCCCGATGCACGAACCCAAGATTCTGCAAAATACTTTTGGTGTAATTAATTAATTAACTAACTAATCAATTTATCTATTAATCAGTGTCGTGAACAACTATCTAATCATCTTTTTTTCCAGGCTGCCACGTTTTTTTCCCTTGCTTTAAAAGAAAAAGGGAAAAAGAAATTCCACACGTGGCGTGGGGAGGTCGGGTCAGTGACAACTTCCTTCGGTGTCCGGTTAAAACAATAATTTCATAAAATTTGGTGTCTTTTGGAACGACGAGCGAAGAACGTATGGAAGAAGATTGTAGTTGTCACTTGTCACGTGCTCTACGTTTGAGCCATCGGTCATAATTACATGAATCCCCACCGTCCAGATCGTCGGCCTCCATAACCGCCGTTATCCAAGGTGCATATGATATGACTTCACTTTCTGGATAGTTGTTTTCTGACGGCAGAGAGAGAGAGAGAGAGAAATTGGTTGAATTTTCTTGGGTATATGTAAATTAAATAAAAGTCAATGACTTTTAGCCTAGTTCGAAAAATACAAATTATTATAAAATTGAGCCTAGAGTGGCTCTGATGGAGCTGGCTTCTTTGAGAACAAATTCACGCGTTCAATGAAGTTGGTGTTAGATTGTGTTAGAGAAATCTCAAATTGGAATACTAATGTAGTTGGCCCATAACTCAATGTGGAGCAGTTAATATATTCAAATTGGCCCATAACTCATCGACTTATACTTTTGAGTGGAGGTGAGTCTAATTGAAGATGTTAACGGGCTCGGACTTGGGCTCGCTCTTGACAATCTCTTAATGTAAAGAGATCGAGCTTCTGTCACGTGATACCAACAAATGGTACAAAGCCGATGGCCGGTTGGTGACCCACTCCTAATATATATCGGTGTTTGGTGAATATATTGTTGGAACTTTGATTTCAAAGTCACATATGATGTTGAATGAGAAATGAAGAGTTGTCTCGGTTCGTAATAGTGATGAAGAGTTGTTTTGTTTCGTCGAATCTTTTCGATGAAACCGTGTGACTTCGTGACGTTTCGTTGAATCCTTTCGACGAAAACGTGTCTTTTCGTCGACGGACCCTTTCGACAAAGTCATGTGACTTCGTGACTCTTCGCTTTACTCTCTATATATAAATCATTGACCGTCGCATTAGGAGAGAGATTTGGACACGAGGATTAGACACGAACATTAGATACATTTGTTTTGTTCGTCATTCATTCATCATCATCATCATCTTGTGCGATTTTTCGCAAAGTTGCGTTCGCCGGAGTCCTTTGAAGAAGTACCGCTTCAGAGGAACACGATCCGTTCTATCCTGGGAGACAATTGTCCAAGAACCTCGGGTACCGGTTGAGGGGACAAATTTGTCTTAAGGACACAACGTTATTTCGTTGGGCTCGGATCATTCCTTTGCAATCAGATTACTTGTTTACGATTGGTTTCAGGTTTGTCTATCAACCTTAATTTTTCATCTATGAACTTCAAGCACGTATACCCTCATAGTGGACAACCAATGAGGGAATTTCGTGATCAACGCAGTTTTCGGACCGGTGGGCATTATGGTGTAGCAACATGGGCTCGATGAGCGTTGATGGAGATTTAAGTTGAGATAAGTCAATGCGGAATGATACTTGAATTAAGGAAGAACAAACCCAACACTAGATCTTACACGTGAGAATGAAATTGTTTGAATGCACGTGTGAGTTATGTTAGAGAAGTCTTACATTGAAGAATTAATGTAGTTGGCCCATAACTTAGTGTGGAGCAGTTAATATATCCAAATCGATCCATAACTCATTGGCTTAAGCTTTTGAGTGAAGGTGGGTTCAACTGGATATGTTGACGAGTTCGATTTAGGCTCACTCTTGGCGATCTCCCCATATAAAGGTATCGAACTTCTGTTGCGCACTCCCAGTAATTGGAACTAATTGGGTTCCACGATTAGGGGTGTGCAAACTGGACCGGACCGACCCGGGCGTGTTGGTCCGGTCCTTGAGGTTGGCGGTCCGGTCCCCGATCCCAATAAACGGGACCGGTGACTGGGCGGTCCGGTCCCCGGGTTCAATGGTTTGGGACTGGACCGGCCCTGCTCGGCCCGAACGTGACCGACAATGTTTTTAAAAAAATTAATCTAGTTAACCTAATGATTTTTATTAAAAAAATAAAGTAATGAAATACCAATTGGACATACTTCTTGAAAAGGGAACAAAATGAAAGCTAATAAACACAAGAGACATAAAAGGAGACGCAGTGGGAAACAAATGATGGATGACATACTAAAGTCTGGTCAATGTGGTTTTTAGAATGAAAAAACTCTCAACCGTCCAGTATACGCACATTTACTAGTGACATTCCTATAGCTTCTATTAAAGTATAGAAAATCATCATGGAGAAAATTAAACCGGTTTTGGAGCTCAAATAAAAAGTTTATGTCAATTCTGTCATTTTGAAATATTTCCTTCTAGTTGAGATTAGCCATGAGTTAACAGGGATAGCAAAAATTCTAGCATTCCTGTTGTTGCATAAAAACTCCATCGAAGAAACATGTAATTTTCATAAGCAGTTAGAATTAGCGGTCCTACGGGGCCGGGACCGGGACCTTCCCGGACCAGGATCGGACCGGCAATGTTTTAAAAAAACTAATCTAATTAACCTAATGATTTTTGTTTAAAAAAAATAAAGTAATGAAACACCAATTGGACATACTTCTTGAGAAGGGAAAAAAAAAACTAACAAACACAAGAGACATAAAAGGAGACGCAGTGGGAAACAAATGATGGATGACATACTAAAGTCTGGTCAATGTGACTTTTAGAATGAAAAAACTCTCAACCATCCAGTACACGCACATTTACTAGTGACATTCTTATAGCTTCTATTAAAGTATATAAAATCATCATGCAGAAAATTAAACCGGTTTTGGAGCTCAAATAAAAAGTTTATATCAGTTCTGTCATTTTGAAATATTTCATTCCAGTTGAGATTAGCCATGAGTTAACAGGGATAGCAAAAATTCTAGCATTCCTGCTGTTGCATAAAAACTCCACCGAAGAAACATGTAATTTTCATAAGCAGTTAGAATTAACGGTCCTACGGGGCCGGGGCCGGGACCGGGATCGGCCCGGACCAGGACCTGCCCGGCCCGGCAATGTTTAAAAAAAACTAACTAATCTAGTTAACCTAATGATTTTTGTTTAAAAAAATAAAGTAATGAAATATCAATTGGACATACTTCTTGAGAAGGGAACAAAAGAAAATCTAACAAACACAAAAGACATAAAAGGAGAAGCAGTGGGAAACAAATGATGGATGACATACTAAAGTTTGGTCAATGTGGCTTTTAGAATGAAAAAACTCTCAACCGTCCAGTACACGCACATTTACTAGTGACATTCCTATAGCTTCTATTAAAGTATAGAAAATCATCATACAGAAAATTAAACCGGTTTTGGAGCTTAAATAAAAAGTTCATATCAGTTCTATCATTTTGAAATATTTCATTCCAGTTGAGATTAGCCATGAGTTAACAGGGATAGCAAAAATTCTAGCATTCCTGCTTTTGCATAAAAACTCCACCGAAAAAACATGTAATTTTCATAAGCAGTTAGAATTAACGGTCCTACGGGGCCGGGACCGGGACCGGGACCGGCCCGGACCAGGACCTGCCCGGCCCGGCAATGTTTAAAAAAAACTAACTAATCTAGTTAACCTAATGATTTTTGTTTAAAAAAATAAAGTAATGAAACATCAATTGGACATACTTCTTGAGAAGGGAACAAAAGAAAATCTAACAAACACAAAAGACATAAAAGGAGAAGCAGTGGGAAACAAATGATGGATGACATACTAAAGTTTGGTCAATGTGGCTTTTAGAATGAAAAAACTCTCAACCGTCCAGTACACGCACATTTACTAGTGACATTCCTATAGCTTCTATTAAAGTATAGAAAATCATCATGCAGAAAATTAAACCGATTTTGGAGCTTAAATAAAAAGTTTATATCAGTTCTATCATTTTGAAATATTTCCTTCCAGTTGAGATTAGCCATGAGTTAACAGGGATAGCAAAAATTCTAGCATTCCTGCTTTTGCATAAAAATTCAACCGAAAAAATATGTAATTTTTATAAGCAGTTAGAATTAGCGGTCCTAGTCCGGTCCCCATATTTTCGGGACCACGGACCGGACCAGACCGGACCATGCACACCCCTATCCACGATGATGGTCCCTCTCTTTAATCACATCAATATGATAGTTTTCAAGTCCACCCCAAACTCAACAAGAATAGGCAATGAGAGGATCAAAGCCCAATAAGAGGATGAAAAAATGAGCTCGATGTTTTGGGGTTTGGCATCGATGTCGTACAACCGGTGCTCTGTAAGGATTTTCAATATTCGATCAAGTCGAGACTCGTGTCGTGCAACCTTTATGCCGTGTTAGCATTTTCAGCCGGTCAGATTCTACCGATATCATGGGCTAGAGACTCAAAATGCCTCGTCTTGTGATATTCGCGATAGAGATTGATGCATGATGAAGATGAGAGGGCGGAGAGACCTAATGTCGTCTAATTCGATCCGATTTCAGTTGAAAACAACTTAGAACATTAAATTAATCAATCGAAGTATGCATCGGCCGTCGAGTGTGAATGCTCCTTTTTTTTCTAATTCATACCTCACATGTGCACATAGGACATGGAGCATACCCATAAAGCGCCCAATAATTCCTTTGATGATTCCCTTGGTTCCTAATAATTATGCACTCAAAAGACTCTCAAAGGCTCAAAAGCCTAATTGTGCAAGTTCAACACAGCTGGCGCTTTGTGCTTCTCTTATCATCTACACGTCAATTCTCTCTCGCGGGGATGTGACGAGGATCTAAACGATTACAATGAACAGACGAGTAGACCATGCACTTCACATGGCATGGGGGGGGTGTAGGGTCACCACGATCGCATCGCCATCACATTCATGATGCTTAGCTGTATATGATTCTTGGACAAGCCCAAAAAAAATGAAAAAAGAACGTATTCCTAAGTTTGAAATTCGAATCATTTAAAAAAGAAAAATAGGCCCAATTTCAATCTACCCGAACAACAAATTAATAAACGGACCCAAAAAAAATCTGACAAAAAAAAAAAAAGACCCAAAGCCCAAGAAAGGCCAAGCCCTAGCATGGCCACCACGTGGCACCTCGGCCCCCTATAAGTTTGACACTCGAGGCTCGATCTCGTCTCGATTTGCCCACTCTCCCCAGCGAAATATCCCTCGAATATCTCTCGTTCCCTTTTCGATTTTCTTCGTTTTGCCATTTCTTCCGAGCTCGTTCAATTAGGGTTTTTGCTGTGAGCAAAATCGTCTCCTCCTTCCTTCGCTCGGCAAAGAGAGAGAGAGAGAGAGAGAGCAGAAATGGCGGACGAAAGCACGATGACCTGCATCGACATTCTCCTCGCCATCATCTTGCCTCCTCTTGGCGTCTTCCTCAAGTTCGGCTGCCAGGTGATGATCCCCGCTTCTGATCTTATATTCCCCACGTCTCCCTCTTCTTTATTTTGCTGTCGATTCTGGAGGGGAAAGGACATAGTCTGCCTCGAAGTCGAGGGTTCTGGTTTTTTAGCAGGGTTTCTTCAGCTTCATGTGGGCTGAATTTGAACTTGATTTTTGAGTATGTATGTATGTATGTGCAGGTGGAGTTCTGGATCTGTCTGGTGCTCACGCTCTTTGGCTGGCTTCCTGGCATCATCTATGCCGTCTATGCCATCACCAAGAACTGAACTTGATTGATTGAGTAATCGCTCTCTTTATTTATTATTTTATTTTTTAAAACTAGATATTACAGATCTCGACACGTGTTCACATCGCCCTTGCCTTTCGAGGCTAACTACCACGACACGTGTCCACATATATATATTTTTTCCTTTAACTGGCTTTTGAATGTGCACATCCATCCCTATTATATTAACAAAAAAATGAAAAAAAGCACCACGGCGAAGAAGGATCCATAGGAGCTAAGGCATTTTCCTCACGGAAAATATGATTTTTCTAACTGTTATGTTTAATTTTTTTTCTGTTTGACAGGTGGCGACAGGGGAGGCTAGCGAGTCCCTCCATCCAACGGTCGCAGGTTTTCGAATGCTCTTCTGTTTTTCATTGTTTGTCATTTGTTGTCCAGTAGCGCAGTGTTATGAACGGTTTGTATTGGTGGATTCAATTTCATGTGTAAAGTGACGTGGCACAGTTGTCGTTGACGTGGTTGTATTCCGATTGTCGGCAGATCTTTTTTTTTTTTTGGTTTGGGGGGAGGGGGGGTGTTTTAACTTTAATCTCATTTCTTAAATTAATTAATCGACTCGTGATTGTTGTATTTTTGCTAATAAAAGATAAGGATAATAAGGGTTTTTGCGAACATGAATGGAAAATAACTTCCAAAATGGCCAAAAGATAGAAATGTGAGTCGGTTTCGTAAAAAAAAGGTCGAGAAATTATTGATGTGAAAAATATTTTTTATTTTTCTGCTCTGGATATTTCATAATTTCAATTTTTCTTTTCAAATAAAATAAAAACTTAAAATTTTTGCATATTTTACCCATCGTCGCTCGCTTTCTATGGTTTTAACTTTTAAATGACCAACACAATTATGCAAAAGCAAACGGCCGTTCCTCGCGTTGAATGGCAGTCAGAACGGGAATTAGGGATTGGAAATCGATTTCAAAAGCGCAAAAGCAAAGTACAACGAGAAACGGAATGTAGGCTTCCGCTTAGAGAGGTTCAAAACATATGATTCCCAATCAGATAAATACGTTGACATTTTAAAAGATATAGAAAAATAATTTACTTTTTGCTAATATACAGATATCAATATCTTTTTTTTTTTTTTTTTAAGAATTTGAGATATGCAAACGTGGGGATTAATTAAGATATCCTTGTATTGAAAAAAATGACATATCGTCCGCGATGCGCGCAAAAGCTCATTCATTCATTCAACTCACTTTCGTTGTAGTCCATGCCTAAATTGATTCGCATGGATAAGTTATCCCCATTTTGACGCCATGTGATCAAGTACTCGCCAAAACCTTCTCCTAGGTTCGAATGTTGGCCAACGAAATTTGATTAAAAAAAAAGTGCATTTGAGATCATCGCGGCCCTAATTATAACAAACCTACAAAAGCATAGGAATTTCATTTTCAATCAGCATTCTTATTTCTTTTCATGTTCCTACTTTTTTTTTAAGACGACGTAACTGACACTCAAAAGACTCAAATTTTATTTGAATCCCCATCTCACATTTCTCTATCGTCAACCCCACATTGAAATAATAGAAACAAACCACAGCAGCGTTAAAGGCGAGAGTTGTTGCTTTTTCCTAAAGCCAAAATGAAAAAGAGAGAGGAAGATGCCAGGATTCTCTGGAAAAGTTGTTATGGAGGCGTAGGACCTACGCACATACTGAAGCATCATGGCATTTTGCCTTGAGCCCTTGTCCCACCATGGACCAACCCAGCTGAAATCTCGAGCTTAATGACGAAGCAAATTTCTACTCCTTTGTTTTGAGAGAGAGAGAGAGAGAGAGAGAGAGAGAGAGAGAGAGAGAGTCCATTAGTCTCTGTTCAAATTGAGGTGGTTGCGTACACGTCGAGCAATCTTTCCACAGCAGGGGAGAGAAAGAAAGCCATCGGTTTCTGTACAAATTGAGGCGGTTGCCTACACGTTGAGAGGTTTATTTCCCAACTTCAGGAGACGATTGAAGACAAATTGTAGAGCAGAAGAATGGACACAGACGTGTGGAGGTGAGACACATGAATAGCCAGAGTTTGTCAACTACCATAATACTTGAAACCCACGTCAACACTACTCATTCACAATGAGTCAATCACCCAACAAAACAAACTGTTCATCAGCAAGAAGAAACGTGAACTGAGAGCAAATTTGGTCCTTAAGGGATTTGTGATACCGACAAAGGACACAGTTTCCATATCCGGACACCCAACCCAAATTTGGTTCTCTATTGACCTGTTTCGACCCTCAGGCGAAAGCGACTAGGCCATATATTGTACGCCTATAGACATGCATTGTGTTTGATCGAAGATGATGATGTACGGGTGGAACCATTTTTGAGCAAATGGTCCGTGATCAAAACTGGGTTATCATCAACGCCTGCTTTGAATCGAACTGATCCATCCACATCGTCTTTGCCCGGTTTTGAGAACACTTGAGATACCGAGGAAGATGCCCGTGCAATAGGTCGCAACATGCAGGGATCAGCATATTGCACAGGTCCACACATCTTTGAAGATAAAAAAAAAAAAAAAAAAAAACGCACAGAACGAGCTGACAGAAAAAGGCGTTGGTAGAATGCGTAAAACTCAGATTTACCAGAAAAGTTCTAGTTTAATGCAAGGCACAGATAACATGCAAATCTGCAATCTTTAGACAGTACTTAAGGACTAATTACCCCACTTATAACTCAGACATGCAATACAATAAGGCTATTACACAGTGAGTAGAGCCAAAACCAAATAATGTTGGCCATTCATATGAACATTTCTCCAAAGTGACATCATTCATCACAACTCAATGGCATATATACCTGTCAGTGCATTAAAAAACACTCAAGCACATAAAAAGAGGGAGTTGGAAGATTTCATACACTTTGGCTTGTAATCCTTCAAAATGCCATTCCTCCTAACTCATGGGGCAACGTACTTGCGAAGTCTGCGGATTCACCCATTTCCAGATACAATGAAGATGGGAGGATTCATGAGTTCTGACTCATCATTCTTTAAATTGCCATTCCCTCCGACACATGGGGCAATGTGCTTGAGAAGTATGCGAGTTCACCCACTTCAAGATGCAATGAAGATGGAAAGCATGATTGCAAGCACCCCATACTGCAGAACAACCACACAATATGAAATCAATATGACTTTTCTTAGAAAACATCTTTGTTTTCCTTTTTCCTCTTTCTTGTGGCTTTGAGGAGGGGGAGGGAAGGGGGAAATTGGGAAGAAAGGAGAAGTGACAATATGTTAAACGACGACTCTTTATTATTTGCTTAAAGTCCTTCTAAAGCACGGGGCATTTAAGCCAGATTGAATCCTTGTTGACTATGTAGAAGTACTTCAGATTCACGTGCAGACATCTCACAGGAGAAATACAGGAAATCTCCATCTATATTCAAGAGGCGATATCAGCTACGATGTCATACCTTACTAAGAACAGAGTGAGGAATGCTAGAAACTTACTCAGTGGACAATCATCCCCAGGGAGTTTACAGTCGGGACAACAGCCATCAAAGGCCATCCTACAAATTCCACACGTTTCATCCTGGGCATCCCAAGTCCATGAAGCGACAGCATGCCATCTGTGGTTCAGAAAAATAAAATAATTAGGGTTCCAGAGCCACTACATATGAACAAGTCCTTCCCTCTTTATTACAGATATACAAATGCCTAATACAGCTATCTGCCAAAAGTGATTACTTACTCTGTTCAATAATACCAGCAGCAATTGAAGAAGAAGTAGGTCAAGGAAAACTGTCTCCACAAAGTAGAATATTTGTAACAAAAGAATGAAGCAGATACTTGCCACCAGATTATTTTAGTCTCCAAATGCTTCGGTGAAAAAGAATCTTAACATTGACTGTGGCAAGTTCTATGTGGGGACTATAAGCAGATATATCCAAAATTCAGGCCTCCTTTTGTACTGGCTTTTCTCTATGTATGTGTGTGTGCCTGCACACGTGCATGAGTCTGTTCTTGTGCAGGAGCACAGGCGCAGGTGTTTCTTTGAGTTTGCACAACACATGGACATGAATTGTCCACGCTGTGTTTGCGTAATGAATTTCAGCAAATAGAAGATAACCATTTTACCTCGTGCTGTCCTTAAAATGGATCATAACATGAACAATATCACAATTCCTTTTCTACGAAAAGAACGAAAGCAAATAAGTGAAGACAGATAAACGGGCTTCAAAAAAAGCAACGAGAAAGAAAACAAATGGGTAATAGCAGGAGAATGAAGTAGTAGTAGAGAGAAACTCAGGAGCATCGGACCTAATAAAGGTTATATCTCTCATCTAAGTCATAAGTAAGATCCTATATAAGTTTACTATTTCATGGATAAGAAAATGACAATAAGTGATTTTGGTACTTATGGGGCAAAGGAAAAGGAGATATTGAAAGGAAGGATGAACATTAACCAATTAAAGGGAGAGAATGACAGATGTAGTAGTATCACTAATGGAAGGTTTAAAGAGTACACAAATACAATATCCAGGAAACAACTACATATAGATCAAATATTGGTCAGACAACACAGAGAATTGAATGACAGCTCAACGGCACAAAGAAACACTAACATAGTTTTCATTACTAGACTGTTTATTCATCTCATTATTAATAAAAAAAAACTTAATTGGCCAGTCCATGAATACATTGGACAGCATGAAATGCAGCCAGGCATTATGCGAAGGATACTCAAGAGCTTCACTTTCATCCTCGTTTTCTGCAAAACCAACAAAAACAAAAACGACCGTGGTTTACTTGTGCAGTACACATGATGTAAATAAAGATATACAAAATTCTTGATAGTAGCACAATGAAGATATAATGTCACAACCCGAACCTCCGGTCCTCCTGCCTTGATACCGCCTCTAGTCACCCTACCTTAAAGCTCGGCTCCGATACCTTAACAAGTGCATGTCATTTACCTAAAAATTGTCAACGGAAAGGGGTGAGATAAACTCAGCAAGTAAATCCCCCAAACCATCGACTAAGCAATTCAAAGAGGTTACAAGAAACAGCAGTCGAGTAGATAAACGCATACTAAAGAGACCTATTCTGGAACGTCCGCTCGAGAACTTAGACAACTGACGACATGAAAATGAGGTAAGCATGGACAAACAAGTTTTAAACTTAACACAATGAATGCCGTAGTTAAGATCCTCTAGTCGTCTAATCCCCCCATTCGTTGACCTGAAGAAACAACTCTAGTATTAGGCATCTCAACTACACTAAAAGCAGACTTCGGCACTTCACGTTAGTTGATATACAAGCTCTAACTCCAACTCAGGTTCTTTGGTCAACTACTGTGGCAAAGCCACATCCCACTTGTCCAACCTCCCCTTCACTTTGCTTTTACAACTCAATTACCCCAAAACATCAGCAGCTGCAATTATTATATGCAAAGCAATTTAACGAGCCAACATGACAAAATCACCTCCTCAACTTGTCCAAGCTGACTCAACTCTCACCCGGCCCACTTATACAGTTGGATTGGTTTAGCTCCACCGCTGCGTTCGTCCCCCCATTGACTGGGGTTCGCCCTCCGGCGGCGACAAACTTACTCACCCATTTCGGTCGACTCCTCAGGCAGCAAAACTCCAAAATTCCATCACATGCAGCTCGGGGCGACTCCCTTCAACGCTGGGTTTTGGTTCTGCTTCAACCAAATTCCAGCTCCAACCGTACGTCACCCCCAAATTTCCACTTTCGGTGACTTAACTCCCCAATCCATGACACCCATCATCTCCCTCTCACTAAAAACATAACCCAGCATCTACCGCTGAGACGAGAAGGCATACCGCACCCGACCCGCAATGAAATCGATTAGTAAATGGGTTAGGGAAGATACTTGCTTGGGTTTTTCGCCACTGGTTACTGGAGTTGCCGGTTGCCAAGAATCCAACCACAAAGCTGCGAGCGTAGGAGCGTGCGTCGTTCTCCCTGGGTGTCTCGGCCGAAGAAGGAGATAGCAGAGTGGAAGAGAAAATGGGTCTGTCTGCCCATTTGTGGTTAGTTTTTTAAAAGAAAAACAGTAGGGCTTTGGGCCTCCTTGAGCGCGGCCCATGACTGGAATAAAAAGAACTGACCGGCTAAAATTTGGGCACCAGCTGAATCCACGACTGGGCCGATTCCTAATGGCTTTGTCCAATTCTTGTTTATTTCAAGCTGAAAAAACGGGGGCGTTGCATATAAACATTCACACTGGTTATCTAAAAACATTCACACTCGTTATCTAAATGAAACTTTACTGGGTTCCTGGAACAGGCAAAGAAGGGCCTTTTTCCAAACCAGGCGTAAAAATGAAAATATTTACCGAATCAAGTGTTAGTTTTTTTTTTTACCGGACCAGGGGCCGCGCTGGGCATGAACAGTGCCCGCTCAGCAGTTATACCGCCAAGTGGGTGGTTAGTGTTTTTTTTTTTTTTTTGGTTCTTGTCTTGGGCCAAAGCTGCGATTCTTTGCTTGAGAGCACTGTTATCCATGTTCGAGAGTAAGCGTTGATGGTCTAAAAAGGCAAAGAAAGAAGTGATCTGGTCCATGGTGGGAGCTCAAGCCACTGAACAAGGAGACTGTTCCAAGTTCAAGGGGAACATACCACATTGCTGCAAGAAGAATCCCATTGTGGTCGCAATTTTTAAGATGGCAAATTAATGAGCTTACAGGACACATTTGTTCTTGTTCTAGCAGCCACAGGCACAAGTTGGACAAGGAGTAATGGTGGAGTTTTAGAAAGATAACATTGAGACGCAGCATCTCGGGTGCTGAGATGCCACCAGCTGCGAGTATGTACATGTGATATTCCGATGGAGATGCAATCATCGCCTGTTCGCATCGTATAAGGAGTCGACAAATTAAGCACTGAACCATGTACCCAAGAAACGTGAAGAAGGAAAAATTAACTTCCTATCGCATATGTTTTTCACAGCATCGGGAGCTTGGGAGTGCACAACTCGCAGGCGTGCATCTCGAACATAACCATCCGAAACGTGGTGATCAGGGAGTTCGACAACGGGCTCCGCATCAAGACGTGGCAGGGCGGGAGTGGGTTGGTCGCGAGCATCTCCTTCGAGAACATCCAGATGGAGAACGTGCGTGTTGGAATATATAAATATTAAACCACGCATTCTTCTAAAAGCTTAAGCTTTTAGAGCAGTTGGTAGTGGTCCTACCAAATCTCACATGGTATCAGAGCAGGAGGTTCTGAGTTTAAATCTTTCCAGGCCCCTATTTGCCTCTCTAATTAATTTGTTCACAAAGACCAGACTAAGCGTGAGGGGGAATGTTAGAATATATAAATATTAAACCACGCCTTATTCTAAGAGCTTAAGTTTTTAGAGCAGTTGATAGTGGTCCTACCAAATCTCACAGTGCGCACTGAATCATCGTAGATCAGTACTACAGCCTCTCCAAGGAGTGCCGGAACGAGACCTCGGCCGTGTACATGAGCGGCCTCTCCTTCTGCAACATCAAGGGCACCTACAACATGATCAGCCCGCCAATCCACTTCGCGTGCAACGACACGATGCCGTGCACCAACATCACCATGTCATCTTTCTTGCAGCAATGTGGTATGTTCCCCTTGAACTTGGAAGAGTCTCCTTGTTCAGTGGCTTGAGCTCCCGCCATGGACCAGATCACTTCTTGCTTTGCCTTTTTAGACCATCAACGCTTACTCTTGAACGTGGATAACAGTGCTCTCAAGCAAAGAATCGCAGCTTTGGCCCAAGACAAGAAAAAAAAAAACACTAACCACCCGCTCAGCAGTTATACTGCCGAGCGGGCAATGAACAGTGCCCAGCCCAACCCGCTTGGCAGTGAGACTGCCGAGCCGAGGGCTGCTCGACGGTAAGACTGCCGAGCGGCCCCTGATCCAGAAAAAAAATAATAACACGTGATTTGATAAATATTTTTATTTTTACGCCTAGTTTGGAAAAAAAGGCCCTGCAAAGAAAGAGCATTTGATTTCCCCCCTTTTTTGCCCCACTTTGCCTTGGGAAAATCCCCCATTTACATAAGAAATCCACTGGCCAGAATCTCCCCTCCGGTGCAGCCAGGAAAGCTTTTTGTACAGTCATTAGTGTACCAGCACCAAACTCAAAAACAGTTCCATAGGAGCTTGCATTCGAGTCATCTTCATTATATGTTACTTCTTTCCCTTGCTATTAGTGAAGTTCCAATATACGCCATATTTGCAAGATGGAAGAACTATTTATAGGGGTGTTAATGGGCTGGGTCGAGTCTTTATGAGACCCAAAATCAATGAAGCCAAGCTTGGGCCAGGCTGGACCGCTTGAGCTAAGTCTTTAGACTTTGTTTTTCTAAGAATCGAGTAGAGAGAAGAGGACTCGAGAGGGAGAGGCTCTAGGAGGAATGCTTTTGCATTCTGTTTTTATGGATGCCAAATGAGAAGAAGGACATCTCTTAATATAGGAGAGGACCTCGAATTACAACCGTAAATCTAGATCTAATCTAACGGCTAAGACTTGCCAAATTACTAATTCGTCTGTCCTTGAAAACCTTATAGAACATTCCGAAAACTAGTAGAAAACCATAGGAGACCAAAACGCAACAAGTCTTGGGGTATCTCTCGGCCATTTGAACAACTGGCTGGGGCACGAAAACCTCGGCACATGTCATGTATGTGTGTGTTTTTCTTTAAATCATGGCTGTTGACACCTAATTTTGTCAGCCTTGTACTTTATTTTTCTCCGTAAAATAGGATGGATCGATTCATGTAAATACTCTCATTGTTGACACCTAATTTTGTCAGCCTCATACTTCATTTTTCTCCGTAAAATAGAATAGATCTATTCATGTAAATATTCTCATTGTTCTTACAAAAAAAAAAGAACAAAATAGAACAAAAAATTCGGATCGAGTGACTGAGCGAGACGAAAAAAAAAAGAGAAAAAAGGGGATGTCGCCACTTTTAAAAAAGGAAAAAAAAGAAAGAAAGAAAAAATACATGCATCAAGAATTTGAAAATAGAGAATATCTCATAATATCTACAGTGGAGGATATATGAGAATATCGACTACGGCAGACAGAAGATCACATCCGTGCAGAGAATATTATCTACATTCGAAGATAAGATTTGTAGCAGAAAATATTCGCAGCTGAGGAATGATATCTGCAACAGAGACAAACGTAGGTTGAAACTAAATTGTGCTGCATCAGGAGATTTTGGGCTGAAAAGATAGAGAAGCAGGACTTTTGAGGCTGGAGGAATGATGGCCAAAGATCTAGAAACAACTTGCGAAGGCTAGATTGTGACTGGATTCAGCCAATTCCCAAGGAGCCGCAAGTCACAAGATTAGCTATTAAGAAAGGCAGAGGAAGCAGCGAGGAATTTCAGAGGGTTTTTTTTTCCAATTTAATACAAAAAAAATTATTTACAAAATTAGACACTATTCAAATTTATTTACCAATTTAGGTCTCACGTGCTGGGGAGGGCAGCGCGCGAGATCTGCGCGCTGCTTATAACAGCGCGCAGGGAGCAGTTTAATTTAATTTTTTTTTTGGCCTTTTGGTCGTTTGGCTTTTTGGTGTTTTTTTTTTTGCAATTGCTTCCCTTTTTGTTTATTATTTTATTTTAAATTTTTTTCATTGTTTTCTTTTATTATTATTCAATTTGTTTTCAATTAATTTTTTTAATTTTTTTCTCGTCGCTCTGCTGCCATGTTGCCTTGCTCGTTTGTTCGCTCGTTCGATGACGCGCCTCGATTCCGTGGTCCCGTTGCCTCGTTCGTTCGTTTGTTCGTTTTTCTTTTTCCTCATCACTCTGTGCTCTCGTCACCTCAATCGATGACGTTTGCTCGTTCGTTTTTCGTTTTTCTTTTTTCTCGTCACTCCGCGGCCTCGTCACCTCAATCGATGACGAGGAAAAAGAAAAACGAACGAGGCGAACGTCATCGATTGAGGTGACGAGGCCGTGGAGTGACGAGGAAAACGAAAAACGAACGAGCAAACGTCATCGATTGAGGTGACGAGGAAAAAAAAAAACGAACGAACGAGGCAACGGGGCCACGGAATCGAGGCGCGTCATCGAACGAGCGAACAAACAAGCAAGGCGACATGGCAGCAGAGCGACAAGAAAAAAATTAAAAAAATTAATTGAAAACAAATTGAATAATAATAAAAGAAAACAATGAAAAAAAATTAAAATAAAATAATACAACAAAAAGGGAAGCAACTGCAAAAAAAAAAAAAAAAAAAACCAAAAAGCCAAACGGCAAAAAGGCCAACAAAAAAAAAAGAGAGCTAAAAGCCAAAACGGCCAAAAGGCCAAAAAAAAAATAAAAATTAAACTACTCCCTGCTTATAGCAGCGCGCAAGCTACGCGCGCAGTTATAAGCAGCGCGCAGTAGTTATAAGCAGCGAGCAAGTACTGCGTGCTGCTTATACCAATGCGCAGGTCTCGCGCGCTGCGCTCCCCAGCGCGCGAGACCTAAATTGGTAAATAAATTTAAATAGTGTTTAATTTTATAAATAATTTTTTTTTTGTATTAAATTGGAAAAAAACCCAATTTCAGCCACAGCAGAGAAGGAATGATGATTGAAGAACGAGAGGCAGCTTGTAGAGAGTTCAACTCTTTCCCGAGAAGCGGCAAGCCATCTGATTGGCTAACAAGGGAGGTGGACATGACTTATAGCATGGGAATAGAGGTGATGATGGCAAGGATTTGCAAACAAACTAAAACTCATGTGGAACTAAGTTAAGCTGAGGTGAACGACTTTTGGAGGCTGATTTGTGCGGCTGTGAAGATAAAATCAAAGGATTTAAGAGCAGCAAAAGATTTCGGTTCCAATCTCATCAGAAAAAAATCATGATCGAAGGATGAAAGGAAGTTGCAGGTAATTCAGCTTGTTCCCAAGAAGCTGTAAGCCAACCGATTGGCTACCGAGAGAGAGGAAGAGACATGACTGTAAAAGGAATGTCAGAAAGAATAGTATCTCTGCATCAGCAGAGAATTTCGGCTACAACATAGATAACATCTACAGCAGAAATATTTACAGAAGAAGATGAGGGGCAAGTGGTGGGACCAAGTTGCATAAGTTCATCTAGTTCCCAAGAAATCAAGAGCCAACCGATTGGCTACCGAAGAGGCAAGAACAAAGGAATTTCGGCTGCAGCAGAGAAAGCAATGATGATCAAACGTTGGAGCAGATTTGGAGATGATGAGGATGGCTCTTTGAAGCAGATTCAGGCACCTATCTAAAAAATCAGCAGAGAGACAGAGAAGCTGCAGATTTTGTTTTTGGTTGAAAGGACACAAGAGCAGTTGCCTCTTGCCGTGCAAGTTGGTGAATTCCCAAGGGGATG
Organism: Rhodomyrtus psidioides; assembly: GCA_021437785.1. NCBI lineage: Eukaryota > Viridiplantae > Streptophyta > Magnoliopsida > Myrtales > Myrtaceae > Rhodomyrtus > Rhodomyrtus psidioides. The sequence continues at coordinate 2,563,737 of JAILYB010000111.1, forward strand.
AAGACAAAGGCCTCTTAACTGAGACTATAAAAGAAAGGGAAGCAGAACATAAATGGGGGGTTCCTTTTTTTTTTTCGTTAGCTCTCTCCCTCTCACACTCTACAGAAGAGAATAACAACCAAAAAAGAAGAGAGAGTGAGTCAGATTTGAAGGTAACAGAGGATAAGGAAAGTTCCCATAGTTCTTGATATCAAGTCCATATGTATTTTGATCCTCAACAGGTAGAATACCACTGTTAATTATGTTCCTTTTTAGAACCATTTTAGAAATCGATAGTGGCGACTCTTAATGGTTCTAAAATGTTAAACGTCGCGTGAGGTAAGATTAGGGAGGATCTGCGCCTAAATCGATAGGTAATACCTCTAAACCTAAACGATCCACCAAGAGGGGGAAGGATAGGTCGCGACAGCTTGGCGACTCCACTGGGGACGTAGCTTGCTACTTGTGGACTTAGGCCTAATAACTAATTGTTCGTTTCTTAATTTGATCTGTCTCTTGTAGTGCAAGTCGAAGTTGCATGGAAAGTGAGGTTAGTCCAATAACTTGTGTTAAATGTTGTTGCAGATTGGGAGTCATAAGGGTGTAGGAATGTATATAGAAGTGATGATTGTCTAAATATGATCGCATGTCAATTACATTTGCACGACACATTGCACACACACCTGTGGCCAAACCCAGCTGCATTCAGGATTAAGAGGTGCTGAATGGAGGAATCCGCGTGGGGAACGACCTGTGGTAATCCCTTTTCAGTCCCGCTCATTTTCACATGAAAGGAAGAGAACCATTCGATGTAAGCATGCACCCGGGGAAAACTCTTCCAATCTAGCGGGAATGGGAGCCTTTAGAGCCTCACCTGTTAGAAAGACCCAGTACTGCATACAATATGTGATTAAGTTTTGTTGCATCTCAAATTCATTCCGTTTCCATTCAGTTTGTAAGTATTGTTTCAAATTTTAGTAATTACTTTGTGCAAAAGTCAATTTTATTTTTGTGACAAACGATGATTGTTTGAAATGCCCATCTCGATTTAGATATAATGGGGATTCCCGAGTTACGTATCATCCCAATCCCGAGGAAGGCCATTCTAGACATGTGGAACAAACTGGGTAAAGTTGAGCAAATCTATGTCGAGAAAAGGATTGGACGCCTCATCTCCCTCTTGGACATGGAGCCTCAGGTTGCCATGGTGAAAGCTTTGGCCCATTTCTGGAATCCGAAGGCGTCCACTTTTGTGTTTGGTGAACATGAATTAACCCCGACTTTGGAGGAGTTTGATGTCATCATTGGTAGGCCAGGTTCGCTAGGTTTCGCTAGGCCATCGATCGTCCTCGATCCCGTGTCCATGTTAAGTCAATTCCTAGAGGTCGAATCCGCAAAAATTAAGGAAGTCTTGAAAGGTAATTCAAATGCCCTGCCACTGTCCTACCTAGAGCACTATGTTAGCAACCTACCTGCTGGGTCATACCTCCGAGATACTAAAGTGTTCGTCCTGGTTTTTTTTTTTTTTTTTTTTTTGATTCATTGTCTTTCCTTTTACCAGAAAAATAATGGACCCTTGTGTCGCTTACGTAGCTTCTCAAGTCTGCATGTTTAGTGGGTTCACAAACATGATTTTAGCCGAAACTTACATTTCACTCAATCGCTTCAGAGAAAAGGGTGGAGGGATTCTTAGAGCCCCAATAGGTATTGTCGCGACCCGTCCGGAAGCGGACGCGGCTAATGGATTACCGACCGCGGGTCTTGGATCGGCGCGGGCCCTCCCAAGCCCATACCAAATCACGGCGGGAGTATTCTTCGACGATAAGAGTCGATCGCTTTCAACCTTCAGTGTGGTCGTGGTGGCATGTGCAAATTATGCATGCATTTGGAGTCGCCACCGGTCTTTCTTGGAGGGTAGACCGGAAACCTTACTGACCGATTGGGAGAGATCGATCAGTTCTGCGGAACCAGAGATTTTGGGTTCAGGGACTTGGTTACGCTGGTGTCATTACCAACGCCCTTTCGGTACCTAACGCGAGTGATGTTCCTAGATAAGAATTCATGCATGCGCAAGTTCGGGTGAGGTTGGTTTAATTCAGGGTTTCATGCAGATCGGAAGACTATTCCTATCAATCACAATCAATTTTAATGAAAAGCTCAATCAAGTGCATAAATAAATCACATCAATGCACATCAATTCAAGTCAAAGGCCTCCTAGTATAGCCATAAGGGCTTAGGGAAGGCGTGATTTAGGACCAGGGGCAAAATGTGAAGATTTGGGGACGATTAGCCCGAAGGGCAAAATCGTCATTTTTTGGGAGGTTTGGATACCGAATTACCCAAAATAAACCATGGCCAGTTGATCGTGGCCATTTCTCTCTTTTTTTTTTTATCATTTTTTATTTTATATTTAATTTATTATTTTTATTTTTTTTATTAATTATTAATAATTTAATAATAATTATTATTAAAAAAGGGGGAAACCGGATCCGGATCGGATCCCTAGACCCGGGTCCGAATCAAGCCCAGAAGATATCACCAGAAATGTGCCTGGTTGCACCGCGCAAGACTAGGCCCAAAAGCCCAAAGACCAGCCCTCAACTAACTCCTTCAGCCCAATCCTTCTTTTCTCTCTGCCAACCCAGCTCCTAGCCCATACGAACGAATGCTCCTGTTCATCTTCTCCTTCGCGACGTCCATGCATAGAACCAGGGGAGGAGCTCGAGTCTGCTTCGGCTTACGTCGCCGGCGTCCCTTGCTGGGTTTGAGCTCGTATGTCGCATTGTCGCTGGTTTGGCTCATCCTCATCGTTGCGACGCCAGGATCCGTTCGCCACCATTTGTTGCCATGCTCGCTCGCCGGCGCCGCTAGGTTACGTCAGCCGGACTCCCCTGATGCCGGTTCTGCCCATCTTCGTCACTTCCGGGTCACACTTGCATTCCACGAGCGACGAGCCGCCAAAACTGGCCTCGTGCCAAAACATTTAACGGGCGGGGCTCCGAACGCTATCGAGCCAACTAGCGGACAGGAGCCACCCTCTGGCTAGACCCGAACACCCTCTTTTGTGTTTTCACTGATCCACCAGCTCGAGCGAACCAACCCGACGTTACCGCTTCAACCCTCTTTCGCCTGGTTCCTAAGCCGACGTCTCCACGAGCGAAGGAAAACATACCCGAACCGGTACCTCTGGTTATCGCTCAGTCGACCATCTGAACAAACCGCGACTCCGAAACGCAGCAAGGACCGTGACCTCCATGAAACGACACGAACGTGCGAATAAAACTGATCGGGATGGGGGACGGGGGACACTGATGGCTAGAGGCAGAGTTCAAACTTAAAGCGATGAGAGCTCAGCAAAAGAACGGCAGACCAAAGCTCCCTCGTACTCAGTGTATGTATCGACTAAAACTAACGAAAATCTGTCCCTAAATCAGCCGTGCAAAACAGAAATGAGACTTGAGGCTTACCTGGCTGGGGAGCGTCGCCGGATACGAGACAGCTGAAGTTATTATGAGTGGCCGGTGGGATGCCACTGAGGAGATGGTCGGCCGTGCCGGGCGAGTTACTTCCTTATCTCATCGTCTCTCTCACCATCCTTTACGGTGGGGATCAGCTTGGTGATGGCGAGCTTCCTCAGCTTCCCGAGGCCGCGGATCAGTTTGCATCGTCTTCTCCACGCAACAACACAGAAGCCTACAGAGTGGCCTCTAACCATGGGTTGCGATTTGGCGATGACCGTCGGGTAAACTGAGGAAGCTCGGTTCAAGGTCGAGCAAGAGTTGGAACGTGCCGGTCGTATGGGCAGGCTGTCCCGCTGCTGAACAGGGACGGTGGTGGTTCGGACACGTAGTTGAGGCTCTGGAACAGCGGTGTCGCGATTGAGGTTGGCCCCGAGAGGTGCTGGGAGACTCGGATCAGAGGCGTCGGGGACTGGAAGATATCGGACGAGCGGAACAGGAGGTGGTGATGACTGGCGCAAGGACTCGCGACCTTGGGAGCGTCAGACACGGTCGGGAGTCCGCCATGTTCTCGACACAGTCTCTCACGGCCCGGAGCTTCGGTGAGCTCGGGATAGCTTGGCGACGAAGGAGGCGGTTGAGCGGACCCGGACGAGACTGACGATGAGGGCGGCCCGGGCGAGGTGGTGGTCGCTCCGTTGGATGGCGCGGTGATGGGGTGGTGGCGAGGGAGAGTAAGAGGGAGAGGAAGCAGAAGGAGCCGAGAGATGGTCCTTTTTCTTGTCGGGCTCCAAAGGAAGACGATGGCAGTGAGGCAGACGCCGAAGGGGACGACAGCGAGCATGAGGAGGAAAGAGGCGGCGCTGTCTGAGAAGAGGGCAGTGCAGATGTCGGTGAAGATCGCGGTACTCAGGCCCACGTAGCCCTTTTTTTTTTTTTTTTTTTGTAGACGTGCCGAGCTCCCTATATGAGGAAGACCATGCTATCCTTCTCTTTCTTTCTTTTTTCCTTGGATCCACCTGCACCATCTCTTGTCTTTCTCTTCTTTTTTTTTATATTATTCTTTTTGGTTCTTGAGGCGACGCTCCCCCACTTTTGCTCAACGAATAATCTGTCCTCCACTCCTCCTTCTTTTCATTTTTTTAAATCCTTTCTAGTCCCCTTGCGAAGAAGAAAAACGATGGGCATTTATTGCAAACGGTGGTTGGTCTAATTGAAATAAAAAAAAATAAAAAATTGTATATATATATACAAACATCTATATATTAAAAGACTCGATTGGCATTTTTTTTTAGGCTCGGTTCGGGTTTATGTTTGTGAAGAAACATAGTGACCCGGGCCGAATTTTCAAGATTTAAAGTTACACACTTGAAGAGGAAATTAAAACAAAATTATTGAATATTTTTGTGTATTTTTTCTGACCACGAATGGTATTTTTCTGATTTTTTGGGTATTTTTAATAATTAAATAAATCCGAAAAATATTAAAAAATACCAAAAAATATTTTCTGTTCAAAATTGGTTCTTAAGGCCAAGCCAAGGCTTCCAAAGTTGATTTTGTGATTTTATGACCTTTTTTTGATATTTTTAATTAATTTTAAAGAATAAAAATCACAATAATAGATGGTCAAAAATCAGGTGTCAACAGCCGCCCCTCTTTGAGAGGAATCTCGTCAGAGGTTTCTCTCAAACATAAGATGGCACCTGATTCCTGACCGACTCGACTGGGAAAATGAGAGAAGAGATGCTATGACATTGAATCCTTAAGGCTCATGATAAAAACTCAAATTAATCCCTGGTTTGCTCTAACAATTTGAACACGGGCCGGAGTGAAATTTACCTGAAGCTCACCTGTCGGACGCTGCCCGTTGCGACGACTTTCAAGAAGATACCTAGGACTCGTCATTCAGGATATCCTAGGGAGATTTAGCTCTGACCTGTATGGTAGATCATACCATTATGGGATTCCTAACTGGTAGGAACCTAAGGAAGGCGCACCCCACACTTTGGGATTTGCCAAGGATTTTGATCCGTATGGTGGATCGGACCTTTGTGTTGATCCTTACGGTGGTATTTACCAATGAGTTGACCCTTATGGCGGTTTCTACCATATTTGACCCTTTAAGCGGTATCTACCTTCAAGTTTAGTTTGATCCTTATGGCGGTTTCTACCTTTGTTTGACCCTTTAGGCGGTTTCTACCTTTGTTTTGACCCTTCCGGCGGTTTCTACCTTTGTTTGACCTTTCAGGCGGTTTCTACCATTGTTTGACCCTTCAGGCGGTTTCTACCATTGTTTTGTTTTGAAAAGGGGTCTCATGACGAGGGTTCTCCACGTCCGATGAGACTGTTTGATATTTTTGAAAAGTGATCCTAGGACGAGGGTTCTCCACGTCAAGCTAGGACTGCTTGATTTTTGAAAATGGGTCTCATGACGAGGGTTCTCCACGTCCGATGAGACTGTCTGATTTTGAAAAAGGGATCTCATGACGAGGGTTCTCCACGTCCGATGAGACTGTCTGATTTTGAAAAAAGGGCTCTATCCTCATCCATTCTTTTGAAAGATCCCAAAATTTGTCGGGAATTCAGTTCTGAAGCAGTGAAAGATTTTATCTTGACAAAGCTTCACTTGAGTCTGTTGAGGCGACATTCCGGGAGATTGGTGTTTCCAACGGATCCTGCAGAAGTTCGAGCCTGAAAAATTTTTCTTCGCCAAGAAAACATTAGTAATCTTAGGGAAGAAGACGGTTGTCCATCTGACAAAACCGTATGATTTAAGTCTTAATCATGAAATGTGTGTTTTGATGCTGGAGGTTATCCAAAGCATTCTCGCAACATGCAAATGTGATCACAAATCCCTTGCACGGAAAATCTGGATCAAACAATTTGAAATTTCCAAAAAGAGTTCGTTCAAAACATCTATTGGAGAATTTCTCATCCAAGAGGGCTCCTCACCGCTCTGTGATAATGGTCTTTTGTAAGGAATGCGTTCAACTTCCTACTAACCTGTGCCTAGGTTTTAGGATCATTCGCAGCGCATATATTCTGATCGATCGGGAGGTCTTCCACGGACCGTAATGTCAGGCTTGGATATTGGCTTTCAAAGGGGACCCGCTTTGGAGTCGAGGCCATTGAATAAAAGTCTTCACCATCTGCTCCGGGTTTACAAGTCAAGAACCCTGCAAAATGAGAGAGAAATAGTCTTGCTCGTACTTCTTCGAGCTAAGCTATATGTCAACCCAAGTGTCTTAGTCAGAGAAGACTCCTTCGGGGTCGTAACATTGGTAGGATTGGGGACAGAAAAAGGCTTGTTTTTGGCCCAAAATTCTTGGAGAGTTTGACATCGGTGATCATTGTAGATTTGCTACCTGTCCTTTCTCTTTTGCGCCTTTATTCCGCGCTTGACACCATTTGGCGAGCAGCCTTTTTGGAATTTGGCTCCTTCGGGGATTTCCTCTTTTCCCATCTAGACTTTATTGTGGGTCAATCAAACAGCTTGCACGGGCATCAGCCTTGCTTTTACCAAGCACTTTGCTTTTTCTTGATGCCGGGATTTTTTCTCATTTTCATCTTTTTTTTTATTTTTCTTTTGAAATCCCATTTTTCTCATCTTCAGGAGATCACTTTAGACATATGATCGAAAGTCTAAACATGCTTTTACCATAAATCCAGGAATTTCTTTGTAATCCCTTAGTCTTAAGCTCTTCCGTTTCTAAAGTGATGTTGCATCCATCTTGAAATGTGCAATGATCACCAACGGGTTCATGAAACGAATTTGCAGGCTCGACTTGGCTGTGCAAAGGATAAACGTATGTGGGATAGAGAAATGAATGCTTCTCGTCATCCTATGGCACTTGGATTACCATATAAACAACACACGAAGATTAATGTTAGTCAGGGCAACAAAATTTCTAACCATTTCTCCTGATGCTGTTGGACTTACTTCTATTCTGCCCCGATGTGGGGTGGTTCTCGACAGGGCTGATAATGAAAACCTCCGTTCAAAGGGGTTATCAATGGTCACCTGTAGTATTTGGGAATATGAAACGAACGCCTCCGTCGTCCCAATCCATGTAATCGCTGCGAATGGTCCCTACCTCCGTAGATACAGATTTTGCTATCCGATTCACTTCCCTCGTCTCTCAAGTGTATGTAGGATGTGTTTGGACTGGGCTCGCCTCTCTTTTGAGTAAACTTCCTTTTGAATGATGTGACAAATAATCATACTTGGAAAAATTCATTTCTTTCTTTCCCAAAATTTATCCATCGAGGGGATTTTGTGATGTATCGTGCATGTTTTATTCATGCTTTGGGCAACCTCCCGATTTAAATCATGAATATCGATGCATTGGAAAATCTTTATGCCGGCTGAAAGGATTCTGACATTTTTTATCTCCAGCTAACTGGGAAAAGGGATACTTACCTGTCCGTCGCAGCTGCGGATCCCTGCTAATGTAAAAGAAGCATATCATTGTAGGTTCACGAATTTTTCAAAAATCGAAACGATACATCCTACCCTTGGTCATGTACTCTAACGAGTAGTACATGGGATGTAAAAACTTGTTCGTCTGCAAGGCGACTCCCCTGTCAAGGATAAACAATAAGTGTCAATTCATATTCCCAAATTCAAGACAAGTTGGGACGATACAACTTTACTCTTGATTTTCATCCCATTCTGATGTTGCGTATTGATATGAACAACATCTATCAAATCCGCCTGTCCATTCTTGGAGTGTTTGCAACATCAATGGTTCAGCTGCCTCCGGTTGGGCAACGTCTGTTCTGTTATTTGAACAAATGGCCCCTTGAGTGATTTATCCACGTTTATCACCTGAGAAGGGAAAGAAAGGAGACATTACTTCGGTATTCGATTGAAGATCGTTTAGGAACGATACATCGTTTTACCAAATAGGTGGCTTCGCGGCCAAACGTATTCCGTATTGAAGGGGTAGATCCCATTACGCTCCGCGGGTGATAGTCATTGCTCGGGGAACTTGCTCCACGGATTAAGCGATTAATCCACGGCCCTCGGCTTGAAGATGCTCAAAGGGTGATGTTGACACTCACGCGCAATTAGTTCTAGACATTAATGAAAGATGTTCCCGTGGGAACCTTACAGTGCGATCAACAACATATTCAATAGGAGTATTCAACCCCTTTCTTCTAAGCATTTTTCATCGAGTAACCATGCCTTGCATCAGACGCTTGATCACCGGCCTTGCGTCACCACTGCGATGGCCCTCCGGCTCCAAATTGATCGAGCCAAAGATTGAACTCATCGCCAAGGAAATTGCTCGGGTCTTCGAGCCATTGATGTTCAAGTTGGGTATCAACAATTGTTGGGGGCAGATTTCCTTCATCGCCTTCATTGTGAGGGACTGGAGTCTTTGAGCTGGAACCTTCATCATTGCCCTGTTGGGGTCGAGACATACATTCCTGAAGAGTATTGATCCAAGTGTCCAGCTCCTCATCAAGGAAATCGCCTGTTCTTTCTAGCCCTTGGTGCCCAGATTGGGTATCGTCGACTGCAGGTGAGGGATTCCTCTCTTTGCTCTCGCCGTGAGCAATTTGATCCCTCGAATTGGGACTTCCTCCGACGACCGGCAGGTTTATATGTGCACTCTCTACCAATGCCAGATCCGCTTCAGGGACAGCATTAATGACTGATTCGCGCTCAAACTGAGGAATCTCTATGTGCTGGAACTGTGGCATATACTCTTGAGGAGTATTGAGATAGCTCGGCGGAGCATTCTGATTTGGGTTAGAGGAGTCGCTGACACGACTGCTAGTCCCGTCATTGCTGAAACACGGTTGGGTGCTCTTAGCTCTCCAATCATCATGGTTGTAACTCTGCCCAGCACTTGAGCTCCAACTGGCTTTATGATGGTTTAACGCTATCCTTCCATCCCTTAGCAATCTCCTATAGTACTTGAGGTGAGACTCAACGTTAATTCTAGAGAGCCCCGGCACATTCATAATCTCGAGTATGCGTAGTGGGCTAGCCGAATCAACTCCCAGCTCTCGAATTGCATCAACAAATTTGGTGTGAAGTTCATAGGTCCAGTAAAACCTTGTTCTCTTATCACCCAAAATATCGTCAATACTTCGGTAGCTATTCTCTACGGGATCTAGTCGTTTCAAAAGTTGTCCAGGGAGGGACTCACCGACTTTGGATTGGCTGGCTGCGACAGCGAGTTCGTCATTGAGAGAACTCCCCCTGTGATGATTCATATCCCATTTCTCAGAGGATGTTGGTGTTGATCCTATGGTGTTGACTTGCTCATGCAGATCTCTGGCGGTATCTGGCTGTGTCGAAAAATGCTGTGGAGAATACGGTAACAGCTGAGCGTTATTCGTCAACAGGGATGGTTCATCGAGGAACACCTCGCCGAGGACAACAGGATTACCACAATTAAGGCAGGTGGCCTTGGTCAGAGCTTCCTTATATCTCGCGCTTTCAGCTTGAAGCCTCTCATTCTCCTCCTTCAGGACCAGTAACTCATGGTCTGCGTATTGCTGTTTCACCCGGGTTCGTTTGTTGGCGAACCAAAACTTGACCTTCGAAAGCTCCAATCCTATCTTTCGGCTCAACTCCATTTTCTGTTGTTTGCTTGGAGTGGGGCATTCATTGAAGAAAGCTTCGAGCTCTCGGATTTGGCCTGGAGTGTGGCGTTGTAGTTGCTTCCTTTTCCGACTCCGGTCATCATTGTATACTCCTTCTTCGTAGCTGAAACCTAGAATTTCATCGCTGGAAGAGTCAGTCTCCATGGCCTTCGGGCAGGATTCAGCTCCAGGATCTTCAAAGTCTCCCAGCAGTTCGTGCTCAGAAATGTCCAGGTCGGGCGTTTCTAGCAGATGGGAATAGCTTTTAAACATGATGGATCGGAGTATCTCGGGCTGATCTAGTTCACTCAGCTTTCTCAATTCGTTCTTACGTGTTTGCTCACTCTAGAAATTTTCTCAAGTGATTGTGCGTGTCCTAGAACCATCCTTCATGCTGCATATGAAGACCAGCAAGCAAGCGCTCCTCCCGAGACCCTGCAATTACTCATCGTCTGTATTCCCCTTTCTTTTTCCTCGTGATAGGATCACAAACTCTCTTGCATTGATTCGGTTTCATCGAGTATTGCGCTCGTCCCCTAATTCAGTCTTCAAAGTGGTGGGTCTATAATCTTTCGGCGCCTTTTATGATTTGCTAGGCCCGAGAACGTGGGGAGCAGCGGTGGACCCGCAATTAATGACTCCGTTTAATTCATTTAGCTCCATGGGAATTAACGCTATGATCTTCTCTCAACCCCTTTTCATCGTTCAAACGAAAGTGGCATTTTCCCTGTGCATGCTGTTACTCTTCATTTCAGCATCCCGGGCGCTTGGTGAGGAATGAGTTCGTGACCACTCAAAATTTTAAAGACCGTCTCTGGTTTCAGACTTAATCTAACAAGGGATCATCACAACTGAGCATGACGATGTTCGTCGATAGCGTTGGTTTTAATATAGAATTAACTATAGCCATTAAAGAAAAATGTTCCCATAGGAACTTTACAATGGATAAAAAGAGTGATCCACTCGTGAACATGCTCTTCTTTCCATGGGTGATCGTAGCGACCAACCCATCGTGCCCTGAGTCAGGTGCTAGATCATGGCTGTCCAAGCATGCCAGCTTCCCACTGATTGAACAAGGCATCGAGCCCCTCATCGAAGAAATCGTCTGTTGTGGGTTGACTAGCGGCAGGCAGAGCACCAGCCGACTGCTGCTCGAATGGAGGAGTGCGCACTCGCTGTACTTGTGACACGTGCTCTTGAAAAGTGTTGAAATGGCCCAGAAGGACATTCTGATCATCTTTCAGTTCGCCGGTGGTCGGGTTGCTAGCTTGATTGATGCTTAGATTTGGCCGGGTATCTCTTGATACCTGAGCATTACAATGGCGGTCGCCCCTAGTTTTTGAGCTCGAGACGGATTCCTCCCGGTTTAGCTCCGCTCGACGCTGTTTTAATAGCTTTCTGTAGGCAGCAAGGTGATTCCTGACCAGTTCCTTACTAAGCCCCGGTACATTCATGGCCTTAAATATGCGCGTCGGAGTTGCTGAATCGATCCCCATTTGGTGAACCACGTCTAGGAATCTGGAATGCAGTTCAGGGGGCCAAGCGAACCTCCTCTTATCGTGGCCCAAAATTGCATCGATGGCTTGACGACTGATTAACTCATCTCCAGCAGGACCCGACCCTATCGAAAATTGTTGTGCATGAGGCTGATATGCTTTGAGCTGGTCGGCGGTAACATCCAGCTCCTTGAAACTGTAACTCCAGTCAAAGCGATGCAAATCCCATCCCCCAGGAGGCATTTGTATCATCTTCGTAGGATCATCCTGCTCATGCGTGACTCCGGCAAAATCTGGTTGAGCAGGAGATGCCCCGAGGGAGTAGGGTGGTAAATGAACGTCTTCAATCATCGCGTGAGGCTTATCGGGGAATATCTTACCGAGGGCGATGGGGTTATCGCAATGAGGGCAAACGGTAATATTGAGAGCTTCTTCATACCTCATGTTTTTTGTTCGCAGCTTTTGGTTTTCTTCCTTTAAAATCTCGACCACCTGACGTTTGCGTTGGGCCTTCGATTTGGATCTCCTATTTGGATCTTCGACTGATTAATCCCCAACTCCCGGCTCAATTCAATTCTCCACTTCTTTTTCATGTAATGGCTTTTACTGAAGAGGGTTTCCAACATTTGGGTTTCCTCCTGAGAGTATTGGTGAGGACGTCTTCTTTTCCCGAGTTGAGCATCGTGGATGTCGTTGTCGTCGTCGCCGTGATTTTGATTTCCGTTGCCGGAAGTGTTGGGCTCCATGGTTTTGGCGTTAGACTTGATCTTGGAATCTTCGAGATCCCTCTGTGGTTCAATTTCTGAGATTTTTGAGTCAGTCGCCTCTAGCAGCTGACAATAACCTCTTAAATATGTTGGATTGAGAAATGTTTGATTGGTTCTTGCCCACTCAGAGTTCTCCACTCTCTCCTGTATGCTCACTCCCTATAAAGTTTTCTTCGAGTGACTTTGCATGTTCAGGAGACGCTCTTCAAGCATCATTAGGCAAACGTTCCCCCTCAAGACCTTGAATTTCTCGCTTAGCTTTTCAACTTGATGGGACTGCCAAATCCTGTTAGGGCTCTCTTCGATAGTTGCGCTTACCTCCCACCTAACTCTAATAATGGTGATCCCGACAAATCTTTTACATCTTTTAATTGATGAGCCGGAAATCGCGGACCGAAACGAATCCAATGGTTCTCGTGAGGGGACCTCCTGCTTTACCCCCTAACTGGGCTCCACCAGCATTATTACTGAGACCCTTCATCATCCTCGAGTTGCTATAAAATGAGGAATTAACGTTTGGCAGGTTAGCGTTCTCGCATAATCAGCTTCTTCCTTCTAATCTCTCCATTAGACTCGTCTTATTCTCAAGCCAACCCAACGCAAATGGCCTCCTCTCCCGTACGTACTTTTTCAACTGATGTCTTGGCCCAGTGGGAAAAGCTTTATAACCTACTGGGTCGCGGTTACGCGCACATAACCGATCATTCTGCAACCGAGGATTCAATCTGTGTCCTGCTCGAGGACCTTGATACCACTTCTCTCGAAGGTACTACACTGGGGAGGGAATATAGAATTTTCCCGACTCTCTTTGCACACTCCTTAGAGGCCTATCGTGTTGCTAATCGGGAGGTTCTCGTGGCTCGCGTCTTGCGGGCTCATTATGAGGATCGATCTAATCATTTGGTGCTGACCAACTATCTGGTTGATAGTTACAAAAAGGCCGTCGAGTTTGCTAATGAGCGGGTCGCGACGTTGCTTCGCGAGAGGAGAAATCTGGTGGATCAATTGGCCATATCCCTGACCACCGGCGAGCATGACCGCCGCAATGTCCTGTTGAGGCTTCAGAGCGACTGGCAGGAAGAACGGCTCGACAAGATAACCGCGGACATAGCTCGCGGGAATGGACTGGTTCGGGACCTGGAAATAGTCACCGAAGAACACGAGGCCAAGGTCGCCGAAGTTAAGGGAGAATGCAGAAGTCTTCTCCTCAGGCTTGCCGACCATGACATGCGGAGTTGGGAGTATAAGCAGAGCATTAATAACATGGAGGGTCAGTTGGGATCCTTTGTGTCATTAATTAGGGCTCACTTTGGCTTTACTTTTCCACCCCGAATTGTATGACCTGCTTCTGAAAACCCTCCGCTGAGCAAAATAAATGAAAGTTCTCGTGTGTGTGTTTTAACTTCTGCATGGTTCCTTTCTTCGAGCATTCGAACATCTTCAACTTGGGTGAGCCGAACCATAATATCCATAAGTCGAGCAAATATGTCCTGATTTTATAACTCGCTCATGATCAGATGAAAGAGTAGCCTCAGACTTATCCAGGAAAAGATTTCTCTCTATTACCTATTTTTTACCTGCAAATGAAAAGACAGAATCAGAAGGAATAATTTGAAAAAGAAAGCGAAAACCCCTTTCAATCTTAAGCTTACCCATGATTAATAAGGACAAGAACTTTTACAAGGGTTTTAATCTTGCGCGAAAAGTTTTTATCAATATTCCTCGAAAGAAAGCATACTATTGAAAGGAATGTAATTCACAATAATCGCTTTTGATCAATTTCGAGAGGAACGAATTACTCAAAAGTGCGAGGCATAATAACGTGTTTTAAATTTAATTGAAGATACGACATCCAAATCAAGGCCGTTTTGTTAAGAACGAGAGTAATTTGGACATCTATCTCGTCATTAAATTCAAAACAACGCCGATATTCTCGATCAATTATCGTGGATTACCAGCGACGTAAAACATGCATGAAACAATTCAAGTGTATAATTCCTTCTAGAGAAATTGAGATTGGACTACTCTATACGACTGTTGACACTTGATTTTTGATCAGTCTTTCATAGTTTATTTTTAAAAAATTCATAAAAAATCTATAAAAAGTTAAAAAAAATTAAAAAATCATCTTTGGTAGCCTTGACCAAGCTAAAGGAACCATTTTTGATAAAAAAAATAATTTTTCATATTTTTTAATATTTTTTAATATTTTCCAAAAATAGAAAAATACATGAAAAATGAAGAAAAATAGCGTTCGATGTCGTAAAAATATAGAAAAATAGTCAATATTTTTATTTTAATTTCTTTTACATTTTGAACTCATAAATAGTCAAAATTTAAGTTCAATTGCATGTGTTTCTTCACGACGCATAGAGTTGAATTTGGCAAAAAAATGTCATTCGAGTATTTTAATTTGTAAATTTCTACATCTTTTTTAGTCTTGACGTCCAATTAGATCGACCACCATCTACAATAAATGCCCCTTGCTGAATATTTTCGTTTTTGTTTCACATGATTTCATGATGTAAAACGCCGAATGGATTCCTAAATATAATCGGGTCGGCATGAGCTCGATAGCCCGTCCAAGACCAAATCAGGGCACGACGAACCCAATGTGAGTACTCTCGAACTCCTTCAATGCTTCCTAATGCTTTTCTTAGGTTAGATCGTGTGTAGAATGGCTAGGACAGCTAAATCATTCTTGAGCTGTGATTGATAAATAGGGCCTTACTAGGAATGTCATGTGATTTATTTGCATATCTAGATTTCTTGAGTTGCGCATTTTATTACTGATTGTGATTGCTAGGATAATCACTTCTATCTGCATGAATTTTTAGATTTAGGGTTCATACCTTACTCATCCGCATGAATCTCAGGCTAGAAAATTCAGTCAACTTAGGTACCGAAAGGGCGTCAACTCTGACAGTTGGTGTAACTAAGTTCCCGAAACCATTTCTCTGGTTCTCGCAGAATTGAATAGAAACTCCCAACTATTCGATTGGGTGGTCCAATCATACTCTAAAAAAATGATTGGTGGCGACTCCATGGCATGCACACTTAGCACATGTCACTAAACCACACTGAAAGTCGATCACGCATACCTCCGTTGCGATTTGGGTAATGGGCCTTGGGAGAGGCCCGCGTCCGACCAGACAGGACGGCCCATTAGCCCTCGAGAGCCTGACAACCTCAAGAGGGTCGCGACAGACTGGCGACTCCGCTGGGGACTTGTTCTAGAAACTATGGTTCTAGACCTCAAGTGGACTTAGGCCGTAATAAAAATTGAGTGATTTTTCTAACCCTACAGGCGCTCTTGAAGGTGAGGTAAGTCCGCTCACGATAGGTGTTATATGTTTTTGCAGATTGGAGTAATAAGGGGTGTAGTCTGTGATTAACTTTATTTTACGCAGGTGTGGCGTAGGAATGTATGTTGTGTGGATGATTTGAAGTGCTGATTGATAAATTGTTGTGCATGACTTGCATTGTGATGATCACGACACATGGACACACACAACCGCGCCTAAAACCCCAGGCGCCGCCTTTAGGAACACAATAGAAGGAATTGAAAATGGAATCTCCGTGAGGAAAAACACGGGGTAATCCACTTCTCAATTCCGCTCGCTTCGAACTATGGATTGAGTCCCAATGCAACGATAGTTGTGCAATGGAATCGGCTCTTTCTAGAACTCGAGGTGGGAACCTTAACCTTAGGTGCCAAACCCTCTGATTTTTAGAAGTTCACCATCACTTGTCTCATGCGCATGTCTTTGGGCGGTTGGTACACCTAAAATCGCACATAAGTCGACGAGTTGGGTTGGTAAGACTCTCTATCCCTCAAAACTATTACAGTTCATATAAATATAGGCATTTCATTCATTGCATTCTGGTGATTAGATTAAATGCCATTTCAAGGATAGATGCATGTGTTTTTCCCAAACGTCCTTGATAGAAGATGAGGAGGATGATATCCCATGGCGAACACCGAGTGAGCAACAAAGGAGCCTACTATGGACATTATTGAGATATCGTCCAATGAAGATGACGAGTTGGGGCAAGTGATCCGGAAGTCACAGATCGAACTTGGGGCATCCTTAAACGTTAGGATCACATTCCTTGGTTTCATTTTCCATTACTAGTCCTCTTGTATAGGGTTTATTTTTATCGAGGCTTTCTCTATCTCACCCCTTAGAGTGATTGTATTAGGGATCTATTGGTGTATACATTCAGATGGAACTCGGTTGTATTTCTTTTGACGGGTCATGGGAATGTGATAGTGGCATTTTCTCTAATCATCCGAATACTCCCAAGTCAAGTTTATAATTCCTTTAGAGGAAACTAAAGTTGAAAATCTTACACGACCTTTTTGGTCGTACAGGGTAATCCAACCCCAATTTTGCTAGAAGGAATTATACACTTGAATTGGTCCATGCATGTCATACGTCACTAAGTAATCCACGATAATTGATCAAGAGTATTGACGTTATTTCGAATTTAATGACGAGATAGATGTCCAAATTGCTCTCGTTCTTAACAAAACGGCCTTGATTTGGATGCCGTATCTTCAATTAAATTTAAAAACACGTCGTTATGCCTTGCATTTTTGACTAATTCGCTCTTCTGAATATTGGTCAAAAGCAATTATCGTGAATTACATTCCTTTCAATAGTATGCTTTCTTTCGAGGAATATTGATAAAAACTTTTCGCACAAGATTAAAACCCTTGTAAAAGTTCTTGTCATTATTAATTACGAGCAAGCATAAGATTGAAAGGGGTCTATGCTTTCTTTTTCAGATTATTCCTTTTGACTCGGTCTTTTCATTTGCAGGTGAAAAACAAGTAGCATAAAGAAATCTTTTCTTGGATAAGTCTGAGGCTATTCTTTCATCTGACCATGAGTGAGTTAGAAAATCAGAACACATCTACTCGACTTATTATGGATCGGCTCATCCAAGTCTAAGATGTCCGGATGCTCGAAGAAATGGATCATATAAAAGCTAAAACAAACACATGGGCTTTCATTCATTCTTGCCCAAAACCAGATCATACAATTCATTGGGGTGGAAAAGTAAAGCAGAAGTGAGCCCTAATCAACGACACAAAGGAGCCCAGCTGGCCCTCCAGGTTATGGATGCTTTGTTTATACGCACCACTCCGCGTATCATGGTCCGCAAGCCTGAGGTGGAGGCGTTTGCGTTCATCATTGACTGCAACAACCTGAGTCTCGTGATCTTCGGCGACTGCTTCCAAGTCCCGAACAAGTCCATTCTCACGAGTTATATCCTCGTTTATGCCGTTGAGCCTTTCTTCCAGCCACTCGCTCCGATTCCTTAGCAGGGCATTACGTCGATCGCGCTCATAGGTAGCCAGAGATAGAGCTAAGTCCTCCACCAGATTCCTCCTCTCGCGTAGCAATGTCGAAACCCGCTCTTTGGCGAACTCAACAGCCTTTTTGTGACTATCGGCCAGGTAGTCAGCCAACGCTAGGCGGTCGGACTGATCCTCATAACGGGCTCGCAAGACACGAGCCACGGTAACTCCCCGATGAGCAGCGCGGTAGACCTCCAAGGAGTTCGTAAAGAGCGTTGGAAAAATATTGTATTCCCTCCCCAACGCGGTACCCTCGAGGGAGGTGATGTCCAGGTCCCCGAACATGACTCTGATCTCATCCTCGGTTTCGGGATGATCGGCTATGTGAGCGTAGCCTCGACCCAAGAGGTTATAGAACTCTTTCCATCGAGTCAAAGCTTCGGCTGAGAAAGTGTGAACTTGGAAAGAAGCCATTTTCGACGGAGATGTGTGTAGTGGAGCGATTAGAGGATGGAAGCAAATTATATGAGAGCGTTAATCTCCCAAACACCAACTCCGTATTTTATAGCGTCTCGAGAGTGGAGAAAAGTTGCAGCAATAATGCTTGTGGAGCCGGGTTAATTAATGTAAAGCGAGGGCTGCTCCTCCCGTGAATCATCAGACATGTCCTGATCCGCAATTTCAGGCCTGACAAATTCGGTCTCGCCATTATTAAAGCTGGGAGGGAGGCGAGCGCAACTATCGAAGAAGCCGCGAAAGGATTGTGTTGTTCCATCACGCATGAAGCTAGGCGGCGAGTGAACAGCTCTGCCACTTAAAAAGAGAAGACAGTGCTGAACAGGCATGACTATTGAGGAAAAGTGAAAGGCGAGCGCAACTATCGAAGAAGCCGCGAAAGGATTGTGTTGTTCCATCACGCATGAAGCTGGGCGGCGAGTGAACAGCTCTGCCACTTAAAAAGAGAAGACAGTGCTGAACAGGCATGACTATTGAGGAAAAGTGAAAGGCGAGCGCAACTATCGAAGAAGCCGCGAAAGGATTGTGTTGTTCCATCACGCATAAAGCTGGGCGGCGTGTGAACAGCTCTGCCACTTAAAAAGAGAAGACAGTGCTGAACAGGCATGACTATCGAGGAAAAGTGAAAGGCGAGCGCTACTATCGAAGAAGCCGCGGAAGGATTTGGTTACCCCTTCGTGTCGGAAAGCTGAGCAGGAGGTAAACAGTTCCGTCGTTTCAAAAACAGAACGCTGAACAGACCTAGCTTTCGAGGAAAAGGAGGCAACAAATCGAAAGAGCGAGTATACAAAAGAGAACAGAGAACCCCGAGTGACGAGTTCGTTGAAAGACCTCAAATTCTCTAGAATCAGATTCGACATCGAAGCCATGGAACTCAACATCGCCGGTGACGAACATCAAGATCGCAGTGGTGACGACGGCAGTGGCCACGACGCTCAACCCCGGAAAAGAAAAAGTCGCCAGCGCTACGCTCGGAAAGAAATCCAGGAGCTTGAAGCTTTCTTCGATGAATGCCCTTGCCCAAACGAGGAACAAAAGATTGAATTGGGCCAGAAGCTGGGAATGAATCCTATGAGAATCCATTTTTGGTTTCAGAATAGACGTTTCAGACTAGGTGTCCAACACAGGCGTAAGGAGATCACGGCCCTAAAAGAGCAGAACCAAAACCTTCAAATGGAAAACATGTGGTATGAGAAAATTCTCAGTACTATTACCTGCCCTGACTGCGGTGGCCCTACCACCCTCAGTAAATTGTTCCCCAGTAAGCCTTCTACGAAGATGGAAGGTGCTCATTTATCCCCCTGCTCCCTTGAGCCATCTCCGGTACAATCAGATCCTGCTAATGGCGCGCATGAGCAGATCGATCCTACAGAAATTATACCAGTGTCTTCGGAGGAAGAAGATACGTGTCGTTATGATCGGAGTCACCTCATCGAAGCCCATGAATCTCCTCCACAACAGCTTCCGGTAAGATCAGATACGGTTCAAGAGGAGTTAGAGGTTAGTCGGCAGGCTATCTACGCCACTCTGGACGACGAGAAGAAGAAATTCACTTGGCCCCCGGAGCTTCATCTCAAGTTCTTGGACGCAGTTCGACAGATAGGACTCGACTTCATAGGTCCGACAAGCATACTTAGGGTCATGAACGTACCGGGACTTACCAAGCAATTAGTCGCGAATCACCTTGGTTGCTACAGAAGGGCGTTAGGACAGCGTTATGCAGAACTGAATCCGAGCAATAGACTCGGCTGCGAACCCAGCACCCTTATGACAAATGAGGCCCGGTCGAATCTGGACGACTATTGGGGATTTGATCAGGATATCCTCGCGAGTCATTTCAATATTCCTCAAGAACACGCATCACAAGTGCAACGAGTAAGCACTCCTCCGTCCGAGCAGCAGCTAGTCAGTGTTCATCCTGTCGCAGATCAGCCCACCACGCCCAGTGCTCAAGGGTTTGCCCAATCAGAGCATATGGCTTCAGATGATCTAATGGGAGAAAGCTTGGAGCACTCTTATTTCCCTAATCCCCAAGTGGGAGATGCTTGTGGTAGTCAATCGATCAAATCTCCTCTTATAATCCCAGACAAAGATGGAGGTTCCAGTTCGAAGAACCCGTCGGGCGATGCAGCTCAACCTACACATCAATCGTTCGAGGGGTCGGGTGATTTCTTCGATGAAGGACTTGATACCTGGTTCGATCAGTTGGAAGCTATTAAAGGTTGGCAACCATGATCTGCACTTGGTAATGGCACACCTAAGCTGAGGCCAGACTGGTTAGTCATTGGACATGCCCCAAGAAAGAAGGGGATGTACGCGAGAAGGATGTATCTCCTATTGTAAAGTTCTCATCGGTGCATGCGTTTGTTTCTTCAATAGCTAGAGTTGATTCTGCATAATGTTTTTCGCAAACGTCATCTCGTGTGTATACGGTAATTCCTTGTTATTAAGTTCAAGGTAAAATCAGCCCCGACGCGTGAAGGCAGAATTGATAGCATGAGTTACTAGCAGAATGTGATCGAGCTCGAAAGTGAAAGATTACTAGCGGCCCCAAACGCAATGACCGCAAAATCAGGGGCAATCTTTAAGTTTCGAGCAACTACAAATCTATTTCTCACGAGGCATTCAGGTCAATCAAATATAAAGCGTCGGGCTGTGAGAATGATGCGTAGTCAATCTGTTGACACAGGTGAAAAAGGAGTCGCGTAGATCCGAAAGCAAAAACCTTTCTTGGCTAGTCAACAATGCAGAATGAAAGAGCATATATAAACAAACTCGCATTTATTTCATTCAGCAGGAAAGTTTACAAGTGGATCACTGAGGGGGAGCAGTAAACCCAAAATGAGTTCTGACAAGCATCACAAAAAAGCTTAACTGACTCTCCATGCTATCCATGCCTTGCTTACAACCCACACTCCGGGAATCAAGGTCTACAAGCTTGAAGAAAAGGAGACGACATTTCTCCTTAAGTTCGTTCACCTTGGTGTCATAGTACTCGAACTCAAGCTCTAAGTCATGAGCCAGCACCCTCCCGCGAGCTATATCCATGCTCAGGTCTTCAAGCCTTTCCTCCAACCAGGCACACTGGAACCTCAGCACGAAGTTGTGCTGGTCTTGCTCAAAGGCGGTGTCAAAAAGAGCCAGATGCTCCACCAAGTTGTCCCTCTCACGGACCAGCATCGAAACCTGGGCGTGGGCGTATTCAACAGCCCTTTTATGGTTATCGGCCGTCAGCATGGCCAACATCAGGGACTCAGTTCGGTCCTGATAACGGGCTCGCACGATACCAGCCAAAGTGACCTCCCGGCTAGCAACTTCGTAAGCCTGCATGAAATTGTTAAAGAGAGTTGGGAAGATCACAAACTCCCTTTGCAGTTTCGTACCTTCAATACACGCAGTATCCAGGGCCGGAATCAGAGTACGAACTTCAACCTCAGCTTCAGGATGATTGTTTATGTAGCCATAACCCCTACCCAAGAGGTGGTAAAATCTCTCCCATTGGGTCGAAGCTTCAGGTAAGGCAACAGGCATAGAGGAGGAATCCATATGCGATGGAATGACGGAGAAGAGAGTGAGAATGTGAAGAGTGTTTGAGAGGCTGAGTCTGATAAGGCTAAAGTGTTAATCTTCTTGACATCAATCTATCACCTTATAAATGCTCGAGTACAGGGAGAAGTGGTAATAATATTTTATGTGCAGTAGAGCCAAGCGGGTTTCGTTAATGCATCCCCGATGAGTCACGAATCCACCACCGTCCTGTGATCTCGGGTTTTACGAAACATAATGGCGCCGAAAGGTGAGCAGGCTTGTTACTCTAGAGACTGGGCCAGGGGGACAAGCGTAGTGCTCGACAAAGCGAAATCAACGCAAGAGATCTTCAGGCTCCGTTCACGTAGAAAAGAGCAAAAAAGGACAAAGTGGGAATTACGAAGCCTTGAGAAAAACGCTCGTCAAGTAGCCATCACAAAAGGACGAAGTGGGAATCTCGAAACATTGAGAAGAGCGCTCGTCGGGTAGCCATCACCTTTGATCGAAGAACGGTGATCCGGCTCCTTTAACCTCTCAGAATTTGCAGAGAAAGTGAAGATCCAAGGAGGAACAAAGAAAGCTGAGTTAACGGAAAATCAAACAGTGATATCCCGGTCAAAATGTTCAAGGGATTCTGTCATTTACTGGAAGCGCCAGACTTGGAGGTCTCCGAGCTTGAGCTGCTGGAAGAGTTTGAAGATCTCAGGACCGAACCTGACACGAGGGCCATGGAGACCGATCCTTCTAATGATGAAACCCGCGGCTTGGTTAACGAGAACAGTACCCGCGACGGTTATCAGCGTCAGAAAGGGGAATATCTCAAACGCAACACTTCAGGTCAAGTCCATAAACTCGAATTGTTTTTCAGGGAATACCCCTATCCGGACATGGAACAGAAAATCAAAATGGGCCAGGAGATAGGGTGGGAGCCTCGGAAGGTCAAGTGCTGGTTTGAAAACAAACGAACTCGGCTGAAGCAGCAACGCGATCGGCACGAGTTAGCGGTTGTAAGGGAGGAAAATGAAAAGCTTCGAATAAAAAACACTCAGTACAAAAAAGCTCTAAGCATCGCTATTTGCCTGGAGTGCGGTAACCCTGTTCCCACGGACGGAGTATTCACTGAAGAGCCAGATCTGGGGGTTTATAATGCTCATTTGTTGCAATGCCCTTCGCAACATCTTTCGGAACAGGCGGGTACCGCCGAGGATCTACAAGAGGAAACTAGTGCTATAAGGTCAAAGTCGACGCCCATTGTGGAAGGGAACATGCGTCATGACAAGTCGGGTCCGCTCGATGATGAACTCACCATCATGACCAGCCGATCTGAGACCACTAAATCCCCTCCAGAGCAACCTCCAACACGACCAGATTCCGAGAAGAGTAACCGCCAAGTTGCTGACACCACTTCGGCTAGCAAGAAAATAAGATTTCGTTGGACCCCGGAGTTTCATAGCAAATTTGTTGATGCAGTTCAACAGTTGGGGATCAGTTTTGCTTGCCCATTGCGCATACTCGAAATCATGAACGTGCCGGGACTGACTAAAAATATGGTCAAGAATCACCTTTGGCGCTACAAGAAACTACTGAGAGATGGACGAGCGTCGCTAGACCAAGATAGAGGCGGTTCAACACGACCAGATTCCACGAAGAGTAGCCGCCGAGTTGCCAACCCTACTTCGGCTAGCAAGAAAACAAGGTTTTATTGGACCTCGGAGCTTCATAGCAAATTTGTTGATGCAGTTCAACAGTTAGGGATCAGTTTGGCTCGCCCATCGCGCATACTCAAGATCATGAACATGCCGGAATTGGATAGAAATAAAGTCAGGAACCACCTTTGGTGCTACAAAAGACTACTGAGAGATGGACGAGTGGCGCTAGACCAAGAGAGAGGCAGTTCAAGTTTAAACGATGAGCATGGCTGTGATCGCAATCCTCATGAAGCAGGAAGCATCCAATCACCTCTTAACACCGATGGGACTGACAATTACACGGTCGATTGTTCAGGCATCAATCAGAGTACTCCCATGGGTTATCCCAGTACTCCTCAGGAGTATGTACCGCAATTTCAGCAAATCGGGACTCCCCAGTCTGAGCACCGACTGGCCGTTAATACTAGTCCTACAGCGGATCTAACACTGGCAGGAGATGCACATACAATCTTGCGAGACGATTACGGAGATTCCGGCTCGAAGAATCAGGTGGTCCATGACGAAAATGGCAAAAAGATTCCTTCTCCAGTAGTCGACAATACTCAACCTGAGTGTCAGTCGCTCGATGGTTCAGACGATCTCCTTGAAAACATCTATTCTTGGTTCGATCGGCTGAATTCCCCCCTAAGTCACCCTGGTACTCCCCAAGAGTATGTACAACAATTTCAGCAGGTATGGACTCCCCAATTTGAGCACCAACCGATCGTTAGTGTTATTCCTACGGCGAATCCAGCATCGGGTACAAACCTACTGGACAACGATGAAAATACCAACTCGAGAAGTGAGGTTGTTCATGTCGAAAGTAGTGTGAGGAACCCATCGCCAACGGTTGAGGATGCCCGACTTGGGCGTCAATGGCTTGAAATTTCAAGCGAGTCCCTCAGTGAGCAACTCGGCGTGTGGATCACGCATAAACCGAGAAACCAGGTTGTTCATGCCGAAAATGGGAGAAGTCCGTCACCAGCAATTAAGGATGCTCAACTTGGACGACTCGAGCGGTCGGACGATCTCCTGAATGAGCAACTCAGCCTATGGGTCAAGCATTTTGGAACAAGTGCATCTTCGCAGTCGTGACCGGTACCGGCGACCGGACATCTGGTTCGAAGCTCGCGTGCTAAATCATTAGAAGGCTCAGGAGAGTGAGAGGTGAATACATCGAATGAATGTGTTACGGATTTCGTTGTAAAGTTCCCGCGGGAACATTGTAATTAACGCTGAAAACTAACCGCTCTGAGTGTCAACATTACCCTTTGAACGTCTTCGAGCCAAGGGCCATGGATTAATCACTTAATCCGTGGAGCAAATTCCATGAACGATGACTATCACCCGCGGAGCATAATGGGATCTACCCCCATTCAGCATGAAATACGTTTGGTCACGAAGCCTCCCATTTGGAAAAACGATGTATCGTTCCTAAACGATCTTCAACCGAATACCAAAGTAATGTCTCATTTCTTTCCCTTCTCAGGTGTTAAACGTGGATAAATCACCCAAGGAGCCATCTGTTCAAATAACAAAACAGACGTTGCCCAACCGGGGGCAGCTGAACCATTGATATTGCAAATATTCCAAGCATGGATAAGCGGATTTGATAGACGTGGTTCATATCAATACGCGACGTCAGAACGGGATGAGAACCAAGAGTAAAGTTGTATTGTCCCAATTTGTCTTCAATTTGGGAATATGAGTTAACACTTGCTATTTATCCTTGATAGGGACTCACCATCAAGGAGGACAAATTTTGACAACCTGTGTGCACTCGCAGGGGCACACGACCGAGAGTAAGATGTATCGTTCTAATTTTTTGAAAAATTCATGAACGAACAATAACATGTTTCTTCCGCATTTTCAGGGATCTCCAGCCGCGGGGGACAGGTAAGTATCCCTTTCCCCAATCCATTGAAAATGTTGAATAAAAAATAGAGAAGAAAAGAAAAGCTTTTAGAATCTGATGTCTAGAAAAGACATAGGATTCTAACTTCATTGGCATTCATGTTTTGAAACATGAGGTTATCTGAACATGCATTGGGCATCATAAAATCCCATTGACGGGTAAAATTTTTGGAGAAAACGAAAGAGATTTTTCCAATCAAAAGTTGTTCAAAACTTTCAAAAGGACGTTTTCTCAAAAGACGAGAGGCAAAGCCTAGTCCAAACACGTCCTATACACACTTAAGAGAGAAATGGAGCGGATAAGACAGCAGAATCTGGACCTACGGAAGTAGGGACCATTCGCAGCGATTACATGGGTTGGGACGACGGAGGCATTCGTTTCATATCCCCCAAACACTACAGGTGACCGTTGATAACCCCTTTGAACGGCGGTTTTCATTCTTAACCCTGTCAAGAACCACCCCACATCGGGGCAAAATGGAGGTGAGTCCAGCAGCATCAGGAGAAAATGGTTAGAAATTTTCTTGCTCGGACTAACATTAATCTTTGTGTGTTGTTTATATGGTAATCCAAGTGCCATAGGATGATGAGAAGCATTCATTTCTCTATCCCACACACCGAATCCTTTGCATAGCCAAGTTGAGCCTGCAGAATCATTTCATAAACCCGTTGGTGATCATTGCACATTCCAAGACGGATGCAGCATCACTTCAGAAACGAAGAAGTTCAAGACTTAGGGTTTGCAAAAGAATTCCTAAGTTAATGTTTAACCTTGTTAGACCTTTGATCATAGGTCTAACGCGATCCTATGAAGATGAGAAAAAGTGGGATTTCAAAAATGAATGAGAAAAATCCACGGCATCGAGAAAAAGCAAAGTGCCTGGTAAAAGCAAGGCCGATGCTCATGAAAGCTGTTTGCTTGATCCCCAGTGAAACTTGGATGAAAAAAAAAAATTCTTAAAGGAGTCAAATAAAAAAAGCTGCTCCCCAAATGCTGCCAAGCACAGAACAAAGACATGGAGAGAGTCGGTCTCTGAATGCAACAAGGGACGCTCTCTAAAGAGCTGGTGCACACCTCAAAATCGGTTGTACACCTCAAAAACTAAAGATGCAGAAAGGAAAAGACAGGAGGTAAATCAGCAATGATCACCAATGTCAAACTCGTCATGAATTCTGGGCCAAAAACAAGCCTTTTTCGGTCCCCAATCCTACCAACATCATAACCCTGAAACAGTCTTCTCTGACTAAGACACTTGGGTTAACATACAGCTCAGCTCGAAGAAGTACGAGCAAGACTATTTCTTTCTCATTTTGCAGGGTTCTTGACTTGTAAACCCGGAGCAGATGGTGAAAACTTTCATTCAATGACCTTGACTCAAAAGTGAGTCCCCCTTGAAGACCAATATCCAAGCCCAACATTACGGTCCCGTGGAAGACCTCCCGACCGATCAAAATGTATGCGCTGCGAATGAGCCTAAAACCTAGGCACGGGTTAGTAGGGAATCGAGTGTATCCCCTATAAAAAAACACGATCGCAAAACAGGTGAGAAGACCTCATTGTCGAGAAATATTCCAATTGATGTTTTGAACAAACTCTTTTTGGAATTTTCAAACTGTTGATCCAGATTTTCCGTGCAAGGGATTTGTGATCACATTTGCATGTTGCAAGAATGCTTTGGATAACCCCCAGCATCAAAATGCACATTTCATGATTAAAACTTAAATCATACGGTTTTGTCAAAATGGACAGCCGTGGTCTTCCCAAAGATTACTAACGTTTTCTTGGTGAAGAAAAATCTTTCAGGCTCAAACTTATGCAGGATACTTGGAGAACCCAACTCCCAGAATGTCGCCTCAACAGACTCAAGTGAAGTTTTGTCAAAATAAAATCTTTCACTGCTTCAAAAAACTGAATTCCCGACAAACTTCGGGGTCTCAAAAAAAGGGGAAGAAAAATCCTTTTAAAAGAAAAAGTCCTATCAGACGTGGAGAACCCTCGTCCCAGGACCCATTTTCAAAATATCAAACAGTCTCATCGGACGTGGAGAACCCTCGTCATGAGACCCCTTTTCAAACATGGTAGATACCGCCTGAAGGGTCAACACAAGGTAGAAACCGCCTGAAGGGTCAACTCATGGTAGATACCGCCTGAAGGGTCAAATCAAAGGTAGATACCGCCTGAAGGGTCAACACAAGGTAGATACCGCCTGAAGGGTCAACACATGGTAGATACCGCCTGAAGGGTCAACACATGGTAGATACCGCCTGAAGGGTCAACACAAGGTAGAAACCGCCTGAAGGGTCAACTCATGGTAGATACCGCCTGAAGGGTCAAATCAAAGGTAGATACCGCCTGAAGGGTCAACACAAGGTAGATACCGCCTGAAGGGTCAACACATGGTAGAAACCGCCTGAAGGGTCAACACAATGGTAGAAACCGCTTGAAGGGTCAATGTATGGTAGAAACCGCCTGAAGGGTCAACCAATGGTAGAAACCGCCTGAAGGGTCAAAACAATGGTAGAAACCGCCTGAAGGGTCAATGTATGGTAGAAACCGCTTGAAGGGTCAACCAATGGTAGAAACCGCCTGAAGGGTCAACTCAATGGTAGAAACCGCATGAAGGGTCAATGAATGGTAGAAACCGCCTGAAGGGTCAAAGGACCGGTAGAGACCGCCTGAAGGATCAACCCAATGGTCCGATCCACCATACGGATCAAAACCTTGATGAATCCCGAACGCGGGAGGAGTCGTTTTCCCTAATAAGCCTTACATTAGGCAAGCCATTTCTAGTTTAGTCCACCACATGGATCAAAACCCTTGGCAAATTCCCAAATGTGGGATGCGTCTTCCTTAGGTTCCTATCAGTTAGGAATCCCATTATGGTTTGACCTACCATACAGGTCAGAGCTTAACATCCCCAGGACACTCCGATGACAAGTCCTTAGGAATCTACTTGAACCCATCAGACACAGCAAATGCCGCAAGCATTCGGCAGGTAAGGGGCAGGGAAGTCTATCTACTCCTTAACTTTCTTACATCATATCAGGGAATTGAATGAGCACATCTCTTTTTAAGGAAAAGCACACATTGATGGACATGAAAATTGGATGTCATGATTTCTTTTCTTTTCCCAGTCGAGTTGATCGGAACACAGGTGTCACCTTGTCTTTGAGAGAAACCTCTGACGAAATTCCTCTCAAAGAGGGGCAGCTGTTGACACTTGATTTTTGATCAGTCTTTCATAGTTTATTTTTAAAAAATTCATAAAAAATCTATAAAAAGTTAAAAAAAATTAAAAAATCATCTTTGGTAGCCTTGACCAAGCTAAAGGAACCATTTTTGATAAAAAAAAATAATTTTTCATATTTTTTAATATTTTTTAATATTTTCCAAAAATAGAAAAATACATGAAAAATGAAGAAAAATAGCGTTCGATGTCGTAAAAATATAGAAAAATAGTCAATATTTTTATTTTAATTTCTTTTACATTTTGAACTCATAAATAGTCAAAATTTAAGTTCAATTGCATGTGTTTCTTCACGACGCATAGAGTTGAATTTGGCAAAAAAATGTCATTCGAGTATTTTAATTTGTAAATTTCTACATCTTTTTTAGTCTTGACGTCCAATTAAATCGACCACCATCTACAATAAATGCCCCTTGCTGAATATTTTCGTTTTTGTTTCACATGATTTCATGATGTAAAACGCCGAATGGATTCCTAAATATAATCGGGTCGGCATGAGCTCGATAGCCCGTCCAAGACCAAATCAGGGCACGACGAACCCAATGTGAGTACTCTCGAACTCCTTCAATGCTTCCTAATGCTTTTCTTAGGTTAGATCGTGTGTAGAATGGCTAGGACAGCTAAATCATTCTTGAGCTGTGATTGATAAATAGGGCCTTACTAGGAATGTCATGTGATTTATTTGCATATCTAGATTTCTTGAGTTGCGCATTTTATTACTGATTGTGATTGCTAGGATAATCACTCCTATCTGCATGAATTTTTAGATTTAGGGTTCATACCTTACTCATCCGCATGAATCTCAGGCTAGAAAATTCAGTCAACTTAGGTACCGAAAGGGCGTCAACTCTGACAGTTGGTGTAACTAAGTTCCCGAAACCATTTCTCTGGTTCTCGCAGAATTGAATAGAAACTCCCAACTATTCGATTGGGTGGTCCAATCATACTCTAAAAAAATGATTGGTGGCGACTCCATGGCATGCACACTTAGCACATGTCACTAAACCACACTGAAAGTCGATCACGCATACCTCCGTTGCGATTTGGGTAATGGGCCTTGGGAGAGGCCCGCGTCCGACCAGACAGGACGGCCCATTAGCCCTCGAGAGCCTGACAACCTCAAGAGGGTCGCGACAACGACCAAAAGGTTGTGTAAGACTTCTAATTTTAATTTCCTCTAAAGGAATTATAAACTTGACTTGGGAGTATTCAGATGATTAGAGAAAATGCCACTATCACATTCCCATGACCCGTCAAAAGAAATACAACCAAGTTCCATCTGAATGTATACACCAATAGATCCCTAATACAATCACTCTAAGGGGTGGGATAGAGAAAGCCTCGATAAAAATAAACCCTATACAAGAGGACTAGTAATGGAAAATGAAACAAAGGAATGTGATCCTAACGTTTAAGGATGCCCCGAGTTCGATCTGTGACTTCCGGATCACTTGCCCCAACTCGTCATCTTCATTGGACGATATCTCAATAAGGTCCATAGTAGGCTCTTTTGTTGCTCACTCGGTGTTCGCCATGGGATATTATCCTCCTCGTCTTCTATCAAAGACGTTTGGGAAAAACACACACATCTATCCTTGAAATGGCATTTAATCTAATCACCAGAATGCAATGAATGAAATGCCTATATTTATATGAACCGTAATAGATTTGAGGGATAGAGAGTCTTACCAACCAAACTCGTCGACATATGTGCGGTTTTAGGTGTACCAACCGCCCAAAGACATGCGCATGAGACAAGTGATGGTGAACTTCTAAAAATCAGAGGGTTTGGCACCTAAGGTTAAGGTTCCCACCTCGAGTTCTGGAAAAAGCCGATTCCATTGCACAGCTATCGTTGCATTGGGACTCGATCCATAGTTCGAAGCGAGCGGAATTGAAAAGTGGATTACCCCGTGTTTTTCCTCACGGAGATTCCATTTTCAATTCCTTCTATTGTGTTTCTAAAGGCGGCGCCCGGGGTTTTAGGCGCGGTTGTGTGTGTCCACGTGTCGTGATCATCACAATGCAAGTCATGCACAACAGTTTATCAATCAGCACTTCAAATCACCCACACAACATACATTCCTACGCCCAACCTGCATAAGACAATGTTAATCACGGACTACACCCCTTATTTCTCCAATCTGCAAAAACGTATAACACCTATTATAAGCGGACTTACCTCACCTTCAAGAGCGCCTGCAGGGTTAGAAAAATCACTCAGCGTTTTAATTACGGCCTAAGTCCACTTGAGGTCTAGAACCATAGGTTCTAGAACAAGTCCCCAGTGGAGTCGCCAGCTGTCGCGACCCGTCCGGAAGCGGACGCGGCTAATGGATTACCGACCGCGGGTCTTGGATCGGCGCGGGCCCTCCCAGGCCCATACCAAATCGCGGCGGGAATATTCTTCGACGATAAGAATCGATCGCTTTCGACCTTCAGTATGGTCGTGGTGGCATGTGCAAATTGTGCATGCATTTGGAGTCGCCACCGGTCTTTCTTAGAGGGTAGACCGGAAACCTTACTGACCGATTGGGAGAGATCGATCAGTTCTGCGGAACCAGAGATTTTGGGTTCGGGGACTTGGTTACGCTGGTGTTATTACCAACGCCCTTTCGGTACCTAACGCGAGTGATGTTCCTAGCTAAGAATTCATGCATGCGCAAGTTCGGGTGAGGTTGGTTTAATTCAGGGTTTCATGCAGATCGGAAGACTATTCCTATCAATCACAATCAATTTTAATGAAAAGCTCAATCAAGTGCATAAATAAATCACATCAATGCACATCAATTCAAGTCAAAGGCCTCCTAGTATAGCCATAAGGGCTTAGGGAAGGCGTGATTTAGGACCAGGGGCAAAATGTGAAGATTTGGGGACGATTAGCCCGAAGGGCAAAATCGTCATTTTTTGGGAGGTTTGGATACCGAATTACCCAAAATAAACCATGGCCAGTTGATCGTGGCCATTTCTCTTTTTTTTTTTTTATCATTTTTTATTTTATATTTAATTTATATTTTTTTATTAATTAATAATAATTTAATAATAATTATTATTAATTATTATTTAAAAGGGGGGAAACCGGATCCGGATCGGATCCCTAGACCCGGGTCCGAACCAAGCCCAGAAGATATCACCAGAAATGGGCCTAGTTGCACCGCGCAAGACCAGGCCCAAAAGCCCAAAGACCAGCCCTCAACTAACTCCTTCAGCCCAATCCTTCTTTTCTCTCTGCCAGCCCAGCTCCTAGCCCATACGAACGAATGCTCCTGTTCATCTTCTCCTTTGCGACGTCCATGCATGGAACCAGGGGGGGAGCTCGAGTCTGCTTCGGCTTACGTCGCCGGCGTCCCTTGCTGGGTCTGAGCTCGTATGTCGCATTGTCGCTGGTTTGGCTCATCCTCATCGTTGCGACGCCAGGATCCGTTCGCCACCATTTGTTGCCATGCTCGCTCGCCGGCGCCGCTAGGTTACGTCAGCCGGACTCCTCTGATGCCGGTTCTGCCCATCTTCGTCACTTCCGGGTCACACTTGCATTCCACGAGCGACGAGCCGCCAAAACTGGCCTCGTGCCAAAACATTTAACGGGCGGGGCTCCGAACGCTATCGAGCCAACTAGCGGACAGGAGCCACCCTCTGGCTAGACCCGAACACCCTCTTTTGTGTTTTCACTGATCCACCAGCTCGAGCGAACCAACCCGACGTTACCGCTTCAACCCTCTTTCGCCTGATTCCTAAGCCGACGTCTCCACGAGTGAAGGAAAACATACCCGAACCGGTACCTCTGGTTATCGCTCAGTCGACCATCTGAACAAACCGCGACTCCGAAACGCAGCAAGGACCGCGACCTCCATGAAAGGACACGAACGCGCGAATAAAACTGATCGGGATGGGGGACGGGGGACACTGATGGCTAGAGGCAGAGTTCAAACTTAAAGCTATGAGAGCTCAGCAAAAGAACGGCAGACCAAAGCTCCCTCGTACTCAGTGTATGTATCGACTAAAACTAACGAAAATCTGTCCCTAAATCAGCCGTGCAAAACAGAAATGAGACTTGAGGCTTACCTGGCTGGGGAGCGTCGCCGGATACGAGACAGCTGAAGTTATTATGAGTGGCCGGTGGGATGCCACTGAGGAGATGGTCGGCCGTGCCGGGCGAGTTACTTCCTTATCTCATCGGCTCTCTCACCATCCTTTACGGTGGGGATCAGCTTGGTGATGGCGAGCTTCCTCAGCTTCCCGAGGCCGCGGATCAGTTTGCATCGTCTTCTCCACGCAACAACACAGAAGCCTACAGAGTGGCCTCTAACCATGGGTTGCGATTTGGCGATGACCGTCGGGTAAACTGAGGAAGCTCGGTTCAAGGTCGAGCAGGAGTTGGAACGTGCCGGTCGTACGGGCAGGCTGTCCCGCTGCTGAACAGGGACGGTGGTGGTTCGAACACGTAGTTGAGGCTCTGGAACAGCGGTGTCGCGATTGAGGTTGGCCCCGAGAGGTGCTGGGAGACTCGAATCAGAGGCGTCGGGGACTGGAAGATATCGGACGAGCGGAACAGGAGGTGGTGATGACTGGCGCAAGGACTCGCGACCTTGGGAGCGTCAGACACGGTCGAGAGTCCGCCATGTTCTCGACACAGTCTCTCACGGCCCGGAGCTTCGGTGAGCTCGGGATAGCTTGGCGACGAAGGAGGCGGTTGAGCGGACCCGGACGAGACTGACGATGAGGGCGGCCCGGGCGAGGTGGTGGTCGCTCCGTTGGATGGCGCGGTGATGGGGTGGTGGCGAGGGAGAGTAAGAGGGAGAGGAAGCAGAAGGAGCCGAGAGATGGTCCTTTTTCTTGTCGGGCTCCAAAGGAAGACGATGGCAGTGAGGCAGACGCCGAAGGGGACGACAGCGAGCATGAGGAGGAAAGAGGCGGCGCTGTCTGAGAAGAGGGCAGTGCAGATGTCGGTGAAGATCGCGGTACTCAGGCCCACGTAGCCTTTTTTTTTTTTTTTTTTGTAGTCGTGCCGAGCTCCCTATATGAGGAAGACCATGCTATCCTTCTCTTTCTTTCTTTTTTCCTTGGATCCACCTGCACCATCTCTTGTCTTTCTCTTTTTTTTTTTATATTATTCTTTTTGGTTCTTGAGGCGCCGCTCCCCCACTTTTGCTCAACGAATAATCTGTCCTCCACTCCTCCTTCTTTTCATTTTTTTAAATCCTTTCTAGTCCCCTTGCGAAGAAGAAAAACGATGGGCATTTATTGCAAACGGTGGTTGGTCTAATTGAAATAAAAAAAATAAAAAATATATATATATATACAAACATCTATATATTAAAAGACTCGATTGGCATTTTTTTTAGGCTCGGTTCGGGTTTATGTTTGTGAAGAAACATAGTGACCCGAGCCGAATTTTCAAGATTTAAAGTTACACACTTGAAGAGGAAATTAAAACAAAATTATTGAATATTTTTGTGTATTTTTTCTGACCACGAATGGTATTTTTCTGATTTTTTGGGTATTTTTAATAATTAAATAAATCCGAAAAATATTAAAAAATACCAAAAAATATTTTTTGTTCAAAATTGGTTCCTAAGGCCAAGCCAAGGCTTCCAAAGTTGATTTTGTGATTTTATGACCTTTTTTTGATATTTTTAATTAATTTTAAAGAATAAAAATCACAATAATAGATGGTCAAAAATCAGGTGTCAACAGGTATGCTCCAAGTTTGATTTTTATTCACCTAAGAGAGTTTGGAAGACACATGCTCGTGCTTGAGTTGTCTGAATTTAGTCATCCTCTCGCTAAATTTTTGCGTATTCAAAAAATCATACGCTCCTGGGGTTTTTCATCTTGGCTTCATTTTCTACAAGGCCTTACCCTAAACCAAATCATGTGTCAAACTGCTTGGATACATTTCCCTAGGGCTTCTTTGTCATGTAAAGATGAGGAATACGTCCCCCTATTAGGGCTTACTGGTTCCACTTCATATTGCCCTCTTAGAGTTGCTCGGCAATTCCGTGTCCTCCAAGATATTCCACCCCCTCTAAAGTCGGGTTTATATCATCTTGACATTCGCAAGGAATTCGTCAAAAGAGACCAAGTCGGAAATTTGAAAAAAGAAATTAAGCATATCCATAGCTTACTTTACCATTGCCTGCCGAAGGATGTTGACTGGGTCACTGAACTAGAAGGAGAAATGGAAATGTACCACGCTACGGTAAGCTACATTCATCGTCAGGTTGAACCAGGACTCAAAGTGGTCCTGCCGCATGTCACTCCAAACCCGACACCAAAGAGACCATGATGGCTCGTGTTATCAGTGAAAGAGATGAAGCACTAGCTGAAGTGGAACGTCTTACCCAGGCAAACAAACACCTCCGTGCCGCAAAGAAGTCTACCCGAAGAACTGGAGCCCCGTGTACTTCATACCAGTAGATCTCTATTAGGCACTAGGCGAGTTGTGTAATTTGGTTTGTGGTGTAGTAATAAAACCGCCGCTATCCTAGGCATTGTATATAGGCCTTTCTTCACCAAAGTTGGGTTGTGACTGCTGAAGCTTTTGAGTGTGTTTGTTTCTCTATTGTATATAAACCTTCTCTTCACCAAGTTGCCTGTAACTGGTGGAGCCCTTTTTGGTTTTTTGTACTCGCCTAGTTGAATGTGAATGGGGGCATTTCAAACAATCATCATGTGTTACTCCTTTAAAATGTCATATTTTCCCTTTTTGATGAAACATCACGAGAATTAGACTCTATCAAGTTTTCCTCGTCTCGGTTTCATCATAAAAGAAATATGAACTTAAAGGTTTTATATGCTATTTTTGTTACCTTTCCCTATGCTGATATTTCTTTAACATACAGGTAAAAAATTATGAAGTTCAAGCGTTCGCCTTATCTTACTCAATCCCGGGTCGCCCAAATGGAGCAAGAAGCACAGAACCCTGGTGTAACCGTGTTGGCTGAAGTTCGTGAATTAAGGTAGGTGATTACGCAGCTTGTTCAGGAAATGAGGACGTTGCCGCAGCGCAATCCAAATCCTGTCGCACCAGTCGATGTACCTGATCCTATCGACAATAATCATGGTGCAGAGATCATTGAAGGGGTGCCAATTCCTATGCTTGTGCCAGTTGATCCCGATCCCATAACTACTGCCATTTCGGCCCGATTGGAGGAGCAAGCTAGACAGCGGTTTGCCGAGCTTGAATTAGAATTCAAAAACAAGCGCGATCATGAAACAGTCGGGGATTTGTCTCAATTTGCCAGAATCGAATTTCCAAAAAAGTTCGAAGTTCCTGACTTCACGAAATATGATGGGACAGGAGATCCTAGAGCACACCTTAAGCATTATGTTAATAGAATGGGTCCTTATGTCAACAATATTCCTCTGTTAACTCAGACTTTCCAAAGCAGCCTGTAGGGAGCGGCTCTTCGTTGGTACTTGGACTTGAATGCATATAAAATTGAAAGGTGGGAAGAATTGGCTAAGTTATTTGTGGATCATTACCAGTACAACACAGAAATGGCTCCAACGTGTTATGTTCTGTCACGGACGGAAAAGAGGAGGGATGAAACATTTCGAGCGTTCTCACAGAGATGACTGTTGACACCTAAATTTTGATCAACCTTTTTTCCTTTATTTTTTAAAAAAAAATTCATAGAAAATCTATAAAAAGTTGAAAATTGAAAAATCAATTTTGGTGACCTTGGCCAAGCTAAATGAACCATTTTGACCAAAAAAATAATTTTCATAATTTTCATTTTTTTAATATTTTTGAAAAATACAAAAAAAAAGAAAAAAAAAGAAGAAAATCAAGAAAAATAGTATTTGAGGTCACAAAAATATATAAAAATAGTGGGTATTTTTATTTTTATTTTATCTATTTTCTGACCTCATAAATAGTAAAATTCAGGTTTGAGTTTAGGTGTTCTTTGATCATCATAAAATTGAATTTGGCAAAAATATTAGCAATAATTAAAAGGAAAAAGGAGTGAAGACATTATCATTTAAAAGGAAAAAGGAGGGGATTCGACAAATGATTTTGTCTTCGCTTTTTTTTTTATTTTTATTTTTAGTATTTTATTTTTATTATTATTTTATTTTTCTCTCTCTCCCCCGCTCCCTCTCTTTCCCGCTCCTGCTCTCTCCCTATTTCTCTCCTCCCCCTCATCATCCCCCCCTCCCTTCTCACGCTCATCTCCCTCCTCTCTTCCCTTCTTCTTGTAATCACGCCACCACCCGCCGCATTTCTTGAGTTTCCGGTCGATTGGACCGTTGGATCGAGCTGGTTTTTTGTGTACAAAGTATTCTTGATCCCTTATTCATATCCACCGTTCGGATCTTAAAAAGGATCTCTCCAAGTGGTCGTACAACAGCAAAATCAGAAGCTGTTCCAGCATGGGGTACTGTTTACCTGCCGGCATTTCTTGAGTTTCCGGCCGATTGGACCGTTGGATCGAGCTGATTTTTTGTGTACAAGATCTTCTTGATCCCTTCTTCATATCCACCGTTCGGATCTTTAAAAAGATCTCTCCAAGTGGTCGTACAGCAGCTAAATCAGAAGCTGTTCCAGCGCGGGGTACTGTTCACCTGCCGGCATTTCTTGATTTTCCAACCGATTTGACCGTTGGATCGAGCTGATGTTTTGTGTGAAAGGTCGTCTTGATCCCTTCTTCATATCCACCGTTCGGATCATTAAAAGGAGCTCTCCAAGTGGTCGCACAGCAACTAAATAAGTAGCTGTTCCCAGGCGCGGGAACTGTTCACCCGCCGGCATTTCTTCAGTTTCCGATCAATTCGACCATTGGATCGAGCTGAAATTTTGTGTACAATGTCATCTCAATCCCTTCTTCATCTTCACCGTTCGGATCTGTGAAAAGAGCTCTCTTGGAAGCTGTACAACAGCTCTATCAGCAGACAAATCCTTGCGATGGGCATATTTGCTTCAAGTTCAACATCCTCCTCATCCGAGCTCGGATTACTGCCTATTTTGTATTTTGTCGTATTTACTGTGTATTTATCTTATGTCATAGCATTTCATGCATCATATAGTTAATTTGCATTGTACTGCATCTAATAAAAGTGTGCATTTTCTACATTTTACCTATTAGACCTAGAATCGGAAGGCTGAGCCTCCTGTTGGTGTCTAAATATTTACTGTGTATTTACTTTATGTCATAGCATTTCATGCATCATATAGTTAATTTGCATTGTACTGCATCCAATAAAAGTGCACATTTTCTATATTTCGCCTATCGGATCCAGAATCGGAAGGTCAAGCCTCCTATTGGTGTCCAAGGCATTTTATTCATTTATTTTCTGCAAATTATATTGTGCTACCCCAGAATCCGAAGGCCGAGCCTCCTACTGGTGGTTTATACCCCCTACACCTTGTTGCATGAACACCGACGGACTCCGACGTCGTAAAATTCACCGGATCTCATCTCCTTTGCTTATGTTTATGTTGTGTAATGACTTAATATCTTCTTTATTTTTATTATAATTTGCATTGCGTTGCGTCCTATAAAAATAAAAACGCTAGATCGGACGGCTGCAGATGAGCCACGTGTCGTGATTCGGTGATTTTCAGAAAAAAAAAATATTTTTAACATTAAAAGAAATGAATTTCGAATTTTATAAAAATTAAAATGATTCGATTGTCACCGGGACACCACGTGGCAAGTTAGGGACCGTCTGTTGGGATTTATTTTTAGAAATTTATTAAAAAAAACAAATAAAAAAAATTTCAAAAAAATGAATTATTAAAGAAAAATTAAAAAAATAAAAAAATTGCAGAAAATTCCTAAAAATATTCTAGAAAATTCACAAGGTTGAAAACGACAAAAAATTTGACTTGTTGTCATTTTCGAGATTTTCTCCCGTTTAATCCAAAATGACGATTTTACCCCTCAATGGATAAATCGTCTTTGTTACTCCCAAGACTTGTGGAAATCGCTTAGCATTTGGCGATGGGTCAGGTAGGTAGCCAAACCTTATGTCTAAGGTTTCCAAATTTCATTTCCTCATTTTAGAAAATGACGATTTTACCCTTCAGGTGGTGGATCAGTTTCTAAAATTCCAGAAAATTTTGAAAATTGTCGAAAAATAGAAAATGGGTCAATTGAGTGATCAAACTTGTTTTTGACATTGTTTTACTCCGGATTCATTCCGAAATGACGATTTTGCCCTTTTTAGGCAAATCGTCCCTTTTGATATCAAAATTACGACTTTACCCCTGATGGGTAAAATCATGTCTAAATCATTCCTAAGCTTGATTGATACTTCTCTAGGCTAATAGAGCCTTATTAGGAATGTCATGTTGATTTGATGTTATTATTTTGCATATTTGGATTCATTGATTTGGGCATTTTATTATTTATTGTGATTACTAGGATAGTCATTCCTATCTGCATGAATTCCTAGATTTAGGATTCGTACTCCACTCATCTGCATGAAATCTTAGGTCAGAAAATTCAGTCAACTTAGGTACCGAATGGGCGTCAACTCTGACAGTTGACTTAACTAAGTCCCCGAACCCATTTCTTTGGTTATCGCAGAATTGAATAGAAACTCCCGACTATTCAATAGGGTGGTCCAATCATACCCTCCAAAAAATGATTGGTGGCGACTCCATGGCATGCACACTTAGCACATGTCACTAGACCACACTGAAGGTCGACTACGTATATCTCCGTTGCGATTTGGGTAATGGGTCTTGGGAGAGGCCCGCGTCCAACCAGACAGGACGACCCATTAACCCTCGAGAGCCCACGGCGAACCTCGAGAGGGTCGCGACAGACTGGCGACTCCGCTGGGGACGGTAGAGAACTTGAGCCGATTAAAAAGTTGATTAGTTTTTCTGACATGTTTTATGTAGATGCTCTTCAAGTTGAAGTACGTACTTTAACCCTTAAGGTGTTAAATATTTTTGCAGATTGAAGAAATAAGGGGTGAAGTGCTTGTCAACTTTGTTTTATGCAGGTAGGAGTTTCGGATATATTATTGTGTGGATGTTTATATTGAAGCGGTGATTGTTAAATAAAATGCATGTTTATTGCCTTAGCACGACACAATAAACACACACAACCGCGCCTAAAATCACGAGCGCTCTTTTTAGGAAAATAATAGAAGGAATTGAAAATGGAATCTCCGTGAGGAAAAACATGGGGTAATCCACTTTTCAATTCCGCTCACTTCGAACTATGGATTGAGTTCCAATGCAACGATAGTTGTGCAATGGAATCGACTCTTTCTAGAACTCGAGGTGGGAACCTTGACCTTAGGTGCCAAATCCTTTGATTTTTAGAAGTTTTATCCTCACTTGTCTCATGTGCATGTCTTTAGATGGTTGGTATATCTAAAACCACCTAAAAAAAAAATCGGTGATCTTGGAGTCACATCTCGAAGACTGGAACTGGGGCATCTCCAAGTGTTCGGACCACATTCCTTTGATTGGTTTGGCATTTTTAGTTCTCTTGCATAAGATTAATTTTGCTGAGTTCCTCTCTAGCTCATCCCTTAGATTGATTGTATTAGGGATCTATTTGTATTGTATACATCTCGATAAGGCTCATTTCTATCGAAAATGGGGGCAAATTCCCCAAACCCGTGGAGCATAGTGGAATTCGTCCCTTCAGTGCAAAATACATTTGGCCGCAGAGCCACTCGTTTGGTAAAAGGACGTATCGTTCCTAATTGATTTTCAATCAGATCTGGGGATAAGTTTTTCTCTATTTTTTTTATCTCAGGTGATAAAAGAGACAATGCACCCAAAAGCTCATGCATTCAAATGACAAAACAGACATCGCCTAGCTGGGGAAAATGAACCGTAGGCGTTGCAAATACCTTCAAGCACGAATGGAGGAATTTGATAGATGTTGTTCATATCAATACGCAACATCAGAACGGAATGCAAATCAAGAGTAAAGTCGTATCATCCCAATTTATCTTGGATTTGGGAATGCGAGTTGACACTTGTTATTTATCCTTGATAGGGACTCGCCATCAAGGAGGACAGATTTTCACAACCTGTGTGCACTCGCTGGGGCACACGACCAAGGGTAGGATGTATCATTCCAATTTTTATAAAGTTTTGGGACATACACTGACATATTTCTTCTTTATCTCCAGGGATCTCCAGCCACGGCGGTCAGGTAAGTATCCCTTTCCCCAATCCATTGAAAATGTTAAATAAATAAAACAGAGAGAAAAAGAAAAGCTTTTAGAATCTAATGTCTAGAAAAGACATAGAATTCTAATTTTATTGACATTCATATTTTAAAACAGGAGGTTGTCTGACCATGATTAGAACATGCATGTGCATCATAAAACCCCATTGGGAGGAAATTTATTGGAGAAAATGACGGAAAATTTTTTTCAATCAAAAATGGTTCAAAATTTTCAAAAGGATGTTTTCTCAAAAGACGAGAGGCAAAGCCTAAATCCAAACACGTCCTATACACACTTGAGAGAAGAGTGGAGCGGATCAGATAGCAAAATCTAGACCTACAGAAGTAGGGATTATTCGCCGCAATTACATGGATTGGGACGACGGAGACATTCGTTTCATATCCCCAAACACTACAGGTGACCATCGACAACCCCTTTGAACGGCGATTTTCTTTCATAACCCTGTCAAGAACCACCCCACATCGGGGCAAAATGGAGGTGAGTCAGCAGCATCAGCAGAAAATGGTTAGAAATTTTCTTGCTCGAACTAACGTTAATATTTGTGTGTTGTTTATATGGTAATCCAAGTGCCATAGGATGAAGAGAAGCATTCATTTCTCTATCCCACACACCGAATTCTTTGCACAGCCAACTTGAGCCTGCTAATTCATTTCATGAACCCGTTGGTGATCATTGCACATTTCAAGATGGATGCAGCATCATTTCAGAAACGGAGTAGCTCAAGACTTAGGGATTACAAAGAAATTCCTGAGCTTATGGTTAAAGCATGTTTAGACTTTCGATCATATGTCTAACATGATCTCCCGAAGATGAGAAAAAAAAAAGCGGGATTTCAAAAGAAAAATGATAAAAAA
This sequence comes from Rhodomyrtus psidioides, assembly GCA_021437785.1. Lineage (NCBI taxonomy): Eukaryota > Viridiplantae > Streptophyta > Magnoliopsida > Myrtales > Myrtaceae > Rhodomyrtus > Rhodomyrtus psidioides. The sequence continues at coordinate 2,605,261 of JAILYB010000111.1, forward strand.
AAATGAATGAGAAAAAATCCCCGACATCAAGAAAAAGCAAAGTGCTTGGTAAAAGCAAGGCCGATTTCTTGATCCCCAATGAAACTTGGGTGGGAAAAGAGGAAATCCCTGAAGGAGCCAAATCAAAAGGCTGCTCCCCAAATGATGTCAAGCGCAGAGCAAAGACATAGAGAGAGTTATCAGTCTCTGAATGCAACAAGAGACGCTCTCTAAAGAGTTGGTGCACACCTCAAAATCGGTTGCACACCTCAAAGACTAAAGATGCAGAAAGGAAAGGACATGTGGCAAATCTGCAATGATCACCAATGTCAAACCCTTCACAAATCCTGGGCTAAAAATAAGCCTTTTTTGGTCCCCAATCCTACCAATGTTACAACCCTAAAACAGTCTTATCTGACTATGACACTTGGGTTAACATATAATTTAGCTCGAAGAGGTACGGGCAAGACTATTTCTTTCTCATTTTGCAGGGTTCTTGACTTGTAAACCCGGAGCAGATGGTGAAGACTTTCATTCAATGGCCTCGACTCCAAGGCGGGTCCCCCTTGCAAACCAATATCCAAGCCCAACATTACGGTCCCGTAGAAGACCTCCCGACCGATCAAAATGTATGCGCTGTGAATGAGCCTAAAACCTAGGCACAGGTTAGTAGGGAATTGAGTGCATCCCCTATAAAAGCCATTATCTCAAAGAAGGTGAGGAGATCTCCTTGTCGAGAAATATTCCAATTGATATTTTGAACAAACTCTTTTTGGAGTCTTCAAATTGTTTGATCCAGATTTTCCGTGCAAGGGATTTTTGATCACATTTGCATGTTGCAAGAATGCTTTGGATAACCTCCAGCATCAAAATGCACATTTCAGGACTAAAACTTAAGTCATGAATTTTGTCAGTTAGACAACTGTTGTCTTCCCAAAGATTACTAATATTTTCTTGGTGAAGAAAAATCTTTCAGGTTTAAACTTTTGCAAGATCTTTGGAAACCCAAAATCCCAAAAGAACCTATGCCCTGTGAAAGGGAGTACCTACATTTGATATCTCTGTAGGAATTTTGATAACCCCAGATCCCAGATGAATATTTTACTTCGTGAAGTGGAGTACTCAGGCTTAAGCTTCTATAGGATTTCGTGGAGAACCCATGATCCCAGAAGGACGCCTTGCTCTGTCAAGAAGAGCTTATAGGGTCATGTTTTGCAGGATCCCTGGAGAACCCAGGTCCCAAACTGATATCCTTTTAATGAAAAGTTTGCAGGTTTCAACTTTCAGCAGGATAATTGAAGTCCCCAAATCCCAGAAAGGTACCTCGCATGTCGAAAGGACAATTCAGCCTTCTGTGAGATTTCAGGTAACCCCTAAATCCCAGAATAGCCTTCACCTTCCAAAAGAGACCTCAATGAGTCGTCTGTAGGTAAAGCCTTTTAGTAGGCAAACCTTTTCCAAGACCGATCTACGGAACAATCGAGTCTTTGACTAGTCCCAACAAGACAGGGTATGTCAACCTTTAGGTGAAGCCTTTTAATAGGCAAGCCTTTTCCTAGACCGATCCGCAGAACGATCAAGTCTCTGACTAGTCCCAACCAGATAGGGTATGTCAGCCTTAGATTCCTATCAGTTTAGAGTCACATAAAGGCAGATACCGCCGGAAGGGTCAACCAAGGTAGAAACCGCTTGAAGGGTCAACCAAAGGTAGAAACCGCCTGAAGGGTCAAACCAAGGTAGAAACCGCCTGAAGGGTCAACCAACGGTAGAAACCGCCTAAAGGGTCAACCAACGGTAGAAACCGCATGAAGGGTCAACTCAAGGTAGATACCGCCTGAAGAGTCAACTCACGGTAGAAACCGCCATAAGGGTCAACTCATTGGTAGAAACCGCCATAAGGGTCAAACTAAACTTGACGGTAGATACCGCCTGAATGGTCAAATGATGGTAGAAACCGCCATAAGGGTTAACTCATTGGTAGATACCGCCATAAGGATCAACACAAAGGTCCGATCCACTATACGGATCAAAATCCTTGGCAAATCCCAAAGCGTGGGATGCACCTTCCTTAGGTTCCTACCAGTTAGGAATTCCGTAATGGTATGACCTACCATACAGGTTAGAGCTAAATCTCCTTAGGATATCCTGAATGACGAGTCCCTAGGTATCTTCTCGAATCCATCAAACACCGCGAAAATCGCACAAACATCGAACAGATAAATGGCAGGTATGTCTCTCTACTATCTCACTCTCTCATGTCAAATGAACGTTTCCCCCTTCAAGAAAGAGCATACATGGACAAGCATGAAGATTGGATGTCATGACTCATTTTCCTTTAGTTTCCCGAGTCGAGTCGATCAAGACTAAAGTGTCACATTGTCTTTGAGAGAAACCTCTAACGAGATTCCTCTCAAAGAGGGGTAGCTGTTGACACCTAAATTTTGATCAACCTTTTTTCCTTTATTTTTTTAAAAAAATTCATAGAAAATCTATAAAAGGTTGAAAATTCAAAAATCAATTTTGGTGACCTTGGCCAAGCTAAATGAACCATTTTGACCAAAAAAATAATTTTCATAATTTTCATTTTTTTTAATATTTTCGAAAAATACAAAAAAAAAGAAAAAAAGAAGAAGAAAATCAAGAAAAATAATATTTGAGGTCACAAAAATATATAAAAATAGTAGGTATTTTTATTTTTATTTTATCTATTTTCTGACCTCAAAAATAGTAAAATTCAGGTTTGATTTTAGGTGTTCTTTGATCATCATAAAATTGAATTTGACAAAAATATTAGCAATAATTAAAAGGAAAAGGAGTGAAGACATCTCATTTAAAAGGAAAAAGGAGGGGATTCGACTAATGATTTTGTCTTCGCTTTTTATTATTTTATTTTTACTTTTAGTATTTTATTATTATTATTATTTTATTTTTCTTTCTCTCTCCCCCGCTCCCTCTCTTTCCCGCTCCTGCTCTCTCCCTATTTCTCTCCTCCCCCTCATCATCCGCCCCCCCTTCTCACGCTCATCTCCCTCTTCTCTCTTCCCTTCTTCTTGTTATCGCGCCACCACCCGCCGCATTTCTTGAGTTTCCGGTCGATTGGACCATTGGATCGAGCTGATTTTTTGTGTACAAGGTCTTCTTGATCCCTTCTTCATATCCACCGTTCGGATCTTCAAAAAGATCTCTCCAAGTGGTCGCACAGCAGCTAAATCAGAAGCTGTTCCAGCGCGGGGTACTGTTCACCTGCCGGCATTTCTTGCGTTTTCGGCCGATTGGACCGTTGGATCGAGCTGATTTTTTGTGTACAAGGTCGTCTTGATCCCTTCTTCATATCCACCGTTCGGATCTTTAAAAGGATCTCTCCAAGTGGTCGCACAGCAGCTAAATCAGAAGCTGTTCCAGCGCGGGGTATTGTTCACCTGCCTGCATTTCTTGAGTTTCCGGCCGATTGGACCGTTGGATCGAGCTGCTTTTTGTTTTTGCAAGGTCCTCTTGATCCCTTCTTCATATCCACCGTTCGGATCATTAAAAGGAGCTCTCCAAGTGGTCGCACAACAACTAAATAAGTAGCTGTTCCCAGGCGCGGGAACTGTTCACCCGCCGGCATTTCTTCAGTTTCCGATCAATTCGACCATTGGATCGAGCTGAAATTTTGTGTACAATGTCATCTCAATCCCTTCTTCATCTTCACCGTTCGGATCTGTGAAAAGAGCTCTCTTGGAAGCTGTACAACAGCTCTATCAGCAGACAAATCCTTGCGATGTGCATATTTGCTTCAAGTTCAACATCATCCTCATCCGAGCTCGGATTACTGTCTATTTTGTATTTTGTCGTATTTACTGTGTATTTATCTTATGTCATAGCATTTCATGCATCATATAGTTAATTTACATTGTACTGCATCTAATAAAAGTGTGCATTTTCTACATTTTACCTATTAGACCCAGAATCGGAAGGCCGAACCTCTTGTTGGTGACTAAATATTTATTGTGTATTTACTTTATGTCATAGCATTTCATGCATCATATAGTTAATTTGCATTGTACTGCATCGAATAAAAGTGCACATTTTCTATATTTCGCTTATCGGACCCAGAATCGGAAGGTCAAGCCTCCTATTGGTGTCCAAGGCATTTTATTCATTTATTTTCTACAAATTATATTGTGCTACCCTAGAATCCGAAGGCCGAGCCTCATGCTGGTGGTTTATACCTCCCACACCTTGTTGCACGAACACCGACGGACTCCGACGTCGTAAAATTCACCGGATCTCATCTCCTTTGCTTATGTTTATGTTGTGTAATGACTTAATATCTTCTTTATTTTTATTATAATTTGCATTGCGTTGCGTCCTATAAAAATAAAAACGCTAGATCGGACGGCTGCAGATGAGCCACGTGTCGTGATCCGGTGATTTTCAGAAAAAAAATATTTTTAACATTAAAAGAAATTAATTTCAAATTTTATAAAAATTAAAATGATTCGATTGTCACCGAGACACCACGTGGTGAGTTAGGGACCGTCAGTTGGGATTTATTTTCAGAAATTTATAAAAAAAAAATCAAATAAAAAAATTTCCAAAAAAATTGAATTATTAAAGAAAAATTAAAAAAATAAAAAAAATAAAAAAAATTCCTAAAAATATTCTAGAAAATTCACAAGGTTGAAAACGACAAAAAATTTGACTTGTTGTCATTTTCGAGATTTTCTCCCGTTTAATCCAAAATGACGATTTTACCCCTCAATGGATAAATCGTCTTTGTTACTCCCAAGACTTGTGGAAATCGCTTAGCATTTGGCGATGGGTCAGGTAGGTAGCCAAACCTTATGTCTAAGGTTTCCAAATTTCATTTCCTCATTTTAGAAAATGACGATTTTACCCTTCAGGTGGTGGATCAGTTTCTAAAATTCCAGAAAATTTTGAAAATTGTCGAAAAATAGAAAATGAGTTAATTGAGTGATCAAACTTGTTTTTGACATTGTTTTACTCCAGATTCATTCCGAAATGACGATTTTGCCCTTTTCAGGCAAATCGTCCCTTTTGATATCAAAATTACGACTTTACCCCTGATGGGTAAAATCATGTCTAAATCATTCCTAAGCTTGATTGATACTTCTCTAGGCTAATAGAGCTTTATTAGGAATGTCATGTTGATTTTATGTTATTATTTTGCATATTTGGATTCATTGATTTGCGCATTTTATTATTGATTGTGATTGCTAGGATAGTCATTCCTATCTGCATGAATTCCTAGATTTAGGATTCGTACTCCACTCATCTGCATGAAATCTTAGGTCAGAAAATTCAGTCAACTTAGGTACCGAAAAGGCGTCAACTTTGACAGTTGACTTAACTAAGTCCCCGAACCCATTTCTCTGGTTATCGCAGAATTGAATAGAAACTCCCGACTATTCAATAGGGTGGTCCAATCATACCCTCTAAAAAATGATTAGTGGCGACTCCATGGCATGCACACTTAGCACATGTCACTAGACCACACTGAAGGTCGACTACGTATACCTCCGTTGCGATTTGGGTAATGGGTCTTGGGAGAGGCCCGCGTCCAACCAGACAGGACGACCCATTAACCCTCGGGAGCCCACGGCGAACCTCGAGAGGGTCGCGACAATGACGCCCACTAGCAGCAGAAGTTCGCCCACCCCTTGAAGAAAGCGAACTACTCGACCATTTCTTAAAGGCACTTCATAATGAATTTTATTACAAGCTCGTTTGCTCCGGGTGTCTAAGCTTCCCACAGCTGGTTACAGTGGGTGAACGAATTGAAAATGGTATGCATTCAGGGAGAATCGTTGAAGGAGCAAATCGAAGACCGGTGATAAAGAAGGAGAAAGAGATGGAAATCGCCTTCGTACAGAATCCTCCTACAGTAGAACGACCGCCCCCGGCATCGTCGAGTCCTTCGACCCCTTATTACAAGAATTATCAGAATAGTCAGCCTAGAAAGATGAAGCCGTTTACTCCTCTCCCCAGGCCCTTGTCCTAGCTGTTGCCAATTTTGTTAGAGAAACGTCTTGTGGCCAAAGAAGTTGCTCGAGATCCCCTCCTGAATTATTTCGGATTTGGCCTATCAAAGTCCTGCGTATACCATATGGGTGAGAAAGGGCATGACGTTGACAACTGCTTTGTCCTTAAGCTTAAGATCCAAAATCTTCTTGATAGGAAAATACTCTCGTTTAAAAATTCTGAACCCAACATCCAGCAAAACCCCTTGCCAGCACATCCTCAGAATGTTGGGATGGTATTTGAAAATGAAGATCCTTCTAGCCAGAAGTTGCGAGTAAACATCTCTCGATTATATGAAGCCTTGGTGATAGCCGGGCATTATGGTACGGAGGATGTCACTATCCACGAGAAACGAGCTCGTATCCATGAAATGGTCCAGATGGGCGTGATACGAATTCCCTGAAAGAAGCTCCCTACTCCCTCACCAATAACATCCTGCATCGTCCGAGACATCCCTGAGCCTAAAATAGATTTGGCGGGAACAGAGATTGGTGACCTTTTAGCTGAGTTAGAGGACTTTGACGAATTAGACACATCATCAACTGAGTGGCTCGACGAACAGGGATCCGATAATGAAGATATGCGCCATGGGGATCATGAATTTCTAATACCTTCGGTTGAAAATGGCGATGTGCTTGACACCCTAGGGCAGCCTAGTGGAGGATATGATTTTATGGTGAAGTATTCACCCCCTCCTTGGTTTTTCCAAGAGCACATACCCGAGACTCGAGCCCATTGGGATGAGTGGGATGATGATTACGACATGCCTGAACCTAACAATGGGATTGCTCCACTAATCCTATTGCCTCCAGTCCTTGATGCTGAGGATTTTGCTCCAGAGGGTTGGGAAAATATAGCAGTAGCATTGAACCCTAATGAATTAAGTGTTGCCGTAATAACACCTAATGTTGTCGACCTACCCGCTGAAGAAGATATGTATAGGTTTCTGGAAGAAGACCCAGGGCATACTCTCATTGATTTAAATTCTCCAGAGTTCATCAAGATGGAAGCCAGTTTAAATGCTAGCATGGATCTCTATGGTAGCAATTTTTGGCCGGTTATGATTGATACATCGCCTATAGGCGTAGAGAATGGTTTCTTGCCTAATGAGTCATTCCAACTAGTCGATGTCGAATTTACTCCTTGGGATTACAAGACAGCACCTCCATGGAATTATGATGCAATAGCTCTGTGGGACTACAACACAGCAGCACCATCAAGTTTCAATCCACCTGCCCCATCAGCCCCATGGGATTACAATACAACAATGCCGTTGGATTACAACGCATCATCCTTATCAGCCCTGTTAGACTACAAGGCAGTTGCTCCCTGGGACTATAACACAGGCGGAGTTGATTCAGTCACCCGAACAGGTCGTTCCTACGCGCCTCCTCAGCCGTCTGAAAAGAAGCCTATGATTGAAAAGAAGTCCATAACTGATAAAGAGGCCGAGCAGCTCTTATCAATAGTAAAGACCAGTGAATTTTCAGTCGTAGATCAACTGAGGAAGATGCCTGCTCAGATCTCGATGCTTGACTTGTTCCAAACCTCAGATAAATATAGAGAGGCCCTTCTAAAAGTCCTTGGCGAAGTTCATGTGCTAGAGACAACTAACGAAGCTCAGCTTGGAGAGTTTGTTAGTTCATGGGTCTGCAGTTAATATTTGCCCGTTAATCACTCTTCGTCGGTTAATTTGGATGAGTCAAGAATGCGTGGGTCAAATCTGTGTATCCGTGCATTAGATGGTGTGAAGAAAGATGTTCTAGGCGAAGTGGACTTGGAAATTCTCGTTGGACCAGCTACCTTTCTAGTCACTTTTCAGGTCCTAGATATCCCTCTTCTTTCAATTTGCTGCTAGGGAGGCCTTGGATACACATAGCTGGAGCTGTACCATCAAGCTTGCATCAGAAGATCAAGTTCGTGGATAATGGCCAGCTGATAACTATACATGGGGAATCCGATATAGAGATCTCAAAATGTATGGCAATCCTATACATCGAGCCTGGAGAAAGCGAAGAGGCAAGTTACCACACTTTTGAACTAGTTTCTACTATCCACGTTCCTAAAGGAACAGCTGTGTAAATCCCAAGAATGTATGGCCCGTTACTCATGTCCAGCCGTGTTCTACTCCAACATGGCCATATACCCAGACAGGGTCTGGGGTTGCATGGCCAAGTTATTACAGAGCCCATCAGGGCGCATAAGAAGATTGGTAGATGAGGTATAGGGTACGACCCAGGATGTGGTTGAAAGGGCCAAGGAGGCCGAAGTTGCCTTGGTAATAATTGGGATCGCCTGACATATACGAACGATGGTACAGCTGCCAAGGATTTGTCCTATAGCACTCCTATTGAAGAAGTTTTTGCTAGCCCGGCTAAAATGTTGCACGAGGAAGAGATCATCATGGATGGTATAGCCAAGCTGTTCGAAAATTTCACTGTATGCGTCACTTTAGGACCCGATGCAGCTGAATCATCGGGGGTTTCTGTCAACCCTCAAGAGTAGGGTTGTTCGTTCCTTTATGTTTTATGATGTACTTTTATCTTTTGCGACCGTTTCCCATATATGGGATTCCTGTCGGTAGTAATGTAAATTACTTTTTGGACCTTTAGACCTGGAGCCGTGGGTCTAAAGGTTGTACATGTTGTAATACGGCTCCCTGGTTTAAATAAAACAAAGCACTGCTTTATTAAGGACGTGTGAAAGTACATAGCCATGTCCTATGACGATCTCAACACAAACCCTGAGGACTGGACTTTCACACGCTTCCTAAATTCAAAATTTTGAAGAAAGCCTATTTAGTCTGATGAAATGAGGAAGTACTCAGAGGCTTTTATTTGAAAATTTTTGTTCCAAAATGCTTTCAAAAATCACACTTTTTGCACATGTTATTAAAGCTTACTAACTCTTCTGCATCATGTCTCAGGCATAGCATTCTGCATACTTACCATGACAATGCGTGTGACTCGGATTTGACGGGAGGCAATTCTTCAGACTCAGATATCGATAATGAAGACCCAAAAGAAATTGAATTCGAATGGACTCGCCATGAGGAGTCAAAGCCATTAACTGCCGAACCGACAGTAACGGTAAATCTGGGTAATGCAGACCATGTCAGAGAAATTAAAATTGGGGCGCAGTTACAGGAAACAGAAGCTGCTCGGTTAATTGACCTTCTTCGAGAGTATCAAGATGTGTTTGCCTGGTCTTATAACGATATGCCAGGACTAGATCCTGAGATTGTTCAACACGCTTTACCGACTCATCCAGACATCATTCCGATGAAGCAGAGATTGAGGAGAACTAAACCTAAATTATCCGAGAAAATCAAAGAGGGGGTGATGAAGCTTTTGAAAGTGGACTTCATCAAGGTGGCTCACTATTCGGATTGGGTAGCAAATATTGTCCCTGTAATAAAAAAGGAAGGCAAAGTCAGAGTATGTGTCGATTACAGAGACTAAAATCGAGCTTGCCCCAAAGATAATTTTCTGCTTCCTCACATCGATGTGCTGGTCGACAGTACAGCCGGGTTCGAGTTGTTTTCCTTCATGGATAGTTTTTCAGGTTATAACCAAATCAGGATGAAAGAAAAGGACAGGGGCAAGACTTCTTTCATTACCCCGTGGGGAACTTTCTGTTGTAAAGTAATGCCTTTCGGCCTAAAAAATGCAGGAGCCACATATCAAAGAGCCGTGGCCGCGTTGTTTCATGATATGATGCACAAAGAAATCGAAGTATATGTGGATGATATGATCGCGAAGTCCAGGCTAGGCGAAGACCATGTTAGGGTCTTGCGCAAGTTGTTTGAACGTCTTCGCAAGTTTCGATTGCGCCTTAACCCTGCAAAATGTGTGTTTGGAGCGAAGTCCGGAAAATTATTGGGTTTTATGGTCAGCAGTAGGGGCGTTGAGATAGACCCGTCCAAAGTTAAATCTATATGCGAATTGCGACCTCCTACTTCTGTCAAAGATGTTCGCAGCCTACTAGGAAGATTAAATTACGTGGCAAGATTCATATCTCAGTTATCTGAGACGGCGAAGCCATTTTTTAAGCTCCTTAAGAAAAATGCGAAGATTGTATGGGGTGTCGAATGCCAAGCAGCCTTTTTGAAAATTCAGCATTACCTGACTCATTCCCCTGTTTAGTACCGCCAACTCCTGGTGTTCCTTTAATTCTCTACCTCACCATACATAAGGAGTCATTGGGGGCAGTGTTAGTTCAAAAAAGACTGTCAGATGGGAAGGAATGCGCGATATATTACCTCAGTAAAAATTCATTGACTCCGAGGTAAACTACTCCAAGATTGAAAAGACTTGTGTAGCTCTTATTTGGGTGTTGCATAGGCTACGGCAGTACACCCTTTATCATCAGATCCTACTGGTCACTGAATGCGACCCCATTAAATACCTATTAGAGAAGCCAGCGCTGATCGGGAAGCTTGCCAAGTGGCAAATCCTCCTCTCCGAGTTTGATGTGCAAAGCATGACCCAGAAGTCTGTGAAAGGTCGTGTTATAGCTGACATGTTAGTAGAGAACTCAATGGGTCTAGACATTCCTCATGATACCGATCCTTTTGACGATCGTGTCTTACTCATAACTACTGATAAGTGGATGATGTATTTTGATGGAGCTGTAAATCTTCTAGGTTCGGGTACAGGGGCAGTGCTTATCTCTCCAGATGGCCAGCACTATCCGATAGCTGCCAGGTTGATATTCCCATGCACCAATAATATTGCTGAATACGAAGCTTGTATCCTTGGTTTGCCAACTGCTATAGATATGGGGATCCGAAGATTACAAGTTTATGGTGATTCAGCCCTCATCATTCTCCAGACCGAGGGAAAGTGGAAGACTCGAGACCCGAAATTGGTTCCATATCATGAATTCCTAACAGGGCTAATTGAGGAGTTTGAGGAGATAACATTTGAATATCTTCCTAGATCGTAAAATCAATTTGCGGACGCACTGGCTACGTTGTCCTCGATGCTCCAAGTAACCGGGAGGGGCAAATATTGAGCCATTACGAATTGAGATTTTGAAGCGTTCGATTCACTGCATGGCAGTAGAAGAAGAAGTGGATGGAAAGCCGTGGTACGACAACATCATGGTGTATCTACAAAAGAGAGAATTTCCTGAAGGAAGTGAATCGGCTGATAGAAAGTATTTAATCAAGCTCTCGTCAAAGTTTTTCCTCAGCGGCAATACTTTGTACAAGAGATCATACGATTCAGTCCTTCTGAAGTGCGTCGATGCCAAGGAAGCTAATTAGCTAATGAGCGAAATTCATGAAGGAGAATGTGGTCCCCATATGAATGGATACTTTCTTAGTAAGAAGATCATGAGACTGGGATATTATTGGCTCACTTTGGAGTCCGATTGCATTCAGCATGTTCGCCATTGCCATCAGTGCCAAGTTTATGGTGACAGGATCAACGCTCCGCCCAATGAGCTACACCAGATGTCTGAAGCATGGCCTTTCTCTATGTGGGGAATAGACATGATTGGTCCGATCAATCCCAAAGCTTCAAACGGGCATCGTTTCATTCTTGTGTCTATCGACTACTTTTCAAAGTGGATTGAAGCCAATTCTTATGCAAATGTCACTACGAGTAACGTGGAAAAGTTTATACGTCGTGATATCATTGCCTGTTATGGAGCTCCAGAGGCTATAGTCACGGATAACGGCACGAATCTAAACAACAAGCTAGTTGAGAATGTGCTGGAAGAATTTCGGATAAGTCATTTGAATTCTTCACCGTATCGCCTACAAATGAATGGAGCATTCAAAGCGGCAAACAAGAATATCAAGAAAATCCTATCAAAAACTGCCGAAAATTACCGTGATTGGCATGAGAGACTCCCTTATGCATTGATTGAATATCATACGTCAATTCGTACCTCGACTGGGGCAACTCCTTTCTCATTGGTATATGGTATGGAAGTAGTTCTGCCTGTCGAAATTGAAATTCTTTCACTGAGAATTCTTTCACAAATAAAGTTGTCAGAAGCTGAATGGATTCAGCAGAGGAATGAGCAGTTGAACCTAATCGATAAAAGAAGGCTACGTGCCATATGTCATGGCCAGGCTTATCAGAAGCGAGTGGAAAAATCGTTCGACCGTAAGGTTCGCCCTAGGCTCTTCAAGGTCGACGACCTCGTGTTAAAGAAGAGACTACCATTTGTACCACACCTGGAGGCAAGTTCACTCCAAATTACGAAGGGCCGTATGTGGTCAAGAAGGTCCTTCCTGGTGGCCCTTTGATTTTAGCTAAAATGGACGGTCAAGTGTGGCCAAGCCTTGTAAATGTTGATGCTGTGAAAAAGTATTTCACATGAATAATATCAGAATGGCCCTGATGGCCATTCCTTTCAAAATCCGAGTCACTTGCGCCTGTTGACATCATGCATATCATGTATACATACATAATTGGTTTGTTTTGCAGGTAGCTGTGATATGTTCAAAGAAGTAGTTGCCAAACTGACCTGATGGATTGCTCATTGCGAAAGCCATGAAATAACAAGAATGAAGGTGTTGCGCCTGGATGAGTTCATCTAAATAAAAAATAGAGCGTCCTTTAGACGCCAACAACGCTGTGGCCTGGTGGTCAAGGGAATGAACAGGTCCAGATGCGCCTAGGGTTCGATCCCCGGGAACGGCATGAACGGAGCCCGTTGTTAAATATTGAAAGGGAACTCCATTGTAAATATTAATAAAAAACTTTTTACATCTCCTTTGTAGGAAAAAGGAAGCAAACTCTTGGCCCAAACGAGACCAAGAAACCTTATCAAAATCCATGCAAGAATAGCAAGCACGTGATCAGAGACATCGTCTAACCACACCTCTTGCGCATCATTATGGTTGCACCAAGCAAGTGAAAGCATTGACTAATGTAGTCCAGGTAAGTGTCTTTCTCTTTCAAACCTTTCAAAAGAGGATTGCTAGAGCACCTTTTCATCAGAACAGATTTGAAATCACTATCTTCAAATGCTTCGAGTGCCATTCATTAACCGTCAAGACATTTACGAGAAATTTAGCCATCTCAAGTGATCTTAAACACATTGTTTGAATGACATCTTCAATGAGAAATGATTTCAAATCCAGCATTCAGATTATAATGAAAGAAGCTCAGAAACAATTTTATCTAGAAAGGTGAATGACATTCATTGATATTGTCCATGCATTGCATACACGCATCTTGCATCAAAATCTCGTGGAGGTTGATTCGAGCAAAGATCTTGCAAAAAAAAAAAGTTTTGAATATGCCAAATGAGAGTGTTTAGGATGACGAAAAGGCAAGCCATCTCCCAAACACGTACCTAATACACTTTTGAGAGCTGAGCGGAGCGAAAAGATGATTCGTATCTTAGGACGTAGGATTCATTCGCAGTGAGTACATTGGTCGAAGTGACGAAAGGTATTTCTTTCTTTTCCCCATACACACACTATATCCCTTGTTAGTCATTTTGAGCCTGAAAAAGGAGAATGTTTCAAACATACCCCTGTCAAGAGCCACCCCACACCGGGGCAATGTTTCAAAAATACCCCTGTCAAGAGCCACCCCACACCGGGGCAAGTGTAGAAGTTTGTGGTTGAAAATCAGTTGAAGAAAAGGTAAGAAAAATTTAATTGCCTTCACTTATGTTAACCTTTTTGTGGTAACTTCAAGTAAATCTTCATTGAAGCTCGAGACGTCTCAAAATGAAGAAGATAATTTATTTCTTCTACCCAAAACATCGATATCCCTTGCTTAGCCAAGTTGAGCCTGAAATTGTTTATTCCTGAAACCCGAGTGATGATCATCTCCCCATACTAGGGCAAGGCATATGATTTACCAAGAAAAATGACAAATATGCATTGATCTAAAATGCCTCAAGATTTCAGAGAGATCATAACAGGAGCAAAGAAGAGAAAAAAAGAAGAGAAGAAACAAAAATAGAAGGCTAAAAAAGAGTCTGTAAAGCAAAAGCGAAGCCTGAGCCGAAGAGAAAAAAACCAAATGCGAAAAAAGAAGAAGCATAGAACTTACCTCAAAAACAAGTAGAGCAAAATTCTTTTCTTGCCAAATAAAAATAGGCAATTGATGGACTCTCGAAACTTTGAGATCCCCAGAGTTAGATGTCTTCCCCAAACAGAGTGAGATTAGTAATGATGCCAAGGTAGTCACCGACTCATAAATCCCCCCCCCCCAAAAAAAAGCCTTGTAAACCTTCCCAAAGCCGACATTACACCCATCCGAAGTCTCTTCCGATTGGGATGTTTCGAGCTGACATGAAGACTTTACAGAAGAAGCTACCGCTCGAAGGAGTGGAGCCAATCATTTCTTGTCTTACCTTTTAAGTTCTTGACTTGTACACCCGATGAAGGTAATGATCGAATGCTTTCCAAGCGTGGCTTTAAAACATAAAAATCCTGTGTGAACCCATGACCGAGCCTACATTACAATCCTTGAAAGACCTTTCAGATCGACTAAAATGTATACATTGCGAGTATGTCCGAGACCTTAGACACGAAGAGAATGTGAGGAATCGAGAATACTTAACCTGAATCCCCAGAACGAGTATAATGTCATCTCTAGAGGGCCAAGCCCGTTCTTACACGGTCGTGCCATTTCCTGAAAAGCCAAGCCCGCTCTTACACGTTCGTGCCTATTTTGATTTCCAGAAGGCCAAGCCAAGCCCATTCTTACACGGTCGTGCCTATTTTGATTTCCAGAAGGCCAAGCCCGTTCTTACACGGTTGCGCCATTTCCCGAAAGGCCAAGCCCGCTCTTACATGGTTGTGCCTATTTTCCTTTTTGCCAAAAGGCTAAGCCTGTTCTTACACGGTTGTGCCATTTTCCATTTCGTGAAGGCCAAGCCCGTTCTTACACAGTCGTGCCTATTTTGATTTCCTGAAGGCCAAGCCATTCTTACACGGTCGTGCCATTTCCCGAAAGGCCAAGCCCGTTCTTACACGGTCGTGCCATTTTCTATTTCGTGAAGGCCAAGCCCGTTCTTACACGGTCGTGCCTATTTTGATTTCCTGAAGGCCAAGCCCGTTCTTTCACGGTCACGCCATTTCCCGAAAGGCTGTTCTTACACGGTCGTGCCTACTTTCCTTTTTACCAGAAGGCCAAGCCCGTTCCTACACGGTTGTGCCATTTTTCTATTTCCTGGAGACAAAGCCTTTCCTTTACCAAAACAAAATTAGGCGTTCAGTCGTCTTGGAATGGAACCTCTTCGAACTCCCCTTCCAAGAGGGGCAGCTGTTGACACCTAATTTTGTCAGCCTTGTACTTTATTTTTCTCGGTAAAATAGGATGGATCGATTCTTGTAAATACTCTCATTGTTGACACCTAATTTTGTCAGCCTCGTACTTCATTTTTCTCCGCAAAATAGAATAGATCGATTCATGTAAATATTCTCATTGTTCTTACAAAAAAATAGAAAAAAAAAAGAGCAAAACAGAACAAAGATTTCGGATCGAGTCACTGAGCGAGACGAAAAAGAAAAAAGAAAAAAAAAAGGGATGTTGCCACATTTAAAAAAAAGGAAGAGAAAGAAAGAAAGAAAAAATACATGCATCAAGAATTTGAAAATAGAGAATATCTCAGAATATCTACAGTGGAGGATATCTGAGAATATCGACTACGGCAGGCAGAAGATCACATACGCGCATAGAATATTATCTACATTCGAAGATAAGATTTGTAGCAGAAAATATTCGCAGCTGAGGAATGATATCTACAGCAGAGACAAACGTAGGTTGAAACTAAATTGCGTTGGCACCAGAGAAGTTGCCAAGCCAACTTTTCATCTATACGTGTGTTGCAGCAGGAGATTTTGGGCTGAAAAGATAGAGAAGCAGGACATTTGAGGCTGAAGGAATGATGGCCAAACATCCAGAAACAACTTGTGAAGGCTAGATAGTGGCTGGATTCAGCCAATTCCCAAGGAGTCGCAAGTCACAAGATTAGCTATTAAGAAAGGCAGAGGAAGCAGCAGAGAATTTCAGCCACAGCAAAGAAGGAATGATGATTGAAGAATGAGAGGCAGCTTGCAGAGAGTTCAGCTCTTTCCCGAGAAGCGGCAAGCCATCTGATTGGCTAACAAGGGAGGTGAACATGACTTATAGCATGGGAATTTCGGCTGCAGCAGAGGTGATGATGGCAAGGATTAGCAAACAAACTAAAACTCATGTGGAACTAACATTAAGCTGAGGTGAACGACTTTTGGAGGCTGATTTGTGCGGCTGCAAAGATAAAATCAAAGGATTTGAGAGCAGCAAAAGATTTCGGTTCCAATCTCATCAGAAAAAAATCATGATCGAAGGATGAAAGGAAGTTGCAGGTAATTCAGCTTGTTCCCAAGAAGCTGTAAGCTAACCGATTGGCTACCGAGAGAGAGGAAGAGACATGGCTGTAAAAGGAATGTTAGAAAGAATAGTATCTTTACAGCAGCAGAGAATTTCGGCTGCAACAGAGATAACATCTATGGAAGAAATATTTACAGAAGAAGATGAAGAGCAAGTGGTGGGACCAAGTTGCATAAGTTCAGCTAGTTCCCAAGAAATCGAGAGCCAATCGATTGCTAATGAAGAGGCAATAACAGAGGAATTTCGGCTGCAGCAGAGAAAGGAATGATGATCAAACGTTGGAGCAGATTTGGAGATGATGAGGATGGCTCTTTGAAGCAGATTCAGGCACCTATCTAAAAAATCAACAGAGAGACAGAGAAGCTGCAATTTTTTTTTTTGGTTGAAAGGACACAAGAGCAGTTGCCTCTTGCCGTGCAAGTTGGTGAATTCCCAAGGGGATGAAGACAAAGGCCTCTTAACTGAGACTATAAAAGAAAGGGAAGCAGAACGTAAATGGGGGGTTCCTTTTTTTTTCGTTAGCTCTCTTCCTCTCACACTCTACAGAAGAGAATAACAACCAAAAAAGAAGAGAGAGTGAGTCAGGTCTGAAGGTAACAGAGGATAAGGAAAGTTCCCATAGTTCTTGATATCAAGTCCATATGTGTTTTGATCTTCAACAGGTAGAATACCGCTGTTAATTATGTTTCTTTTTTTTGTAAACCATTCAGGTTCGCCGGGCTGAGACCCTTGTTTTTCTCGGTCCGGCGAACTCGTAGTGAAGTTAGTACTGCAGTTCATGTACAGTGCAATCAGTTCATGCGGTGTTATCATTATTGTATCGTTTTCTCTTGGTAATGTTCTGTTTTTTATGGTTACTATGATTTTTGCTGTTACAAATACATGGATTAGAAGTTACATGGTCCGATGAAGAGGTTTTTATTTTTTGCACAGCTTGCTTAGCAATGCCTCTGCTGTGTGTCTTATCTTTTTTTTTCTTCTTCGCAAGCCGATTGATGCGTCGAAAGCTACATATCACCAAGTTTCTTTCGGACCAAGCATTTTTCCTCTGTGACACGCACATATGAAGATTTTTGAACTAAAACTAAGATTTTTTTTAAACTGTTCATTGGCCTGGTTTCAAACCCATTTTTTTAACATATCAAACTCATTGCTTTGAGGGAAATTTTACCATGATCTCGTTAAATTTAGCTGCGGTCACTTAATTCGAGTTGTGCTGTGTATATGAGCTTACATTAGTATTCAAGTTTGCTGCGTTCTTATGCGATACCTGAGGTTCGAGGCTTGCGGTCATAAAAATTCTTTGGGGCCGTTTTAATTGATTCTTTGTAAGTGCGAGAAAGACTAAAAGAGGAAACCCCTTTGTAGATAACCCTTGGTGCTCCAAGATTGCTCACGCCAGACTTGGTTTTTCTGTTCTGTTTATATGTCGTTGTTCTTTTTGTGTTCTGCATTTTTTTAATTTAATTTATAGCTAAGTTAAAATTTAGTTCAAGTAGTAAAGTGGAATCTGTTCGTACCATGTTACACCGTACACTGTGCTGTCATCTTCTTTCTTTCTCTTGCCCTTGGTTCGGTTTTGACTAATTGTGTTTTGTTGCTGTAAAAATCATTGATCTGCATCGTGATGCCTTTTTAATGTGTGAGCCTAATCGCGTCCCCAAGCCGATCGATGCGTTGGAAACTATGCGTAATCTGATTTCGTTTTAGCCGAACGCTTTTCTTCTTCACAATGCATACGTGAAAGTCATCTGGCTTGAATCGAGATTATTCGTGTGTTAGGTTCAAAACTCATTTTTTTTTTATGTCAAGTGTTTTTGCGTGATGTTGGAGTTGCACCATGATTTCATTTGACTCAAACTATTATGTGAACATGGTAATGTGCTTCCTTGTTGGAATTTTGCTATTAGCAATCGTCGAGGTTCGAGATATGTGGTCATGAAATCACTCCTTGAAGTGGTTTTGATTGATTCTCTGTGAATGCAAGTGTTTGGGGAAAAACTAAAACAGATCCCTTTGTTTATAACCTGCGGTGCCTTAAGATTTTTCATGCCACTTATGATTTTGCTGTTCTGCTTATGTTTTGCTGTTCTGTTTATATTTTGCTGTTCTGTTTTGTTCTGCATTTTTTTCTCTTTTCTCTTCGTATGTCCATTCTGGTCTAATTCCTCATATATCCGACCATTTCCGCGTCTGACTTTTAGAATTTGCGCTTCATTTAGATTCGTCTGCATGTTTTTAATTTTTCATCAATGAATGGTCATTTTTTTTTCTCTTTTTTCATATGTCTATTCCGCTTTAATTCGTTATATGCTTGACCATTTTTCCTGTCCGATTATTAGAGTTTGCGCTTCATTTAGATTCGTCTGCGTGTTTTAATTTTTTTTTGTCAATGAATAGTCAATTTTTATTAACGTTCCGCATTGCATTAAAGTTCCTTATTTTTTTTTCTTCTTTTCTGAATATTAGACTAAAAGTTGAATAAATGAATGCAAGAAAATGACAAAAATATCATGCCTAGTCACCTAAATCTGGTTAGATGCCTTTGACTTTCAATGTAATGGATAAAATGCATGGTCAATTTAGAAAAATCAATCGGTTAGGTACCGAAAGGGCGTTAGTTAAATAATTAGCGTAAATAAGTCCCCGAACCTAGATACTCTGGTTGCGTAGAAATTGAGATAATACTCCTGTATCTCGATTGATTTCTAGCCGATCCCAAAGGCTAGTGGCGACTCTTAATGATTCTAAAATGTTAAACGTCGTGCGAGGTAAGATTAGGGAGGATCTGCGCCTAAATCGATAGGTAATACCTCTAAACCTAAACGATCCACCGGGAGGGGGAAGGATAGGTCGCGACTATGGCGTCTATGATTCTATTCTGAATTATAGCTCAGGAATGAGTATCATTGGTTATATTCTTCGATAGATTCTAATTGTTAGAGCTTCATACTTTAGGAGTTATTTTAATATACGTTAGTTTAAGTGAAAGATCACCAAAGAAAGTTTCTACTTATTGTAATTGAAAGTGATTGTTATTTTCATGGGACCAAAGGCGAAATACTTTCTATAGGAAAAAAAAATCCATTGGGAATGCAACGTGGATAAGTTTTACCCGTCAAGGGTTATGCAAACTTATGATACTTCATAAATATAAAAATGCTTGTGTATGTACATTTGGTTTGAGCTTATTTGTTTACATATGCAGCGTTGCAACAACTAAAAGTCATGTGATCTTTATAGGTACTAGAGAATACATGGATGAGTTTGGAGTGTTTGATGTTAAGCCTTTTTTAGCCGCCTATTAGGTAGGTAATTTCATTTGGGTTCTGTCTTTCAATGTGTCTTTTTGATATGTATGAGCGGGAGATGCATTCATTAGTGGTTTAATATTTTGGCGGGCACTACTTTCCCACGTAGGTATGGGCGGGTTTATGGAAGAAAATTCACCAAGTGGTGACTAAAGATCAACAGCCTCTACAAAAGCTTTCTGAACCGAAGGTTACCTTGAGAAATATATATGAACGCTTTGAGAACATTCTTAAAATGGGTCCCCTATGCCAGGTTTGTATTTCTTCCATCATTGGATACGATGCTTTATCTTATCAACCAATACTTGTATTAAGAGATCTGTGGAATGTGAATGCATGAGAATGCACAAGCATGTGCCATGTCAAGATCAGTCGATGATCCAGGCTAATTGTTTGGTTCTCTTTAATCAAGGTTTTTCCCATGGAACCGGGGCTCAGTGCGAAGATGAAAAGTTACATGACCATGATGGACTCAATGACAGACGAAGGCAAGTCGTGTTGTAATTTATAGTTTAGCTGTTTATTATTTTGTCTTATGGCTGCAGCGAAGGTGTTGAATTCAAATCCTGAGCCTGATTAAACAGGTTTGGTTTGTTCCAGAGCTAGATAGTTCAAATCTAAAGATTATGAATGAAGGGAGAATCATGTGGATAGCAAGGGGTTCTGGTTGCCAAGATGGAGAAATTAGGGTATAAAGGGATTGCGAAGATGTGGATCAAAATGATGGAGAATCATTTGATCCGAAGCTTCAACATTGGTGTGTCAAGTTGGAATGGCTCCTGACTCGACTGACCAGATAGAAGTCTTATGGCTTTGTATCATCCTTTTGTCACGGGCCGATTGATCACACGCTCTCTCGGCACCGTGCGGCACTCAAGATTCACACTCGAGTCAGCCTTCTCACCCGAATAGCTCACACACTCAGCTCAAGCACAACTATCGATCAAGGCAAAGAGAGAGTGAGGAGAAGCTTTCTTTCTCATTCAATTTTTCGGGTCCGTCTCTACAAGGGGTTTACTCCCCCTATTTATACACAAATGGCCGGCCACAAGGTGGTCCCCCGAGGATCACTATTCACGGCGGCTCACCTACTAGTCAAGGCCGGCGTGCTGGTGTTTTTCCCATTCAAGCCAGCCACCGTCCATCTAGTCTTTGCCAACTTCCACCAACTTGTCAAGGCTGGCGTGCTAGAAGTTTCCAAGTTGTCAGCCCGCCACACTTGACCGTCGCTCGCCCGCCCGATCGATCGCTGGGCATGTTCGGGCCGATCGTTGCTCGTGCGCTGGTCGATCGCTGGTCGATCCTGCATCGTGCAAGGATCGATCGCCCGGCCAGTCTGCATCGTTCATTGTCCGCCCACTCGTCCATGCCGCTCGTTCACTTGGTCGCTCGCTTGGTCGAGCGCCACGATCCGAGGATCGATCCCTCGATCGTGCATGGTCGTTCATCGCTCGGCCGCTTGGCCGCTCAGCACGATCCGCGGGTCGATCACCCGGTCGTGCAGCATCAGCCCCCGCTCGTTCACCCGATCGCCTTGCATGATCCGCGAGTCGCCCGTTCGCTCGTGCAAGGTCGTTCATGGATCGGCCGCTCGGCCGTTCCGCACGATCACCTGGTCGTGCCTCCTCGATCATGAGTCGATCCGCTGGCTGTCCCGGATCATATCCCGATTCAAGGGTTGGTCGATCATCCGCCCGCTCGGCCATTCCTAGGCGCATTTCCTCATGATTCACGGGTCGATTGGCTGATCGATCCCGGGGATGCATCGCGGTCAAATTTTCATCAAAATTAAACGGACCGTGATACTCTCCCGCAGCAATTCGGGCAACGCCCTCGTTGCCACGAACCTCCTGGAATAACTTGATTTCCTCACGAAATTGCCAAAGAGCTTCCTCCGGCTCCCAAGTAGCTTCCTCCTCGGTGAGGCCACGCCAATGGATCAAGTACTCCATCTTTGGTTTTCGATACCTCTTCTCAATCATTCGATCAGCCAGGATCTTCTCAATCTCCCGATCGTAGGATGTCTTCGCTCCAATGGGCGCTCGTTGTGAATCCCCACGATCAAGCTCAGCCTCATCCTCATTGTATGGCTTAAGCATACTCACGTGGAACACCGGGTGTACCTTCAGCTTAGCCGGCATCTCCAGCTTGTACGCCACGGGTCCAACACGCTTGATCACTAGGAACGGCCCCTCATACCGACGGATCAACGCCTTATGCACGTTCTTATATCGCAGAACCTGGTGCATCTTGACTAGCACGCGATCACCAACTTGGTACTCGACATGCCGCCGCTTCTTGTCCGCCCATTTCTTCATTCGTTCGGCCGCCCGTTGTAAACAAGCCCGTGCTATATCAGCACGTTCTAGCCATTCCTGCGCGCTCTTGTAAGCCGCCGGGCTACTCCCCTTGTAGCCCGTTGCAACCGTGCTCGGAGTGAGCGGTTGCTGCCCCATCACAATCTCGAAGGGACTCTTGCCAGTGGACTCACTCCGCTGCAAGTTGTGAGAGAATTGGGCAACATCCATCAGCTTCGCCCAATTACTCTGAGTGGCATTCACATAATGCCGCAAGTAAACTTCCAGGATCGCATTCACCCGCTCCGTTTGGCCATCAGTTTGCGGATGTAAACTGGTTGAGAATTTGAGGTCCGTCCCCATCAGCTTGAACAGCTCGGACCAGAATTTCCCCGTGAACCGGGGGTCGCGATCGCTCACGATCGATCGAGGAATACCCCAATACTTGACAATGTGCTTCATGAACAGCTTGGCTGCTTCAGTAGCTGGGCATTCCTTCGACGTTGGCACGAAAGTCGCATATTTGGAAAAACGATCAACAATCACCATGATCGTTTGGCAGCCATCAGACTTAGGCAGCCCCACAATGAAGTCCATGGAGATACTCTCCCAAGGACGTTCGGGAATGGGCAGCGGCTCCAACAATCCAGCCGGCGCCCTTTGCTCCAGCTTGTCCTGCTGGCATACCAGGCAAGTCCGCACATAGGCTTCGACATCATCTCGGAGTTGAGGCCAGAAATATCGATCTTCCACAAGTGCTAATGTGCGGTGGATCCCTGGATGTCCTGCCCACGTTGTGTCATGGCACTCCTTCAATATTTCTCGCCTTAGGTTCCCGTAGAGTGGCACATATAGTCGCCGCCCCTTGGTGTATAGAAGATCATCTTCACACCAAAACCGCCTCGTCTTGCCCGACCGAGTATAATCGAGAAGGGCTCTGGCCGTCGGGTCATGTTGTAACCCGTCTTTGATCCTCTCATTCCAAGAGCAATCTGGCCGGCTCCCCACAGCCGCCAATTCCGCCTTTCGACTCAAGGCGTCCGCCACAGAATTGGCCTTCCCTGGCTTGTATTCGAGCACATAATCGAACTCCGCCAGGAAGTCTTGCCACCGAGCTTGTTTCGGGCTCAGCTTCTTCTGGGTTTGGAAGTAGCTCGTGGCTACATTATCCGTTCGGACCACGAACCGTGATCCTAGGAGGTAGTGACGCCATGTGCGAAGACAATGCACAACAGCCGTCATCTCCTTCTCTTGCACCGTGTATCGCCGCTCCGTCTCGTCCAGCTTTCGAGACTCGAATGCCACGGGGTGCCCATCCTGCATCAAGACACCGCCAATTGCAAAATCTGAGGCATCAGTTTCAACCTCATACGGCTTGGAGTAGTCGGGCAAAACCAACACAGGTTCCTCGACCATAGCTCGCTTCAGCCACTCGAATGCCGCTTGGCACTTCGCCGTCCACTCCCACGGTCGATTCTTCTTCAGCATGTCCGTGAGTGGCACGGCTATTTCTGAGTAACCCCGAACGAACCGGCGATAGTAGTTCGCCAATCCGAGGAATGATCTCAGCTCCGGCACCTTCGTGGGAGGCTCCCACTCGACAATGGCCCGGATCTTGGCCGAGTCCATTCGAACACGTCCCTCCCCTACAATATGCCCTAGGAACGGGACTTGCCGTTGTGCAAACACGCACTTTTCCCTTTTTACATACAGCTCATTCTCCCTTAGAACTTGGAACACGCACTTGAGGTGTTCAACATGATCCTCAAGTGACTGACTATATATTACAATGTCGTCAAGATAAACGACCACAAATTGATCAAGGAAGGGTCGTAATACCTTGTTCATCAAAGTGCAGAATGTGGCCGGGGCATTAGTCAGGCCGAATGGCATGACAAGGAATTCATACGAGCCGTAGCGCGTCACACACGCCGTCTTCTGCTCGTCCCCCTCGGCAATCCTCACTTGGTAATATCCTGACCGCAAGTCCAGTTTTGTAAACCATCGTGCACCACCTAGTTGATCGAACAAGTCTGCAATGAGCGGGATAGGATACTTGTTCTTGATCGTCAATTTGTTCAACGCCCGGTAATCAATGCACATCCGGAGTGAACCATCTTGTTTCTTTTGGAATAGGACCGGTGCACCAAATGGAGACTTGGATGGTCGAACATATCCAGCTTCGAGCAACTCCTTGAGTTGTCTCCTCATTTCCTCAAGTTCCGGGGGAGCCATGCGATAGGGCACCATGGCTGGAGGTCGTGCCTCAGGGACCAGCTCGATTCTATGATCGACTTCCCTCTTGGGTGGCAACTTCTTGGGCAGCTCCGAGGGCATTACATCAGGGAACGAGGTCAGCACCTCATCCACTTCCCCCGGCACTTGATCCGGGTCGCACTCAGCATCACCCGCCACCAAAGTTGCCAAGAACGTTGTCTCGCCCCTTCGAACACCCTTCGACACTTGCATGGCCGAGAGGTTCTTTTGGTTCCGTCCGGACTCACGCCGCGCCGGAACGATGCACTGACCACGCTGGTCTAGTATCACTATGCAACCGAAGGACGGGATCGGAAAAGCCTTTACCCTGTCAAAGAATCCCATACCTAGGACAAGATCATAGTCGTCCATAGGGATTACCTCGATTGATTCTTGGCATCGAAATGACCCAAGCTGCATCTCCACATCGCGGGCTAGTCCGCTCGTTGGGATCTCCTCCGAGTTCACCGTCTTGAGCCAACCGGCTCTCTTCTCGACCTGCAAGTTGAGTTGCTTGGCCGCCTCATCCGACATAAACAGATCGGAGGCGCCCGTATCCACAAGGGCGTTCACCTTGATTCCATTGATCATCACGTCGACAAACATGAGCCTTGTAGATGGCTCAACATTTCGCACGTCGATGTGGTTTAGGATCTTGAACGATCCTAGCCGGGCTTCCTCCCCTGGTCGCCCTTCTTCGCTTTGCCCCTCCGTAGCCTTCCCCTTGTCCGTCACCTTCATGGCCGTGACCTTGCCTTGGCTAGGACAATCCCGGGCGAAGTGGGGGCCGGAACATTTGTAGCATTCAAGCCGCCTTCCTTTCATTTGGCTTGCTTGGCTCGACTCCGCTCGATATTCTGTACGTTCCCTAGGGTAAGCCGGTCGTGGTTTGGCCGCCATGGGTCTTTGCGGTTTGGCTCGATCTCCCGCGGCAATAGCCTTGCCGCCCCTAGGCTTGGAATCCACCCGATCCGCCGAGTTGGACTTGTATTCAAGAATACCTTCGGCCACAGTCATAGCCGCTGCCAGCGTCGTTGCATTTTGTCGCTTGAGCTCCATCTTCACCCACGGCTTGAGGCCGCCAACGAATTGGTAGTACGCCTCGGTTTCAGCCATGGACGGGATTTGAAGTTTCAACTCAGAAAACTTCCTTACGTATTCCCGAATCCCAGCCTTATGTTCAAGGCGTCGCAACTCCTCACGAGCTTCTTCCTCCGCATAGGCGGGGTAGAATTGTTTCCGGAATTCAGCTTCAAAGGTCTCCCACGTCTCAATGGGAGGTTGTTCACGATCAGTCTTCCTATTGCGCCACCATAGCAACGCATTGCCATTGAGGTACATGGCCACCGTCTTCACCCGCCTAAGATCGTCCGTCTCACCACGGACATCAAAGTACTGGTTCACGGTATAGAGGAAGTTATCAACTTCCTTGGCTACTCTCGAGCCATGGAACTCCTTAGGTTTCGGCACATCAACCCGAAGGTCGGCGTGCATGGCCACCGCGCCATGAGCACACGCCACCTCTAAGACCAGCACCTTGGTCTTTAACTCGGCCATCTCCGCGCGCAAGGCCGCGATCATGGCTTCCAGGGCATCACGATGTTCGTCCGTGGTAGAAGTAAGAGTACCGAGCAACTCACCACGGAGCTCAGCCACCTCGTCTCTAAGCTCGAGCATCTCATCTCGCAGCCCCTTACGATCCGTGGCTTCCTCCTCGTTGCTAGACTCCTCCTCTTCACCTTTGCCGGCACGAATCTCTTCCAAGATCTGCTCGACCTTGTTCATGCGGTATTCCATATCCCGCGTGACTCCTCTGGACACCCCACGTTCCTGCCTCGTTCGCGCCGCGGTCGGCTCAAGGGTCCGTCCGGCACGATCATCCACAGACTGCTCAGTCTCGTGCGTCGTTGGATCGGCACCACCTTGACTTCTCGCCATCTCACCGAGAATCGAACCGCTCTGATACCAACTGTCACGGGCCGATTGATCACACGCTCTCTCGGCACCGTGCGGCACTCAAGATTCACACTCGAGTCAGCCTTCTCACCCGAATAGCTCACACACTCAGCTCAAGCACAACTATCGATCAAGGCAAAGAGAGAGTGAGGAGAAGCTTTCTTTCTCATTCAATTTTTCGGGTCCGTCTCTACAAGGGGTTTACTCCCCCTATTTATACACAAATGGCCGGCCACAAGGTGGTCCCCCGAGGATCACTATTCACGGCGGCTCACCTACTAGTCAAGGCCGGCGTGCTGGTGTTTTTCCCATTCAAGCCAGCCACCGTCCATCTAGTCTTTGCCAACTTCCACCAACTTGTCAAGGCTGGCGTGCTAGAAGTTTCCAAGTTGTCAGCCCGCCACACTTGACCGTCGCTCGCCCGCCCGATCGATCGCTGGGCATGTTCGGGCCGATCGTTGCTCGTGCGCTGGTCGATCGCTGGTCGATCCTGCATCGTGCAAGGATCGATCGCCCGGCCAGTCTGCATCGTTCATTGTCCGCCCACTCGTCCATGCCGCTCGTTCACTTGGTCGCTCGCTTGGTCGAGCGCCACGATCCGAGGATCGATCCCTCGATCGTGCATGGTCGTTCATCGCTCGGCCGCTTGGCCGCTCAGCACGATCCGCGGGTCGATCACCCGGTCGTGCAGCATCAGCCCCCGCTCGTTCACCCGATCGCCTTGCATGATCCGCGAGTCGCCCGTTCGCTCGTGCAGGGTCGTTCATGGATCGGCCGCTCGGCCGTTCCGCACGATCACCTGGTCGTGCCTCCTCGATCATGAGTCGATCCGCTGGCTGTCCCGGATCATATCCCGATTCAAGGGTTGGTCGATCATCCGCCCGCTCGGCCATTCCTAGGCGCATTTCCTCATGATTCACGGGTCGATTGGCTGATCGATCCCGGGGATGCATCGCGGTCAAATTTTCATCAAAATTAAACGGACCGTGATACTTTCCTCAGACTGCACAGGAGGAGAATCGGCTCGGCATAGAATCAAAGGACGGAGATGGGCATGGAGGCAAAGGTCAGGATGGTAATCGTGCGTTGTAGGGTTTGGACCATGAGAGGCCATCGCCTGGCGCCACAGGCTGGAGAGGTGATGGCCTCCATGCCGAGGGCAAAGCCCGTGATGTCGGAGTACTCGGTAACGTTGGCGATACTGATCGCGAGTGTGACACTGGCCAGCGCTTCTTTCCCAATTCGGCCCAAGAACAGCGCAGATATCGCCGATTTCCCGTACATGACTGAGGCAGTGACAATGAGAGGTAGGACTATGGCGTATAGCTTTTTGATCTCTTCAAACACCTAAAATGGGGCAGAGAAAGAGCAAAAGAACTAATGAGAGAACAAAATGGTCTTTAATTGGCTTAAGTCAATACATTTAAGGAGCACAAAACCAAACTAGAAACTTAATTTTCCTTCTGTAATCGGAATTTGCAACACCGACCTCAAAACTTGATTGTCTCGTAGGCTGATCTTGTTCATTTGATACACCCACTAAACTTTCTATATGGGATGATATATCAGAGGCCGTGTGCACCATAGGGGTTTTGATCCAAGCCACCGCGTTGATCTACATCTTCCCCTCGTCGGTAGGGCTCGCGGTGTCGGCCCGCGTCGGGAACGAGCTCGGGGTAGCCCGGCCCGAGCATGCTAGGGCCACCTCCCTGGTGGCCCTTGTTTGTGCCATCGCCACTAGCCTCATCGTGATGCTGTGCATGGTCGTCACGAGGACCACGTGGAGCCGGTTCTTCACGAGGGATGAGGCTATCCTGGCGTTGGCCGTCGCAGCATTGCCGGTGGTGGGGTTGTGCGAGCTTGGGTACTGCCCTCAGACCACCGTGTGCGGGGCGCTGAGGGGCAGCGTGAGGCCCGCTCTGGGGGCGAACTTCAACCTGGTGGCCTTCTACTTCGTCGGGCTGCCCGTGGCCGGCGTCATGTGCTTTAAGATCGGAATGGGCCTCTGGATGGGCCTCCTCAGGGAGTTTGCGCCGTTGTGATGGTGGTCATGTTGACGAGGACGGA
Source organism: Rhodomyrtus psidioides (assembly GCA_021437785.1). Taxonomy (NCBI): domain Eukaryota; kingdom Viridiplantae; phylum Streptophyta; class Magnoliopsida; order Myrtales; family Myrtaceae; genus Rhodomyrtus; species Rhodomyrtus psidioides. Next base: position 2,633,506 of record JAILYB010000111.1, read on the forward strand.
TTGGGCTGCAGAAGCAAGGAAGGCCCGAGAGCTGACGGGCAACGGCGCGGAGCAAGGGACTGTGGAGGAGAGAATTTCGACCAACGCCCAAAGTAGAGAAGGCGCACAATATGTACAGCTAGGGATAGTGAATTGATAATAAAAGGCAAAGAATAATGATTGACCACAGCGTACAAATCTTCTCAAATACAGCTTTTAATTTCCTCTTTTGGGTAGCTTTCGATTTCTATTAAATCATAACTGATCTTGGAAACGAGTTCTTAATTATAATCACCAAGGATTTTATAACTGTTTCGCAGAAAATTAAAAGTGCAATCGAATTTGGGGAAACTTTTTATCTCGGAATTAACAAAAGACGACATTACAAACTGAAACATACTTACATGTATATGTGTCTATATTGATGTGAAATTCTTGGTTTTGGTTTGGCGTTTAATCTAAACCGATTTTACCCTAAGAAAATTGATCGATACCATTAGGCCTTTTTTTTTTTGGCCCAGGAAATGAGAGTGAATCTCAACAGCACAAACGGGTTAAAATGGTCAATGCAAGCAGTACAAAACCCAGATTTCAAAAGGTACTAACTTGGGAGAAAAAACACAAAACATCCATAAACTGGGACGTGAAATTTGGTAAGTGCCCCTCAAGGAACGTAAGCATCAGATGCACCGAAGCACGAGAGGAATCAGAACAAGAAAGTGTTCAAACGGCCAAAAGGCGAAACGAATTAAAGCAAAGTGTTCAAACGGCGAAATTAAAAGGAGAAATGAATTAAGGCCAGCGTTGAAAAGGAGCATGTGAAATGCGCGAAGCCCATCAACGGAACCGGAGAAGTGGCAGCGATGTCACTCGGTCGTGAGTGTGGATTTATGACTGAATTGGCACACCCTTTGATTTCTTAGGGTAGTAGGCCCCCAATTGAAGATAAATATTGTCCAAATGTCTGAAGGTTTCTTCTTTGCAAAGCTTCATGTCTAGCAACTCTAGATCATTTTAGAGTGCTTATAAATCAAAAGGACTCAATTGAGGATAAATGTTACACAACTGTTTGAAGGTTTCTTCTTTGCAAAGCTTCATGTCTGTGATGATTGCCTTTACAAGTTGAGTAGCTAACATTGGATGGAATAAGATTGTACGCCAACACAGATGGGAGAGGTTGAGCTACAGGTAGTCCAACGTCAATCTATTGGATATTCTCCCCCCTTTTCATTTACTTTTGGGCTTTAATTACGATAAGGGTGATCGGTTTCCGGTATAGTCCGGTCCCACTCAAAGGTGGGGAAAATTGGACCGGATCCCAGGCGGGCCAATAGAGCTGGTGGATTGTTAATAAGAGAGTAACATGTACTTTAGCTTTAATATATTAATTAACATTAGGTTTATTTTTAAGGGATATAAAAACAACCGGTGGATTATTAGGTTTACATTTAAGAAATAATAAATAACAATAAATTTACCCAAAAAAATAAATAACAATAAATAATCAATCCGGTCTGGGTGGTCTGGTTCCTCTCGGAACCGGAACCGTACCGAAATTCATTAGTTTCAATTTTATGGAAGGGGGAACCAGATCGACGTTTCCATGAACTGAAACAAATCGGCTGGCCTAGACGGTTCTAGGTCCGCGTGATTCAGAACCCTACCGAAAATCACCAATTTCAATTATATGGAACCTAGAACCAAACCAACCATCCCATGAACTGGACCAAACCGATTGGTCTAGGAGATTTCCGATTCAATCTGTCTGTCTTGCTCACCCGTAATTACGACGCTTGATCTTTTCAACAAAATCTCCAATTTGGAGTCATGAGCATAGGTAAGCCTGTAAGATGTCCAAGTATGCTGTAGATACGCTCAAATGAGGGATGTAAATGCAACAAGCAGATAAAATCTCACATCAAGGAGTTTGGCTTGGTACTCTAGCTCTATACTTTCTATCCTATTTACCAATGTGTTTGTACCAAAGTATGCTGACCTAAAACAACTGATCTCTTTGCCACTTTATATTCACAGCCCGAGCATCTCGTCGAAGTTACCGCTCCCCTCTAGCCACCCCCACGCTGGCTTTGTCCCCTATCATTGGCCACCACCACGAGCCACCTCGGCACCTCCCTCTCTCTAGCAGTCTGTAACAGTCGAGGTACTCGATCTAGAATTTGAGTTCGCAGACCTCTATATCAGCCACAATTAATGGAAAGGGGGGGGGGGGGGGGGGGGGGGGGGTGGGAGGAAGAGGTGGTGGCGATGCATAGAGGATGCGGTCCCCAGTGGTTTAGCTCTAAGTAGTGCAGATCAGATAAATTTTGTGGCAAAAGGTTGAATAAGGGAGAAAAAGAAAATTGGTGAGAGCACATGTGAATTTGGATTGAATGTGTTCATGAGTGATTATCATAAAGATGTCAATTTAACCTTACTTGAGAGAATCTCAATCCGTAAATGAAAAAACTACACACACACAATTTCATTGACAAAATAGCTTAACACATTTCTAGATGCGAAATAGTATTGACATCGACTTCAGTAATAGACAGCATTACATGGATAATCTGAAAGAGCAGGTACGACGAAGAAGAAGTGGCAAAACGCCAGTCTTCCTTGTGCAGATTGTTCTCAGTTCTCAACTTCACCGGTTCATGCCGGCGATAACAGTGGGAGCATTTGCCATCCCCCTCTGCTGCCGGTCCATGTTTGCTTCCCAACCTTCACATCCAAAACCATGTAAACCAATGGCATCAATCAGGATAGATCACCAGAAAACAGATTCTCACCGGGAAAAAGTTCAAGAAGATGAAGATCTTCGACTTACCAATGCCCATGTCGAAGCCGCGTTTCTTGAGCTCTCGGTACTCCTGGCAAAGCGAGCAAGGTTCGCAGCAGAAGTGAACCAGGCAATCGGCGACTGGCGCCTCCTCCAAGTCGTACTGCCCTCTCATTCTAGACCGGTAAAAGCATGAGTACAGGCATGGCAAGCCCGTCAGAGCCAACACTGCGTACACGAACCCGCTCGTCGCACAAGCTGTTCCCCCGAAAACCAAAAGAATCAAGACCCGTTTAATCATAAAAAACGTAAGGTCGGCAAAGAAAACCTGATCAGCTGAGTTAGAAAAAAATAACTGTCGTGTTCACGAGTGTACATGTTCTAAGGAAACTTACAAACGGAACCCGTGCTCACAATCTCGGCAATTTGTCCGAACGTCACGCAAGGGCAGAAGCCGGTGATCAGGCAATTAGCAGGGTCGTCACAGCAGTGGCAAAGGCCCGTCGACCACCGCGCGGTCATGCCGTGAGCGGCGGCGTAAGGAGGTGGGCAAGGGGAGATGCTCATTGGACCCGGAAACCCACGGGTTTCATACTTGGCACCCCCATCAAAAGTCGAAGGATACATCTCCTTTGCGAGATCTGTGTAATTGGCACGTAAAGAAGATTAAGCCGGTAACTAATGAAGACGTCTCCTGCCTAGCGCATGCCTCGACGAAAATGTACTAAGCTTTCATGGATTTGTGGTTTAGACTCAGATGTGTACGGGCGTAAAACTTTAAAAACTTTTGATTTATCACTTCAAGGTATCATCTCACGTTTCCTAATTTTTCCATGTGAAAAGTTCTATTTCTTGGTGAATTATTTGAAGTTATCAATACAGCAGGTACGACCTTCTTCCTAAAAAATAATTTATTGAGGAGCTTGTTCTAGGCGGGTACTACCGGATGCGTTCATTGGACCCTACGTTTTGAAGATTCCTAGGAACACCACCTCTTTTAACCTTTTTGTCTTGGAAAATACAAAAGTGTGCTTAATGAACGGGCGTTCGACGTTTGCATACTTCGCAGTGATGAACTGTTTCGAACATAAAATAGAGGAAGTGCGTAAGTTTTCCGTTTGGACAGTTCGTATTGAGTACAATCATCTTGTTCTAGTTGTCTAGACCCCGTAATCGTTTTCGCTTATGGCCTAATCTATGTCCTTGCGAAAGGAACGATGCGTGCCGCGGATCTCGTGAGATTTACTAAAACTTAGTCAAATGGAGTTATAGATTTGAGGGGAGGCAACGTTGTTCTTTAGAAAGAAGAAAGCAGCGATAGACATGATCAGCGAGAAGCAACTTGCATTATCCACTGTTTTTTTTTTTTTTCCTTTTGTCTTGGACTTGAACTTGGGTTCCCTCTTGGGTGATCCTCACAAATTTTTATGATATTTTAATGTCATTTGAATTTTTTTATTTTACTTTTATTAATATTTTTTTCTGCATTTTTTTTTTTGGTTTAGGATCGAAAAGGAGGACGCCGGCACTAATGTGGATAATTTTTATAATATTTTGATATCATTATATTTTTTTATTATGTTTTATTTTATTAATAATTTTTTGTGTCTTTTTTCTTTTTTTCTTTTTTTTGTTTAGGCTGGAAAAAGGCTGCCGGCCACCGGCCACAACCCTCGCTGCAGTTGGTGAGGGTCATGAGCCCTCGCCTAGCGGTCGACGAGGGCTTGCAGGCCCTCACCTAGTGGCTGGCGAAGGTTGTTGGCAGCCTCTTTCCGGCCTTAACAAAAAAAGACAAAAAAAATTATTAATTTTTTTTTAAAATACTAAAATATCATTAAAAATTATCCATATTAGTGCTGTCTAGCCAAATGGACTGAATTTCCACATTTACAAAAGGTTTAGGACTCAAAACGATGAGTAAAAAATGTTTATGACTCGATTGGCACAATTACAATAGGCTTATGACTTTTTTGGTAATTATTCTAATATCAAAGTATTTTAGGAATACGTGTTGGGTCGAGTCGAGTGTGATTCACTAGATTTGCGTTACAGTAAATGATTCTTAAACAGATTAAATGGATCTAGTTGGTTTGAACATTTATAACCCAACCCGATCCACCAATTTGACGGGTCTAACCGTGGCAATTGCATCATAATTTTCTCGTTCTTTTTTGGTATTCCAGCAAAAGCGCTTGGCGAGAATTCAAAACGTGCGGATTCTAATCTGTAGGTTAATCTAAGGGTTTTTTTCCGATTTAATTCTTAAAAAAAAAATATTTACAAAATTAGCTATAAAAAAAAAATATTTACTAATTTGGGTCTCGCGCGCTACGCTTGCGCGCTAGTTCGACTAGCGCGCAACGCGTGCGCGCTGGTATAACCAGCGCGCATGGGCTGGCAGCAAGCAAAGCTTGCTTGCTTGCATGTTTCTTAATTTTTTTTTTTTTGCATAATTTTTTTGGTAGTAATAAAAAAATATTTATTATTAATTTTCAATGAATTTTATTAGTGGCGAATTCGTCGACGAACGTGTTGTTGAAAATGTACATTATATATTTTACGACAAAATTTGCAATAAATCTAATGTTTCGTTGCATATTAGCGAAGAATTTTTTTTTCTTTGTAATTTTCCGTAGCTAAAATCCTTTTTTTATGTTTTTCAATTATTTTATATTTTTAGACAATTTGTTTTTTGTATTTGTCCCCAATATGCGATGAATTTCTAAGCTATATATTTTGCGACAAACGTACCGCAAATTTGGTCGTGAGACACGTTTATATTTTGCGACAAACTCATGCGACGCGTTTGTCGTTGAAAATGTACGCTTTATATTTTGCAACAAACGTGTCACATGATTTTGTCGTAAAATATAAACGTGTCGCACGACGAAATTTGCGGTACGTTTGTTGCAAAATATATAGCTTAGAAATTCATCGCATATTGGGGACAAATAAAAATAATAATAATTTTTTTCTAAAAATATAAAAAGGATTTTAGCCACGGAAAATTAGTGAAGAAAAAAAAATCCTCGCTAATTTGCAACGAAACATCATATTTATTGCAAATTTCGTCGCAAAATATATAATGTACATTTTCAACAACACGTTCGTCGACGAATTCGTCACTAATAAAATTCATTGAAAATTAATAATAAATATTTTTTTATTACAACCAAAAAAATTATGCAAAAAAAATAAAATTAAGAAACATGCAAGCAAGCAAGCTTTGCTTGCTGCCAGCCCATGCGCGCTGGTTATACCAGCACGCATGGGCTGGCGCGCTAGTTGCACTAGCGCGCACGCGTTAGCGCGCGAGACCCAAATTAGTAAATTTTTTTTTTATAACTAATTTTGTAAATATTTTTTTTTAAGAATTAAATCGGAAAAAAACCCTTAATCTAAGGCCTATACTGAAGCAGTGGCACCAGACCAAATTCAACCGACGCGTCTGTTGAAACTCGTAGAATTTTGTGGCTATTACACGATTTCGAATATACTACTACTTAAACCCCAATATAGTTGCCAAAATTGAACGGAATAAAGTTGCATGGACTCGAATAAAGAGAGAAAGATGGGCACAGAAACCAGAAACGAGTAAAAAAGAAAACCACCGAAGATGTCTGAAAGTGTGTACGAGGCGCTGTCCATAGATTCTCTCGTCCACTTCAATAAATTGAATTGATCCTAAGAACGACTCTGCACAGCAGGACTCATCAGCCAATCTCAAGTTCATCCTCTGCTTCCGCACCAAGTCGATTTTAACGTTCGATCATCAACCAAAGAGGAGAACTATAATACTATGGCCTTCATATGTTGTATTCGGGTGCGCCCGGACCAGGAGATGACGGTGGAGGACTTCAAGACCTGGATCCGCGGGTTTGACGCGGACCGTGACGGGACCATCAGCCGTGAGGAGCTCCAGGAAGCGGTCCGGAGCCTGAGGGTGTGGCTTGCGTGGTGGAAGGCCCGCCGGGGAATGGAGGAGGCCGATCTGAACCGCAGCGGCCGCATCGACGACGCGGAGGAGCTCGAGAGGCTGGTGACCTACGCGCAACAGCGCCTGCACATGAAGATCAGTCAAAAGTAATTGGTGATGTGAGGGAGCCTGACCGAGAATTTGGCCTTTACATTTTCTTATTGTTTTCTGGGTTCCTGTGTTAACTTTGGAAAAGGAGTATGATACATAAGGTGACAAAGTTTTCGTATTATTAGTACTTCTTCACCTATACGGCTATCGATACTAAGGGATCGGGGTTGATCCACAATTCACACTCGAAGGTGTAAATTTGAGCTCCATACTAGTATCGACAATCGAAACATTCGAGGTTGCGTCAATCGGGAATATGAAATGGAATGAATTATTTTGGTCCGACTTCACCATAGAAAAAAAAGCATATATTCCTTTTTGCAATTAAACATTTTTCCTAGTGAGGTCTTTGATTCGAGTCCAGGATGGCCGGGCTGCGGTACGAGCTCATTGGTAGAGCGTGCCCCAAGGACCCTTTAACACAAATGGACGCAGGCTCTATTTATAACTACTCCTGGTCCTTAGCATGACCTTAAAAGGCTACGTCTTGCCTAATGACGTACAAGAAGGCTACTCCCGGAGACGGGGAGGAGAATATTGTCCCAATTGAGGGTGCGAGGCTTAGGCTTAGTACTTCTTCACCTATACGGCTATCGATACTAAGGGGTCGGGGTTGATCCACAATTCACACTCGAAGGTGTAAATTTTAGCTCCATACTAGTATCGACAATCGAAACATTCGAGGTTGCGTCTATCGGGAATATGAAATGGAATGAATTATTTTGGTTTGACTTCACCATAGAAAAAAAAAAAGCATATATTCCTTTTTGCCATTAAACATTTTTCCTGGTGAGGCCTTTGATTCGAGTCCAGGATGGCCGGGCTGCGATACGAGGTCATTGGCAGAGCGTGCCCCGAGGACCCTTAAACACAAATGGACGCGGACTCTATTTATAACTACTCCGCCTGTCTTGGGGAAAAAAAATCAACTTTTTCAGACCTAGTCATAGTCCGACCAAAATTACGCGGCATGCACCACGTGTCGTATCCCCATTTGGTTGACCATTAGGAAAAAGTTTTTGACCATGCGAGCAGTGTAAGCATGCTTCACATGGCTTTAAAAGCCTTATTGCAATTGGTCTATCTTCTCTGCTCTCGAAGTGGAGTGAATGTCACCGTACTGCGAAAGCTTTTGACTTGGACAATAATGGTTGTCGATCCATGTATATTTACTATTCATTAAACAAGTTGCGAAAGTTGTTCAAAAGAGTCCCAAACTTTTTAATTTTACCAACTGAGTCCTGAAACTTTTCATGTTGCAATTGAATATATCCGGTCGATTTTGACAGGAAATCGATGATGTAAATGTCGGCTGACCTTTGACAAAAAAAAAAAAACTACCGACTGACTTACGTGGTACAACTAATGATGACCTGAATAATTCTTCATAGTGTTTTAATTTTAGTAGGAATATGATTTTTTTTTCCTTGTCTTTTTATCTTTTTCCATTGCAAGGGTCGACGGGGCCGCCGGCCACTGACTGAGGGCTGGCAACCACTGACTGAGGGCCAACAATCCCCCATAGGCCCCTGGTCAACGGTTGCAAAGCCCTCGTTGGCCGCGGGCGAGGGGTAACATGCCTCATCCGCCCTCACTTTGGTCGGTGAGGGCACCACTCCCTCGCCTCGTTAGATTTGGTGAGGGTTGCATCTCCGGCCCTCGCCCAATGGCAGATGAAGGTCGCAGGCCCTTTGTGCAATAAAAATAAGAGAAAAGAAAGAAAAGAAAAATATTAATAATTGTGCACATCAGTGTCAGCCATTCCACGTAGGACGGTGTGTGCTAATTGGGCTTCAACATAAGTGATTGTGGACTAAAATTGACTAGATAGATTCAATTGGCAAAATCATAACAATTACATTATATGCTATATGTCCACATATATATGTATGTACGTACGTACTTACTTTGACCATCATAGGGAAGAGATGGAAAGCTCTAGTGAGAAATAACTTGTAGTCTTTGGGCCGGGGTCTGCTCTCTAGAGCCTTCACGATCGCCCAGCCAAGCACACCCCTTCAAATTTCTAGGGCATGATGGACAACATCACTGAAAAACTAGGGTTCTGCAAGGAAGGAAAGAAGAAGAAGAAGAAGAAGTAGCAAAACGTTGATGAATCAGCACGGCGAACATTGTGAAGTTCCTGAGGAGGAAGGCGATGCGTTGAGCCAGGAAAGCTAATCTGTTCTGAAGTGTGCAATTGCAGTTCTTTTTCTGAAATCCATATTTCTTGCAACAGCAGTAATCCTGCGTGATCACGTGACTTCATGGGCCTGCATCGCCAGCTCACTTCTCTGCCAATTTCTTACAAGTTAAAATCCCTTTCGGTCAACGAACTCTAATGCCATGCCCATCCTCTCGGGATTCTGCAACCCGTTCCTCTCTCGCTCTCTCTCTCTATGGAAAATGGCAGCTAGAAAACAAAAGCATTATGTCTCGCCAAAGGGGAAAAAAACAAGGACCTGTGAACTTTCCTTCCTTGTTTTTTGGGCAGATTGTGCACCCCCTATTCGCAAAAAGAACCAACAAGAAGACGATGGAGGGTAGATTCCTCATCCTCACGGCTTTGGATAAGGTTTTATTCTTACGTGCTGAGCCTGAATGAATTCCGTGGCTTCACTCTATATGTTCGTTAGGATAGGAATTGAATTCAAGTACATACTTTGTAACGAACTAGATGAGTTTGTGGGGAAAATCACCAACAACAAAAAAAAAGTCAGAGACCTAAACATCTCTCCAAGAACTTTGGCTCGCCTTGCAGTTTCAACAAAGCCCTTCCATTACTTTGAAGTTGCAGCACACCCTTGCTCCATATGTTTGATCACTACCTTGGGTATATAGACACTACATCAGTAGGCGACAACGATTGGGACACTGGTGCTAAATCAAGCTTGAAATTGCTGAGATAAAATAACTTGCTGTGACATATCAGTGCAAATCCCAATTGAGATGAGTTCAATCCTTTGTGGATATAGCTTCAGCCCAGACAAAGGATAAAAACTGCCCGAAGATAGATAGAACTGATGCGGAGGGAGTGCCTATCACCATTTAGAAAGATCATAAGGTAGCCCATCAAAACAAAGATGTGCGAACTTAATCCGCTTACACATTAGATGAAATCTTAAGAGACCTTTCTGAGCAGCCGCATTTAGAAGCTTATTAAGAACCTCCATTGTCATTACAAACAGGTAGAGAGATGAAGGATCCCCGAGTCTGAGACCCTTTTGCCTCTTCGAAATAACCAGCAAGCTCCCCCATTCATGTTGATTGAGAATCGAGAATTAGTAAGATGCAGCCGACCACTTTCCAGAACTTGGGAGGAACATTTATAGCTGCGAGAAGATTAAGCAGGAACTTTCATTCGACAGAGTTGAATGCCTTGGTGATATCAACCTTGGTGGTCCATCTAGGAGTGACACTTTTCACATGATAACCCTTAACAAGTTCATGGGCAGGCAATTCACTGTCGCCAATCTTTCTACCTTCTGTAAATGTCGAGATCACATCCCCACATCACATGTTTCGTTGATGTAATTGGAAACCGTTAGTTTTTCTTCTTAAAACATTCTTATGAAGCTTTTTCACCTACGAGGTAATAGATAGGATAACCCTTGGCTTGGATTTGCAATCCAACCATGCAACCCTAAGAAAAACATGCATGCGTCTCAAGAGTTTATTCTCGTCTTAATAATTAAGTGTCCGGAACTTTTCAAGATTTCTGTCGGTGGAGAAATGCACAGGAAGTCCTAAATCATGTGTGTGGGATGCAATCAAGTCCTAAACTTTTTAATTCATTCAATTAAATCGTAAACCATTTCTAAAAAGGGAAATCAAGTCTTTTTTATGAACACTTCCTAAATCTGTCTTCATATATCTTAAAAAGCGCTCATACATCATCCTCAAATTATACTTTTCAATTTCAACATACTTTTAGCACTGAATTGCATTTTTTTTATACAAATTAAGGGCTTAATTAAACCGATTGAAAGGTTTAAAATTTGTGCTGCAATTTTCCTCTTGTATGGAGATTCAAACTCAATCCCTGAGTTGGGTCAACATACAAAAGTACCATTTTAACAACCAACTTAGAATTATTGAGAGTTAACTTCGTTTCTCCAATTATAACAACTTCTAATTCGTACACCTTGTGTCCAAACCTCGTCATTTTTGGTTGCAATATGTGAAAGGCCACTCTCAACTGGTGCAGTGCATATCTACTTGCTTTCTAGATGCGCCATCCCATCTCACGTGAACTATATTCACCTACCCATATAATCATCTTTTTGTATATAATACCTAAAGCAACCCTGAAGAGTACTCAGATGTCAAACACAAAACTCAAGATAGACAGCGAATTCCTCAGGCGGATCCTCCGGATCTTACTTATATTAGTTATTACATCAAAAGATGAGACCTAATACCGAACAGAGAATAAACATATGTATCTCTGTACTGACCAAGTTGTAAAACTTTATATATAAATAAAAATCCTAGGAATCTTTAATCGAATGTGAACAGTATTTTTACTACGATAAAATGGAGAAATGACAGATGCAAAAAGCGAAACGAAATGGAATAAAAAATTTCAAATGTCTAAAAGGTACATGAAGTAATTGAGATTCCGTTCCGTGCGCATAACTCGAATATAAAGAGATCATCAACCAGAATCGGAATTGAAGAGAGTGATGTTAGTTGATTCCATTTCTTTTAGCTCTGGAACAACAAACGTTCCACTGATTTCTTTCATCAGTGAACCTGGTGTTTCCTTTTAGAATGCGAAGAAAGCCGTAAAAAGAGAAGCACTAGTTGATTCCATTTCGTTTGTACTTTACAGGTAGAGAGAGAGAGAGAGAGAGAGAGAGAGAGACCTCGGTGGGTGGTGCTAACGGTTGTGCAAGCGAGCGCCACAATGACTGGCGGCCTCTCATGTGGATGGCGACGTCGAGGAGAGCGGCAACGGCAAGCGGCGACGAAGCCACGGGGCATTGGATAGAGAGAGAGAGAGAGAGAGAGAGAGAGATGATTCTAGGGTTTTGATTGATGCATGTTTTTCCTCATAGTATAAAGGCATTTAGGTAAACTCAAGTACTCTTAACTAGTATTGAATGATGTGGGCAGATAAATTTTAGTCCCTTAATTCTGGAGTGCTAATGTATCCGTCATCTAAAGGCTAAAATCAATATGTAAATTCATCCCTTATATTTACAGAAGTGCGGCACATTTTAACTATGAAAAGGAGACTGACCCACCAACATCAACATCAACAACACATTTATCCCAAACTAATTGGAGTCGGCGGTCGATGAACCCCAAAGATTCATAAAAATAAAGTAAAAATAATCGAGTAAAAAGAGAAAAATAAGTAAAAATAAATAAATAAAGATATATATACACACACCGCCCCTTCACAATACTAATAGCTTTCTTCCACTCCATTCTAAGGCAAACAGTACGTCAATTTATTTCTCCCTTAAATCTGAAAAGGAGACTGACCAATGAAAAAATATACATTATTTTATTCCCTGGTTTCCGACGCGATTTAGATGCTTTCTTGCTGTGAGAAAGAGCAGCCAGATACTCCCAAGTAGCCCGCATACGAACACCTAAGCAAAAGAACAAAAAGGTTGATTCTTTTGGAGATAGTGTTTGAATGCCCATTGACCACCCTTTTGAACATAAAATCCCAAGTCATGACAAAACATCACATCCGCGCATGACATGCATGCATGGAATGCCCCACTTGTCCAAATTTAAATAACCAGATAAACTCCGAGCACATTAAATATTTCGCTAATCTAGTTGGATACGCGTTATTTGGACCCTAATTGTACGCCTAATCCACCTACACAAGCCCATTTCTTGACATACTGAAAAAAAAATCAAAAAGAATAAAATTAAAGAATAAAAAAAAGGGATGAATGTGCTAAAAGTCCTAAAAGTTATCTCGAAAATGCAATTAAGTCTTAAAATTCGTTATCAAATGCAATCGAATCCTAAAATGTTCAAAAGATGAAATCAATAAAGAGATTTAATTGCACTTTTTAAAAGTTGTTAACTAGTTTTAAAACTTAACTATACCTTTTAAAAGTTTAGAACTGCTTAAGTTGGAGGACCTTCGGTCCATTTATCCTTGAAAAAAAAAAAAGGAAGCGAAAAAGGTTGCATCGAGCACCACTCCAAAACAAAACATTTTTCCATTCACACACACTCCCCCTCTCTGTGGCTCCGATATAAATACAGACATCTACTTCGGTAGGTTGCAACAGTTGGAGAGGGTCCCTTGCAAAATAATTGTGTTTCGGAGCGCGTTCTGTCTCTCTTCAATTCCATACGTTTGTTCTTGTCGATCATCATCATTATCATCCTCCTCCTCTCCTTCATCTCCCACCTTCATGTCCCGTTGAGACTCTTCGCCGACATCATATGGCATTGGCATGCACGCACAGCCATGCACAACTCCGATCCACACAACAAGAACCACCACCACCACCATCTAGTAAGCCCTAGGATCTCCTTCTCCAATGACTTCGCCGAGTCGCAGTACGTGGCGAAGCAAGAGCGGCAGGCCCCGGCCTCGGCCGCGGCGGCCTCGTCCGACTTTGAATTCTCCGTCTCGAGCAATTCAATGATGAGCGCCGACGAGCTCTTCTGCAAGGGCAAGCTCTTGCCGTTTAAGGAAAAAGCAACGGCGAAGAGCACCACCACCCTGAGAGAAGAGCTCCTCGCGGGCGAAGAAGGCAGCGGCGGCGCCGGCGCATCGTTCAGGCCTCCAAAGGGGTCTGGCAGATGGAGGGGCTTCTTGGGTTTGAGGAAGAGCCACATTGGGTCCAAGAAAGCCGATAAGTCGTGCGAGGCTTCTTGTGATAGTAAGAGGACAGCTGGTGGCTTTGGACCGGTTCCTGATAACATGCATTATCATGGCAAGACTTCACAGGTAAAAATATATATTAAGAGGTCCAAGCTAGGTTTTGAATTCGATACCCTAAATACAAACTTCAAAATTTTAAAAAAAATAAAAAACGGTTTTGATCTATTTCATTTCCATCTTTTCTCCCTTTTGACATTGGTTTCATGGACTTCTCGCAGGAAATGATGAGGCAGGGTGGGTCGAATAGTTGCAGGGATGAGGACATGGAGATGTAGTAGCTCTTTAAGTGGAGAGATTTGCTTCAAGGTCTTGAATATGTAAGAGCGCCGAGGGGAAGAATTTGATTTTTCTTTTCTTTTTATCTTTCTTTTTCTGCGGATGAAGATTACTTGGAGGAGGTCATGTTCCAAGATTTAGAGACAAACAAATTTGTGTTTTAATGGTGGTTTCCATTTCGGTTTTTTCTAGGTTGAATCTTGATATTGTGGTGTCCTCCTTTTCTTGGCATCTTGCCGTTTCTAGTTTTGCTTCTGATGTTCTAAAGAATTGGGTGGATTTGGCTGTTCTTTGTATAATACTATTTCGATTTGGTGGTCTTGACCCATCTTTGTGTGTTTGACCCGGATACATTCTCGGGGCCAATAATTGCTAAAGAAGATACAACTATATTTGAAGGAAGACATCTATAAAGTCACAGACAAAATGTTGGATGAAATATATTAATAGCAGCAGCTCACAGACCACACCATAAAGAAGTAGAGAATCAAATCAAAACCATGCGCACGCACAACCGAACAGTGTCCACATATTGTACTCGATTTAATATTTTTCCAAAGAAAAATCCTTTCCTTACAATCTCAATTGTAGGCCCACACACCATCACCATATATTTTAGCTCTTATTGATTGAGAGATCGTGCGGTTAAAAATAAGTGTCGGTAGTGTCAGGCTGTCAAGCTAGAAGCTTTCTTATCTAAAAAAATAATAATTATAATTTATTGCATGCCCTAAATCTGATTTTCAAGAAATTACCCTTTTTTCCTCACCATTTATTAGTAATGTAAAGTGAACTTTTTACGTAAAAATTTGCAAGAAGACTTCAATAGTTTGGGTCGTGGACTCGTGGTCGTCTCTCTTTTGGCGTAAAAACCCTGTTCAGTGCAAGCTGGCCATTCCAGACTTTTCCTCGTTCTTGTTCATTCTTTTTTTGACAGTCTGGTCTTCCACTTCGATCGAGCGCATGAAAATTTCAAGGAAAAAAAAAAAGAAGGAAGGAAAAGTTTAATAATTGGAGGAGAGGATCAGATAACGTGATAGAATTCTTATTTTGATTTGATTTTTTTTTCCTTCCTATTTTATTTTCTCAGACAATCAATAAAGACACAGCTAAGCATAAGATTGGGGTGGGGTTGGTCAGAGCAGTCAGAGAGACCAGACTTGCATGGTCAAATGCAAGTGGCTTCGATTTTTGAAAATGTCGGAGAACGACCATTTATTGTCGTGGGTCGCTGCTACTAGGATGCTTCTAGTCTAGTACAGTCCAATACGGATGAAGAAACTGCAATTTTTTTTAATCATAAAAAGACTATTCCATTGTGAAGACATGATAAATTTTAGTGCATTTAGAGATGCAAAGATGCCACGTTATTTGATTGGTTACTAGAAGTACCCGATATGTAAAAACATCCTACCGTGTGTAAGGCTCCATTTATTTTGCGAAAAATGAAAAATGTAAAAAATATTTTTCTTAAAAATGATCATTTGTATTGCTTGCAATGATTAGTCAATAAAACATGCTTTCATTATCGATAACAATTTGTAGCTAAACATTTTCATGCACAGTGACAACATTTCGTTCGCGATCATTTTTGGGAAATCGTTTTTCAAATCATTAATTTTCCACAAAATAACGAAGCCTGATAATCAATAGTACTATAAAAAAAAGGTCTCGGGGTGCTTGTTTGAGCTTGTGTTCCGGTGCAGAAGGCAGGGCGTGAAGAGGGCGCTCTCATGCTCCAAGATCTCGGGTACCTTGTGTTAGGAAATTTCCTTATGATGTTTTGAATATGACAAAATAGTTAAAGACTGTTAATGTGTTTAATTGGTTGAATAGAACCAAGTGAAAGATGCACAACCCGTTATGAAAATGGTGTCCCAAAAGGATTTCTAAATGTTGTTTCATGGATATCATCAGAGTAACAGTGTGGACTATATATACGCTAATATCATTAAGGAATTTGATTTATTCAAACTCCATGCGATAACTAAATTTCAGTGGATTTAGAAATCTACTTTATGTATATTTGTTAAACTGAAACCCCATTACTTATTTTGTCACAGCTAGTAATGTGGCTCGGATTTTCAATATAGAAAGTAATGATTTATCATCAAACATTTGCAACGGAATTCTTTACTCAAAATTTCTTGATTGATTGACAATCTTTCCCGAGGCAAGCTACTTATTTAAATGAAAAACTCTACTTACTAAAATCAATATTTGTTTGTATGGGCGATCAAAGCAACGGAGATTATGATTTTGTCGATGATTTTGTCCCTCAACGGTACTCCATCTTCCTTAAGCAATCTCGCCTAACAGGTTGATTGGAGAGTGATCCTTTAAGACTGTCCAATGACTAGATTGGAAGTGGAGTATAAAAGAAGACCAAGGTGCTAAAGAAATTAGAGAGATCAGAATAAAAAGTGTCAAAATTCAAGAGGGCTTCAATCTTTCATACTTATCTTTCATGGGCTTCATTGAATAGTTTTTCGAGAAGTGTCGGCAATGTAATAGTAGTGCTTGGGTGTGTGATATGTAAGCATCACCAACTTTGGGTAGAAGTAGTACGTACTATACTATAACTTCAAAGAAGATTTATAATCAAATCCAACTAGTAGACTATCAGCGTAGGAAAGTGGATGTAGGCCTACACCAACAGAATCATTGTAAACTTTATATGCAATTTGCTCTATCCCTTAACTCTTGTTTGTTTGGTTTTTTTTTTTTTAAATAGAATATTGCACATAGGTTAATATCATCCCTATGACCGATAACCTTCGGACTCCTTACTCTGTTTTGATAATACTCAACTCGACTGTTTTATTTTTGCTTAAATTTGTCAATTTCAATTATAATCACATATTCAACCCCGATATAGGTGATATTCTAGTTTACAACACCTTGAATGGGCATGCCCACGGTGGTACATGATTACGGACATATGTTCTTATTTAGACTGTTTTGTCCTAGTCGAAATGTTTGAGTTGATCCGAAACATGTGGTGTAGATATCAATGTAAATTTGAAGGTGACATTAGCTACCAACTTACGAGTGCGATCGGGTTTGTCGTGTATGATAAGATACGTAACAACACAATTTTCAAGATCCTTAGAGTCGACGCAAGCCCGGATTGTCTGTTTTACATATGCGCGAGCATGTCCGATTGAGATCTCCACCCCACGCCTCACCAGCTAAACATAGTACGTTGCGGCCCTAAAGAAATCTGTAGATGGTTTGCCTTGATCTCCCACTTCAAGTGGTGCATGAGTTGCTGAAGACAGATTAGGTTATGTCACATCGACAACTTCGACGAGTTTGCATTGTGTTGGGAAATTTCGTCGAATGTGATGAACAATGGAATCAGACTTTAAGTTGTGTAATCACTCTCTTTAAGGATTTATTTACCCCCACGACGTTGCTAATGGTTTTCGACAAATATCCTCCAAGATACAACAAAGTCTCAATGAGAATAACAGATAGCAATTCTGATATTTCTCCAAGATCTTTCTAGGAAACAATCGAAAACAAGGGATGTTTGTCTTTTGTATTGAAAGAACGAAAATTGAAAGTGAAGTTGAAGATTCTGAAAATGAACACAACATTTGAATATATAATGATAACGAACACACCTTTTCGCGTCCGAAAAGTAGTTAATTCTCATGCAACTCTTCGTGTCCAAACAGTTTATTCAATCGCACATTTTCATATATGAAACTGTAGTTATTTTCAAACAGACACCAACACTCCAAAGGTTGTAAGAGTGCCTTAGAAAATAACCTCTAATTGAATAGACACAACCTTGCAAAGGTTGTCAGAACCAATAATTGAATAGATGCAACCTCTCAAAGGTTGTTGAATCTTTCGTGAACAGTCGCACTGTTTCACTAGAAAACAATGATAATTATTGATTTATACCAAATCTAGTCCACGTGCGTACTCACATCTTTTTGATGTAGGATAAAACACCTCTTAGTTTATTTTTTACAAACAAACCACCAACAATCCCCCACTTTGTTTGTAAAAACAAAATTTCTCAAAAAATATAGCCAATATTTCCATGAGATTAATATACATAAGTGAAGATCTCTTTCAAGTTAAACCTTCATTTAGTGCAAATATCTCAAGACTCTATCAAAGTGACAAATAGTTGCTGGCTTTAAATTTGCTACTCTATATAATAGAATCGGACATACCGCACATATATTAACCTCTTGTTTCAGCGAAAAGCTCATATTTACTCAGCACTATTATGGCATTGTGTTTGTACCTGTTTCATGAGCTCTCTAGAAAGCAACCCTAACTTTCGTAAGAAACGGCACCACTTCTAAACCCATATAGGTGAAGTATTACCATGTGTTTCTGTTACTAATGAACACGCTACTAAAACGTATTATACTTCATTAAGAGTATAAATCAACCTCTAAACGTAATAGATGATATTGACTTCTCATGTTCGGGCTAGTGTTAGCATCAAACAATCACTATCAGTAACTTGTTTTTACCCATTAAACCTTATAACTAGTGAAGTGCTAGTATTAGGTCGAGTTGCCATTACTGGCGATTTTAAGTAAAGGGTTTCAGCCCAATTGCTTTTAAAGTCACCTTTACCACATCTCTTGGTAAAGCCTTTGTAAAGAGATCAGCCAGGTTTTTGATTGATCTCATGTAGACAATTGTTTCGGTATCATCTTGAATCAATTGTCTCACGCACTTATGCCTTAGGCCAATAAGCCTAATAATAAATTTCTAGTCCACTCAGTCTCTTTTTTCAATTGCCGCTAAAGCAATGAATTCCTCTTCCAACATTGAGTGAATTGCACACACACACACACACACACACACACACACACATATATATATATATATATATATATTGCTTATCCAAGATACATCACATCTCCCTAATGTGAAGATCTAGGGGTGATCGGTTCATAGGATGGGTGGTTTTACCTTAGAATCGAGAACCATCCGTTAGGAACCGGTTCCGCAAAATACGAACCGTGAACCAACCGCTTCTTCTATGAACCGTGAACCAACCGAACCATCGGTCCGGTCCAATTTTTTGTTGGATTTTGATTACGTTTCTATCAAGCAAAAAATGAAAAAAAAAAATAGGCGAGGAAACAAATTCGCCTTGTTCCATCGCAAGTAGCCATAGGATTATGCTCCAAGGAAGCATATGGACAAAATAAAAGAACAAAATAAAGAAACTCAGTAAAACATGGTATGTAGCACCTGTAGAATAATGAGAACCGAACCGATAAAATAATATACATTCAGATTACATAAGGGGGTCGGTTCATGGGCTGGTTGAATGGTTCGCATTCAAATCCGTAAACCGAATCGATAAAACCGGTTCTGAAAAATTGAAATCGAGAACCGAACCGTACCCGCCAAAAACCATCCAAAATCAACCGGTTAGGTACGGTACGGTCCGATTTGGTTGGATGATGGTTTTTCTGCTCACCCCTATGAAGATCTGTATACAAGTGGAATGTCTATCTCTCACACTTGTAATCCAACTAGCATCGGGGTATCCTTCTAATACAACCGGGTAATTATTAAAGAGCAATCACAAATCTTTTGGTTCTTTTAACCAAACTTTGTGACAACATTATAATGTTCCATATTTAGATTACTACTATATCTACTCAATTTTCACATGGAAAATATAATCTCGGGTCTAGTACAATATATCGCATACATTAAATACCTTATAGAACTCGCATATTCAATTTGTGCTACTACTCTATCAGTATTATAATTCAATTTCATACTGAAATCAAATGAAGTACTCATTTCTCTAAAGCCAAGATATTTAAATTTATTTAACTTCTTTTCAATATAATCACATTGGCTTAAAAAGTAACCCCCACTATTTTTTAAACTTCAATTCATAAGATAGTATCTACATTACCAAAATGTTTTATATTCAATATGAAAGATGGATACTTCTCAATCACAATGATTCCAGTTATAATAGTTTCAAAGATAAACATATCATCAATCAGAAACTACTAACCTTCTATCGATGCTTATCTATCTTTGTTCTCAAAGACCTTCCAACATGCAAAGTAGTCCTTTTGTAGCATGCCCTTGTCCAGATTCATAGCAAATGTATTCGCATTCTTCTTGATGTCAACAAAAATAATTGTTGTCTTATTGCCAAGTTCATTAAGCAACTTCCGTAGCCTACGAGGACCACTACAAGATTTCTCAAATGCTTCCTTGCTATGGATTTTGAGTATGAGAAAACTAAAGGCTATTGAGCAGCAAACCAAGATGTTACTAAAAAGTTCAAACACCTCCACAATTGCCCAAGAGCGATTGCATCGTATCTGCCTCTTTCTCTCATTGGCATCGCTGCCATTGAGAATGCCTTCATTTTCATGACTGGAAGTGATCATTGACTGCTCATTTACTCTTGCCACATATTCCAAGAGTTCGGTCAAGACTAAGGGACAACTCTCCTTCAAGTACTCGAAACTGTCCGTTTGCATCATGGCCCTCAGATTTTCAGGCATTGCCACTAGTCTAAGACATACGGCTTTCAACTAGAAGCGGTGGTGTTGCTCTGCAAATGCCAAAATAGTTGCTACAGTTGTTATGGCAACATCCCAACGAAGATTGGCCTCATATAGCAGCCTCAGAGGCAATACGTATATGCTTCTGCAAATAAGCCTACTTTGCATCCATACCAATAAGCCCTTATAGATTTGGAGGCAGCGATGGAGAAGAAGGGGAAGATTCGAGATCTATGGATGACATCACGAGGACTGAGCCACAACGGGCATGTACTTCCTTCAACTCATGCCAATGCGTGTAATAATCATCACTTAGGCCTTGGATTAGAGCGCCGTCATCTCAGCCACAACCATCATTGGTAACCATGGCAGAGAAAATATGATCTAGAAAACGCTTTTCCTTCATTGAAATGAAAAGAAAATAACTAACAAGACTTAGTCCCAAGGCAATATGCATTTACGAAGCCAACTTGCACTATGTTCTTTTGAGCATTTCATCGAAAATTCGTACGCACAAAAAATTTCATATATTCTCACCAATACCGAAATCGTTTCTTTTCTCACTTGAAGCAGAGTGACAAGCAGTAGGTAGGTAGTACCTTGTTAATAGATTGAGAACTACCAAGACCGCGGAATCTTCGGTAATCATCCATGTTCATCAGAGTAACAACCAATGGAAGGGTCTCCAGGATGATCCAGACGCTTTAGGCTATCGGCCATGAAGCATAGCAGAACGTTTGAAACCTCTGGAATGCTCCTCTGTTCTTCATATCTACGCTGTCGTGAATACTCCAGGGTCAATTGCTAAATTGCCGATTTGCTTTCCATATTTGAATCTCGACGGCTTTGACTAATTGCAGCGATGATGGGGTGCAAGCATAACAAATTACTGCAAGTCCTCAATAGAAATCACCGATTGATCCCAAAGAAATCATCTTTGGACTTATCTTGCTAACCCCTCCAAACCGTTTGACCGAGTCTGGTTGGTATCGTATGGGGTTTCTTCGATCAAATTTTCCACTTGGCTATTCTCAACACCTCGATGTGTATCAACCAGGAAACCTAGCCGATGTTCTTCTCAACGAACATCACGCCCATCAGCAATCATTTTGAAGAAGTGATTTAAAGATCTGAGTTTCGAAGGGCCATATTGGAAGCCCAAATAGTCAAGACAAATCCAATTCTTCACGGTCGAGTCTGCTACTTTTTACATATTGACGAATAGCCATCTTCAAGTGCACCTGGATTAGTCGAAACGGTAGTTCAAAGCGAAACCGTAGATTAGCATTTTGTCTCTCCAACAAACACGATTGTTGCCGAACTCATCCTTAAAGATGTACAAATTCCGCCCAAAGATTTCTGACTCCATCGTTGCAAAATAAATCCTTAAAATTGTTGAGAAATTTCGTCGAATGGGATGAACAATGGAATCAGACTTTGAGGTGTGTAATCACTCTTTTTAATGATTTATTTGCCCCACGACGTTGCTAATGGTTTCCGGCAAATATCCTTCAGGATACAAAAAAGTCTCAATGAGAATAACAGATAGTAATTCTGATATTTCTCTAAGATCTCTCTAAAAAACAATCGGAAACAAGAGTTGTTTCTCTCTTGTATTGAAAGAACGAAAATTGAAAGTGAAGTTGAAGATTCTGAAAATGAACACAACATTTGAATATATAATGAGAACGAACACACATTTTCGTGTCCGAAAATTAGTTAATTCTCATGCAATTCTTCATGTCCAAATAGTTTATTCAATCGCACCTTTTCATATATGAAATTGTAGTTATTTCCGAACAGACACCAACACTCCAAACGTTGTAAGAGTGCCTTAGAAAATAACCTCTAATTGAATAGACACAACCTTTTAAAGGTTGTCAGAATCGATAATTGAATAGACGCAACTTTTCAAAGGTTGTCAGAATCTTTCGTGAACAGTCGCACTGTTTCACTAGAAAACAATGGTAATTGTTGATTTATAATCTAGTCCACGTGCGCACTCACATCTTTTCGATGTGGGACAAGGCACCTCTTAGTTTGTTTTTTGCAAACAAACCACCAACACATTGCAACATGGTTCTATAGTTCTAAGAGTTATCCAGGCGTCCTGAAATTGACATGGTGGGTTCAGATTCTGCAAGCGCTTGGACCTCTCATGGTTGTCGTCTTTACCGAGCCAAGCCAACGACCAAATCATATTCGGGCCAGCATGAGAGCTGAGGTGGTTGATTGCATAAACAGAGGATGTCGATCAAGCGTTTTAGCTACTTTTTTTTTTTGCATTAATCCAGCTTAGAAAGCCTCCGAGAGAGAGAGAGAGAGAGAGAGAGAGAGAGACTGACCTACATTCACAAAAGTTTCCTAGACATTCACTTAAATATGTTTCCTGGAGTGATAATGAAAGCCTACACCTACATTTTCAATCGGTGGATGTACAAGCATGGTACATAAAACACAGAATTACAGAGAACAAGAAACACAGGACAAGGGAAGGGAGTCATCACTCTTTACCATGGGGCAGTTACTTCTTCCTGGAATTTCAGTTCATAGCTCTCGACATTTGGTTTCAAGCACTCGATTTCTGCGCCAACTCTTCGATTCTCTTCCTTCAGTTCCAAGATCCTCATCTCCAGATTTCTAATCTCTTCATCTGCACAGTCCCGCTTTATCTTGGATTCAACGTACCTTCGCGTCTCTGTAGCCATCTCGGACTCGAACGCGAGCTCCACAAGCCGTTTCAGTCGGGCACGCAGGAACCCAATGTTCATGCCCAGGATTTTGAAGGCCTTCAACGTCTTGTCCCAAGTCTCAAACTCTTCTCGAGTGGTAGTGAGCTTGCAAGCCCTCACCGCGTCAGCGACATTGACGGTTTCGCATATAGCGCCGACAATTAGTTTGTAGTTCATGCCCTTGATGAGATTATCGTGGAGAAACACATTCTGACTACAGCACAGCTCATAGTACTTCCTCAGGATGTCTTCGGAGAGCTCCGAATTGACAACCATCCCGTCTATCACGATGTGGAAGTTGGAGAAGGTGTCAATATCCTTAAATTCGACATCCGGCAGAGACAACTTGAAACCTTCTAAGACTTCTGAATTAACGCCATCACTATCATTTTCGGATTGCTCCGCTAAACATTCTGGGTTCGGAGTCGACTTTGGCTGGTCGGACCTCTTTTTTCTTTTCTGCACAATGGCTAATGGCAGCGAACTTCCTCGCTTCCTCTTTGTTTGTCTTGATGACGCTTCAGGGTTGGTGCCATCTTCTGTACATTCATAGCGGCACCAGCTACGTATGTTTAGGAAACAATAGAAACAAGCAAAGACTTCCAAAAGTCGCAGACGGACGAAGAAAGAGATGGAGGAAAACACTTGCCTGCTTCAACCTTTTTGGTAGGGGCGTCCAGATTTAGAAGGCCAAGTGCCCCATCGACTTCAGAAAGATCACCTGCTTTTATTATGTAAACCTGCAGAACCATAACGAAATTAGGGTGGCAAACAGACAAGGCAGATGATAAATGAGTTTCCATTCGAGAGCCATTGAAATTTGTTTGTAGAATTTCATCCAATAGGAGAAGCAGATTATGCGAAGCTTATGATAGCGTAACAACATTTATTGATCTCAATTTTATCATTCAAACAAAGACAATAACAGCTTTCATTGTTATATAACTCTATACTAGATGAGAGCATGAGTTATGTGCAGTTAATTCAACCTGCAACTGAGGTAGAAGCCATCTACAGGCTCGTGCTTTTGAAATGCCGTGAGCTTACAAAATAGTAGTCTTTACCACCAAAGATTGAGTCTTAAGTGATCTGGTCATTACTTTCTCCAATATATTCCACCTATCTGTTGTGTCAAAAGAAAACCTTTCTGAGATTCCAAGCCCAACTTTTCCTAAGAAATGTGCTCTATGGCACTGGATAACTACTGCTCTTCCCGACCAATGTCAGTTTCTGCCATTGCCATCCCATCTTCTATTATGCTGTTATAATTTGCATAGCTGGAACTTTATAGATTATGTTTCAGAAAATTGAAGAAACAAAGAGCAATAAAGAACTGACATAGCATGGAGCACAAATTTCCTCACACAGAATCGCAACTCAATCATAATTCTCACATTTTGACCAGCATATAGTACCTAATTAGATTTTAAAGAGTCCTCTACTTAAGTTAATGCTTTGAAGTCCTTATAAGCAACCCATATCAATCCAAAATCCTTTGAAATTCACTGGGCAAAGAAGAGGGGAAAAAGGAAGCTTCATTCAGATTCCAGCAGTACAAACTTATCCTTTAGGAACTCAATGCCACATTACATTCTAGCGAATCAGAGATGGATACACCCCTCTTTGAGTATGCTCTGTCCTTATGAGTGCAAGAACAGCGCTAACGTGTAAGGCTAAAGAATTGTATTCCACTCTCCCTGTCGCAATAATACAGGTTGATGGGTCCTAAATTATGCCTTTCCACCAGTTATATAGGTTGAACTCGCCCAGGTTCCATAAATCAAGTTTCAAACAACAGTGCTGTCTAAAACTTTATTGGGCTAGATGCAGTCTAATTATAAAATTTTTCTTCACTTTTCCTCGTGATCTGAGACTGTTAAAAAATTACCAACTCATAGCATAAACTGCCATCTTTTAGCCATCGGCGATCAAATTATAAATCTCTACAATTTCTGCCTCCATCAGTTATCTAACGAAAACCCCTTTTAATGAAATGATTTCCCTTTAAGTATCACATCCTATAATCACCGTTCTCTCATTTGGACTAGCTTACGATTTCCAACTCAGTAGTTATCCTCTGCATAAATTGCTTCCAAGTTGTTATGAGCTGCATATCAAGTCATATTTAAATTCCAGGCAAATTTACACCAAGACGGAGACACTCTCAGCCTTTACAGTCGTAACCATTTCTCACTAGCACCAACTTATTCTAATCAATGAGACATATATATTTCAGCTAGGTGAGACTGCTCATTCTTGTTTCTGAGGCGACATTGAGACAATGTCTTTTGTCAACATTTTCAGGCCTCACTCTCTTAAATGGTTCAGGAAGCAGCACTAGTTATTGAGGTGTTAAAGTATTACACATCACTTGTCTATAGGGTCCATACGGGCCTTGTATTTCTGCTGTCTCTCTCCTCCTATTGGCTTAAGCTTTTAGGTTGCACATTTTAACAGAGTTAGTCGCTGTTGGATTGTACAATTTTCTCTGCTCTTCTATCAATTGCTTTTTGCTAGGCTTCATCCTGACACTACCTCTTTAGGCTTTGTAATCTTGGGACAGCATACTCTTTTGTCTCTCTAACAGATTGATGAATCAACTGAAGCTACCATTAGTTTGTTCATCTTTGCACGAAAAAGTTTTGAATACTAAAAAATGTGACTGTTTTTATATGGTGGAACGTTCTATTTTGCTCCTAGAAATTGTTTTTGCTATTTCCCTTGAACTCAGAAGAGAAAAACTGCGACCACAAGAAACAGGGAGACTTGCTGCATTTAGTTGATTTTTGGTACACCAACATATTTCACATGAATTGTGACTAGTTCCACATTAAACCATGCTATACTACATATCGTTAGCTTTTGTTTAGTTTGGACATAAATATCCCTGTAATTTCTTTCGATTGTTGCTTCCCTATCACAAAATGATACTATCTAACTCCAATTCAGCTTTCTAACCAAAAAAACCTCCAATTCAGCTTCATTTAATCTCCCGATTCTATTTAACCCATGTGCTCATCTGATCTGCACATGATACATCATGTAAGACAAGTGACAATCGTGTCAATGTAAAATCAGCATAAACTTGAGAGAGAATTATTTGAGGATAGAATGATATCATGCTAAAATCTTAAGTCATCCATTCATAGTTTGTGCACCAAGGTGCATCTTCGGGTAGGCAGTTTTATCAAATTACTGAAATCTTTTTTTTTTTTTTGGGTAAGGAAATTACTGAAATCTTCATCCTCAATGAAATTTAGAAGGACGTGACAACCCAATGCGATGTCATCACTGCAAGGACATAATACTTCATATTTAACTCACCTAAAGAGTAAACTTATTTTGATCCTCATATTGGTGGATCTTTCTAGAGAAGATAAATACTGCATATATTCACATGCAGGAAGAAAGTTCACTCTGCATCACTACTTAAGGAGAAACCATTTGGCACTACTACCATAAGGATTTAATCAAATTCAATTAATACAGTCAAGAAAAAAGTCGACATCAATTGAGTGCTTACCTTAAATTTGTTAGGCTCAACTAACTGGAAAACCAGAACATCTCCCTCGAGCAAATTATGTCCAACAGAGAACTGCCTCCAACCAGCACTCAGCCCGGTCTTATGAGCAATGTACTTCATTTCGTACTGCTTCCCATGTTCATCTTCGAGAATGACGGTAGTGTCTCCATTTGGCAAGTGAGCTCTACAGAATACCCCGGGAAGCCCCTTTCCCGCAGAGAAGTAATTTCAGTGTTTCAAATTTTATTTTCACAAAATTAAATGCAAGTCAAATCGTCAGCACTTTGACAGTACCATCCAAAAGCAACTGCCGACATGGGACCGGACCAAAGCTTTGATGAAGCTAGGATATGTGGGTTCTAAATTTGACTGAACTTCTTCCGCCCGAACCATTGCACCAGACTTAACTTCACTAGGATCAAGCCCATCAAGTACAGTCTTACTTTTCTTAAAGCTTCAAATGAATCAGAGTCCACATTTGTTACAAGGTAATTTACAAGACACAACCAGAAATTGGAAGAATTTTCTGCGTGAAATTAAGATGCTTTACTGACCTTAGAGACTTGCAAGTACGATCAGACACCACCTGCAAGTAAGAACAGCAAACTCATTAACAGCACCACTCAACCCAACCAACTTCTTCTAGGCTATAAAGAGCATGATTGCACATTCTTACAATCACATATTTGAAGTAAAAGGGAGGTTGTCAATAACGTCAGACAACCAAATGCAAAGAAGCACTGGGTAAACAATAGTGAAATACACAGATGCCCAAAAGTGCTGAAGGTTAGGCTGTAGATAGACAAAGTCAAAAACTTCAAATTCCACTTTGTATGGAGCAAAGTTCTAAAACTCAGGTCAGGAGCTGAAGAACCAGTAGCCAGAACATTAATCTTAACATGCTCAATTCTTCTCTGGATGACTTGTAGACATTTCGAAACCACGTCATAGATCACTAGGTGAATTTAGGTGATAGTCAATTCCTAGAAAAGACATAGGCACTCCTCTCACAAGCCCAAAAGAAGGAAACTGCAGGTACCAATCCATTAACTCGATCTCTCCACTCTTTAATACCAAAAAGTTGCTCTTGTTTAATTAATAGGGAAAACAATGAGTACTGCTCTAGTTGAATTGGACACCAAGCTGGAACAACACTAAGAATCCAAATCAGAACAGTCGTCATTCCAACAAAGCAAACAGCGTGTAATCTCAAGTAACCACAAGCAATAAGTTGTAAGCCTAAGTGAAACACATCATACCAAGATTTTCCTTTTCAACGGGAATGAAATAAATAGAGACAGAAAGAGTTTTCTTGAATTAGCACCTAACAACCACTTGCAGCAACCAAATGCAACAAAGAGTATAATAATTTGGAAAGACAGAACAAGCATTCTCCAAGGCAAAACAAAACCGAGGATGCAATGCAATCCCTCGTATGCCAAACCTGAGATCCCGGGTCCTTCACCTTGATCTTGAGAATCGTGCCTTTCCTCTTCCTCACTTTGACCTGGCAACAAAATGTTTTCACCAAAAACCAAGTCCTGGCTTAATCAAGGCCAACACGGCGAAACAGGAAATAACAAGAAAGACCCAGAAGAAAGAACTTTCTTTTCTTCTTATTTTTGGCAAGAGAGAGACAGGGGGAGACCATGGATGAAGGCGCGACCTCGGATTTGGCTTTCGACGCCGGGGTGGGCGAGAGCAGAGCCAGAGTGACGCCGCCTTCCGCGGAAGGTTTGAGGCTCCTGGGCTCCTCCGGCGCCGGCGTCGTGGTTTGGGGGCCTTCATCCTGCATTTCCGTCTTGACCTGACCTGCCGCCATCGTTGATTCAGTACAGGAAGCGAAGTGAAAGCCGCAGGATCAGAGAGGCTCAGTAGAATCGTCCTTCCTAGTTCCTAGCGGCAGCAGAGATGGTGTCAGCTGCTTTCAACTGCTGTAAGATCAGTTTCAAGATCTATTTCACGGGGACGACCAGAAAACAAGAAAAGGGCGTTTTAACGGTTGAATTAAAATTAAACTGACTACAACATTCAATTTCCCTTTTTCTAATAATAAATTAAGTTTGATCAACTTAATCTTACAAATATTCGGCTAATTAGAACGAAATATAGAAATTAGCGCACTAAAGTTAGCTTCTTCTCGTGATTTGAATCGAGACTAGTAGGATTTGAAATTAATTTTTGAATCAAAACACTGAACTAAAATTGTGAAATTATATTGTATTGCCGAGTACCCTTATTATTTTCATCGTCTTAACATTTAGGAGATTATCATTTTTATATAAAAAGAAAAAAATTATTCAAGATATCTCACATATTCATTTTTCTTGAGAGTCTATTATTCGGGTTTTTATGACTAATTCGGGTATTCTTCCCAATCTGTCCTAATGGATCTTAAATTCACCAATTGGCGTAGCAAATAAAAATGAGCAGTTTTCGTGAGGTTTGAAGTCGATTTAAGAAGTTGAGTTCGATCTGCTTTGAAATATAATTTTGTTTGGTTGGATTTATTCATCCTCAAGATGCACTATGCGCTCATCCTTATTATCAACAAAAGAGTTCGTCATACTTAGCATTTGAGCGTTTGGTGAAATGGTTCGAGAATGAGAGAGTCTCAACGTAATTTACATACCATACCCGTCACATAAGTTCAGCTCGCTATTCATTTTCAACATCCCGATGTTTTAAACGAAAGGGAATTTTCAGAATTTTTCCTTGGGGCCATTTGGCCATTTAATCCGGCACTCATTTAACCACACTTTTTTCGGAAGGGATAATGATACAAATGGTCCAAGAATTTTGATCAATATACAATATGATTCATGAACTTTTAATTTAATCAATATGGTCCATAAACTTTGGTCTCTGAATTTTTTTATTTGATCAATATATTCTCTAAACTTTTGGAACATGTTCATCTTAGTCCCTGAACTATAGGAAGATATTAATGTAGTCCTTTCATTAATTCAAGTGCAGGGATGATATTAGACATTTTCTTATAGTTCATGGAATTAGCTGAACACGTTCTAAAAAATCGAGATCATATTAAACAAATTGAAAATTCAGGGACTACATTGCACATTGAGCTAAAATTCAGGAATCATATTAGTCAAACTAAAAGTTCTGAGACCACATTACACACCGGATCAAAATTTATAGATCGTTTGTGTCATTTTTCCTTTTTGAAATAGTTTCTCTTTTGTCATGCATTTACCAATATTTCTGCAAGCGTATTGCCACATGTGTTATTACCAGCAACTAACTCATTTTGCCAAAAAAAAAAAGTTTAAGCTTTGGGTGACAATCTACATCCTAAATGGCCTTGGATTGGTGGTTAACGGCAAAAATGTACTGGAAAAAAAGTTAAAACTATGAAAAATTTAGACTGACACACATGTAAAAAATTTGCCTCAAGCTAATTTTGGGTCACCAAGAATATATTCAATTAAGTACGATATTCATATGAATATAAGAAAACTACAGAGGAAATGTTGCCTTGTTTCTGATCAAATTCTTAGGGCTTGCCGGTTCGACCACTAAGGACCTGTTCGATAACGTTTTTGTTTCAAAAAAATTGATTTTGATTAGAATCAATTTTTGTTGATTCTGCTCTCTGTATAAGTTTTAGAAAATCAAAATGCATTTGGTAACTGCATAAAATTTTTGTTTCCAGAGTAGAAATGTGTTTGGTAACAACACAAAATTTATATTTTATAAATTTATATTTTTTCCAATTTGTCATTTAAATGAAATAATTACATAATCATATTTGATGACTTTTCTCAAATCTCACTAGTGTGATCATCTTGCACCATGACATCTTTTTTTGGCCAAAATAGGGATACTTCAAATTTGATCCTTAAAAGGATAATATACTAAAATTGTTATTTTTTTCATACTTCTCTTGAGACTATGCATATTCCAAGGATGAAAGAGGTGACTCTGATTATCTTTTATTGTTCAGAATGAATAAAATCTATCTCTGCCACATTAGTCGCTCAATTTAACCCTTGGATACCATGCGGATGGTCATGATAGTACTCCGACAACAAATGAGGCAAGGCTTAGGAAAAATCTAAATGAAAAATCATCAAAAACAATATTGGCCAGTTGAATGGACCCATTTCCTTTTTTTTTTCAAATTTTTTGGGACGATTTGCTCATGAGGGGCAAAATCGTCACTTGAAAAAAATCGAAAGGCAAATTCATCAAAAATAGGATTGGCAAGTTGAAATGACTCATCTCCTAATTTTTGACATTTTTTTTTTGGAATTGTTTTTTATTTTTCGATTGGCCGATTGAAATGACCCATCTCCATAATCGAAAGGCAAAATCGTCAATATCGTCATTTGGAACGGTTTGCCTATGAGGTGGAGCTTTTTTCGAAAATAATATTAAAAAAATAAATATTCACAAAATTAATTCAAAATAAAAAATATTTATCAATTTAGGTCTTCCTCGATAATTGAATTGCCGAGGGAGACTTGGGGGCCCACCCGCGGCCCCCCCTCCCTCTCTTTTAGTGCTGGGGGCCCACCGGTGGGCCCCTTCCCCCTCCCTCGGCAATTGAATTGCCGAGGGAAGGGATAGCTTCTTTTTTAAAAAAATTTGCCAAGCAACATTTTTATTATTATTTTTTACTTCTTTTTCTTGTTTTGTTTTGATTATTCAATTTAATTTCACTTAATTATTTTTTATTTTTTTTCTCGTCGTTTTGCGGCCCTGTCGCCTTGCTCGTTCGATTACTCGCCTCGACTCCGTGGCCCCATCACTTTGCTCATTTGCTCACTTATTCGCTCGCTCGCTCATTTTTCTTTTCTTTTTGTTTTTTTTTAGTCATTTTAAATTTCTTTTTCTCATCGATTCTCGATCTCGTCGCCTCGTTCGTTCGTTTGCTCGCTTGTTCATTCGCTCGTTTTTCTTTTTCTTGTTATATTTTAATTATTTTAATTATTCAATTTATTTTCTTTTAATCATTTTTAATTTCTTTTTCTCGTCATTCCGTGGCCTTGTCACCTCGCTTGTTCGTTCGTTCTCTCGTGCACCACGATGACACTCTGTGGCCCTGTCGTCTCACTTGTTCGTTCGTTCGCTCGATTACTTGTGCATTACGATGACGCGCTTCGATTTCGTGGCCCCGTCACCTCGCTCATTCGCCCGCTGGCTCGTTCCATCGAACTAACGAGCGAGGCGACAGGGCCATGAAGTCGAGTGGCGTCTTCATGATACACGAGCAAGTGACGAGGCCGAGCGAGGCGACGAGGCCGCTGAGTGATGAGTTAAATAAATTTAAAATGATTAAAAGAAAATAAATTGAATAATTAAAATAATTAAAATATAACAAGAAAAAGAAAAACGAGTGAATGAACAATAGAGGAAACGAACGAGCGAGGTGACGGGATTGCGAATCGTCGAGAAAAAGAAATTAAAAATGATTAAAATAAAAAAAATTGAATAATAAAAATATTAAAAGAAAACAAAAAAAAAAAAGAAAAACAAGCGAGCGAACGAACGAACGAGCGAGGTGACGGGGCCACGGAGTCGAGCCGCGTAATAGAACGAGCAAGGTGACAGGGCCACAAAACGATGAGAAAAAAGAAATTAAAAAATGATTAAGTGAAATTAAATTGAATAATCAAAAGAAAACAAGAAAAAGAAATAAATAATAATAATAATAATAAAGAATGTTGCTCGGGCAACTAAATAATTTTTTTTTAAAAAAAAGCTATCCCCTCCGCAATTCAATTTCCAAGGGAGGGGGAGGGGGGGCCCGAGGGAGAGGGAGGGGGGCCCACCCGCGGGCCAACGGGTCTCCCTCGGCAATTCAATTGCCGCTGGAGACCTAAATTGATAAATATTTTTTATTTTGAATTAAATTTGTAAATATTTTTTTTAATATTATTTTGGAAAAAAACTCTATGAGGTGCTTTGTTTCTGATCATATCTTCGCGGGCTTCATCAACATAAGGCTTTCTGGCATCTGGGCTCGTTGGCATCTTCACCCATATCAGGATTCAATCTGGGGTTGAATTTCAACTTCAGCTAAATAATGGATGTTATTTAGGTTCGTAGTTGGAACCGATTATCATTGATGGCATAGAGACAAAGACATCAACGCTTTTAGTTTCAGATGAGTTTGCTCGCAGGCGATGATGATGTCCGTAACTTATATCCTATCAACCAAAATCAGGGTTTGGAGGAATGTCCTTCAATCTAATCGGGGATGGAGGACAATATCACTCTCAGAATCATACCATTTTCTCTGTTTTTCTCCGGGCGCACCCGCATGTTTGCACATGCCGCCTTGTATTGCTTAAAAAAAAAAGCACTAGGACGTCGATCGGCAAAGAAGGTCAGCGTCCTATCTTCTGTTCCCTTCTTTTTATCTATAAGAAGGCTAGGGGTAACCTCGAATGGGCTTGACCCGACAGCAAATGGATCGCCCACTTTTTAACGAGATCACGAGTTCGATTCTCGTCACGACTGAATTTTTTGACAACTCGCGTTGCATTACTTAGAAGTGGCAGACCACTTGTGAAGAGACCTCCTAGCAAACCCGAATCAAACCGAACCGATTCGAAAACATAAAATTACAGATCTTGTTGATTTTCGGGTCAGGTTATCCTACCTTTTTTTTTTAACACTTACTGCTTGATACCTTACAGCAATTTATTTCCTTTCACTCTTCAGCGTAACTCTCTGTAATTTATCAAAAAGTACCAACTTCACTTTCCTCTAAAAGTTGTACATAGCCCCACTTTGTTCGTTAACGACATGAATACCTTACGTAGATAAGGTACCTCTAAGGGCAACCTAAATGATCGGACAAAAGGTCCCTAAAGTTCTTTTCATAGAGACAAAGTGTTCCATGAAGTCAAGTAGGTCTTCTTTTTTACCCACCATCTTCCTCGAGAGATTATATCCACACATGATCCTACCAAACCCACAAAACAAGTGAGCAAGCCAGCCTTTTTAGTTCATCTTAAGATTTTTCAAGGAGGGATCAAGAAATTTGTGGATGTTGAGACTAATGAGAAAAATACCTACCTAGGTCCTGAAAATCATGGGGCATTACTCTTAAGAAGCAGATGAATGAGTGATCTATTAATCATGCGCAGCCTGCCTTGGTTTTTAACATAGCTTATTATGTTGGTTACGAATATCTTTTGTCGAACAATAAGCAACATCCACACACATGCAAAGCATATTATACACGAGAATATATTGTGTATCGATTACCATGAAAAATTAAAGCAACGTATTCTGTAGAGAATATGAACATGCGTAAAAAGATAGTTATTTTATTGGGCAAATAATCCTGAAACGTGGAAAGTCCAAATGAAAAAAGTATCCGGCCCAAACACATCCTCGTTTGCACTTTAGAAATTCGTATTGGGCCTACTTCATGCTAAATGGGCTTGCTTTCTGACAACCAAGGATGACTCCATAGTTTTGGAAAACCGATAAACCAACCCAAAAATACATGTACAAGACGTGTCTGGGTCGGGTCAGTTACTAGTGCGGGACCAAACGGAACCGGTCTATTGCATTCCATATTGGCTACTAGCACCTTGGTGGGCCTATGATAAAATAGGTTCGCCATCTTAAGATTGTAGAATCACGGATGTTGTAAAGTAGGGGGTGAGCATGAATTTAGAATAGAATCGAGAATCAGATCGACCCACCTATAGGAATCAGTCCGGTTTTAGGTTCCCGCGTTTACTGGTTCTGAAATAAGCGGGACCGGTACTATGCCGATCGGTTCGTAGCTCTTGGGGAATAGGAACCGAACAACCAGATCGGGAATCGGTGAACCAGAGATTACATATTGCAGACGATGTATATATCTTTTTATATTGTAATTCCTTTTTATATCCTATGAGTGAATGCTTTATTTAATCTCTTATTTGTTTTTTTATATAGATTATCTTAATAAGGAGATTATCACTAGTGAATAGAGTTTACGAATTGAAGTGGAACGAGCATGGGATGAAGTTTTCTAATAATTATCTTAGTCTCTAGTAATTTCAATTTAAAAACATTATGAAGTGATTAATATGTCTGTTGTTTCTTTTGATTTCAGGTAGTTAGAAGCTTGAGCAAACTTTTCATAGATGATTGAGGATCGAAATTCTCTGCATAACAAGCTCACTCTTGAAGCTTAACCTTAAAGATCCCAGATATTTCTGGCTCACAAGTTCCACCGAGGTGGCAAGTGAGGAGCATACTAAACCACATCGCACTAATCATATTAACAAGAGGAATCTACCCAGAAGAACTATGCGTAAGGAGAAAAGAGAGATTTAGAAACTCATAGTGGAATCTTTTATTTCACAACTGAAGGGAGTCTCCCCCTTCTTCTTACATCACACAGCCTTTTATAGGCAAACGCTTACACAAACAAACAAACAAAACACATTGGATTCTAGATCTAAATAGTTCTATCACATGAACAACTTTTGGCCTTCAACGGGCCAATTATTGGAACAAACAACACTTTCAACACTCGTGACCGACACTTAACAATACATCCTGCGGCACTTAATAATTACATCCTGCGGCGGTCTGGGTCAGGGTGATAATTTGCATCATCTGAGTTTGAACTGTTAGGTCCATCTTTTGCTTTCTTGAATTCTCTCAAAAGACGATCTTCTTCGTACTCATTGATCAATGCATCTGTCTCCGGATCATCAGGGATTTCACATATGGGATAATAATTATTGGGGGAAACATGAGTGCATTGAGTGGAACTTAACGGCACATCCGTGGAACTGGACGGAATATCCGAAGAGGGCATACTTGGCTATGGAAATCCATAGTCAAATGGATCTTGGGATAACGGTCCTCCCCATGGATCAGCAGCGTCCATTGGAGTGTCTGGTTGGTTCCTTTGAAATTCGTCAAGTGCTTCAAGTGTCTGTGGGTGAGCTCGAGGTTTGTCCCATGAGAGATTAGTAGCTGGATAAGGCCAGACTTCTGAGGGGATGGATTGATTTTCTTGGAACAAAATCCTTTGAAGTTCTCGTAACTCAAACTGTATTGCTGATATGGATCTAAGCAGAGTACGATGCACTTCGAACTTCTATCTGTGGAGATCAGTTTTAAATGTTGTAGTTCCTGCTGGAGCAACTTGTGTGCGAGGATCTCCAGTTGGACCAATGTAGTACCATGGTCTGTGGAATAGGCAGGTAGTATACATTTCTGGTTCAGGACGTCCAATGAATATCTGCTGGACAAACATGTGTTTCCAAGCTTGCAACGGTTGAAACCACGTGAGTAACTCAGTGAGAGGCTTCTGGTCAGAAAAGTTTCCCATTAAAGCATTAGAGAGAACCTTGATGATCTTGTCTGTTGGGAATTCGATTGCCACAGTGTGCAAGTTAAAAAGATACCAGAAAAACCATTTGAGTTCGTCAGTGAACTCATAATCAGGAGTCCATTGTAGGAGACGTACGAAGGGATAAATCGGATCAAGTCCCCTAGGATTCAATATCAGTCCTCCATGTTCTCTGAAAATACGATGCTGGTAGTCCCAAAGATGAAATGTTATATTTTGAAATAAGACATTCTGTTCAATCTGCCGAGGCACTTTTGGCGGATACTTATGGGAGTTCCATTGATGTTCTCCTTGTATGGGAGTGGCTCTGAACTGACCGGGATGAGTAGGATTTTTCCTGATGTACATGTTAATAGAGGAAGTGGGTTCTTTGGGTCGAGAAAGAAAATCAGCAAGGACATTTTTCTTTCTAGGAATATATTTAGTATCAAAGGAGTATTTTGAAAACCATTCTGCCCAACGCAAAAGCTGTGGATGAGGAATCAGCTTTTGTTTGAACTTGAGCATTTGAGGGAAAGATGACATGTCCATTTCAACAAGAAAATGATAACCAATGAGATGAAACTCGAATTTTTTGATGCCATTTTTTATGGCCAAGATTTCTTTGAAGGTGGAATGGTAATGCATTTCAGCCTGGAAAAAATGACCACTTTTGTAAGCACAGATACGGCGCTTACCATTAAGTTCTTCAAGAAGAACAGTTGCCCAATACTTGTCACTAGCATCGGTCTGTAAAATCCTCTTTCTTGTGGATGAGATTTCCAGAGACGGGAGATGCTGCAGGATTTCTTTCAAATAGACAACTGCTTTGGTCTGTCTAGGTCTCCATGGCGGTGCATTCTTCTTTAGTATCTTCTAAAGAGGATGAAGAGCTTTTGATATCCTTGGGACAAAATCCCTTAGATAATTTACAACGCCTAAGAATGATTGCACCTGAGTTGTTGAGAGATCTGAATCAGGGAATGTCTGTAATTCTTCAGCAAGATGTGGACCAAGACAGTACGTTCCTTCTTTGAGGTGCATACCCAAGAATTCAATTTCCTTCTGGGCGATGATCATCTTCTTCTGGGAAAGCATAATGCCATGCTTTCGAATGATCTTAGCAAATTTGCTTGAGGAGCAGGCAGTGGGAATCTTCATCTAGACTATAAAGGAGAATGTCATCAATGTAGATTTGAGCATTAGCCAACAAAGGCTGGAAGATTCGACACATGGCCTTTTGAAAAAGAGACGGGGCAGTCTTGAGGCGAAATGGGACAACAGTCCATTAAAAATGCTGATTTGGGATACAAAATCCTGTTTTAGGACGATCATCAGGATGTATTCCAATCTGCCAGAATCCTGCTTTTAGGTTAAACTTGGAATAGATTTTGGCTTGGTCTAAGCTGGAGAAAAGAGAATTCTTGTGAGGAAGAGGAAACTTGTCATCCTGAAGAAATGTGTTTAATGGCTGGTAATTGATAACAAGTATGAGTTTTCTTCGATTCTGTTCAGCTCTTTTATTGACATAAAAAGCTTCACAAGCCCATTGGGAATCTGAGGGTTTAATAAGACCTTGAGCAAGGAGTTCAACACACTCTTTCTAGGCAAGAGCAAGATGATCAGGATTCATGCCAGAATGATTGGCCTTTGTTGGATTGACATCTTCATTTTTCTTGAAAGGTAGACGAATAAAGAAGTCTAGATTTTTCCAGAGGGGATTAGAACAAGTCTGGGAAAATTGAGAATGAGACTTTGCACAGCATGACAACAGAGTTTGGGTGATGGGGTCAAGTATTTCTGGTTGTATGACAAAGAGTCTTTGGATGTCTACAAATTCTTTGAACTGGTCTTCGAATTTGAGTCCATCAGGGACGATCTTGAGTTTGGGTAACTGGGAAAGAATATCCCACCCAATGATAAGATCTTTATCATGAGACTAACAACCAAGAATTTTGGTGGTGATGGAACACTGAGGGAAGATTTCAAGAGTCACTGGCTTATTGCGAAGTTTGGTAGCAAAAGTATCTCCAGAGGAAGATGTAAAGTATCTGGTATAAGAGGACGAGAAAATCTCATGAAGTATTTTTGTATCCATTAGAGAAGCATCATCTCTAGTGTCTATGAGAGCTATAACTTGGATTGGTTTTGCGGATTCAGAGGTGAGTATATGAACAGGAATGTATGGGGAATGAAGAATTGAGGATTTTAGATGGAGCAAGTCTGAATGTTCAGTAGGGAAGAAAGTAAAAATATCTCCTGGAGAATCATCTGAGTTAGAGGAGTATGCTTGAATAGCACAGAGGGTATCAGGAGATGGTTCGTCTTCAACAGAGAAGACTGATTTAATATCTTCACCACTGAGAGAAATTCCTATGGTATGGGAAATTTTCTGGATCATGTAATTTCCCTGGCGCTTCGCTTGTGGACATTTTTTTTGCATAATGCCCCTTTTTGTTGCAAATATAACATCTGTCGGATTTCTTCTTATTAGTCCTCTGAGAGCGCCCTTTTTTCTTCAAAAATTTTCAATTCTTGCCTTGTTTCTTGGGCTTCATGAAAGAAAGCCTTTTGAAATGATGTCTCTTCTTATGACTCGAACAGGACGGATCACTGCAATTACTAGAACACTTGATCTTCAGTTCTGGACGATAACAAGCTTTGTCCAAATGTTGGTTCTACCGAAGATAAGACTGGAACATTTCCTTCTTTCGGCATAAATATTCAATGGCCACATGTACAGCTTGTTGGAGTTCCCCAAACGTGACTTGTTGGATCGTCCGCTTTTCTAACTAGAAAATCTTTTCAACAGCATCACCAATTTCCTTGGGAATGGATGCCAAGAAAACAGATTTAAGATTTACATCTGCTCCAAGGTGGTAGAACAGTTTGATCATCTCTCTGAAATAATGATCGAGATCTTTTCTGAACGTGGAACAACATTTCCTTTCGAAAAACTCTTTGCGCTTGAGTTCTTTCTCATTTGCTGGTTGACCAACAAAGTACAGATGTATAATCTGTATGGCTTCTTCTAACGTCATGGTCAAGAAGGCAATCTGATCTTATGACGAAAGTGATTTCCATCAATCATTCAAGGCACCCGTGAGCTTGGTGGTGAATTCTAGTAAGACTTCATAAGTGCTATGTTCTATCAGACTTCGTGCCATCATCCAAGCATGGAATTCTTGAAGCCGATCAGGCCATTTTCGATATGGGATATCATCAAACGAGAAGTATGACTTTGGTGCAGAGGCCGAACTTGAACCAGCTTCTAGAGGAAAAGTTACCTCTGGTTCAGCCATATTTTCTTCCCGGGGGTTTGCATCTGCCATCATGATTTTGGGAGTAGGGCTTACATAGAAGGAATCTTGGGAAGAGTCAGAAGAACATGAGTCATCAGATTCAGAAAAAGATTGGGTCGGGAGTGGGAGAAACAGATTTGATTGTCGAAATGGACGGGACTTGGTGCCTAAGAAAATTCTCAAGTGGATTGGAGACCATTAGAAACTGGGAGAGATGAGTAGGAGAATCTGGTGGCGTATGATGAGGTTCTGACTTTGGAGGGGCAGAAGGGGTGGGAGATGATGTCTTTCTCTTTCCACGGGCTTTTTCTTTTTCAATTTCTTTCAATTGAGCACAGAGGGCTAGAACATTTGTGGTAGGAGCTGACTTAAGGAGTTCTGCAAAGGATGAAAATGATTCTGCAGATCGAGCTGGGGATCTTTGTAAAGGTGAGAATAAAGGGTCAGTGGAGAATAAAGGCCTGGGTTGCTGGGACTCAGCAAGCTGTGCTTCCAGTATTTGAATCTGCTGCTTAAGTTTATCAATTTCAAGAGTCTGATCTTCCATGAAATGACTTCGAGGAATCTGTTGTGTCTCTAACAGATGCAGCTGCTTCTAGAAGTCTTCAAACATCTTTTTGATCAAGGCAGTATCCTCAATCACTTCACCAATTGCTTGGTTTTGAGCAAGTGCATTTTCTATCTGCTAGTTGAGAACAGCATCAGAAGGAGGAGGTGGTTTCCTTCTTCTAAAAGCGTCAAGTTCATTTGGGGAAGGTACTTTTGGAGAGTGGAAGAATTTATTTTGTAGATCAGAAAAGCTTTCGACTGGCGGGAACTTGATGCTTGCAGAACTGGTTTGTTCGGAGCCAAATGAGGAGAGTGGAGGGAAGTCTTTAGGTTGGACCATGCAGATGCTTTGCAAGATAGGAGGGGGTTTTGGAAGTGGTGCACATCTGTATGGCTCTGGGAGTTTGATGGGATATGAAGGATTTTTCTTTACCCACTTTTGAATGGATTTATAGAAAGGGGAAGTAACTGATTTTTTGATGGGTATTATTGAAGGTGAAGACGGAGGTAATGATGGAGGAGGAAAATCTGGATTACATGGGGGTTCTGGTAATAGTATTTGAGGAGGCTGAGGCGAGCCGTACTGTACCAAGTATTGCCAGTGTCCACTGTCTTGTCCAAGCGGACCAACAGTAGGGTCTCCATCAAGATACATTTGGTATAAGGAATCTTTCTTTTTCTTTCGCCTTGAAGAGGATCTATCATCTTCTTCTTCTGTGCTAGTACATGATGTACACGCACAATCAGCATCCCAGTAACAGTATCCAGAGGGATCCTTGTAATAGTGGATGGGTTGTCCTTGGGTGTCAAAGGAATGGATGAATTGTTTGGAATCTAGACATTCCATACTGACTGTTTCAGATGAGCAAGGGGTGAAACATAGTATGGTTGGAAAAGATGAGAATGATGAGGTAGCATCTTCTTTTTCTTTGACAAACTTGATGGTAACAGTACCATCTTTCTTCTTTGTGAACTGGGGTTCAAAAGATTGGACCGGTTGTGAATTGTTGTGCAACCTCTCATAATTGGTGACCCATGTGTCTGGAAGTAGCTTGACAAGCTGGTCTCGTGGGATCTGTCTTGGGACATGGACACAAGAAGTTTGATCTTGATCTACCGAAATGACAAGTGCTTCATCAGCTCCTGGGAGGTTGAGATCTATGGCATGATTCTGGACCCAGTAGACTATCTGGTAATGCAAAGTGGTAGCAATAGCATTATGAGTCTGTGGAGCTCCAGTAATCTGTAGTTGGACCTTCAAAACTGTCAACAGACTGGGATCTGCTAGGGCCATGTTGAAGTTTAGGAACAGAGTCATGAAGACTGTGCCAGCATTTAGTGTCGTTTGAATAGTCCCAATACAAGCATGTTGATAGTCGAGAAAACGAGTATCAAGCAAAGCAATACGTGCCATAACAGGAAGACCTTTTTGGCTATGAAAGGATAGAGTAAGTCGAATAGCTCCAAAATAGAGATGGGTAAACCCATGTTGAGCCCATTGAAGAGGGAACTCTTGAGGGATTTGAAGAGTTACAAACTGCTCTTGCTGGGTGGCTAAGATGTGGTGCTGATCAAACTTAGAGGATTGAACGTATTCCTTAACAGAGAGAGTAGTATGTCGGATGAGGTGTTTGATGGAGCGGATATGTGAGAAAGAAGATGGCTTGGCAAAGGCTGAGTAAGGATTAATGAGTGGAAGATATGTTTCAGAGATATTGCTATCTTTAGAGTAGGCAACTTCATAAAGATAGTCGATCTTAGAAGCTGATGATTTGCGAAGTTCAGGTGGAGGTGAAAGGGAGATGGGGGATTCATTTACAATTGGTAAAACTTCTGGTAAGGTTTCCATGGGTGATGAAACTCTCCCTTCTATGTTACGTGCTTTGGAATTTTTATTATTTTTTTATTTTATGCGTTTCATCTTTTATGGATTCATATTGCTATTCAAAAAAATAGTGTTTTCCGTTGTTATATTCACTTTTATTTTGTTTAACTAAAAATAAAATTAAAAAAAAAGGAAAAAATGAAACAAACAAACAAAAAAAAGTTAATTGATCGGTTTCAGGATAGATCGTGAAACCGACCGATAGGATAGATTTTAGGTTCAAAAATTGAAGAATCGATGCCAATAGAGTAGGTTTTAGATTTTAGATTGAATTGGATGGATCCCGCAATCACTCGCTAATTATAGCTCCGTATAAAACATTCTTTTAACCGGTCGTCGCACCTCTCCGACCCTCTTTGTCAATAAAAGAAAGGCACTGAAAAAATTGAATGGGCCCAACAAGAGTGCACGTGGGTGGTGGTTGCGGGCACCGGATCCAAGAAGAATGCCCCCCTCCTTCCTCCTTCCTATCCTCTCTTAACCCCTTTCCAAACAATAAATACTGTATCCGACCACACACACACAGACACACAGACACACAGATATATATATATAAGTTCTTTGCTATAGTGGCTCCGACACAGACTCCATAGTCCAAAGTCAGCTTTGTTTTTTTTCTCCATCGTGCTAATTTAATCTTAGATGCCTTTGATGCCCATGGAGGAGAGATTGGATTAGTTAATTGGTTCCTATCAAGACCCTTTTAATTTTTTGGTTACGAGTTTGAAGAATATACCACAACGGATGCCCAAGAAACACTCCGTTCCAATACGTTTTAGGACTTTCTTCGGTAAATTTTTCCTATATCTGAAACGTCTCGACAGTTGAACCGTCGCATGTTTCGAATTGCGGGTTATTCGACAAGTCACGTGCCGTTAACTCGCCGTTAATCTTCTGTTCTCCCCGGAAGCATTCCCCGATTTGAGTCATGGCCAAGGTACACCGAGCATTCGAATGATCGGCCAGTTGCTCTCGAACCATAACTTGTGAACCACATGAGCTCGGGTCGATTCCTTTCGAGTTCCAGTAGTGCGAGTGCTTAATAAACTGTAGCTCATGCTTGGAAATGCTCGACTAATGTAAGCCACGTACGAGTCTAACAAAGTAATAACTTTTTTTGCATGTTCAACGTAAATCAATCGTGATTAAAATGCACCTCGTCTCGGGACTTTAAAATAAAGGTGAATTGCCTCGCACGTTAACACATTGGTAGTCCCGACCCGACAAAGGTGATTCATCATAATTTTTTGGGGGAAGAGCTGAAGGAGAGGGAGGAAAACTTGGTAAATTTGAGCAAATTCCAGAGGATCCTAATCTATTAATTTATTTCAGTAGGAGCCCAAAGATTATCGTAATTACGCTTTTGGATTGAAGCAGTTCATTACATCACCCACCTTTGCCAAGTGCAACCTTCCTTAAGCTTATACCATATATTCACTATAATCCTACTTGGAGTCCACGTCGTCACCGAGCCGGGGTTGCCATGTCATCGACACACCACGGTAAACCGTACATATATGCATGTACATATAGTTTCGATAGTACCTAAAGCTCGAGCTAAGAGTAAGATCAATAAGAATACCGATGCTCGTACATTTTGGTTCAAATTATATTTTATTTTTTTACGTTTTGGTGAATCATGGACCGGTAGAAATGCACGTACCCAAAACAAAACACGCACAGAGAGAGAGAGAGAGAGAGAGAGTTAGAATTTGGGGCAGCGTCAGTGAGTAAAATCCGAACCAACGTTTACCACAAGAAGCAAAGCACGGAAGCCATCGGTAGGAATGACGTGAGTCCATGAGCAGCAGCAGCATCATCAGTGGTGGCGGGGGTATGAACGGCCACATTCAATGAGTCATAAAAGGGGGTGGAAGCCGAAAACTAGGGAACAATCCATAACTCTCTCTCTCTCTCTCTCTCTATCTGTGTAAGCACAATTACGAGAAAAGGGTAAAAGATTGGGTCATTTTCCTCTCTCTTTCTCTAACTTTGCGATGGGAAAAGGCCAAGGGTCGCTTTATCGTATGAATGGGATTGTCTTGAGCGAAATCGTCGCACCAAGATTCTCCTTAGGAAAGGTAAGGAGCGAACGAGTCTTGCTACCACTATTGCGTGACGCAAGGGGATCTCTCGGAATCATTCATCACGGCATCTCTCTCTCTCTCTCTCTCTCTCTCCCTCCCTCTCTCGGTGCGGCAAATGATCATACGCATTTACCGCAACGGGAAAGCAACACCTTTGGCAGTCGCTCCCTCTCTCTCTCTCTCTCTCTCTCTCTCTCCCTGCTTAACTGTAGATAATACAAGAAGGAAAAATGGGAAGAACAAAGAGAAATTCGCTTCCCAGCCGAAGGAATCTTTTCCACCATGTGCCTGCTCTGGCCTAGCAATCATAGGACTAAGTGACAAACCTCCTCCTTTCCACCTATTTTAATTTTTTTTTTTAAAGTCCAGCAATAAAGACAAAATATTTTTTTCCCTTAAAAAAGCCCCGTCCCACATCATAATAAATTAACAAAAATTCAATGGACGTCAAGTCGCAGTTTACCTCCTCTCTCTCTCTCTCTCTCTCTCTCTCCCTCTCCCTTCCCCTCCCCCAAAAACGGCTCGACCAGAATTTGCAGGGACCACCCCTCTTTTGCCATAACACCTGCAACTCTCTCTCTCTCTCTCTGTCTGCCTGCAGAAAAACGGTTAGGAGTGGCAAAGAAGGGAGGAGATAATTGCAGTGAGTGGTCTACAATTCAATTCTTGAAGACAAGAAAGTGACGGTGCGAATTGCGCACTTGGGAGACAATTACTGAGCTAGTGGAAATAGCAAAGATTCTTCTCTCTCTCTCGCTTCCCCCTCCTCTTTTTGCCCTACTTTGCTCTCCTTTTCTTTCCCTTCTCGTCCTATTGGCTGTGTACTTGAGAAGGCTTTGATACGTACAC
This sequence comes from Rhodomyrtus psidioides, assembly GCA_021437785.1. Classification (NCBI taxonomy): domain Eukaryota; kingdom Viridiplantae; phylum Streptophyta; class Magnoliopsida; order Myrtales; family Myrtaceae; genus Rhodomyrtus; species Rhodomyrtus psidioides. The sequence goes on from JAILYB010000111.1 coordinate 2,678,262, forward strand.
TTTCATGGCCAAATCCATGAGCGAGCGAGCGAGCGACCGAGAGCGAGAGAGAGAGAACGTCACATGGGTTGGGGATTATGTTGTGGTATGAGATGATCTTTCCCCCCGCTCCTCCCGACACTTGTCCGTAGCTTGCCCGGCATGGCGCATGTTACCTGCCCACCTTCTCCGCCCAACGCCCAGTGTTTCTACACTTTTACCTCATCCGAGCAATCAATTACAACTGCTCCTTTTTACACTTCCAATTTCCCAAAACAAACTCAGCATTCATGAAAAGAAGGAAAAAAAAAGCACTTTGTGATAAATTTTTTTTCCTTTTCGTTGTTGAAAAAGAGAGGAAGTGGACAAAGAAAACAAGGGAATGAAAGGGGAGGAGGGGAAGAAGATTTCACAGAGCCATAAATGCGAAAGGAGCTGAAGTGAGTACTAGGAAGAGAAACAGAGAGAGTCTGCAGCAGAGAGAGCAGAGAAAGAGACGCGGAATTTGGGGGAGATGGATATAGGGGGGAATTCTGTCATCGCACCCGTCTTTCTTTTTTCTGCTAAAAGAACACAACTTCTTTTTTTTTTTTTTTTGCCCCGACTTTTCTTTTCCAACTTTAATCCATAAAGGAAAAATGATTTCTTGTTTTTATTTTCTGGGGGGTTTTGCAGGAGATGGTTCTTCTTCTCCGTATACACCCGTACCAGAGAACAGAACTCCTCCGTCGTCCTAAACTCATACTAATACTACTGTACTAGAAAGAGACACAGAGAGAGACTGTACAGAAAGGAGATAAATAAGCTGACCTGATTGACTAGATTCAAGAACGACTCAGACGAAGTACCCTAAAACAGTGACAAATTATGGAAGATAGTGCGTGCCCTGAATGATGATCAGTTGCTTCTCCCTTCCGCCTTATTCTCTATCCGATACCACTCGTAACGTCCTTTCAATGGCTCTTCCTTGACAAAATCGAAGTTGTACCTGAAAAACCCACAAGTTTGATAATTGATGATGCTCGCTCGGTGATTCCCATACGACATTACCACACATGTTGCAGAAAATTCTCGCGGTTTCCCCCCCCCCCCCCCCCCCCCCCCCCAAAAAAAAAGGAATGACAGTAAACCGCAGCTATGAAACCACAACACCGGCAACTCCTTACGCCCGTGAAAAAGCTGAGAAAAAGAAAGGAGAATGTGAAGAGCTAGAGATTTGTCGTTTCGACTCACTTGTCCTTGAAGTCTTCGAGAGCTTCGTTTTTCTCGGCGACGGCGAAGAAATCATCGAGCTCGGCCTGCGTCGGCATTTTCGGTCTCCAGCGAGAATTGGCCTCCGACGTCGGTTTGGAAGCTGACCCCATGTCGTCGGACTCCGCTTCTACCTCGCTCGACGGCGTCTTCTCTCTCCTGTAAAATTCACAAGTTCAGACGATGGCCTCTTAAACGAACTCGTACTAAAAAAAAAAAAATAATAACCAGAATTCCAAAACTAACTGGAGAAGCGAAAAAGGCAAAAAAAAGGTGAAGAGCCGTTTGTTTGTGTGATTCGGATTCCAAAGTCGCAGAACTCCTAAACTCGAAGAAATCCAGAAGAAGTTCAATTCTAGTTCAACACATAGATCACCGACCTCTCTCGGCGACGGCAATGATACGTGGAAGCGTCGACTCCGTCGCTCTCCTCCTGCAAAACCGAGCATGTGAATTTTCACCCTCTTCTCTCACACTAATTTTACACGCAATTCGAGCCAACCAGCGTAGACACTGATTCAGATGACATTATTTCGAACAATTCCTATAATTTTCACCTCCAGATCTACGAAATTGATCATCTCCTTCTCCACCTCACTCGATCCGTTGCTCGAGCAACACGAGACCGAGACGAAATCGTAAGAACTAGGGCTCAAGCAGCGGTCCTCCGTCGCTGGAGCCGGACGCAGCGAATTCTCTGGCGTCGTCGCGTGGCTGTGCCGCTCCCAGCCGCCACTCCGAACGAGCAGACGATCGCACGGCGGCGAGCCACACGAGGACTTCAACTCCTTCTCCACCTCCTCCTCCTCCTCCTCGTCGCGAGCTCCGACTCTCCTCCTCTTCGCGGCTCGAGCGGAGATCTTCGCGACGGTGGGGACGGAAGCGGTCGCGGCTAGGCTGGCTCGAGCTCGGGTCCTCACTCCGACCCCCGCGATGTCCATCACATCCACCTCCACCTCCGCTCTTCCTCTACACTTTCTCACCATCTCTCTCTCCCGCTCTCTCTAAACTCCTCTCTCCTCTCTCTCTCTCTAGGAACCATAAGCCTCTAGGTCTCTGCAACTGGTTGCGCCCATTTTTGTTGTAGGAAGAATTGGAGAGGTGGTGGTGGTGGTGATGATGACGACGACGGTGGGTAGAGAGAGAGAGAGAGAGAGATTTGGACGGTGAAGGTGCGGGGTTTTATTGTTGGGGTGTGGTGTGGTCCCGACTTCGTCAACAATGACGGGGAATCTGCAAACGGGAATATTGACGGCGCCGTTATGTGGATCGGGGCTCCGTTTTTCCGAAATTGCGCCGGTCGTCGAGCCAGTAAGGACTCGACACGTGGGCGTGCCGAAACTGTCTAGAGAGCGGGAGAGAATTGGGAGGCAATGATTGGGTGAAAGGAATGTGAGCGGCCGATCCAACAGTCGGGTTTTGGAAAATATCATTTGCATAAATTCCGACGGGTCGCGGAATGATACGGCGTGGGGAGGTAAAATCGTGCGGCTCGCGAACCATAGAGCGCGCGAAGAAAGTTCTCGGCCGTCGGATATCATTCTCATAAAACACAAATTCGAGTTACGCCGAGATCGAACGACCGATTAGCTTGTGTCTCGAGAGAATTTACCATTTCATTTTCGGAGATTTTAATTTTCTAACTCTTGATACGCCGTCGGCAGGCGGGCCCATCGAATTTACGGTCTTCTTCGAGTTTCAGATGGGTCGAATAATGACCATTCGATTTGAACATTCCGAAACATGTATGAAAAATTAAGACCGTTGTGATAGTATCGAAAAGGTTAACAAGACAATTCCTTGGCGCCCATTTTGTTTTAGGAAGAAAAAAAAAAGGCGCAAAGGAAGTATTTATCGTACAAAAGGATGTCGATGCCCTAACATACTTGCCAAGTTACATTCAATATATAGTGTTGTCATTACACACGGGTGCTACGTCCTCAATTTATTTTGCGCCCTCCTTAAACCGCGTTTACGAAATATTCTCGACGTGTAATTAATTCTTTCACGACATCATCATAAAGCAAATCTATGGAACGTCTTTGGTAATATGATGACCTGTCGCGTCGTCAAGGGTTCAATCATCACACACCATTTCCAAAACTCGCGCCTAATCGAGATAAGATGACACCATATGGATATGGAATTTGACATGAGAAGGCACGGAATAGAGTTTGTCCTGCAATCTGTCTTGGTTTACTAAGTTAGGTAGCTGAAAACTTTACGAAAAAAAAAAGGGGGGGTTACTTTTCACGAACGGTATGAGTGAGTAAATCAAATCGAAGTCATAGATATTATCCATCCAAGAAATAGTAACTATGTATTATAAAATAACGGATTTCCATCGGATCTTTACCGATACCCCGTGCTCTTGATGACACGGGGCATAGGTGCATGCAATTGGTCGACTCAGAGCAGGTCGCATGCAATTGGTCGGATTTGAATGGGCGGCCTCTAGCTTTGAGATGTAAATTCTCCAAAGGCTCTCTCACCGACTAGGCCAGCTCGGAGCGATTCATTGTCGCCTGTCGATAAAACCAGCAATCGTATGTATTCGAAAGACACCTTTCAAGGATCTTCCGTTTAGGGAAACTCAGGACACTTTTTGTTTCTTTTTTGGGTGTCTCTAATCTCGTACCACGTCCACGTTCTTCGATACTTCCCCAGTACAAAATTTTCGATTCCCGAGTATTTTCGATCGTCGCAAGATGAAAGTAACATCACTAGCATTGTTAGCATAGCACAAGGAACGTTTTGTAGGTCGTCAAAAAGAGAGCTTCTACTCCAAGCTTTCGTTCGTAAAAAGCTGAAAAGAACTCGGTCGGCCGGGTAAAGCATGTTCGGACTCCAATGTAGTCACAGACTCACAGTCCCACCACGATAAGAGATCGCGCTAGTATAATCAGCTTGTCAAGCAATACCCCGAGCTAAAATTTTTCGTGCGCGATCCATCTCCCCAGTCGATAGGAAAAAGCGATCACGTCCGTCGTCCCCGCCGTTATGCGGCAGGTGTTCATAGAGCAACGACGGATCGGTGAGGGGACCGGCGGTGACAAGAGTCTAGTCTCTGAAGATAGTAGCGAACGGGGGAGTCAAACGCGAGACGTCGCGATTCCTTCAGAGGTGCAAAGCGCCGACCTTGTTGATTATCCTACCCCCGCAACGCATTGGATTCTCCATGCATTATTGCAAGAGTTTGGTCCAAGGGCTCGCGAAGGAGTGTAGAGAGAGAGAGAGAGAGAGAAGGACGTAGTCACATAGGTTTTGGCCTATGTCTTTGACTATCGGAAGCCGATTTCAGCAAACAAGAAAGGACCGGACAGTGTCTTGAAAACCACCTCTCGTGTGGATTTGGAGCGGGGTACAAAAATCGGTGGGGACTCCCAAATAATACGCGAAGAAGTTTTCGGCAGGAGGGGATCCAAATTAGCTCTCGTTTCGTTTGGCAGCCTCCGTAGCTTCTATCCGCATCCTCTGGTGCTACATCTCGTCTTGTGTTTGTTTGTGATGTAGCTGGTGACTATTTAATATGCTTTGCCCATGAGGCTGTCACTTTTGAACGAATACCAAAACACCCTTACAAGAGTTTGCGTTAACTTCTCCCTTTCTTTCCTATTTTTTTTTTCAAACGTTTCGCACCTCTCGCCGTCGAGACGAGCATCGACCTAACTTTGTTCTTGTGTCATTAGGAAGCCCAACTCAGAAACTTAAGCCTGCATGTGGGCAGATGGAGACATCGTGTATACATAGAGCATGCCAATCCCGCGCAACCTGGAATAGGGGGGCAACACGCGTGGAATCGGACGAACAGAGACCTCGCAAGATGCGAAACCCCAAAAGCTTTAATCAATAAACGGAGGAAGACGGGTTGTGCACGAAAGTAAATAGAGGGGGAGAGCCTATGTCGATGGAAGTCGACATGTGTCTTGGGAAGGGAAATGCTTTCCCGACATTATTGTTGGGGGCGATACAGTCTCAACCGTAGATTCGCACACCATCACTACGTGTTTTGCATGAAGCGCTCATCGATTGGAAGATCGTGCGATCAGAAATAACCGGCAGCATTATCGGATTGTCTGGTTTGCAGCTTCTTTTTGGAAAACGATGATGGACGAGTTAGGGAGAGACAAAGGAGGGATGGGGATGCATTAAAGCTAGGGCCATAACTTTGCATAATGCGAGTTAGGTAGTATTCGAGTGAATGCGTCTCGTTAGCAAAATTGGAAGAAAAATCTTTTGGAAAGATGCATAATAATACGCCAAGATGCGGATGTCGCACGTGTGGGGCTCGATTCATTTGCATGGACCACCACCCTCCTTTATAGTTTCGGTTTTCCTGTTCTACTCCATATCGACACGAATTTTTCATTGGTACCTAACCATTAGAGGCGTAAAATGGGTGGGTCGGGTCGGGTATGGGTCGGGTCGAATATGGTCCGACCCATATTGACCCATTTAACCCGTTTTGACCCATATTCATCCAATGCAAATTTAGTGACCCATACCCGACCCAACCCATACCCGACTCGACCCGTATTACTTAAATACTTATATATTTAGCTAAATTATGAAATATTTATTTCTTATAATTTATTAAGAAAAATTATATTGCTAAAACATGCAATTGAATTTTTCTGAAAAAATTTAAATTTTTTCTTTATAAAATAATTTTTTATTATAACCGGCCATCTGCGACCTCTGCTCGCCACTGTTGACCGTTGCCTGCTTCCTGCCATCGTCGTCCCCTCAAACTGCTGCTCGCCACCTCCGTCGCCGAAGCTGTAGCTCTCCTCGTACGGGCTGCCGCTTCTGAAGGCGTAGGGGGCGTAATCGGAGCTCGGGAAGGGAGGTGCTCCGGCAGGTTTCGACGCTGACTCGCACTCGATTCTGGTTTATCTTGCCGAGTTAAGTTAAAAGACTTCAATACTAATTGACTCGTACACGCACTGTGGCGGCGGTCGATGGCCGGCGGCGGCGGAGGGTGGTGGTTGGTGATGGTGACCGGAGGTGGGCAGCGGTGACCATTGGCGACCAAAGTAGAGCGACGGCCAAGGCAGGAGAAAAAAGAAAATAGAAAAGAAAAAAAATTATATAAAAAACAAATTATTAAAATATTAAAAAATTAGATTTTTAAAAAAATATTCACAAAACTTATTTATGATTGCCTTAAGATAGTTTTCTTAGCTAACCCATTTATGGCCCATTTGAAACCCATTTATGACCCATAAAATTTTTAAGCAACCCATTTATGACCCATTTAAGTACTTAAGCTAACCCATTTTTGACCCACCACCATCAAATATGGGCCAAATGTGGGTTCTAGACCCATTTTGCCACCTCTACTAACCATATCATTATAGTTTCTTGAGGGGGCAAAAAAAAAAGAGAGAGTATCGCGTGGGTTTAAAGTACAAAGAAGATCCGCTAAACATCACCGTTTAGGGCGTTTGATTTGAATACGCCGGACCTTGTGCTCTAAACGTAAGTCTCTCTCGTTAGGGCATCCTCAAGGGCCACGCCCCCTCATCGTTTTGGCGGGGGCGTTACGCGATGCATGTGAACGGGACGCTGGATGTGTCCACAGAGCTCGGTGAAGCAGCCGAACATCCGTACTGCTTGGAAAAAAAGAAGGGAAAAGCGTCAGAAAAGTCCTCAAACTTATTGTATTTGTGCCAATTTAGTCCGAAACCTTTTAATGGTGTCAACTTAGTCTTAAACTTTTTGAGCTAGAGGCGGTTCGGTCCTTTCGGTTAATTTTTGTCGAATATTGCTGACGTGGACGCCAAATGGCCTCCGTTGCATGGCCATCACCGACGGAGACGTTTTTTTTTAGTAATATTTTAACAAGAATTTATCTTTTCTTTTCTTTTTCAGGTTTTCTCTAGTTGTTGGCATGGCCACCCCGAAAAAAAGGACAGAAAAACAAAAGAAAAAAAGAAAGAAAAAACTAACAAAAATAAATAAAAAATAATTAAATTATTTTTTAAGAACTGACCATGTCAGCGTCGGCCATGCCACGTAGGCCGTTCGACGTCCCCGTCAGCAATATCAGACCAAAATTAGCTGGAAGGACTGAATTGGCTCTAAGTCAAAAGGTTTAAGACCAAATTGGTACCAATACGATATGTTAACGACTTTTTCTAAACTTTTCCCATAAGGAAAGAGCCTATTGGTACCCACCCATGCATGGCCGAGTTGGTTAAAAGATGGATTATCCTTTGTCAGATCCCTAGTTCAAATCTCTCAACTCGCGCTCCGTGACTTAAGTGGGGGTCGTGGCTGGTGGTTGTCGTGCTAGTTCTCCCGAGGAATAGTCGAGGTGCGCGCAAACTGGCCCGGACACCCCGGTCATAAAAAAAAAAGCCTATTGGTTTATGTGACGTGTATTTTTTTTTCCTCCTTTACGCCCGATTGAGTCCCGCCGTCTTGATGTTTGATTGATTTGATCCTATTGGACGGATGTTTCGCGGGGATTAACCGAGTAGAGGAAAGGGATCGCCTAACATTTCCTCAGAAGGTTAGGTCCTGCTCTTGGGCATCCGGGCCGTCCGTGTTATGAATGGATGTCCCAGATTATTATTAACATATATATATATATATATATATATATATAAAAATTCAAAAAATTGCCCTATAAAAATAGGAGATCTGGGTCGTCCGTTTTCAAAAAATTGTCCCATAAAAATAGGAGATCTGGGCCGTCCGTCCAAAAACGAACGACCCGGATCTCAAGGACAGGCGTCTAACCTTCTGAGGAAAGGTTAGGCGATCCGGACCCCCGAGTAGAGAGGTTCAGATGTTTGTATTCTGCCGAAAAAAAGAAAAGAAAAGAAAGGGAATATGAGAAGAACATGTGATTTTCTAGCATTCGCGTACTGTCTTTCATAAGGGATTAGCTTGATCCTGCGGATGAGCGCGGGTCATAATTTCTCATACCGTTCATCGTGAGCGTCGATGCCGATCTCGACTGACTTCGAGGGATTTAATAATGAATGCTGGCGCCGAAGAAGAGATGGCAAATTAATTTACATGTCATCTTCGGTCTATATTCCGTTTTGATCTTTGCCCCCCGTATAATTTACAGATGTATTATGTTTATTTTTGGACACCAATAAATGTATCGTGCCAGAACATGGAAAACGTCGCACATTAAAATTGTCGCTCTTGGGGATATTATTATTAGTTTTCAGTATTGGTCCACCCCGCATAAGTTTGAAAAAAAAAAGAAAAAAAAACTAATGTTGGGAAACTTGCAAAATTTATTCTATGAAAATCTATGGAAACAATTTGAGATTAACAACTACCTTGTTAATTTTTTTTTAACACTCTCCTTAATAATTCATAAAATATGAGTGATCATTCGATACATCTATCGGTTCCATTGCTTGACTAATTTGAACACTCGATTCACGTATCTCAATTTGCGTTTTTCCGAGCACAGAAGTCTCGACTCTGTCCTTGAAAAAAAAAATCCAATTTTTTTTTTCGTAGCACACCCACATTTTTTTAAATGAATAATTTAAGGAGACAACTACCAAGATATATTTTTTTTGCCTTTTAATGGGGACAAGCATCCAAGATGGGTGAATGTTGGTTGTTGCCATTCAAATTAAAGAGGCCTTTAACATCATGACCAAAAAGATGGAAAAGTGCAAGATTCCCTTGAATAGACAAAAGGCACATGGACCATTCGTTGTGGGTGCGCACGGAAAACTATAAGTAAATTCCTCAACTTCCTCACTAAGGAATTAGGCGGCATTCCTACTCAACCTTTGATATTAAAAAGCGATTTTAAGACTCGTTTTAGTCGAATCATTTTTATAATGTGAATGGAGAAAAGTTGAAGGGAATAATGATTGACCTCGTGTGGATATTCTCACGAGGTTTTTTTTTTTTTTTTTTCAATATAACAATTGTGTAATATAGTTTGTAGATTAAGTGGGATATTTGAATAAAACATTTGTGGAGATTGTGTGTAATCTCACAATGGTCCGGTGTCGTTTTCAGTACGCACAGCTTTCTATCATCCTTGAGTCACATTTATGGCCATTTATATTGTGTAGACCCATAAGGAAATAAACAAGGGTTAAAGTCTCGAATTTTTATAGAGTACAAATAAAATCGATTGATGTCTTCGTCACTCTTGAGAGTCAGTGCACTACACCGTTTGTCATATGTTTAGGGAAAAAGACAAAGTCAATGTCAGAATTAATGTGCAACTCCGCTCTCTTGTGAAGAAAAATTAGGCCTTTTGTCTAGGTGTCATAGTTTTGGAAAGAGACCACTTTAAGTTACAAGGACGATTAAGCTTACTTGAAAAATCTTATTTGGCATCCTTTTTAATGTTAAATCGTCCAACTTGACTTATCGGAGAAACGAAGATTTCAAATATCATCATGGCGACATCGTTTCAAGCCCAAATCTTGCTCAAATTGAGGATTTGGAGCTAAATTTGATAGAAATCCAAGCACCAACCTCTATTTTGAGCTAAAATCCAAGAAGTTGCTAGTCACGAATTCGCAATCTATGGCACCTCTCCTCATCCTCGAATCCGGATCGTCTGCCCTTCTCTTAGAAGAGTAGCAGACACCTGCCCTTACGATCTAGGCCATCCATTTTTAAACAGACGGTCAAGATCTCCGAGTTTTAGGGGGGTAACATTTTGGGTTTTTGTTTTTTATTTTTTTTAGTAATAATCTGGGCCATCCATGCATAAAACGGATGGTCCAGATTCAAAGGGCATGGCTTGCCCTTTTAAGGGAAGGGCAGACGATCCCTTCGCCCTCATCCTCTTTTGAATATTGTCAAGTTTTTAACACTACAGATCAAATGTCCATCGTGCAAGTCTAACTTTGCGCAAATTGTTATCTATGTTGCTGCATCAAACATGGAATTATATGCACTTCCAACCCACATACTAATCTCTTTACTTATATTTTGATTTTGTTTTACAATTTTAATACTATATATTAACTCCAAAAATTTAAATTTGAGAAGAAGTCAATTCATGATGTGCATGTGTCATCAGAATTAGCAATCCTGGCCTTTCCATCCTTGGCTGCAGCAATAGGCAGAGGCTCCATAAGGATTCAATGCGGAGTCAAATCAATAATTTAAGATGAAATGGAAGGATGAAAAGAAGAAGAAGATCTTTTCCTCCCTGACCACTTATACATCCATTGGATGCTAAACATAATTAGCCAAACATCTAGTCTAGACATAAGAGTGACACTGAATATCTTTCTCTAAGATGTGGCTGTGGAGATCTATTCGAAATCCTCTTGTTTTGTGGATTAAATTAGAATTACATTTTAGGTGGTACCGACTCGTCATCATCGTACCCATTTGGAATCAGAAGCAAGGAAAAGAAAATGGCTATAACTTGCCTTCGCAAATCGATGCTTTCTAGGCTGTTTCCTGGTAATGCACCAAAAGATAAAAGAAGGTGAACTATTTGCTCATGTCATGGTGGAACATCGTTGACTAAAAATGTCTATTAAAGCTACCATCAATTATTTTATTCACCAGCTTGATGACAAGAGCCTCGTCAAGAAAATGACTCCTCAGCGACAGATCTCATGCAGATGCACGGATTCATAGATGCGTGTGGCACTTAGAATAGGGTTAATAATTCAATTTACCCGTATAGAAAAAGCAATAATTACCTAATAATGTAACCCTACATCCTCCTCTTCCCTACTACTTCAAGGCTCTCCACATTTAAGACGTCTCTAGACATACAGAGCCATAAATAATATAACCCTAATCTTTGATTAAAGACTACACACATCTCACGAACGCGTTTCGATCTCTGCATAGTGAGGATCGATCGACACGAGCAGTCGATTATCGTACAACAGAGAGTATCCCGATGCTCGACCTTTAATGTCTTTTGACAGGCCAAAGAACGAAATCGAGGACATAATATAAAATCAGGAAAATCTCGCGGAATTTCTGTCCTCCCGCACTCTGCGTACCTATCGAAATGCAGTTTTATCCATGCTGCGAGGAGATGCGTGTATTATCAAACTAGTGTCCAAAATTATAGATTAGAGGGTTGGTGCGGACCTTGTCGTGAATGTGAAAAGGAGATCCACCAAACTCTAATTATTGGACTTCACGTCTCTTGCTGAAACGGAAAAGGGTCGATCGACCTTTTATGCTGGCTGTGGCTTTATGATACTTCACGGTTTGGGGCGACTGTGCTTCCAGGACCTTGCTACATTGAAAAAGAGAAGGAAAGTCATAATAGTGATAAAGGGGAAAAGCAAAGTATGGGATCTCAAGATTTGAGAAGCACCGTGGAGTCGATTCGGCAATCGATTTTGTCGAACTAATTGGTACTGTCCTCTCTCTCTCTCTCTCTCTCTCTCTCTCTCTCTCTCTCTCTCTCTCTCTCTCTCTCTCTCTCTCTTCATATTTGTATTGACGAGCTGTGTGTTCCACAAACATATTTAGGGTCTTTTTTTTTCTTTTTAAAAATGAATTATTTTGAAATTCATAAAAATGATTGTTGGGTAGTCTTGAGCCTCTTTCATCCCAAAAGCGAACTCAAAGGATGAGGTTTTCCCTCGCACTTATAAACCGACCACCAGCTCATTCCACAACCGACGTGAGATAATCCCAACAATCTTCCCTCACACATCGGGCCTTGGGTCGAAGGAGTGACAACACATATCTCTCCCGTGTGACTATTGGGTCCTAGGCTCTGATACCAACAATTGAATTATTCTTGCTGGCTCTTCTCATGGGTGTCGGTATCAATATTCGGATCGAATCATGTAATCTCTAGTATCCTTTATCATTTTTTGTTATTTTTTCTGGACTTTTCGCATTGACTTAATTTGCAAGATCTTGTTATTCTGCATTAATATTACAATAATGATCAGTTGTATCACTTACAAAAATGAATAAATAAAAAATATTTTCGGCATCCACGAAAACGTTTAGACATAAATTGCTGTCGATAATGAAAATATCTTTAGTTGACTAATTATTTTAAGTGATGCAAGCGACCATTTTAGAAAAAAATATTTTCTAACTAATTCATTTTTCAAGAAACAAACGGAACCTTAGTATTTTGACCCAAAAAATAAACTGAGCCTTAGCAATGAAATTAGTATTTTCGCAACTAAATTCACTGAGTGTGCTTGATAATTTACGACCACTCAACTTATTGATTTTGGTAAAAGATCTCTTTATATGTTGAGTAAGAAAGAAGTTACTTAATTGGTTCCATGAAATTTTGTTTTTGGGGAAACTAGAATCTTAAGAATCGTGTTGCTAAAAGTACGAATGATATTCACAACTCAAAGTTTAGTAAGAGACTAATCATATTTACCGGGGAAATTGCATTGGAAGTTTCAAACCTTTTGAATGGAATGCAATCATGTCATAAACTTTTAAATTGATTCTTTCAAAACTTTATTTCTTTCAAAACGAATAATCAAGTATTTTCAATGACTAACAGTTAATTACCTACGACATGGTACCCAAAAGCAGCCGACGTGATATCACTTTTCAAAATACTATTACGACTAAATTGCGCTTTTTAATTCAAATTTAGAATTTCACTAAACTAATTGAAAGTGGTAAAAACTAAAAGACACTAGAATTACTAAAACTCGTGTATAGAGCTCACTTTTAGTATCAAATTTTCTTTTTGGATCACTTAAGTTTAGTATCAATCTTTTTGAAAAACGATCACTTAAGTGCCAACCTCAATATATTTAGCAAAAATCCAATATTGCATTTTTTTTATTAATATCTGCAGCCAAAGTGGCTCGCCGGAAGTTTTGTTAGCAATAAAAAAAATTGAAATTTCAGAAAAAATATTAAAAATAAAATACAAACTTAATTAGATTAAAAAATAGAAAACAAAAAAATCTAAAAATACGCTCAATAATTTAAAAAGAAAAGAGAGAAAGGGTGAAGAACATGTGATGAGAGCTCACTGCAGCCGTCCCACCATCGTCGACGAGGGTGGGGGATGGCCAATGGGGGTTGCTGGATCTCAACCAATGGCTATTGACCCTTGCCCGATCTAAGTGAGGACTGCAACTTGGGCGAGGGCCCACTGGTCGGAGTCCAGCCATCCCCTGTCGTCGTCGACGAAGGTGGGGCGGCGGCACGGCCCTAGCCGCCCGTTCTCTAGTTTTTTTTTTTGAATTATTAGCTTATTTTAAACTAATTTAAATAAAATATGTATTAAGTTTGTATTCTAGAAAAATTATTTTTAACTTATTTTTACAATTATATTTTTTTTATAAATTTTTAGCTTATTGTTAAGTTTAGTAGTCCACGTGGACTGAATTACTTAAAAAAATATGCCATGTCATATAAAAATTTAATTATGAATGCCACATAATCAATGTGGTCATAATTTCTGCGATTTAGCACTTTAATGATCGTTTTTTCTTTGATTTATCACTCAAGTAAGCCATCGAAAATTTTGGCACTAAAATGAAAATCGTACACAAATTTTGGTACTAATAATGTCCTTTTGTCAATTTAAAAGTCTAGAGCTCTATTGCACATTTTGGCTGAGGTGATCAATGGGAGGCCTAGACCTGGCCAAGCCATTAAATCAGAACAAAAATATTATCCGTGCGGACCGTGCCCACTCATCTAAAAAAAAAAAAAAACACAATTATAACGTTGGACGAGCCTAGCTCGAGCCTTATAACTATGGACCTTATCTTAAAAAATATTCCATGTCATATTAAAAACTTAACTATAAACGTAATGTAATCAGTTTGGCCTAATTTTTTTTTTGATTTGGCACTTAAATTATTGTTTGTTTCTCCAATTTGTCATTTATGAAGTCAGCGAAAATTTTGGCACTAAAGTGAGCGTAAAATATAAATTTTAAAACTTCTAACGTTCTTTTGTCAATTTAAAAGTCTAGAATTCGACTGCACCTTTTGGATGAGGTGATCAATTGGAGGCCTAGACCTGGCCAAGCCATCAAATCGGGACAAAAATATTACCCATGCCCATTTTAGTGCCAAAAAAATCAACTATAACGATGGGCGAGCCTAGCTCGAGCCTTATAGTTATAACTATAGGACCCTGTCTAAGCCTGCCTAAAGTGCCTTCGAGACCTTGTTATGCGTATCAAGTCTGAGCGAGTCCATTTGTTGGGGCCCATGACTAGGTATATTTTTCGATAAAGGTTTAGGACTTGATTGAACTAATTGAAAGGTTAGGATTCAATTGCATTTCGTTCATAAGATTTAGACCTTGTGATACAATTTTCTCATTCTTACTATTACCATTCGCTATCAAAAACATCATGTTAACTAAGACATTTGTTAAGTATAAAATGAAACGGTTCTCTTTTCAAAAAGATTAGTTATAGAGAACATGAGAACAGTCGGTACAATGAATGTTGGAAAGTTTTCTCAATTGGTAACTTCAATTGGTAACTTAAACAAATCGTCTGTACACTTTTTAAGAAAATCTATACAAAAGGATAATAACCATTTTCAGTCCTAAAATTGGTGTACCTCTAATTAGATTTTACATGGTTATGTCTCATGGGAAAATTACCAAGAAAAGTCCTAAACATTTCAATTTTGTCAATTTGTCCTAAAATTTTCATGTTTTGCCAATGTAGTCTATCCAGCTAATTTTGCTCAAAAATCACTAAAGTAGATGCTAGTCGTCCTTAGCGGCATGGCCGAGACCAACGTTGACAATTGAAATTTTCTTTTTTCTTTTCTTTTATTTCATTTTCTCTTTCCTTCTTCCTTCTCAGTTGTTGAGCCTTGGTGATGGCCGACGACCGACCATAGGTTGCAATCAGCAGTAGGTGAGGTCTCCCTCGCCGGCCTTAGGCAAGGCTTGCCATCGCCAGATCGACGAGGCCCTCGCTTGAGGCCGATGAGGCGCTGGTCTCACTAGCTTTTGGAGAGGGCAACCCTCACCGACTAATTACATTTGGCAGATCACTTGCCATCGTTGAGGCTCGATGACCAACGGAGGAAGAAGGGGAAAAATAAATAAAAACACTAAAAAACATATATTTTGAAAAAAAATATATCAAAAATTAATAACTTTTGTCGCCATCAGTGTTGGCCCTGCCATGTCAGACGACCGGTGTCCACCTCAGCGATTTTCGGACAAAATTGATCGGATAGACTACATGGGCAAAATGTAAAAATTTTAGGACTAATTTGATACAATTGAAAGGTCTATGAATTTTCGATCCAAAAAAGAAAAAGGCCTAGGATTTTACCGGCACCAGTGCAATAGATTTAAAAGATTTTGGTAATTTTCCCCTTTCTTGAAGGAGTCGGTCGAAATAAAGGAAATTGAGAAATGTCCTAATTTAAATACACAAGTTCTTTCTAATCATAAAAATCCCAAGGACATCTTCCAACCACTCTATGGTTTTCCTCTCTTGAACAAAAAGGCTATGGTACTCATTAAAAGACGAATACTAAAAAAGACCTGGTTGAGCATAGAAGGAAGTCAAAATTCTGCTCTCTCTACATGTTGTCATGTGAGTTTTATGTATTATTTTATGGATTGGAGTATGTAAAGCCATCTTCTGCGGAAGAGTCAACAAAACTGGTGTAAAAGAAGCAACAATTTGCACCAAGCTTTTTTTTCTACTTTATTGAGTAAAAGAAGAGTAAATTGTGTCATTACCCATTGCAGCAAAAGAATTGAATATTTGGGAAGAAGTCCTAACTAGGGATTGGAAAGGGAGACCTAAAAAAAGCGCATTGAACATCCATCATTCACATTTGTTGAGCTTCATTCAAAAGTGCAAGGGCGCCTTGAGACTTGCCCTCTCTTTACGACACTCGACCGTGAGGAAAGATGTGAATTCAAAAACTTGCTAAAAGGAATTGGGAGAAAAGGAAAGGGAGAAGAGAAAGATGGAAAAAGCAAACCCCAAAAAAAAAAAAATTTTGAAAGAGCAAAAGGAGGAATCTTAAAGAGCAAGAGATAAAAGATTGGTCCACCCCAATTGAAATCAAAGTACTTCTAAATTATTTCCTCTCTTTCTCCCTTTTTCTCTTTTGCATGTCGAAAACATGTTTTCTTTCGTGGTGCAAACATGGTCCTCTCAATTCCAAAAGCATTCCTTTCATCTTTCCAAAGTCGTGCCTTTCATCTCATCTCTCTCTCTCTCTCTGACACCTCTCCTTTTAAAAGCAAAACCCTTTTGCGGCTCACGTCTTTCACTTCCTATTAAAGTCATGGCCATTGAATTCTGGTGCGTACATTACTATATAAACTTGATCAGATTAGCTCACTTTCAGTTCTGTATTATCTGGGACTCGTCATCCTCGATCGAAGCCCCCAGTTCCGTGCCTCTGATGGGGTTGCCGCCACGTGTCGTCCGCGAAGTGGGCAGATTAGGGCCAGAACAGGTTGGTGGGAAATGGTGGTGGTGGTGGGGGGGTTAGGTCGGTGTGTGTAGCTAAAGATTGTCATGGAGCTGCTTGGCGGGAGGGAAAATTGACAAAAGAAGGTTATTGTGGGAATGGCGTATTGATCCACTCTTTTGTGCAACAAAAGTGGATGGGAACAAGGAGAAAGTCGCGACCTCGGCGCACTTTATTATCCGCGTGGGGGCAAGTTATCGATCATTCGATGGGGTTAGGATCACCCCTTTTTCGAATTGAGAATTCAGTTGAATTGCTTAATTACTTAATGATATGTCGCCGCATAGACAATGGTTTGATGGTCAGTCGTCGATCCTTCCTCAGTCTTTGGGAGATTGAAAAATGCGACTAGTATAACCACACCACCTCAAAAGATCCTTGTATTTACGAATATTTCTAACGGTTGTCTTGTCATCGTCCCTATCATCGTTGGTGTTTGTTGCGTATTGAACTAACAACTCCATCAACATTGGCATTAGCGGAAGCTGCAAGCTAAAAGTCCTCGTCTGCATTTGGCTAATCAGATCTGACGAGACTAATGTCTTCACTCCACCAAAGGTCCTCATCAATGTTCTCTCTCTCTCATGATTTACATATGACCCTCTCACTTTCTTTCTTTCTTTTTGGTAAAATAAGTATGTATATAACTTTTCAAGGCACCAACCACACATAAAAGACCGAACACAAAAACCCTGTACCCATCACACACTTGGACATGTCCTAAAGGGTGCGCTAACTTTATTTCTTGATATTCTTAAAAATTCTCTTGAATCACTCTTTTATCTTAGAGATTGTAGCGGCGACATACAAGATTTGATGAGGGCAAGGAGTGACTGTTGACTGTTGAGGCGAGAAGGCTTCACCAAAGCGTGCATCTTGACAGGCTTTTAGGATGGTGGCGTGCTTGGAAATAAGCTGGACCACACATAGAACAAGGACGGTGGCGATATGAACCGACACCGGCGATGACATGAGTTTAAGGCGGGGGGAGCTTATTGTTGAAGTTGTTGTTGTTGTCCCACATAGCTTGTGAATGAGTGTTGTATACTCTTTATATGCATGTGGTCTCCCTCCACCTAATAGCTTAAGCTTTTGGGTTGGACTTTCCTAACATGGTATCAGAGCTAGAGTTTGCTTCTTACCAATCCTAATTTTTTTTCCCTTTCGCTCATCTTTTACATCGCGTCGGCCACTCCACGTTGTTTTCATCGCG
This sequence comes from Rhodomyrtus psidioides, assembly GCA_021437785.1. NCBI lineage: Eukaryota > Viridiplantae > Streptophyta > Magnoliopsida > Myrtales > Myrtaceae > Rhodomyrtus > Rhodomyrtus psidioides. The sequence continues at coordinate 2,696,106 of JAILYB010000111.1, forward strand.
TCGACTTTGCGATTTGACTTTGGTCGATATGGGTGATTCGATTGATCGGATTGATGTCAAACTCGATGGCTCCAATTACGCTCTCTAGCGGCCATCGGCTATGGTTGCACTTGTTTATCAAGATCTGTTTGAGCATGTTGAGGGTGTTCGCATCTGTCCCGATGAATTCAAGGACGCTGAGCAACCCAAACTCATAGATACTGCGATTGCTCAGCGTAAATCTGACATTCGAAACTGGATTGTCGCTGATTGAAGGGCTTGGGCCATCATATTCGGCTCTCTTGATCATACCCTTCGTCCACAGTTTGCTCACATCACTGGTGCGAAAAATCTATGGGATCAGCTTGCAGACATGTTTACTCAAACTAGCTCTATCCGTGTCTACCAATTACATCAAGACATTGATGTCGCTACTCAGGGCGCTCGATCATTCCGTGAGTTTTATAATTATTTAAAGTCGCTTTGGAGTCAGCTCGACATTTTGTCTCCCACTTTATGTTCCACATGCTCTAGTTGTGCCATATGTCAGTCTTCTCGGCTACAGACCCAGGATCGCCTGTGGCTCTATGATTTTCTTATGAAGCTCTGACCTGCTTTTGAGGGTGTTCGTAGTCAGGTTCTTTATATGAATCCTCCACATTCTCTTCTTGATGCTGTCAAGGAGCTTCAATATGAGGAAACTCAATTGGGTCTTCTCTCATCTTCTGCGGTATCTGATCCCACAGCTATTCTCGCTACTCCTCCATAGGCTGCTGCTCGATCTATGCCTCCGATTCATGCTCCAAATTAGGGTTCACATCAATCTGCTTCAACTCAGGGTTCTCATTAGGCTGCTCAATGTTCTTATTGTCATCGTTGTGGTCATATTGAGTCCCGATGTTTTAAGAAGCGACGCGATACACAGCGCTCTACTAGGATTCCGCCCATTCCTACTCCGATTCAGGATGTTTCTCTCGCCTCTTCTTCTGTGGATGCGCGATTTGCTGCTCTTGAGGCTCAGCTAGCCCACTTGAATCAGTTTCAGCTTGGCTTTCAATTGTCCTGTTCGGGCCCTTCAGTTGTTGTCACTCTTGCTGATTCTTCTCATGTTGGTTCCTCTACAGCTGCTGCTCCCTCATCAGGTGGTTCTTCTACTACTTGGATTATTGACTCAGGAGCTGCTAGACACATGTCTACTTCTGCTGCCTATCTCACTAAGCTTTCTACGCTCAAGTTTCCAGCGCGGTTCTTTACGACCGATGATTCTCCTCTTTTGGCTACCCGACAAGGAACTCTTGTCTGTCCTCAGAATTTGTGTTCCTGATGTGCTGCATGTCCCTTCTCTGGCGCTTAATTTATTGTCTATTGGCCAGCTTACTGATGTCGGTTGTATTGTGAGTTTTACTGACCGCTCTTGTTTTGTGCAGGATCGTTCGAGTGGCAGGATGATTGGCAAGGGCAATAGGCATGGTGGAATATACACTATGCAATCTCTTCACCTTCCATCCACCTCCACTTCCTCTTCTTATCCCGAGCTGGCTACTGTGGACCTTGCGCAATGGCATCAGCGTCTCGGGCACGCTTCCTCTTCTCGTCTCTTTATTCTTCATCAACAGGGGGTTCTTGGTCCAGTTTCCTCTAGTGTTCTACCTCCCTGCTCTATTTGTCCTTTAGCAAAGCAGTCTGCTTTACCTTTTCCTACTAGCACTTCAAGTTCTACCAGCATTTTTGATCTTGTTCATTCTGATGTATGAGGCCCCGCTCCTATTTAATCAAAGAGTTGTTTCAAATATTATGTTTCATTTATTGATGATTATTCTCGCTATACTTGAATCTATCTTATGCGTCAGCGTAGTGACTTTCTTACTATTTATCAGACTTTCACTGCCATGGTATCTACACAATTTCATAATAAAATTAAGGTCTTTCGCTCTGATTCTGGGGGGGGGGGGGGGGGGGGAATACCTCTCGGGTGCTTTTCGTTCTCTCTTAGCCAATGACGGGACATTGCCGCACCTCTCTTGTCCTTGTGTCCCGGCTCAAAATGGGATTGCTAAACGTAAGCATCGACATACTCTTGAAACTACTCGTGCTCTTTTATTTTCTACTTCGGTTCCTACTGAGTTCTGGGCTGAAGCTCTTCTCACTGCGGTTCATCTTATTAATCGACTTCCCTCACCAGTTCTTCATCAGTAAACGCCTTTTTAGCGACTTTATTCTCGCTTTCCTACTTATACACATCTTTGAGTTTTTGAGTGCACGTGTTCCGTGCTTCTCCCTCCTTCTGAACGTACGAAGTTGACTGCTCGATCCATATCATGTGCATTCTTGGGGTATAGTACTGAACATAAGGGATATCGTTGTTATGACCCAATTGCTCAGCGTATTCGTATTTCCCGTAATGTCACTTTTCATGAGCATGTTCCTTACTTCTCTACTACTACTAAATCTTCAGTTTCTAAACCTATTCCTTTCATGTATTTTCTTGCTGATCCTTGTCCTGACCCTTCAGATATATCTGCTTCTCCTCCTCCAGATACCTCTGCTTCTCTTCCCCCAGATATCTATGCCCATCCTTCTCCGTCTGAGTTCCCTCCTACTATTGCCCTTTCTACCCCCTGCCACCGACGATTCTGCTCCTCTAGAGTTGCGTCGTAATCCTTCTCGGGATCGTCGTCCCCCTGCTCGGTATGTTGATGCTGCTTCTTATTCTGCAGAGTTTGGTTCCTTTTTTGCTGCTGTTCATGATGTGCAGGAACCTACTAGCTACCGCGAAGCAGTACAACATGCTGAGTGGCGTCAGGCCATGGCTGAGGAACTTTCTGCTTTACAGAGTACTGGTATCAGAGCCAGTGTTATTTCTTTCCGCGTATGTGGGCCAAACCCCTCATTAGTCAATTTCCACATGCCGCTCGTGATCCGGCTTGCATGTGAGAGGGGGTGTTGAAGTTGTTGTTGTTGTCCCACATTGCTTGTGAATGAGTGTTGTATGTTCTTTATATGCATGTGGTCTCTCTCTACCTAATAGCTTAAGCTTTTGAGTTGGACTTTCCTAACAATTATGGCATCTCAAGTTCCTCATCGAATGGGAAAGATCATGTTGAGTGATATAGAAGCTAATCACGTTTAGTGAAAATATAAGCTTACACCCACCCAAGCTATTATCACCTCGTGCGGTTACTCATAATATTCATTTTGGGGCTTAGCCCAAGTGAAACGGATCCAATTATCTGATAGGCTTCTCGATGGAGAGAGATTAGTAGTCATTACGGAATTGAACTTTTCTCACTTGCTAGATGAGATGAAAATGGACCCTTAGCTTGGTTTGCCACATCAGCCTAAGCGACGTGGATTGTAAACCCATGAACTTCAAAGGCACATCTACAACTACAATATAACTGAACTTGCCCGAGACCTTAATAACAACTTAAACCTAGATAAGCACATGAAAAGCCCAAATCTGCCTTTCATCTTGTACTCATTTTAACGAATTGAAAAAATGCACGTCACTCACTTAACGAAGGGTGCTTACGAAGAGCATGCTTATGATAAAAACTACCAGAAATCATGTAACTCTTATGTAAAACAAATAAGTGCCACTACTAAATCAAGGAGATGCAAGCATAAATGCCAACCTAAGTCTTAAACCACAACTTGATGACAATTTACCCTTCTTCAAGGAAAAATAATACAAATAATCCATGAACTTTGGCCCAATGTGCCATTTCATCTATGAATTTTTCATTTGTTCAGTGCGGTTCCTCAACCTTAACTCAACGAGCATTGTCATCCCCAAACTTATAATTTGTTCAATGTGATTCCTAAATTTTTATTAAATGTTCAATCTAGTCCCTGAACTATGTGAAAATGCTCAATGTTATTCTTGAGTTTGAATTAATGGAAGGATAACATTTGATATTCTCATTTAGTCTCGGGACTAAATTAAACATTTACCAAAACTTTAGGGATCACATTGAAGAAGTTAAAGTTCATGGACGATCTTGCATATTAGGCTAAAGTTTAGGAACGACAGTACATATGAAGCCAAATATTGGGCTAAAATTCATAGGTCATTTGTGTAGTTATCTCTTTCTTCAATGTAGAAGTGAATATTGAACTTGAAATTTCCAATCTAACTAATCCATATGATTATTCCAGAAAATCATAACTGATCCACTCATGTTCCGTCAAATTTGAGAATGAATGAGGAAATGTCCAACTAGTAGACCTGTCAATTGGGTGGGTTGGGTCAGGTTTGGGTCAGGTCATAAATGGTCTGACCCAAATTGACCCATTAACCCATTTATTCCAATACAAATTTGTTGACTCATACCTGACCCAACCCATACCCAACCCGGCCTATATAACTAATACTTGATAAATTACTTCTATGCAGTTTAGACAACGGATAGGAGGGCAATGCGGACGCAGTCTTGCCGGCCCCATTCGGTGGCCTTTGAGAGAGCTTCTTGGCAGGCGAGTAGCTGACGGGAGTGACGTACGGGAGGGTGGAGAAGGAGGAGAAGGCCGCCACCACGGCGAACTGTCTCTCTGTCGTCAGATCAAAACTGGTATCTAGAAAAAGCAAAGAGAGAAGGATTTAAAAAAAAAGAAGATTTTTTCCATACCCATTTACAAGTAAATTCTCAATAAGCGATGCTCACGATTTTCTCTTCATCTGAATTTTGTTTGATTTGTAACCATCAGCTGGAGACCTCATCCAGAAGCTTGTACCGTCTCACCTTGTTCCTGAACCCCTGTTTCGGGACTACGTGCAAAATCTCCTCTGATCTCGTCCTCCTCAGCTTCTCCTCGAGCTCTCCCTTCGTTATGATCCTTCTCTTGATCGGCGTCATTGGGGACGAGATTCTCCCAGGGGATTTCTCCTTCTTGATCCTTCCGCTGCCCACGACTTGCAGATGCAGAGGAGCGGGTTTCCGCTGGCGGTCGTCGTCGATCTTGCCTCTCCTCAGCCTCTTGTTGCTCTTGACGTCGTTGCTCTCCAATTTAGCCATGCTCTTGCGCGGCAAACTGGAATCCGAAGAGTTCTGCTACTGGGTCTTGATGATCAGAGTACTGTCGTCTCTGTTGTCCTGGCTCAAGCACCAATTGCCGGAACCCATCGGTGATGGTGCAGCATTCTCTGCACTTGTTCAGAGCTCCGACTTGCCCGGTGCCGTCTCCGAGCTCCACCAAGAGCTCCTTGCAGAAGGCAGGATCTGTTCCTTCGCCGAAGCTTCGAGCAAGAGGCTGAGGCGAGAGCTGAAGGTGTCGGGAAGTAGGTTGGAGGCAGAGTAGATGGCCACTGACGAGAAAGAAAAAGCGAAGAGGGGAGGGAAGTTTTAACCTAGTGGGTTAGAGATGAGTTCTAAATGAACCCGTTTAGACCCATTTATTTTAAGCTTTAAATTTTAAAACCCATGAAGATTAGGCTTTTCATATCTTAAGTGACCCATATATGACCCATTTATTTTTCTAAATGGGTCATATATGGGTTGTAGACCCATTTTGACAGGTCTACCAACCAGAGACACTGACATGGCTCGGTGATGATCAAGAACTCAGACGTTCTTGTACTCGAGGGTACATTTAGATCTTCTCTTCGTTGATGTCCGACATAGACAACAAGACGACACTATAAAAATATTTGAATATTGTATCACGCCTTCATTTAACATTTAAACTTTAAAAATAGTTAGTAGTGATTCCACAAAATCTCATAAATAAGTCTCGAGTGTAAATCCTTTCAGGCCTTTATTGACCTCGCAATTAAATATTTTCGCGGGGCATAGGCCAAGATCTTACGCATGAGAAATGTATTAGAATATTCACATATTACATTACGCCGTTATTTAGCAGCTCAAACTTTTGTGTGACCTTGCCGTGGTCGAAATTTCGCGTGTCACTCGTAATTTGGCTTGCATGTGACAAGAGGTGTTGAAAATTATCCCATGTCGCTTGACAATGGATCATATATGCTTTTTATATTCATACTGTCTCACATAATTTCACATGGTATCAGAGCAAGATTTACTGAATTTTAACATTAATCTCGCTTAGGCCAAAGTTCAGCTTATGCATTGAAATGTTAAATGATACTTTCATCTAATCATACATACGCCTCTCGAGCACAGAAGCAGCAACGTGCATGAATTCGGCTCTCGATGTTGCGCCCCAGCTCTCAAAGCAATGGCCCAGGATGGTCTTCTTCGACTAGGTGCTCCGGGGTAGGAGTTGCTCGCAGCAGTGCACATGGATAAGAAGTTGGCGATGATGACGGGGTGAGGTGGCTGTACAGGCCGAGAGGACGAAGGATGGGTTTGGATTCAATTTGGAAATGGACTTTGGGAAAATACAAATACCTTTAACTTAAGGGGCTTTGGGAAAATGCAAATGGCATTTGGTAAAACCATCATTTGAAAAATTGCTTTGGGCTAACTAGTGTTTACCAAAATAAATTTGCAAAGGGCTTTCTATCATTTTTATTTATATTATATAAAAAAAAATCCAAACCCTAGGGTTATAGGCCTCTGGTAAGCCAGACCTGGCTCACCGACAGTCTTGGACCGAGGCTGCCTGAGGTTGCGCAACCACCAGCAGCTGTTGCCTGGGCTACGCGATACCAAGCAAGGGTTGCTGGGGATCGTGTGACCCCGACAAAGGTTGTCTCCTGGGGTCGCGTGACGCTCAGTGGCCGTCTCCTTGGGTCACGCCTGGGATCGCACTCTGGGTTCGTACCTCGTGTCCTGGAGTCACGCTATACCCCCGCTACGCGATCCTTGCCTGGGCTCCTGTGGCCCAAGCGACTGCCGCCAAGGTTCACCCGACCCCAAGCGATGGCTGCTTGGGGTCGCCCCACCCCTACCGACCTCGGTCGACAGTCACTACCGCATATCTGGCTGGCCCGCAGCCATAACCTAGGGTTTGGCTTTTTTATTTAAAAATAATTATAACAAAAAAATTAGGGGCAAAATTGAAATTTGAAAAAAAAATAAGTGAAGATAGGTTTGGAAGAAAAAATCATAACTCAGCATTTGGCCAAATATTGACAGCTTAATATTGATTGCTATTAGCATTGAGCTTTTAGCATATCAGCATTGAGCTTCAACATTTCCAAAGCGAACTTTCATCTCAAAGCGAACTTTCATCCCAAAACCTATTGAGAATGGTTGTCAAACGCCCCACATTTTTCCCAAGGGGATTTGAGGCTTCAATGGGCTTTGGAAATGCTGAACCAAACCCACCCGGAGTTAGTGCAGGGGAAAAACCCTGCCCACAAATTTGGAGGAAATTAAATTAAATTTATTTTTTTGGTCAGAAGTTAAATTTAATTTCATCATCAATTTTTCTAAATTTGAAAAAGCCTCAATTTGTGGAGGAAATTAAATTAAATTTCATCATCAATTTTTCTAAATTTTAAAAATCCACAATCGTGGATTTAGCTGCTTTCAAAGGTGATTCACTTATTGTCTATATGCTAGTGAAAATTCAACAGATGATACCTTAGCTATGACAACTCTCGTAACACCTTAGCACTTGTACCTGCTGACTACTACATATTATAATTTGATGCCACTTTCTTTCTTGTCCAAAGACAACTTTCGTCACATGTCCACACAGAGAGAGAGAGAGAGAGAGAGAGAGAGAGAGAGGAGAGAGAGAGAGAGAGGAGAGAGGAGAGAGAGGAGAGAGGAGAGAGGAGAGAGAGAGAGAGAGAGAGAGAGAGGAGAGAGTACACCAAAGGCAACAAAAAGTTTAAAAGTATGTTTTCCAAAGTATTACCGTATGGCTACCAATTCAGTAGTTTGTTGCTTTCAATTGCATTCAGTGGCGATATAACATGATTTTCCTGGCTTTAGGTATACCAAAGGGGATAAAATAGATAAGGTTTTTACTAGCATAATAATCTTTGGACAAATGTGAGAGTAACATCATATTATAAGTCATAAATTCTTGAAAGAGTGGATCTCATATCAAATTCTAAATCGTTGTTTTTTATTTTTTAATGGCCCAAAATAGGCTCTCAATCTCACAATTAATTAAAAACAGTTAATTAATCATTTCTCAAATAGGTAACATGTTGTCTCAGACGCTATATGCAAATTTGTCGCCTTAAATTGTGTGGTAGGGTACTTGCACCTTAATCAATGGGAGCGAAAACTCATTTTTGTCGCCTTAAGATTACCAAAGGCGATCCTGATTGTCTGTCTTTCCCTTAAAAGGGCAGGCGCCTGCCCTTGAGATTCAGGCCGTCCATTTTTAAACGGACGGCCCAGATCTCCTATTTTTAGAGGGCAACTTTTTAGATTTTTATTTTATTTTTTTAGTAATAATCTGGGCCGTCCATTTATAACACGGACGGCCCCGGATTTCAAGGATAGTGCTTGCCCTTCTGAGGGAAGGGCAAACAATCCCTTCACTACCAAATGCGAAGAAAAAGTCCACTTTCTTGCCTTAGTATAAAACAAAGGCGACTAACTTGTATAAAAAGCTATATACCTATTGTATAGTGACCAATTCAATCATAAACTTTTCAAAATGTCCAATTTAGTCTCAACCTTTTGGCAATTTGCTAATTTTAGACAACAACAACAAAAAACTCTGACGTGGATGCCAACCATTCTATTGGTACGAGTGACACCAACTAGAGGTGTGCAACCGGACTGGGTTGACCCGGAACCCGAATCGGCCCACCCGAAAAATAAGGTCGGGAATCACCGATTCTAAATTTTAAGAACCGGTTTTAAACTGGTTCGGTTTCCGGTTCGAGGTGTAGGCCCACCAGAACTGATTTTTAGTTGATATTAGAAAAAAGAAACCCTAGGTCCCGACCTCCCCTAGGTGCGTCGCTGTCCTTGTTGCTCATGCTCATTACTCATGGCCCTCAACTTGTCACCTCCCTCTCATTTAATTTTTATTTGTTGGATTGTTCATTTCGATGGATTGTGATTTTTTATTGTTCATTTTATCGATAGTTTTCGGGGTAGACCTTGGAATCGGACCGAAAAACAGGGTCGGTTCCAAGACAGGTTCAAAGACAAACAGGGTCTGTTCTCGATTTCAAAAATTGTGAACCCGGTTATAATAGGGTCGGTTTCAGGGTTTAGGTCTAGAACCCGGCCCACCCGGCCCATGATCACCCCTAACACCAACGTGGCCGATTTTTATAATTTTTTTTCTTTTTATTTTTTTTCCTATTTCCCTCTGCCAGTTGTGGCACTCCGCAGGTTCTCCCTTTGTGACCGATGACCGTAAGAGGGAATAGGGAAAAAAAAGAAAAAAAAATCAAAGATAAGAAAAATGAAAAAGAAGAAGAAATTATTCGTAAAATTTTTAAAAAAAATTACAAAAATCGTTTACGTCAGATTAGTAGTGGCGATCTGAAAATTGTTTGGCGCCTTAATTTTAGACCCTAGAGGTGACAAATTCGGGTAGTTTATGAATGAAGGTCGGAAAAAATTACTAAAAAATTTCTAAACATATTGCAATTATGTCAATTCAGTTATAAATATTTTTTTTCCAATTGAGTCATAATAATTTGCATTTGTGTCAATTCAGTCCATCCGATCAATTTTGACCAAAATTGATGTCATGGAAGCCGAACCGTCCTACGCGGCGCAATCGGCGCTGACGTCATAGTTATCAAGGCGTTGCCTAGGCGATAAGGCGGCCTCGGATGCTCAAGGTGTCCTGTCGCCTTGCTGGTTCTCCTCAAGGCGGGCGCCTTGGTCGCCTAGGCGTCGCCCTTGTGGACGTCTTGGGCACCTTGAGAAGTACAAATGTAAAATATATTTTTTCATATATTAAAAGTTGTTTATTTTTAATAATCTTTCATACATATATTTACTATATTAACAGTAGTTTTATGTTTTAATAATCTTTCATGTATATATTGCTCTGTTGAATTTGATCATGAATGTAAGTTTTTGAAGTACAAATATAAAATATACAATTATACATCTATATTTAAAAATTTAGCTACATTGTCGCCTTATCGCCTTGGCGGACGACTAGGCGGGACGCCTAATCTCCTAGGCGGTTTTAGAGGCCTCTGCTCGCCTTGTCGCCTTAACAACTATGGCTGACCTAGACAATATCTAATAATATTTTGATTTTTTTTTCGAAATCTTATTTTATTTTTATTCTTTCCTTTTTCCTTTTTTTCTCTTTCTTTTTTAACTTCCCTTCCTTCTTGCTCTAGCGGGCCAGAGGTGAGGCTCGACGAGACCTCAAAAAAATAAAAATCATATGAGAATAATTATTTAAAAAATTATCCATGGTTAGCACTAGTCGTGCCGGCAATTTCTAGCTGAAATTGGACGGATGGACCGAAGTAGGACTCAAATGACTAGAAAAAAAGTTTTAGAACTAAATTGACACAATTGCAATACGTTTATGGCCTTTTTTTTATTATTATAATTCTCCCGAAGTAGGTGTTACCCAAAGGAAATTTTTCTTCTTGACAAAATGAACGTTTTGTTGCCACAACTCGACCTAAGGCGGCCCGGGAAAAATAGAATCTCGCGCCTTTGGCATACCTAGAGGTGGCAAAATGTGTCTAGAACCCATATTTGGCCCATATTTGATGGTATTGGGTCAAAAATGGGTTAGCTTAAGTACTTAAATGGGTCATAAATGGGTTGCTTAAAAACTTTATGGGTGGGTTTCAAATGGGCCATAAATGGGTTAGCTAAGAAAACTATCTTAAGGCAATCATAAATAAGTTTTGTGAATATTTTTTTAAAAATCTAATTTTTTAATATTTTAATAATTTGTTTTTTATATAATTTTTTTTCTTTAGTATTTTCTTTTTTCTCCTGCCTTGGCCGTCGCTCTACTTTGGCCGCCAATGGTCCCCCGCTGCCCACCTGCCGGTCACCATCACCAACCACCACCCTCCGTGCGGGGAGAGCTACAGCTTCGGCGACGGAGGGTGGCGAGCAGCAGTTTGAGGGGACGACGATGGCAGGAAGCAGGCAACGGTCAACAGTGGCGAGCAGAGGTCGCAGGTGGCCGGTTATAATAAAAAATTATTTTATAAAGAAAAAAATTTAAATTTTTCAGAAAAATTCAATTGCATGTTTTAGCAATATAATTTTTCTTAATAAATTATAAGAAATAAATATTTCATAGGTGGCGAGCAGCAGTTTGAGGGAACGACGATGGCAGGAAGCAGGCAACGGTCAACAGTGGCGAGCAGAGGTCGCATGTGGCCGGTTATAATAAAAAATTATTTTATAAAGAAAAAATTTAAATTTTTTCAGAAAAATTCAATTACATGTTTTAGCAATATAATTTTTCTTAATAAATTATAAGAAATAAATATTTCATAATTTAGCTAAATATATAAGTATTTAAGTAATACGGGTCGGGTCGGATATGGATTGGGTATGAGTTGGTCGGGTATGGGTCACTAAATTTGCATTGGATGAATATGGGTCAAAACGGGTTAAATGGGTCAATATGGGTCGGACCATATTCGACCCGATCCATACCCGACCCGACCCACCCATTTGACGCCTCTAGGCATACCTAAGGCGACGAGAGTTGATTTCTTTGCGTTTGGCATTCAAAGCAGCGAAATAGAAGTCATCTCAAAAAGCAGAGGCAACGTATTTGCAGCAGCCCAAAAAGTAACGAAAGCCGAAGCGAACAAGAAAAAGAGAAGAAACCTTATCCACTCCCGCGAAACCATCTCCTCAGCAGAGCCCAACAAATAAAAATAAAACTTCTAAAAAGGAAGCGAATAGGAACGCCCACCGGTCGTTCAAAGTTCAGTTGGGGGGAAGAAGGGGGAGGAGGGAGGCATCTGGAGAGCTGCCACAGGTTGGGGAGGGGGGAATATTATGTGATTCCCGAAGCTCCCCTCTCGACGGATCGCGCACATGCATGCACGACGCTGATATCCAAGCGGGGAGAGAGTCCAAGCGGGGAGAGAGAGAGAGAGACAGAGAGAGGGGAGGGGATGGCGATGGGCATCAAAAGCATACACCGGCTTTGTCTCTGCGGAATTTTGTCAAACGGGATGGCGACAAAAGATGGAACCCCGCCCACTTCGAAAAAACTTTGCCATAATGGCGGAAGCCCAAGAGAGCCTCCTCTGGGTCTGGACCATTTCTTTTGCATGTGTTTGCGCAACGTGCGTGCCCAAGGAAGAAAGGGATGGTACGTCGCGTTACGGTTGGTGCCCTGTCTAGAGGGAGAGAGGGATCGAGAGAGAGAGAGAGAGAGAGAGAGAGATGTGGTCCATTTCAGAAGGTTAAGTGGATGACATTTAAGTACCTTGGAGTCGGGATACGTCTTCGTCCCGTAGCCCAATCAGCCGCCGGCATCTATTTTGTATTTTCTCTTTTTGGAGACCCTGCCAAACCCATTCAATTCAATCACTCCCCACCTTTTTTGATTTTTTTTTTTTAAAAATAATCATGAATTTTGCAGATTTCGAATAAACACGAATTATAAACGGGATATCGATTAACCGTGTTAGGGGTGAGCATGGAGCTCTAGGGTAGAATCGAGATTGGATAATCGGACCGGTGGAAATCAATCCGATTTCAGCTTCTGGATTTAAGGATATGCATAGTAAATTTTTAGTTGCTTTCGCATTATTTTTCAAGCTCATGAAGTCCGAATCTCATTAATTATGTGCAAACCCTTTTAGGTCAAGGCCACTTGCATATGCTAAAGGTTTAAACTTTCATGAGACTTGCAAGATGTCGCCTCCATTTGCACCCATTTTAAATAGTCAAAGTAATTGTCAATGTATCCCATAAGTATATTGCTCTCTGTAATTTCATGCAAATCCCTCTCATCTCACAATCACCTAAATTTATTCTCTAAAGTAATTTTCCTTTCCACGTGTTTATCTCTCTCCACACAAACTTTAAAACTATCTTCTCGTGTTCTATTTGCTAGTACAAAGAGAAAAAAATCTAATGAAAACTTAATCAATCTAAGTCAAACATCCTAATTACTACCTGAAAGATTTTGGTGGGATCACTTACCAAGTGCTCTAAAAGCTTAAACTATTAGAAGAAGACGTGGTTTAATATTTATATATTGCAACACTCCCCCTCAC